>JAHEWK010000011.1:1275596-2551192 GCA_020740775.1 Ilyonectria destructans
GCTCAAAAAATGCAGCCAAGGCAATTGCCCCAAATTTGCTTTCCAGTGCTATTTGCTTCAACAAGGCCGGCAGTAGAAGCTCCCGAGCGGCTAATTCTTGATTGAGGCTCGCTTAGAAAAGTCGCGGCTCCGATCAAACAGGGGTTGTAGTGTCTGAGACACGTTCAAAACCCAGCCAGTTTTGCCCAACCTCCCCGATTCACACTCGAAAACTCGTAACGGGATTCCCCAATGTCCCTTTTGGGCGAGCGTGACTTCGACGTGAAGAATAAGCATGCTCGTGTGGCCCGCGTGGATCATGTTGTGGTTGCGGGGATCGGTTTTCGGTCCGTGGCGTTGCATCCTCCCGTTGAAGTATTGTTTCGGACTGTGCCAGGCATTCGGTACTGAATGAAGAATCAACGCTCGGACTTCCGTAGGGAGCGCCAGCTTCATCGCTGATCGCTCCTGTGCGAGAAACGTCGCTTTGTTCCTGGCTGTTGGCATTGACACTCAGCGTCCGCTTCATGCAGGTCCTTGGTTCTTCTCTTCAGGCCATATGACGAGGTCGTCCATATTCCAAGGGCTGTATTCACTAGCCGCAGCCGAGGATGCTTCCGTGCTAGATTGCACCGAGCCTGTGACGTCGTCCCAACAGGAGAAGTCGAGTCCAGCATTGAAGTTCTCGATATCGAGGCTCTGCAGCCAGCTCGCCTGGTTATCTGATAGTTGACCCTCGATGCTGTGCCTCAGGCGCTCGTCTCGGATGTACTCTGTTGGCGTCATACCAACGCATTTTTTAAATACGCGATGGAAATGCCACTTCGACAAGCCCGTCTGCTTGGCCATCTGACTCAAGCTCAACATCGCCTCCCCATCGTCCCTACCGTTCGAGGTCCTCTTGCCCACAAAGCCACGGATCTTTTGCACGGCCATCTCCTCAGGCATGAAGCCCGCGAGCTCGGGCTTGCAGCGCTTACACGCGCGGAAGCCGGATTGCTGCGCGTCGCGACCGGACAGGTAAAATGAGACATTGGCACGGCGGGCAAGGCGCGCTTTGCAGATGGGCCGGCAGAAGATCTTGGTCGTTCTGACACCGTACACGAAGAAGCCGTCGGCGTTGGCGTTGCGGGAGACGACGGCTTGCCAGCGAGATTCGTCGTCGTCGAAGAGGGAGATGAACGGGAGTGGCGACTCGAGGTTAAGAGTATTTGTATCCATTATGTTAGGCATATATCGCGGATTCAATGAGAGTAATGCTTTACATCCATTCGTTTGATGGAGAAGAGGCGAACTGTTGAAGTAGTTTAAGTCAGCGACAATGGGCGATGACATAGTTCACGAGTGGGGCGTTGCTATCAAAGTGGCCAATCAGTCAAGGAGGACATCAACGTCGAGAGCAACACACATCGTCCGAAGCTTGAAGACATCGCCGAAGTTGAAGCGATTTCTTAAAAAGACATGTTTCCTGTTTTCTCCGAATTTCTCTCTCCCTTCGTCGTTTAGTTACGAATCTTTGAGTGTTATGTGAAAATGTGCTTAGTATCCATACAGAAGCCGTAGCGATGGGAGTGAGGTTGTGACGAGTACTCCCAATTTTATTGCTCCACAAGTATCAAATGTGATTCATCTATTCATCTTGAGAATAAGCCACCCAGCGAGTCACTTCAAGCCCAACACATACCCTCGCTTTGGGACCGCCACCGGTAGCTATTGCCGTCTCCCATGCCCGCGCCCCTACCCTAGACCACCCCTGAATACCCCAAGTTCTAGAGTCAACCCTCATTGTGTTTCTCTAGATGCAAACCCCTCACATTTCAGAAACCAGATCCATTCCCGGTAAGATCCCTTGGGTAAGTCTCGCCAAAACCATCACTGCGCCGTAGGCTGCTCGTCAGCAGGTGGGATGTCCGTGTCGTTTGAAGACATCTGGTTGACCAAAGGCCTTGGAGCCGGGGATGGGCTTGGGGGTGTCATTGCAGGCAACGTGCCAAATGCGGTTACTCGCAAGCCTCCAAAATCCATATTTCCATGACCCGATGGGGTTATCTGAACATTGTTGGGCCGAGGAGAGGTTTGTTGATTGGTCGGCGTCGAAACTTGAGACAGCCGAGGGTCGATGAGTGAGCTATTCATTCGTGGCTGTCCCAGGGAGTCGAGTTGTTGACGAACCGCGGTAGCAATAAAATGAGCTGATGACCCAGGAGTTGGCTCAGGGTTGCCCATAATGCGATGTGGAGGTGTGCTTGCCAAAGCTTTGATGGACTCATCGGAAAACGTGATGTGTCTAAACACTCGGGGAAGGTGCCCGGCAGATTCGCTTTCTGTCGCAGCCACCAAGGCCAGTCCACTAGATTGGGAAGCAGGCCGAGCATTTACTGAAAGGTGAGCATACAGCGGGGTCCCTTGAGGAGTGGAAGGTCGTGCAATAGGAGGAAGCGTCGCGGTGGCGTGATAAGGGCTAGTAGGACCAACTCCGGTGATCGGCTGGAGTTGCTGCCTCAACTGGGATGGGCCAGACAGGTTTGGGGACCGCATCATGCTCTGTTCAGGAGGCGGATGCTGATTGCTTCTACCATGAACTTGTCCCTGCATATTCTGAAAGGCACGAATATGCTGCTGTTGAGTGAGCTGAGGAATAGGGAACGTTCCGGAAGCAGTGCTCATTGGCATCGAGGAAGATTTGACACTCTGACCCAAACACCGCCGTTTCTTTTCTTGCGTTGAGGGCGACTCCGGACGAATCCCCATGCCTTGAATCGTCTCAGAAGAAGCAGCACGCTCGGAAATGGACCGTTCAGCCGGTCGTTTGCCGTTGTCTTGAGTCAATTGACTAGGTCCACTGGATTGAAACCCAGCTCTGGACCCCCCTTTCTGATTTTGCACCTGGGCTTGGGGTGTGTTACCTGGAGGTGGATGCCGTGCCGACTCGGAATTCCTAATGGAACCCGTTGAAGAATGGACCGGGGTCGATTGCGGAATGGCCTTCGAATTGCCGCCTTGTTCACCCTTCTTCGCTCTTCCAATTTCCGAAGTAACCATGTTCTGCGACTCGGACGCAGTGGTCGGACTGGTGACTTGAGAACCGGCGGTAACCTTCTTCTGGATCCATCTCTCTATGACACCGGCGACCTCATCACTGTTCGTCTCGAGAAACATCAAATGACCGTTGCCGACAATTTTGAAGTCCTCTAATCTTAGCCAGTCGACAGCGACGCCAGCCTGCTTCATGTAGGCCACTGTGGCCCAGTCGAATACGGTGTGTGAGCTGGCATGGGCTGTAATAAGAGCATGGGGAACTTTCTTGAGGTGGATCAGTTGCCGAACCTGCTGTTGTCCAGGTAGTGGCTTGCCATCAGACCCGACCTCAATTAGATCAGTTTCGGCTTTCTGTTGCAGGAAGCAAGCGCCCAGGCGGTCGGGCCGCAATGCTCGCACAATGTCCAGGGGATTTCTCGTAGGTCTCTCAAATCCATCGTGGGGGTGGGTAGGAGGATCGTAAGTCAAGGGTATGTCTGTCAATCCATATAGCCGGTTTCCTTTGTCTTGTTCAATGAACTGGGTGTAGACCCGAGGTTGGCTGTTTTTTGGCATGGCAGTTCCGAAGGGAGGGCCAGCTGGTTCAACAGCCACCACTCCAGCAACCATGTCCGGGGCCACATCATTTGCTAACCAGCTCATGTTTCCTCCAGAGCCTTCGCCTACTAAAACAGCCTTCCCAGTCTTGTGAAGCAGAGCTCGAATGGCATTCTGGCCCAACGACTGACGCTCAATCTTGTTGAGGTGCAATGTGACGAGTGAGGCGCAGTAGTTGGTAAAGATGGGGTCGCCTCGCTGTCCAGTCTATGAAATGTTAGCCTTGTTTCATGGCTTGAAATGGGATAAATACTCACTCCAGGCCATTTACTATGCATACCAGCTCGCGAGTGTCTGAGAGGGACGAGCGGTTGACCATGAGCAGGCTCCTTACCTGGAGCGGTAAGTTCACTTTCGACGACGGAAGCTGCAAGTGTGTGGGATACGCGGCTGAGGTCTCGATGGATGAAATGGGCGGCAGTCAGAAAGTTCGATCTTCCGCATGGAGGTAGGTCCACGACATAGACCTGAAACCCTCGTCGCACAAAGTACGACGCCCAACCAGGGTTTCCATCAGGTTTGGCCATCTAGACCTAGAGATGGAATTCGTTACACGATGTTCGCGGCTTGGGAAGATCTCAACGTACCTGGCCGGTATGAAAATCGCCGTGAATAAGGATGATGGGGTAGGGTTGCAGTTTCTTAACGGGATCCAAGCGTTCCACGTACATTTGGCCGACGATGGTGGTTGCATTTGCGAGAGTCGACCCCATGCGCCAGTCGGCATTGACGAAGAATGTTGTTCGAGAGCAAAGGGCTTCTCTGGAAGCGCTAGAAGGAGAAGAATCCTCATCCTCGTCAAATTCCGTCGTGTTGTCATGAGGTGGGGTGTGAGACAAGACTGGGCGACCGAAAGTAGAAAGGGGACGCGCTGAAGAGGGTCCAGGATCGTCGAGATCCATGGCTCTGTATTTTCGATTGTCCATTGCGTGGAGGTAACGTGGGATCCTTCTCCTGTCGGAAGATCTGAGGGAAATGTTCGACGGTCGTCGTTGGCGTCCAAAGTCGGTGCCTAGGAGGCTTTGGGAACCCAGTGAACGAGACTAAAGGCCGGGGTAAAAGAGTCAGCGTACCAAATCTTCAGCTAAATGCTATGGAATGATAGAAGTGATGTGAAGGATAAAACGGGTGCAGCCCCGGAGTGGACGAGAGATGAAGGGTGTAGGGGGGAGAAGGGAAAAGATGTGAAGGAGGAATCAGGGCACAAACCTCCGAAATCAGTGAGGAGAGAGTGTCACCCAGATATGGCGCGCGCGTAATAGAGGATAAAGATCAATAGAACCCAAAGTCAGAACGAAGAAGGTATGTCTTGTATATCGCGAAATATGGCGAGAGGCGCCCGTGGGCGGCGCACAATGGGTTTAGGTAGGCCGAAGGAGGAAATTACGAGGATGGAAGAATGAAGTCAGGAGGCGCAACACAATAGGCAGTGCGGGTTTAGGGAGAGCTTATTCATAGCAGTGAATCATGCTCAATGGGGCAGCACCTGTGGCGAGTGCGAGCCAGCTGTCAACGCGCGCTTTAGGGGAGTCAGCGCGCCTCCAGCGATACCAACGCCGCTGTATTGTTAGGTACCCTATGGCTGCGCTCGAGGGGCTGGTTCAATACTCTCATTGAGGCATATTATTGTTGACACTTTACTCTTTCAAGATTTGGAGACGATGCAATACAGGGATAAATGACCAACTGAGATCAAGACTGAGTGGGGAGTGAAGTTGTTCACAACAAAGATGGAAACATGTGACAAGATCGCATTGCAGATAATAAGTCTATAAATACTCAATATTTTAAAAAGAAAACGCCTTCTCAAGTCAAAAATATCTCAAGGAAGCCTCATGGCGGAATCATCTCCGCAAATAGATGTGTGACCTGCTGCATTGCTCCCTTTGGTGTTTTCCTCGTCGACTCGTTTGTTACTGGAATTATACCATCGAGCCATGACCCATTCCTCCTCTTCTTCAATGGTCACATCTCTCTTAGCTCTTCTTCCTTCTCTGGCCGATATTTCACCACGCCTGCTGTCGTCTCAATTTGGGCGAGGCGACAACGGCCATCTTCGTCCATCAGGTAGCGCACCATCGGGCCAAACAGCACCATCCGAATAATATCCTGCGAGGCATCTGTGTGTGTGGCCCCTATTACACCAAGTACCTTCATTCCCGTCACTTTGTGCATGTCCATCGGGGTCATGCTCTTCGACAGCGAGAGACTGTATCGAACGGTCTCTTCCTTGGTCAGGAGCGCCCTCAGCGTCCCTGCCTTGGTGGTAATGGCCCAGAGAAGTGCTTGAAGATGCGACTCGTCTCTTTGATGGTTCACGAAGGGCCGAAGAGAAGAAAACATGCGTTGCGCGGTATCGAGGGCGAGAGTGTAAATTGGAATATGCCGCTTTTCAGTCCAGATGTGGTCATGGACCGTGTCCCACATCCAAGCCCTCATCTTCCATCGAAGTGCCTTGTTTTCCTTATTTGGGAGTTCATTTTGGAGACTCGTTGGCTTCATTTTCTCATCGTCTTGCAAGTTGCCGAGTGTGTTGCTTCTTGAGCCCTCCGATACTATGTCTGGAACTAGGTCATCATTCTTGACCGCTTCGTAGAAACCTCGATATTCGTGGTTTTCTGCATACCATTTAGGCCTCAACGTAGGTACAGTGTCTCGAAAGATGTGGCTGGAACACACAAGGCGGATATCCAGCTGAATGCCTTCAACCAACTGTACACGTTCAGGCTTCTTCTCGTTTCCCCACAGCTTCGCGATCGCCTTATCGTAAGGCACATCGTCAAGATCGACTATTAGGGGGACTTTGGGTTTCTCCTCGGCGGCTTCTATTTCGACGACGTGGAGCCCATCGTCGTCTAATGATTCTCTGCTGGGCACTAAAGAAGGCGAGGCACCGCCTCTAAACCCGGCTCCTTCCAGCCCAGTAACCTTATTTAGTTCCTGGGACTCGAAAAGACTCTGCGGCATTCCGGCTGTACCAAGATGAGGCCCAAGAGGGGGTGTTGGGGTTGTCGGTGCTGGCTCGAACGCATGGTTCTGCAAGGTTTCCTTGCTGGACAGGCCAGTGGGTATCGTCATTATTGAGCAATTGTCAACTAAACCACAATGACTTGGCGGCTGGATTCAATAAAATGGGTGAATAAGTTGACACAATATGGAAGAATACAGGAATGAATGGGAGTAAGAGAGCAAAGATTTTAAAACAACAGTATTTATTCGGCCAAGACCGATTCCTTTTGTTATTTGGGACTCAGTCATTGTTCAGATCGAAGGTTCTAGGGATAAAGCAAACAGCCTTTGAGAGTAGACATGCCGTCTACCTCCAAGAATTATAAAAGCTTTAGGCAGAAATTGAGCTTAACCGGAGTTGTATCACCTCAGTTTAGTCTAGTATCTAAGGCTAAGCAATGGGTTTCGTAACCGTATTCACAGGACACAGGAAGGACCGGACGGAGACGCAGGACCAATTCATGGTTGACGGATTTGAACATGGTGAGACGTAAGGTCAAGTACAACTAGAAGTGATCCTTTCCTTTTCCTTTCTCATCGACGACGACCATATATAGCCCTACAAAAACTCCAACCATGGGCGCCCGCGACTTCAGAGAGGATTCAGTTGAAGAAAAATATCCGCTAATTAAGATGCGGGATTCTGAAATTAATCGAGGGTTCTATCTAGACGAAATTTCCCGTGACAGTTCGCAGTTCTACTCCTCTTGCACTCTCCCTGGTTTTCTTCATATCCCCTTTATCTCCTAAGAATGGAAAGCTCTCATCTTCTAATACCCCAATGGTGAATTCCTCCTCTCTAGTCCCATCTCCTTGAAACCAACCCATCCGAAAGAATCTCCCGGCTAACCACTGATGAGGATCCCTTGAAGACATTGAGCGGGCATCATTCGATGTGCCTGCAAGAAAGTTTGAGCCATGAATCAGCGCCTCCATCATAGCAATACTGCTAAACCCTTGAGGTGCCAGGCCTTTCAAGTCCATGTCCAGCAGCCAGCTCACTCTGTCGCTCAGCAATTGCCGCAGGCCTATCAAGACCAAAGCCCATGCATTGACCACAACAACCAAGGACAATATCCCAATTAATAAAAATGTCATCGTTGGGTTTTGAACCAATCGGTACCTTCCATGATCGGTAATTGTCGCATTGACGGATGGAAGATCTCCATGATCCGCAGGAGCCGATGCTGACTTCTCGTCGATGCCCAAACGATGTTCAACATTTGCAAGCTGGGCACTAATAAATCCAAGATTTGATTGAAGTGCCTTAAGGATCTTGCCCTCTTGGTCTGGTTTGCCAAAATCTTCGACTTGTATCGGACCAATGGGCTCCACAAGTGAGCTGAATTGCGTAGTGAATTCGCTGGCTCGGATATCAGTGACCTCAATCTCCGGGAAGACGTCACTGACCCCTGTGAGCTCTTCTATTTGGCCAAGTTGCGGAAAACTAAACGGCGGACTCCACGGCTTGATAGTTGAGTTGTCCTGGGTAGGAGGATTCTGGTGGTCGATCAAAGTGGCCTTGTTTGCCCGAATCAACCTCACATCAGTCGTAACCTCGACCCAGGAGTAGTTGCAACGCCAGACGGAAAGATGATCAAAGTCCCTTTGAGAGCTCAAAAACTTGCCCCAAACGTACGTTTGGACTCTCCAGGGGTTATTCAGGAGGTCTTGTTCGTCCGTGTCGATGTCGCAGTGACTAGCAAAGGTGAACGGGTTATCCGGAGACCGAACAAGTTCCGCAATGTATGACAGTCCATACTTATCCGTTGATCTTGAGCGTATGCCTACCTCATCACTAAAAGAAGTGACCGCGCCATTTGGGCATGTGAAGTTTTGTGTGATCTCTACCCAGTAGGAAAAGAAATCCGATCTGCTCTTGTCGTCTTGAATTGACACATTGAAATCGCCATCGGAAAGTTTAACGCAACTCGGAAGCAACTTGGCAGCGGAAGTGCGGACTTGTGCCGATATGTTGGAGTCCCAATTTGTATCATTGATCCCAAGGGTGGGGAAAACCAGGTCGTCATATGTGTGTTGTGGGTATGTGAAGTTGGACAGCCTTCGCGCAAGAAGTAGACTGCTCAAGTCCTCTCTGGTGGTACTAAGTTCGTCATAATATGTTACATTGCGCGGTACTCGTCGCGAACCGAACCAGCTTTCCTGTTGAAACTGCACTGGTGTGGAGTTTGGAACGACCTGGGAGGTGAGAAGCACAGCCGCCAAAGTCGTCAAGAAGGCGCCAACCGCAGCAAGCATCTGGGAAACAGTGACGGCGTAAACTTTCAGCCGAAGGGAGTGATACAAAGCTCGGAATCCCAACATGTCCAAAAGCGACATATCCAGCTCCAGCGAGTCGCAAGGTCTAATAGAGAGGTTAGACAGTGTTGCCAAGTCTCGCATCGTTGTATCAGTTAAACCAATATACAATGAGACTAAGAGCATGGCCAATGTCGGGAGTGATTTCCATAAGAGTTGCAAGTAACCTTCTTCGTCTATTGTCGCCAAGCCACCTGAGGTTTCTGATATATGAAGTGTAACGACGAGGCCATCGATGAGACCCAGTATAAATATGGTGAATAGTGCACGAGCCCAAGGCCGTAGGACGAGTGGTGAATGGGTAGAGTTGCGCCACTCTCCCTTTCTACTCCCTCTTTTTCCTGATTCGCACTTCACAACATCAATGCTGAGTTCAGTGTTGCTTTGAAAGAAGAGCATCGTTCCGAGTATCGTCGCTGGGTCCCGGTGCCAAATATGAGACATGCTTCTGGATTGAAATATTGCCCAGAAAGCAATGCACATGGTGACAGCAAACAAGCCCGTCATCCACAGGCAAACAGATTCGTTGACGTGGAGTTTGTATTCTTCCACAACCATTGATCCAGTGATATTATTCCTTTCTGTTTGCCTAAGTTGGTAATGAGCAAGCATGGGTCCTATTTGCTCTGTTAGGTTCATGACGGCTTGGGCCAGGATCTTGCTCTGATATAGTGAGATGTCCGTCGAATTTGGGTCTTTGCCCCTGAATCCGAAAGCTGTTGCAACCGGGCCCGTGACAAGGTTTGTTGCGGAGATTCCTATGGGCGCAAATCCTTCTGGGACAGAATTTTCCAGCATGACCCAAGGGTTTGACTTGATTGTGGTGTTATCTTGACTTGGCAATGTGCTTAATTTCGGACTGGTGCCATCGTCGACAATCTTGACTTTGGAAGTGTACGCAATCGGCGAGCAGATCACAGCGGCGGAGGTGTTGAGGTGTGGTAGCGACATGTTCTGAGCTGATGGCTTGTAATATCCTGCAAAATAAACGAAGTTTGGGTTCTGTCGAGGCAGCGAAGAGCAGGGGTATTTCGGTTCAAATTGGGTCTCAACCGTCCAGTAGACCTGGACATCGTCTTTGTCTGCAGGTGCCCATATAAACTTGTTTTCTATGCTGACTGATTGTTCGCAGTTTTTGAACTGAAGATCGATTGTGAGGTTGTGATAACGGCCGTTGACTGATGCTTTGGAAACTGAGTGGGTTTCCAATTCAAGGCAGGTTATTTCCGTGAAAACCCCGTCCACGGTGACCGTCAAAGGTGTATTGGCAGTGCCACGAGTTGTAGCGGCTTGCTTTGCCAGCTTGAATGTTTGATACGACCCTTCTTTAGTGACGCCGAAGGGGAACATCATGTCGAAATTTTGAAGGGCTCGAGCGTTGTAATAAGGGGCGGTGCCAGTGGCGTTGCTGAAGTCGTCGGTTACCGCAAACGAGTCCAGGACCTGAACTTCAACAGGTTGGGTGCTTCGAGTGGTTTTTATTTGGTAAAGACTGGGGGAGAGAACAACTTGGACTTTCAGTATCAGCGATGCGGTAGCAACGAGAAATACGAAGAGGTGTTTTCGTCGAAGAGACTGGATCAATACCATTGGAGATAGCATCTGGGTATAGTCCAGACTGTACCCAGCTGGGCCCAGAGACTGTCCAGTCTTTATTGCCATCCATGGCATATACCTCAGAGTTTGGAACTCGACTCGGGCCCAGATTATCTCGATAATGGTGATGACTGGCGAATGGAATGTTAGGCGATGCGTCTTTCGCCTGGGTAATGGTGACTGATGGGTCAACTTACTGGCAGTCGGGCTAAACCTCCACAGGTACGCATCATTTGGCCGAGATTCAAGCAGGCCGTTGTTGCGCTTAGAGAAAGACAACATGACGGGCAGTGCTATGGTGCAGCACATAAATAATCCACAGAAGCTGCCGAGCATGACCTGCCGCAACCAAAATGGATGCCATGGTGGACTTTGCGTCTGTTTTTCGGAAATGTTCTGCCCCGTCGAAGTTGCTGTGGACTTCAGGAGCGATGGATATGTGTTATCATGCGGTGCACTGTGTTCCGATTCCAGGTCGGTCTGAATTGAAGAGTCAACGTCGCGGGTTGTCTCTGTTTCGGGGTGATGGTCCCCTGGCACGGATCTCGAATAAAGCGTACTACCAGGGAGGCTTTCAATCGAGGCTGAGCCAGGGCCAGGATTTTGAAGCGCGCTTTGGTATCGATGGGTGTCGCGGCCCAACAATGGTCGCTCGTACAAATCCATGCTTTGAGCGGAGAAGCAACTGGTAGCGCGATGCTAATATTGACTCCGGTATTGAACCAAAGGATCAAAGGATGGGAATAATCCATTTAAGGCGAAGAATCATCCTCGATGATGCCTGGGGCTAGGCAAGCCTTGGCGGTGTTGGTTGAGGGACATAGTCTCGACCAACAGGGTGACCTAGTAGTTAATGAGCGTAACTTGTGGTACATGCCGAGAATAAGAGTATTTCATTGGATTGGCAAACCCCGATTTCCATCTAAATATAGAGAGTCTGGTTTTGACGCTGTGGAATTATCTCGGTAGACGTCGGCGCTTACCTGTACACTCTCATTCGCGGCTCCCTGCAGCGCTGCGGTTGTTAATAGTGGATATGTTGGACTTCCTCCACCACTCATGGCCGTGTCATGAAACAATCTGTGTGTAACAAGCCAGCGATCATTCAGGGATTATCTTGCACAGCCAACACAAGTCAGATGATCCCACGGTACTCCAACACTGCGCACCGCTGACGCTCTCTGTCCTTCCGTCGCACAGGGCGTATCCCTCGTGTTCCCACATAGTGTCGACTGAGAAGACACTCACCCCCAGTGTTGAAATGTTGAGTTCAGCATCTAATCATCGTGATATCGTGGCATTTAAGCTGCAGAAAACCAGCTATAGTGCCAAAGTTGCTTGCAGTTGATATAATGTTCAACACGGCATGACGACACCTGGTCATTGTTCACGATGCTAGTTAACCCGCAGCACTCTTGTCGGGATTACAAGGCATTGCAATCAGCAGGATAGCAAGGTCCGTTCCTCTTAGATTGATGCTTTTTTGTTTGCGACTTATATTTGTGTAGAAATCCAGTTGCAGCTTACCACAGTCTGCATTTAGCCATGGTAGAAAGTTTAGACAGAAAGTAATGGATAGCAGTAATTTCTTTCATTCGGTGACCATTTCGGTCACACAACACGGAATTGTGCGTCCAGACACAAAGGTGAGCGTTCCAACACGGTATCCCCCTCTCTGACCCGCGGTCAAATTCAGGCATTCCATGACATTCGCGGATCTGTTTTCCACTCAGTGAAGTATGTCTCAATTCTTCAAATTGGTGACGCAGGCTCGGGAGCATCGTCTCTCATGTCAGGCACCCACCCTTTAGGTCGTTCACTGCCTCTCACCACGAGCCCATAGCCCAGCTTCTCCACCTTGTTAACGCTCTGCCGACCGGCGATCATCTTGCCACGGAAATCCTTAGTCGGCACCGCAGGCAGCATCTCAAAAGCACATCCCAGCTCCTGGATGTCCTCTAGGATGTTGCGACCCTCACGTCCCGCCAGCTCACCGGTCTGCGCCGTCGTGACCGTCGCGAAACGCATCAGCTCCCCGAAGAGGTCGAAGATGCCGTACATGTAGTCATGCGGCGTCAGAATGATATTCGCAGGCATAGCAGCCTGTGATTGCTCGGGTGTTATGAGGGTCTGGTGGCGCAGGTAGTGCGCAAAGGACAGTGCCTCGATGAACTCCTCCAGACACCGCAAGGGCGATGTGTAGCGGTAACGGTTGATGGACTGCAGGTCTGGGGCGACGCTGTTGAGAAGCTTAGAAATCTCTTCGAGACGGGTATCAATGTCCTTCTGAATGTGAGGAGGGGGTTCTTGGTTCAGCTGTTTGACTCTATGGTGGGTGGTGAGTGAGTAAGCAAGTCAACTCAAATGCAGCTTCTTGAGAGCAATGCCTACCTCTGCAAGGAAAAAATACTGCAACAATGTCAGTCATACTCGCAATATGTAGTATTTCACGTGAACGAACATTTTCTTGCTCTGCGCGGTGACGTCGCGCGACGCCTTGATAATCCTCTCACGGCGGTCATGATGCTCATCCAGCTCGTTGCGGAAACCTTCAAACATGGCGTGGAACCTGCCTGGGGGCCCTGTCGGCTGCTTGGCCTTGGCCCGCGCGTTGCCGTCGCGGTCTCTCTTAACGCCGCTGGACATTGTGGGGATCCGATAGCCGTCGCTGGTCGTTGATATAAGAATATCCGGGGTTGGTTGTTGATACTGTTGGATGCCGATGTTGGTGGTGAATGTGAAGGATGGGACAAGGTACTTTGGCGGGGCCCATTTTGTGCAGGGGTGGCTGGCTCATGTGAAAATTGTTAGCTCCCGCCATCTCCTTCTGGCGGTTGGTTGTGGCGCGCTCTGCTAAATCTGGAACCCCTAACCTGCAGATTATCAGCCAAGCTCATGGTATAAGACCACAACAGCGGCCGCCATCAACGAGAATGCAGGTCTGAACTAGGAAGAAAAGGATAAAAGGAAAAAAGAAGTCTCTTTTTTCAAGTCATGAGTGCGAATCGGCTCAAACACCAATCGTCAACCCGCAACCGCTGAGGCTCATCTCATCTCACCTCAATCTCATCATCGCCAACTGTCCTCATCAACAGCCTCTTCTGGCATCGCAACCCGCCGTCTCAAGGCCACGACACGCCTGACGCACAGGCTACATAATCACCATGACAATAATATCCCCTCTCCTGAGGCCAGCGCCCCTTTTCCTCGTCGCCACACTCCTCCGGCTTGTCCTCCTCGTCTACGGCCTCTGGCAGGATGCCCACTCGGCCCTCAAGTATACCGATATTGACTACCTCGTCTTCACCGATGCCGCCCGCTTCCTGGCGGCTGGCGACTCTCCCTACGCCCGAGACACCTACCGCTACACGCCCCTACTCGCCTGGATGATGCTGCCCACCGTCCATTTTGCAGCCTTCGGCAAGCTCGTCTTTGCCGCAGCAGACCTGCTCGCCGGCTGGCTCATGGTGCGCGTGCTGCGCCGGAGGGGCATGCCCGAGACGACCGCCGGGGCCTTTGCGGCGATTTGGCTCTGGAACCCAATGGTTGCGACCATTAGCACACGTGGAAGTTCAGAGGGCTTGCTGGGCGTCTTGACTATGGGCTTGCTGTGGGCTGTCGAGCGGAAGAGGGTCAGTTTGGCGGCCGTAATCCTCGGACTCGCTGTGCATTTTAAGATCTACCCGTTTATCTATGCTCCTGCGATCGTGTGGTGGATGGATGCAGATCGCCTAGGAAAGACGACCAGACAAGAAAAGCCCTCGTCAGTGATGGAGGCCTTGGTGGGCTTCGTGACTCCTGAGCGCGTCAAGCTTGCCATCATTAGTCTCGCGACCTTCATGGGACTAAACCTACTCATGTACTCCATGTAAGTTTGCCCGCCCCCAGTTCACTTTGAAATTCATGATAAAAAGCCTCGTAAACTGACTTGTCCAGGTACGGAACACCGTTCCTCATCCACACCTACTTTCACCACGTCAGCCGTATCGACCACCGCCACAACTTCTCACCCTACAATACCCTTCTCTATCTCATTTCGGCTATCCCCTCAGCATCATCCCTCCGCATCGAGTCGCTAGCTTTCCTCCCGCAGCTGCTCCTCTCGTGCGTCTTGATCCCGCTGGCTCTCGCCAAGCGAGACCTGGCCACGTCGATGATGGCGCAGACCTTTGCCTTTGTCACTTTCAACAAGGTCTGCACGTCTCAGGTACGTTTGTTGCGCTTCTGACTCACCGCCCTGGTGCTTCTCTTTTGCTGACGCGCACATCCCAGTATTTCCTCTGGTACATGGTCTTCCTACCACTCTACCTCCCCTACTCGTCACTACTACGCAACTCCAAGCTTGGCGTGGCGGCTTTGTCACTTTGGGTCGTCTCCCAGGCCGCCTGGCTGCAGCAGGGGTACCAGCTCGAGTTTCTTGGGATTAGCACATTCTTCCCAGGGCTTTGGCTCACCTCGTTGGGCTTCTTCCTGGTCAATTGTTGGATACTGGGTATAATTATTAGCGATGGGGCACAACTGACTGTATCAAATATTGTTGGGCAGAAACCCCATGTAGAGTAGACATTATTTCACTGAGTAGAAATACTAACACGGAGTTGAATTTGAATCGTGGCGTCCTGGTCCCGGATGCCTTAGCAAGCCACAATTGAACAAGGGCAATATTTGAAGAGAAATCTTGTCATAATTTCAAGCATGCACTATTGTTTAAAATATTAAAAGCATTGAGGGTATCTGGCGGTCTTGACCCCTTCCAAACTAACTAACAACCTGGCACAGACCTCACGGTCTAGGGTAAATAGATCCCAAGCAAATTCGTGGTACCCCGCGTTCTCTCCAAATCCCGTGTATCATGCAACCAGAAACTCCCTGCGAAGGTCCCCTTCCGCCCAGTACCTGGGTATGTAATTCGTATTATCAGCAATAATATGCCGCTTCCCGGCCTTTCCGAATCGCTTCCGTAAAACGCCCGCCAAAAACAAAATCGTCATCTGCCCATGTAACCGAATTCGAGAAGAGAGCAGAAGTAAGATGCAGTCAACACCTGCTCCTTTTTTTTTTTTTCCAACCTGGACTGAAGCCTACGACTCCCATTGTAGATGTTTTCATTGAATTGTGATGCCCGCCGCGAGAGACCGGTAGTTCGTCAGCTTTAGTGACGTGATCCGTGTTCGCGGATACTCCGGGGTGATGACCATTCGCCCTTCCTTGCCGTAGACAATATTTCCGAAGGATTCGCTCAATTCTGTGAAAGATGCCTCGGGTCTCACTCGTGCCATCTCTGTCAGAATCCTGTCGCTCCAGACACCTGAACAGACCCCGTTCCGCATGAGGAAAAAGGGATTCAAAGGTGGCAGTACAGAGTCTATGTCCAAGTTAGAAGAGTTAGGTACAGCCAAGACAAAAAACTTACCAAGGTCTACAAAGCGAATCCGGAGGTACACCACTTCTTTCAGCTTTTCCATGGACCGAATCCCGGAGACGACTAGCTTCTCAAACGCATCGATGAATCCCATGTCCTGGATTCCGGAACCAGACTCATGGAAGCTCACGTTGTGCCGACAACAGTTCTTTACAGTCAAATCGATCGACCTGAGCCTTGACGTGCGCGAGTCCGTCGACCTCATCGCCATCTCAAAAAAGTGGTGGCAGACGCGACCAGTGTATGCAAAATGCTCCAGTGAGGGCAATGCCTCCGCCATCCGGACACAGATGTGCGTTTTCTGAATCACCTTGGAGTAGAAAGCGGGCATTACACCCTCGCGTCGGTAGTCACTCTCGAGACAGAGGCTGAGGTTGGTGACGTTGTGGGGCAGTTGCGGGAGGTACTCGGACATGGTGATGTAACTCTTCGACTTGGGTTTACTGTATGAACTCTGCCATTCTGCGAGGTACGGCAAGGCGCTGAGCACTGCTGAGAAGTCATAGTCGTCCCTCGTTAAATTCCATTGGCCACGGGTTACCAGCGTCTGTACCGACTCCAGAATCGGGAGGGACTTATGGAATGTCGGATCAGCCCGTTGCTCATGGAAGTGAAGTACCCTTGGCGCCTTTCGTCGTTCGCCGCCCTCAAGCGTCAACACCCTTGCTTGTGGTAAGGCTTGTACCACAAAATGAAATACTTCCTCCAAGGTGCAGTTATTGCCTGGCAATGTGTATGTTGCATTTGTCAGGCCCTCCATTGTAACCGTGGGCAGCGACAAGGTATTCGATAGCGCTAGTGGGCCGTATGTGGGCTGGAATACGGGGAACCAGATCTCGATATGTTTAACATACGACTGGAGATACTCGTGCTGGGCGAAATGGAGCATGGCATCCTCGAGACAATCCACAGTGGCCTTGAGCTTGACATGGCGATAGAGCCGTTGCTGGACCAGAACGCGCCAGACCTCGCTCACTCTCGCCAACTCGGTGAGTTCCCTCCTCCGCGAATGGCGCAGCGCCGTACCCCAGCTCTTTGTGACACAGGAGACGCTCATAGCGCTCCGGGAAGTGGCTGAGACGCGGTAGCCGAACAGGTGGTCTAGGATAGCCTCGTGCACCTCGATGGGCAGCCGGTTGAAATCCGTGATAGGTAGAGGGAGCGGACGGGGCTCATCGTCGGACACCGCGAGGGATTCGGGAGAGGGCTGCCAGTCGTCGCCGTATCTGGAGTCGGTGAGGCAGCATGGTTTCGAGTGCCGGTGGTCGGGATGTGGGAACGGAGTGCTGCTGGGTCTGGTGGGAGGGACGAAGTCGGCGCTCTTGGACTGGTCGAGGGGCGGGCTGGAGGAGCCCGGTGAAACGGGGTTGGAGGTGGTGTTTAGGAGACTGGTGACCATAGAGGAGGCCATGATAGAGGCGAACTCGTCATCGGACTCCTGGCTCTCGTGGAGGTCGGAGCAGCCGTCACGGATGGGCAGTAGGGCGGCGCAACGGCCGATGCAGGGTGTCGACGCAGGCGTCGTAGAGGCGTCGTAGACATCGCGGCCATCGTGGCCGTCGTCGCCGTCGTCGCCAATATCCATGGGATCGCCCATGGAGAATGCCATGTTGAGGTCGGCTGGCGGTTCAGGGCACTCCATGAAACGTCGCTGACGTCGGCTCGGTGGGCATTTCAAGGCGGCGGCCGGAGAACGGGTATGGGAGGGATGAAGCGACACGGGCGAAGGGGACTAGAATGGCGAGGAGTTGATGGGGCGAGAAGAGGATGGATGCACTACGAGGTCGGCCGAAGCGAATTACTACCCAAGACAAGGGAAGATGGGAGACAAGATAGAGCGAGAAGTGAATCACTAAAACGCAAATGGAGCGGAGGGATCAGAAACAGGTGACTGTCGGGTCGCCAGTGCCAGGGAGGGGAAATCGCAATCAAAACCGCACCGAACGCAACCAGGGTTGAACCGCAGTGGTACAGCGCAGGACGGCACGGCCCAAGGAGAGTGGGAGGCGTTTATTAGCACTCATTCGCCCCCCTCCTCCTGTTTGTCTCCTCTGGTTCTCCCCTCTACTGGCTTGTCTTCTTCGGTATTTGCTTGTCTATCGCTCTACCCGCGACTCATGTGCCCTTTGACACTGCCCGCTCCCTTTCTGTCAACCTTCCCTCCATGCGGCGATGCCCTGAGATCCCCAGCAAGCAAATTGCTGCGCCAAACATTGTCGCGGCACGCTGCATCGGCCGGTGACGACGGGGCAGTGATATCACAGCCTGGTATCCATCATTGATTGATGGTGGAGGGCTGGTCTGGCCTGTGAGTGGCAGCTGAGTACGTGTGTGGCCGAGCCAGCGGGAGTGGGCAGTGAACGACGTGCCTAACCACATGCTTTTTGCCTTGCGTCCCTCGTTCCGACATCATAATTTCCTCCTCGCAGGTGTCCACGTATGTAGGTACCATTGCGGCCCTCTGTAATGATGGGCTGGGCAGAGAGATTAGATGCAGTTGCACTCTACGCGCTGCCATAGACGTGATTGTGGGTGCCCGTAATCTGTAATTTTGGGGGTCGCGTGCCTGCGGCGGGGCGGGGCTGCAGATTGCGATCCTAACTAAGGCCAGGCTACTCCCGTACCGGCACGCAAGGCATGTGGTTGCGTGGATGCCATCATCAGACTCTTTCGGGGCGGATGATGGACATCAGCTGCGTTGGCAGCCGATACCGTCCGAGAGTCGAGACGAAATAAATCCACAAGTTGGTGACGATGAAGTACCGGTATCCCGGGAGACTCTGACCACTTTGGCCACCCCGGCGGCAAGCACAGAGACGTGTACGCCTCAGTATGGCCAAGCCGACCAAGGGCGACATGCACGCTACAGGTGCGTCTAAAGTGTACAATCTTCCAGAGCCGAGACGATTGGGCATCTAGGCGTCAACAGGCGTTATCATCATCAATAACAGGACACCCGCAGTGAACGGGTCCCTCCAGTGAGCCATTGGGCGTCCCTACTTTGGCCTTAGTGGCAAGAAAATGCCCTCAACAACATATGGTTTGCCCATCTTACTAAAGCACGGAGACCCTGAGACAGCCTCGTCTGCAGTTGCTAGCGCTGCGCCGTCGTGAACGATCTGCACGACCCTGCTTTCATGATCTCATCGACAGAACATGCGTTCCTAGATCAGGCAGGGCGTGTTTAGTTGTCACCTCTTATTAGTCCTCATCCCCCACAACAGAAGTGTGTTAGCTGCACCGTTGCTGTAAGTGGTGATGAGAAAAGAGGCAAGTTCTTAGGCTCAATGCGACGCTCCGATCGCGGTCTTTGGACAAAATGTTCCAAGCCAGTAATGAAGGAGAAAATCTGCGCATGCTAGGGATCCCTTGTTTTGCCAATACTCTAAGCTTCATTCCAGTCTCAAGTCTGAGTGGGCGGCAAACTGACGAATCTACCTCGTCAGCGTCGGCACGTCACCCACGGCTGAGACAACAGTTTTCCATCCCGGTTCAACAACGTCAGAACCCAATAGGCTCGCTTCTTTTGCTAGTCAAATAAGGGTGCACATTAGGTTAGATACGTTCGACATGGATTCTGATTCAAACAAGAATGCTGGGCATCTAAACAACATCCGCCTCCAGATTGTTCGGTTCGGAGACGAGGCTAGGAGGCAGCCCGTGACAACACCCTGCCTCATACTTGTGCGGGGGATCCACATGCATAGAGATACCAATAAGGGAGGGGAGAATATTTTATTTGGCCATGAGACGCCCGTGAAACGCCTCTGTAGTTATCAAAGGCGTTTTATTGAGATGCTAATAGGCTGGGGATGAGCTGAGATGAAGATGAGGCGCAACAGTTGAGGTGCCGAAACTGATCGGCGTCAACGAGGCCCCGGTTGAGACTACATCAAGGAGGGGAAGAAAACCCGTCCACGGGTGCGTCGCAGATGCCATCTTCAAATGAGGGGAAGACGATGTGAGACGACCTCGGGCGAGACGAGACGAGGCGAGAGGGATGGGCCGCATCTCATCTCGATCTTGATGAAGCATGTTATTCTGGTATTTGGGGTTTCGCTGACGAGTCGGGAATCACGAATTGTTGCATGTGCGAGCGAACCCCACCACCATCATGGAGCTTCGTAGGTAATACAGAGGGCATACACAAGGGCGTTCGGAGATGCGAACAGAAGATCTTGATGTTTGGGGGGGCGCATGTTATGCCCATGCACCTTCCATTTGGCATGAAATCGGCGTGCAGCCAAGCCTTCCATCGTCTGCTCCTTCGGAGCATGGCGAGCCCTGCAGCCCTAGCCGGTAGGTTAGGAAGGTGAGGAAGGAGCTGCCTT
Source organism: Ilyonectria destructans (assembly GCA_020740775.1). NCBI lineage: Eukaryota > Fungi > Ascomycota > Sordariomycetes > Hypocreales > Nectriaceae > Ilyonectria > Ilyonectria destructans. The sequence goes on from JAHEWK010000011.1 coordinate 1,295,889, forward strand.
CCTAGAATAGAACCTAATAAGCCATGTGCAAGCAAACACCAACTAGACGGGATCATCGACACACCTAAAACTCTACCTTCTTCTTTACCTTAACATAGTGCGACTCGGTTGGTACGGAATGGCCCATGATTTTGAACGCCCCGCCACCCGTGCAGCGTCGTCTTTGCATCCTCGCATGACGGGACAACCCAGATTGCACGCACAAGGTTCAAGGCACGGGCCGGCCTACACCATCATGGGTAATCTGTTTACGGAGTCTAGATGCACGGAATGCCTGGACGATGCCTGGACGAGAACAAGGAGAAGCTCATGTCACGCATCCTAATCCAGCGGGACCTCCGTCCCTGGGCTCTTCGAAGTAGGGCCTCCCATGCTCCCAGCCCATGGCCTTGGCGAGAGCCACACCACAATCCGACACACTCACCCCCATCGATCCCCGGCTCCTTCGACACACGCACGTTCCGTCTACTGTATGCTTCTCCCCCGGCCGGCCGGGTTTTCGGAGGGCCCCGCAAATCTCGTCGTCCGTTGTACTCGGCGCAGGCGACCAGTTTGGGACTGGACAAACACTCCCTGGGTAGATGACTCTGGGCAGGGCTGCCGATAGTCCCGTGGAAGTCTGGGCAGAATGAGAACATGTTCCTAGGCTTGCCATGCGTTGAGCGCCATGCAGAGCAAAGTGTGGAAGGGCTATTTGACGTGCGTGGCACGATGGTCCTAGCGGCGGCAATGGCTGACCTCTCAACAGAAAGGGTGCACTTCCGATGGACATGAGAGGGCATCCGCAGATGCAAAGGGCCAGTGAGAGCCAGCCAAACAAGGTGGTACGTCGCTATGCAAGACGCGGTGGCAATGACCACTGGACCGCGGGGGTTCGTCCGTTTCACATCGGGCAGCGGGGCCACTGACGGGACCATTGACAGCGATGGGACACGAGATGGAGATGGAGGCAAAATCCAGGGGCCGCCACCAGTGCCCACCACCGCTTTTGGGCGGGTTTCCAGTCGGTGGATCTCCTTACTACGATGTCACCTTCGGGTTTCGCAGATGCTAAGCTTACTGGAGTCTGGACGCCAAGCGCACCAGATGGAAACCAGGGGCTCATCTGACTGTTTGGGCTGTGCTGCCTCTTGCTGGACAATGCACCTGGAAGGCGCTCTGTCACCGCATGAATTGTCCGCCCAGCTTCTCTCAATCCGCGACTGCATCGAGACACACCCTCCTAGAAGCTTACTTTTGAGGTTAGAATTGCATGTTGTTGATCCTGCTGCGCCCAGAACGACAAACATTATGGGTCGGCTCGATTTAGCTCGAAGGATCAAGAAACCAACCCTAACTGAAGATCAATACAGACACCGCATCCAACGGTGGACAGGGGACTGACAGGGCTAGAGGCAAGCCAAGGAAGCCCTGTCGCCCCTTGCCCTGACCAGGTACCAAGGACATCACCGAAGTCACCGCCCTCGGTTCGACTGGTTATCGGTTTTTTGTGAGAGAGGTCTTTAGCGCTGTGCCCATTGGCCATGATGGGTAATTGAGATGTTGTATTGGTCTGCCTCGCTAATGACTGACAATGCGGCGGCTGGGAGCAGCGTTAGCGACCTCCGTGGGCCAAAGGATTTCGCTGGCCTGCCGGCGTACGGGGCGTATCCGACGGGGAGTTTTCGGTACTGGTCAGATCCGACGCTGTGGTCATGGCTTCCATGCGGCCTTTAATCCGGCCGCGTTGCTCAATGACGACGCGCTCCCCAAAACTGCAATACACACGCACGGCGGCCAATCAGCGGCGGCCATCTCCTGAACAAAACATGACATCGCACACGAGACGGTCACGGTGGCTCAAGCAGTTGCGGTTTCGTAAGTTCCGTCAGTTTCGTCAGCAACACAGCTGCTACCTCCAGTGCTGCACAGGCTGGGCTGCTTGATAGTGACCTAGTTTGAGATCCCTTTGCGAGGAGTTTCCAAGTCACACAGCCGATCGGAACCAGACGAGCCAAACTTTGAGCTGTGCGAGGCCTCTAGGCTCTTCTGCCACTGGTGCCAGGGCCCGCGCGTTTGACTTGGCAGCGATTCTCCGACCTGGTCCAGTGCATTGATACACTAAATATCCCCACCCCCTGGTAATCGTATTGACCCCTGACCCTTGCCCCGTTGCAAACCTCGTCCCCAGAATGGATCTTGCGGCTCTCTACAGGGGTCTCGCCGACTGGGGCCGTTAGCATTGGCATTGGCCTGCAAGCTCTGATGCCACCACTCACAGGCCACGAAGCTAGCTTGTCTGTAGATGCCAGGCCACCCGCTGCATTGTCCGCTGCTGTCTCACTGTATGGTCCGCCGTCTCCTTTTAACCCAGCTCGCCCGCCTTTAAATCGCTGCTGGCCCGGCTGTTTTGTTCTATTGCTCCATTGTGAAAGACTTCCTTTTGGGTCTTTCTATATTCGTTTCCTATTCCTATTCTTCCTCTTTTCTGTATCTTCCATCCTTTCCCTTCCCTCTTGTGTACTGCGAGCCAGTCTCCTAATCACCCTCCTTTCATACTCACGACATTCCTTGTCTTCGTAACTTATTCGAGAGGAGCGTTGATCGCCTGCCTCCTCTGCTACCACTCATTTGAGTTATCACTCATTCGATTTCCAACCTCAGTCAACGACTGATTACCTTCACTTTACCTCTCGAACCTGATCTTGCTAGACGCATCGAGAAATACGGTGAAACTGCTGGACCTGGTTCACCACTCTTGTTTCAATACCTCTTTTACCTACACCACAAAAGAAAACGAAAATACCGACCACAATGGCGCCTCTCAAGTCCCTCTTCGCCTCCCTCCTTCTGGCTCTGCCCCTTGTGGCTGCCGCTCCCATGGACCTGCCCAAGATCCCCGGTGATCTGTCCGAGACCCTGGATGATATGGTCGATACCGTCGCCGACGCGATTGGCAACAGCGATTTCAGTATTAGCAGTTTCCTCCGGCCCATGCTTTCCAACCCTGACGCCGCCAACATTATTTCCAACCGATATATTGTTGTTTACAACGACACCTTTGACGACGATGCCATCAGCGTCAAGCAGACAAGCTGGATCAACGCCGTCAAGAAGCGTAATCTCGGCAAGCGAAGTAGTGTGGGTCACATGCTGTCCACGCAGGTTAACACCTTCTCGATGAACAAGTGGCGCGGCATGACCCTCGATGCTGATGACGACATGGTGCAAGAGCTCTTCAACGCTGAAGAGGTTGCATATATCGAGGCCGATACCAAGATCAACATCACTGGCGCCATCGCCCAGATCAATGCTACACCCGGGCTCAACCGCCTGTCTCACTCTGCGCCCAACACTGAGACCTACATCTTCGACGATTCCGCGGGTGAGGGTATCACGGCTTATGTGGTCGACACTGGTATCCGAGTCACTCACACCGAATTTGAGGGCCGTGCTACCTTCGGTGCTAACTTCGTCGATACCATTGTATGTGGACCCCGATTTCTCCTGACACTCCGGAAGGATTCGATATGCTAACTTGGAATAACAGAATGATGACGAAAACGGTCACGGTAGCCACGTCTCTGGTACCATCGGCGGTGCTACTTTTGGAGTCGCAAAGAAGGTCAACCTCGTTGCAGTTAAGGTTTTGGACGCTAGCGGTGGCGGCAGCAACTCGGGTGTCCTCCAGGGCATGCAGTTCGTTGTTGATGATGTAGCCAACAAGACACTTACCGGAAAGGCTGTTATGAACATGTCCCTGGGAGGATCATTCTCCGCAGCCATCAACAGCGCCATCAAGGCTATATTCGACGCTGGCATTGTCCCCATTGTCGCTGCTGGCAATGAGAACGTAAGTGGAAAATCAAGCTCCTATCTCATGCACTGGCTAACAACCATGACAGCAAGATACCGCCAACACCTCCCCCGGATCTGCGCCCCAAGCTATTACCGTCGGTGCCATTGATGCAACGACTGACGAGCGAGCCGATTTCTCCAACTTCGGACCCGACGTCGATATCTACGCTCCCGGCGTAGCAGTCCTTAGCGTTGGTATCGACTCCGACACCGCCCAGGCTACTCTGAGTGGTACTAGCATGGGTATGCCTCACTTTTCACCCGCTCTACTCCGAATTTATACTGACATAACATTCACAGCCTCTCCTCACGTCGCTGGCCTTGCCGCCTACCTCATGGCCTTCCAGGGCATTACGGACCCCACCGAGGTTGTCACCCTCATGAAGAGCCTCGCCACACAGACTGGCACGAAAGTGGTCAACAATGTCGACGGCACGACCGACCTCATCGCCAACAATGGAAACCAATAGATGTCAACGAGGAAACGGGATGAAGGAATATGAGAAGCTCCAAAATTCATGGACGATTGGCTAGCCTACGAGGGCGGAATCTTCGATTCATGTGTGTGTTAGTGTGTATGTAATATAGAAAGAATGGGGGCCTTTTATTGACATTATTGTGTCACTTCGCTTCATGGGCCCCCTTCGTGTTTGAGCGGGGAGTTTTTCTCGCTGGAAAAGGAAAGCGGGTTGAACGTATAGACAGTACATATTATTGGACTATTTTCACCATGTCGAGAGAAACGAATGAGACCCTGATTGCCTCAACATTTGTCTGAAGCGATTCCGTAAAAGGTGGGTCGGTTAAAAGAGAGCCCGAGTCACGTATACCCGAAGATGGTGAAACGAGATCTGTCAGGGGCCGGTCCACTACACCCACGAGTCGGAAGATTTCTTCAAGGAGACCGTCTCACTGCCCCGATGTAACCCCTCAGGCCGACGCGGCCGCCGGCCAGACCCCCGTCCGCACGCGGATGAGGATGGGGACGGAGACCGGGGGGGATGTCGCCGCCCTGAATATGCAGGCACAAGCTGAGGAATCTCGCATGTTTAATTCGGCTAGCCGTGCGGTGAAGGGGGATTCGAATCGGGGGTTTTGAGCCGGGAGGCTAGGCGTTAGAGTTCGGAAAGGGTTTTTACAACTATATTGATCGACGGCCAGCGCACGAGGAAACCAGGGATACGATGGTGGCATTCCAAACCTCGGCCCAGGGATTCAGGGTGTGTTGAGATGTGTGAACAAGCGTAAGGTGTCTACCATGTAATCCTGTGCACTTGGCCTCTCGAGGGGAGTGCTCAAGCCAGAACAAGTTGGCAGAAACACCGCTTGCAACTCGTCGTGGGCCTTCCAACGTTATAGTCTAGATTGCCCTGTGCATCCAATTGCGGCCGCCTCCTTATAATCGGTCGCATCCTGAAGCCTGAATGCCAGCTGCGCCATGCCCGCGGTACTTGCACTTGCCGAGCTGTAGACGTGCGCCCTGTCCACGAGCTCCGCACCCACGGCCAACCTCAAGACGTCGAGAAACTTTGGCTCCAGTGCGTCCCCATACAGTACGAGTTTTTCGATGTTCCGTGGCAGAGAGCTGGCCATTTCTGAGTTTCCGAACGACAGCGCTGAGATCTGATTAAGAGCTACCACTACGTCGGTCCAATGCTCCTGGCGTGGCTCGTCGTCTGCGCCGAGACTTTGCTGGTAGTCTTGACGGATAGATTCTACGAGGCCCTCGTCGTCTAAGAAGAGGGCGAGGTTCAAGTGGGATTTGCTGTAGCCCACAACCAGGATGACTTGCTCATCATCGACGACCGGATGTTTGATGTCGTTGGCATAAAGCGCTGCCTTGGGGGCGTCTGATGTACCGAGCATCTGCCTGAGACCAACCGCAACAAGCGCCTCCTCGATAACACGGCGCTGGTAGTTTTGGCGCGGGTCGGGGATGACAAGCTCTGCGAAGCATATCTGTGTGCCGAGCACTACCTCGACTATAGCCTTGAATTCGATCAAGAGGGCTTTCACAACTTCAAAGTCGTCATTTCTGCCACAGCCGGTAAAGTTTGACGGCAGCCAGTTGCATCGCTCAACATCCGCCGCAAGACCGTCAGGTTTCCTCATGAAGGTTCTGTATGACTGCGACTGTTTCCATTCGGTGCAAGCTATCTGGACAACCGTGCCGTTCGGGAAGTGTATGGCGACCGTGCTATGCCCGGTTAGCACGGACTACGATCGGAAGACAGAACTAGTAACACACCCGATGTCAGGAGTGAGCCCGAACGCAATGCCGGGGATAGTTGGCTGGGATGGAGGCCCATCCCATGCTGAGACGAGTGGGAGGAGGCCCACAAGTGATATGAATGTGAATAGCGAAGAGAAGAGAAGAGCTGGGTGACAAGCCATTTTGAAAATGCGGAAATGTGAGAATGCTAAAATGTCAAGATAGACGGGATACTGAAAAACTAGGAATCATATATCGACTTAGTACTGACGTGATGTTGCTGATCCGGCCCCGAAAGATCAAGACACAGCCACGAGGAGCAGGCAACCGACGGGCAGAACTGACACCGTAAACCGTGGGAACAATGGTCAGCAAGACCAACAACGCAACGTCTGCGAGCATGTTTCTTGGCGTCTAGCGCATGAACCAACAATTCGACCAGCCCGCCATCCTTCCCACGCAAAATCCTCCGTAAGTAACTTTCATGGCTACAAAACTCAACGTGCCTCGAAGGCATGGCCTTTATCGTGCGGCAGCTTGTTGACGACCCCGCTATGACAGTACGAAATCTTGGGCGTGTTCAGTGCGACCATGTACGTACATTACACCAGATGATAGGCACGTCGATCCTTGCAGGCAACAGCTGCAACCCAACGTAGCATGCGCCGATGAAACCCTAAGCCTCACATACATACAGCTCTGCATGGAGACCGTGCGGATATACGAGGTGTACGAATATACTGACCATGGTATAGGACTGGGGGACAAGCTGTGGGAGAAACGTCACGAGTATATTAAACTATCCACACTAGATATTGGGATATGGCATGTTTGCTCGCCGCGTTTGAGTCCATCGTCCAGGTGACGTCAAGACGGACTCGCAGCGGGCCATCGTACGGAGACGGAAGCCAGTGAGCGACGGGTGTTGATATAAGCACTTCTTCGGCACAACCACAGTCATGATAGGACTGAATTGCAATTTGACATCCGTGCTGGATTGGTCGATTACATGCGCATGAAGAGCGACCAAATCTCTTCGCGCTGGGCACCGAAAGGGTTGGCGCCGGGGACACGTTGAATGCACCGTGACACCGCTATGTGCCACGCTGTCTGCTGGTTGTATTAACAAGAGTATATAGCCCGCCATGTTCATCAGGCTTGGGCCGCCGATTCCTTATGAGGAGGGGCTGGTAATGTGTTATGTACGTTAGGATATCGTGAGAAAAGTGACAAGAAACAAAACCCAAAAGCAGGCGAATAGTGCTACAATTCGTCATGGCCCGTAATCAAGGGCTTGGCGGCCTCGCTGCTGGCCTGGCTTCCCGGTAGGAAGACGCTGAGCTCACTGAAGACATTATCGAATCTGGCGCCAAAGATCCAGGCAGTGCCAATCTATACACATATTAGCTTCCGAGGAACAGTGACGCATGGGGATTGCGACGCACCATAATGCCCGAGATAGAGAGTAAAGCAAAAATAACAACGCCGAACAGGACCGCCGCCTCGCCAGGGTCCATAGTGGGCTGGTCGTTCGCCTTCTGCTTGGTCTCGACGGCGAGTTTCTTGGGGTCTTGTCGAGGGAACAAGGTCTCGATGAATTGCTCAATCTGTTACTCATTAGTTTGGAGTCATGTATCATGTTTCGGTGGCAGACTTACCTTGCCGCACTGCTCGCTGATGCCCAGGTAGTTGGGATCCCTAGGATCGTTCTTCTTCTGAATCTTTCGGGTGTATTTCCGGAAGACCTCACAGACGACGACGAGGTTCTGAGTAGATTCGAACATGATCTGGCAGGCATCTCCCTTTGAGATCTTGACGTTGCGCTCAAACACCGCGGGGTTTCGGAAGACGGCCTCAAGGGTGGCAATGCCCATGGCTTGGGGGATAGCGACAAAGTTGAAGACACTTTGGTCTCTAATGCCAGCCATGTAGAATAGACACTCCTCAGTGTGCTTCAGGGCGTCGAGGACCATCTCTGAAGTGCACTCCAGGGCCTTCTGACGTTGCTTGGGGTCGAAGAGGTCCTCCCACTTGTCGACATGCTTGCCCCAGATCTCCTTGGGGTACCACCTTCTACCATCTTCCCAATCCTCGTGGAGATCACGAATGATGTTGGTCTTCTGGAGGAACTGTCCCATGGACTCGGTCAGAGAAGGTCGCTCGGCGAGCTTGGGGTTGGCGAGCTCTGATGCCACAAATAGGCGCGTCAGGCCCTCTCCGACCAGGCCAGCCACGTAGTGGCAGTACAACTCATATTCTTCGATGGTCTGGACACCATTCTCGATCATCTCGGTGTTCTGGGCGTAGTCCGCCATGCCGTTACCCATCTTGAGGGTCATGTCCTTAATGATCTCCATGTAGGGCTCCTTGATCTTCTTGAGCTCGGAGATGACGACATCGAACTTCTCGAGGAGTTCGCGGTCCTTCTCCTTGCTCTCGTGGAACTGCCAGCCGTCCTGCACCATGGTGGTATGGAAGTTCCGCAGGAGAGGGACCTTCTTTTCGATGTCGAGGGTCATGTCATCCTCAATTGTGTCCAAGCCACGGAGGACAAGGTAGAACAGGGTAATGGGGACGAGCAGCTCATGGTTAAGCTCCTGGATGACGGCCGAGAAGCTGCGGCTCGTCAGGTTGAGGAAGCGGAAGCATTCCTGAAGCTCTGGCGACTCGTTCTTGAGGTCACGGGTGTGGACGGGGTCGTGCCAGACTTTCCTGCGGCAAACGCGTCAGTCGCGCAAGATCTGCGAAAGATTGTAGGAGCAAGCAACATACCATTGAATGATGGACCGAAGCTGGTTCGGGTGGAAGAGGTAGTAGAGAGCACCCATTTTTGCACGAGCGCTCGAGTGAGAGTGGGGACGAGCAAGAAAAAAAGACGGCGGAGCAAGGGGTATCAGGGATGGACAGTGCGCAAGAGGTCAACTCAGACGCCCAGGAGATGGAAGGATGCAAAGATATATGGCAATTGCAACCGAGAAATCTGCTGGAACGCGTCGTTTTTATCGTCGCTCGCAGTCACTGCGAGGAGAAGAAGAGAACAGAGTGCCCTCCGCTCCGGGTAAATCCACATTAGTAGTGCAGGTGCTCATTTCTGAAGTGGAGGCGCCCGATCCCGGATACAGCGATCTGCCGAGTGCTGTGATGCGGTCCAGCCCCTGTAGATGCATCGGTGCAGCAACCGGGGTGCACGCGATGGCTCGTTGGGGTCGTTCCTATGGATCGCTTACAACAAGGCTCGGCCCACGCGGAGAATATTCCGTACCCCAGATGTTCTCTAAGCTACCCAGGGTCTGTCCGCCAATTGGCGTGGACATGTAGACGGCCTTCTCTCCTTGTGAATTTCGGCTAAGGCAAGTCTGCATGGACCAACTTGTAAATCACTACCTGTAATGTTGATCAATTCCAACAAGACGAAAACCCCACCGGCTCGACGGCAGGAGCTTGAAGTACTAGTCACTGATGCACTCCTTCGTGATCCTGAGCTCCAACTTCGAAAGGGTCCTCATAAGGACCTGATTTTGATCTTGAGCGATGATGAGTCGGATTATAATCACTCGACCAGTCAGACTCCGATATGTTAGTGAGGTCGATATGTTAGTGAGGTCGGTCCGTTATTCGTCAGCAGGCTCTGTCCACGGTTGAGGTTTGGGAGTACATGACTAGGTGGTTTACTTGTCCTGGTACCAACAGGCCGCTGCTCGACGTTTCGATGGGATCATACCCCTATGTCACTTCATCCAACACCACAATTTCTGGCATCATCGCCGGCTTGACGCTCAACCCCAAGAACATTACAGAGACCATCGGAGTGGTAAAAGCCTGTAAGCAACATGAATAATCACTGGACCTTTTGGCTAGTAACCATATCGAAATTAACCCTCCACCCCTAACTATCTGCAATGGTTTGTAGCAGATGCTGACGACTATAGACACCACACGCGTTGGCGCTGGCGCTTTCAAGACAGAAGATCTCGGAGAGTACTATCACCCTACTCACGACTCAGCTTTGGAAACGAAGCAGACTGACCATGTGCGCAACGGGGTTGGAACGAAACTCCAGGAGGTTGGCCGAGAATGGGGAACATCCACAGGCCGAAGACGTCGCTGTGGCTGGTAAGCCTCTCTCCCTAAGGAATTTTGGGTGCATAGCTAACAGTGTATGCTCGATTCGTCAACACCTCGCATTATTTTCAATATCAAAATTGGCCGTTACTTACTCAGACTTCATAGATCTCGTTGTTGTGAAGCATGGCCACACAACTACTACAGGTCGTTGAACTTGACCAAGGTAAGCCTTGCAAGAACTACTCCAAGGGGATTAGAAACATTGACTCTTCATGCAGCTCGATGTACTTGATTCCTTCGAGACAATCAAGGTAGCCATTGCGTACAAAGGCAAGAGCACAGTCAAGTTAGGAAGCTGTTGTGGTCCGAGGTCTTGAGGCGTAGCTGAAAGTATTAGGAGCTTGAATCTTATCCGACGGACCATAACAAACTGGATAACGCCGAAGTCGTTTACCGCGAAATGCCTGGATGGAAGAAGCCGACGACCAACGCCCGGACATACCTGCTGGCCGCTAAGTGAAGGGAGTCCCCAGCCCCAAATTTGCATCTGCGGGCGTACCGCCGGCGGCGGCATTATCCCCGCAACCGGCTCCCGGCCGCTAGGCGGTATTTACTCTATCCCGGGCAAGGAGTGGTGGGACGCTGCCGTCTTAGCCAGCCGGAGTCCTATGCCGCAGTCTGATACGGGCCGCTTCTCAAGTGTCCCCCTGGCCCAGATGGCATTTCATTTGCCACTCCCTCAAGGATGCCATCCTCCACGCGATGGCTGAAGTGGTGCGAATTGTATGCCCGATGCAACGCGCCCTATAGTGGCTGCAGCGCCCCCTTGTCCTAGCCAACGCGCATTTAACTCGACAGCTAGTGCGCGAATCCGTACGCCCTTACAACCTTAACGATAGGCCTCCTGTGAGAGGTCGGCAGGTTCGGCGTTGTGAACTGAGACGCCACGTTCCGCTTGCTCGGTTGGCCGTCTTCATAGGCCCAGGCCTCCGGGTCGTCGCCCCGTCTTGCCGCAGCCACCGTATCTACGGGTATATGCTGCTTGAGCCAAGTCGCTTGTGAGCCAATATTCTAGCATTAGCCCTGAAAACCCTAGCTGGTTCGTCTTCGATGTGATTCCGCCGATGACCATCGGATCTTTCAGACGAGGGGAATGCCTGCACGTAGGGTCGTGGTTGTGTCGTGCATACGTCGTGCATCTGGGGGACCGTTAAACCTCCGATATAGCGATATTTGACCCCCATAAAAATGTATGCTGCTTTCCGAGCCGGGCCTCTACACCGCTCAACCGGATTTATCCCAACCCCATACTCTCTGCTCCAGACTTCGGGAAATTGCGCCTCAATCTTCTCAACATTTGAGAAGCGAGCCAATAAGCGGGATGTGACATGCTATTGCCACGTCTTCTTCTCCTAGGATGCCTGTTCGCATTGCTGTCACGACAATGTGTGAAACCCCTGGAATGGCTTGCAGGAATGTTTGAAGATTGACATGAGGGTTTTGATGCGGCTCTTGTGGTTTAGCAATTCTGCCCGGATTGTGGAGAAGCGCAAGCAACCTGGAGCTCTGTGCCACCAGACGGAATAAGTTGGACGGCCCCACGAGGCAAAGTGTCTCGGGCCCTCTGATGAGCACCGTTGTTCACCGTTAGAGTCTCGGGAATGGAGGCGAACGGCGTTTCAAATTAATCAGCATGAAGTGAATATCTATTTAACGTTGTTTCTTGTTTCTCCAGTTTGTATGAGTTGATCGGCGGCCAGTGACAAGACTTCGACTGCGAACAACGTTGCTATTCTTATCATTTCATACGAGCATAAACACTGTGGCTATGATAAATCACTCCCGATTCTATGCTTAAAGAGACAGCCTTTAGTCCAAAAGACGTATTAGACATTTCAAAGTGCACTCGATCCCTGAATGACAGTTGGGGCTGGGACAGAAATGTATAGAGTGTGAACACGATTTGGGTTTGATTGAGACACTGGTTGGCGCTCAAGAAAGTCGCACTAGACCAGAGTAAACCCGAGTTGCTATTACTGCTACGCAGCGCACGATTCAAAAACTCCTAGGGAGCATCGCTATGGGGATGTAGACTGGGTGGGGGGACACATAGGTCATTAGTGCAGGAGACGAGATAGCATGATGGGGGTATGTCGGAAAGCAGTTGCGAGAATGAGGAAAATTGGGACAAGTGAGAACCCAGCGGATGAGAACGGGATTGCGGCCTCAGCCATGAGCCAATGGTGGGCGGGCGCGAAGTTGCCTGATTCTCGTAGCATGCAGTCAAGGGGTTGGTTGCTTTATCTGCCATTACTGGCTTGAATGCTGGGAAGTCATCTGCCCAGGAACCAAAATAATCTCAGGCGGAACAGTTGTTCTCGTTCGGTCCAGCACACCAAGGCCTCAAAGCTTCAAGTTCACCATGGCCAGAATAAGCGATGCTAACAAGCTAACGCTGCGAAGTGCATCCCGAGATGCATTCTATGGCATAACTTATACGATGCTCTGTGCAAAATGAGGCCTCTTGGTTCATGCTGTCAGTGCACCTTGGACAGGGGAGTTGGGATGATGCCACCAGCTTTGTTAGCGGGGAGCAGGGAGTTGTTGTGGACGCGAATAGGACAGCATCGATGGCTGCCTGCCTTGCGGAAACTCTCGCAAAGAAACAAAGCCACATGATGCGCAGCTCAAATCTACAAGTCAACAGGCGTGAGGGACGTCATGAAGCGCCGTGACGTATTGGGCGGGATGACCCATTTCTCATGTGACAACTGGTTGTTGTGCGGGAAGTGGCAGCCTCGGACTCAGCGAACACTGCCCCGCCATTACGTAGGCCCCTCCCCTCCCTTCAGCTCCCTCGAGAAAAAAAAAACAGCCCCAGTGGCGGGGGTAAAAGGATCCACGGCTGGGCAACGAGGCCCAAGCCCACTGAAGCCGGGAAAACCCCGCCCTAACGCTCAGTGGCTTCCAGTGGCTCATCTGCTGATGTGGCTCTGTGCTACCGTGCTACGGCGGGTTGTTGCGTAGCCGTAGCCTTGGCGTGAGACTTGGTTTGGACGGTTTGGGTGACACCCGACGCCATCATTGAACATTCTACTTTTCGACCTTGCAGATATACCTCACCCGCGAGCCTTCTCTCTCCCCCTTCCGCCTCCCGTCTCCTCCCACGCGGAGACTCTAAGCCCTAGCGACCAGGCCGACACGGCAGATCTCCAAGATGGTCGTCGATACCGCCTATTACGATGCGTTGGGCGTCGCGCCCACAGCCACCGAGCTGGAAATCAAGAAGGCCTATCGCAAGATGGCCATCGTCCACCACCCAGGTGCGTTCCTCCAACTCCGTGCCCAGGCTCTCCGGTCAGCGGGCATGGTTGGAATGTAACTCGTCGAGGCTAACTAAGAGCCTCTCGCAGACAAGAACCCCAACGATCCCACCGCCCACGAAAAGTTCCAGACCATCGGCGAAGCCTACCAGGTCCTATCGGACCCCGACCTACGCAAGGCCTACGATAAGTTCGGAAAGGACCATGCGAAGCCTCAGGAGGGCTTCGCCGACCCCGCCGAGTTCTTCACCTCCATCTTCGGCGGCGAAGCCTTCCTCGACTGGATCGGCGAGATCAGTCTGATGAAGGATCTCACGGCCACCATGGACATCACCATGAAGGAGGAGGAGGAAGCGGCAGCTGCTGCCGAAGCTGCGGCTGCCGAGGAGGGTGACTTCCCCGGCACCGACGAGGCCTTGAAGCAGAGCATGAAGGATCAGGGTACCGCACCGCCCGCAGGCCCTTCGGCGCCACCCCCGCCCACCGTCGTGGTCGAGGAAGAGAAGTCGACCGAGAAGCCCCATACCGCCGCCGCCGCCGTCCCCGGAGGCGTTGCCGATGCGCCGCCGTCGCTGCCCCCTCGATCCCAAGCCACATCCCCCGCCCCTTCGACCGGTTCCGGCAACCGCACCCAGATCCCCCTTCGACCGGCCCTGATGGACAAGTCCCACGAGGACACTGAGGGTGAACTCTCGGAGGAGGCGCTCAAGCAGAAAGAGAAGAAGAAGGGCAGCCTGTCCAAGGAGCAGCGCGAGCAGTTGGCGGCGTACGAGAGGGAGCGTGCCCGCATCCGCCAGGAGCGTGTCGACAACCTCGTCAGCAAGCTGCTCGACCGATGCAGCGTGTGGACCGAGACGGATAAGGGTGCCGACGTCACCAGGGCGTTCCAGGAGAAGATGCGCCTCGAGGTCGAGGAACTCAAGATGGAGTCGTTCGGTATCGATATCCTGCACGCCATCGGTCAGACTTACGTCTCCAAGGCTTCCACGCTGCTGCGCAGCCAGAAGTTCCTCGGTATTGGTGGCTTCTTCAGCAAGCTGAAGGACAAGGGCACTCTCGTCAAGGAAACTTGGAACACCATTAGCAGTGCCATAGATGCCCAGCAGACCATGGAGGACATGGCCAAGATGGAGGAGAAGGGTGGCGAGGACTGGACCGACGAGAAGCGCTCCGAGTATGAGCGCCGCGTCACTGGCAAGATCCTCACCGCCGCCTGGAGGGGAAGCAAGTTCGAGATTCAGAGCGTTCTGCGCGAGGTGTGCGACAGCATCCTCAACGATAAGAAGGTTGCCCTTTCCAAGCGGTTAGAGCGCGCCCAGGCCCTGGTTCTCATTGGAGACATCCTCAACAAGGTACGTTCCATTCCAATACCGTGCCCAATGGGCTTTCTATCTGACCATATGAACTAACTCTTATACTTTCAGGCTGAGAGATCTCCCGAGGAAGAAGGTGACTACCTCGTCTTCGAGCAGCTCGTCGCCGAGGCTGCTATTAAGAAGGACAAGGATGAGGAGGGCAAGAAGAAGAAAGACCACAAGAGCCGCCACAAGAAGGAGGCGGAGGACGTGGCCGCTGATGCGCCCAACGTGCCCAAGGCTTGAGGAGGAAAAATGACGAGTGATGGCTGAACTATAGCGCAACGGGGTATAGTCAGGGAACGTGAGATACGACGATGGCTGTTGGACGGGGACGACATAGAAAGCGATGCGAGACACAGACGGCCGGCGACGATTTTAGACATAATTCTCATGACCCCATTCCCCCCTTATATCACGATTCCCCAACCCATTCCTGTGTTCACGGTCTCATTAACTACGGCCTCAAAGTAGATGCATTGACAGACATCAAACAAACAAAATCACAAGCACAGGTTGACTTTTAACGTGTCTTTGATATTTCTCTCGTGGGTTCTATCCACAAATGCCCACAGTCTGTCTCTACCAGTTACCTCTTTAAGAGCAAGCACGGGAGCCATCTGATTGATATCCGTATCACCTCCTCTTTGAAAATCCCACCAACCACCCTTTCCGTTCTTTTTGTGACTCGCCGGTACGTGAATTATCACGGGGTATCTGTTGTACAAATCCGAAAACCAAATACACAAATGAAAAAGCTCAGAAAGCGAAAGAAAGCTATAAAAAAAAACACCCCAGTGATAGGGCTCCAATCCATATCCGACCCGCTTCTCGATCAGTGAAACAAAAGACGATAACCTCCGTCCTGGTCATTATAGGCATGTGACTTGATGAGATTCGGGAGAAAGGAAACGGTAGCATGGTGGGCAGCGGCGTCGCTGAGGGGAAGTGGAGAAGAAAAAAAGAGGGAAAAAAGAGAGAAAACGCCTGCCGTCCAACACCCAGTATGCATGTGGCCCCCCTTTTGTTTATGCGTGTGCGTATGTAGTGTGTGTGCCATGCGTGTATGGTGGGTTGGCTGGTTGGTGGAGATAAGTTGCAAGGGGGAAGCCGGGAGTGGTGATTGTGTACGGCTCTAGGCCGCCGTCGTTCGTTAGTATTCAAGACTGCGGGTGGCTTGGATGGACGGGAGCAAATCCAGTCACATTCCTTCAGCCTGGAGTTCAATGCCGCTGTCACGGTCTTGGGAGCTCTTCTCCCACGGCGGTGGCGGTTCTAACCCAACGTCTAGACTCTCGAGTAGGTGGTCATCCTCCAGTAGCTGGTCATCGTCTAGTAGTTGGTCATCGTCTAGTAGTTGGTCATCCAAATGAGATGCTCCGTCATCTAAATGAGACGCATCGTCCAAATGAGATGCATCATCCAAATGAGATGCATCGTCCAAATGAGATGCATCATCCAAATGAGATGCATCGTCTTCGTCCGGAGGTAATAGCACGTGGCCACCGAAGTCGACGTCGGATACCCGAACGCTGTATTCGAGCGCTTTCTGGCCCTCCTTGATGAGAACCTCTGTCCAATTGAGGCAACGCTTGAGGCTCTGGTTGATTTTCTGGCTATCAACGAGGAGTTCCTGGTGCTTGGTGAGGTCGAGTTGTAAGCGACGCTCGTCTCGATTCCGTCGGACTGTCAGCTTCTCATTGGATTCGAGAGGATCAGATGAGAGATCGAGACTTTCGAGGTCGGAATCGTCAAGGGAGTCCGGTTCTTCCTCTTCTGACATGAACGATTCCTCCTCCTCGCTCAGGTCAGGGAGGTTGACCTGAATATCGGGTAGTGTTGCGGATGGGACTCGGCTAGAGGCTGCTGAGGCGAGAGACATGCGAGACATGCGTTTGAATCTGCGAATTTCGGCTGTCTGCTTTCGTAGTTGTCTCTCAAGAGTTCGGTTGATGGCTTCGAGCGAACCGTTTCTAATTTCGAGGTCCTGGACCTTGCGCTCTCTCCGGGCCTTGGTCACCACGTCATTCACAGGGTCTGGAGGGTGTGTCGACTTTGTCGGGCTCTGGACTTCTGGAGATGAGTCTTCCTCATTCTCCTCGGTGAAGTCCTCGACAGCTTGGAGGATGGATGCCATGGTCATAGCTGGCTGGACCACAATAGGGCTCGCAGGGGGAGACGACGGTTCAGAGGGTTGTTGAGGCGGAGAGACTGGCATCCTGGGAGAGTATAGCGAGTCGATGGTAGGGACACTCACGGTCCTCGAGTGGCCCCTTGACCTGGGGGCCGAATCAGTGCTGATTCGCCTCTTCGTATTGGCGCTCGAAGAGGGTGCCAGAGGGGGCGGTGAAGATAACGGAGGCCTGCTGTTTAGGCCAGGTGTTGTCGTGTTTTTTAGGATTGGCGGAGGTTGTTGGAGTATCTTTGTTGGAGACATTGGTCGTTGAGGTATAGAGTGCCCAGGGCCGGTAGCTGAGCTGCTCGTGCTCGGGCGTCCAGCCGCCACCCTCGAGCTTGAGCTAGACGACGGGCCAGAGGATTGGAGACTTGTTTTCGAAGATATCTCGGGAGTGCCGCTGGCGTAAAAGAACTTGGAGGCTGCGGGTTCAGGAGGCGTTGCCAGCATCGGGGCGAAGGCTGGCTTCACGGGAGGACTCATGGCCCTCTTGGGTTCGGCGGTGGCCCCATTCGCATAGAAGAAAGTCTTGGACGACTTAGTGGCAGCGGTGGAGGGCCGGGAAGGTGGTTGCTGGACAGGCCGGGCCTCGCTGGCGTAGAAGAACTTGGAGTCTACAGAGTCTCCTGGAGAATCAGCCACGGCAAGAGACTGCCTTCCGCCGTCAATTGCCAAGGTTGCTCGTGGGTCCCAGCCATCGTGGCCTCGCTCCGGGTTTGGGGTGCCATTAGGTGTGGTGTTTGTGCTCTCACCACGGCTCTGGCGGCCGCCAGAGCGAGGAGCGAGAGAGTTTACGAAGCCGTCATCTCGATTCTGTGTCGACCTTCGTCCCAGGGGAGGAGCTACCGCAAGGCCCTTGGCAGCAATCTTGGGCGTAAGGGGCGTTCGTCCGATGTTCTTGAGAGCAGCGGCGCTTAGCTGTGGGGGCCGGGGCCTGGAGTCGCCCGGCGGCATTTTGGAGGCGCTCGAGGAGGATGAACGCGTCGTGGTCGTAGTTAATGCCAGGACATGTTGTTGCTGCTTGTGTTCGTGGAAGCCGAGCGGCGGCGAGCGAGAGTCGGAGGAGACGACGGGGGCGGAGGGGAACCGAGCGCGGACCTGGGGTGTGGGCGTTACGGGCGACCTCGGTGACTTGGCAGCGGGGAAACGCTTTGTGTTGTTGGCAGAGGAGGCGGAGAGCGATCTGGCGGACGGCGTGGCGGAGCGGCCGTTGTGGGAGGTGAGGGCGGGAACGGGAGATCGCGAGGAGGGCGTGTCGAAGGACGAGACCGAAGACGAGTTGTTGATGTTGATGGCCGACGAGTTGAGAGTGCGCATCCTGACGACGGGGCACGGGGGACGGGAGCACGGAGACGTGCGCAGTCCCGAACTTGATAGGCGTGTTTTTACTGGCTAGCCGGCATGGCTCGGGGGGGAACAATTTTAAGTTAGGGGGAGATCCCCTGAAGCCACAGCGGGATTTCGCACTGAGGCGCTGAAGGGCGCTGGAAGATAGCGGGCTTTAGGGACCCGACGGGACTTGGAGGCCGGGTGTGCGGCGCTGGTACTGGCGGAAGGAAATAAACACTGGAGTCGTAGCGGGGTGGGCGGTGACGGATAGACTGGCGGGAGTGCAGGATGTATCAAGGACCGGTGGGCAATTGCAAGACTCCGCCAAGGACAACAAATATCACGGCAGAGGGCAGAGGCACGAGAGCGGCAGAAGAGAGGAAGAGGATTCGAAGGCGGAGGAGAGCACGAGGGAGGAGAGGGGATTTGAATGCTGGATGCCCGGGCAAAAAAGGGACAAAAAGGATGGAGCCCATGCCTCGCCTTGACCTTTGACCGCCATTGACAAGGTCGAGCAAACCCACATCTCACATCCGCGCGCCCACACAAACCGAACAAACCACACAAACTGCAGCATCCGCGCCCACAATCCATGGCGGGCTGGCGGCCAAGTCGCCGGGCCCCTGCCATGCGAGGCCAGCCCGTGCCAGACCGGCCGTGCCATGTCATCCTCCATCATCTGCCCAGGGATGCGGACGGGGGACGGGTTCACGCATGTTTTAGGGGCGTTCCCGAGAGCAGATGGATAATTACAGCCAGCTGATGCTGTCGACGACGCAGCATGATAATGTCTGGGAAAGGGAAACCCAGCTGTGTCTTGCGAGGTCACTCGGGCACGCATTGATTCATTTGGCTTGGCGGGGATGACTCGGAATGAACTGGAGAACAAACAACTGAACAACTGAGACCCGACCATGGTTCATGGTTGCCCAATTCCGCCGTCTTGTGCCGGTGCATCTGGCATTCCGTCCCTATTCTGCAAGGTCCGTGTTGACGTGGTCCTGGTCCACCCTTGATGCGGTTCGCGAGCCCAACCAAACTATTCAATTGCTTCCCAATGCCGAGTTCATGGGCGTCATCTCTGCTGATTGCCCGTTCATGCCGTCCGCCTCGACAGCTCGCAATCTCGACTCCACAGTCCAGTGGGTGCTCCCGGCGGCCCCTTGGTTCCATCGTCCTCCCTGGAAGATGCTTGGAACGATCCACACATGGAGTCTCTTCCCGGGATTCACTCGAGACGGCCACCACCCGTCGATCGCCGGTGTGGCATGACACCGCCAGCGCCACCGAGTCCACGCCACCACCCCCAAAGAGCCCGGGGTCCACCGTGAAGGAGCACACTTGCGTGACCGAGTCTCAGCTCGCAGCCTCTTGTTAGTGAGTCAACCGTCAAAAGAAATTGTGTAGGAAGAAAAAAAAAAAAACCACAAGCTGTGGACTCGTGTGACCCGGGGGCAGACGGAGCTTTGTTTAAGCCATCATGCCAAATGAGAGGACCACGGCGCACATACTCGGTGAGTCGCCAAAACAGGGATCCAAAAATAACCTCCCCCGCCAAATTTGACATCCGTTATCGACAGCGGTCGACAATCAATCTTGGCACAGGCGCTGGCACGCAAACTTACACTGGCCCCAGGCACTGAAAAAGCCGGCCAACCAGCGCCGGCGCCTTGGTTTTCAGGGCTCCCGGAGTCCCGGTCTCTCGGCCTTCAGCACGCTTCACAGCCGCTTGCCCGCTGACATATCCGTGCAAGCTGTGGCGCACCGGGACGCTGGGCACTAGCAGTAGCACAAAGTTCACAACCCGTCCATCTCAAGACGCCGCAACAGTGGCTCGATGATCCTGCAACCACCAGTCCACAACCCACCGCGTGCTTCCGCGTCGACGCTCCGACAGCAGCCCCCCCAGCGAAGCCTCCCAGCGTCTCCAGGCGCCCGTCCAGCGCCCAGACCCCTTGGGATCTAAGTCTGACCTTCGCTTGCTGTCCTTCTGCGCTCCTAGATCCCTCAGCTCGATTTGCCCCGCGCCCATCGCCCATCGCCCATCGCCTCGTCCGTCGCCATGGGCCTCCTGGGGATATCGCTTATCGTCGCCTCCGTCGTCTGGGTCATCCTCCGCCCGCCCCCGTGGCTGACTCCCCTCCAGGTGCTGTTGCGCTGGAGGGGCGCAGGCGCAATCACCGGCTCTGACGCAAAAGCAAAGGCCGATGACCGTGATCAAGGGTCACATCACGGGGTGGAACCGGGACGACGGGCTGAACCGGGCACTCAGCTCAAGAACCGAACCACGCCTGCCTCGTCCGACCATGACCAACACCAACGCCAAGTACCTCTCGGCCGTCGCGATGGCTCTTCAGCCTCCTCCACACAGCTACGCAATGCTGTCTCCATGCCGCCGCCGTCTCCGCCCGTCATCCAACCTCCGACCCTCATCGAAACCCCGATCCTTATCGAACCCCCGACCATCGCCGAACCTGACGAGCAGACCACCCCGAAGGCCACCCCAGCAAGTGTACCCTCGATCCCCGTACCCAGCTTCTCCCTCGACAATGTCCCTCTCAGTTCCACTCCCAGCCGGCCGACCGCCGCTGCTCTTGCTCGGGCCCCGGGTGCTCAAGGCCCCACCCTCTATGCCACCGCTCCGACATCCCTAGGCTCCATGATGCCCCCTCCTCCGGCCCCCGGACGTATGCCACCGCCGGCCGGCCGTCCCCCGTCCCTCGCCCAGTTCCCCGCCCCCAACTCCGCCCAGCGCGCCCGCGGCCCGACCCCGAACCGTGGTCCTCCCATGTCCTCCGGCCTCGCGCCGCCTCCCTCCCACTCCTCCAAGCCCTCCAAGCCCAACCGCAAGGTCCTCCTCACTCCGGGCCACTCTCCTCTTGACTGGGCTCGCATCTCCGGTCCCATTGCTGACCTCCGTGGCGTTGAACCATCCACATCCTATCTGCGAGTCACGCCCTCCATGCTCAAGCGTATGACTGGTCGCAAGGGCAAGGACGCCTGGATGGCCCTCAATGGCAAGGTCTACAACGTCACTCCCTACGCTGACTACCACCCCGGTGGCGTTCCGGAGTTGATGCGCGGCGCGGCTCGGGATGCTACCAAGCTCTTTGGCGAGATCCACCCCTGGGTCAACTACGAAACCATGCTGTCCGCCTGTTTGGTTGGTCTCTTGGTTGAGGAGTCTGAGGGCACCGGGGAGAGCGCGATGGACCAGATGGACTAGACACAATTTACAACGAAGACGTGTAAGAGGTAAGTAGACTCTGGGTTGGCGTTTTATGTGGCATTGAAACCATGAGTATTGTGGTATATTAGCACGGCGCCCCTGCGCTCAAGCGTGGGTAGAAACCACCATTTAGATGTACACTAGCTAGAAAGATACCCCCGAATTGCAGAGGTCGATCCCTTACCGTCTCTTCCCGAACCTAAACTTGAGTTCGTCATCACTCTCGTCGCTGTCCGCAATCGTCGTTATTGGCTTGCGTGCCGGCCGCTGTCTCTTCGGCGGTTGCTCTGTTGCTGGCTCGGGCGCAGTACGCTTGCTCCCCTGGCTAGTCACCCTCGATGATTGGCTCCGAGTGTTACTTTGAGACTGCGATGCAGATGCTCGTGTTCGCGTTCGTGGCGCGGGCTCCGCTTCTTGGGTCTTGCCGTTGTCATCGTCGCTGCTATCTGACAGTATAACTCCGACAACTCGCCTCTGGGCAGGCTTCGGGGGCGGGGGTGGAGGTGGTACCGCCGCCGCTGAGCCCTGCGACTCGAGACCGGAAGGCTGGCTTGTCTGTTTCTTTTTCCCATAGCTGTCTTCGTCCTCGAGCCAGTAATCATCACCCACGCCAAACTCCTTGTTCTTCACTTCTGTCAAGGCCACGATGACCCTTGCGGGTGGTCTTCCAGTCGTCTCTCCACGCTTCCGGAATTTCTTGAAGTTCTGCATGCCGTTCCATTTCGGGTTCCATCGGCCGTTCAGAACATCTTGCTCCCGCGACCTAGTTTGTGAGGCCGGGGCTCGCACTTCAATTTCCTCCACGATGTTGAGCCGGCGAATTTCAGAAAGATCGACATCATCGGGGAGGTTGGCCAAATCCTCTTTCTCTGCCTGAGCTCTGGCTTCCTCCTGTTCTCGATTTTGTGCCGCCATCGCCAGAATGTCAAATTCTTTCTTGATCTTCTTCTTTGGCTCTGGTTGCGCGGTCTCAGCAGCCTCCTCAGGTTCTGGAGTGGGTGGATTTAAGTCCTCTCCTCGTTCCAGCCGCTGCCGCTTGAACTTTGCCGCTGCTGGGGCCATGCCCTCCATTAAGTCATCTTCTGGGAGGGGAGATGCATGTCGCTTCCTCTGTGATCGTCGGGTGTTGGTTGAAAGTTCCTTGGGGGGTGGAGCGTTAGGATCCTGTGATACAAACAGCCCGCTTTCTTCTTCGGCTGGGGGATGGCTTTCAACAACAGGAACCGGCGGCGTATCGTCCATGTCGATGTCTGCGTCATCATCAAAGCCTGCAAACCGCCTTTTCACCGGTCGCCGAGTTCTACCCCTTCTAGGGACAGGTTGCGATTCCTGGACAGGTTCGGGCGCTGGTGTTTCTGCTTCAACATTGTTGCTAGCAGTTTGTGGTGCAGGGCCTGGCTGCACACTTGGGGCGGCTCCTTGAGGGTCCTGGGTATTCTGTGTCGACTCGACCTCGAGCGGCCGGCGGAGAATGCTCGCGTCCTTGATCAGAATTGCTTCCAAGAACTCACTCTGTTCGATTGGGCGGTGATCCAATCGCAATGACACTGCGGTGATAAACTCGGTGTACCAGTTGACCCCAGAGCCTTTGGACGGCAAGTATCTGACCAGCACAACACCCTTGCCCTCGCTTCCGTCATCAAAAGCGCCCAGCCCCTTCTCACCTGCAACATGTTTGACATATTGGACGAACTCGTCCACTTCAGTCTGATTGGGGACAACGTCGCCGAGTAAAGCCTTGCCACTACCACTGGTAATTGGCGCTAGGAGGTTGTTGTATTGTGACTTGTCGTAAAATATGAAGGTATACCCATTAAAGATCTCGTTTCTCTCAAGATCGGGACTATATGTCGAGTCTGGGTGCTGCACTGGCTCTCCGCCTCGTGGTGGTAAGTGCTGCATCGCAGCCGGCCAGTTTGCATCGAAATCATTCTCCAGGGCACTCGATTCGGTAACATCGGCACCCTCAGGTATGGTTGCAGCCTCCACAACTGCATTGAGAAATGTCTCGTTGACGATGTATTTTCCATTAATCAGGGCCTGAAGCCCTTTGGCTGTGTTGCGTTTCTTCGAGACGACATGTGTGGTGGCGCTGGTGAATTCTGTCACGAGTTTAACATCTAGTTGCTCGAACCTCTCCTGAAGTTGCACTAAGGGATTGGTTTGCATCTCCTTGCTCGTGAAGACAAAGGAGAATACAACTGGATTCCACGTAATGCTAGAGTCGGTCAGCAAGAGTCCTGGCGTTATGTACGGACATCCTTACCGAAATTTGTTGGGACATTTACCCATAGTAATATCCGCTGACGCTGTCGTGACCTCATATTTCTTGCCCTTGATCTTTTCTCTATTGACAACAGTTCCAGTTTTAGTCTTCAAGTCTTCGATCGTGAGTGTCGACCGATGCTTGGGGCTCTGCGATCGTCCATCCTCGACCTTATCGACAGTAATCGTCAAGTGTTTCCGGGAAATCGTATTATGTGAGATTGCGAGTTGGCCAGCTGTCAGTGGCATGTTAGCTGTCTAGCGTTTAAATCGTGGTGTTGGGTCGCTCACGCTCTGCGGCGGTCCTGCCGAAGAGGTACGTCTTGCCTGGTCGCAACCACAACCGACGGCCTAAGGAGGGTGTCAGTGGCGGCGGTTGTATTCCGAGATTCTCTCGCTTACCATCAAAGGCCTCTTCATTTTCCAAGAGCCACATCTCCGGGGGTTAAAGCACGGCGAAAGGTCGCTCACAATCCCATAGAGGAAGAAGCCGATGACGTGAGGTCAGCGTCGCGAACTTTTGCGGGGCCTGGGAGCGCGTCAAAGGAGCAACGCCAGGTCACGTGGCACCCAAACTGACATTTGTGAGAGACACCATGCTGAGTGCCAACTTACCAAGGTATGAATTGGTTTCTCGAGGTGCTCAGACTGTATGTTCTCGTATCCGTCATACTACCTTTGCGTAGGTACTCAAAAGTTCGAAGGGTGTGGAGTACCAACTCCTTCACACGGTTATGCGAAACTGGCTTTACTCTGTGCCAGCCGAGTTCGCGCGGCCATGATTCATCTTCTCGGAGAAAGCAATAAATTCCTCGACATAATTCCCCCTACTGCCCGGAATTTTTCCTCATTTTTTTCTCACGCAGTCCTCTCAGGGCCACACGCCTTGCTCCTCGCTTCACTATACCGCCTCGCAACCTGATTATCTCAGCAACTTTCGAACATGGCCTCGGTGCAGCAAGTTGGGTCCAGAGACGCCTTCATGGACGGTGTCTAATCCCTCTGGCTACTTGATGGACTGTGGACTGTGAACAGCTTACAAAGAGTCAAGGGAATCATGGAGAAGCGATATGACACGCTGGGATGGAGGCAAAGCTGTCGCAAGTATCGGTATACGATGCTGTACTGTGGGGAACGGCCGGACGCCGCAGCTACGAAGACCTTCACCTCCAACGGAGAAACTCAGTGCTTCACGACCTACCCAAAAACAGATCTTTTCTGCCTCCAGCCATATGACTTCGACACGGTTGACTGGGATATGCTCAGAGAGTACGTGCCCATCTTTAACTATCAATTCGGATTTGACGTAAACCACGTCGCGCTCGAGTTCGATCCGAAATTCGTCTATCCCATCCCAGATTGTCCTCTCAGCACGCGGGAATACCGCTTCAGATACAACAGCGACGGCGCGGTTGGATGCTTTGCCAGAGCTGCCTCGGACGACCTTGCGCTAGTCAAGCATTTATGGATCATTGACTACCGAATTAAACGACTCCCAGGACCTTTTCCCCTCAAACACAACGGACATGAATTTCATGACAGTTCTGGCAGATTCCTCGAAATCAATTATTGGGACAAGGGATGGCACATGGACTACATAGTGCCCGGGTCGAAATTCGACAACTTAGAGGCTGGGTCGAAAGTGATCAGCTGGACTGATCCTTACGCTTTTGCAGAAGACTTAAAAGAGACCTTAGACTGTGTCTACGATGGGCCAGATATTGGCGTCCTGGCTTACGAGGCATGGACTTGAACCTCTTAGAGGTACACGCGATAGAGGTACACGCGATGGCGGCGCTTGGTACTTGCTTTGGAAAGGCGAGTGACGCGGAGACGCCGCCAGGTTCATATTTTTTCCAAGTAAGCTCGCATCTCACTGAAGTCAAGGTCAAATTATATGGGAAATATAACACCCGGAGAGAATTGCACGGTGCCAAAAGGTAGCGAAATGCCGTCGTGCGTTGTGTCCCTGGCAGCAACCATGTCTGGTGAACGAGTGCGGTCTAACTACGATGCGACACTTGCACCACAAGTATCTACGCAGACTAAGAGAAAGCCAATGAGTGTTTTAACTTAAGGGATATATTGATCATCAGGAAAGACTGGAAAGATACGTACGTCCACGTCCGAATCTCCAATACAGATGAGGAATGGTGGCCGGGTATCTTCCTTGAGCCTGGATACCCTTGCTAGCCTCCCAGACCCCATTATTGAAGCCACTTTCCGGATCTTGAACCGCTCACTCCAGCGCCCACGGTCGTGACCGCAGCATCGACCTTCTTGAGGTAAGCCATGGCAGGACCGAAGTGGGACGCATCCATGACGTCTTCCGGCCTCGAATAGAGGGCACGTCGCCAAAGGGCGTACAGTGGAGCTAGTGGCGACCGGACGTGGTCAGGTTCGGGTCCCCGTCGCATGCAAGCGAGTCGGAGTCGACGTCGGTGAGGGGGCCGTCGTAGGAAAGGGTTCGGACATTGTAGGAGATCTCGTTGTTAACATCAACTTCGAAGGAGAGAAAGATGGCGTGGGCGTTGGTCACACCAACTTCAATTAGGAAGAAAGACAGCCTCATGGTGGTGATTTATCGTAGTTGTGCGTATAAAAGTTGTGTGTTTGAGGAAATCTGTAGTAGCCGAGTACAGTCACGCTCGGCCATAGAAATTGGCTCGCGGAGCCTATCGAAGAAATCCAGCTGGACGCTCCCCCGATCACCGAACAAGGAGTCAAACTTACTTGTATCGCTTTTGTCTCTGCATTGGCTCTAGCCATGAAAGGCCAGGTTCCCAGGCAACACCACGTAGATGCTGCAGGGTCGGGTTTCGTTGCTCACGTGCACAGGTCCTTAAAGCAACTGCTTTGGTCTTTTCCCCCGGCTTTTCTTCTTTCCCTAAATAAATTCATTCGGTCGCCGGCCAAAGTTACTTTCTATGAAAGAGGCGAAGAGTTAGGTCGGCCGTGTTGCCAGCCGTGGCGTCAGTTCTTCTTCCGCATTTCCCCAATCGTACAATATTAACCAACTTTGCAGAACCGCCAGGCTTCCAGAGTGAGCGAGATGACGACTGAGGCGGAGGCTGGGACCTCCGAGCCCAAGAAACCCAAGTTAGAGGTAAAGTATCGTCCCGTGCAGATAACTGCTTGCTCTAACGACATCTTTATGTAGCCAGGCTCCAAGGAGGTACACTCCAGCAGCCCCACGATCCATTCAAAATTATTTACACATGTGGCAATGCCAGCATCTTGAGGACCATTTGGAGACAGGAGAAATGGTAACACCACCCCAGGTGCGGAAGGCAGCCCCGATAGCCGATTTTGAGGGTTAGAACGACCTGGTAACCCGTCCTTTGTGACGAGAGAGAAGTAAGTTGTGTTTCGCTCGTCTGCCCTTTATGCATCAGCGTTGCTAATATAGTTGTAGAAGAAACTTCATATCGCGACTGTACGTGAATGGATCACGTTGATAGAGTCCATCTTGGGGACTTGTAGTGACATTTTGTTTTAGACTCTTCTCTAGAAGTTCAGGGTGTCGATCGTATCCTCAAATAATGAGTTTTTGCCATAACACGATGGATTTTTGATAAACATTGGAGGGTGGGAACAAGGGCTTTAGGTGAACTTGGTGGAGAGTTTAAAATGAGGTGATGTGAAAGAGTTGAAGGACATTAGGGCCGTCTGGGTAGATCCAAGGATATCGCATTGACGACTACGGCAAAAGTGGAATGAACACTCCACTAATGCATAGTGCAACTGAGGTCTATATATATGTAACAAAGGACGAATGGAGACTTTATTAGGAAGCACTGTATCAAGTATTCCCAGGTGACAGCATGCCTGTTCCATCCCCCGGTCTAGGTTTGACTTATCCGTCCCAAACTTGCTATTAGCTGACCCGCGTTCTTACTAACAAACTATGTCTGCTGAATCTTTGTATCTGACCCTATGCATGCAATTAGAAGGATTCAGATACAAAGGGAAGGGAATTGAAGGTCTTATAACTTTAGAAGACTAATTATTATTTATTTCTTATCAAAATAACTATTTATTTTATGTATTAGGTTTTATTTAGTACCTAATCATTGGGGGTAATTTGGTGTGCTTATTCCCAGTATTCATCGAGACCTTCATCCGCATCATTCAGACTCTTCCAGGCTTACCACACTCAGCAAACATCCGTTTCCGCCCTACCATTTTGCTCTTGACACTGACAACCTCGCTGTTGGCAGTCATGACGCGGTCGATATTCTCGGACGCTTGGTGCGTCACTCGAGCAATTTCGGCGATTTCACCAATCTTCCATCCCCGCAGCACAACCAAACACATTGTAGCCACAATGTACATGAAGCCGACAAATAGCTGGGCGCCAATGTACTTGCCCGTTTTCGCCACGATTTCCAAAGCAATGGGCTCACTGAAAGTACACGGTAGTACAATGACCAACCAAACGAGATTGAGAGCAGAAGGGACATCCGCCAAGCCAACCACTTCGGCCGTGACAGGGGCGATGGTCGCCCAGAAGGTGCCGCCCACAGCACCGCCGATAATAGTGAATAAGATCAGAACTCCATAGACATTGCCGTTAATCCAGAGGGCAAAGACAAAGATTGCGGCCATGAATGTTGTCAGACAAGCCATGTTGATCCGACCAGTCCTATCACTAAAGTACCCGATGAATGGTCGGCCAAAAGCCTGGCCCAAATTGAAGATGGCGCTGACAAGAGCGGCCTGCGAGGAATCGAGCCCGACTTCATTGGCATAGTTTGCCAAGCTGAAGATGAGCACGATGTAAGCTAGCATACTGAACCACGCATAGCCGAGCAGCAAGAGGTACTCGACACGCTTGAACAGGGCAGTGTCAAATGCTACTTGGCGGGAGCCAATGATCTTGTTACGATCTTTGACAAGAAGTGTGCAGATGGTGTTGACGACAAAAACAAGAATGCCGAGGATCCGAAACGCCCATGCAAGGCCGAGGTTCCTAATCATGGCGCCACTGGCAAACGAATAGAGGAGTCCGCCAAGGCCGGATCCTGCAGCTGAGATGCCATTGGCCAAGGATCGGCGGGTTGTGAACCACTGGGGAACGATGCCAACACTTGGGACGAAGAGGAATCCCATGCCAATGCCAAAGAGGACGCCCTGGGTGAGAAAAAGGTGCCAGATCTTGTAGGCGAAACTGGCACAGATCAAACTGGCGGTTTCAAGGACAACACCGATGAACAGAGTTGGTCTGGTACCGAGCTCGCGGACGGCAATGGTGGCAACAGGGGATATGAGGAGGGCGGAGCTGACACTCAGTGAGCCAATGAAGGCGTACTCGAGGGATGTGGCGCCAGGGAAGGTGTTGTTCTTCAGGTAGTAAGCAAGGAACACACCATAACTCGAGTTGAGGCCCCAAGTATGTGCGTTGATGGTTGCGACACTAGCTGTGCAAACCCAGCCATAGCCTCCGTTGGGCGGGGGCGGAGGTCCATTGTCTTGGACAGGGGATCCCTCGTCAACGTCGGAAGGCGAACGTCGGTTGTCGGTTGTTCGAATGGCGGCTATGGCATCTCCATCGTTCAAGGTTGACGTGTCTGGGCTGCCGGTGTCGCGTTCCGGGTACCGATCGGCCAAATCTCGTTTCTCGTCCATTTCACCTCTCTGAAGGAGCAATTGAACAGAGGTGTGCCAGGCTTTGGCAGGGTATCCTAAGACAGCGGAGGACAATACCGCGGGAGACGACCGGTGAGGATCGCGACAGACGCCTTGCTGAGCGGAGGTGAAAGGATGAAATGCCTAACGAGATGGAAATTCTCCTTATGACTGACATGACGGCGGGCCCCAGATTTTTTATCCAAGGCCGGCAAGTGACCCCGGTTCTAGGTGGATGCTGGCCGTTCGGGGAGGGCGCTGGGCCACTTTTCCTCCATTATCGAGTGGATGGATCATCGACCCCGAGGTTCGGAAATGGTGTCGGGGATAGCACGGAGCGTCGTTAGTTCGGTTTTTTCGGTTGGCGTCGCATCAGCTTCCCGACTATTAGGGAGTAGCTTGTGATGAGTTTGTGGGTGGCTTGAGGAAGCCGAGGAGAGGGGGCCATGGGGAGCCGCACGATGAGGGCATCATGGCATAGCGGATACATTGACCAGACGCTGAAGAAACGCTTTGAGATGCTGAAGAGACATTGATTGAAGAGTCTCACAATCCACGTGGAGACGCCCTCCCGCCACAATCCATGTCTTTGGAGAGCCAACCGCGTCTGCAACGTGAATTTGTAAGGTTTAGCTGCGGTTCCTGTTCATAGTCCGGGGATAAAGCGGGGCGTCACGTCTCTCAGGATTCGGCCGATCGGACACCCAGCCAGCCGGCCAGCCAGCCAACCACATCCCAAACCTTTCCGCGCGACGCCTCCAAACCGCGGAAACACTAACGAACTGCATGCGCCAACCGGCTGACGCACTTATTAGTGTCGGCTATTGTTCAGGATAGGTGTTTTTGGCACGGTGGCACGATGCACGGTCCTCATGATTGAGCAAAGGACAAGGAGAGTGTGTCCTTTGATTGGACCTCAGGAGAAGCCCCAAACTTAGCCGTCACTCGATTCTACCCTGACAAAGTACACAAAGTGGTTAACTCGAGAATTCCAACATATGTCGTTGAGACAAGATGGGAGAGAAGTGGTACTATCCACGCATGTTTCATGCAACTTTGCCGACACACAAGACGGTTTTTGCTATAGACTATCATGTCCCAAGCAACTGGTCCTGAATATCCGAACACCTTGCAATGAACACATGAACCATGTCTTGTTCTGCAATCATCTGGACTTGGGTGAGTGCCCCAATATGTCTATATCTTCGCCAATGCAGTCGCCAGGTTACTGCCAACTCTTTTCTTCCCATCCCTTCTATACCCCTCAATTGTCTCAATCCATCTAGCATTGACCTTCTCAGTGGACTATCACTGTCGCCATGGAGGCCAACTCCTCTTCGACCGGCCACTTCGCTGCCCTCATCGCCTTCGTGGTCCTGGTCTCCTTCCGATATTGCCGCCTTATGGGAAATCTCATTGGTGCAGTGTGCTACCATCCGTTCCCAATTCCTGCGCACCCTGCCATCACTCATCGAGATTGTACCGTCATCATGCCTATCGTCGACCTGGACAACCCGCATCTGGAGCAGTGTATTCGCTCGATCTTGAGCAATCGCGTCTATGCACTCATCCTCGTCACCGTGGGCAGAAGTCGCCGAAATCGTCTCTACGATTTCATTCGTGAGCTTCGGTTTGAGTTCCCCAGTACCGGAATTCACGTTGGTGCAGTGCCACAGGCTAACAAGCGCTCCCAGATCGCACACGCCATTCCGCAACTGACGAGTGGTATTACAATCCTTGCCGACGATCGTGTCTTCTGGCATGAGCGGTTCTTGGCTGCTGCACTCGCCCCCTTTACTGACAGGGCTGTTGGCGGCGTCTTCACGAACAAGCGTATCCGCCGCGAGGCGACAGGATTCAGTTGGAATTCATTCTGTGGTTTTATTGAAAGTGTGTATTTCTCGAATCTCAACTACGAGACACGAGCTACCAATGCCATCGACGGGTCTGTTAAGGTAATCGAAGGCCAGACTGCTCTCTATCGCACCGAGATCGTCCAAGCCCCGGAGTTTGTGGAGGCATTCCAGAACGAGTACTTCTTCTTTGGTAAGTATGGACCTATTGCCGCTGGCGATGATAACTTCATCACTCGGTGGCTCATCCAACACGATTGGCACATTGCGTTCCAGTCAACTACCAACTCATGCGTTGAAGTCCCTACCCGCACAGCCTCGCAGTTCATCGATCATTGTGATCGCCGAGGTCGGAACTCGTGGCGATCCCACGCCACCATGCTCTTCTGTACCCCGAAGGTGTGGAAGCGTTTTCCGTGGGGTGCCTACGCCATTCACCTGTCGGGCCTCTTCAACTTGTCACTCTTCTGCGATGTAGCTATACTCACATCCTTTGCGTTCACCTGGTATGCAATTGAGGCACCGTGGATGTTTGCAATCCCCGCTGCAGGAATCTTCCTGACCAAGCTGATCAAGCCACTGCCAGTCTTGGTACAAAATCCTCTAGACATGTTCTTCATTCCTGGACTCATTGCTTTTGGGTACTTCCATACCCTCCTGGAGCTCAAGACTCTTTTCACCTTTTACGATAGAAAGTGGGGTAGATATGGAGTAGCTGATGTCGAGGAAGGCCCTGATGACGAGATCGGGTGGCTCTGGGGTGAGGGCCACGAGATGCGGATTCTACTCTCCTAGGTCATTCTCGGACAGCTCTTGCTATGGATGATGGTATGTACTGATTCGCGAGGCTCATTGGTTGTCCAATAACTAGTTCTTTTAGTTAATAGATCTGATACCTGACAAGTGGTACTTCGGCAAATTATACTCTCTGACCAGATTTGGTATGCTTCCTGCGACAAAATCATGCCGTGTTACGTAAATTAAACAAATATTGAACATAAACATAGCCTAACGGAAATTATGATTCATACCTTACAAAGACAAACGTAAATCATCGAATACCTGCTGTATCCAGTTACGTGTAGTTTGGATGTCGAGACGGGACAATCTAGGGTAAGTGTCGGCTTACAGAGTGAGAGCAGCTTCGCACATTTGGTATCATAAGCTTGGATCGAAAGTAAGGATAAAAAGTCTAGTAAATCTAACTTTAAGCTAATCAAAAAATGTATAACCGATTTTTGTGAGGACTTAGGGTTGTGGTAAGGACGTGGTGGAGGAGGCTCAAGGGGTAACACAAATTCAGGGCTGCACCACCCAGCTTGATTGATGAGGCATTAGGTCGAAAATGACTGCCATACCGCGTTAAAACTACAATGAACAATACGAAACTATGCTTGAGCCATGCTAAAACAAGCCAGCCTTGAATGCTGGCTTCAAACGATTGAGTTCCAGCGCCGTGGTGTTGCACCTCAGAAGTGTTCAGGGGTAACCACCAAAAGCTACCAGTTTCAATGCCACGACGTTGAAATCTACTAGTGGAGCCAGATTCCCGAATACCGAACGAAAAAAAGGGTCTCAGATAAGATCTGGATGGATTCTGGGGCGACCCCGTGGGGATAGTTGCGCCGGCTTCACCTGTGCTCCAGGCATCCACATCGTCCCTGTGGGTATGGGGTAATATCTGAGCTTTGTAATGGCGAGATCTCTGTGGCCCACGATCGTGACATTCTCTGGGAATGTGATGGGCCGGGAGTGGGCCAAATGGTCCAGAAGCCTCTGAGGTGAGGGTGGCGATGTGTTGTTTGGATGCATCAATCGCCGGCCCACGAGAATGTCATATTTTCAGAAGGGCTTCAAGCATACAATTATTGGAAGTCATCTTGAAATATTAAGTGCGACTCTAAGTGATAGTCCACAGGTCTCTAGGAATCTCTTTTAGGGGACTGGACGAGGGGGTCAAGCTGCACATTTCGCAAACTCCCCGTTTGGAAAGGATCATTTCCCCCTCGCCCAAGGGCTGCCGGCCTGCGTTAACATATCATCACCGCAGTAGAGGTATTCTTTTACTTTTTACATCTTCAGGAGTCTTCATCAAGCTAGATAAAGTCCAGGCACGCCCTGAGATCAATTTGGTGATGGCCTCAGGGGGAATAGGGGTAATGCTTGAACAGTGGCCACCAGCGGCCTGCAGCTTCTTACGGGAGCAGAATCTAGCTCTGGAAGGCTGGTTACTCTGCCACGGCGGTGGCGAATCTCGGCATTCAAGTGAGAGCATTTGCCGACCGCGATTTCGTGAGTCTCGGGATCCAAGTCTTCCATTGTCGACATCCCGAGTCCGAGATTCTACAGACACCCTGATTCTACGCAATAGTCAGTCGATTACGGTGCGGAACCGCAGATTGCATGTTGGCCTTGGTCGCTGGCAACCCGTCGTTCGATTTGTTGATGATCGAGGCCGTTTAAGGGGGCCATTGCAAAGGATGCACACCCGTACTGCCGTTTGTTCCGACGAGGTCTTCCCTGCGAGCCATCCGCATCCCCAACCATTTGGTACTGGCTGGGTGATCAAGCTTAAGAGCAAGGACGGACAATGTTAATGCAAACCATGGGTAGCCGTGGTCGAGATTTGTCAAAATGGATAGGGGGAGTGTTCATCCTGCAGCAGGCGTTGAACGCAGAGCGCTACTCAAAGTTGACCACGTCTACCCATCAAGACACTTGTACAGAAGGCTCGGTTGAACCGTTTGCAGTCAGACATTGCCATAACCGAGGTTGAGAATATATGGAGTCAGTTGATGTGAGATGTGACCCACGATGATCCACGACGTGATAGATTACATCCCGTCCCGTCTCACCCAAACCCACACACGTTCATAAAACATAACCTAGCATTCGGTTCAAAGGAAGTTGCCCAAATGGGCCAATAAGGAAAATTGTCCTTCCTTGCCTAAACCCCCTGGCTACCGCAGGGAAAACGCAACAGTGACGATGAATGCTTATGGACCGAGGATAACATGCTCACACCACCCACTGACGAAATCTCGGCCGAAAAGCGGTCGGCAAACGACCTGAGCTAAGTCTTTACTAGCGACTTAGAATGGGCCTTTAATCCACCAGAGATTGAGGGGGTAGTGGTTTGAGAGCGAGAAAATGAAGACGCTGTGTATTTTGGATCCCTTCATATCTCGGGATTCATGAATTCTTGGAGCCCAATTTTTATTAGAGCTGGTCCCAGTGCACCCTCACAGAGAATCCACTCGAGCGTCCTAAGATTGAAGCATGGCCAAGGGCATTGATTCTCAGGCCAAGAAACCTGTGTGGTTTGGGTGCCTACCGATCGATGGTTTGGACGATTCCCCATTGCAGGCCTCTTGGACTCCGGGATTTGAAGTCCGGGTATCTCCAAAAGGTCTCCAACAGCTCGCGTCGGTGTCCGGCGGTGGCTGCCATGGGTTGGGAGGCTAACGGCAATGTGCGTGGTATTAGCAGATCGCAACCCTGGCCCCTGACCCTTGGCACTTGGCACTTTGCCTCGCGGCTCTTCAAGTCTTGGCTGGCATAGGGGCGTATGTTTATATCCCTGCGCTTGTGCCTGGGTGTGCGTAGTGAGTGCAGCTTCAACGTGACTACCAGCGAAGTCAAAGAGGGCTTTCAATCACAGTCAGAAGAGAACGCTGCTGGCGATGGTTAGCAGTTCAGATGGACGTTTTGAACTTGCTCCTCTCTTTTCATTGCCGGGGCACACCGCAACGCGTGGGCTAATAATGGCAGCAGCCGCAATCGAAATGGTAATGCGGTGACGGACTTCGTTCGGGGAGTGTGACACGGCGATTCCGCTGGCGGAATTGGCTGAGACAACAACGGCGGAGCTGAACTCATACGATAGTGGAGCTCTCTGGGTCCGTCGCCTGTCACCACGCGTGTGGGCTCCTAGCGCTGCCGACAGCGTCGATTCGCACGATCTCTGGAAGAGAGAGCGAGTGGTGAGAACAAAGCTAGCGCTGACTGGGATAATTATCCCGTTCGAGGCGTAAAATGGGCTGCGGCAGGGGTTGATTGATGGACCTTGTGCTCCGTCGAGGAGTGTCCATGGAGACTGTACCAACACCGGATTCCAAACAGAACGGCTTGAAGAGAAAATATTGAGACGGGAATACGGATAGAGCGATGCGAGTGCGTGTTAGGACATGGTTGGAGACAAGGTTGTTGGTGTGCGTTGTTGGCTGCAGATGAGCAGAAAGGAAACAAGCCGAGATAGAGGCAGAGGGCAGACAGGAGCGATGGCGGGTGGCGCCCAGTGTTCCTGCACCTGCCTGCATTTGAACCCGGGCTGGCGCCTGCCCTGGACTCGTCCTGCACCTATCCTGCACCTGCCCTGCCCTGGCTCTGGGCGAAAAATGGGAAACAGGCTCCAAGGAGGCTCCTTGCACCTGTTGTTTCTGGAATATGTCCAGCAGCCCCTTGGTGAGGCGCCTGCATTAAGTGGCGTGGTCGTTAGTTCGTCCCATTCCCGTCACCTGGAAAGAGCCGCAGCTGCGGCGAACGCCATGGCGGCCCGCCAGCCTGGGCTGGACAGAACGCCTCATTCTCGGCGTCACCAACTGGAAATCCGGTCCGATGATGCTGGGCACTGCTACGATACGTAATGATTCCACCGTGTGACCGTCTCTTAATTGCCTCCCCCAAAACTCCCGACATCGGGGTTTTGGAGAAGGAGGATTGTCCCCAACGAGCCCAACGAGACTGAGGCGTGAAAAATTAGAGGGACAGACCGACCGGCCCTACAAGCGTCATCGCCAAGACGTCGTACCGTACAACCCTAGCCATGCGGCTCCGTTCGAGAGGGTCCCAGCCGCCAGGTCCCATGTCCGTGTGTTCAAAGAGCCGGAGACCGACCGTTTACCGAGGATAACTTTCAGGCCATGTCTGTGTCTTTTGACTTCAGGTTTGTATCCAGGACTCCAGCTCGCAGGGGTGTCCAGAAGGCCCTCTCGCAAGGGAGGGACAAAGCCACAGACAGATCACATTGTTCATCTCTCAGGTCTACGGGTTGTGTGTTCCTGCCAAGGGGCAACATTTCCGCAGCTTGACAACGGCTTACACGAGTTTTGAGGCGCTGGGAAACTCAAAACCAGGCATTCCCTTGCTTGCCTGATCAGGCCACCATGCGCGAAACACGCACTGAGCGGATACATGTGTGTGAGCGCGGCGCCACCCATGCAATCCCTTTGGTTGCCACATGGTTTTTGGTGCAAGGCCGTTGCGGCCCCGACGGCAATCTCTTGTGAGCACCCGTTAAAGCCGTGTTTTCTGAGCTGATGGGGAGACACGCATGAGCTGCAAGGTGGTTGCAATCTATTATTGCCGCAGTCCTTCTTTTTCTACGCCCTCTCTGTCTTCCTGTTCACCGCGCCGGAGAGTTTTTAATAGTGCGAAGGTGGTGTGTGAACCCCGCGGCGGGAGGCTGGACAAGGGAGGGCCTTCTCCAAATTTCGTGAGGAGAGAAGAGGAGAGTTTGCCAAGACAACCGAGCACTTCTCCAAATTTCGCTGGGGGTTTGGGGAAGCGGACGTCACATATTCAACGTCGCCCAAGGCGAAATGGCCATGGCGTGACGGTTGGAAACAATCCCTTCTGGAATGTCGCTATTTCGACCAAATGGATGCCCTTCTTCTAGTCTCAGGGACTGTCCCTTACGCGGCAACACACAGAGCGGAGCCGATGGCAAAGGAAACTCGGATATGTCGGCGCGGTCCAGGACGCCTTCGGGCTAATCTCCAACAACCGCACGAACAGCAGACTGACGACCCCCACTTTTTGGGATGAACAATCGAACAAAGTAGCACAAGGCTTTCGATTTGATCATGGTCACGATGTCGATCTAGCTCAAGACAAAGCACGCAGATCGCCAGACGAATCCAGTTCCTGTGGTGGTTTGAGAGTGCATTTGTTGCCACGAACCGCCACAGGTCTCGGCGCTGACGACACCAAGTCTGCTTCTTCCTCACCTCTCCTTGCGGTACCTAGCCGATCTCCGTCGACGTGACCCCTGCCTCCGCTGCAAAAATCCCGAAACGGTATGCCCGTCCAATCAGATTTGAAGCCGCCGTCAATCAACGTCACATCCGGCATGAGGCGCTGAAGTGACGCCCCCCTTCCTGCGCTCTTGTTGCTGCGGCGCACTGCTATTTTCTCTCTTCCGCCTCGGCCCCCCACTTTGCATCTCCACCTGAAGAACCCACCCAGCCCACCGCAGTGGGGACTTGTGTCTGTAAGTGACGCCTGTGAGTTGGGTCTTGAGCCTTGAGCGGCCTGCGAGAATGAGCCCACGGACGATGAGAGATGCAAAAATTGCCCAAATGCCGGTCTTTTTGTTCCGCGCGCATCAACAGAGGATGGCCCAAAAGGGGAACTTGACGATGGAGGGCTCCATGATGGACAAGGTGATCCCAGGGCAGACCGGTTGCCTTTGGTCCGGCGCTGGAGAGTAAAAATGTGGATATCTCATGGGAGCATTACCGAGGATCTGTACGAAGTAATGTCTGGTATCTCGTCATCCTCCTCTTTTCATCTCTTTGTACCCTCTTCCCTCGGTTCCCTCTTATTTGGTTCTCTTCCCATGTCCCCCTCACTGCCCCCAAATCTGTCGCCTGCAAAAATTCCAAGCCACCTGCGTTCCCCTCTTCGCCAACCCCTGCTGGACAGGCCTTGGACGGCCATTCCGATTTTTGGGGTAATGGACCATTCCCCTCCTTGAGCTCGAGCTGTCTCTTCCTCTTTTTCTCTTATCCTCATCGTTCTCGACGTTGTTTCGTGTCCATTGCTCTATGCCATTTATGCAAGTCGAATGAACCGAATGGTTACGGAGCCAGCTTGACGCAACGGGATGGCTGGGACAAGTGTGAGGGAATGGTTCCTGCAATGACGCAGTGTAGAATTGGAGAACACATTCAATTATGAATTAAAGCTTGGGTTCTCTCCATCTGATTGGTCCGGACTTACAACGTAATTTTGATCCCGTACCTGCCGCCACGACAAGGCTTTGGAAGCAGGACTGAACAAAATCTCGTAGTTAGTTGTGATCAACTTCGCCGCCATTCTCTGTTGACACACCAATCCGCATATCTTGTCCAGCTTCTCGACCACGGACAGAAGCAGATTCCGGAGAACTGCTCCTCCACAGAGCAAACCATGACAAAATCCGCCGAGGCCCCGTCTTCTTCATTTCTCCAAAACCGGCAGCTTTGTTGGGCCGGCGTCCACGCACCCGCATACATTCGCCTACATCCGCGTGCGTAGTCTCCTCGTCGCTTGGCCTGTTGCCTCCTTGTTGCCTCCGCCTCACTTTCTCGCCCCTCGCCCCTCGCCCACTTACTCACCAAACCCAGCATCATGACCAGGATGCGGAGCCTTGCACGCATCTCCCTCCCCGCGTCCAGGTGCCTGTCGTCGGGTCACAGAGGTACCCCATCCTACCAGACACTGCCCATTCATCAGCAACCCCGTCTTGATCTCCTCTTCTCCGCGTCTCAGGCTTACTCTTCTTGTCCATCACACTTCTCTCCCCCGCTTGATACACCCCCAATCACTTACCGACCTCATATCCCGAACCACTGGCCGGTCTTGCCTCTCATGAACTGAAGCCTACATTGCCTCCGCCCCCTTCTTGTTCCCTTACCCTCTTGTCTCGTGTACTATGTACGCCCCTCCCGGAAGGAGGATACTGGGGTAAGCCCCAGCCGCCACTCGGTGTCAACACCATCCCGGGGATCCACGAGCCCATCCACCCTTAGCCATCAGCCATCAAGCCATGGCCATGGCCATGAGCAGTGCACGTACCGTCTCTAGCATACGCAGCCACCTCAACTTGGCGCTCGGAATTCGTGGATGAGACGGATACGGCCGCGATGGTGGGTGCCTTGGCCGTGTTAGTGGTACCTGTCCCATCATTATCCGCTCCCCGCGGATTTCTTGATGCTCGGTCTTTCGCCTCTCCAATCTTCCCCGTCCATGGACGTCTGCTACCCCGAATCCTGGTGCCAATTCTTGTGGTTGATACCGAATTGACCGTCTCTGACGATTCTCATGTCCGTCTCTTCCCGTCTCTGCATTTCTTGTGAAATCTCTGTTGTCCCTCCCCCGTCGATTTCGCTTCATCCATCCATCCTCACTCCCTCTTCCATGCGGCCGCGTCGTCGAGGTAGCCGTCTGACCCGTCCTTCCCCTCATCTCGTGCCATCTCCATGCAATACCCCATGATTATCACGGTCCATGACCCTGCCATGGCCAATTCAACTTGCTAACCGCCGTTCCGTGCCGTACACCTCCATCCCAACATTCACAAACACCCTGGCATCCATTCATCCAGACCCAGCCTTGCCCAAAAAGACCCCAGAACGAGATATCCCAACCCTTGTTCCCTCCTCCTTCTCCACCTCCTCCGCTCTCCTCCGTTCCCCTTCTCCCCACTTCGTCTCCTCCACTCGACATCTCCTCTCCACTCTGTCACCTAGCCTCCACTCCTCCTACTCCCTCTTCTCCTGGAGACACTAACGACGGCCACCGCGTTCCCCTTGCTCGGCCTGGTCCCTCTCTCTGGGCTCCCCTCCCCAGACTGCATACGACAAATCTCACCAAATCTCTGTCTGAAAGGGTCCGTCCGCAGCTTGGGACTCTCTTTAAAACCCTATCTCCCTCCCCACCCTTTCCCCAGACTTCTTCTCCGCGTCACTATCTTGTTTCTTCCTCCTCAAGTTTGTTGTCTTCATCCCTTGTGAGGTTGTCTCCCCACCACGTATACGTACCGTGCCCCCCTGGTCGGGTTCCTCCGCTGTCACCCCATCCGGCCCTCCCCAACCCCAACCTATATATATACAACCCATATTCCGTCAACCGCCGTCAACCTTCTTCAACCACTTGATATCAATATTTCCTGCAACACATTCACAATGGCCGACCGCATCCAACACGACCCCCACAGCGACTCGGACAAGACTCTCGACCGCCACAGCAACGACGTCCACCAACAACATCATCACCACCACCATGACTACCCTCAGATGAACCCAGATTGGGCTCCGGCTGCGGGTGGTTCCCTCCATCCTGGCATGTGGAAGCCCTATGAGCACCGAAAGTTCGGCAACCCAGCACCCCTAGGTCTTAGTGCCTTCGCCCTCACCACTTTTGTCCTCTCTTGCTGTAACATGCACGTCCGTGGCGTATCCGCTCCCAATATTGCCGTGCCCTTGGCCTTTGGCTATGGCGGCGTCGTCCAGCTTCTTGCTGGCATGTGGTATGTTGCATCGAGGCTTTGTATCGACGACGCTCTCCGACTAATGCGCTTTCCAGGGAGATGGCTGTTGGTAACACCTTTGGTGCTACTGCCCTGTCCTCGTATGGCGGTTTCTGGATCGCCTACGGCCTTCTTCTCACCCCGACTTGGAACGTTCTCGGAGAGGATGGCCCCTACGCAGGCGATACTGGCTCCGTGATGGGATTCTTTCTGACCGGCTGGTTTATCTTCACTACCCTCTTGCTCATCTGCACCCTCAGGTCCACTGTCGCCTTCTTCCTCCTCTTCTTCACACTCGACATCTGCTTCCTCCTACTCGCCTGCGAGAATTACGCGCACGACCTAGGCAATGAGAGTGCCAGACTTGCGCTCCAGAAAGCAGCCGGTCTGTTTGGCTTTCTAGCGGCCTTCATGGCCTGGTACAATGCGTTGGCTGGCATTCAGGACAGCAGGTTCGTCAGCCCCTTAGCCCCCGCCGCAATGCCGGGCCGAAAAGAAAAATCCACATGGAACCCACCCGCTAACATGTTATCTCATAGCAACTCCTTCTTCCAGGTCCCTGTCTTCCACTTTCCCTGGTCTGACAAGGGCCAAGAGCAGCGAAAGCAGAAGACCGAGCGTAACCTGGCATAAATCGCGTGACGGCATTGCTTTGTCGCGT
The DNA here is from genome assembly GCA_020740775.1 of Ilyonectria destructans. NCBI lineage: Eukaryota > Fungi > Ascomycota > Sordariomycetes > Hypocreales > Nectriaceae > Ilyonectria > Ilyonectria destructans. The sequence continues at coordinate 1,337,114 of JAHEWK010000011.1, forward strand.
GACGTGCAACGCCTTCTCTTATCACGGCTTATGACTCGAAATCAACAATAGATAAGATCGGACTGCCCGACTATGGACTGGTGGAGGAATTTTTGGTTAGGGCCTGGATGCTTCTCTCCTTCACCAGCCTGCATCGCTTGATGCTTCTCTCTTCCTCTCTATAAATCTTGGACCGCCGCCGTTGCGGGCGCGGCTGGTATATTGGCGGCGAATAGCGTGTTTTAATCGGCTTGGGATTGTATTTACGTTTCTGCGCAAACTTAAAAAAGAGATGACTGCTGATAACTGATCGCTCTCATTGACCGAGTCTCCCGTTGCGTGGTACGAGGGCCAAGTATTTCGCCGAGAAACGGTAATATCGCTCGTCGGCTGCGGATACTGAATGCGACGCGGCCGAACAGGTTATCTGCAAGCGAAGGATGGAAGACCAAATAGAAGCAAAGCCAGGAAAAAGCTGAGAACGGCTCCACCCTCCATCGGAGTGCGCGAAGGTCTCGATTAAGCTGCTGCGGCCCATACCGATCGATACCCCCCCGCCGGTTCGTTTATATCTGCCGGGGACAACGCCATGCAGTCGAGTCGCCCTACTCCACTGACCAGTCGACGACCGACATCGCAGGGTCCGTGGGCACCTCGCTACTTGGCGACGGCGTTGGGCCAGACGCCAAAACAGGGGTGGGATTGATGAAGCATGGGTTTATTGCGCGCGTTCGGTCCAGACGTGATCTCCGTGGCGTTGGTCGGAGATCGAGAGAACTTGAGGCTTCTGGCATAGTGTATGCCCGAGATGAGGCTCCGAGTACCAGCCGCAGGTGCTGGGGGCCCCAAGTGGGGCCGGGATCTGGCGTCATATCGGGATCGGCCCACCTCCCGGCGCCCGCCCCTCCACAACGGGGCCGGGGGGGTCCGGCAATCCACGGAAGGTCTCTAACCTCCCAATCCATATCTCAGAACAATTCCTTTTCGCATGTTGATACCAAGATGTTTTCTCATCCTGTTTGTGCCATTTTTCTTCCTGTCTGTCCTCCATGCGTGCACTCAAGCCAAGGACACCGTGTCTGTCTGAAGTTTCGGCTCAATGCGTCATCGTCCCATCGTACGATGCGGTCCCGGCTTGCCCACTTTCCACAGGAATCGCCTGATGCCGTACCCACGAGTCCGCCCACGCTTCTGGTCTCTCTCGACTTCCGTCTTGGTTGTACCACCGGGTTGCACCATAACCAGGCCATGCACACCGTGAGAGGCCAAGCCAAACTGAGCTGAGTATCTGCAGGCTGCGCGCTGATGACGACCGCGACGACCGTATAAAGAACGGCCGATACCGCCCGGCTCTCCGCGTTCCGATCTCCGATCCCCCTCATTTCAATGCCTCGGATCCTTCGCTGGACAATGAGCAGACCACGGATCCTGTTCTTCTCTTGCATCGGCATCGCAGTGGCTCTAACTGCTATGCTCTACGGCAACCTCTTTCGCCCTTCAGTCAGCTCCGCCTTCTCCAAAACCATGGCTACATCCACTGCAGCTCGCCGGCCCGTCATCGTCGTCGGCTCCGGCCTCGCCGGTCTCTCCGCCTCGTACGAGGCCCTCGCGCGTGGCGCTCCCTCCGTCCATCTACTGGACCGCGCGCCTAAGCCCGGCGGTAACAGTATCAAGGCGTCGTCCGGCATCAACGGCGCGGGGACGCGGTTCCAAATCGCACAGGGCATCGCCCAAGATAATCTCTTCTACAGCGACACGGTGCGCTCCGCTGGCGCCCGTTTCAGCCATGCCAGCCCGCCCGTCGACCGCAAGGCCCTCGTCTCCAAACTCACTGCAGAGTCCGCCGCAGCTGTCAACTGGCTTGTCGATGAGATCGGCGTGGACCTGAGCGTCGTCGCTCCCCTAGGCGGTCACAGCATCGCTCGCACGCACCGTGGCGGCGGTAAGATGACCCCCGGCGCTGCCATTGTCTTTGCCCTGCTCGGCAAACTCAAGGAAAACGAAAGGTTCACCCTCACCAACCTAGCCGAAGTCAAGGCCTTGTTGAGCGAGGATGACGCCGTCAAGGGTGTCGAGTACGTTCTTGACGGCCAGACGCAGAAGCTTGAAGGAACAGTCATGTTCGCAAGTGGTGGCTTCGCAGGCGATGCCACCGGCCTGCTTGCAAAGTACCGCCCCGATCTTAAGGGCATCCCCTCGACCAACGAAGAGCGTCCCGGGTCGCACAACATCCTCACGGCCGTAGGCGCCGAGCTCCTCGACATGGACAGCGTGCAGATCCATCCCACCGGTTTCGTGGACCCCGCCAGTCCCAACACGATGCTCAAGTTCCTCGCTGCCGAGATGTTGCGTGGCGAGGGCGGCATCATGCTCTCGTCCGCTGGTGAGCGTTTCGTCAACGAGATGGAGACCCGCGAGCACGTCAGCGCCGCCGTCATGAAGCTGCCGCAGAGCACCGACGGTGACGGCATTATCCAGCAGTGGGATGTGACCCTGCTACTCGACCCGGGCGCAACTGAGGCATCCGCCAACCACATCGGCTTCTACGAGTGGAAGGGCCTGCTTAAGAAGGTCAAGGTCCGCGACCTCGAGCCCGCCGTCATCGCCGCAGTCGACAAGTACGCCAAGGCCGTGGCCGAGGGTGCTGAGGACGAATTCGGACGTAGCACATACGGTCGATGGACGCTAAAGGCCGGCGAGGAGAACCGCGATGAAAATATCTACATTGGCCGTGTGACTCCCATTGTCCATTTCACCATGGGTGGTGTCGCCTTTGACGAGCAAGGTCATGTATTGCGTCAGCGCGATGGAAAATTGGTTCCCATCCCCGGACTATTGGCTGCTGGCGAGATCACTGGCGGTATTCACGGTGACAATCGGTTGGGAGGGTCTTCTTTGCTGGAATGTGTTGTTTTCGGTCGCGCGGCGGGAGCTGAAGCTGTGGCTTCTTTCTCCTAAGCATTGCCTTCGAAATCAGCTGTGTACTATACTCACATAGTGTGAGGTGCGACTCTGATGGGCTTTTGCCCCTTGTTCCAGAATAAACAAATCGTTACATTAATTGCATTGAATACAATTTCATCAGCTTCATTACTCGGTTGCTCACTACTTGTAACTGCATGCTCCTCCTCAGATAAGTACCAATTAGCTAAGAGGAGGTTCCAAAAAAATTCCAAAAAGGGGGTTCTCAAGCTCTAAGATCCATTGCCGTCATAACAAATCATTAACCCATAGTTATCGCATATTCGTTTTGTAATCATTGTTCCCCAACATGCCGCATTCAGCTATTCTTCAGTCCTCAGCCGAGTCGACATCAAACGCTGGGTTTTCACCAGCAAAAAAGGCACCACGCCGCTTGCTATGTCTCATTTCTCGGATTCCGATCTTGTGGTTGGCTTCTCCAAGTCTGGCCAGGGCCCTTTCTCGAAATGGCCGTCTGATAGTAGACCTAGACTCTTTCCGCTTGGTTTCGGAGTCTCTTTGTACCAACCCATACTCAGGAGGAAATGGTTGTTGAGCGATTGCATCATAACGGTTGAATACCATCACAGCCCAACTTCCGCCACAGACCGTCCCAGATCCACCTTGACAAGGAGTGCCGCAATAATTCTCAGGGAGTCTGATAGCATCTTCCCGGATAGCTGTTCCACACCAACACTCTTGGCCATTTTCTGTGCCGGCAATCGAATACCCTCTTGAGCTGCAATGCTGGATGCACAAATCGTTCGACATGGCCCCTCTTAGATAATCCGCCGGCTTCGCACCAAGCAAGGTTCGTGAAATAGAATCCTGAAAACAACCCAAGTTGTTCCAGCCCGAAGTAATTGGTTCTCTGTGGTTTGGCATGCCGCCATTTTCGGCGTTGGGGAGTGGCACAACAACTGGACTAGGGTTGTTATTGGGAACCGAGTTGTCTCCAGGAGTCACTTCGTTTCCGGGAGTAGGGTCTGTTCCATGGCTTGGCAAGGTAGATGGGACAGGCAGTTGGGTAAGAATTGGTGCGCTTCCAGGGATTGGCAGGGGGGTGGTAGCATGATCGCCCATGTTAACCGGTACTGTTCCAGGAATCAGGCTATTTGTTGGAGTCGCCGGTGTCCCAGGAGCCTGCCCATTTCCCGGGATTGGACCTTGGTTGGGGGATGAGCCTGGATTGGAATTGGATCCGTCATTTGGAATCGGCGCTCCGTTTGGAATCGGATCCATGGCCGGGGTTTGCCCAGGAGCTGGCAGGTTGCCGGAATAAGGGGAATTCGTTCCGGGAACTGGATAATTGGCTGGAAGTGAGCCACTTCCAACGCCAGAACCACCGTGAGGAACTAGTCCATCGTTGGCGCCTTGACTTCCAACAATCCCTCCGTTGGGGCGCGGTTCCGAGGGCGTGATTGTGGGCTCGGGCGTAAAAACCAGCTCACAAAACCATCCTGATGTACAATGATAGCATGGCCATCCCAGCCCGCAAGGCACTGGTTGTGCTGGTGTTTCTTTTGGAGGACAAAACCAGCCGTCTAGGCATTCTGCACACTGGAATCCCCTTTCGGGACAAGGGCCTAGACCTGGCTTACCTACTTGGTTGTCATTGTCCGTTTGGGAACAAGAGATGCAAGTCGGGCATGCGGGACATGGTATCGGATCGACAGCTGGGCACCCCAGTGTCCCCGACACTTGAGTTTGGTCGCCTAGCCGATTGTACGCGGTGGGAGTTCCCAGAGTAGGTGTCTCTGTGTTAATCCATCAGTCAGTCATGCACAAAGGGGGCTGAGAAGGCAGGAAATCATCTACCTTTACCAGCATCACTCCAACCATTCAATGATCCAGAGCCGCCCAATCGTGCCGCTCCCAAATTTGGGTCAACTCCCGAAGATCCACCACTTGTGCTTTGTCCAGGGGCGTCCCAGTTTAGCGGGGATGTTAATTCATCTTGACGGACATTTCCCGAGTCTGGCAGCTTCATAGTGGGTGATCCGGAGGCCGGTATTTGACCAGAGGCAATTGGAGCTGGGTAAGGGACATTCTCAGGTATATCACCACTTGAGCCAGTCATTGAGCCCTCTTGAACAGTGCTCGGTGCAGTATCAGTGTCAGGTGATGCAGAATTGGCTCTCACAACTGAACATGGTGTAATCACTTCTCGAAGCACACCGGCAACAATCTGTCTGACGACACAAAGTTGCCCATTGACTGAGTTGGCTGAGTCACCCATGGAATTGGGCATGTGCTTGTTGATGTCGCTGCCATCATGAATCGCGATGCTCAAGCTTCTAGCCTGAGCAGGGGAGTTTAGAGGAAGACACCCCTCAACCGTTTCGCAAAGAGGGCCTGCAGCTAGAGGAGTGGTTGGATTCAGGATATCAGCGACGTTCGAAGGAGTTGGCGCAGCCGTTGGAAGGATTTGAGACGCCGTTTGCTTCGAAAACGCAGTATCGACACCGGAAGGCTGTCTGGTAATATCGCCGAGTTGAGATAAGTAAGAAATGCGACCAGTCTCTTGGCCAGCAGCTGCAGGTCCTGCCGCATCGCCAACCAAATCACTTGAAAGGATCGGTGTCGGATTCGAGGTCAATGGGGTGCTTAAAGCCTCTGCTCCAATGCTCCCGCCTGTGGCGGCATAGATGACACTGCGAAAGGTAGATTCGAGTATGGTGTTAGCCCCGAGGCTCAGGGATTGCAGGGTCATGAACGCCGTGTTCGGGGGTTCTTGTTGCCCAGTTGAGCTGGCAGTGGCTGCTGTATTCGTGAATGACGAGGTCTCCAGCCTTCCAGAGAGCCCTATAACATTGCCCTCCAGGTCGTCCGCGATATATCCAGAGGGCGCTGGTTGTAGTGGTGCAGCACTCGGCTCAACAGAGAGGTGGTCCGTAGGGATCAGGTTCTGAACATCGCTTGCGGCGGAGATCATAGGAATTCCTTGCTGTAGTCTTGTCAATAAACGCCTTGCTTGTGCACCCCTCGGGAAACCTCTAACTCACATGTTCGGCCCCTCCACCCAGGAGGCTACCAAGTTGGAATTGTCTCTTGAAAAGGAACAGATCTTTCGGTTCGGACGATGCATCAATAACAAACTGAGCCATTCCCAAAATGAGTATGGCAAGGAAAGCAAGGCATGCAAGGCTAAGAGCCAGGGTCCGTCTTGTCGAGGTCCACGGCGCTCGACGGTCTGAGGTGAGCGAATGTAGGGACGGCATGTTGGAGATGTCCCAACAAACACAAGTAAAGAAAGGTAGTATGCGTCCCAAGACAACGAGCCAAAATGAGGTCCCAAAAAGAAAGGCGAAGAATTCGTAGTGTGGTGAGCAAGGAGGCGAATGATGAGAAAGAGAAGTAGAGCCAGTTGGGAGGGGGATCTAGTAGACATTGAGAATGCCACATTACTCCTGCCGTTTGAGTGGAATAATCCATAATTGCCTCCGTTACCATCTTCATCGACGCCCGTCCGTGGAAGGAGCTTCCTTTAAGTGGTCGCTATTGCCGTCCAGAATTGACCAAGCAGGAGTCGTCCCCAGGTGCTTCCATCTCAGACCATGGGCGTAGTCGGTCAGACTCAGCGAGATCCTCCCATCCAAATGAGGCTCAAAATATATGAGTAACGAGTGAATATCCTGATCATCTAAGTTGATCAAAACAACAGGCGGGGCAAGCATTCGCTGGCTCAACCTCCGGGTAATATGCATTGGTATTGGAATATGTGGACGAGTTGCATCAACTCAGCGTCTAAAGCGCTTGCAATCTATTCGGGAATCATTTGTTGAAAACAGCCTTCCACTTTCTCAGTTTCAGAATCGCAAGTACGCCAGGTAAAGCCAGTGAGCTTGCGCTGTTTCTCTCTGTCGCTCTCGCAGTCGTCAATGGTTAGGCGTTGGGAAGGTAGCTCAGGCCTTCGGTTCTTCTTCCTTTCCCCACCGGGCGGTTTCGTCACCCTCTTTCCACTCAACCTCGACATATCCCAGCTCTTTCTTGACTTTCTCCACGGTTTCCTTATCGCCTGTATTCTTACCAGCGTTGTCACTGCTCACAGTCAGGCAAAGTTCTTCCGGAGGCGTGATTAAAGGGTTGATAGTTACTCACCTAATCTTGATCGCAGGACGTCCAGCAGCTGAGCTGAGCTTGATGACAATGTTCAAGGGGACAGACTTAGTTCCCGTCTTAAGGTGGGAGAAGTCGTTTGTCAAAAAGGTTCCCACACCAAAGGTAGGTTGAAAGCCGAGGTCCTCGGATACCTGCTTGTACTCCAAACAGCGATCAATGTTGAGCGAGTCGGAAAAGACGAGGAGTTTCTTATCCTTAATCCCCTGCTCGTCGTAATAATCCCGCATCATCTTGGTGTACTCGGCCGGATCACCAGAGTCCTGCCGCACTCCAGCGAAAACTTCTCCATAGGTTTTCATGGTTCCGTCTTCCTTTTGGAAAGTCTCCGCAGGGAAGCCGCCCTCAACGGGGCGCACGGGCAAGCTGAAGGATCGAAGGAACTCCTGTGTGCCGAAGGTATCGGTCAGGGCAATGGCGAGTTTGTTGCCAAAGCAGCCGACCCAGTGTCGGAGGGCCTCCTCGGTAGCTTTCTTGTAGTCGCCAACAATGGAGGCTGTTCCCATGAACCACTCGTGGGCGACGGTGCCGACAGGGGGAATGTTGAACCGCATGGCCAGGTGGACGTTACTCGTTCCAGACAACTTGCCTGGGAAGCCCTTCTTCTCTGCCTCCTTGGATGCCTTGACAAGGCCGCGGAATACCAGGGCCTGGGTATGGTAATCGCGCCTTCTTCGAGTTCCGAACTCGGATGTGATGCATCCTGCTTCCAGCAGTTGCATGCCCTTGTCAAAGGCCTTATCCTCCTGGCCCTCGTAATTCCAATCCGTGTCCATGAACTTGAAGTAGGCCTCAGATGTCAGAGCAAGCATGGGGATCTCATAGAGAATGGTCTCAACCCAAGCGCCCTTGATCTGAATATCGACATCGCCAACTACCGAGTCGGCACCAGTGTCTTCGCCAACAGGTGTGAAGGTCAGCACAACCTGTTCCCTTGGGCGCAAGCGGAACTCTTTGAGGAAGTTGAGATAATCCTTCGTCAGGTAGTCGCAGTTCTTTTCGAGGAATTTGTACTCTTCGGTGGAGAGGGAGATGTAACCGAGTTCTAGACAACGAGGTTAGCTGTCAACACACCGATTGCGGGGACAGTCGCGTGAGCATACTTCGGATCTGCTCCTCGAGCCACTTAAAGGCAGCTCTGGAGAGCTTCTTGTCTGGGGTGCGGTTCGTGTAGGCATAGGTGACGGGGACGTCCTTGAAGAACTTGAAAACGGCGCATTGCATCGTCAACTTGTACAAGTCCGTGTCGAGGAAGGAGATGACGCCCTCGGGGAACGGCGACGAGCTGTTGAAGTCCATGGTGGGCGACTGTGAAGCAGATTCTGGGGAATTAATTGCGCGGTTTGCGTGCAAGAGCGAAGCCAAGGGACGGCTAGTTGGCAATTTGGAAGCTCGAGAGACAGAGGACCGGAGATCCGGAGCTGGGGTCGGGAGCTAGTTTGGGGGGCGATGGCGCGTCCGTTTCGTCACGTTACGGGAGACGCCGGCAGGATCAAAAGGGTCTTGGGACTGCGGGGAACCAAGCCAACAAGGTATTGAACGGGGATGGCGAGATACTTCGTGCCAAATAGTCAAGAGGCAATGCTCAAGAGGGCGCGGGACGCGACGAGCTTGCAATGGCAGCGGTCTGAGCGATCGAGGCCGTGGTGCGGCGCGAGAAGTGAAGCTGAGTTTGCGCGAGTTGTGTTTTGGCTGAGTTCTTTGAGTCACAGCAGACGTCAGTGACGTTTCCGGAAGGGTTACAGCGGACACTGCTCCCCGCCGCAACTAATTATGGGCGCAAAATGCACCAAAATCGGCTGAGCGAGAACTGTGCAGTGAGGGGTCAGTCGCTCCTTCTTTGAGGCTGCCTTTGCGTTGCCATGGTGGGGTGGAGGGGCACTTGGGCGCACTGACCACACCTTAATTCCCAAGCGGACCAAGCTGCTCAGAAAAAAAATTCTGGACGACGGCCCAGCTTTTTTTTGTTCTCCATCAGCCTCGCTCGACCTCAACGCCTGGCTACTCGGCGGCGAGCTTCGGCATTAATCAGATTTTACGTGCGACACTCGGAGACGAGCAACGAAGTCGAAATACGGAAGCCGACCGAAAAACGCGTCAAGGCGACAAGTTATCCGCAATCATGGACGTCCACCGCTGCCGATTCGTTCCCTACAAACCCTCCGCGATCAACGCCATCGCCTTCTCGCACCCCAAGACGAGGTCTGCGCTGCAAGCCTCACTTGCGCGTCTGGCAATTGGAAGGGCCAATGGCGATATTGAAATCTGGAACCCGTCAAATGGGTCTTGGAACCAGGAACTCGTCATCCCTGGAGGCAAGGACCGCAGCGTTGACGGGCTAGTCTGGGTCAACGAGCCCGACCAAGACCTCGGCGATGGCCGAGTTGCTGCTGGCAAGTTGCGCCTCTTCAGCATCGGCTACACCTCTACCGTTACCGAGTGGGATCTTGAGAAGGGAGTACCCAAGAGGCACGCGAGCGGTCAGCATGGCGACATCTGGTGCATGGCCGCCCAGCCGCCTGCCACCGACAAGGCGAGCTTCGGACAGGATGCTCAAGATTCCACCAAGCTCATCGCTGGAACCATTGACGGCGAGCTGGTTATGTACTCCATCGAGGATGACGACTTGCGCTTTCAGCGAGTGCTGCTGAGGTCTCCCACCAGGAAAGCACAGATGGTCAGCATTACCTTCCAGTCCCGCAAGGTCGCCATTGTTGGTTGCTCCGATAGCACAATTCGAGCGTACGATATTACCAAGGGTCACATGTTGCGAAGGATGACACTGGGCTCTGACCTCGTTGGTGGCTCCAAGGACATCATCGTCTGGTCAGTGAAGTGTCTCCCCGGAGGCAACATTGTCTCAGGCGACTCTACCGGCCAGGTCTGCATCTGGGATGGCAAGACATATACGCAAACACAGCGCATGCAAAGTCACAAGCAAGATGTGCTCAGTCTCGCAACCAATTCAGATGGAACCTCAATCCTCAGTGGAGGCATGGACCGACGAACGATTCTTTACAAGCAAAACACCGGCGCGGGCAACCGATGGAGCAAAGTTTGGGGCAGGCGGTATCACGAGCATGATGTCAAGTCCATGGCCTCATTCGAGAGTGGCCGTATCAGCGTTGTCGTCTCTGGAGGTAAGACATCCAACTCCCTATCCTGAAATAACCACTAACGCGAATACCAGGCCCCGACGCCAACCCTGTTGTGATTCCTCTCAAGGAGATGGGACGCGAGAACCACCGAATCATGTCTAGCCTGCCGCAACAACCTCCTGTCTTGAGTGCTGCCAGGGCACGGTTCGTCGTTAGTTGGTGGGAAAGAGAGGTTCATGTCTGGGCTCTGCGGAAATCCGCAACAGCCATGTTCGATGCCGGTGGCGAGGATGTAGATGTCAACGAAAACCGCAAGCTCCTCAAGACCATTGTGGTTAAGGGAGACTCTAACATCACCTCCGCAACCATCAATCAGGATGGTACACTCCTTGTCGTGTCTACTTCAACCAGTGTCAAGGCGTTCAAGCTGCAGCACCAAGACCCGATCAAGCCGTCTGACGTCAAGCTTTCCAGCATCCAGGTCCCGCAGAAGCTGACTGGCATCGGTGCCAGCAAAGTCGAGCTCTCGCCCAACGGTCAGTGGCTCTGCGCCGTGCAGGAGGGTTCTCGAGTTTTGCTGGCCAAGGTCGACACCCTCGAGGATTCTGATGCCCCCATCACCTTCCAGCCGCAACTACGACGGCTTACCCGATTGCGACGACATATCCCACGTTACATTCTCAATGGTGGACTGGGCAGCTACGATAGGACCATCACACATGTCGCCTTCTCTGCTGACTCGAATATGCTCGCAACCTCCGACTTGGCGGGATACCTCGACACTTGGGTGTTACGCGGCAGCAAAGAGCACCTGCAGAATGGAGCTAAGGCAGAGGGTGACGCGTCTTCATCCTCGGAGAGCGATTCTTCAGAGGAGGAAGACGATGCAGTCACGCAGGCTGGTGACCAATGGGTTCGGAACCCCAACGCCAAGCTCCTGCCCAAACTCCCTTCTGCTGCTACGGTTCTGTCGTTCTCGGACGACGTGCCGCAGACCCAAAATTCTGTCGGCGGGGCGGACGTTGAGTCAGATGTTACCAACGACTATACCCTCTTGGCAATCACCTCCTCGTGGAACCTTTTTACGTTCCATCCCCTGCAAGGCTCCCTGACCCCGTGGGCTCGTCGTCATCCTCGACATGCCCTCCCTACAGCCGTTCAAGATCTCCTAGACTTGGCCAAGGGTGTGCTCTGGCAGGGCCCCCGCGCATGGATCTACGGCGTCTCATTCCTTCTCATGATCGATATGGCTCAGGATCTCCCCAAGCCAGCTCCTATAGCCGACGCAAGTGAGAACCCAGGCAAGCAGGGCATGAAACGCAAGAGAGGCGGCCCGAGTAGTGGTGCCGGTGGCAGGATGGAGCAAGGCAACCTCGCGCCCTCCCAGGTCCGTAAGCACACGGCGGGTCAGTGGGAGGATGTCGACATGGAGGACGCGCCCCAGACCGAGGACGCTAACAGCGATGACGATATGGATGAGGCCGACGGCGAACTTGCCCAGCTACGCAACCGCAACGAGACTGGATCCAGCCTGGAGGTCGCAGAGACTGGCGGTGAGCGAAAGAGCTGGTGGATGACCTACAAGTACCGTCCCATCTTCGGCATCGTGCCCCTCAGCACGCCAGACCAGGACCTCGAGGTGGCCCTGGTGGAGAGACCGACATGGGATGTGGAGATGCCGGAGAGCTATTTTAGCCTCGAGCAGTGGGAAAGGTAGATTTATCCCCAGTTGGAGGTTACACACGGCGAGATGTTGGGCGGGAGCGAGAGTCGGCGCAGAGTCGGGAAGACGAAAACGAGGCGTGTTAGTGGCAATGTATGGAAAGGTCTGGACCGAACGACAGCCCTGGGTCGTAGATTTCTTGAATGGTTATACTCGGATGCACAAATCCATGCGAACGTGCGTACTTTTCTCCTCAGGAATGATGGGTCTGATGTTACCCCAGTCCACATCCAACATTGTGATTTGTGAAGTTGGCGATGGTGGCAAAGACATTCGGCCCCAAGGGGCAAGCTCCGATATGACTTACAGATAAGTAACACATACAGGGTGTCTACCGTTGAAAATCAACTAATTCGTGTTTCATAGGGCTAGTTGACTTGTCCAACAATCGAGTACGGAATTCTGCGGATTCTACGCGGGGGCTGTAGGGTACGGTTATCAGGACCCAGTCCCAGTAGCGGCTTACACGTCAACACCAGTTCCCCAAGCCTCAGAACTCACCGCCCATCAAACCTCGAGAACAAGGAATACCGGCCCGTCCCCAGTGTGGCTTTGCGTCACCAGCCCACGGCTCACGGCCACAGTACCGGGTTTCCTGTCAACCCCTACCCCTCCCCATGCTTGCAAAGCCCAACGGGGCTCCAGAAGGTTGCCAGTTGGGAGGGGATCCGCCGAGGAAACGCGCGTCCCGACCTCTGGAGAGGCCGAGGAAGGGCGTCCAAGCGAGTACCTCTGCGGGGATGGGCACTTAAGCGGGCGAGTTGGGGTGGGAGTTGGCAAGTGGACTCACAGAGTTGACCAGGAAGCCATTGCGAAAATTGCTCGTTCGGGCAAGTAAGTCGATGCTGGTGTCGTCCGTGCTCCGCAACTTGCCGACGATGAGAAGAGGCCTAGTATGATTCGACGAAGCGTCTTCGAATAGCCCCATCAAGGGTTTTGATACTCGGTGCCTAGAGGGACGCGGCATGGATATCCCAACACGAGATTTTGATAGCTCACTGGGTGAATGACACTCGGTTGGATGACGTTTGCTTTTTGAGTTTCGTACTCATGGAGTAATATCCCAATCACTACCATCTTGGATTGAGTTGTTTCCGAGAGCAGTAGAAAGGGAGTGGAAGCGGAAGTGGAAGTAAAAAGTCTTAGGTTGTAGAGTGAGTCTTGTGAGGTGGATATGTTGAGGCTGCATGCATGCTGCATCTGGAGAAAAGAACGGGGCAGCCAAACCCGTTACCACCTCAGTGGCGTGCCCAATGACACGGATTCTTAGGATATTTAGTCATCAGGATCACTCTTACAGGATACTTTAGGTCTGTAAAGAAGGCATATTCGTTCCAACTAAGGCATCAAAAACCCGGACGCACAGTCTCATCTGAATTTTGAATTGCGGAAAAAAGGAGCCAAGAGCTGGGATCCAGGGGAAGCTTGGCGAATGGAGGTTTGGAGATATTGGCAGGGTCAGCATTAGAGCCTCAGTGACAATCTCCGTGGGAGAGACGGGATCCAAGGGTCCGTCAAACCGGGCTGTCATTGGCAGGCCAAGAGCCCAGAGAGTCCAAAAGAGTGTGGGGTGGCAAGTGGTCAAATTCTGGCAGTACGCAAGCCGTCGCCAGATGACGCGGCCTCTGGGGTCTTACAGGCCACCCCCTCCCTGGTCGTGTCTGGAAGAAACCGATGGGATCATAGGGCCGGGGTGGTCTTGGAGCCCTGGACCGATATTTGATGTACGTGATTGGCGACGTGCTCCACCAAGAGTGGAACGTGTCGACGTTTGGCAAGGAGAATGGAAACGGCGAGTACAGATGGCGGCTAGACGACCCGAATGCTCTTTGATGAGGCACGGGATTGATTTCTCCTTCCCTGTGTGGAGCATTCCCGCTGCCAAGAAGTATTGGAGCTTCGGAATAAAGAGCACGCTTGGACAGTGATGAGGCTCGACACTCGCTGGGATCGTAGTCCGTTAGCCAAGGCCGGCGCTGCTGCGTAATCGTCTCGGGACCGGACCCATCCGTATCCAGGGGCAGGGCGACGCACGCAATGCACACGCCAACCAAGTTAAGCTTCTTTGTGTCCGAGACGAACATGGCGCCTCGGGTGCGAGTTTCGGCTCAGCCAAGAGGCCCAACAGAAGTTGGTGAGCTAGTGCGTGAGAGACAGACGAAGGGAGGCAGTTGAAGGCATCTCGCAATTAAGCAACTGCCCCAGGCGCATCGTTGGTCGGGTGCCGTGCCGAGCGCATGTCCAGAGAGGGGTCAAGGTGAGGCGTCAGAGGCCAGGCAGGCTGAGCAGCGAAACGTTGCTGTGAGGCGGAGGCACAGCACAACAAGACCAAGATGCAGCGGGCCATCGGGTTCAGGATGAGTACTACGTTGAACCGGTACGCACGCTGCGGTCGAGTGGTGTTCAGTCTTTGAGATTCCTCTCGGGAAGTCAGGACGGAAGCATGGATCTGCCTCCATCCAGAAAGTCCAAAATCCACATTGAATAGAGTGGACGATGATGGTGATGATGGGAGACTACTACAGGGCCACGTGAGATGACGGATTCGCAGGGACCAGATGCCCACGAGCCAAGAAGGCCGCGTCTGCCAGTTTCACAGACTCCTGTCGCCTCCCCTAAAGGTGGGGCCTGTGGATTGTTCCCTGCGTTCTGCGACGGCGGGCGTGAACTGGAAATAGCAGGTACGTACCTAATTAGTCGCCTGTGCGTTTCTATCGCACGGCACAGAAGCTCAGAACCAGGACACCTCAGTGGAGATCCGGTTCTGTGGCTGGAGATGAGCGGCGGACGCCCTAACTGATCAGGGTCGGTGCTCCCGAGAGACTGGCTGAAGTGCCTTTGGCTAGCAGGTCGTTGACCCCGGTGCTGGCTCGCTCTGGGGGGATCGGATGCACGATACTGCAGGCGGACTAGCAGCCGCGAATGCCGTACGTACGGTTCTGCACAGTACAAGGGACGGAGCAAACGCTGGGAAATGGAACAAAGATCATTGCGTCAAGCGAAAACTCGGCGGCGGCAGTGCCGCAAGGCGAGCGAGGGCGAAACAGAGCGAGACAGGGAATGGAGAAGACCAATACGGTCCAGCAGTCTAGCAGCATGGGCGGCAGGGCATGCAGAGGACTCTGAAGCTGAACGCTGTGTGGACGCGCTGGCAGAGCCCAGTGGCTTTGCTGCACGCTGTGCCACACTGGGCTCCCCAGGACCAGTGCCTCGTCATCGCCCACCACGACGACAGGCCCGTCCCCAGCCAAAGTATCGGTACCTCGAGGCCCCCAGGGTCAAGTGACTGCTGTGACTTGCAGGCCGACGACCCCTCTGGGGCTCCAAATCCCCACTGGAGTTCAGCGCCTAGGCCCAGGCATTGGAGGCAACTGGTGTACGTACGTACGTACTCTCCAGCTGGCTCAGCTGTTGGTAGCTCGCACTCTCTTTGCTGATCTGCTTCGAGTCGGGCAGAGTGTGGGGATAGATCGGAGTCAAACCGACCCGTTTGCTTGCCATCTTTGCTAAGATCGTCATCTCCGTCCTTGCCACATGCCGCGATGGCGATTGTCATTTCGATGGTTGTCAACGCACTCCATTTTCGTGCATCTGCCATTGCCCGGAGACAGAGGAACGGTACGCCTGGGAATGAACACTGTACATACGGGGCACTGTCGCGTTGGGGGACTGCCACTATCGCCGGATGACGACTGAGATGCGGCGACGCCACCAGTTGACGTCGTCTCTTTCGCCATCCGTACTGTACGGAGCTGCTGCAAAGTCCTAGGTCTCGTATTGTTCCGTGATGGCTGACGCCTAATACCTCATGTCCGCGAAAGCACGTATATCCACGAGTGCATTGAGATTGAGACGGAGAAGCCAAGAAGACGACACGCTTGCGCCCACGTAGCAACCCACGTATTAGAGGCGAAATAGCTTCGCCAACGGAGAATAAATTGAAGCGAATTGCGTAGACTGCCCGTATATCTCGCCAGGCCATTCCGAAAGAGTCGCTCCGCCGTCGCCAGGTCCCCCAAGCGCCAAGGCCTCACAGTATCCGCGTCCCCAGAGGCATTCGTCAACGTCGCGGCCTGGTAATTAAACAAGAGCCGATCAGAGGATACCAGCGCCTCCAACACGTCGCCCCGTCGCCAGCTGCCCACTGGCCCAGGCAACTATCAGCGCAAGTCCCTCCGAAGAGGTACACGCATCGTCGTACCGGTACGTGCTCCTGCGCCTAGCGGCCCCCACCGCTGACTCGTCTGGACACGCCCATTGGCCATGGCGCCCACGGCTGACGCGTAAACTGCCATCGTAGGCCTGGCCCAGAGTGGGAAGGAGCGGACGAGACGCACACCCTCCCGAGACACCCCGTCCCTTTATTCCCCTGGTCCACCCCGACTCTCTTACTGCCTCTGCGCTGCCCGTCTCGTCTGTCCGTCTTGTCATCCCGCCCATCCACCAACCGTAATCCCATCCCTTCCACTTCCCTCCTTCCAACCACGCATCGATTCACCCACGAGCAACACCATCAACGACGACAAACCCGACGACGACGAATTCGCACCAAGACGCCATCGTTGGAATTATCGGCTCCTGCGACTTCATTCCATTCAAGGACCACGCTAGCGAATCGAACATTCGAAGGAAGCCAGGCGGCAGGCGCCCGCGTGTCTTGTGGCAACCCGACGGCCTGTGAGGTCTACGCAAACCTCCAGCTGACGACGACCACCGACGACGACGACTTCAACGACGATTGCCTATCGCTTACAAGGACAACGCCGAGTGACTCGCTCATTTAATCCCACCGGCTCGTCTATCAACTCGGAACTCACTCTCAATCCTCCCGCCCAATCTCGCATTCGGGCTTCCACCACTTGCGACACATCATCTTTGACCCTTCGGTCCCTCCTTCCGCGCATTTCCAGAAACCCCCAACTACCCGCTCCTTCTTTCCAACATGGCGGGTCGAGGCATGCCTTCGAGTCCCGCTCCCGAGTCCCGCGGCGAGGACTATGGCGAGGAATGGGCCCACGACCTTCGGGTCAAGTTTGAGGGCTTGCTGCGCGACAAGCGCATGACTGACCTTCGCATGTCATCCCGACAAGGCTCGCCCAACCCTCGAGAGCGAGCCTCCAGCTCCAATCTGCGTGCTCCTGCGTCTCCCAGTTGCAACAGCCGGCCATCCACTTCTCAAGGCCAAGCTCTGCCCTCGTACTCCGCCCTCCGCCACCTTCCCATGATGCCAACTGCTCCCGATGTTGGCGACCGCGACTCACAAAAATTCCGAAACCTCCTCATCAGCCTATCCCTAACCCCGACCAAGTACGAAAACCCTGGTTTATTGGATGAGGCCCTCCAGACCATCCCTCTTGATCGCATCTACGGCGAGGCTGAGGAAGAGACTCAAATATTTCGCGCTCAAGCTGAAAGCATGGGTGGCGGACAGCGACCAGAATGGGGTTACCAAGACTGTGTCATTCGAGCACTCCTCAGGTACGTCGTTTGGTCATACTCGTCATTTCCATAATGCATATACTAACGCGATATTCAGATGGTTCAAGCGTTCATTCTTCACCTGGGTCAACAACCCGCCCTGCCCCGTCTGCCTGTCCCCCACCATTGCCCAAGGCATGACTGCCCCATCACCAGAGGAGAACGCCTGTGGTGCCCTTAGAGTTGAGCTCTACCGGTGTTCTGTTCAAACATGCGGCGCTTATGAGCGATTCCCTCGATACGGCGATGTCTGGAGATTACTTCAAACCCGAAGGGGCCGAGTTGGCGAATGGGCCAACTGCTTCAGCATGCTCTGCCGTGCTGTTGGTGGCCGAGTGAGATGGATCTGGAACTCGGAAGACCATGTGTGGACTGAGGTCTACTCGGATCACCAAAAGCGATGGGTCCATGTTGATGCCTGCGAGGAGTCTTGGGACAACCCACGACTCTACTCGAACGGCTGGGGCAAGAAGATGTCTTACTGCATTGCCTTCTCCATTGACGGCGCTACCGATGTGACGCGACGATATGTGCGCAAGAACGAGGCTGCTGCCGAACGCAACCGGTGTCCCGAAGAGGTTCTCCTCTACATCATGCAGGAGATTAAGAACATCCGCCGAGAAAACATGAGCAAAGACGAGCGGTTCCGCCTCGTGAGGGAGGACAACCGGGAAGACCAAGAGCTTCGAGGATACGTGGTGGCTTCCATTACACAGGCCGTTACTTCCATTGTCCCTGGAGGCTCCAGCTCTTCCGCAAACGCCAGCCGACCCCCCGCCTCATCTGGTAACGACGCCAAGGTGCCTGCTGAGCAACCTGGCCGACAGACTGGATCCGCGGAGTGGCTGGCTGCTCAACAACAGGCCGAGGCCCGGCGCTATCAACCCCGCGATCCTAGCCATCGACGACCTCTCCCTTGAGTGCGAACGTACGATTGCTTGCTCGACATATCCTCATCCTACCCGACCATTATTACGACCTCATGTGTCAGCCTTCCATTCTGACGCATCAGGGTCGTCGACAACAGCGTGCTTGGCCACGAAACTCCGATGACCTCGATGAAAGTACCACGATACCCCTGATACTCTCGCTTCGACGAGTCGCGACATCCACAACTCGATTTCCTTTCCTGTCTAATACATCCAACATTCTCAACCACAGTCACCACATAGACTCGGCGTTTGACCGCTTCATCATCCGTTGTCTGCTAGAGGGCACGGCCTGTATCTACTACACACACACGCTTCGATTTTCTTCTCTTTTGTAACTTTGATATATAGGGGGCGCATCTAGGACGGGATAATGGGGGGTCATATATGTGAACATGTACCCTTGGGGGGCGGGGATGAGGGAAACTCCCATGCTCCGGGGCGTTTGGTTTGGTTTCTTTTGGGCTACCATGAGCGATATGAGGCCAAGTTGAGGAAGTTAAAAAGAGATGGATTAGTGGTTGAAAGAATTAGGAACAACAGAATTCCAACACGCAAGATCCTTAAATTGCTTCACTACTCGGTTCTTCTCATCCGTGACGTCGTCTAAGTCAATATCTCCATCTGCCTGGGAGTGGATCGCCGATCTAGTAGCCTGCTTCGCCACACTAAGGTAAGAACTAAAATAGATCACATCTATGGGCTTTATTTTATCCTGTTTATCTTGACGGATCTATTGATTTGACAGGGTACTTAGGTACCTTCTTAAACCAGAAATCTAAGGAAGCGCACCTTAGTATTTTGCACGTGACTTCATACCTACCACAGGTGTGTTTGCAAGCCGTCAAGGAACCCTAAAGACAGGCACGTAGGATTTCTGGGCAGTGGACACAACTTTTACATCTTTCTCGCTGAACCACACCATTTTCGTCTTCGATATGGGTTCATCGAAAGTGCAGCCGTCCAGAAGCCGAACTGCATCTACTCCGGCGGGCAAGCTCAGAACCCCGCAGAAAGCGAATTCGGCAGCGCGAACGTCTAAAGCGGGCCAAACACCCCAGCATCCTGTAGACCTCACTGGCGGATCCTCATCAAATCCATCTCGGAAGCGGAAGATTAGCGAGAGTTCGAAGAGTTTGACCGCTTCTGCGAAGAAACTCAAGGCAGAACCGGCCCAGCCCCCGCCGGAGAAGCGGCTGCGCAAGTTCAGGCCAAATCCACCCCAGTCGTTTCATGATGTCTATGCGCGGGCGTTGAGCCAACGGTTCTATGTCCTCAGCCGGACGAGAGGCGGGTCTGATGAGTGTCCCGAAGAGGTCGTGGAAATGACCGGGTCGACGGGCAATATCTACACGGTTCTCATTGCGCAGCAACCACATTGTAATTGTCCTCATGCCGAAAAGGGGAATCAGTGCAAACACACCCTCTACGTAAGTATCCGTCCTTCCGCGTATGGACCTCCCCTAACCTGGTTAGGTGCTCAAACGAGTGCTCAATGCCCCATATGAGATGGTTTACCAACTCGCCCTTCTCCGCTCCGAACTGCGCGACATCTTCGCCGCCGCACCCCCCATCTCAACGCCCAAGCAGGCAGAATCTGATAAGCGCAAACCCATTGAGGGCGACTGTCCCATCTGCTACAGCGAGCTTGAGGCTAAGAGCTCCGAAGCTGTAGTTTGGTGTCGCGCGGCATGCGGCCAGAACATGCACGAGCAGTGCTTCAGTATGTGGGCACGCACCAAGTCTAATGACGTCACCTGTCCAATGTGCCGCAGCTTGTGGCAGGGAGATGAAGACGCTGTCAAGAGAGTTCGCAGGGAGGAGGGTGACTCGGAGGAGGGGTATGTGAATGTGGCAGATCAGCTGGGCATCAGCCGCGTGAGAGGTATGTGGAGAGATTGTCTGGAGTGGTGAGCTTTTGACTGACTTGGTGGATCGTGCAGACGAGTCGAGTTACTCTCGATGGTACGGGAGATCAAACGCCTACCGCAGTCGTCGCCCTGGTTGAGGTTGGTCGACCTAGGAAGATTGGGAAGATAATTTGTGGCGAGAAAGGGTCTCGAGACAGTGGCTTTGATTGCCCACCACCTGCTCGATATGGTAACGTCCATGAGGAATTGACGGCCTTGTTCCCGTGTGTTCAGGTATTTGCAACATTTGAACCGAGCAAGAGGAAGTAGTGCGGTTCTAAGTTGAGGCTCCCAGCCATTGAGTTGATGTACTACACTTGAGGGAAGCAGACACTTGCCCAGCTATGACCTGAACCAGCCGGGGAGAACGGGGAAGCATTATGATATAATGTTTGAAACGGATACATATTGGCAACTGTTCGGCCTGATTGTGTTGCCAGAGGAGCCACAAGGTGCCTTGAAATTTGGTCCACGAAGGTCATGCGTGGCATGGAGAAACATGCTTCATGATACTGTGCTACCCTAGGCCTGTG
The DNA here is from genome assembly GCA_020740775.1 of Ilyonectria destructans. Lineage (NCBI taxonomy): Eukaryota > Fungi > Ascomycota > Sordariomycetes > Hypocreales > Nectriaceae > Ilyonectria > Ilyonectria destructans. The sequence continues at coordinate 1,357,844 of JAHEWK010000011.1, forward strand.
CTTCGGGAAAGTCAGAGGTGACCTACAGCAGGTTTAAGCACATAAGAGGTCGGAAAGGTTCCAATGGGTTTACGTAGATAATCCGACAACCATGGTTATGGACTGATATTGTTTGTTTCTCAACTACGGTCTCCGTAAACGGACCATGGGTCTACGTAACATTCTCATTACACCAAGTCTGGCCACTTTACATAGGTAATATACTTTACAAAACGCACGTCCTCACATATAACCACACGTATATCGCGAGCTAAGGAATAGCAGCCTCGAAATGAACTCCGCCAGCGGAGTTTGAAGTCCTCAAGCCATGAAGTCCGAATATTGGTGGCCGGCGCGGCGTTCGGCGGTTTCGGTGGAGCCATCCGAGTGGACCCACCGAAACCGCCGAACTCATATACTCCGCCGCCGGATGCGTTCCCTGATGACATAAAAGACACTTTTCCCCGGGAAGACTACAGCTCACTCGATTTAACTTGATTTCACAGACCTTAGAACCAGGCAAAGAGTCGAACAAACGCAGATATGACGACTATCCCAGCTACAATGCGGTCTCTGATCGCGCCGAAGAAGTGCTCTCCAGTTGACTACGATGTCGTGGACATGCCGACGCCAACGATCAAGAGACCGGAAGACGTGTTGTTGAGAATGCGGGCGGTTGCTATAAATACGGGCGACACGCAGTTTGCCAAGGGAATGATGGATATGCTGCGGAAGCAAGAGTAAGAAGTGCCCCAGGCCCCCCTTCAATGGAATGACCGAGAAATAACAACGACAGGTACCCGATGAAACTCGGTATCGAAGGCTCTGGTGTCGTAGCCGCAGTTGGGTCCGCCGTCAAGAACCTCAAGGTCGGCGACGAGGTCTACGGCTTCAACATGGATAAGCCAATACCACCCAACCCACAAGCGGGCTTCGCGTCCGAGTACGCCATCGGCATGGAGCGATTCCTAATCCATAAGCCGGCTCACCTGTCGTTTGAAGAAGCGGCGTCATTCCCGGGGCTCGTCATCACGGCGCTGCAGGCCATCCGGCGCGGGCTGCAGCTACGGGGCGAGGAGAGCCTTGAGGGCCGAACGGTGTATATCCCCGGAGCTCTGAGCGGGTCTGGGTCGTTGGCGGTGCAGGTGGCGCGGAATGTGTTTGGTGCGGACAAGGTCATCTCGACCGTGTCAACGCCAAAGATGACGCTCGTGGAGCAGTACTTGCCGGGCATGATCGACCAGCTTGTTGACTACCAGAAGGAGGACGTATGTAAGGTTGTCGGCAAGGGGACGGTGGACCTTGCGCTGAGTACGCAATGGGGAACATTCGACGAGAGCGTCGCCCTACTAAAGCCCGAGAGCGGTACGTTGATCAGCATCGCGAGCATCCCGACCAAGGAGACGGCGCGAGGGCTGCTGGGCGACCAGATGCCGTCGTGGGTGGGCTGGCTGTTAGACGTGTCGCAGCTGTGGTACCGGTGGAAGCTCCGTGGCACGGCCATCAAGTATGAATTCGTGTCTGGGAGCCCGAACATCCGGGAGGATATGGAGGCCGCGGGGGAGAGCCTGGCACTGGGAAAGATCAGGGCGGTGATGACGGTGGTTGAGTTGGAGGATGTAGATGAGGTGCGCAAGGCGTGTGATAGTGTCGCGACGGGGAAGGGAGGGTTGGGCAAGTTGGTGATTCGGATTGCGAAGGAGTAATTTGAGGAGTATAATTTCTGTTGCTTGATTTGTGTATTCAATACCTACATGTGTTATTAATGGCGATTTACAGAACGTAATCCATCTTATCTGATGGTGTTAGGCTCATCCTCGCCATGCAAGTGAATCCACTAGCCAACCTCACAACAGTGGAGCCATCGCGTCGCGTACACCTCTTTACGCGCTGAGAGGCCCCTGTAAGATGAACTGCCCACTTCTACGCGAGATGAGCGCGCTCCCGCCAACCTCCAAATAGCTGGCTTGTCTCGTGCTTACTCGCACTTCTGTCTTTTGTCTTCTGTCTCTTCCCCTCAAACCACAACCTCCAAGCACCCTTATCAACACTATCAACACTACCACGACTACGAGTACCAGCACCGGATCTACTCTTCAGGTCTCTCGTCAATTGCTTCAACTTCTCACACTCGTCTTCACTCTCATCAGCAAAAATGGTCCTCAAGCGAAAGCGTTCTGCCTCCGAGCTCCTGTCCTCGCCCTCGTCCGTGTCCTCTTTCAACTCGCCTCCCCATGGAGCGGCCATCAGAAACCCATTTGCCACTATGGACATGACACCCATCCACCTGCACAGTCGTACCCTCAAGCGGTTCCGCGACTCTCGACCTTCAGAAAACGAAGTCCACCGTAAGTTCTACTCGTGGCGACCCACTCACCCCTATCCGAACAATCACTCACACGTCTTGGTAGAGCGTACACTCAACATGCTGTACTCCGCTCAGCACCAGCCCGAGCAACACGATGATACCCTCCTCTCCCCGGAAGAGCCCCGGCAGACAGCCCAGCCCGAAGCCAACCAGCAATCCCTGCACCGCTTCTGGAATATCTCATCCATGCCGACCCCATCTACGCATCCCGTGGGGCAACCCGTTACCAGTCCTTCAAGCTGTGACAACGGTGTTGGCATTTCCAGTGGCAATGGCGATGAGATGGATGTCGACAGTCTGCAGTGCACCGGTCGACAAGGAGTACTTAACTGGCCAACTGTTGGCGTTTCTGTCTGTTGAAAAGTCTCGTGAGAAGACAAGAGATGTTCATATTAGGCGTACTGATTTCGGGACTTGACTGGAGTTTTTGGATTGTTTCAGCGTTTGGAACATCTCGCGGAGAGATAAAGAATACCAATTGGGAGCCTCAGGATGGATCGGTATAGCATTTGCTGGTAGTTTAGGAACACTCAATAAGTGTCAACATGTCACCATCGACAATTAAATAAATCTTTTTATCAAGTATCAGGATGGACAAGTCAAAGTGTTGTGGAGTTATGCCTGAGGATAGGACACAGAGTACTCAAATCAATCAAGTGATTCTTGAGTCCGTTGGTTGATGGGAGTTTCATTAAGGTAATATGCGAACCATTACAAAGAATATCTCTACTTGAACATCCGCAACTATCGTACGACAACCCTCTAACCACGACGGCGGGTAGTGGGGCTCTTCTTAGGGGTGGAGGTCGCGGTCGAGGTGGCCACAGGCTTGCCCTCGATGGGGACCTTGCGCTTGCCCTTTGCCTTCTCGGAGGGCGCGTTCCAGTAGAAGACCATCTGGAGAGCCAGAATGGCGTTGAGAACGAAGCCGGAGATGAAGCCGTAGAGGATGAGCTTGTCGTCGACCTCCTGGAGGGTGGTGAAGATGCGAGACAGGGAACCGGCGAGGTAGTTGAAGACCTGGGTTAAAAATGTTAGCCATGAGGCTGGTTTGGGTGATTGGTGAGAACAACTTACGGCGAAGGCACTGAGCTGGCCGGTGCCGCCCTGCTGGAGGATGGCGAGGATCTGGGGAACCTTGCTCGCGACGCCCAAGACACCAGCGCCAGCCTGGAGGTAGCTCAGGGTCTGCATGTCGACAACATTCTCAGCGAAGAGAGCAGCGAAGGTACCGGCAAGCGCCGCGACGAAGACGGCAGCGAGGCTAGCGCGACCGCTGTAGTTGAGGACGAGGACGGAGATGATGATGTTCTGGCCGACGATCAAGGCCGTCTCGCCAAAGGTGCTGAAGGGGAAGCCATTGCGGATGTTGTAGGCGAGCGAGATGATGTAGGCAGTGGTCTCGAGGAGGTAGGAGAGGAAGGAGACGCCGTCGGCAGAGCGCGAGTTGATCAGCTTGAGGATCTGAGGCACCTTGACGATGGACGAGGCGGCGATGATGCCGATGCCAAGGCCCTTGGAGACGCCGAGCTTGATGCAGTCGACATCCTCGAAGTTGACGTCGAGGAGCAGCGACGAGTAGCACGTCTCTCCGATGATGGAGACGCCGAGGTCGCGGATCGGCGCGGGGAGGTTGTGCGTGATGGGCTGGATGGCGGAGCGGAGGGCGTCCATGGCCGCGTTGAGAATGGTACTTGGTTGGTATACAGAATTTAAGACAAGAAGAAACCGAGCCAAGGCGGAACAGGGCTCAAAGGGGGGGTGGGAAACACGAAACGAAGAGCCCAAGGAGTGAATGCACAAAGAAACGAAAAAGGCAAATTAGTTGGTGGTGATGGTGTGGTGTTGCACGCGCAAAGAGGCCAACAAGGCGGGATGATTGCAGATTTCCCAAAAGGGTTAAGCGCTGGCCCCGTAAATTTCTCGACTGGTTCGATTATTTTCTTGTCTCTGCCTTATGAGCCTCGGCCACCTTCCCGCCCTCCCCGGCTAAGTTACCCTAGACCTCTGATCAAGGAGTGTGGGATAGGCGCCCAAGGCCCACGGGTTTCCTTGCACATGTCTGCAATGACATCATCACCTCCATCCCGGTCCCCTAGGCGCATCCACAACCCCGAAACCAAGGCATATCCAACCCGACGCAGCCGTTCCATTCTCTTCAGTCTGGCACCGGGAGGCGGAAAGTCAATTGTCCCCGATTGATTCCCCCGTCGCAACGTCCAGCCGGGCCGCTCCTTGCCTCGCCGTCCGAGTCGGAATCTCGGTGTCTCGGTGCCCCAGTGTCCGTTCCTGTTCCTGGGCGTCTCCATGGGATTCCGTCGTCGTGTCGTAATCCGCTGAGTAACCGTCTCGTGGCTGAGTGAGCGGGGAGGCAGCCCTTCCTTCCCATCCCACGCTTCGTGTCACACAGCCTCCAGCTGGCCGCTGAGGGGGGGCTGCAAATCGGCGTAGCGCATCGCCCGATCCCCACAGTCCTGGCTGACAGCAGAAACGTCGGTCAAGGGATGTTTGCGAACCGATAATTATAGCGAGAAAATACAGATGGGCAGAGGCCTCGAGCTGGGAGGCCATGGGTGAGAATAGCACAGATCGATGGCTTGCCCTTTTTCTCCGCAGACCCCATCATGACCCTGGCTCATCCATCATGACTCTGGCGGGACTCCACCTTGCAGGCAGGTTAAAGGCAGGTTAAAGGCACGGATGGATCTGGATGACTCTGGGACCTACAGCGATGATGCACGTGTCAGGCTCCAGCTGGTCGGCAGTGGAGAGAGCGCACGGCGATGAGTGATGTGCACGAGGCGTACAGACTACCGAGACTGGAGCAACGGTATGATGTGTCAGGCGCGAGGCGCCAGGTGTGAGGCGTGAGACAAAGAGGCGTGATATCGTAATCTCGATGCACAGCCGCTTGTGCCTTGTTCGATGCCATTGTATGCGATTCTCTGCCAGCCGATCGCCAGCACGCGCAGGCACACAAGAAGGAGCTCGGACAAACGGTGCCAGTCCGGTTTCTGCGTTTCCTTTGTGTATTAATTATCGGACCCCAGCCCTTGGAATTTACAGGCAGATGCGCATCACAACTCAGAACACCACTAGGAGCACAGTGGCAAGTCAGCCGACTCCCCCGAGCGAAGGGTAACCCGGCCTGCGCAACAGCCTCTTTTGTGTTTTTGGTTTTCGTCTGGAATTTCAACAAAAAAGCACCAGGCTCGCGTTAGGCACAGGATTACACCCATGTCACCCATGCCATCATCTTCCCCGACGTGCCCTTGACCTGGATCTGACCCACGGATACGCGGGTGCGCAGCAGCACAGCAACGCTGCCTTCTTTCAGCCCAGCGCCTTCCCACGCCAAGCTTCCCTGCCTGCCCTTGCCTTGTCATCTATCCATCAGCTCCCAAGTTCTTTTCGTCCCGATCTTTCGCGATTTATTACCAACCGCACCCAGCGTCAATACCCTCGACTTTTCTTGTTTTCTGCCTTTTATTGCTCTTCGCATGCGGCCTCGTTGCCGGTCTCCTCACCTCTCCGAGTCCGTCGGCGCCGTCTCCCGCTTGCCACTGACCGCCGATTGCCTTAAATCTTCCCCGCCATCCGCCCTGGAAGTGAGGCTCTCATTGCCACAGAACAGCGCTCAACCCGCCCTCTCCTCGCCATGGCGACGCCGCCCAAGAACGATGGCCCGCCGGGCAAGACCTCGCCGCCACCTATAGAGTATCGCTACATGTACGAAGAAGACAAGAGCCCAAGCGATCAGCTTTATGCCCTTTTGAGGGCCATCAGCCGCCATGTGGTATGTTTGCGCCACCCAGAGGAACCCCGCCAGCGCAACTGACTAACATTGAATCTCATAGATTTGCAACATTGGCGACAAGGACGTCGGTCAACTGACGCCTAAGAAACTGGCCGCCTTTTACAAAGCTGTTGGCGGTGACTATGATTGTGCGTAGAGTCCAAGCCGACAACTTATACGACGCGCGCATTGCTAATCTGCCGTAGCCCTCTTCGTCGATATGCCCCACGAATCCATCTCCTACATCTGGCAGGTCACCGGCTGCCAGCACACCCTTCAGCCCACCGCAGACGACTTCGCCCGGCCTTCCATCCCGGCGCTCACACCGAGAGGCTTCTCGCGATGGGAGTCGCTGGAGATCTTGCTTGGTCCGGAGGAGCATGTCCCGTTCCTTCAATACGCCGTTAAGAACTGGCATCTGAAGCACCCGGAAACTGGACAGGACTTCCCGCCCGACCTTCCCAAGACCGTCTTTCCCACCGGGGCAGACGAAGAGGTCGATCGCTGGCACAAGTCGTGCGCCGACAAGCTGAGAAAAGAGGCTTCCAAGGAGCGAGAAGCCCCCGGCGCTGCACCCGAGCCGGATCACCCCGAACCAAAGTTTGCCTATGTGCGGAAGTCGTTCCAGACACCGTTCCAAGCTCGACAGCGGCCCGTTGACCCCACCTACTTTGAACGGCCCGTCGCGTATAACCATGTCCCCGGTCGACACGGTGGACGAATGCCGACCCGCGCATCTCCTGAAAGATATCAACAGGACAGAAACGCCGAGGAGCAGGCCAGGCGGAGGAGCTTCTCTGACTACAAGATGCCACCTCAACCCGAACCCGCAACCCACTCCCACGGATCGCCGTATCTTGATCCCAACACCAACGCCAAGCGGCCTGAACCGACCCGTCGACATAGCCAGCCAAGACATATCTCTTCCGACTCGTCCGACGAAGATCCCACCCCGCCCCGGACAAAGCGAAGACATGATGCCAGCCCGCCATGCGCTCCGCAACCCCAAACATCTAAGCCACCGCAAACGTACCGCCATCATCCCGATATCAGAACCGAAGAGGCGCCTCGGCGACGAGCAGGGACTAACCCCAGCTTAAGGGAGAAGTTGACGGAGAAGGTATCCAACATCCTTCCCAACGGAATTGTGCCAGACAGGCCACGCACCACTTCTCGACCAACCTCGTACAACGAATCGTCCCGAACGCGCCGAGGTCGTGACCTCCCGCCCTCTCGTCTCAACCGAAGCTACTCCGACCTGGACTCGGACAACTCGTCAGATCCTGAGATTAGTGCAGCCGACTACCAACGGAGGCAGAGGGCGCGAGATGACCGAGAAAGTCGGGAACGAGATCGTCTCCGTGAGAGGGACAGAGGTCGACCAAGAGACTTTGATCGGGAGCGTGACGAGGAGCGGCGGGAGCGGTACATGCGCCGACCGGACATGGAGCGACGGACGAGTAGCCACGCTGACATGGATCGGCGACGTGACCACCCATCGTTTGACCCGCGTAACCGGGAACAAGAGAGAAAGAGATGGGACAGACGATCGCCGCCCAACAACGAGAGAGGGACAAGCCCGATGACCGGAGTATCAGGGAGACGGTACCCCGAGCCGGCCTACACCTAGAGACTGAAAGCTGGGACGGTTAATCGGACAATCAAGCCCTCTACTATTCGCACGCATGACAGGCCAGCACATTTTGATTCATTGTGGAGAATACCGGATGCAAGAGCAGTTTATCGAAAGAGGAGGGAGGAGAAGAGAGGGAGAGGGAGAGATATGAGAACGTTCAGTCACCATCACTGGACAGAGAACGTATGATGTGGACAAAGCGAGAAGTCACCACCACGCAACAGTCGGTCTTTCAAAGCAATGCAGGCAATTGGCACGAGACCGAATTGGATAGTCGAAGGGTGAGCAAATGATTGGGCGTTTAATGGAGATCTTCAACAAGCAGGCATGCGACAAGAGGGTGAATTGTTGAGTCGAGAGACGGATCTGGGCATGGACATAGGACACGGCGCCTGGTAATTTTATTCTGGAAGAGGAAAGGTGGCAGAGCGATGAATGAATACACGAGAACTTGTGATAAGGCCTGATTTTTTTTAATATGGTGTCTCCTTTTGCTTCTTCTTATGTTGTTAAATGAGTGAAATGGTGGATCAAGCCCAGCATGTCGGATATCTGAGTTGCAAGGCTCGCCCAAACACCGATGAGTCAATAAATGACCAGTAGCTACGATATAATATTTCATGACGATATTATACATCGGGCTAGACGTAGTTCATTTGCCATGCAACTAGAATGCAAAGCCAAACGACTAAGTGGGCTCATTACACAACAAAACATTCTCAACCCCGGAATGACAAGGTCAATAGCCGCACGCCGTTTTTCGGTCTTCGGCTTACTACGTACACCCGGCTCGTCGCCCCCGCGCAGCTGTGGTACCTACTGTCGAGCTCTGTTGACCCCCAAAGCTCCAGGTCGCTTGAGGGAGCGTCTGGAGCTTGGTCTCCGTCGACGGACAGGTTCCGGGCTGGCCGCAGCCAACGAGAAAGGCCGCATTGCCATCAGGGTCCAGTTGGACGACGGGCCGAGACCTCTTGGAGGGGGAGCTACGCCCCGGCCCACCGCGCCGTAGCCTTGAGCTGTTTCTGATGTGTCTAATGTTGAGAGCTCTCTCACCACCAACAAAGGGACGATCGAAACTGGGGACTTGGGGCCATGGTTCGATCGCTCTCAACACGGCAGAGCATGCAGTGAGCACTTGCGTCTGTCGGCTTTGGTCGGATTTAAGAGGGTTAAGCAACTTGGACTCATCGCTTCCTTGATGGAGGTTTCCCCCAGCCGAGGTTGGCGGCCCTCGATCTGCGCAGCCACGCAGCCACGATATTTGGGGTTGCGACGGGTTGCAGTAGCAGCACAAGGCGGCTCTACGGGACTTACCCGAAGGTTTGTTGGCAGCCCTCCGCAACGCGCCGCCTGTGCTAGTGATTGCCGAGCGGGGGACTGATGGTGTTGCGCTGAATTCACTTCCTCATTGACCTTGCTACCTTCACTCACTTGAGCAAGTTACCCATTGCTTCTCTCTCTCACTCATTTTGCACACACGCCGCATATTACGACATGAAGGTCGCCACCCCGCTCCGTCTGAGCGCCCTGCGTCCTCAGCGCCTCATCAGCAGCCCCTCGAGCGTGCTGCTCCGACGACAGGCTCAGCCCGCCGTCGCTGGATGGCATGGACGTGTGCGTGCCATGTCGACCGTCGTCGACTATGCTGGACGGCCCTCCCAGCCGCCGCCGCCGCCGACCGGGACACATGAGACTGTCGAGAAGCAGCGGAGTGACAAGGCCCAGCGGATCCTGCGCGATGCCGTCTCGGCGGCTCAACCCCGTCACGACTGGACCAAGGAGGAGATCGCCGCCATCTACTACCAGCCTCTGATGGAGCTGACGTATCAATCTGTGAGTATTTATCCTGTTTTTCCCATTGCAATGACTCCACGTCCGTGTTTATTCGATGCCAGCCAAGAGCCGGGTTTATTACCACGCTGGACACCGACGCTGGACATTGGGGTTGCCCCAGACATGGCCTGTGTATGCGAATCAGCGGCGTGATGATTGGCTGACCATCTGTGACCACCCACCCGTACAGAGTACCGTCCACCGTCGCTTTCACAACCCGGCAGAGGTGCAACTCTGCACGCTCATGAACATCAAGACGGGTGGATGCACCGAGGATTGCTCGTACTGCGCGCAGTCGACTCGCTACCAGAAGGGCACCGGCCTTGAAGCCAAGCGCGTTGAGACGGTTGAGAGTGTGCTCGCGGCGGCCCGCGTGGCCAAGGAGAATGGCAGCACTCGGTTCTGCATGGGCGCCGCGTGGCGGGACATGCGGGGCCGCAAGAACAGCCTCAAGAACATCAAGGACATGGTTCAGGGCGTCAAGGGTATGGGTATGGAGGTATGCGTGACGCTGGGCATGATCGACGCCGAGCAGGCCAAGGAGCTCAAGGCGGCCGGCCTCACGGCGTACAACCACAACGTCGACACTAGCCGCGAGTTCTACCCATCCGTCATCTCGACTCGCACGTACGACGAGCGACTGCAGACGCTGAGCCACGTCCGCGACGCGGGCATCAACGTGTGCTCGGGCGGCATCCTGGGTCTGGGCGAGACCTCCGAGGACCGCGTCGGCCTTCTGCACACCGTGTCGACCCTGCCGAGCCACCCGGAGAGCTTCCCCGTGAACGCCCTGGTGCCGATCAAGGGCACGCCGCTGGGCGACCGGCCGGCGGTGGAGTTCACGAGCATGCTGCGGACCATTGCGACGGCGCGTATCGTGATGCCGGCCACCATCATCCGAATCGCGGCGGGGCGCAAGACCATGTCGGAGGAGAAGCAGGCCATGTGCTTCATGGCCGGTGCCAACGCCATCTTCACGGGTGAGAAGATGTTGACGACCGAGTGCAACGGCTGGGACGAGGACGCGGCCATGTTTGGACGGTGGGGATTGGGTCCGATGAAGAGCTTTAACAAGTCGCCGCAGCCGGCTCCGGAGGTGAGGGTTCTCTAGACGACTCGGAGACGTGAATCAGAGAACACATAGGCCCAGGTGGAATCCATGGAGTTTCGAGTGGTTGGTGAATATACAAAATTGGCCTTGAGCAATTTGCTTTTGGGAAACACTTGAGTCCGTTCGCAGTCTATTGTCGTACATACCTACATACCTAGTCCTGGCAGGTGTCGACTCCGAAGTGAGGTCCCGTCTCAGAGCGCAATTACTCGATTAGGCTGAGTCCATGACCGGTTCAGTCACCGGGACCGGTACCATGCCGGTCCACACTCGGCCACGGAGACGCAGGGTAAAAAAAGAAGACAGCCAGGGTCACTGGGCTGGGCCAGGGGTGTTTGCGCACTGATTGAGTGATTGAGGCGCGGGGTGATGGAGGAAGGGATTGGATGAGGGGGGATGGATGGGGAGACGTGGAGGGGATGACATATGACCAAGAGCGCCAGGTCAGGCCAGGGGATTCGAGACGACACGAGAGGAACAGCAGCTCGTGACCTGGCGAAGGAAAGAAAAAAGACAAGGTGATTGACTTTCTGCCGTGTGGTTTCAAAGAGATTTGTAAGTGAGCGAGTGGGATATTAGGAACGGACGGCTGCTGACTCGTGAGCGGACTCCGGCAGAGTGACCCATGACGATGGACGGAAGACGGAGACTGTCCCTGCCCCGGAGGCGACCGAGATCAAGGTACGAAGAAGTCTAAGAGAGGGAAAATAAACCGCCCACATGCAGTACATCAGGATGTGTATCTTGCCAACACGGAGAGATTCCTCGGAACGGCAGAGACATGCTCGGTTCTGGGAGCTGACGAGAAGGCTCGGTCGGGTATCGGACGTCTATAGACACAAGACGTGTAACCGCTTGAGACGGCCAGCCATTCATTCCGACAGCGTGTGAAGGGAGGGTTCGTTGTACAGCGCACTATAGCGTGAATGGCTGGGGGCCCGGACTCGAACGGACAGGGCCACGACGGGATACGCAACCCACCTGAGGCATTGCTACTGATGCTCCGTTGACGGCGATCCTCTCCGGGCTGGAAAGGAAATGCTCGGGAGTGGCCAGGGTCTTTTCGACTTGGCTTGGTTGGTGGGGGAGGTGTACGCATAGTGAGTGATCTAGTCCCCACAGCCATCCCACGTTTCCCTCACAAAGGTCAACAGAACAACACTGACAACACTGTCCACTCGACACAAGACCCGTCGTCTTCCTCCACTAGATGCCTTCACGTTTCCTGCGTGCTGGGCCCCGCCGCCAGAGGGGTCATGGCCGTCATGGCCATCGCCTGTCGCCTGCGCTGCTCGCCTTCCAGCGGATGTTTTGCGCCCGTCCCACCCCCCTGGAGGCGCGCGGGCCTGCCGCAGCTGCGAGAACCGGGGAGCCTATGAGAGGCGGCCATGAACGGGATGCGCACGAAGACTGTGTAAGCAGACGCCGGGATATTATTGTTGCCCATCCTGGTTCGCTGCCTCTGGGTGCCTTGGGTGCCTGGGATTGGACAAAGGCCTGACTGGGTTGGCTCCTGGGCCTTGTTTACGCTGATCATTGGCAGTTGGCGCAGCTGGTGGCATCTTGCGGTGGTATTGGATCCAACGCAAGGGCTAGAGTGAGTACAGTAGTACTGCGTACCTAACCCAGGTACCGCGAGACCCAAATACCCAAATACATACTTCGATGGATGCCACGATGGATACTACGATGGATACCTAGTACCCAGATAGATAGATACCCTGGTAAAGGTGAGTGCACCAAGCACAGCTGTCGGCAAGCACCGTCTCTTGGCTGTCTGCGACTCGCATCGACCGTACGGTTTGCAGTGGATGTCTCTGGGCTACGGGGCATTTTTTCTTTCTTTTCCTATCCTCGCCCCTCCTTCCTTCGCCCTGGTTCCCGCTGCCGCCTGACCTTGTAGGTCACATACCTAGGTCGTAACCTGTACCTGACCCGTGGACCTTTTTCTCGCTCGTACGGTGTACCGCGCCCACCCCCAAACCCAACCCAACCAACATTTTTCTCCCTCTTCCTCTTCACAAACACACAACACAAAACACAGAACATCACGAAACAACATCCAGTCCCTCGTCCTGGCCCTCTCCTCGTGACTGCCTCGAGCGTTGCGTGTGCGTGTTTCTCTCCTCAAGGGAAGCCGCCACCAGGCCTCCCGGCTCTGTGGACCTGATTCCAGTGACTCGTTGACCGTCACTGCTCACACCCTCTCACCCGTCATCACACCCCCGCCGAGAACGCCCGACCACCAAGACAACCTAATCAAAAAGGCCGCCTTCCGCCTTGCTGCCGCTCGCTCGCTCGCTGGTCTCCTGGTCGGTTGCCCGCCCTCGTTCTTAACTTGACACTCTGTCCCTCTCCCTCGATTGCAACTGCGACCGCGACTACGCCCGTGATTGAGACCGTCTTCGCCTCGTCAAGTCAACTGCGGTGAACGGCTATCTCGGGTCCTGTCCCTCCTTCACCTTGTCTCGAGCCGCCTTCGCCCCGATTACGTGACCGACCTGCTTTCTTCCGGCAGCTTCTTTCACCGTTGACCCCAGGCCGTTCTTCTTCCGCCTTGGCAACTCGACTTCGCGCTTCCTTTAAGTCTAGGCTGCACACTCACCGATTCTCTAACATCCTCCGGATTTTTGGGTCCCCCAGCAACACCGCCAAGATGAAGGGCCACCCCGTCGACCAGATCGTGTACGAGTACATGTTCCCTCGAGCTAAGAGCAACGACCCTCAAAACTTCCACGCCCTTCTTCAGCGCAACCTCATTCCTGAGGTCCGCCAGGAAACTCACGCTTTCTACGGTCACCTCGAGACCCACGAGGCCAAATACCCTGGCCTCGACTACACCCATCGCACCCACCGCATTCGCCTCGCTCGTTGGCCGTGGCATCGTCGCCTCTTCCGCGCCTTCGACGGCCTCCGCCTCACCGATGCCGAAATCGCTGGCCTGACTAAATGGGAGGGCACCAAATGGGCCAAGGAGAAATTCGAGAGGGAGCAGGGAATCATCATCCGCGACACCACCGCCGACGGCTTCCCCGACTGGACTGAGATTGAGGACCGCCCTCGCGGAGTTGAGAGCCACCCCGTTAGCGCTGGCTATGTTGGGCTCGACGACCTCGACGACGGCGAGATGGACGTTGAGAGCGAGCCTGAGATCGACAGCGTTGGCGTTGAGCTCAACGAGCGCCTCCGGGCGCAAGCCGCTCGCAGGGAGGCCGGCGACAGCACGGCTGTACTTGACGAGGAATGGGAGCAGTGGCTCAAGAACGCCATTGAGAACGGTGAGCTCTTCCGCCGCGGCGTCGATCCCGACCTTAGTCCCGAACTGCTCCCTACGAGCATCCTCAGTGCCGCCCAGGCGGGCCAGTGGAGCGAGGTTCCCGATTTCCTCCAACCCATGCTCCGGTACACCTTTCGAGAGGGGGTAGAGAACCGTTCCGGCAACAGTACCCCCCAGCAGGTTCACCCGCTGGCCGAGCCGCCAATCCCTTCGTCTTCGAGCACATCCAGCGGGCTTCTCCGCCACCTTATCAACCAGCAGCAGCAGCAACAGCAGCAGCAGCAGCAGCAACAACAGCTGGCGCAACAACAGCTGGCGCAACGGCAAGGAGCAGCGCTGCAGCAGCAGCAGCAACAGCGGCAAGAACAGCTGCGGCAAGAACAGTTGCGGCAACCACAGCTGGGGCAACGGCAGCGAGAAGTGCTGCTGCAGCAGCAGCAACAGTATCAACAGCAGCAGCAACAGCAGCAGCAACAACAGCAGCAACAACAGCTGGCGCAACAACAGCTGGCGCAACAACAGCTGGTGGAACGGCAGCGAGAAGCGCTGCAGCAGCAGCAGCAGCAGCGCCGAGTCCGCGTCCCCTGGCCCCGCCGCACTTACTCGGACCTCCGCCTCCCGGTCGGAGATTCAGGACCTGGTCATCGCGCTGCCTGAGGGCCTTGAAGCTGACGTTTTTACCTTCGACAAGTAATGAGACCAAGAAAGCATGAAAAGAAGAGACCATTGCCCTTGTTAAAAATTTATACCCGTCACTCCACCTTTTCTTTTCCCTTCACGGCACACCATCTTTGCGACACGACGCATCGCTAGACTGGTCAGCCTCCCTTCAGTCACAGCACCGGAGCACACACGCAACCACACCAGCACTCGCACATGCACACACAACACATAGACTCCCATACGGCCCACTGATTCCCGTCCTCGCTACTCGCCCTGTCTCAATGCAAGCATTGGTGGGGCCTCGGGTGGCGCGGCATCCCTTTTCATATCTGCTTCTCCCTTTCCAGAATGGACGACGGTGTTTGGGCGACTTTGGGTTAGGAATCGGGGCATATTGGGTTGATTTTTATTCTTAAGGGTGAACTAGGGCTACCAGCGACACGCCTCGAGGCATAGGACTGGAATTGCCCATCCCCGGCCGCTGGATTTCCCGGCTAGAGGAATTCGCAGAAAAGCGTTGTGCTTCTTTTGTGTTATCTCCCTGCCTTTATGTGCTGGGCACTTTTATGTATTGGCATGAGATAGATAGCCGACAAACAGGAGCCTGTATGGTGAAACCGTATCTTTGGCTTTTGTCATCAAGCGACACCAGATTGATTGCACACCCTGATCGTGAAACATGCATGCCATGCGATTTGAGAAACTTTTATAATTTGTTGAGGCAATCTTTATACTACCTGCAGATCGCATGTCATCGTCACTCGCTGCCCGTGCAAGCCCCTTGACTTGTGTCCAGACCGTTCCCCCTCATAATGCTATTCCAGCAGTGGATGATGTACAAAAAAACCCAAAGAGCAAAAGACCCGTCGAAAGAGCCAAAACGCCACGCTTCAAACCATCCCCCACACTCACTACCAGCAAAACAGAAATGCAAAAGCGACCCCTTGAGCACAACGTCTCCTCCATGACGGCTATTCGGGCTGAATTCTCCGCCTGGAACTCGGCGCGAAGACCTACCTCTCCGGCTCCAGGTGGGACCACTCGGGGACAGCCTTGATCTGCTGCCACATGAACTTCTCCAGCTTGTTGGCCGACTTGGCGTATGGGGTGCTCTCGTTGTTGTACTTGCGGCAGTTGTTGAACACAAGACCGGCGTCCCGGATGAAGTCCTCGGGGGTGGCGTACTGGTCAGCCTCGAGCTTGTTCTCCATGGTGCTGAGATCCATGGGCTCCTTGATGACATCGTAGTAGTCGGCAACATCGTCGCGGTTGACGGGGACCAGGAAGGGCCATGCTGAGTTGTGGTTCTGCAGGTCGTTGAGCAGGTGGAGGAGCTGATTATAGTTGGGTCCGTGGCGGGGCTGGCGGGCGAGCTCGTCCATGTCTGGGGACCAGCCCGAGGCGCGGATGGCGGGGATGTCGAGGGGGTTGATCTCTGAGATGCCGTTCTTCCACTCCTTCGGTGGTGAGTGGACGTTGTGGGACTTGGAGTAGGCGCGGATCTTGGCTTGGACGCACTCCTTCTGCTTGAGCAGCATGCGACCCATCTCGAGGTAGCGGATCCGCGGGAGCATAGAGCACTGCATGATGGTTCCGCCTTCATAATCCTTGATGTATCCCATCCACACGTTCTTATCGAGAGTGATCTCCTTCGTGAAGCCCTGCTTTTTAAAATAACCGATGGCGTAGTTGTCGGCGTATGTCAGGAAATGCATCACATCGCTCGTTGCCTTGACGTAGTCCTTGAGATGGGACATGAGATGCGCGCCGTAACCTTTGACTTGCTGGTCAGAACTAATGGCGCAGAAGACAATCTCGGCGAAGCGGCGGCCCTTGAAGGGACGGTATGTGATGCCGCCGACGACCTCGAGCGGCTTCTTGACGATGGCTATGGACAAGTGGGTACGGTCGTAGACGAGGCGCGCGATGTAATCCTTGGGCATCTTGGGGAGTTGTTTCTGGAAGATGCACTTCAGGCCGGTGAGGATGATGAGGGACTCGCGATCGTTGTCGTTGTTTACTACACGGAACTCGATTTCGCCGGTGCGCTCTTCGATGACGGCGGGCTGGTGGCGTGTTGTTAGCAAGTCTGCCTGGCTAGCTCGCTATCGAAAGGCTCGAGGTTTTGTTTACCTTTTCGGGGAAGGGGATGGGCTTCATGGCCAGTTTCTTTTCTGGGGGCTCGACGGATTCATCTTGCTTGATGCGCTTGGATGGGGTGGGAGACGAGGGCTCCTCCTCGGCCTTGCGCTTGTTGGCGCCTGGGGGCTAGATGTTAGCTCGGGGTCCGGGTTTGATCGCGTATGTACGCGGAGGGCAGCCGACCTTCTTCTGACATGTCCGCGACTGTGTAATTGCCACTTGATCCTGGTGGATGTTGGTGGAAGCGTGGTCGAGTCTACGCGGGTTGGCGTCTGGGGATGCATCATCGATGGTGGAGAGTCGCCGCGATGGAGATGGCCCGTGCGCTGCTTATGTCATTCCAGGCACCACATAAGCCAGACTCCCGCTGAGCTGCCAGGGGAAGGAGCGCGCTAAACCCCATTGGTCTATCGGCCACGATTGCGCATCGTAAGCTCGTGAAGCTCCTCCAGACTGTCAACGTTGCAGCTTGAACCTCGCAAGCAAGCAAGCCAATTCCACCAACTCACACCCGCGCCTCCCTCCCTCAAACGCCGCATCACAAACCTCTGAGCGAATCTCCTCCGACCGAACTCCTCCGTCGCCCACTGCGACATTCCCGTACAAGCCTAGCACATGGATTCCTCGCTGCATGAGGTTTGGCAAGCTGCTGCTGGCAGTCCATTCTACCCTGCCATCAACAAGGGGAGCCAATTCTGGATCAGCTTCCTGCTGTTGGTGTTGGGCATCTTCTTGACCGGTGCCTTCGCTCTGAGTATGTTTACGAGACCGTTTCTCGCTCTGGTGTGCCCTGTTTCTGACCATCCCGCAGACCGATCTCTCATCAACGTTCCCGTGCTCGGCATTCCTGCTTCTCTGGCGATTGCGTATGCCCCCTTGTCGACCATTGCCCTCCCGATTATGGCGCTGACTTTCGCAGGTTCGGAGTGGTATATATGTTCTGTGCTGTCGGAGTCTACGTCTAAGATACCCCCTCAAAAGTCCCGTTCCATCGGTTTTCTGTACAATAGTTGGACCAAACAAGAGAAGACGCCACTAAGCATCTGTTGTATTTCTGCCAGTTCTTGATATTTTCCCTTCGCGCAACTCTCACCCGTTTTCGATACAGTTCGCACCGTATTGAAGATGGCGCCCGAGGCTCAGCCCATCTTTCGTGCCGTCGCCACATCAACAAGACCCCTTCACCAGCTTCTCCGATGCATCAACTTTGCCCCCCGAGTCCACGTTCAGATCACCGAAGATGGTGTCAGATTCGCGGCGGACCATGCGAGAGTGATGCAAGGTAAGGCTTGAACATGCCCTTGCGCCAGGCCTGGGAACGACACTGACCTAGGGCTTAGGGGTTGCCTTCCTTGATAAGGCTCTTTTTTCATCTTACACTGTCAACCTACCTACCTCGGAAGATGACGAGGCCATTGAGCTTCCCAATTTTCAAATTTCCTTGTCATCTGTTCTTGAAGTCATCCAGATCTTTGGGGCCGTCGACGTGGCAACGCGTGCTCAAAAGGCGGACCAGGACCCCTATCGCAGCAACCTCCGGAATTATCGACCAGATGCATTTAGCAACCAAACATTGGGAATATCTGGGACTTGTACCCTTCTTTATGCAGAAGAAGGGGACCCTTTCAAAATTACAATCGAAGAGTCTGGAGTCAAGACCACGGCCGCCCTGACCACCTACCTCCCAGAGGCACCTGAGGATATCCCTTTCGATCGGAACGACCTCTCCTTCAAGATTATCATGCAGTCACGTTCTCTCCTAGATGCCCTCGCTGAGATTTCCCCAACGGCTCCCACAAAACTGGCAATCAACGTTACCAAGACGTCGCCCTACCTTGCCCTCGTTGGCTCTGGGGACCTTGGCAGTTCCACAGTGGACTTTGCACGTGGCAAGGATCTCCTCGAGACATTCAGCATTCAGGACCGATGGTCACAATGCTACAAGTTCGACTTTATCAAGAGCTCCACGGAGGCGATGCGGATTGCGAACAAGGTCAGCTTGAGAGGTGATGGTCAGGGGGTGCTTAGTCTCCAGTTCATGGTAGATGTGGAAGGGGGCAAGAGGAGCTTCTTAGACTTTCGGTTTGTTCCGTTCATTCAACATGACGAGGATGAGGACGAGGCTGAGGACCAAGATTGAAGTGGCGCGGTTGAGACACGGCCTAGTATCCTTTGTCTATGCCTTGACTAGAAATACATTGTTTCTCCCTTGAATCGGCCATGCGCATTACTGGAAGTGTTTTAGTGGGAGTGTTTTACTTGACGGGCGAATGACGAAGCGGCTGACGTTGGGACATGCCGATTTTATCCCAATTAAACTCCAGGAGGTCACATCGGTCGATTATGCCATTCGGACTCTAGCCCTGCGCCAAAGACACAGTAACCGCCCACTGAGGGAATGGTAAGTTGGCTTGTGGGCCGCCAGGGTGAAGCATCACGCCACTACTGGCAACGGGCGCTTGTTGATTGAGAGAAGAGCGAAGCAAAAAGTGATACATGGCAGGCCGCGTCGCTCCATGGTGGCTGACGCCCAACCTTCACGTGAGACTGTCGCAGGCTGCGATGGCCGTAGCCAACCGTTTAGCGGTGAGGCCCCTTTTGATCGGCCGGTGGAATTCAAACGACGCCGAGATGGCTGTTCAACCTGACACTAGTGAACTCAAGGAAGCAATGACGAAAAGGGGTGTTTGGAATGAGAACCGTGCTTTGTTTCAGAGTGCATTGCAATGAATGGATGGGAGGTGTGAAATGTATTGTTAAAAGGAGCATACGCCGTTAAATATCGAGCGACCGAACACTTATTGACACTCGCTGCTGGTTTTATTCATTTGCGAATCGCGAAGTTATCCACTTGTCCTAGTGCTTTCTCGTTTTTTTTCTCTGCTGTGCACCCTCGTTACAAGACCCGCGCGTTCCATCCGAAATGGACTGTTCACACAATATCAAGATGGTGGTGACTGGCAGACAAAGGTTCGACAACGAGACCAAAGAAGCAGCTTGGTCAGGCCGAGTTCTGTGCTCAATCAAGTCATTAATGGCCACGGTCTTCGTCAACCAGCCAGAATTGGTTACTCGTGACGATGACCAAGAGCCCCTGCTGGAGGAGACGAAGCCGTATGTGCCGAAACATGCTGCTTCGTCGTTTCTCAAGACGGCAACGTCCCGGGCGATGATGACACGCAATGAGATGCTCCGACTGCGCTAGTTGGGCACCTGGTTGCGAATACGAAAGTACCGCGATCAAGATCAAAACCAAGCTTCTTGATGACGACAAGAACCATGACGAAACAAACGGATGACAACGGCGGCAAAGCAATGGACATGGACGAATACGACAAACTACAAAATAAGCAAAAATTTGGATTGGTCAATGTTTAGACCAAGTCATGGATCATATTCTTGTTCTCGCAATTTGACTATAGTTGGGGGCGGGTTGTGACATAGGGCGGCTAGGCGCTTGGAGTTATTTTTGGGATTCTAGTCGAACAGGTTTCGATCAGATAATATATTCTACGCCGTTCAGGATTGAAACGAAGATAGGATTGTATTAACCGCCGTTGAGTGTTTCCTGTGTCTGGTCTGAAGCGTGCCAAAATTAGAATCCACCAATGCTCTCGCTGTGTAGTCAGTGGCGGATCAGTGTGTGAGGGTCCTGTTTCCACCCGCCCGCCGCCGCCTGCAGAAGCCGGCAATCCTTCGCCCAGACGAGAGTGGGTTGGTCCGAGAACAACACACAGTACGTGGACGATTGCTGTACGGTCTGCTCTACGTCCTTCCATTAGCATAGAGATATAGGTGGGCTCATACACATGGCCATAGCCCACGCACGCACCCGCCCGCCATCTGAAAGAGTTCGCACTGTATCTCGAAGCTTTCAGCCAAGTGGTTCTAGTCCGCTCCCGTGCATGGGAATCCAGTCGACATGCATCACTCATGGCGGTTACGAGCTTAATCATGGTTTCAGGGCAACGTCTAAGCCTGCCTAGCGACGGATAGATGCCGCTGCAGCTATCCCGGGCGTCCAGGACGGCTGAGCGTTTAGACATGTGGAGCTGGTCTGTTCTGTGAGATCAATGGAGATTTGGGGTCGGGTCGCCCGGAGCGAGCTGCTCCCGAGAGGATTTTGCCTGAGTCTTTGTAAATATCGTCTACACGACGGCCGTCAAACCCCAGACCGGTACTTTTTATTTGAATCCGCTGGGATGCAGGTCCGGGTAATTGATGTGGGAGTGAGGATTGATGCATCAGGTTTTCCCGAGGCATCCTGCGAAAGTGCGGCACGCACGTGGGTTGCGAGATGTGATGTGAGGAGGCATGTCATTGAGGCCAGTGACCTGATTCAATCAATCGTACGGCCGTGAATAGCTCAGTCGAACCATGGAAAAGTCATTGTCGATCATGAAATGCTGGACGTCTCTGCACAACCAACATCTCCAGTATTGCTCTTAGCATTGTTGGGCAACTCAGTCTCGATGAGGCAGTTGGTGTCGTGCAACATAACTTAGGTACCTACATATTCAGGCATGCACTGAGGCACCAACACAGCCATCCTCTGCAATCCACCAGCCACACCCCAGTCGGGCGAGGTTCCATTGTTTCCACAACACCATCCAAGGGCCTGCCCACAATCCGCAAATACACCAGAGTAGTACTGCCGTCTGTCTCTTCCTACGCCACGCTAAGGATCCGGAGCGCATCTCGTCCGGCCAAGCGCATAGGCCCCCGACTTCCGGAAGTTCCTCGCTTCCGAGTTGACGATAATGTTTCTTCCGCCTTGGGCTCCTTGTTCTGAAACGTCCACCCGACGGAACCATGTTCATGAGTGTCGTGCAAGCCAAGGCACTGGCCCTTTGTAGCCACTTCCGCACATGCAGCGATCAGCCGTGTGAACCCTGCTTTGGGGGCCTTTTGGCGATTCATCCCTCCCTGCAGGTGTACGGCCAAGCCTTGGAATGGAACGAGGACCATGCACGCCATTTGCCGCACACTGCCTGCTGGACAAGATAGGCAGTGCGGCATTCACCATCTGTGCACGAGCAACGTTTCCGCCTCTCCACTATCGCGGGGCTGGGCCACATGATGATCTTGAGCGTTGGTCTCCCTCCGGCAATGGCGATTTTACGGCTCCAGTCGGCGAGGGACAAGTGACTCGGTCGCCGACTCGACGACTACCAGAATTACACAGCTGCCCGTTGGTGACTCCGCCGAGTACGGACTTGGTTGAAAAGGCCCAGGCATCCATCACTGGCAGCTGGGTGGCCGTGGTGATACAAGTGTTACGCTGCCCGTCGAGTCTCATTCGTGTCACGATGCTAGGTGTTACCTTGTCTTATCCTGTACTCCTGTCCCCCGTGTGTTGTCATTCCTGGCTAACCGACGACAGTGGCTTGAAGTTTAACCAACCGCACTGTCGTCACGGACGCTTCCCTAGGCTGTGCGCTCGACTGTCACGCTGTTGTGTGTGTGTTGTGTGTGTGTTGTGTGTGCTGCGTTGGACCCATCCCTCATTGCCGGATCGTTCACCAGTTGGCCGAGGCAGAGCGGGAACACCCTGGAACCAACGTTGAAGGATCTGGAGGATCGAGCATTCTTCCCACGGTGGCAAAAGCGCCGACCCGCCCCCTCCGGAAGAGGGTGCATCGACACTCTGCAGGACAGTACCGGCATCACCCAGTGGGGGATGAGTGCGGCTGACCCAGGTTCCCGCGATACGAAGTCGGGCTTCCATCGGTGAAGCATTCTGCGTAGAAGCCAGAATAGTAACAGCCACGATAGCAGGTGCCCAATGACAGCCCGAGTCCGAACCAGCACCTCCCCGTTCAGTCAGTCTGCCCGCATGCTGTGCAGGGTTATCGGTACTGCGACTCCACACCGCATCCTGGCCCTGGTCGCATCCGTTGCGCGATGATCCTGGAAGCCGCTTACATGGATGATGGCAGCGATGAGCGCTCTAGTTGCCCAAATATTCCCTTCGCAAGACGCCCGCACCGTGTGCGCTCAAAGGTATTTGATTTGTCCTACGCCATGTCTTGGTCTGTCGATTTCAAGTTCATATCGCTTCCACTGTCCTATCCACGGCACTGTTTTCAAGCTTGGGGAATTAATTGATGCGTCCCTACCTGCCAAGTACCGCCTATTGTGCTACACCACTCGCCATCATCCTATTTTACCTCTTATTCCTCACTAGAGCCATGTGAAACGTTCTCTTCCCTTTATCCTTTCATTTAGTCCCCTGCAGCGTTTACGCTGTGCATCGCTCTACTCAACATGGCAGGATCTCTGCTACGTCGGCTTATAAGCTCGAATCGCCCGAAGGCGAACAGCGACTGCGATGGGACCGATTCTTGCGGCGACGATGATGATCGATCTGCGAAGAAACCCTCGGAAACGAAGCAGCGCACGCAATCATGGATTCCGGCCAGCAAAAAGAAACACTCCTCGACCGTTCCCATCGATATCCGGAGAGTCCACAGTATCCACCGAGTCTCGAGTCCATTGCCTCACGTTACCGTCGGCAGTCATCCATATTCTTCCTCATACAGCTCGCTGCCCGGCTTAACGGCGCAGGAAGACGTCATCGTGGGGACCCCGCCGCAACACAGAAGGGCTGCGTCCACTCTTTGTCTCCCTAATCAAGGGCGAATCAACCGACATTCCCTTACACCCCAACGTCCTCCACGACCAATGGAGAGACTACTCAGCTCTCCAGATGAGGAAGTTCTTTTGAGTCAAACTCATTTGAGGCCGTCGCTCTCTTTGTCCGTTCCTGGAGTTGAACATCCCGAAACCAGGCTTCATTGCCATGTGTCGCTCGACAAAGAAAGTCCGACAGGGTCAATGATCGTCGACGAAATTTTAATACTGGAGACTGAGGAAGCCTTCAAAGCCGTTGGAAGCGCCCTACAGGATATCAGACCTACATCGCAAACATATGAGCAACTACCA
Organism: Ilyonectria destructans; assembly: GCA_020740775.1. Lineage (NCBI taxonomy): Eukaryota > Fungi > Ascomycota > Sordariomycetes > Hypocreales > Nectriaceae > Ilyonectria > Ilyonectria destructans. The sequence continues at coordinate 1,381,594 of JAHEWK010000011.1, forward strand.
ACATCTACACGAACATCTACACACACATCCACTTTACCACTTCCCCTATCACTTACGTATAAGCACTCGCAATCGATGCCTTTGCCGTTGAGATATAACAAGGACCTGAGGTCGTCCCCGTGTCACCCATCATCACCAGCAAGGAAGGCCTCGGTTAAGAAACCAAAAAGGAAGGAGGCCACTCTGAAGTCCTCGTTCAGTGCGCCCCGTCAGAGAAGGTCTCTGATTCATGGTTCACGATGGGCCCTGTCAGGGAATGTGACAGACATTCTTACCGGCCAGCGCTTCAAGCGCATCGAAGCAGACGAGATGCTAACACCAGAGCGTCTCGAACTATTAAAGATTAGGCGGGAAAAGGCACGATTAGAAAAGGAGGAGGAGGAGGAGAAGCAGCTGAAGGCTCGAGAATCAATTGAATTGACTTGCAGTCTAAGTTTGGATAGTCCTGACACCCCCGTCGAGCCGTTTCACCTCCAGGACCTACCATCGCGGATTGGGGCGGCAGGAGTAGCAGCGATGACAACCTTTGCGGAACCAGTACCCCCTTCAGTCCTCTCTGATCAGGATGTCACCCACGAAGACTTTTCGATTCGGATCGATACGCCAGAGAACAAGGGGTACTTAGAGAGCCCTGAAGAGAACGATACTTCGCTCACTACGGAGACTCCTATTCCACTACCGCCACCCAAAAACCCTGCGCGATTTGGAACGCCACCGCATCTGAGACCATTACCACCACTACCTAAAACGAAGACGGCAACTCGATCCAAGGCGCCGATGAAGGCTCCAAAGAGGATCCGAGGCCAGTGTGAACCCAACTTGAAAGCCGAGGAAAAAGATGGAGTCCTCTATCTCAAGAGTACCCCGTTCACGTTGACGCAGCCGCAATTTCGCCATGGCTCTATAACCTTGCCCAAAGCCGAGTCGCACCAGGCTGTGACAATGGACGATACACTTGATTGGACGGCGTTCCAGATGGCCATTCTGTGTGGTGCCGGAGACTTGTTCCAGGATTTGACTATTGAGGAGGACGCCAAACAGGTCGAGGATATCACGACTTGGTTCGGCTCGTTCGGTTTCGAGACGTATGGAGAGATGATCCGGGAGGATGTGCCTGCGCTGTCCTTCCGAACCTCGTCTCAGAGCACCATCTCATCGACTCCCTCGACGATAGATATGGACATGGATCTCCCCATCCCGGTGGGATCTGAGTACCCGTCTGGGTTCTGGAACGACCCTTCATCCGGACAATGTGCCAGCAAGGAAAAGTTCTACAGCAATTCGGGACTGAAGCGCTGGATGGGCGAGGGCCGGCCAAAGAAATATACATCACGCAGCTCAATGGACAGCCTGCCGCCAAGCCCGATGCTGCCGTTGGTGATGTCGGTGGGAGATATAAGTGGCGATGAGGCGGCGGAGCCGGTACCGATGGGATATAACCTGCATCATGACTTGGGAGACTTTTTGAGATGGGAGGCGGAGAACGTCTGGGCAAGTGGGTTCTGCGACTCGCCTTGAAAACAGGACATTCGTTATTTAGCTTTTTTGTTTGTTACGCTTACGACTACGGCGCATGGGAGACACGGCATATTGATGAGGTTAATGGTCTGGTTATTTTGGATTGGGAGCGGGGATCATATATACCTAGAACGGCGCTCTTTCGGATACCGTCTACGACGACATTGACAGCATGACAAATTGGATGGGGCATAAATGCGGCGCATAGTATTTATTAATAACACTGGAATCCAGAGTTACATGATTCTCTCCCCATGACATGTGTAGAATTATAAGGATGCCTACGGGACATTGGGTGTTGCCTGAGCGAGGCTCCCGCCCAAGTATTAGCGAGCTAAATTGGGAAGTCGGTCTGCGTCGAGCATCAGTCGAGACTGGGCCGAGTCGACCAGTCCATAAGAAGGGGCTCAGACGATGGGTGATTTTGACAAACTTTTAACTAAACAATTGCATCCATGGTTGGTGTTTTGATCTTGCACTCAGTGTTCTAACAAGGCGTCAAATCTCACAAAGGTCAAAGCTGGAAAGAAGCAACATGTTCATTCGGGTCGGCATCATCATCGCGGTGGCGACCTTTTTTCTCGTCCGAGTCTACATCAATCGAGAGCCGTCACCGCGGATGTTTTGGCTGGATGACGATACCACAGACGACTCAGACCTCCCAATCCATTATAGCGCAGGCCTGTACGAGAACCGGTGCAGGAGCCAGGACGAGGACCCCGACAAAGACGATATCCAGGATCGACGGAATGCCCGGACTGTCTTTGGAAACTCCATCGGCACAACCGTCATGTGTTATCCGAGGAAGGGAGGCCGGTACACATTACACGAATGCTCCGTCGTCGAACTGGATTTCCTGGGCCTCGACCGATTCGCGCCGGCGCAGCGCTCGTACGATGCGACGGAGGAAGAGGCGCTTTGCGGGCGGATGCGGCAACTGGGAGCACAGTGGTCTAGTATCAGCGGCGACGGCTCCGAGGTCATCGATCTGTATTCGCCGGTTCTGTACGTCGGGTGGCCGGCCGGCGGCGGCGTGTGGGTGGTCAAGATGGCGTATTGGGAGGCGTCCCGCAAGGGGCTGGGGAGGATTTCCAATGCCGCCACGATGGAGGAGCGGTGTCGACTGATTGAACAACTTGGAGGGACGTATTACGACGATGCGAGGGAGTGTCCGCACCTGGATCTCGAGGAGATGGATCCGGTTGTTGATGATGATTAGGATGGCGATACACTTGTGTCAATCAACTGCACCGGCCACGACTAATAAGAACTAGCAGTCTTTGGCAAACTGGATGCCCCGAGTCGTCTAATCCCACACATACGTGTCTTGGAGAGATTAAGTTACCCGATCACAGTCAACCAACTCTAAGCATTGAGTGTTGCAATATCGGACCCGGGAAGCTCCACCGCTCCGATCGTGGCGGAGATAGACGTGTGGCGCGGCCAAACGCCAACAACCAACAAGGTCTCACCCAGCACGTCGTTTTGTCAGACATTCTCACAGTCACACTCGCCCTTGCATCTCAGCAACATCGCATCACGTCGCATCACAGACAAAGCATCCTTTTTCGTCACATTCCGGTTCCGCCACTGACTTACAAGCCCCCACAAAGCGGGGCAGCGAAAAGACAGAGCCGCCACCACCAAACAACATCACCATCAACACCATCACCGAGTCAACAGCTGCTTTTCGGCGACTACTTCCAGGATAAGGCAGCACCTCAAAGCCCCTGCAAACAAAGGAAAGGAAAAGGAAAAGGAAAAGGAAAAACGCATCATCGCAGACCAACAACCCGCCAAAGACGCACCAAGATGCTCCGCCGCCCCGCAACAACGCTGCACATCACCTCCGAGGACGTCGCCGCTTACGAGGACCGGCGCGCCCGCGAGGCCCAGGTCGCAGCGCAACAGGCCCGGATCGCCGCCGCCGCCGAGGCCCACGCTGCCGCCGAGGCCGCCGGCATGGAGGGCGTCCAGGCGAGTCCCGATGCCGAGGCGCGCGTGAGGAGGGCGCGCGACGATAGGATCGGTGTCACGAGGCGCGGGAGGTGAGAGAGAGGCTGAGAGGATGCTCGGGAATCACGGTCAAGGCTGAGGTTGTTGGATATCGCTGTTGGACTAGACGCCGCACTAGGTCACAGTCCCTGGATGGCTTGGATGGCTTGATACCTTCTATCACAGGGCGTCAACTCCACGCCTCCATGGATAGATAGGTAGTACCCTTGATCTTCCTCGCCTCTCACAAACTCAAGCATAACGATAATGACAAACTGATTCACACAACACTTTCTTCATCTCTCGCTCACTGTCGAGTACAATTACACCTCAGTCTATCCTCCGCCCACACATTATTCCCTATATACACATAATAAATAGACTCAAGGTTCGAGCCAAAAACACAACTTGCGATTCCCCAAAATGCACCGGTCCCTGTATCCAAGTGTCCGCCCTTTCGGTTTGTCTTGTTCTCCTTCGTTGTTTTTCTCCGTTTCTCCGTCATGAATATGTTGTGAAATGATGTGATTATATACAAAGGTCCAAGTATTGGGTTCAGTTTACATCCTTACACATCAGCCCTTTCGCGTCAGATAAGCCCAGAACAGCGCTGCCATCCACACGACGCGCCACATCGTCGTCCACAGCTCGCGTCCCACAATGCCGATCGCCTTTCGGCTACCGACACGTCGGTCCGTCTTCGCTCCGTCGTACAGGTTGGTGTCGAGATGGATCCGCGGCCCGCCGTCGTCTCCCCATCCCCACCGCTTCGAGCTGCGCCCGCCCCGACGAGACTGCCACCGTGCCGCTGGTGAGGAGTGTGGCGATGTGCTCCGGACCCCACGCGGCGCAGCGGCAGAGAGCCGTGACGGCATGTAATGAGATGAGGCGCCTGTCGACGTGCTACGCGCTCGGTTACCACCGGAGAAGGACTCGGGAGGTTCCACCTTGTCCTTGTATACAGGCAGGACAGTAGACGGCTTCATGGGCTCGAGAGCAAAGGGTGTGAGCGGAATGGCGGGAACGAGCAGTGCGCGAACCGTCAGGAGGACGGCGGTGGCAATGCCAAACACGATATATTGCATGTACGTGTGGATCTGGTTGGGGAGGAGGCACAGATGCGTCTGGAGCGTAGCCTCCGGGGCGTCAGGCAGTGGCTTGCCCTCCGCATCGACGGGGTTGTACAAGCTGACCATGAGGAAGCCCGGCGTCGGTACACCCATGGCCATGCTCATACTCTTAACAGTGATCTCGCGCACCCCTTCCTTGGCCGGGGAGTGCACCACCTCGCAGTAGTCGTGGTCGTCTCCGGAGAAGACATGGACCACGTTGCCCACGTCCTTGATAAGCTTAACCGAATCGGCCTCGTTAAGCACGTTCTGGTACTGATACCCGCCCGTGACACTGATAGCGTTGCGGTTATCCGGGTTCACCGGCCCCTCTTGGCCTTTGGGCGGCTTCGACGGCGGCCAGTGTTCGCGGCGCGGTCCGCATGGGGTGCCGGGGTTGCGATACAGGGGGACATGGGTGAGGAGAATCGTAGGGAAATCAGGGGCCTTGTCGCTGACATCCGGATGGGGGAACCGGCCCAGGTCCGCCTTGTTCAGCTCCTCGACTTCATGAGCGTAGTGCTTCTCAGTCCCGTGCCAGAAGCTCAGCTCCTCCTGAACGGCCCTCCGCTTGGTGGCCTTGACGTCGTCGAGAAATTGATGGACAGGGTCGTAGATCGGTCGTAGGTTGTGCTTGTCCCTATATGAGGAGGTACCGGCGCTCAGCGAGAGGCCGTCGACGGACACGATGGTATGGTTTCCGATAACGTCGACCCGGTTTACGTCGCCAAAGAAGGCGCTGAAGCGGTTCCGGACAGGGACTTGAACCTGTGCGCCAAACCCAAGGTCGTGGTTTCCAGGCAGACTCGCAACGAGCTTCCGGCCACGCTGCCACGGTCCCGGAGCTTCGTTGCCCTCCTTCCAGTTGTCAAAGAAGATGTTGCCGAAGCGCTCGTACTCCTCCATCCAAAACTCCTCGCCGTACTTGTTGTGCCAGGTCTCGACCCAGGCCTTCTCGTCGTTGTGGCGAGGGTAGCCCCATTTAGGGTCAACGAACTTGCCCTTGCGGGTCTTCCATTCGCGGCCGCCGTCGAAGAGATCGCCGAGGAAGAAGACGCTGTCCGGGTGCAAGTGGCGCTGGAGGGCTTTGTAGCCATGGCGGAGGTAGTTGTCGGTAATGGTGACGGTCAACGGATTTAGAGGCCAGGGGCGGCCCGGGTAAGAGTGCGGATCGATGAGTTGGGGATCGGCGACGAAGATGAGGTGGTGAGGTTTGGTTCCCTTGGGCTGTAACATGGTCAGTCTCTGCTGTGTCCCAGTCGACATGTCATTTCCATATCCTCCTCTCCTCTGCTCCTCTGCTTTCAACGTACCCATTTCTCCCAGCTAGCCCAGTCGCAGTCAGCGACCTTGCTATCGAATATCCAACGTTCTCCATATAACAACACCACCATCCAGATCAGCACCAGCATGTGCGGGAAGCTCAATACACGCCGAGCCGAGAGGTTTGTGCGCACCCTCCGTACCACTCGGCCACCCACGGCCGTCGCCAGGTGCCGTCCGGGCCCTGTCACCCATGCACCCAACATGTGGGCGGTTCGCCGCAAGCCGGCCTTCAACGCATTGGCGATGGGTTGCAGCTGCGAGGGGACTTTGCTGTTGGAGTTGAGCTGCTGGTAGAGGATGCGCGACATGATGGGGCCATGCCCTTGCTCATGAACCGTCCCCTATTCGTTCGCGAATGGTAGAATGCTGGTCGGTTTCGTCTCGTTGCGCTGCTGTGTCGTGTGTTGTTGTTGTTGTTTCTTGCGTGCCGCCACTTGGACCGGTACCGCTTTCAACGTCCCTCCCTCCGGATGTCTGGCTGTGCGGTGGCGCAACAAGTATCGAGTCCCGTCTCAGCCGAGGCTGCCGTATCAATTGCAGGGAATGGAATGGCTTCCGTTGTCGAGGCGGTCGAGTGGCGGTTTCTAGTTCCTTGGATGTAGCACAGGAGGGAAAAGGAGGAAGCTTCAAGGTGCTCCTCGGTACGCTGCAGTGGAGGTGGTAGCGGAGGTGGGCAGTCGCCAGCGGACAGCCACGGTCCAGAGTGGATGCCTCCTTTCGAACCCGTGGCCGAAATGATTCGCTGCATTTCTCGACCCCCGTGTCGGGCGCTTCCCGGGGCGTGTTTAGCGGCCTTTCTAGGCCACCTTAGCGGCCCGCTACAGGGCGTTATGGTTCTATCGCGGGGGGTTGCTTCAGGGGAGTTCCAGGGCTGTCTTGGAAGGATCGTTGGTGCCGAAATACCCGTCTTGGTATTATTAGATTTTGGTGTAATTATAGAACTGAAGCGGCTCCATCCATCGCCTTCGCGGGGAATACTAGCTCTCTATTCAGTCAATATGTCAATGCCAATGTCAATCGTCATTCATTCAAGTCTTTGAACAATCCAATCGTGTCTCTTTGTGGCTCGAAATCCAATCCGACAACCGTTGTCAGAGTGCTTTTGCTAAATATGCCTCCCATGTTACCTCCCAACTGCGCCTTGAAATGCAAATCAATCTAACCTTTGGCCGTCATATATACAGTCCCGACCCTTACATCCAAAAAGCAAATTCAGAAACCTAATTCGTAACCGTCGCGACAATTTCATTAGAGTCCTTCATACGTGTCACTGAGACCACGCGTGAGACACCACAAAGAGATCCCCCTCTTTGTGTGTTGTTTCGGAGGCGTCGGTCTCATTAGCGCTGGTAATGATCATCATCCTCCTCGCTATCGTACTCTTCTTCATCTCGAGGCCGCACCTTCTCGGGCTTCTTGCGGAAGCTCAACAAGCGCTTGAAGCCACTCGGCTCCGTAGACGCCCGTGGTTCTGCCTCCGGGATGGGAATTTCATCCACCTCCGGGCTGTACTCGTACAGCAGCTTCGGTACCAGTAGCCGGTAAGGTACCGTAATACCCGCCGGATCCTTGGGATTTACTTCGACGTTCAGGCAAATGTCAAGCCCACCCTCAAGGTCCACTTCATACTTGTCGCCGTGCTTCTTTTGCTTTGTCGACAACCCGGTCGGTGTCCGGTGGAACGGCCTTGTTGGGGGTGCTTCAATCTCAACCCTTGGTCCACCCATTCCTTGGGAGCCTGTGGTCTGCGCTCGTCGTGGAGGCTGGGCCATGAAGTGCGAATCGTCGCCCACCGTGTACTCATCGTAAGCCGCGCCCCCACGAAGTCCTGATCCGCGCTGTCGCCGAGGAGATGGAGGTTCGTCCCAGTATTCTTCTTCGTAATCGGGCTCGTCTCCCCAGGTGCCATTGATACCACCATCGTCGGGGCGTTCGTCAGCCCGACGTTGACTGCTGCGACGGCCGAAGCTGAAGAAACCAGCCTTCTTGGGTGCGTCGCCATGGTCGACTGACATGGACCGGGTAAGCTTGGCCGGCTTCTCTTTGTTGGGCTTCTCTTTGCTGGTCGAGTTCCGTCGTGACAGGCTACGGAACAGCCCACCGGCACCCCGCGTAACAGGTGGCCGGGAGCCCCGGACCGACTCTCTAGACTGCTCAGGCTGAGGCTCTGCAGACGGCCTGTTCTTCGACAGGGAAAGTCTCCGAAAGAGGCCACCGCCGCCTCCGCTGCTGCTTTGCGGTGGGCTCGGGGTTCTGTCATAAGCTGATAATGGCGGTGTTGGCGGCGGCGTGTTGCCAGGGGCCCATTCGCGGATGGAGCACCAGTTGCGATGCGGCAGAAGATGCTTGTTATTCCTGGCTTTGCCGTCGACGCCTTGTTGGAACATGGGAATCATGTCCTCGTCCGTTTGCTTGTCGAAGTGGTGCACCTTGTTCCGCTTGTTCAGCACATCGGCCATGAGGTCCGGTGGCGGTGTGTTTGCAATGGCCGACGAGACAACATTTGGCATGTACCGCGGATCCCTATGCTTTGCAAGTCCCAGCTTGGGGTTGGAGTAGAACTGTCCGACAGCAGCCAGATGCACGTCACCGCTGCTCAAATTAGTGACTGGTTCCCAGGGTCATCGATTATGTTTCAACGTACCTAAGAATTGTGACACGGACCGACTTGTCGATAGCAAGATCTTGAAGGTCCTCAACCACGACACTCCGCTCCTGTTTGTGGTTCTTGGCTGTCCAGTGGTCGTTCAAGTCATCCAAAACTTCGACGCCACCGTCAATGTTGTTAAGCGCCTTTCCAAAGACGCCCGTCCTGCCCAGAGCTTTGACAGGGTTCATGAGCCTGGAAGTCAAACTGGCGAAATGTTAGTTCACAGATATTTCGCCACCCATTGTGGCAAGTCACTTACATATTCTCCAGCCAGACCAATCTCGGGTACGCAATTGGGACACCCAGGAGCACCAGCAAGTGTTCAACCTGGCCACGCCGCAACTCCGCATAGAGTCTGTTCATGATTTTCTCCCATGTCTGATCTGAGACAACATCGTGCTCAGTCCTCTCCATACGGGCGTCGACTGCAACCAGGGCAGCCTTGGCACCCACAGACACAAATATGCTGCGGCCAAGCTCGCCAATGTAGGGACCAGGTTTGGCTCCCATAATCCAGCTCGGCTCTGTCTTTTCCGTCTCATCCAGAATCGTTTGCTGCTGGAACAACATGTAGTACTTGAAGGCCACCGCACCCAAGCCACGGAAGACGGGCGAGTTCATGTCGTGGTGAGGGTACGATCCATATCCATCAAAGATGTCGTGGTCGTCGTACATGTTCACCATGGGAATCTGCGAGTTGGCCAAGCCAAAGAGACCCTGAGAAAACCACATGCAATAGCGCTCCAGGTAGAATGTCTCTAGCTGGTCTTGCATCTCAGGTGTGAGGGCAGCAGTATGTTTGTGAACAGGGTTACGGATTGACAACCACTCTTGGAACAGAGCGCAATCGTTCGCGACACCTAGACCATATTAGCAATAGGATCAATATCGTAAGGCCAAGCAACTTACAATCATTATAGATCTGGTCACCGCCACCTATCATGAGATGGAAGGGGTTGGTTTGGTGGTTGTTCAGGACGTCGCGCCACATGGGATCAGGGCCGCTCAACTCGTCGGTCTTGACACTCGTGCTGAAGCCGTTGCAGCTGTAGAACATCATGTTCATCGTTTGTCCCCCAGCGGGCACCCAAAACCCATTGGCCGGGCCACGGTTAATGCGGTAGGCGATGCGCTGCTGCTTCTCGCGCAGCTCAACCTCAATGTTGAAACGCCAGAACGTGCATCCTCGCTCGGTATGGAGACGGAAGCCTCTGACTTCCTTGTACTTCTGGACCTTCTCGCCGTCAATGCCAACTCGCTTCCTGCGGCCGGCGAATGATCCCGGAAGTTCCGTTGAGCCATCAGCGGGTAGGACATCTGGTGGGCTCCGGCTCTGCTCAAAGATGCCCTCGTCTGTCTCGCCACGAGACAAGTCCTTTGCCTCTTCCAGGTGCTCCACGGGTCGAACGTAAAGAGTCTCTCCCCGTCGACCGAGTTTCGGGTGGCCCACAATGGGGTCAACATATTCTGGAGAGAGGTCGCCCTTTACGCGGTGCGGCGGAGGGGGCAACAACTCAATACCTTGGACAAACAGTCGAAGTGTAGGGGCTATTTCGTAGGAAGAGCCTGAGTCCTGAGTAACAATCATGACACTGCCTCTCCAAACCTCTCGCTCTGAGATGGCGCTGCCTCGTTGTGATCGAACGGGTGCCTTGTCTCTTCGGATACCACAGTATCTTAACAACGGACCGCACTTCAGATACAGCGGAGGCTTAAATCGAGTAGGGGCTGAGGGGACAGCGTTAGCAAAGCACCAATTATAGAACCACCACCCATAGACAAGGGCTGCTTACTATTTTCGCTGTATTCGCCATCGAATGCCTCTGCCTTGCGTGGTCGGGAAGGGTAACTACCACGGCGACCGTCTTGCTCCCACCAAGCTTTATTGGAATCTGAAGGAGGGGAGTTGCTCTCTTTCGGACTCTCCTGGAGGTCCAGCAAGCTACCAGCTAAGGTGCCGACGGTTGCCTTCTTCCACTCATCAAGCCATTGAGGCGGCTTATACAAACCATTGCCTGGGGTCATATCTTCGCGACGCTTAAATACCATGTTGGAGAAGCGGTGATGATGAGAACCGTCAGAAGAGAAGCTGTCTGCTCTCTCCACACGCCTTCGGCCAGCTGCCGCATCCTGTGTGTAAGCGCGGTCATCCTGCTCTGCCTTTCCAAATGTTTTACCGCGTGCGGCTGGTGGGATATACTCTTCGTCAGAGGCGTACTCTGCCCTTGGAACTGGTTCGGTGGCACGTCGTCTAATGCCCTGGCTGTCGGCCATCTTCGGTATTTGGGTGCCTCGGCTGCTAGCATCAACGGATGGCCTGCGGCCGTCGGATGGGGCAGCAGGTAGATCTTTGTCTCGGGCAGATGGCGGGTAGTCTCGTGATTCGCGGCGCGGCTGTTCTTGTGATTGATTACTTGAGCTCGCGGCCAGGTCTCTTTTCAGATGATACCAAGGATCTCCTGGAGGTGCTTTCTTCAACTTATTGCTGCCGCTCCTCGTAAGAGAGAAGCCGCCATTGGGCGGAGGGGGCGGCGCTGTCTTGGGCTCCTCCGGCTCGGCGAACTGCACGTTATCTCTAGCGGCACGTTCACGGAAGCTCAGGTTGCGCTTCGGAATTCCAGAATCCACCTCCATGTGTCTTTGAACGGGCACAACGTCTTCTGGTTCCTGTAGCGCTCCGGAGCCAAAGTAGTCTTGGTCTTCGGGTGGGTGTTGAGAGAGCGGGCCATGACGACGAGTCGAGTTGTCGCGTTGTATTGGGGCATCTCTCGGTGCTTCCCTAACCACTTCTCTAGTTGCTTTTCGAGGGGCGTCTCTCGGCACCTCTTGGTGAGCTTCTCTGGATACTTCTCTCTGCGCCGGAGGTTGCCTGACAGCTAGCGGCGCGGGAGCCAAGGACTGCCTCTCATGGCTGATGGATGGTTGTCGGTCAAACCGTACTTGGTGGTCGACGGGTTTGTGTCTAGCCTCTTCGGCCCTTCGAGCCGCTCTTTCTCTTGCACGCTGCTCGGCAGCTTCAACTCTTGCTCGCTTCTCCTCCTTGGTGATGCTATCGAGCGTCAGCTCAAGCCTTTGGAGGGGTGATCGGTCGTCTGCGAACGTTTTTCGGCGATTTGATGTCCCAGTCGTTGCCCTTCTGGACAGCGCCGGGTTGTCATATGCGGAGGCGCTGGAGTCTCGTCTGGCAGTCTCGCCAGGAGCTCCCCCGGGGTACTGTGAGCCCCCGGCCCTACCGGTAGAGCTCTTGTAATATTCTTCGGGCTCCATGTCGTCGTATTCGCCCTCAAAGGGGGCAGGGTCGGCCAATTGAGATGACCCTGCTGGTGCGTCGGCCGCGGCGTGGGTATAGGGAAGGCCGCCGTTGCCGTATGGGTGACGGTAGCTCAATGGGGGACCTCGAGAAGCCTCGGGAGCCTCGGGGAAGGACGGGTCGACGTCGTCAAAGTCTTCCTGGTTGCGATTAGGACGACGGGTTTTTCTGAAGTCGGAAGGTTCTGAGGCCGGGTCGCGAGGAGCTCCACGTTGGTAGGAAGGCGGTCTAGGTGCTAGGCCTTGAGCACCGAAGCTAGCAGATGTGGGCGAGTCGAGAGGACTAAAGGTAGACTCGGAGTGCGCCTCGGTAGCCTGAGTTTGAACAGAAGCACGATTAGCTCTACGAACAGGCGGGACGTCGAGCGAGGATCTGCGGTCAGCATTATAGGTGTAGTCATCCGACTCAGACCTGCGGCGGTGATGGCTAGAATGAGTGGCCTGGGCGACCTTGGGCCCCGGCAACTGGCCCCAGTAGGGCGTGGACATTGAGGGCGACGATGAGCGCGTGGTTGGGCGTCGATTCGGCGATGGCGTCCAGGAGGGCGTCTAGCAGGATGCGATGGGGATGGATAATGGGGCGTGTCTCGCGCGTCGTGCCTTCGGGGGTGGGCAAGCTGAGAGAAGATCTGGGCGGATGCTAGTTTGTACGGTCCGCACACCTCGTCGCAGATGGAGATGACGGCGGGGCGGGGCGTCCAGGGCTCATGCGAGCTGCCGGACCTAGCCAATGCTGTGCAGAACACAGGCGACGCAGCCGGGTTCAGGTACCGCCGGGAAAGGGCTCGATGATCTGCAGGGGCCACGGAGGGAGCGCGAAAAGAAGAGGTTGACGGAGAGTCGCGACGGTATGGCACGGACTAGAGATGGAGGTTCGTGGGCAGATGTGAGATATCCGGGGAGCTTTCCAAGCTACGGTGTTGGCCTGTGCTCTCCACCACAGCCTGGTTTGGCTGGTTTTTTCCCTTGTTAAGTTACTCCGGGGCTGGGCCACCAATTCGTCCACTCCACCTGTAAGCTCGGAGCTGGGGCGGCTGTTGGCCCTTTGCGCAGCCCTGAACAGCAGACCCTCCAAAATCCTACGTATAGCCCCCGTGGGTCGGTCGCCTTCCAGGTTTTCTCGGGGTCTCGGGGAAGGCTGCGAAACACGCCTGCAAGTACCCGCCCGGCTGTTGGGTCTAGCACTCCCGCAGAAAAGAAGGCGGTCGGGGAGGCGCTAAGAGAGCTGGCGAGCTGGACCCTATGTGCGCCGTGCGTACGGGGCAGAGGGAGCTTTCTCGGCCCTCCGTTGGGCTGGTCCAGGCTGGGCTGAGCCGACCACCTTGGGCTAGCCGGACTGCTCAATGCAATGAGGCTGGGGAAACGTTTGGGCTGCGCGGATAAGAGGCCAGCAAAAAAGCCGGTGGCTGGTGGTGGTGTCCAAATCAACCGAAGCGGACACAAGCGGAGCGGCGGGCTGCAAGGAACGGGTAGCCGCTAAGAAGTTGACGACGTCCTGTAGCTCCGCGTGGACGGAAAAGTACGTGGTAGACGGCCGATGAGGTGGAGGTGGGATCTCTGCCAAGTCCTGTTGCAAAAAGAAAAGAGGAAGGATGGCGACTGGGCGACGCAATCGTCACCGGTCGAAGTTGGCATTGCCATCATATGATGGCCTGAGATATCATGTTGATGGTTCTATGAACTGAGTTCGGTACGTACCTCCTCCGTCCTGAATTAGAAGTTTCGCGCTGCAGCTCAGTGGACGATGTCTTGAGTTACAGTGGCACACAATCCACCAAAGCCCCCATTTTTGGTTTGGTTCCAAGCTGTTGGCGCCGGGGCGGGATGGCCCGGAGCCACCAAACCAAACCTATTTTGTCTGACATTTTTCCTAACCTTCCAACGATCCAGTCCCTCGACCGACGAGGGAAAAACGCGGCCGTCGAAGGACCCCTGTCGCCCAGTGGCCGGGCTGACATCATTCCCAGCCTCCTCCAAACAAGGTGCTGGAAGCGAACGGTTTCATGCAGTGCGATCGGGCCAGTCTCCGTTGCAAAAGAGTTTTTTTGCGCCGGGCATTGCTGGCAACGTGTGGGTCAATGGCTTCCATTATTGGCGGTTTGGACGATTGATCAATCAGTCGACGGGATCATGGCTGCGTGCATGTGCGGTGTAGCGGCTGCAGCGTTCCCACGTCTGCCGCCGACCTGTCACATTGCTCGGCTGCCGTATCGCATGCCAGCATCCGTGTCTATTCCACCCAGTGCTTGCATATGCTGTGATTGAAAGCCACACAATGTCGTAGATTGAGCGACAATGACCACCAGGGACCATACACCGGATGAATGGGAAAGTTGATAATGGTGTGCTACGGAGTACAAAGGAATATATCTCGAGTCCCTCTCCAACAAACGCCCGTATCAGTCGCCCTCTTTTTCTCTCCCTCCTCAAGCTGGCACCTGCTCAAGCTGGAAATTTTCCTCTCGTAGTCTTCAACGCAGTCTCGAAATCCTTCCTCGCCGAGGTGAGCTGATCGTTGCAAAAGTCCAACCTCACCATCGCATCGTCCAGGAACTTGGCCATCTCGTTCCCATATGAATCGATGATTCTTCTAGTCTGCTTGCCTACGCCAGAATCGCCAAGGACGTTGTTCTTAATACCGAGATTGTTCATAAAATTCCGTTCTGTGTAAATCAGCTAGCTACTGTCAGCGACGAGCGATTGTTGCTGAAGCGTGTAAGAATGGCATGATATACCGTGAAAAATATTGGGCAGTATACTATCTTCTGTGGAAGCTGGAACGATACGTCCTCAGCTACGGCGTTTCTTCGTTCATTCCCTGAATTCCGGAAGCCAGCTTTGCAAATTCAGTCATGAGGCCCTGTTTAACGATGAGCGCTTGTCTATTTCCGAAGTCCTAAAGCTCGGGCTGTATACCTCAACGTATCTGGTCTCGCCTTTTCCAGATAGGCTGAGGCGCTGAAGGTAGCTAGAGGTCGCTCCCGTTAACTTATCAACTTGCGCGATGTCCATTGACATTTTATCTGGGGAAGGCGCTACCGCCGTTTGTGACGCCCCCAGTGCAGCGACAAAAATAGTGAACTTCCCAAGCTGCATGCTGGCTTCGGGGTGGTTTAATGCTTTGGTGTTGAACTATAACCTTGCATCTGTGATAACGAACCAGAACCAAATGTAGGAACTAGTTAGAATATATGATCTTGGTTAATATTAGAATGGAACATTCGCCACCTATCGCGTGGTTCCCACGCATGTTTTTCTTATTCTTCATGTAGGCAGGCCGAATGCACAGACATTTACATTCCAAGCTTAAGTTTAATGGCTATGTAGGCGAAGGTTTATCCCTAAACGAAATACTCCAATCACAGATGAACAAGCAGGTTGAGTTTGCTCGGCAATGTGAGAGGTTCTACAATCAACTCAAATGCCATCCATGCTTATGGTCCAACAGTAGAGCAACAACGTGCCTGCCTCTCTCTCGATAGCTATTCGCACATTATACGTATAATGACAGATATGCAGTAACTGTGGGCGCAGTATTTTATAGTTCTAGAATTGTTGTGAAACAGACTCCATTGTTATGATAGGCAATGGCATGGATTCGTCATGAGCATCCAAGAACACTGAGAATGTGGCACAATACAGTGTTAACTAGGGGGGGCGTTGGTATAAATAAGGCTGGGTAAAAATCATAACGTCTACCATCGCATCGGTTTGTGTCCGGGGAGAAAATACTGTGAAACCTACCGAACTCAATGTCAATCTTAAATGATAGGTTCGAGTTGGTAGCTGTTAAGACGAAGGAAGGCGCCATCAATATGAGAGTCGCATGGTAACAAGAGAAGTGACATACAAATCCGTCTCATCGTTTTAAAACGACACAAGAAATCGTAATCGACCAAAAATTGCCATTTAGTAAAGAGGATGTTCATCGTAGTCGATGTAGTTATTATGTAGTTAGTGTGGTGGCGGATGAATAGACCAAACAAATAATGCATTTTCGGACGATGATTAATGGTTTGATGACAGGGGGAATTCGGAGTTGCCTCCGCACTGGCGAGTCGAAAACACACACATATATATATCAACTGCAAAAAGAAACCGAAATCAATGAAAATGTCAAAAAGATTGGATGGCATCAAGAGTCTATTGCTCCCGGCAGGGCTTGAACCTGCGACCCTCGCATCACCAACACTGGCAATTGAAGTATTAGTACGATGCTCTAACCAACTGAGCTACGGAAGCCGTCCAATTTGTTGAAAACCAGGTCCGGGAATAGATCTCATGAACCTATTCCCAATGCGGGGTTGGTTTCTTGCCGTGGAACCTCGTGTGCAAGTGTGCAAGATTGGCATCCAACGAACGAACTGCCGAAGTGACGAAGTGACAGACTTTGTGACAGAATTTCCGTCAATTTCCACAGTTTCTACGATCGATCCAGTTAACGATGCCGCTCAACGCGACAACCACACTTCCAAAACCCTGGTCACTTGTTCTCTCGAGAAAACTCTTCCTCATATTGGCGTCATGGTCTGCATGACCTTATGCATCGGAGATATTTGACGCAATCTAATCAATCTATTGAACCCACAAACATGCGACACCACCCACACCCCATACGAACAACAAAACGCCGGAAGCAGCACCGCATCAATACCCAACGACAAACCCCCACGCTTTCAGACCAACCCGTCCCCGTAGCTTAATAAAAGTCCCCCTCGGGATTTTCGTAGGTAGGCTCCTGGCCCGACTCCGACGTCGGGCTTAACCCTTACCAGATGCCCCGCAAGCCGCTTAACCACGCAGATTGGTCGGGGAACTGATGGGAAGTCCACAGCCAAAGTATCGCGACCAACATGATGACCAAGGCTGCACCATGAGGAACCGTCTTCTGGTCACGCAGCCGGTGGATATACTCCGGAAGGCTTATATACCTCCTGTCCTCGTCCTGATCTAGATCCCGTCCTTGGTAATACACGACGTGGGGTTTCATTATCGTGTAATCCGCTATCCCTTCCCTCCCAAACGCGTCCGTGGCGGGTTTGTAACGAATGATCTCGGGTGACACTGATATTTTTATTCGCGCTGTCATCTTGCAGCTGCCAGTTGGCCTCCGCTTTGCGGCCCAACTCAGTGCCATGACCTTGGAGTACTCGAACACATCCTGGGAGAGATTGACTTGGTCCACGTGGTACCGCTCACCAGGCTTGACCCAGTCGAACGTGAGGATGGCAGGTGAGAACCGAGTACAGACATTGATCCAGCCGGCGTATGCAATCACATCGTGAAGCCACTGGTACAGAACTTGGACCGAAGGTGCTTGCGACTCCGGTGTATCACTCGTCCACGTAAACGTGGGCAATATGAGGGCCAACACCTGGGTGCATAGTTTGTCGACGTCCTCCCAAAAGAGAGGGGGCTGTCCACGTTTTGCTTTCAGATACACGCGATTAGTTTGGGCACGATCATTGCTGCGTTTGAATCCTAGAGCCAGTTAGCTTCATCATCGCCATGTCGTGTAACAGTGCAAACACACCTTCTACATTGGCCAGCGAAGCATCGGTCGACTGCAGAGTGCTCAGGTGTTCCGGATCGGCACCGAAAAGCAGACTTGAGAAGACCTTGGCGTCGATGATCTTCATAAGGGTGGCCTGGAGGAGGAAGCCTCGTTCCGTTGTGTCGCGAAGTAACCTATCCCATCTTCCGGTGTGGCGATCGGGGCGTGCCAGCAATTCCACGTATTTGATGAACTGGCCTGGGTGCTCTTGTAACCATGGTGAGGACTTGGGGTTGGTGGGCTGGCAGAATGCCTTTGTAACGAGAGCGTGGACTTCAACGAAGAGGTTGGAAAAGTGGAGCTCGTAGAACTCGTCGGGGTGATCTTGGAGCGACTGCTCGAATTGTAGGGAGCGCCGGCTAGGGCGGAATCGTGAGAGTTCCTTCATCTCTCCTGGCTGACGATAAGGACAGTACAATCAATATCCTTTCCCAGCGGTAGCCTTTCAGCGAGGGTGGGGGTGGCAGGACGAGTATTGGTCAGGTGGCGGGTGTGTATAAGTGGGAAAACCGTGATAAAATTGCGACGAAATGAGTGACGAAAGAAAGCGATCCAGAATAGTAGTTGATCTCAGCGAGATGTCGACGATCTCATGGACGTCGTCGTGCCGGCTCTTTGCGGGATGGCGGCCAGGAAGGTCATGCCCGAACTTATCATCAAAAGAGAGCTACTTCGGGTCTTGCTTTTGTGGGCAGAGTCTTTTGTCTTGGTGGCGTCCTTCTCAAAGGAAGTGGTCCGTGTATCGTGGTCCATTGTGTCTGGTGGCTGAGGAACTCGGCTGGAGTGATGGACAGGTCGTGTAGTAGAGAATTCAAAGAATCAAAGAATCAAAGAATCAAAGAATCAGTTGTGGAGGCTAGGAGGAGGCGTTTGGGGGATGAGAAGCTTTGTTCCGTGGGCGAGGCGTAGCTATTAAAGTATCCGACACAAAGGCCCGGCATTCCAGGCCGGCCACACATCACGCTGATGCTGCGGAATAACCTTTGAGGGGCATGGAGGGGTCGTGAGCGTGGGATGGAATGGAGTTGAGACGCGACAACATTCCAGAACGGTATAGCCAGATCCGTGGCCTCATGCATGGGACGTGGGTTTGCTGATCATTGGGAGTCGCCCACGGCAGAAATACGTAATGATGCTCGTGGATCCCGTGGACACTGGAACCTGACCATTCGGCCGTAGGGCAGCCTGGGCAGCTCAGGCGGGCCAGGGAGATCCCGCGCTGGGGGATCTGGGGGGCAGGCTAACTTGCCGCTACGGCGCCTCATTCATCACAAGGGAGACGTTGCGGGCGCTGGCGGCAACGTGGTTGCGACACTGGCAAAGCCGAGGCGTACCAGTGTGAGACGGCCCATGCCGCGGGCAAGTTGTGTTTCTGGGGCGGCCAAGCGCGTAATCCGTTGGGCCGCGCATCACGGCCGTCATCCAACTTAGGAAATGCTCGGGGGTTTGCGTGCATGGTCACAAAGCAAATCATTCGAGTCGCTGGATGAAACGTGGGTTGAGGTGGAGGCCTGGATGGGGGTCATCGTGATAGATCATGGATGACTGAGGGTAACATCTCTAGGGAACTAAGCTCGGATAGACCATGATCATGGCTGTGTGAAAATGGCCTCACTCCACCTGACAGGACCCGTAGCTGGTTGACGTAACATGGGGATGCATGGACACGGGGAGACGGGCTCGTTCTCAGCGTAGCAACATGGTTCTAGTTCTGTCTTGTTTTTCTCCGAGAGTGCAGTTGGCAGTTGGCTCTCAAAGACTGCATGCTTGTTGGCCAGCCAGTATTTCAGCAGGCGGAAGAGGGATTCCTTGGCATGTAAACTTCGGGCAGGCAATCCCGTGTTTGGTAGTTTGCCATCCTCTTTCCAGCGAGAACCGCATACGCACCTACCTATATGTGCTGGAATAATCTAGAAGATAATACCCTCCCAGATTGAAGTATGTAGGTAGTTTGAGGTCCAGAGATGCTGTAAGTGGATGAAGACGGGAACAAGTCTCTCATTGTATTACTATGCAACCCTTGAGTTTGCCAAGATGAGATGAATAACCCAAACGCCCCTTTGTCAGCTTTCGAAGGTACATTGTACACTGCCATTTCTCACACTCTAGTCCTGACCCAGAAGCCAGTGTTTCGAAAGGCGCGTTCCTGGGACGGCCCCTCATATTCTTCCCCACCGTTCGCCCGCCCACGATTACAGGGTAGGAGAGGCACACAGGAATACCTCCTTCGCTCTAGGTCGGTGGTAGGCTCCATGCCTGAAAATATGCCTTACATACAAGGCATGAATATCGGGCCACACACCTCGGGCAGTCCGTTGTGGCAGGCACGGAGCACGACCGTCAGGTACGTATGGCTTGGTTTAGGTCAGCACCGATATTTTTTTGCGGCTGGGGCTTTCACGAGTCGAAACAGCCCTCAAACACGACAACACTCGCATCTCCCGACAATCACCACCTCTCCAATACCTCATTCCCGCCGACTATTGCCTGGCGCAAAGTCACACACGCAAAGGTCAAACGGAAAGAACCGCTCGACCTATTTCTTTTCCGCCGCCCCACTTCCTCTCCGCCTCCCACCTTCTTCCCTCCGCCATCCTTCCCAACGGTGCCCCGCGATCACACCTGCACGACGCATCTTTGATCCCGCCTGTCGCAACCTCAATTCCAGCAGCAGCACACGCGCCACCAAGCACAATGGCCGCTACCGCAACCGAAGCCCCTAAGATGGACGAGCAGGTCGACCTGTCCACCATCCCCATCGACCCCAACGGCAAGGAGGATGTTTCCGACAGCAAGGGTGGCGACGATACCGTCACCGTCTTCCACGACAAGGACAACTTCAACGTCAAGCACCCTCTCCAGAACAAGTGGACTCTTTGGTTCACCAAGCCCCCAAGCGGCAAGGTATGGCGAATCAGCTTCGGGCATGCTGGACTTCATGTTGACTGTGACGCAGGGCGACAACTGGAACGATCTTCTGAAGGAGGTTATCACCTTCGATTCCGTTGAGGAGTTCTGGGGTGTCTACGTGAGTCATTCTACATACTACCTGTCTCTGACCTCCCTCTGACATTCGCTAGAACAACGTTTCCCCCGTCTCCGAGCTCGCCCTCAAGTCCGACTACCATCTCTTCAAGGCCGGTGTCCGCCCCGAGTGGGAAGACCCCCAGAACAAGCACGGTGGCAAGTGGTCGTACCAGTACAAGGAGAAGCGCAACGTCGATGTGGACCGCCTTTGGCTCCAGGTCATGATGGCCGCTATCGGCGAGACCCTTGAGAAGGACGAGGAAGATGGTGAGGTCATGGGTGTTGTTGTCAACGTCCGTAAGGCCTTTTTCCGAATTGGTGTCTGGACTCGCACCATTGGCAAGAGCATTCCTGGCCGCGGCGATGGCGATGTCGCCGGTGGCAAGGGCCGTACCAGCGAGAAGGGTAAGGATATCTTGATGTCTATTGGCCGTCGGTTCAAGGAGGTTCTGGAGCTGCCCGCGACCGAGCAGGTTGAGTACTCTGGTCACACCGATAGTGCTCACTCTGGAAGTACGAGGGCCAAGGCCAAGCACGTTGTCTAAGCGGAGGTGTTTGCGGATGAGGAGGGATGTTATTGACTTAGCAAAATACCCAGTAACATGCCAGGTCCATTTTATCCTTTACCTGTCATGTCATACCCCTTATTATGGCCAGATGGGAAAAAATAGTGGTATGAGGTTACTGGAAGGCAAGGAGGCAGGGAGTTGAGATCAAGACGAAAGGATCTGGCTCCCTGGTCATGGTTAGGGCCGGATGCAAAATTTTCCCTCGAGTTTATGATGGCGTTGCTAGGGAGGTCCTTCAGTCGAATGGTTACCGCAAGTACGAATATGACGAGCTGGCCACCAGGGCATCGGAAAAAAATAGAGATACTTGAACATTTTGGTCCACCTATTCACTTGTTATGGAAAGTGTCCGATTATGTATATCCTGGCTTTAACCCCCTTATTCAACCTGGGCTTCCCATGTCTAATCACAATACGTATAATCTTACACATCTACATTTCTAGGTGTTGCTTTCCTCTTATTATGCCACCGTCCCACATAATCATATACACATGGAGAGGGTAATTGTCGTTCTGACCCTTACATCTCGTCCCCGCTCATGTCGTCGGCGAAAATGGCTTTGACCAGTTGTTTTTTGTTGATCTTGCCCATGGCGTTGCGGGGAATGTGGTCGACGATACGCAAGACCTGAGGGATCTTGTAGTTGGCGAGGCGGTTTTTGAGGGCTCGGCGCATGTCCAAGGGCGACCACTTGGTGACGACGTCATGGTCGAGGATGAGAATGGCGCCGACTTTGTGGCCCCAGTTTCCGCTGGGGACTGCGACGACGGCGGCCTCGGCGACTTCGGGGAGGGAGAGCAGCTCGCGCTCGACCTCGAGGGCGCTGACCTTTTCGCCGCCCGTCTTGATGATGTCGGCGGACTTGCGGCCCTGGATGAAGTAGAGCGGCCCGCGGGTCCAGGGCTGCTGCGAGGCATTGTGGCCCGCAGACGGGACGGGCCGGCGGACGGCGACGTCTCCCGTCTTGAACCAGCGGCCCTGGCCGTCTTCGCCCTCGACGAACTCGCTGGCCGTGGCGGTTGGGTTGCGCCAGTATTCGCGGAAGATGGTGGGACCGCGAAGCTGGATTTCGCCGGAGCGCTCGCGGCCCGTTTCCGGGTCGATCTCTTCGCCTTCTTCGATGATCTTGCCCGTGTCCATGTCGACAAGGCGAGCCTGCACCGACGGCAAGGGCCAGCCGACGCTGGCGTCGATGCGATCCTCAAAGTCAAGGCCACAGCTGAGGGCCATGCCAACCTCGGTCATGCCGTATCGCTCAAGAAGGACGTTGCCGTGGCTCAGGTCCCTCCATGCAGCCTTGATCGGCGTGGGGAGCGCGGCGGAGCCTGAGATGGCGACGCGCATGTGCTCAGGCGAGGCGGCGGTGCGGGCGGCTTCTTGAACATCCGAGGGGAGAGACTTGTAAGAGTTGAGAAGACGGCTATAGACGGTGGGAACAACGGTGAAGAATGTGATCTTGTCCTTGGGGGTAGCCTGGTCGGCGACGGGGAGGAAAGGGGCTGAGAGGCGCTTCCAGACGGCATCAGCGTTGAAGGGGAACATGAACTCAATGGTGGAACCGGCGAGAAGAGGGGTGAGGATGGCATTCACAGTTCCATGGATATGGTGGAGGGGAAGGACATGGAGTAGGTGGTCAGAGGGGGAGTACTCCCAGGCCTCAAGGAGGGAGCGGGATTGGGCCGTAAGGACGGATTGGGGGAGCAAAACGCCTTTCTAAGTCAGGGGTTAGCAAAGAGACCAGATCACTTTCATGAGCAGCTTCTATCTTACTGGTCGATTGGTCGTTCCCGAGGTGTACAGCATCATGCCTGCTTCTCCAGGGTCGGAGTCGCCTAGCACAACCTCCTCATGGCTTCCTCCACCCATGTGCTTTGCCAACTCGAGATGAGCAAGCTTAGGCGTCAAGTTAGTGGCCAAGACCTCTTTAGCCTTGGGCGCAAACTTGGTTGAAGAAACGAGCAACGAGGTCTCGCTCTGGTTGAGGATGTACTGCAGCTCGGGCGCCGGGAACGCGGGAGACAAGGGTACGGCGATGGACCGGGCGGCCATGACGGCGAGGAGGGTCACTACGAAGCTCGACGTCAGCGCCAACAACCGAGAGGGCGCGGAGGGGTGGTGGTGCGTGGCTCACCGACGTAGTCATAGCTGTTCTCAACCAGGAAAGCAATGCGCTCGCCATTGAGGTCCTCGCGACCGGCGGCCTGGGAGAGGCGATCGCGGGCCCGGCGCACATCGCCGAGCAGCTGGCCGTACTTGAAGGTGCGCCCGGAGAGGGAGTGGATGACGGCGGTGGAGTCGGGGTCGTGGCGGGAGACGGCCTCGAAGAGGGGCAGGCGCGGGAGGGTGGAGAGCATTCTGGCGGCGGGACGGAGCGAGGCAAAGGGCGAGGTTAGAGACGGAACGGATGAGGGCGGGCGCCGGACGGCGGAGGAGAGAAGCGACCGGAGGAGGGACATTGTGAAACCGGAGAGGGAGAAGGGACGGAGGGAGGAGGGGGTAGTCAATTGGAGTCGGAAGGATGCGTGGGCGGAGACGCGACGACGCCGAGTCCGGTCCGGGGGCACATTTGCCGAGGCGACGATGGAAGGATGGATGGATGGATGGGTGGTGATGGGGAAGATCTGTGATCCTGGACCGGAGCGGTAGATCTGTTTGGCCCTGGTGTAGGTGACGTCGGGTAACGGGCCGCGGGGCGCTGCTAATTGGGCCTCTAGAGCTCTAGGTCCCCGCTGAGGGTACGTACTTCGCCCATCTTCGGCCGAGAGTGATCGATCGGCATCCAGATGTAGGTGCGAAACCAGGTGGGTTACTATCTATCCTAAGCCGAAGACAGTTATAGTCTCGTTCAAGTCATAAGATGGAGGGATCTAGTCGGATATTTTGACAAGAGGTTCTGATGAGATCTTCCTTTCTCCATTTCTAAGAGAGAAGATCGAGAATATCCACCGCCGCGGGGTTTCAAGTATGGCATCCGTCCATTCGCCTCAAATGACATGTCTCCTACACACCCGGAGCTCAAATTCGCGCTGAGCGTGTTAAAATATCATAGGACGGCCTGCAAGCTCAGAAGAGGAGGATTTGTTATTTCGGAACTTGGAGTTTTGTGATAGGTTGCGCCGTGTTGATGATAAGGTGGACCAGTGGATTTGGACGGACAGTAGACCTATACATGTCGACTTTGTTAGCTTACACCCAGTCAATGAAGGAGGCACATCAGCAAGGTGCGGTTCAGATGGAGACATAACATTATAGTTGGTGCACGTTGGTGTGCATAATTATGCCCAGCTGGCAAGTTGAAGCCCGACGAGCAGACCGCTTTTTTTATTGAGGGGTATTAGGTAGCAATTGCATAACCGTCGAATAAGAGTCATATCCTCAGACACGGACATTAGGCTGGATGCTCTCACCAGATCATCAACTGAACCGGCACCTATTACTCGCAAATCCAAAATCGCCTCATCCGCGTGTTATTCCAAGCAAAATGGCGCTGGGTCAGGTTGAGTTCACGCTCTTGGCCAGTGTCTTGGTGGCCTACATCATATTCACTCCAGAGCCCCTGGTGTTGTTGCGGAATCTTTCTGCATGGGCTATTTTGACCTGGCTGGCGTGGTATGGCTACCAGCACTGGGAAACATCTCCCCGGACAAGGAGGCTCGTCCATGGTATCTACAACGACCGTGCCATTTCTACTATTATAGAGTTGTATTGGCACCAGGCACTTGGTGCTTTGGGAAGCTGGGGAACCAAATCGGTTAGAATCACATGCACCCGCGTTGTCGTTGGGCTTGCAAGCATTTTCGGATTCGGATGGCCACAAAGTGATGGAATGGCTTCAGGTACTTGCACCGTTTTCCGAGAAAGTTGCCCTGGGTCAAACCCGGCCTAACAAACGACTTCACAGACACCACAACCAAATCCAAGGGAACCTTCCTGCGCCATACGAAATATTATGCAATCCTAGTCACAACCCCCCCGGTTCATATCTATGGACCAGTGAGCGATCATCTCCATACAGCGCCCGACCGACCGGAGAACATTCTGTGGAAGTCGACTTCACCGGATTCCATTCCGCCGATGCTAGCATCATTGGCATTCCGGCGACATTTTGCCCTATGCCTTGTACCCAAAGGAGTCTGGGAATCGAAGGCCAAGACTCTCACGGAAAAGTTTGACGGGCAGTTATTCTGGGACTACTCCGGCGACGAACCGGATAATTCAAGAGCAGTGGCCTGGCCGCCAAAACGAATTTCGGACATCAATGCTATTCAAGAACTTGGCATCATTGACACCGATGGCGACGCAGTGGCCACCTGCACAAGCCGTAAGTCTAACCTTAAAACCTTAGATTGTTGAGAGTCCTGGGGTTTCAGGGTTTGTTAGAAAATCGCTAATGACTACATAGATTACAATCAGCTTCGAGAGGACTGGGAGTATTTCAACATATGGTGGAATGACGCTGATTTCGCCATCATTCTCGCTTGTCTCGTTGATGAAAGTGCCATGTCAATCTGTCGCGTCTTAATGCGTCGTCGGGATGAACTGAGAGAGACCGAGGTCACCAAGCCGCGACAAGCATCAGGCCGTACAGCAACCTTCATGACGATGGCTGCGGCTGGTGGACTGATGGTGATAACTGGGGGTCTGGCCGCTCCGGTCGCTGCTCCTCTCTTTGCTGCCGCCGGGGCATCTCATTTGGCACAGGATGTGTTGACAACGAAAGAAGAATTACGCCGGAATCAGCGGATGGCATCCTTTGACCAGCTACAAGTCCGATTCCCAAACCTGCGGCAGCTGTTTGCATGAATAGTCGGGGTGGCAGCTGTAGGGTTCTCTCCATTGCATTTCCTTCCCCAGATAAATTGACGCTATTCTCTTCCGTCCAGACGACTGCACGGAATCCATCGAAACTGAAACCACGGAGCGCCTATATGTTCATCCAGACTCCCATCTGTGATACTAAAAATAACGGCAAATCGTTTGACAGGTGGAAGATCGCCAAAATTCCCTGGCTTACGTTTTCACGTGATGATATAAGCCTGCAGATCAGGTCTAGATTGTGATTCGGCAGGAGATGTAGGCGAAGTGGCTTGAGGGGGATTGCCTCTGGACGGGACAAGCTGGCGCCCAAGAGGCTACGATCCTTGACACACTCTGGAGCCACAAACTGCCAGCAGTGCAATTACGTACCTCGCCTATCTTGTATAGTACCGGGGTGTATGTCTGAGCGTCGTGGTGTTGTCGAGTTAGCGGGACGGCTCAGCGGCAAGTGGCCGCTGAAGCAGGTTCCCCCTCTTGGACTCACTCACGCCCGCTTGGACACTCGGGCACGGGAGGTCGGGAGCGGGCCATGGGCTGGACTCTGCTCTAGGGCGAGTAGCGGCGGTGGGGTGACGACGACATGCTGGGGCTGCGAGGGGGGCAAGCGGCCTGCTGGCAGACCGTCAATCATTGCAGGCTCTCCGCCATTCCGATAGTGGGAGAGGGGATCCCGCGGTGGGTGGCATGAGGGTTGGGATGGACACAAGGGATGCTTCTTTGGAAGGTTCTGTGCGTCCAGCCACAGCACAGGGCCCCTGCAGTGTGCTCCACCGTGTCACACCGTCTTCGTAGTGTGTGTGTGCTGGCGGTAGGCTGGCTACCAGGCTCCGATGTTGCGGTGTTGCGGTGTTGCGGTGCCGCTGCTGAGTTGCGGTGCGGCATCATGACTGATAAGTCGATACCGGTCTGATCCATGACACGGCCCTGACCAGGCCCACGCCCGCAGGTCATCTGTCACATCGTTTGGGACGCTCCTCGTTTCTTTTCCGCGGTCCCCGGTCTCCCCGGACCAATTGCTCGGGGCTGTTGACTTGTCCTTCGGGTGGTGTGGTGGGCGGGCATCCATGATGATCCCGGCACACGCAGACCGCATACCGCCAGAACGCAAGGGCGCCACACCAGATCCCGCCCGTCTGGGCCGTACCTACAGAACACCACGCAAACTACTGTACTGTACGGCAGCGACACGGAGCAAACTCCACACCGCAGAGGACGGCCGTTCCAATTGCGGCCCAAGGCGGCCCTCCATGGTGGCAATCCGCGTCTCCCCGCTAAAAAGGAGAAGGGCTATCTATTCGTAGTTCGTACATAGTTACATGGTGGCATCTACCGGTGCTTGGGCGCAAAGCCGGGGCGCACCCATGCCCGCACTGTACTGCACAGTTTACTTACTACGTAGTAGTTACCATCTTAGTTCATCGCTGCGTGGGATGGATTTTTGCACCGGGAGGGCACAAGGCCCCACGGAGGGGCATCCCGGCGCCCAGGTCCCCGGCATTCCCAGGGCTTCACCGCTCCCACTGCTGGGCGGTCTGCTATTGGGCTTTCTGCATGTTGCTTTTCTCCCCGCCAGCAGCAGCCCAGCAAGGGCCCTTGTTGAACGGTTGGCATGCAGTGGGCGGTAGCCGGAGCGTGGCCACCGGGCTAGGGGGGGGTCTGGTACAGCGGGCAGCGGGCAGTGGGCAGCCAGCCAACCTCACTCCAGGTAAAGGAAACCTGGCGGCGCTCGAGCTGCGCTTCTGCTGCACTCTGCACGCCGACAAGGCAAGGGATCCGCACAGATGCGGCCTTGGGTTGGCTTGTTTTCCTTTTGGCTTTTGCTTTTGCTGGAGCGCGTGCCGTGCTCTGTCGCAAGTCCGCGGTGCGTCGTGCAGCGTGCGTCGTGCGGGATGCGTGTGAAATGCGCTGTACTTCGTAACTTGGCTGTGCTGCGGCGCTCACCGACTTCACACCGAAACGCCAACGAACGAACAGATCCGGTCCATCCAACTCTCTCCGTCACCCGCCACCCGGCCAAAGCAGACGCTGCCAAGGGTCAATCACACCCTCTTTTTGTTTTTGTCTCTTCCCGCTCGACAGCCTCCTCTGCTTCCTTTCTTTTTCCATCCCCTCCCCCCTCTTCCCCCAAACTAAAATATCTCTGCTCTTGTTGTCTCGTCTTCCTCGTGAGTGGCTTTTGGGGGCAGCTGAGTAAATCGACACGGCCAAAGAAAAAAAATCAAAACCGAACTAGACTTTGTTCCGCCTTTCCCGTGTTTCTCTCGTCGACTTCATCCCGTCGTCCACCACTCGCACTTCGACCCGGCTACTCTCGTCCTCACCTCTCCTCCCAACTCTCGTGTATTCATTCATCCACATCAATCCTCTCTCTTCTCTCTTCTGCTTCCGTGCACGTGCTGCACCCGGTGCCCGTTTCTCAGCGACTGTTGCGCCGCGACGGGACCAACCATCAACGTCGGCATCAACAACACGCCGCATCCACATCACGGACGTGAGCTCACGATTCGTTCCACCTAAACCACTTGCACTCTACCTCATGTTTCGACGGTACGCGCTCGGCTTTTCGAGCGTCGGACGACAGCTCTCCACCATGAGCTCCAACACTCCAGTCGAGGACACCATCCGGGCCAAGGTATGTATCTGCTCTTCGCCCTCCGCCATGACTCGCCGAGATTGACACCCGTCCGCTTAGATCACCGCCGCCTTCAACCCACAGACTCTTGAGATCTACAATGATTCCCACCTGCACTCTCACCATAAGGCCATGGCCGGCAGCACCTCCAAGGAGACCCACTTCCGGTAAGTCCTCCGAAAAGTCGGCGTCTATTTTTCAATGGCATCTCACCCCATCCCTTTGCATCGTCATGACTCCATCGCCGAGCCTCACACCACTCCCCAATCCCCACTCTTGCTGTCACTGTAACCTCGCACAAACTCGACCTCTGCCTCAATGCCGTCTCATGTCCACCCCTGCTAACACTGCTCTAGTCTCGTCATCACCTCCGATGCATTCGATTCGAAGATGCAGCCTGCCCGTCACCGCATGGTCTACGCCCTGCTCCGTGACGAGATGGCTCTCGAGGGCGGAATCCACGCCCTCCAGCTCCGCACCATGACTCCCTCCGAGGAGGAGCGCCAGCAGAAGAAGAAGGACGACGAGGCCAAGGCCAAAGCCGAAGCCAAGGCTCTCAGGGCCGAGGCCCGAGCCGCCCAGGAAGTCGAGCCCGAGACTTGAACATGGCACCCAAACCAAACACCCCCGACAAATCTCTGATCGGGGGCCTCATGATGATTAACGGAACCAGTAACGGATTTTACCAACCAGCCACGAAAAAATTGCAACGGAAACGGAAAGAATGAAACGCAAGAAACAACAGGTCGCTCCAAGATGCAACGACAAGGTCGCGCCGCAGTGCCACAGAAGGGAAATGACGTCGAGGACGAGTCGGATTCGCAAAACACAGTACTTCGTAGAATGGCACGCGCTCCTCAGGGAGATGGAAGCATGAGATGGAATGTTCGAGTATCCTAGGCAACAAGGCTCTCAAACTGAAGTTAGGCAGGCAGTCAGTCAGTCTAGCTATTATAGACAAGTTGCCCACGCACAATAGACCGGTCTTTCCAATGCTTTTTACTGAGCCACATGCAATTGATTGACTGTTCTTCTCTATCAACGGAGACGTATCAAGCTAGCCCCACACTCCGTGTCCTGTCCTGGAGGATTCCTCGACAAAATAACAAGTAGCAATGCTATACCGGGTATCTATTACAAACTCCTCGACGCTCTCTAACCTTATAAAACGCCAAAACGCAAAATGACACTAGGCATGTCCCATTCTCTACAAGTATCGCCGTCCTGTCACTGCCGAAACCTGCTGCTCGTCACACTCCGAGAGTCAGCGCTCTTCCTCCTCAAAAAGTGCTCCCTAAGTTTTGCACGCTCTTCTACGGTGCGCCTTCGCGGGGTCGAGCTCGAATTGACGCTTGATGCGAGCCTCCCAAAGTACTGAGATGCACGAGAAGGTCTGGTCCTGGTGGCAGGCGTTGCAACCGTCGACGGGAGAGCGGTTGAATTCCACGAGGGAGAGGGGGGTGGGGGAGCCTGAGTTAAGATCCCACGAAGTCGTGATGCACTCGTCAATGCTGGTGTTGAGATCGGTCGCCGCAACGTTTCACGGCGGTCAACGTCCATAGATCCATCTAGGCCGAGGGGTGCCTGCCTTGTCTCCATAACTTCTTCATCTGACCCGTCCTCTTCGACAATGAGCTTGCTGGCCTTGGCCACTTCCTTTGGATACGAATCGAGGATATAGCCAAGGTTTTCCTTGGTTACCACCATGTTGTTGAAGACCGGCGGCCCGGACAAATTGTTGAACCATTCAATGGCGACGAGCGCTTCCTGTCCTGTCCTGGCATTCCTGACGTAGACTTGGTAGTTCGCGAATGCTCGGATGAAATCATCATAAAGGTAGTCCCGGAGCTGTCGGCGCCTCCGGAGCCAGTCGAGATAGACGCAAGTCTTGATGAAATCCCAAAGGGTACCCGAATGGTTTTCCGTATACGTTGGATATACCATTGTGAAGACCTTGAAAGGTTCAATATCCCCACTAAGGGTTATCTGTGGGAATGGTGGCGGGAGATGCTGAGAAGCTCGCTCAGATTGGTAGGAGCCAGACACGGGTGCCTGAATTTGTGACTGTTCAATGATCACTTCCATCTCGTCGTTTTCCTCCTGATCATACGCATCGTCCATATCCATGTCTTTGCTGATCTCAACGGACTGTAGAACAGAGCCCTGAGTCGGGGGTTCTTCAAATGTGGCAGGAATGATGGAAGAAGGAGATGTTGAATCCGAGCTCTCGATCTCCGTAAATGTCTTTGTTGGAGCGAGTCTATTCAACCCAGGTTGGATTTTTCTTGGAGTCTTATCATTGAATTGGATGGCCTTCATGCGGCGTTCGCGGCGTTGTTCTGATGGAACAAATTCAGCAGCAGGTTTGTCCGCCACAACAGTGTTCGGGATGGTAGGCTGCGTGGGATGGCTTGGCTGTGCGCATGGCGGAGTGGCCATGGGATGGGTTCCAGAGGGGATTGGGAAATCCACCGTTGCTTGGAGGCGAGCAGCTGCCCGATTGACAGGAGTGTCTTGGAGAAGCTGGGGTTGGGGGATATCCACTTCCAGATCCTCCTCGGGCCCGTCCGAGGAAGGGAAGCTGAAGGGGAGAGCTGGCCGTGGTGGAGGGGCCATGGGTGCAGCTTTTGGTGTTTCACCAACGATGGAGGACTCGACGGGTATCTGCGGGAGTTGAGGGAGACGAGGTTCCCGCTCGGGCGATACTGACCACTCGATGAACTCTTCCCTCGGTTCTGGAGGGTCTTCCGAGTGGCTATTTTGGGTGTGTGGAACATCGTTATGACTGGGACTGCTCGTTGACCCTGAAGGACTGCTGTCTCTTGTCGTTGACTGTAGTGGCAACTGTGATGACAGTTGTACTTGTGACTGTACCTGTAGCTGCGTTTGAGACTCTGTTGTTGCCGATGCCTGGGCGATATACGCCTTTTTGGCCGTCTCCAAGACATGGCCTGGGACGTTGACCAGCCCGTGAGGCTTACTCTTTAGGTCAATCGCCCATGAGTCTGGTTCATCCAGCAGTACTTGCTGGTCCGTGGGGATGCTGGTGAGTTTGCGACGCGCGAGAAGCTCAATGATGTCCCGCGGAGGGGACGAGGCTAGAGACATTGGATGGGGATGAATCTGGATGACGACCAAGGCCCCGACGCCAATGGCGATGTGCGTCACATCTGCTTGAGGCTGCCTGATGAAGGGATGAAGCTCGCGGCCGCGAGGAGAGAAGGGATGAAACGAAACAACGGGTTGAGAATTAAGAGATGCGACGAGGATTGTCTGTGGCGACAGTTGACTTTGCAAAATAATGGCTGGTGGTTTGGGACAAAAATGCAGACGGTTTTTTTTTTTTGGCCTCCTGCCATTTTCACGTCAATATCGCCTGCCGGCGCGACGCGGCGAAGACTGGCAGTCGCGTCCCCGGACTGCGGGGTCTGGTTCCGGATGCCCTTGCGTGGGTGGCTGGTCTGTGCAGCATCTAACCAGAAGTACCAAGTACTCGTCCGGGCCTGGTGCGCGTGAAGCAATATTGCAGGGCATTCTTAGTCGCCGGCAAGTAGTGAGAACCTCAGCTCAGTTAGCGCCCGCCGTGTCGTCAAGGTCTGACGACATTGTGCCTCTGAACTCGACCCTCCCAAGCTTACCCTCCGCTGCGATCTTCAAGACGCTTAACAGTGATTAGTCGGTAAGTCAGCATTCCTCTCAGTGCCCCTCTAGGCTGCCTGGTGCACTTTCGTCATCTTCGTGCTTGTTTCTCTCCTTCTCGAAACTAAACGACGCTTTTTGTCCTGCAAACCCGCCTTGAGCCGAGCCTTGCTGATTACCGAAACCTGAAGATCGGCCTTGGGCGCCAGTGGCCTATCGGTGACGACGACCTTGCCCGCCCTTTCGACGTCGCGAGACCGCCATGGCATCGACACCTCAGGCCTAACGTCCACCGGACCTCGTCTCGACTGCTTGAGCAACGAGAAAGCTAGTCATTCATGGACTAAGCTTGCAACATTGTGAGCCGCGAGCTTACCGCTTACTTGTATCGCCGGCCGACCGCCTACGCTCTGTCTGTCTGTCGTCCCACGACCCAGCACCACACCGGGCTGGAGACGAACTTAGGCCCAACTTCTACCTGTTGTCCGCTGTCCTTCGATAATATACCATTATGGCTAGCAACGCCTCGAGGCTCACGTCCGACTCTCCGGCCTCGGGGTCTGTGAGCTCTCCCCTCCGGACCCGTCGTGATTCCATAAACTCGATATCCGTCAGCTCCATCACCGACAAGGAGCAGCTCGCCCATACCCTCGACAAGATACACACCTCAGCGAGCCAGTGCAACTCTCTCACAACATTTAACGACTTCGCCCCTGCCCCGGGTGCTGCGCCTGCCTCCGAGAGTAGAGGAGCCGCTGGCGACCTGGTACACCAAGGTCTTAGCGGCCTATACAGTCGGCTCAGAGAGGCAGTTGGAGCGGGGAGTTCATCCAAGACAATACCGGAGGAGAATACGGCAGAGAAACAAGAAGCCTCTTCAAAAAGAACATCATTCAGTGGCCATGCCTCCAAGGCTTCGATAAGCTCGCTTAGTCGTGTCGACACCGTCAGTACATTGTCCACCATTACATCACAACCACCTCTCACAACCGATGTCGCCCCGCCCATTGTCTCGGCCGGAGCTGCCGATGGCCGATCACAGCAACCTCAGACATCCAAGGCCACAGGAATCAGTTTGATGACTGGAGGCAAGTCAAACCAAGCGCCCAAAGCCCCTAGCTCCATCGCTGCCGACCCCACCATCGCCCCCGTTACTGTACATCGGGATGCCAGTCGTAGCACAATACGCACCGAGGATAGCACTGGCCAAGGATCTAGTCGAAAGAGCATAACTCGGGCAGATCTTCAGGCACACCTTGCGACAACCGACTCTTCGGTTAATCTGTACGACTTGAAAGAAGGAAAATTGCCACCCCGGTCCAAGCGAGAGGATACTTCTAGCATCGAGGGAAGTATTGACACTCCATCTAGCCCGCTCAAGGGTCCTTCTCGCGCAGTCACATCTCTGCAAACTCGTGGAATTCGCAGCAACTCCGGAACATCCTCCCTCCTCTCCCCTGACAGTATTCGACGAAGACCCACTGTCATAGACCGAATTAGTCGATCAAGATCACCTGGCGTCCCGGGATCTAGAGACTCGTCACTGGACCGCGGAACTGCCGAAGCGAGTCCAGTCAACACCTCTGCCCACAACTCCGTATGCCATGAGTCGTTCTCTCAAGATCCACAACCGCAGACGATGGCATCCGGGAGTCTCAGGATACCAGGAACAGTTATGGGCCACGACGACGCATCCGAGCAAGTCAACGCACAGCTCGACAGGATGCGCAAGCAAGTTCTGAACAAGGAGTTCTGGATGAAGGATGATACTGTCAAAGAGTGCTTCCTCTGCCAGGCTCCGTTTTCAGCATTTCGCAGAAAGCATCACTGTCGTACGTGTGGTTGCATTTTTGACTCCAAGTGCACGACTGTGATATCCGGGGAAAAGTTTGGTGTACAGGGCTCCCTCCGTGTTTGCAAAAGATGTCTTGAGGTGATTAGCAGACGCTTTGATGGAAGTGCTTCCGAGGACTCTGGAGATGAGCAGTCGTTCATGCCGAGATTCTTCGGGGGAAATCACGGAAAGAGCCTTAGCAATGCTAGTCAGTCAAGGCTTAGGGAGCAAGAATCTGGGCTAGGTTCTGAAGGCTCAGAGGATTCTCGACCCGTATCAACGCCAATGATGGCTATAGCTGCAACACGACGTGTTGGGGAGAGTCGTACGGCGGCCGTACTTGAGATTGACGCACCTCAGTTGAGCAGACCTGGCTCATCCCGATCTCTCAAGTCCTTGAGTGGGCGACCGCACTCTTCGGCGGGTCACAAACGGCATCACTCAA
The DNA here is from genome assembly GCA_020740775.1 of Ilyonectria destructans. NCBI lineage: Eukaryota > Fungi > Ascomycota > Sordariomycetes > Hypocreales > Nectriaceae > Ilyonectria > Ilyonectria destructans. The sequence continues at coordinate 1,416,020 of JAHEWK010000011.1, forward strand.
AACATGGCCTTCTGGGACGATTCAAGCCTGCCCAAGAGGAACGAGCGCCTTTTCGACGGGGAATTGATGCAGAGAATGCCAAAAAGCCAAAATTCCCAGCTTTCCACGACGATAACATCATTGACCCTGAGTTGGCCGATTACATGTCAGACGAATCGAGCGAGGATGAGCAGATGAGCATTTTTGCCACCATGTCTCAGGGTGATCTACAACCTGCGAGCTTTGACAATGACAAATCCGAATTTGCGCCATTCATGAACGCTGGAAGGAAGTATCGCCATAGGGGAGGCGAAAAGAGCATCAGCGGTGTGAGCTTCGTTAGCAGAGGAGGCTATGATGAGTTGAGCGGACCGCCGGGTCTAGCTGGGCATCGACGAGCACCCAGGCGGCGCAATACCAGCAATGTTAGTGGCAGTATGCACCACCTGGCGTCCCCACGGCCCAAGTCTGGCGTTTACAAAGGATTTTCGACATCTTCCGAAATGCTCTTCTCCATGGACACTCCGAACCAGAGCGCATCGCAGGTTACCAGGAGTGATTCGTTGCAGCATAAAAAGGCACCAAAGGCTGAGCTCAATGCGTCTAGTTTGAGGCACGTCGACAAGCTCCTGCACCAACTCCTTGAGGATGCCGAAGTCCCTAATCCTCCAGCATGGCAGAAAGCGCTCGTACCCATTCTGTTGCGCTCAACCGATGATGTAGACCCCGATGTTGCCAAAGGAGAAGACATGGACATCAGGCACTATGTTAAACTGAAAAGGATTCCGGGTGGTAAACCTGGCGACACATCCTACATCTCAGGAGTTGTGTTTACAAAGAACTTGGCACTAAAGAGTATGCCGCGTCGGATCGCAAACCCACGAATTGTGCTCGTTACGTTCCCCATCGAGTATCAACGACATCAACAACATTTCATGAGCTTGCAACCCGTCATTGAACAGGAGAAGGAGTTTCTTCGAGTTGTTGTCCAAAGGATAACGAACCTTCGCCCTCAAGTACTGCTCGCCGAGAAGAGCGTCTCAGGTGTAGCACTCCAGTACCTCTCCGAAGCGAACATCTCTGTGGCCTACAATGTCAAACACACGGTCATTGAGGCAGTCGCTCGGTGCGCGGAGACCGAAATTATATCCTCGTTGGATATGCTCGCCTTGCCCGTCCAGGTGGGCCGATGCACCGCCTTCGAGGTTAGGACCTTTGTTAACAACGATTACCCTGGCAGGAAGAAATCGTACATCTTCCTGTCTGGCTGCACACCGGAGTTGGGCTGTACCATCACTATGCGAGGCGCGAATAACATGGTACTCGCAAAGATCAAGCACATCATGGAGTTCATGGTTTACGTCGTCTACAACCTGAAACTAGAGTCTAGCCTCCTCAGGGACGAGTCTATCGAGGCCCCCGAAGGCGGCGATTCTATGACTAGTTCGCTCAACGCTTTGAACGATAGTATCAGGTCTCTGAGCGTCGCCAGCGTCGAAGTTTCCAAAGATGCGCCCGCCGTGGTAATCAACCAAGCCCCCGGCGAGAGTGAACCGCCGTCCCAGACCACTGTGGATAGCTCCAGTGTTGCCGAGACAGATGACGCTGCGCCGTTGTCCCAACCTGAGCAGCCTGTTCAGGAGCGTCCAAAGGTGGTTTCCCTTCATGAGAGTCATACCCATGCCGCACAAGATCAAGACAGCCAAGTTCCTGACGATATTCCGATGCCGACTTTCTACAGCGATATGGTGTCTAAATATGAGACAAAGATTCTTTCAGCGTCCCCATATGTCAAGTTTACGCAACCATATCTTTTGATGAAGGCGCGCGAGCAAGAAAGACGACTCCTATACCTACGTCGACTACGCGATCACGATTTAGTCGAGGAAAAGGAGGATCCGGAGAAAGCAGGACCACAACTCTTCCAGCTGATCAAGCCGGAAATGGTCGATGAGATCGGCCAGAAAGCTCCGAGACAGATCATGGAGATTCTGCATGCCGTCCACGATGCCGAGTACGACAAGGCACTCTACAACTACCAAACCCAGACGCGCCAGTGGGAGACCTACATCCAAGGAAACATCGATCTTTTCGACCCATACTCGCATCAGAATATCGTGGTTCTGTACTCGGTCATCTGTACAGAAACGAAGATCCCCTGCACTGAGCCGTCATTGGTTGCCATCAACTTTTATGACGAACAGCATATTGATACTGGCATGGACCCTGATTGCACGTTGGGACAGTACATTGTGGATCTAGCATACACGATGGATCACGTCTGCAACTCCAATGGTTGTGAACGCAAGATGGTTGAACACCACCGAACCTACGTTCATGACCAGTCTCGAATCACAGTCTTCGTCGAGCATGTACCAACTACTACCCCTAAACGATCCGAGCTCAGCGAAGGCATCACGATGTGGACATACTGCAAGACCTGTAAGAAGGACACGGAAGAGACGGCTATGTCGGAGACCACGTTCAAGTACTCGTTCGGCAAGTACTTGGAACTGCTGTTGTGGGGTCACGGCCTGCGGATGAAGGATGCTCACCATTGTTCTCACGACCACCACCGCGATCATGTTCGATACTTCAGCCTTGAACATGCGCGAATTCGGATTCACTGGGACCCCATTGATCTCTTGGAGATCGTTGTCCCCCGAGCCAGAATAACCTGGAAAGTTGCTAACGACTTAAAGCTCAAGAACGAAATCTTTAGCAAGATGGAGGAACGTTGGCAAAATTTTATGTCATCTGTCAACACCAGGCTTCTGAGTATCAGGATCGACAGTGTTCTTCCCGAAAAGGCGGACCTCTGCAAGGCAGAAGTGGACCACTTGATCGCAAAGGCAAGCGAGGACGAACCTGCCATGGTTCAAAGGCTGCAAGACATCTACATGAATTCCAAGTACTACGAAGTGGTGCCTTTCAACAGTATCGTGCGAGAGATGCTCGAGAAGGCTGGTGAATGGGATCAAGCCTTTACCAAGTTTGAGGCAGACTTCCTTGGCGACAAAGATATGCGCCAGCTGACAATAATGCAACTCAAGAAAATGTTCACAGACAATGAGTCAAAGGAGTCACTTGCGTCGAACGAAGGGACACCGTCAACTGCTGACAGCGAAGAGCGACCTTCGCAGACATTCACAGAGGCGGAGGAAAAGAGCACTCAACCTACCGATTACACGGACAATAGCATGGAGGGTAGTATGACTTCAGCTCAACCCGGTCACGAGAAAGACTCGGCTAGTGATGATAGAAAGGCCGAAAGCCCACCCGAGAGTGCCATCGAGAGGGTGGAACATCTTGATTTGGCGCTTCCCGCTGCCGAAATTCCTCATGCTGCGGAGCATCCTCAGCCAGACGAGAAGAGCCAAGCACCAAGCTCTGTGCCCTCTCAAGATGCGCTCCCGGTAGATCCACCGCTGTTGCCAACCACGGTTGACGAATGTTCGGACGAGGCTCAGTTGGATGAGGCCTCCTTGGCTGAGGCTACGGACGAAGTTGCTCCTTTGCCTTCGGCTTCCTTGCCGACTTCTGGTCAAACCTTGACTGAGAAGGTCGATCAGATGCGTCGCGAACAGGGTATTCGGCCAACTCATTCTAACGAATCTGCTGGGCCATCAAGTCCTGTGACTGAGCGTGCACCATCCCGAAAATCCGGCCAGAACGTGTCGCCACCGATGGTGCGAGCCATCTCCCATCCTATTCGGCAGCTGCCTAGAAGTCAGTCTGGGATTGGAAAGTCATTTGGGCTTAAGGAATCAAAGACAAATCCCCTGGAATGCACAAGCCCTGAACCAGTTGTCGAAGGCTCGATCAGAGGGGATAAGAAACTCTCCGATCGATTAAGTCTGAGCAGCCTCAAGAACCGTGGGAAGGCAACCACATCAGGCATCCCTCGGTTCATACACAAGAAAAGAGAATCAAAGGTTTCAACCCTGGCAAGGCACTTCGAACAACTCAGTCGTGAGTTTGAAAAGGAGCGCATTCGGGACCGCAAGAAGCGTGCTGCCAGCATGCGTGCACCCCGAGCGATGTTGCCGAGAACCACGACCAAGGCCATTGTGGAGGTGTATGATGATGTGAACGAGGCGTTTGAAGAGCCTTCGCCGCCGACTGACAGTGTTGCGGATCGCGATGGCAAGCAACGTTCAGCGAGCATAACCTCTCGGCAATCTGAGATAGCGCCGAGGACTGAGCCTCCAACCGAACCCCCGACCCCTGTGGAGCAAACCTTCCCGCGAGATCTGCATCAATCGAAGGAAGACAATGATGAGGCTACCACTGCCAACACCAGCCAGGGATTCTCAGACGATGAGGGGGGAGTAAGCGATCAAGAGCATTCTGTTCCAGATGAGTATCTGCCCGACATCAAGGAGATCGCCGACTCGCTTGAGCCGAGCACCGATATTCCACTCGAACTCCCTAAGCACCAGAGGACAAGTTTGATGAAGTACCTCACAACCTTCTGGGCTGAGCGCTCAGCGAGTGGCTGGACACCACTGGACTATCCCGTCAATCCAACTGACCACATCTTTGTCGACTCTGACATCATTGTGAGAGAAGACGAGCCCAGCTCTGTGGTAGCCCTCGCCCTCAGCAGCGAAGATTACCAAGGCAAGCTCGCCAATATTCGACGGGAAGCCCAAGAGATGATGCAGCGGGAATCAGAAAGCGGCGGGGATACCGACCCTAAATCATTCCCTACTTCAGACGGCGCGGACTGGATGGTGTCGGAGAGTGAGCTGGAGAAGAGTTTGCTTCGGGTCACGGGCACACATCTCAAGTACCAGTTCCGCGAGGGTTCAGCCACTATGACGTGCAAGATCTTCTACGCTGAGCAGTTTGACGCTCTGAGGAGAAAGTGCGGCGTTGCGGAGCGTATCATTGAGTCCCTGTCCCGCTGCCTTAAGTGGGATTCGAAAGGCGGCAAGACCAAGTCCGTCTTCTTGAAGACCCTCGATGATCGACTGGTGTTGAAGGTAAGATTGCCTCTGCTCCTATTTCTCTTCTGAGCTAACATGCATTATAGTCCCTGTCACCTATCGAAACGTCGGCATTCCTACGATTTGCACCGGGATACTTCAACATCATGGCCGAGGCTCTGTTTCATGATCTGCCCTCGGTGATTGCTAAGATGCTTGGCTTCTTCCAGGTCTTCATCAAGAACCCCGTCACTGGAACCGATATCAAGCTAGACTTGCTCGTGACGGAGAATCTGTTCTACGACCGTTCGGCGTCAAGAATCTTCGATCTCAAGGGTTCAATGCGCAACCGCAAGATTCAGTCCACCGGAGAACAAAACGAGGTGCTTCTCGACGAGAACATGGTTGAGTACATTTACGAGTCCCCGTTGTTCGCGCGTGAACATTCGAAGAAGCTCCTCAGGGCGTCGGTCTGGAACGATACGCTGTTCCTGGCGAGACAAAATGTCATGGACTACTCCCTCATGATTGCCGTGGACGAGGAACGAAAGGAGTTGGTTGTTGGAATCATCGACTGCATCCGAACATATACCTGGGACAAGAAACTGGAGAGTTGGATCAAGGATCGCGGGTTTGCGGGCGGAGGTCGCAACCGGCCGACTGTCACAAGTCCCAAAGATTATAAGTCGCGCTTCCGAGAGGCGATGGCACGGTATGTTTTTCCAACTTGATGATGAAGTCGATTACTTTGCTGACGTATCAACTTGTAGATATATCCTGCAAGCGCCCAACTGCTGGCATCTCTTCAACAACCCTCAATACCCTCACTACGGCGGGCGTGCCAGGTTTGAGGAGCCTGAGATGTAAAGAATTAACTTGGAGATGAATAATGGAAGGCACGGTTCTGCAACGGCCGAGACGCATTGGTTTATTATTAATGATTGCTTTCTGATATTGGGGGCGTCTGCTTTTGTTCAGTCAAACACATCATTGCCATCAAGCGAGCAAGATCTACCTATCGCATTCGTTAGATGAGAGGAATACGCAGTTATTTGTGGAGGATTTCGGGTCAAGATATACCATTAGCTAGATACCCTTATGGAAACGACGTCTTAGATGGTTTCGATGATATCTGGTCAGTGTCAATTCACTTGTGTGATTCAGTAATGCATAGGTAATCAGCCTGCTGTTGCGTGCCTCAGTATAAGTTTGCTCGGGGATCGTGCACTTCGGCGCCTCGATCTGGTGCTCATGGCCGCTGAGCCCACTGAAGCCCTCTGAAGGCCGCCGTAGTTTCACGGCGCCACACAGCTGGGAGCCTCCACTCCACTAACTCACTGGATACGATGCGCCATCTGATCAACCCAACAATGGGCTTCGCATCTCAAACCACGGACATCAGGGCCAGCGCAAATGTCCATCGATCTCAACTGGGAGACGCTCACCAGCGGCCCCGACGGCGAAGCGCTCGCTGAGCGAATCCGGACCTTCATCCACGACAAGTTCCAGACGGTGCCACTGCCGCGCTTCATCCGCTCTGTCAACGTCCACGGCTTCGACTTTGGCACCATCCCGCCCAAGCTGGACCTCAAAGACATTACGGACCCGCTACCGGACTTCTACGACCAGGACCTCGAAGACGAAGAGAGTGAGAGCGAGGATGAGGAGCCCGAGCCGGAGGTTGCCAGCGTGTCGGCCAGGGAGCGGCCGTATCCCAGACAGGGAGACAGGGCGAGGCAGCGGCCTGGGGGGTTGAGGAGGGATCTGCTGCGGCACGAGTTCATGGGCCACGATATGGGCAGTCCGTTTTTAGGGACTTCAACGCCTGGCCTCCTCGGCGGCCCGGGGCTCAACTACTTCCAGGGCCATCTGGGAACAGGCACGCACACTCCGCTCGCGGCCGTCGCCGGAGCGCATCTGGGCAACAGCTGGATGGGCGGGCCGATCGCTCACCACTACGACTCCCGGAGCCCCAGCCACAGCCGGAACCCGTCGCAGAGCAGCATCTCAGTCGACAACTTCGGCGCCAGCCTTGCTCCGCCGCTGCAGAACTTGCGCGAGAAGTCGAGCGTGTCGACCCTAGCGCCTACGTCGGTCGGCACGTCGCGGCCGCCCACCCGGGATGCACATGTCACGGCCATGTCCGGCTCGGCCATTGTCGACGATGACGACGAGGAGGAGGATCCGCAGGGCCAGGAGCCGAGACGCGAGCCCCGGGTGGAGGATGTGCAGGCTGTCTTCAGGATCACATACCGCGGCGACATACGTTTAAACCTAACGGCAGAGATCCTGCTAGACTACCCAATGCCTAGCTTTGTCGGTATCCCACTCAAGCTCAACATCACGGGCATGTCGTTTGATGGCGTCGGCGTCCTGGCGAACATCCGCAAGCGCGTCCACTTCTGTTTCCTCAGTCCGGACGATGCGCTCGCCGCCGTGGGGCCGGATGAAGAGGAGGATGAGTCTGGCACGAAACACGAACACACCAAGCCGAGGTTCGGTGGTCTACTGCAAGAGATTAAGGTCGAGAGCGAGATTGGTGAGCGGGACGGGCGCAAGCAGAGTCTCAAGAATGTGGGCAAGGTAGAGAGGTTTGTGCTGGAGCAGGTGAGGAGGATCTTCGAGGAGGAGTTTGTATATCCTAGTTTCTGGACATTCCTGGTATAATGGCGTAGGATGGTGGTCATTATGGGTATATTAAAAAGGAGGCAATGCCGTCCGGCGTCATGTCATATTTACTCTAAGTGCGGGTCAGACCCAGGCTACTTCCACCTCGTTCACTCAACAAATAATCAACCCGACAAGCACACAAAGCAATTTGTGTCATTCACAATCATGTCAAAGTCCGTCTGAAGCCCTGGTACGCCTGCTGAATATCCAGCTCGAGCTCGCGGGCCTGCTGCTCGCCCAGCTCTTCGGTAGCCTTCATCTGGTTGAGGGTGATGAGCCACTGCACGATCTTGCCGCGGTTCTCAAAGTCCTTGTCTGTGACGCGGTTGACCGACTGGATGACGTCTGATAGCAGGGGGTGTAGCTGGTCCTTGGAGAGCAGGCCGAGCTTAACGGCGTCGAGGAACGTGATAAACTCCTGCGTGGCTTCAAGGATCAGCACGCCGCTGGTGTTGTTGGCCGCTGAGGGAGCGGGGGTTGGAGCCGAGGAGGCAGCCGTCATGGTCGTCGAAGGCATACCGACGCGGAGGCGCTCAGTAGCACGAGGCGCATCAAGCTGCAGATTCGTTAGCATGCGATTCCGGTTCCATCCGTTCATATGGCAGAGGACATACATCCCACTTGGCCTTGAACTCCTCCAGGCCCTCGAATTCCTTGGCAATGGTTTCATCGGCCAGAAGCGCCTTGTACTGCCTCAGCGATCGCTCGCATATCTCGGTGTACTCGGCTTCCGGGATTGCATCTTTGAGGAATGCCTTCTCAAGCTCGTCGAGCGTGACGATGATGCTGAATAGCTCGCCGAGGGAGTCTTGGAGATCGCGCTCAGCACGAGTCTCAGTCAGTTTGACCTCCTACATGAGGCGGTTAGCAACGGCGTTCACCGAGGTGATGCGGGGTCAGATTGAGCGCACCTCGTCGAGGTTGATAGTCGCGGATAGGTTCGTATTCGGAACATAGCTGTGCGGCGTTGGCGCATAGCCTTGTCGCGGTATCATGGTGGAAGAGGCATTGGCTTGCTCATTGAGCCGGAGAGGCCATTCTAAGCTCGAGGTGGGATGGTGGCGGGCCTGGACGGTTACGTAGAGGGACCCGGCAGAATTCCTCCACCGCCTGCTGCTTTCAGACGCGCCTCGTTATCGATAAGCTCGCCGCAAAATTTTTGGCTCAGTGCAGAGCTGCGACGAAAACCGCCAACGCCAACGCCCCAACTCCTTCACAAAACCCAATTATCCCAATTCTTCACCAGCCAGAGCGCTCCCGCTATTCACAATGGGGGCTGGCAAGAAGAATCTCAAGGCGACGAAGAAGTTCGAGAAGAATCGCCTCACCGGTGTTCTCGACAAGAGAAAGGCCAACGCCAAGGTCAAGCAGCGCCAGCAGATCAAGGACAAGAAGGTGCTCCGAAAAGCCACCGACTCGGAATTCTACAAGGGCTCCAAGGATGGCGCTGAGGGCGAGGTCAAGAAGCCCGCCCCCAAGGGAAAGAAGATCAACGAAATGAGCGTCGACGACTTCTTCCAGGGCGGCTTCGACGACATTATTGACAAGAAGGTCAGCAAGGACGGCAAGCTTGGGAAGCGCAAGAGGGCTGGACCCGAGGGTGACGTCGAGATGGGCGAGGGCAGCGACTCTGACGAGCCCGTCGGCGCGCAGCCTGTCGCCAGTGACAGCGAGGACGAAGGAGAGGACGACGACGACCTGGGCATGAGCAGGAAGACCATGGACGACCTCGCCGAGAAGGACCCCGAATTCTACAAGTTCCTCGTCGAGAACGACCCTGAGGCCCTAGACTTTGACGACAACGCCGACCTGGCAGAGGTCGACGAGCTCAGCGCTAGCGACGAGGAGTCAGAAGAGCAGCCCAAGAAGAAGCGGAAGAAGGAGAAGAAGACGGACGAGGACGAGGCCGAACCCGTTGGGTCAGGAAGCGAATTGACCCGAGAGCTTGTCGCCTCATGGAGGAAAGCCATGACCGAGAAGAAGTCTCTGAAGGCGGCGCGACGAGTCGTCCTTGCCTTCCGCTGTGCCGCTCTACTCAATGACGAGGACGAGGACGTAAAGCAGCGATATACCATCAACAGCCCCGAGGTCTACAACGACATCCTCATCCTTGCCCTCAAGGAGATCCCCGTCGTCATGAACCACCACCTCCCCGTCAAGGAGTCAGCATCGGGCAAGGTGCACGTCCAGACCGAGTCCAAGAAGTTCCGCACCCTATCGTTGTTGCTCAAGACGTACACCTCGTCCATTATGCACCTCCTCGGCACCCTCTCGGACGACGGGACGCTCAAGCTCACCCTGTCATCCATCACTCCCATCCTGCCCTACCTGCTCTCCTTCAAGAAGCTCATCAAGGCTCTCGCCAAGGCCGTCGTCAACTTCTGGGCGCAGCCCGCCAGTTCCGAGACGACGAAGATCACAGCCTTCCTCGTCATGCGACGCCTTGTTGTCATTGGTGACAAGGGTATCCGCGAGACGGTCCTCAAGGCCGTCTACCAAGGCCTCATCCAGGGCTGCCGTGTCACCAACGCCAACACCATCCAGGGCATCAACCTGATGAAGAACTCAGCCGCCGAGCTCTGGGGCATCGACCAGGCTGTAGGCTACACCACGGCCTTCACCTTCATCCGCCAGCTCGCCATCCACCTGCGCAACAGCATTGTGCACAACAAGAACGACGCCTTCCGCATCGTCTACAACTGGCAGTACACCCACTCCCTCGACTTCTGGTCCTGCGTCCTCGCCGAGCACTGCAGCCCCCTCAAGGAGGCCGAGTCCGGCAAGGAGAGCCAGCTCAAGCTCCTCATCTACCCACTCGTCCAGGTCACCATGGGCGCCATGCGCCTCATCCCCACCGCCCTGTACTTCCCGCTCCGCTTCCACCTCATCCGCTCTCTTCTTCGTATCTCCCGCTCCACCGGCACTTTCATCCCGCTTGCCTCTCCTCTCATTGAGGTCCTCACCTCGGCCGAGATGAAGAAGGCCCCGAAAGCCGCCTCCATCAAGCCGTTCGACTTCGCCGTCGCCTACAAGGCCCCCAAGTCGTTCCTACGCACCCGTGTCTACCAGGACAGCGTCGGCGACCAGGTCGTCGAGCTCCTAAGCGAGTACTTCCTCCTCTGGGCTACTTCCATCGCCTTCCCGGAGCTCGCCCTGCCCGTCAACATCCAGATCAAGCGCTGGCTCAAGCAGGCCCGCCACCGGACCCAGGGCAACAAGAACGCCAAGCTCGTCGGCCAGCTCGTCCTCCTGGTCCAGAAGCTCGAGGCCAACGCCAAGTTCATCGAGGAGCGCCGCGCAAAGGTCGACTTCGCCCCCAGGGACCGCTCCCAGGTCGAGGCCTTCCTGCGCGACTTTGACCTCGCCAAGACCCCCCTCGGTGCCTACGTTGTCGGACAGCGCAAAGCCCGCGCCGAGCGCGTCAAGTTGTTTGAGGAGGCTAGGCGTGAGGATGACCGCAAGCGGAGGGAGGATGAGAAGGCAGATCTCGAGGACGTGATCGACAGCGAGGACGATGACGAGGAGGAAGATGATGAGGATATGGAGGATGATATTGTCGATGACGACGATGAGGATGAAGAGGATGACGAGGAGTAAATCAAAAGTCAATAATTGGTCTGTACGTAGAAATGGGCGTGATTTTCCGCCCGATAGAGCTGAATCAAGGATACCTACCTTTTCTCTGTTTACTTTAAAGCATATGTTGGCATCGTCACAACAGCGAAGCAAAATCTTTTGGTGTGATGTGAATTAATCATTCATTTCAAAGGTCATTCCCAGCTCCAGTCCGACGAGCCATAAGTGTACAGAGACGATACAAACACTCCTATTTCCCAAACTCCCCGAAAATGCCATCCAGCCTACGGCGGCCCCTTGCACAAAAAAAGGCACAACATCCAAATAGGGCGGATGCCTCATCCAAACCCAAAAAACGCCGAGTCAATGGGTGACTCCAATTTAAGCACGCCTCTTCCGCTCCCAAACATTCATTTCCGTATCAGTTTTCAAAGCTCCGGGATTCCCTCCCAGGTGAGCTGGTCGCTACCACGGGTGACATCTCGGACGGTCATGCCCGTAATGTTGAGGACGGTCATTTCAATCTCCTCCTCAGACATGGCCTGACCTGCAGCCTTCTGTCCCTCAAGGACGTCGTACAGGCTGTAGATCTGGTCGTTCTTGGCCTCGAGGCGCTTGAGTAGGGCGCGAATGTTCTCAGCGAGACTGATGCGCTCCCGGCGACCGAGGGCCTTGTCGCGGCCGTTGTATTGCGTCTGGATACGGGAGAGCTCGAGTTGCAGGTGGTGAGACTCATCCTCGAGGCCCTTGATGACCATCGCGAGAGCGTGACCGGGGGAATTGGCGGGACGCATGGTGGGGTCCTCGGTGGAAAGATCACGGTCAGTGACAGGGACCGGTCGGGAAACGGTGATACGCTTCTTGCCAACAGCCAGGTCCGCCGAGGTCAGGATACCGCGGTGGGAAGTAATGCGGCTGCAGACAGTACAGTTGCGGCAGTTATGCTCGCACAGATCATCCAGGACGCGGCGGGCATCAATGGAGAGGGTGGCGCAAGTGTCCTTGTCCACGCTCCTGATGCTATCGGCGGTGAACTCGGACACAACGGTGTGTCGTTGAGACGATCGCGACTGGGAGCGGACGTGCTGTGACTTCTGGCTCTGGCTGGTCAAATCCTGAGTAGCCTGCTTCTGCTCCTTGGTCTTCAACTCCTTGCGGGCCTTGGGGACCACGTTCAGCTGGATGGAGTAGTCCTGAGTCTGAGTGGTGTTATCCACGGACTGCAGGCCGGTGGTGTCATCATTCTCATCAAACTGGTCGACTTCTTCAACTGTGGCACCCTTGGACGAAGCCCGGCGACTGGTCTGCGAGTCCCTGCGACGCTTGCTTCCCTGGTTCGCAACATTGGAGCTGGTCTTGTTCGATGGCTTTTCTGGTATCGAAAAGGCGACCTTCTGGCTTTGGCCGGTCTTCGCAGAGGAGCTCTTGCTCTTGCTGCGAGACCTATGTTGGATCTCACGAGTCTCGGTATGGGATGTCGTTTCGCGTTTGGTAGTATTTCGCGTCTCTTGCTCGGTGACGTCGGGGATGGTCGGCAACTTGGTGCTCTGGGCTGTCAACTCTGGCAGGTCCTTGGTCTCAGTGTTCTCAACCGGGTTCGTGTCATTGGTGTTGATCGTGATATCCGGAATGAAAAATGCCGACGTCATGTTCTCCTCAGTCTCCTCGTCAAGTTGAGCAGAAAAGTCTTCCTTAGCGATGGGTCGGCAATGATCCAGTTGCTGCTTCAAAAATTCGACCTCGTCCTTTAGCTTCACGTTTTCGTCGTGCATATCGTGAATACTACGCTCGAAGCCAGAGTTCTCCCGACGGAGGATCTTGTTCTCGCTGAAGTACTTCTCGTTGTGTCGCACCAGGCTCTCGTTGTCCTCGCGGAGCGTGATCTTCTCCTGACCATGGTTCTGCATCTCCTGCTGCAGAGTCTCAACCTCCTCTCTAGCGGCATCAAGCTCATGCTGAGCACCGTCCAGATTCTCTCGGAGATCTTCATTCTCTTCAATCAATGTCTTGTTGTTTGTCCGCAGAGATCGGTTCTCAGTGATCAGAGACTGCTGATCCTGGCGGGTCTTGTTGCTGCCGGAACGCAATGACTCAATTTCCAGTTTGAGACTCTCGTTCTCTTGTCGGAGGGTCTTGTTAGCTGCCTCAAGTGACGTGTTCTCAAGCTCCAGGGCATCTCGGCCATGCTTCAACGACATGAGATCCCGACGGAAGGTGTCATTGTCGTGTCGAATTTGCTCTGTTGACTCGAGTTGTCGGTGAGTGGTTTCGAGTTCCTTCTCCTTAGTGCTCAACTTGCGGGTAAGCTTGTTGATGTCCTCACACGCCTCTTGGAGTTTTCGTACAGCGCGATCCCTCTCCTGGGACACGGCATCGTTTTCAATCTCGTTAAGGCTGGTCTTTCGTGAGACCTGCTCCAGTCGAGACTGCAGCGTGGACACCTCAACCTCCAATCCTACACTTAGTTAGCGGTGTACATTCTCGCGCATAATACATTTACTCACGGTGTTTCTGAATCATCAGCTGCTCGTTCTGATGAGAGCTAAAATCATCGTTGATGTGTTTGCGGGACTTGAGCTGGGCCTCTAGTTGCTCAACTTGTTGTTGGAGATTCTCGGCGTATTCTTGCACCTTGTCGTAATGTTCTTGCAGAGAGATGATCTCCTCGCGGATCATATCCATGGACACAAAGATTTTTTCCTCATCTTCGGGCACCTCGAGTCCGTCCACCTCAGCATGGTGGTTGACGGAGTACTTGTCCTTTAGGTCATGGACCTTGCCGTTCTTGACAAAGATGGGGACACCGTTCCTCATCGAACCACTGAACCGAAGAGTGCCGGTGACAAAGTCCCCGAGATGAGAGACATCGGGCATGAAGAATGACCGAGCATTGGTCTCATTGTGACTAGGGCTGTGCATGGATTCTGGTGAAGGAGGGACAGCTGTCAGACTCGATTTGGCTGACGACATCTGGGGGGAAGGACGATCATGCGCGGGCTCCCGCTGCTCGTAGCTCTTGGGAGTTTGCGACACGTTGCGTAGGCGTTCAAGCGCATCCGAGAGGGACTGTTGGCGCTGGTGTTGTTCCTTCATGCTGTCTGAAGGGACGCGAGTCTGGACCTTGGCCAGAGGGCTGGGGTTGCGAGTGATCTTCAAGGCCGCGTTTGACAGTGTTCGGACGGGAGACCTGGCAAGGATAGAGGACAGGTCTGATTCGGTGTCGGCGCTAGGCTGCATCTCGGCGCGGGTCCTGTTGGATCCTGTCCAGATGTTCTGGGTAGAGTCGTCGGCGAACTTAACGGCCGCGGCTGGGGGCTTGTTCTCCTTGGACTCTGCACTCAGAGGTCGCGTGTCGGTGTGGTCGTCGAAGATGGGTGCGTTGCGGGACTTGGGCATGCCAAAGAACTCAGGCCACTTGCGGTGGGCAGCCTCCCAGTTGATGGGCGGGTTGTTGCGGGGGGCGGTAACGCGGGCAATATCCTCGTTGAGTCTGCGTGTGGACTCGCCGTCGGGATCGGAAAAGACGGAGGATAGAGTTGGGCTGACGGTGCCGTGGGAGCCAGTGGAAGAGGGTGGTGAGTTGAAAGGGTTGTCGCGGTTGGCGTTCATTTCTCTAAGGATGCGGGAGCGATATCTGCTAACAGCGTCGGCCTCCATGGCTCTTTTCACGCGTTACGGCGCGTGGTGGTGGGTGAGGCCTTGGAATTGACGCGGGCGGAAGGACCCAGTGAGCGCGTTTTGAAAGGGCAAGCTCGCGTTGGGTTGCTGGGGTAGTCAATGGTAGAAGGGACAAGTTCCGCGACGCGCTGAGAAAGAATTGCGCGACGGTATAGACATGGACTGAAGACTGGAAAGTTGGTGCTGGGCGTGCGAGAAGGAAGAGAGTCGGGGTTGTGGACCGTGGGTTGTGGTCGCGGGAAGGTAAAGAGGTGCCAGGGTATGTTGGTGTCTGTTTTGGGTTGAAAGTAAACAAAGCACCCAAGCGACCCACTTTTGCTGAAATCCCGCTTCACCACTCGCTAGAAGACGGCGGAGAGGCCACTAAATGGACGGGTAGAGCCCACTAACAGGCCGGAGCCACTAAAAACCAGCCTGTAGGATTCGCTCGCCCACGGAAGACGAGTCTTTCTGGGGCCAATTGGCGGCGGGGAAGGAATTCACTGTCCATTCACGTGTGCGCACTTCGCATGAGGTGTACATGAATGAACATGCAATGATACCTGGAGATTTCTCAACGACAAAAGGAGGCATTGGCTAGATGCAGAATGGTTTCTTAATCAGAGGTTCTCATTCTTTATGCTAAAGGTGTTTCGAGGAAGCTATTGTGGCAGTCCTCTCGACGTCCGCATTCGCTCTCTGTCCTAGGATTGTTAGGGTTCCCTCCCACTCCCGCCGCCCACAACGCAACTCTCTCTATCTCTTGCATCATCCCCATGCCATACGATAAACGACAATGATAGACAGGAGGTCGCACAACGGCGTCAGGCCAATATCATTCTCGTTGCGACCGAGTACGAGAGAAAACCATCTCGTGACCAATAATGCCGCTGGCGCCAGTCACCAAAGGCATGGCGCGCTCTTCACATCCACCCTCCCGCCCGGAACCGTCCATTCAAGACCCAGAATCCTGGTCATGTCTCTGCCGGTTTGTCGCAATCCTCGTGGCCCACTTGTTTTTTTAGGCCTGCGCCACGACCACGAACTGTCTGTGGTGGTGGGGCAAAGCGTCGCCATCCTCAAGACAAGACGAAACCCCAGTCGTCCGCCTTTTCGTCGTGTCTGATAACCTCCCTCACTCAACTACAAACCTCCCAACTTTCCGTCCTTGGTATAGAGGGTCGCCCTGATCAACACCTTCCCATAGATCCCTCGAATTCGCCATTTCCGACGCTTTTCCAACCAACAAGCCGCCCATACCGCTGATCTGTTCTCACTCCGAGATCGCATCGAGGCGGCCCTCGACATGGATCGTCCTATCCCGTAAAAACCACGCGTTGTGACCAGATGATACTCTCGCCGAACCCACGATAAGCTCGATCCCGTCGCCTACATTCGACAACGTATCGCATTTTCGCCATGGCTCGGTTATCCGCCGTGGCTGGCCTCGTCGGCCTTCTTACTGTTCAAACCGCGCTCGCGGCTCCCTCCAACGACGACACACGGCAATACTGCCCCGTCCTCTATGCCGAACCCCCAAGGAACTGCAAGCCTCTCCCCGAGTCCTTCCTGGGATTCTCTTCCAAGTCACCAGCGCCTCCTCCCGTGGATTCCCTGGTTCTCGAGTATGCCGTCGAAGCCTTGGCTGTTTTGCAAGACCAGTATTTCCACCCAGATTATGCGACTTGGCCATCTGCCATAGACTGGACGGCCGCTGTCGCAGGCACTGTAATTGCCGGCATGCTAACTACATTGTCCAAGTCTTTGGCTACTATCCAGGTCGACGGCGTGAATGACTGGAAGGCCAAGGAAAACCTCATCTCATCCTACTATGCACAGTTGGTTGGGTCATACTATGGGCAGGATGTCCTATCTATCAGAGGACAGGTGAGACACTAAACTCATCAAAGGCTTTCGTCGTACTAATACATTATCAAGGCCTATGACGATATTCTTTGGGTGGCCCTCGGCTGGATTGAGGCCATCAACTTTGTGAGGACTCACGCTGAACTGCACTACCCAAGGTCCGGACCCCATGAGGTTGTTCCAGGCAGTGGACTCAAGAATATCATGGATTCGATACCGTGGCATGGTCATAATTGGCTGTCGTCCTTCGCTCACCGCTCACGAATCTTCTGGAACCTGGGGGCTCGAGGCTGGGAAACGAAATTCTGCAAGGGGGGTATGGTCTGGAACCCTCGCCTCAACCCATACAAGAATGCCATCACCAACGAGCTCTGGATTTCTACATCCATCTCCATGTATCGCCACTTTCCTGGCGATAACTTTACAGCACCGTGGCTTGCCACGGCCGGATTCCCCACCAACGACCCTGCACACCTACAGGCCGCCATGGACGGATACAAATGGTTGATGGACGTCAACATGACCAATCATCACGGCCTGTTTGTGGATGGCTATCACATCGATGGAAGGAGGCCTGGCAACACACAGTGTGACCTTCGTGACGAGATGGTGTACACGTACAACCAAGGTGTCTTGCTCACGGGTCAGCGAGGGCTTTGGACTGTCAGCGGGGGTGCATCGTTTCTGGAGGAAGGACATGTCCTGATCCAGTCCGTCATTGAAGCGACTGGGTGGAGTCTCAAAGAGAATAAGGCCATAGATGACCCGAAGTCGATTCCATCTGGTCGATTACCACCCTGGAGAGGGCTCGGCCGCGGAGGAATTCTCGAAGAGCAGTGCGATGCAAGCGGTACCTGTTCGCAGGACGGACAAACCTTCAAGGGCGTCTTCTTCCATCACCTCACCTCTTTTTGCACGCCTCTGGACCCTCTCCAGGTTGCAGAGGGTATGAAGTTGGATAAACGAGGTTATCGGCGAGTCAAGACGGCTCATATCACTGCCTGCAGCACCTACGTAGGCTGGATCAAGCATAACGCCCTCGCAGCTCTAGGCACTCGCGACGACATGGGGCGCTTTGGCATGTGGTGGGGCGCCGGGATCTTTGATGCGGTCGTCACACTTGACAACGATGGAATCAACCACGATGCGGAGAACACGACCGATTATCGCAACCAGGGAACGCCGGAGGACGAGACGTGGGGAGGCCTCCATCGATGGCTACCCGGAACAGGCCGGTGGAGCGTGGTAGATCCGGGGACAGGTCAGAAAGTACTCGGTGACATGAAGGAGGCTCAAGGGTTTAGAGATGGGTATGCGTCCGGGGAAACGAGGCAGAGCAAACGGAGCCTTCAGGATCCAAATGAGCGGGGACGGGGACGAACGGTGGAGACACAAGTTGGCGGTCTCGCATTGCTTAGAGCATATTGGGAGCTTTCTCAAACCTGACGATGACACGGAGTTTTACGACAATACATAGCCATGATGAAGGCCACTAGATTACGCGCGTAACATAGACGATCTTTCAGATAGACGGGCAAGGCGCCCTCAATACACAACATATGTTTCAAGTTAGCATGGTCTGATTAGTGTCCGAGAGGCTAGAGCAGATGTTGCAGTGCCTAATTCGCCCGCTAAGGACTTTCGTAGGGCCATTCTGCATGCTTGTAAAGTGGACGGCACACATATCCGGGCGGCTCATCAACGCAAAACGTCACTCTCACACCTCCAGCACGAACAAGCGAGTGCGAGTCCGGCAGAGTGATTGGGCGGCCGCAATGAGTGGGGCAATATCGGAGCTTCCGTGCCCGCACCAAGCCCTTTTTGGGGGGTTGATTCGAGATGCAGTCAGCACTGCCAGCATCCATGGGGCTGCGTATCTGGGGCTGGGGTCTGCATCTCGAATGGAAGCCTCAATTGGGTTTGGGATGGAGGATTGGGAGGGAGGCACCTCATATACAAAAGGATGGAGAAGAACGAGGGGACGAAAGATTCATTTCTGAATATTATCACAAGTTCACGGATCATCAAGACATTTCTTCAGCTTCATTTGCTTGCACTCTACCCTAGACTCTCAACCTTTCGACTAAGAAATACAACTCCAAATTCTACAACCCCAACCGCCGCATTCACTATGGGCTTAATCGGCAGAATTATCTCACAACGGCTCGGGCCTCTCATGGGAGATACCAACCAAGAACAACACAATGCCCGTCACCAACAAGATCCTTACTACCATGATCCGTACCACAACGACGCTCACCAGAACTTCCATCACAACCCGCCCCACCACTGCAATCAACCGCAGGTCATTAATGGGGGGTACCACTACGCAACTCCCCAGCTCTCTTCAAAGCGCCAACACCGTACTGAGCGCCGAATCGAGCGCCATTACCGCCGCGCCGAGCGAAGCATGCAACGGGCCGATCATAAGGTAGAGCGGGACCTTCGGAAAGCAGAGCGACGGGGTCACATTGTATCCATGCCGGTGCCCGTTGGGCCATTAATGCAACGGGCTCCTGCGAGTGGTCAAAGGTTTTCGGGAGAGCCGAATGGCTATGAGATGAGGGATATGAGATCTCAACAGCGACAAGAGGTGTTTACACCGGAGTTAGAGAGTCCACATGTGTATACATCAGAGTTGGATAGTCGGGAGGCGGGACCCGCCGGCCGCGATCCTCGTCGTCGCCAATTTGAGGGTGCACCGCCGCCCGCTTACGAGGAAGCTGTGAACAAGTCATAAGCGGTTTAGCTGGGATTGATTCTGATGGGAGTTTGGAGTACCTGGGATAGACGAGCCATGAGTCGAAAGTATCAAATAATTACAAGCTTCATATTCCGTTATAGCTTCCCTCATTCACAACTGCGACAAAACAAATGACGTGGCTGTGGTTGGACTGGTCCCTGCAGCAGTGGCGCCCAAGCTTAAGGGCACCTGCCGCACTTGGCCTCCGATATCGAAGCCCCGCTACGTTTTTGGGGGCGCCGACCCCGCCACCGGAGTGTAACGGAACATCAATTGAGAGAGCATTTCCACGTGGTGGTGTTGATAAAGAATTCCGCACTATAGCTCGCCTACGGGCCACAACAACAACAAATAAGACCACTTCCTATGCCGGCTGGGATTATGATAATGTTGGATTTTGTGTCATGTTTTCTCAGCCCATTTGGAACACGGGTTGTACCGGTTAGGCGCGAATGCATCCATGTCGGTGAGGCCGTGTCTCGCATATCCGCACCGGGTGATGGACCGGTACTTGCAGTGACTCCCACCGCAAAACAAGTGGCAAGCACGTGCGAATTAACTATCACCTAGTGCCATCCCCAAGCTAACAAAAATTAAAGGTCCGATTCTTCGGCGGTGACTCGCTCACTTCATCTTCCCATCAACAACCAAACATCACCCGTCTATGATGCCTTCACTTCAAGACCCTTCCGCGGTCCCTGTGGCTACCAATGGCGCCGTCAATGGCACCAATGGATTGGATACCAGGCCTCACACACCCACCAGCACTATGGCCCTGACCGAGTACAGCGCCAACCCGTCCACGCCGTCCGAGGAGAAGCGCGCTCGCATCAAGCAGATTGTCCCCGAAGAATTTCTCCTGCCCACAGGATACCCCGACGTGAGCAATGATAGCCTAACAAAAGAACCTCCCAAAGACGACCTGTGTGGCTGACCCGCTGGTTCTTTGTTCCTTCTAGTACCTCCGACTCATCGCCAGCGCTACCTCGAGAGTCTACGAGGCCTGCAAGGTCACGCCATTGGCTCACGCTATTAACCTGAGCAACCGCCTCGAGTGCAACGTCCTGCTCAAGCGCGAAGATGAACAGCCCGTCTTCAGCTTCAAGCTGCGCGGCGCCTACAACAAGATGGCCCACCTTGATCCCGCCGTGAGCTGGAAGGGTGTTGTCGCCTGCTCGGCCGGTAACCACGCCCAAGGCGTCGCCTTCTCCGCCCGCAAGCTCAAGATCCCTGCCACTATCATCATGCCCGAGGCCACACCGAGCATCAAGCACATGAACGTTGCCCGGCTAGGCGGCCACGTCGTCCTGCACGGTGCCGACTTCGATGCTGCTAAGGAGGAGTGCGCGAGACGGGAGAAGCAGGATGGACTCATCAACATCCCTCCCTTCGACGATCCATACGTCATTGCCGGTCAAGGTACCATTGGAAACGAACTCTTCGGTCAGGTCAACATGGCTAAGGTGGAGGCTATCTTCTGTTGCTGCGGAGGTGGTGGCCTCATTGCCGGAATCGGCCTCTACGTCAAGCGGATGGCTCCTCATGTCAAGATCATTGGTGTCGAGGCCTATGATGCTAATGCCATGGCACAGTCCCTTAGGAAGGGCGAGCGGGTGTTGCTGAAGGAAGTCGGCCTGTTTGCTGACGGTGCTGCCGTCAAGACTGTCGGCGAGGAGACCTTCCGCATTGCCAAGGAGGTCGTGGATGACGTCGTTGAGGTGACCACCGACGAGATTTGCGCCGCCATCAAGGACATGTACGACGACACCCGTTCGGGCCTGGAACCTGCCGGCGCCATGTCCATTGCCGGCTTGAAGAAGTATGTTGCGCAGAACCCTTCAAGGGACTCGAAGAGGACTCTCATCGCCGTGACCTCGGGTGCAAACATGAACTTCGACCGCCTCAGATTCGTTGCTGAGCGTGCGACTCTGGGTGAAGGCAAGGAGGCTCTCCTGGCTGTTCAGATCCCTGAGCGCCCCGGCGCGTTTTCCGAGCTCGTCACCACCATCATGCCACATGCTGTTACCGAGTTCTCCTACCGATATGCTAGTGACGATGTGGCCAATATCCTGATTGGTTTGTCTCTGACGGCCCCCGCTGACCAGCGATCCGAGGAGCTCAGCAATCTCATGGACCGCATCAAGTCTGACGGTATGAAGGTGACGGACCTTTCCGGCGACGAACTCGCCAAGAGCCATATCCGATACCTGGTTGGTGGCCGATCTGGTGTGCCAAACGAGAGGTTGTACATGTTCACCTTCCCCGAGCGGCCTGGTGCACTGGAGAAGTTCCTGGTAACTCTCCGTGTCAAGTTCAACATCAGCCTGTTCCAGTACCGTAACTACGGCGGTGACGTGGGCAAGATCGTTACGGGTATCCTGTGCCCCGATGACGAAGTCCCCGAGCTTGAGAGGTTCCTGCGCCGGATCGGTTATCCTTACGAGGATTGCACCAACTCGGAGGTGTTTAAGACATTTTTGCGCACTTAGAGACCCGAGGCGAGTGATCTATATAGAGAGTGAGAGAACATTTCGAGTTCTGGTTGAATGTTTGGCGTTTTGGAAAAACGGGGGAATTTCAAAAAGGCCATATTTTCTGATTCATTTCAGCGTATTGTTTTGCTGCAGATAGATTGGTATACTGACGTGGGTACCGAGAGAACTGGACAAATATAATGTCAGTTTGCGAAGCGGAGTTTCATTAATCATAAGAATGTGACCTATTTGTTGTCGAGACTGAAAAGCCCGAAGGCATCACCTTTCGAGCCTTGCTTGGTTCTAATTTATCATTCTGTCTATACATGAGTGTTGGCGAAAGAAGGTTCTACCATGTTTCTCAGTTCACGGCTACCACAGCCAGGCTAGACACATATATGCCTTCCCATCCTCCCAGTCCCGTCCCATACCTCGAGTGGGACAAGACCTGTTCTGACACTCATTTTCCTGCCAAAAAAATCCCCCGATGTTGACTGCTGTTTCGATAATGTTCTGGGAAGTTGTCGAAGAAAGTTAGCGTAATGTCTCCATCCTGTTTGGTGGCATCCTGTCTGACTTTGGGAGATATTTTAACGGTTCTCCAAAATACCACGCACTCTAAATCGTCCTGACTCCTCCCTGGGAACACATGACTTACTTGTGTTGTTCCAGCGATTGTGGCAACAACCCGAGCCGCGTCGCGTTTGAAGGCCTTGAGATTCAGGGGCGACTGCTGACCGGACTGGCTGGACTGACACAATCCTGATTCCTGGTCATATATGGTACTTAGTGAAGTCGGGGTAGTAGCAGTAGTGGCAACATGCTTCTCATCCTGAACTGTTTCCCATGGCTCGACTCATTCGCCATTTCCAAGATACATTTCTCCCTAGATAGGGCCGGATTTGTTGATAAATCCTAGGCCCTTCTAACCATGATCTCAAAAATGGCGGGAGATGAAGATGGTAGCCAAATATCATTATCAATATAGATGGAATGGGGTCTTATAATCCATAATGCAGCTGAATCTAGGAAAGTTCTCAAGGTTAAAAAGTCGTGCTGAGATGCTGGAATATCTCATCAAATTTCTTTGTTTTCTGATTCATTCCATCCAGTGGTTCGTGACCATCACCCACACCTCCTTTAACTTGATCTATGGAACGAGGATTGCTGCCCGTTTGAGCCATGCCTGTCCCCTTGACATCCCAAATGAAGTCTGGTTAAAGGGGTTTGGAAATATCACACACATCCGAAAGGAGTACATTCGGTCCCTCCATGAGATAAAATTCTAGATGCACTTCTAACCTGCCCACAGGTATTCTCAAAGTCTTGACACTCCCAATTCGTCCAGTGGCTACTGCTATATGTTGCGCAGTCCTTCCATTATAATTTGAGTATTGCTATTCGTATACATACTTATTGTTATTTGCACACATAACTATATATATCAGTCCTCCTGATAATTATTTATTATCTTAAGAAACCAGCGTAGGAAGTTAAATTTTCTCAAGACTGATGTTTAGTCTTTATTTCATGTATGAGGTCAAATTTAACAAGAAGAGCAGGCATTTAATGCACCCTTTAACCATACGTATAGTAGGTACTTTAGCCCAGCTGAGGCTTCCGTGAAGGGGCTTGTACCTGTGTGCGAATAGTAACACTCTATAATTTCTGATAGTGACAGTTGCCCTTCCCTGAATCAGAAGGCGAAAATGGCACGCTGATCCATCCTCACAGCAACGTGGAACTGCGTTTTGCTTCTCTTCTCTGATACACTAAGGGGCACTCCAGCATCTACTAAACGAAGACCCACGTTTACGGTGTCACTGATAATAGTACAGTGCAGATAAGTCCCGTAAATGTTGTTCCTGTTGTCCAAATTTGGGTTGTACTTGAGAAGACCAACAACCAGCTAGTGTTCCCCAAGGTAGTAAAAACTGTGCAAAGATGACATGCTGAAGACAACAGTGTGGTTCACATTTGTACCTTTGCTGAGAGTAAGACAGCAATTAGAGGCAGAGGCGCAACAAAGTGAAGGCGTCTTCCTCAGAGAGTCTTCAACCATTGCCAAACGGACGTGTCATTCCAGCCCCTCGTGTTACTCGAGTCGATGGTCCAGAAGCCGCTACATGTAATAAGGTTCTGCCAGTATTGTGTCTGGGAGGCATCTCCAAGGTGCTCAGGCTGTTGGAGTACGAGCTAATGAACTGGGGAATTAATAGTGCTTCTGGTATGTCTCTCCGCGCAGCGATTTGGGAAGCAAAGTGCATAGGGAGGTTGAGGACACTGTTGTCCGTGACTAGACACAACCTGGTCGTTGCGAGTTTGGCAACGGCTTGGGGTTAATTGAGTAACTAGTTAGAACCACCGCATGAATAGAAACAATGCGGGCTCTTCCCTTCAAGCCAATATCTCAGGGATTGAATCACACAGAATCACTAATGTGCAGCTTAGCCCAGCCTCTGGTCCTGGCTCCACATAATCGTCCTTTAATCTGATTCAGGAGAGACAGATGGTCTTGGCACCGAGCCCCCCGCCAGATGAAAGGAACTGAAAAGAAGCAACGACGAGTGACAGAAAAAACAAGTCAGGATG
Organism: Ilyonectria destructans; assembly: GCA_020740775.1. Lineage (NCBI taxonomy): Eukaryota > Fungi > Ascomycota > Sordariomycetes > Hypocreales > Nectriaceae > Ilyonectria > Ilyonectria destructans. The sequence continues at coordinate 1,440,508 of JAHEWK010000011.1, forward strand.
GCGAACTGCCGGGCTCGATCTAATCATCTTTGGCGTGGGGGTGGTAGTGGTAGATTAAAAGAACGTCTGTGCTGTGTAACGTAACTTGGCTAGGGACCGAGCTCGGAGCCAAAGACAGTTAGTTGCCACTAATAGAGTCGTATTGACTGCTGTCGGCGACCGGGATAGTGCGGCTGGAGGGGAAGAAAAGAAACAAAAAAAGAAAAAAGGAAACGAGCCAAAAGGAAGGGCGTCGAAGGCGACATGGCAATTTCACGTAGCGTCTTCTAGCGGGCTTCTATGGCCGGGGCAAGGTGCACTTGGCTTGACCTGGCCCTGGACCATGGCGTCTTTCCGTCTCCGAGTGGTCCGTGAGAGAGGCACCATCTAGCAGATGACACCTTTTTGGCGAGGTTTCAGGATTGGATGTGTTTATTTTGGGACGGGTGGTGGTGGGAGATAATTACAGATGCAGTATGTGCGTTCAAGATACGGAGGCATGAGGGTAGCTCGGCAACCTGATTGGAGGTTGAAGACGGTTTAGGATAAGTGAGCTGCGCTGTAAATTACGCTGTAAATTACGCTGCATCCGGGGGTTTCGGGACAACCTCCAGACACGCTGAACTGGGCTGCGAAAGGGGGCTGACCAGCGATGGATTTGTTGCCCGAGCTCGCAGTGCTTACCAGCGGGTTCTGTGGCCCGCAGCGAATCCCAGGTACGTTCTTGGATGTCTTGGAGCGTTGATGAAACAGGGATGTGGTGCAGTGGGCAGTGACGAAACGTCTCACTCTCATCTCCAGATATGGGGCGGCGGACTCCATTTCCTCAACAACAGACCTAACGCATAGCGCGCGCCGTGCAGCTGCAGCAGCCACTTCAGGCCATCAGGGCAGGACGAGACCTCGGCGTGGAAAATGATTGCCGAGAAACATGCAGAGGACGCCCCTTGAAACTGGACGGGGAGTGGAAGCTTTCCATGCTTTCCATGCTTTCCGTTCCCCTCAACGATGCACAAAGCTCTCCCCGTAAGTACCTGAACCAACATGCCTGGAGAAGGTTTCTGGGGCGTGTTCCTCTTAGTCTCTGATCAACGGGTTGCGGATCTCCGACGATCAGGATCGACGCAGGCCCGACGCAGGCCTTGGAGGGGGGAACAGGACGACCACTCAGAGCCAGAGGGAGAGAGGAAAAGACCCTGTAATTGTCTGCTGGATATGAAGCAGGGCTGGTACGGCAGGGTCCCTTGCGGCCAAGTCGCACCAGAGACGTTTCCATTCCCGTCCGAGTGGAGCTCGCCCAGCGGACAGCTTAGGGCGCGCGCCATCTATGGCTCCAGCTCCTCACAGCTCCAGGGCCACGGCGTAAGTGTGCGATGTGTGCCTGAGGTCCCCGGTTGTCGGTGCACTGACCCCCCGGGAGACTTCAGAGCCTGCAGGACCCCGGGGTGCCCTGTGCGCGCTCGGTCATCTGCGCCTGGGGCCGCTCCCTAGCAGCCCTCCAGGCGCTAGCAGGGGCCGTGGCGATGAGACAGCGAGTGGCCAGCGCAGCGAGGGCCCTGTAGGTAGGTAGTGAGCGGCACGTACTGATGCGGTAGGTGGCACGCATGGGCGCTGTACGGAGGGAGTACCGTACGGGCAGATACAGCGGGCATCCACTGCGGCGCGCGAGTGACACGCGCAACGCACCGCCCGCACGCTGCCCTGGGCGATGCCATTGTCACTGCGACGCCACCAGAGCGCCGGGTCTCGATTTTTAGCGGGCGGCTGTCGCCGGGAATCTGGTCGTGTGTTGTTGATTAGATGCGTGTCTCTGGGCTGGGCTGGGCTCCGGTCCTTCATCCCGTCTTCTAGTGCGCGCTTGTTGCTTGGTGCTTGCTGTGTCGCTATACGGATCGGAGAACTCCTCAGGAGCCTCCCATCGGCTTTGCTTCCATCCGCTCGCTGTGTGCGCTCGGAGCTCCACCATCCATCTCCATCATCGTCATCAAGGCCCGCTGCCGTTCGCCGACGGTCGCTGCCCGTACCTAGCACTACTACACTACTACACTACTACATTAGGTACTATGTCGCCTTAGCCCTTTGCCGCCCCCTCCCCTGCTGACCCTTGCTGCTGTTTGTGACGGCACTGCCCGCGCCCACCTAAAAAAAAGCGTTACCCCACATCGAGCTTGCTTTCCCGGTTGCTTTGGGCGTGTGAGCGCTGAGCGCTGAGAGCTGGGCGGGCGGCTTGTGGGTTGCGGGTTGCGGGTTCTGTGTGCTGTGTCTTGTGGGCGTGTGTGGCGGTCGACGCTTCTCCGCGACTGGAATCTTTTCCTTTGCGGATCCAGCTATCTCTCTTCCTTTCGGAATCCTGACGCTCCCTCAACCGTCGTCAGCTTCCTCAGCTTCAGTATAAATCAACTGTCTCTCGTCGCAACCCCCGCGAAACCCTTCCGGACCCCGTTGCTTGCCGTTCGCTGTCTCGATCGACAACCCCCCGTTTGCTGCAATCGCATCTTCTGCTTGCGTCCCGCTCCCGCCTTGGCTCTTGGTAAGCCTCCCACCGTCTTTCCTCCCGCCTTTGTCGCCGACCGCGCTCGCTCACAGGCTCGAAAAGTCCGCCCGTGACACCCTCGCGCAACCGCCCTCGCACGACCGACCTCTACGCTCACGCGATCCCGACAAAGCCTCCGTGTGCGACGACAAAGCCGCCCACCCCGGCCTGGCATCTGGTCCAACCTGCAAGCCTGATAGCTGCCAGCCCGTCGACGTCCCTCCCACGTTGCGGCCACCAGCCCCGAGCTGCCCTTCAACCATCGCAACAACCGTCCTTGGGTTGTCTGTGAGCGCTGCCCACTACTGCGTGTCCTAGATACCGTCTCCCACCTTGAGATAGTGGCCTGGCTGTCTCAGCGTGGGCGTTCCCGCCCCCAATCCCGCCGAACAGAGCATGACCCGTCCCCGCTCTATTCTGTATCTGTTCGCTTGCCTGCGCGCCTTCTAGAACCCATTGACGAGGGTCAACCCGAGAGACAAGGACGCCATCCCCGGCGTTTTGGTGCAGCTGCGGCTGACAGCTTGCTGGAGGGAGGCAATATCCCGCCTTGCTGCTGGCGCATCAACGTCGGCGCTCAGGAACCTCAGCCTTTCTACGGCCTGTGACCATGAGGCGGGGCCGCTCTCCGAGCTCGCCCTCACCCTATCGGGCGCTGGCCCATCATCAACAAGCCGCGGGTGCTGGCACTTCGTCCGATTCTGTCTCACTTATTCGTTCTTTTAATGTCGAAAACAACCCGACCCGGCCCGTGCGGCCATCGCCGCTCACGGCTTCTACTATCAGAGACATGCCATTGGATTTGGTTGATCGCATGAGATCCTTTCCTCTTTTCATGTCCGCTCCCGAGGCTTTCCTTATTGCCATCGGAAACAACCTAAAGCCCCAGGTTCATGGCGCAAATGACCACATCGTCACCGAGGGCGATGACGCAAAGGCCATGTACTGGCTGGTTCGCGGTGTCGTCGCCGTCACGTCTCGCGATGGCGAGGCCGTTTATGCGGAGCTGAAAGCTGGTGCCTTCTTCGGCGAAATTGGCGTTCTTATGCAAATGCCACGAACAGCCACCATCATTGCCCGGACAAAGTGTTTGCTCCTCGTGTTGAAGAAGGAGGATTTGCAGGCCGTGATGCCCGCATTCCCCGATATGGAGAAGGCGATCCGTGAAGAGGCGCAAGAACGTCTAAACGTCCTCAAGAAACGACGCCAAGAAGGAGGCCAATTGCTCAAGTCTCCTAAAATGGATTATGTGACCCGAGAAGTCACTCCCGGCGAGGTGTCGACAGGGGAGAGCGGCGTCATCAAGGATGGCGCAGTCATCAACTCAAAGAAGAGAAAGTCCCCCAGCCCTGGCATTATTGAAGATCCCGCAGCCGGCAGCGCTTTGGGAAGCGGATTGGTCAACATCCGCAAGACTTTGAAAGAACTCCCTCTCTTTTCCACGCTCCCTGTAGATATCCTACATTTCCTTGGTTTGAGTGTTCAGCCCAGGACATACACCCCTTTCACAGACATTGTCCGTCAGGGTCTTCCCGGAAACGAAATTTTCTTCATCGTCCGGGGCGAAGCAGAAGTCATTCACGATGAGCCAATCCAGGCCGTGGGCGGATCGATTCAGAGGAGACCACGGCTGAAAGCAGGCCAATATTTTGGAGAAGTGGCGAGCTTGGGACTCTCTCGCGGCCGAACCGCCACAGTGAGATCTATCACCACGGTCGAGTGCCTCATGATTACTGGCAGTGTTCTCGACGAGTTGTGGAGACGGTGCCCCCCGGATATCAAGTCTCAGGTTGAGGAGACGGCGCGCCTGCGACTGCAAACACAAAACGACGATATCGACATGATGGATGTAGAGGGAAAGGCGAAGGCGAACAAATCCGACCCTCCGACCCCGACGACACCGACAGGAGGCTCATTACCTGGTCTCACCTTCTCTACTCCATCAAAACCTACTTCCCCAATCAAGGAGGATTCAGGAGGCAACATGGAGCCAAAGGACCCGGATCCGTTCTTGAGTGTCAACATGGAGAACCTCAGGAACCGTCGACGTCATTCGTTGGCTCCGCCAACTCCCCAGACCGAAGGCTCAGTATCGACGACGAACGGAGTGAGATCTCGTTTAGCAGAGATAACGCCCATCAAGTTCGCCTTCTCCCAGTCTCCCCCGCCAGATGACCCGGAAGACCTCCCGGCCAAGCGAGTCAAGGTTTTGCCTCGGCGGCCACTTAGCTTGAGCAAACCTGTTCTCTCTGACGAGATACTGATCTACATTTTCAACCACGCCGATATTGGAGAGCTTTTCCGCTTACGCCTCGTCAGCTCCCACTGGCGCAAGATTCTTACCACATCCCCCAAGGTCTGCCAGTACGTCGACCTGGCAATTTACAACCGCACAATCACCGATGAGATCATCATCAAAGTTCTTGCTCCCTTTGTGGGAACTCGTGCGCGGACGATAGACCTTAGCAATTGTTTCCACATTACGGATGAGGGATTCGCGGCCCTATGGCGCAAATGTGGTAAAAATGTCACCCATTGGAAGATGAAGTCAGTCTGGGACGTTTCCGCCAATCAGATCCTGGAGATGAGCGAGGCCGCCAAGGGTCTTGAGGAGGTAGACTGGAGCAATTGTCGCAAGGTAGGGGATAATCTACTTGGCCGTGTGGTTGGGTGGGTTGTACCCGATCCGGCACCAACAAGCAAGCAGGTTGTTATCTCGAGCTCAACCACTAGGTCCAAGAGCAAGGCCCAGCAGCAACAGCAACAGCAGCAGCAGAAGGCGCAGAACATGCCCCCTCCAGGAACAGTCATTGGATGCCCCAACCTGAAGCGGCTGAATCTCTCTTACTGCAAACACATTACAGACAGATCAATGGCTCACCTCGCCGCCCATGCATCGAACCGCATTGAATCCCTTCAGCTCACTCGCTGTACATCGATCACAGATGCTGGTTTCCAGTCGTGGGCCCCCTTTCGATTCGAGAAGCTCTCTCGGCTTTGCCTCGCGGACTGCACGTACCTGTCGGACAACGCAGTAGTGGCTTTGGTTAACTCGGCAAAGAATCTGACGCATCTCGACCTATCATTCTGCTGCGCTCTTTCTGACACAGCCACAGAGGTCGTGGCTCTTCGTCTCCCTAAACTCCGGGAACTGCGCCTAGCATTTTGTGGAAGCGCCGTCAGCGACGGAAGTTTGGAAAGCGTAGCGCTTCATCTGAATGATTTGGAGGCTCTCAGCGTCCGTGGCTGTGTCCGGGTCACAGGCAGAGGCGTGGAGAATGTCCTGAATGGTTGTGGACGACTCAATTGGATCGACGTGAGCCAATGCCGCAATTTGGAGGGATGGCTGCGAGGAGGAGGAATTGCAAGCTATGGGTTCGATGATCGAGCCGGCAACCCCCCAGCCGAGAGCGTGTCCAGCGAGAGTTCAGAGGAGGGTGTGCCGCTTACTGAAGCATTCGAGGAAGAAGCTCGGGTGCCCAAGACGATGAGCGTCGCCATGTTGACGACGCAGAGCTTCATGCCACGGTCTGCCTTTGGGATGCGAATGAGGAGGGCCAGACGGCCCGTAAGATTTGTGATTGAGAAAGGAGTTGGTGGGTTGCGATGATACGAGGGAGTAATGTTGCAGGCACATTTTCAGGAGGCCGGAGTCTTTGTGGGAGCTGCATGAGAGCATGGGGACTATACAACACCGGCGTCACAAGTGATGGAGAACACTGCTTTGCTTTGATGGGATTCATGTGGGGGCTTTGTGTGAATAGCGAGCAGGAACATGAATGGTTGGTTGATTCATCTTTTGTGGGTGGTGTGCAGGTGCACCGTAGAGAGGAAGGGATACATACATGACATCCATGACAAGATACCCCGATGAAGCTGCAGCGGAAGCTGAACCATAATAGCGCACATAGTAATGTTGAACCGAAGAATCTATTGAAAGAAGCTCGTGGAAGCATTTCTTGCGTAACTTATTATTAGCAGTTGCTGGGTTCTCGTCGCTGCTCCGGGATGGTTTCGGCTGCCACAGTTAAGTCCGAGTGCGATCCGCTGGAGTTTGGGGACTGCTTCCGGGGCGCGCAGCCATCCGCTGACCAACTGAGTCACCAAGAGACGCCGGAAAATTCCACCAAGTTCCAACACGTGACGGCGGACTTAGCGACGCTCCACCGCCCGAACCAACGTCATGCTCGCCGCCTCGGGATCCTGTGCACATAATATACCCGGTCCGCTGTCGTTCTTCTCGTCCCCCGCACAAGCGTTTCCTTTGTCAACCTCGCAACCACACAACGAACCCCTCTGCAGCGTTGCTTTCGACCATGTCGTTTACGCTCACCATCCGCCAGGGGCCCGCGCGCCTCGCGCAGCGGCTGCCCGAGCTCTCTAAGACGGCCCTGCGATCCGCCGCGCCCGTCCGGAACTTCCACACCCCGGCCAAGCCGACGCCGGGCTTCTTCTCCTCGCGCATCTCGTCGGCCACCACGCGCAGCGCCTTCCACCGATTCAGCGGCTCGGGCGCCCGCTCGTACTACCAGGAGACGGCGCGACAGCAGCAGGCCGGCGCCGCCAGCTCGACCACCACCCGCAAGCTGCTCGTGGGCGGTGCCATCTTCGGCGGTACCCTCGTCGCCATCAATGCCGTCTTCAACCGCGAGACCCGTGAGGATGGCGGCATGCCCATCTACGAGCGCGAGTACCTGAACAACACCTTCCTGCATACCGGTTTGGGAATCGGAATCATCGGCTTGACGGCCCGCCAGATGGTCCAGACCGGCTTCGTATACCGATTGATGGTGACCAACCCTTGGGTTGTCGGCATTGGTGGTCTTGCGCTCAGCTTTGCGACCATGATTGGCACTCGATCCATCGCCCCTGACAAGTGAGTCCCCAATGCGATTCAATGACGCAAAATCAACATCTGCTAACAATTGACAGCTACATCCCCAAGTACGCCCTCTGGACCGCTTTCAACGCCACCCAGGCTGCCTTCGTCGCCCCTCTTCTCGCCTTCGTCCCCGGGGCCCTCCTCGCCCGTGCCGGTCTCTACACCTTTGCCATGATGGGTGGTCTGGCTATTGTCGGCGCCACTGCTAAGCAGGAGAAGTACCTGTACATCGGTGGTCCTCTCCTGGCCGGTGCCGCCATCGTCGCCGCCTCTGGTCTTGCTCCCCTCCTCATCCCCGCCACTGCCGTCCGAACTCTGGCATTCACTGAGAGCATCTGGCTATACGGTGGTCTCGCCGTCTTTGGCGGCTTTACCCTGTACGATGTCCAGAAGGTGCTGTACCACGCCCGCATGGCCCAGGCCGGTGTTATGCGCCGTGACCCCGTCAACGAGAGTATCTCGCTGGAGCTCGACTTCCTCAACATCTTCATCCGGATGGTCCAGATCCTGATGATGCAGCAAAACCGACGAAAGTAAATGGAAGTGAATGGTCATTTGTAGTAGATCGCGAAGAACGCGTGTATTATTTGGCGAAATGAATAGTGTTTGAAGAGGCTAATGAAACTCCTCTCCTTGGTTTGGCCAACGCCTGCGGGCGATGCGCCCACATTTTGTAGCAGATAGGGATATACCAAAAAAAAAAAAAAAAAAAAAAGAACTCCCAAAAACATATCCATTATTGCTGTCATGAATTGACCACTTTAAGCGTGAATGCTATCCTGACTCCCTTGTATTCATAGCTGAGTACGACTTCCCAATGCTCTAAACTTGCCATCATTGCACATCGATGTTTACATCATTGACATTGTCCATATTGTCTAATTATCCATTTCCTCCTTTAACACAAACTCAGGTCCACCATCACTCTAGCGGGGGAAACGGCCTCAAGAAGTGACTGGGGCATTCATAGCCCGCGGGGTTGTTGTCCAGGTACAGCTGGTGATACTCCTCAGCGGACCACCACTTGCCGGCGGGCGCAACCTCGGTGACGACAGCGTTTTTCCACCACTGGGCGTTGACCTTGGCAGTGACCTCGCGCGCAATCTTCTCCTGCTCCTCGTTGTGGAAGTAGATGGCGGAGCGGTACTGCGAGCCAGTGTCGGGGCCCTGCTTGTTGAGGGTTGTGGGGTCGTGCATCTTGTAGAAGAACTCGAGGAGCTGGCGGTAGGAAACTTGGGCTGGATCGAAGATGATTTGTGCGGCTTCAGCATCTGCGACAAAGTGTCAGTTAGTCAAGATCAAACTCCCGAGGCAGGAAAACAGGAGGACGTACGACCAGTCTTTCCGCCGCACACGGCGCGGTAGGCTGGGTTCTCCAGGTCGCCGCCGATGTAGCCGACCTTTGCGTCGATGAGGCCCTTGTTGGCAAAGTGCTTGCGGTAGAGGTGCTCAGTGCCCCAGAAGCAGCCGGCCGCGACGGTGCAGAGCTGCGCGTTGGCGGGGACGGCGGGGGAGGAGGAGGCGGCGTCGGGGGCGATGGAGAGCATGGCGGATTGCGTGGACGGGCGCACGAGGCGGGTGATGAACGGAGGGAGCGAGAATGGCATCTTTGGCGACGAGTTTTTGGTGTTGTAGTGGTGGTTTTTTGAGTGGGCTCGGAGGCAGTATTGATGTTGCGACGGAGATCGGATGCCGGGGAAGCGGGGTGTTTGCTGGGTTCTCGATGAAGCGATTGCGATCTGGTTCGAGCAAGTGTGTGATGTGGTTAAACGATTTGGGGGACGAGGAAGCAGTTATAGCCAGCAAGGCAGTTCAGCTCAGCTTCTAAGATGAGGGAGGATAGGTTTCGAAGCTCTGTCGGAAGCCGGACGTGACAAATCCCGAGCGGTTCGCTGCGTCACCGATGCCGCTGATGACGATTTGGAAATAGGTACCTCGGGAGGGAGGGAATTGCCACATTCGGTCGTGGTTCAGCGGGGGACGGCTTCCATTGGGAGGCGCTATTCGCGATTGGTCCATGGCCCCTCCGCTTCTGTAGGTCTTTGGAATCAATTGTCCGCTTGCATGGCGGGGGTATGAAACGGTCGCGGGCGCAGCATTTTCTACAGACTGCGGAGGGAGCTATTTAGCTAGGGGGGAATTTGGAATCAACGAGGCTTGTGGAACATGACGTAGAAATTAGGGGTCGTGCTGTGTGGCTGAGCGCTTCTATCGATCGCTTGCTATTTAGCACCCTAGAAAACTTGAGGCGCACCAGTTCAAATGACCGACGTGACAAATAACGGGAATGCAGAATCAGCCTTGAACTGCGCTGGCCTTGTCACTGGACGAATGACCCTAGATCCCCCAAATATGAATGATTCCACCTCGAATTCCCAAGGAGCTTGGTGTGGTTGGAGACGTTTCACTGAGCTTAGTACATGTAAGCCATCCTTCAGCCCTTTTTCGTGTAATTCGGTCTCTCAGCTGACCGTAGGGCGCCATGCTGGCCATGTATTAGTCTCCCGTGTATTCCACATGAGCAAACATACACATGGCCTTTAATTTTGGTAAAGTTACAATTCGTCCATTGGAACTGTTGATAGATGTCGCGTTCGGCTCAAGGCGCCACGGCCCGGGGTGAGGATGCAAGCCCCCTTTGTGCAGCATGAACTGTTTCCGGGGTGAGTATTTCTCGAGATCTAGTTTACAAGGGTTTGATAAGGTTATGGAGAATTTCTAGTTATAGTATATGAGGAGCATTCAGAGGGGTGTATATTTTGTTGCCACGGCGGTGCTGGTAAACCGGTTCACTTGAGCGTATCATCAACAAAGGTGGTGTCCTTACAGGGGACCGATAATATTAAAGGGAACCGTTATGTATTTTGTGATCAATAGTTTCTTGTTCGTGCGCATATCACTAAACGGCTACATGTTGTACATGCTAGACGACGGGCATGGTGAAGGGAGACCAGATTGGAATATTAGCTGCCTTGTATGCACGCATGGATGATCTAGAATATTAACCCCAGCCTATTGAGCAGATTGCATCTGAAAACCCAAACAATGGCTGGTATCACTTATTGGAGCATCACAGCATCTCCCGTCATCCCACTTATATTGTATTTCGGACAACTTCCGTGTTAATCCCACGCTGTCCCAAAGCGTTGGCGTTGACTTTCAGACTGACTCCAGCTCGGTATCATGCCGCTGACAGGACCCTAGAAATGGAACCCTAGACGCCGACTTCCACACTGCCGTCAGCCCTGATTCACCCAGTAGGGAACACGAGGACACGGTGTGCATGGATCTGTTGGATGTCTTCTGCTGGCGCTCCTAAACCGCCCCGGTGGCCCTCGGTGAATCACATCCGAGGCATCCTCCATCTCCATCTCCACCCCGTCCAAATCCGATCAACCAGCACCTAATTTAACTTGGCACCTACAAAAGCCGCTGCCCACCGCCGCCGATCGACATCACCTCCGGCAATATCATGTAACAGCAGTGAAAATGGCCCATCAGGAGCCTCACTCCGGCCTCGCCGCGCGCATCCCCGCCGGCGCATGGGACTCGCACATGCACATCATCGACCCGATAAACTACGCCCTGGACCCCGATGCGGCCTACCAGCCGAGCACCTTCACCCTCGCCCAGGCGCTCACCTTCGAAGCCTCGGTCGGCATCTGCAACATTGTCATCGTGCAGCCGTCTATTTATGGCGTCGACAACGCATGCATGCTGGATGCCCTGGGTGAGCTCGGCCCCCAGCGCGGGCGCGGCGTCGTGCAGTTTGATCCCGCCACGACATCACCAGCACTACTAAAGGAATGGCATAAACTGGGCGTCCGCGGCGTCCGGCTCAACATCCAGTCGAATGGACGCGAAGTTGATGCCCAAGAACTGTCGATTCTGCTGCACCAGTACGCCGACGCCGTGAGAGACCTTGATTGGGCCGTCCAGGTCTACGTCTCCATGCCTCTCATCGCCCTTCTCGAGCCCATCGTCCCAACCCTCAACGTGCGCTTCTGCATCGACCATATCGGCCACCCAATCCTCAAGGACCACTCCGGCTCCAACCCCTACGACATCGCCGGCTTCTCTTCTCTCGTGCGCCTCCTGCAGGGCGGCCGCACGTACCTCAAGCTCTCTGCGCCTTATCGCATCAGCCAGGTTCCAGGCTACGGCGACCTCGAACCGATCTCAAAGGAACTACTCAAGTTGTTTGGAAAGACCCGCATCGTCTTTGCAACAGATTGGCCGCACACGCGCTTCGAGGGACTCGACATTCGCCCGTGGATGGAGACGGTGCTGGATTGGTGCGCCGACGACGACGTGCTTCTCGAGAGACTCTTCAGGGGCAACGCCGAGGATCTGTGGGACGTTGCGAAGGACTGAGTGGGCCTGTTACTACTTTTTTTACCATTTAGAAAGTGAGTTCCCATGAGAAAACTGGATCGGGGAACTGTATAGGTACAAGGGCAGCCTGGAGGTTTTCTAAAACTATTCTACTAAAGCATCTCAACAATGCGTACAGAGAGCCACACGAATTCTATAACAAGAGAAAATAATGGAAATACAGATGGGGAAGACTCGACTCCACATAGCAGTCGACCAGCTTAACTCCTTAGTCTCACAGACTGAGCCCCTGATCCTTGCATTGCTCCATGATGCTCTGGCCATCCACCAACATATTGGTACAGACCTGGAGATGGAAGATGCACTTCTGCGATGAGTCAAGCGGGAGAAAATCGCCAAAAGGGTACACCAACTGCACCCCGCCAGCATTGTCGAAGCAATCGGAAACATCCTTGAACATCTGCTGCTTCGTCATGCCGTACTTGTCCTGCATCGTTGCTGCAACATCCTCCATGGTCGTGACCTCGTCGCCGTTTTTCGGCCTCACGAGAGAGTAGCTTCTCCATTGGCCATCCTCTTCCTGCACGCACGCTGTCTCCCGCCCGGCTTCCCTACACCCGATATCTTCTCTCCAAAGCTGGCTTCGAAAGACAAAGGCCCGTTGGGCTTGAAGAGCAAGTCCCAAGTCCCATGGCGTAGAGCTCCAGAGATTTGACCACTTGTTCTTGCATTTCTGCCTGCGTGACGTTCTGGCTTGTGCCCAGGAATTTACCATCACTAACGAGAGGCACGATTCCGTTTGTAGCGCTTGCCTGAGCCTCGATAGTGTCCTGGAATGAAGATGAGATGCTGCTTTGCCAAGACTGAACCAAGATTCCCATGGAACTGGCGACGTTGGTCCAAGCAAGGAATCTGTCCTCGGGCTCGGGAGGAATCAGACTGCCGGATACGAACATAGTAGTCCCTGAAACCACTGTTGCAGCGCCACCAAGGGCTCCCGTGAACGGAATGGTGCCGAGAGTGCCGCCAAAGACTCGTGTAAAGAGCTTCAAAACCGTAATATCATCTTTTGGATCAGGGTAGACATTAGCCACGATTCCTGGAAGGGTCAAGCTAATGATATTGGCCGCGAAAGAGACAGCGTTATAGAGCGTATTCATGTAGGTATTCCAATTCTGCACCGACAGCAAGGCATACCTATGTTGCATGTGTTAAGTCTGTAGCCACAAGGCGAACATGGGGGAATGATTGTGGACAGAACATACCAAGCGGGCAAGTCAACGGGAAAGCAAGGCTGGCCAGCATTGCAGAAACTACTAAGCCCACTAGAAGTACCATTGTTAATTCAACGTGATAATACGCAGACAATACAAAAGAAAGCGTACCAGAAGAAATTTGGGGCCCCAACAGAACTAGCAAAGTTCTGTACTCCGTCGATGGGGTTATCAGCAAGCTCGCTCGTAGCCCAGTCGGTCAGCCATTTTTCCATTCCTAGCTTTTCCCATGTATATAAAGTTAGTGGCTCGGCGGTGCATATGTCTTCTTCCTGTGGAACGGGCGAGGCTAATACGTCGGATAGAAGAAGAAAGGCATGAATGCCAAAGACAAGTGTAAGCTTCATCTTTCAAAGAGAGCACTGACTCGAGGGAAGTGTTAGAGATGGAATAATCAAGATGCGCTGTAAGTGTGAATTGAGTTATCCTAGATCTCTTTGCGATGGCTAACTCTTCGTTTTATAGCCATCATACATTCATTTTTAGAGAACGATATCAAGCAACCTGCCTCTTTGGGAATCCCAAGTCTAGAAGATTGATGTTCCTGTCGTATCAGTGACGATTCAATTCGAAACAATGCCAAGGGACACTGCGCCCATCATCTCACCTTATCGTTAGAATAAGATTTTGGCTTTTCCGAAAGCAACCTCATGAGCAATGCTTGACCCCTGTAGAGAATCTCATCAGAACAAATTCGCCCCCGGGGTATCCGGTGTCTCAAGTTGGCCAATTTGTCATCTGAAGCTTGGATTCGGCGATTGAAGCAGCTTCGGGGACCTCACATGGTTAACTGGGCGAGTTAGAATCCCCCCGATTGGAATCTGATCGGATCTGTCAAGAACACAAACATCCGAGTTGCGCAGCGGATCAAACCAGAGTTTCAGTTTAACCTCAAACTTTTCTCGCCCGAATAATGTCTAGTGTGGTGGTATTATATACGAGAACAAAATGGCTTCGTTCATCGACGTGGCCAACAGCTTTCTCGCCTGGTTTCTACCTATCTTCATTCCCCACAACTTCTCCTTCAACATGTCTTGCCCCCGGAGAGCGTGTCCTCAAAGTTCTATCCTTATTTCCATAACTCATATTCTCCGTGGTATAACCCTTGATCCCGACAATTACTCTATATGAAGGCCGATACCCGGACTTTTACTCATTTCTTCCTGCTGAAGTCACGCGCTTAGTTCTCTGTGTCGATACTTTCAGGGCGCCACTAAAAAAGCTAGATGCGACGAGAGGAGAAGCTCTCTTACTAGAGCTTTAGATGACACCAATAGTGTAAATTGTCACTTATTAGAATAACTTTACTGGCTTATCGGCAGTGGCCATGACACAATAGTGGTTAGATCTAGACTCACTCATGCATCTTTCTTAATGGTAGGATTAACCTAGCCGCGCCGAAGACTAATGGAATTGTTGCTATGAGAGTGAATGTCTGGCCGTATCCACATGCATTGCTCACTCCCTTCAGGTTCAGCAGGACGGTTTCCTCGATGTCAAGTCCTAATCAGAGCGATCATCAACGCAATGATAGCCCGCTAGCAACGTGGAGTGGAGTGCGTGTGACAAGTTCGAATTTCTCCCACCCCTTACGAATCTAAGTCGGGTGTTGCGGGTTTATGTCTACATCTCGTCGCCATTACAGCTGCTTAGCTCTTTTCGAACGCCTTCTGATGCATGGCGGGGCTTATTTGTTTCATTTATACTATCGAACATTGTATAGCACAGAGGACTGCCTGGTGTTCAGCGCGCACATGGTGAAGTAATCTTTTGATTTGTTTGTTGCCGCTTCTGAATGCTTCTCCATGTTCCCAAGTCCGCCTCCAAGCAGCCAAGCAGAACCCCATGATTGAGTCGCAACACCCCGTGCCATTTCTTGCCCCATAGGGCATGATGTGATGGATGGACAGGTTCGGGAAATCGTAGCTTCGACCGGTATTCTGGGGTTATCCGAATTTGCCCTCGACGAACCCACAAGGCCAGATCTTTGCTCTCCACCGAATATTGCCCGGCCACCAGCGTCCCACTGCAATCCACACGGAAAGACCGCGGCTTTCATATTGCAGCGCAAAGGTAAAGCTCCAGGGTAGCAAATATCCCACAGATTCGGAGGGTTCCCTTGATGATGGCTGGGGTTGTCGTCAGAATAAAGGGGTTGAATGTCGGCGGAATAGCTTGTATCAATTGCCTGTAAGAACTAGGGCGCATTACGTTACCTTCACCACATCTACATCCTCCGACAACTTATGTAAGGTTGTCATGGCTGATTTTGGCCTAATGTTTCTCGCCTGGCATCAGTAGCAGGCTCCTTAGCTGCGAACATACCACCGAACACGGCGTAATCCGTAGCATCCCCTCATGGCTAGGAGCAAGTTGGTTCAGCTTCTGACTTGATCGTTTTAGGGGTAGCAACCCCCCAGCACCCACGAGGTTACTGATTCTCGGATTTTCTGTTAGTCGAGTCGAATGATGACGCAGGCTCGAGGGAACACTGCTGTGGGTGCCAACAAGGCAGTGGGCAAATCCGAGCTGACTGGCGAGTGTTTGGTCCACCGGGGACAAAGGCATCCCTTTATCCAAAAGGTGCTTGGTTGTCAGATTCGTGGATAGCACCAACACGAACGCTAAGAGGTTGAAAGGATGACAAGGCTTCGAAGACACCACGGTCTACATTCATAGAGTTGGGGTCAAGATTGTCAGCCCATGGGGTCTGAAAAAGCTGCCCTGGCGAGTACTGTGGCTGCTGAAGGGGTACATCGAGTGGTGTTTGGAATATGGACTCGGAAAGGGGCACATCGGGAGACACAGTCGGAGTTGTTGGTGTCGGCTGCTGTTGCCGCTGCTGTTGCTGCTGCTGTTGACTGACGCCACCTAGATTAATTCCAAGACTAGTCACTTCTCTTGTAATGAGAGACAGAGCACTTGAGATGACTAGCGCTTCGTTAGCACTTTGAGCTCTTCTCCAATTCCAAGCAGCTTACCTGGGTTGACGAATTTCGCCTGATTCAATGCTTGAATACAAAAGCTCAACTTGCGAAGCGCTTGTTGATCCTCTGGAGATGCCTGCACCTGCAAGAGAAAAATGGTCGCCGCAATGTAAAGGCTGTACGACAGAGACAGGACACAATGATTGATTGTGAATGTCCTGCAGAAGAGATCGAAAATAGCGATGATGGACGTGGCTGACGTCACACATTCCACAAGATGATTCTGAATCGGGTGCGGCCCATCATCTTCAGGGTGTATTTGACGAGAAAGCATAGGCCTGAACAAGAGGATTCTAAACGTATGGTACAGCGCGCTGTCCAATAAGTTAGCCGTCCGTTTACAAAAATGAGGAGTGGGACGTGGTGCCTACTTCATGGTAACAATGTGCGAAGGTGGTGCTAGGGCTGGCAGAGCAAGAGGATCAATTTTCAGGTGAGGCGGTAGTTGATCCCACCACACTCTCAGGGCTGGATCTTGGTACTGCAGGCATTCTTGCATCTCGGCATCAGTATTCTGCATCAATGGGTCGTACATATGGATGAGAATTTCGTTGAAAATAACCGACAGCCGACACGTGCTCATGAAGCAGGATGTCGAATGTGCGGTAGCAGGAGGATACTTCCAATCCCCGCCATGAAGAGAATCAAATGGAGCCCAAAGTTCATTCTCGGCAGAATCATCCACTGGAGATTGTCAGCAGGCGAAACTGGTGTTTGGGGCTGGGACATACACATGATTTGGGGAGGAGAAACAAACGAGTGCTGTAGGGATGGGGAGCGGCCAAGGTAGAGACTAATCATCTTGTCCCAGAAGTAGCAGCTCCAAAAGATGCGATGGCGAATCTCGACTTCCTCGTCGGAAAAGTGAACCGAACCAGGGTATCTCTGACCGTCCACGCAAATTCCCAGATGGTCAATAAGGCGGAACGCCAGGCCACTGTACACCCACGCCTGTGTGGTGTTTCCATGGCCACATTCTTGAGCACTGAGGAGGAGAAGTGTCTGAACTGTCGGAACAGTGCTAACGCCTCGGTTCAATTCGTCGAAGAGCATACTACGGGCATGCTTCGCGAATACGGCACCGCCATCGTATGACTGATCCAGCAGCCGTTTTGTCGCGGGATCGCTCTTGCCCCAGCGGATGGAGTGTGACAAGATTGCATTTAGAAGTGTGTGCGAGTAGTAAGGGCCCATCGATTGCATGTCGCCTATATCAAGTTAGATCTTCAGTTGATTCAGATGTACAACTGAGGAAAGCATACGGGTGAAAGCAGGTCTGTAAATAAAATTGAACAGAGGCTGGATCCAGCACCAATGCACATTCAAGAGATATTGAAATGGTTCCTGTGGTACTTGGTAAGCTAGTATATATGGGAGTCGTGCAGAGAGAGCATACTGGGATGTCGGAAAGGTTTTCCATTGCGCGCTGATGCCATGCATTGGTGACGAGCCGCTCCCTTCGATGAGCGTCCGTGTCAACGGAACAGAGCAAGTCATTCTGGGTCGTGTCCCGGTCACTAGGGAGGTGGAAAAGACTGGTCGGTCCATGGTATGTAATGCCACCCTTGTCGTCAATCTTGAGGCCCATAAAGCTCCGTGTCATGCCATGGTCATCGGCATGGGCGCTGTTGCGATTGTGGCTGGCTGAGTCTCCATTGAAGACGCCGGGACTGGAGTGAGTCGAGGCGGCAATAGATGGAGGGGCAGATTTGGCAGAAGCGAGCTGGTCCTCAAGCTCCTTGATGCGCTCCTCGAGGCGTTGGGTGTAGGACAGAGTTGGGTTGCTGTGGCGTGTGAGTAATTTGGTGGGAGACGGGTAGGGCACGCGAGTATCATCACAAGCATGAGCAGCGGCCTGGTACAAGGCCAACGGGAGTCCTACAGTTTGTATACACAATCGTCCTTTCTCGCAGAACACCGGTTACAAATGGGCTGCTCACCACCACACTTGACCTGGAAGCGAGTCAGCAACGGTACAAGGGAGCAATGCAGAGCACGGCGAGGTTAGATCCACCTTGCGTCTGCGACACGGCTCGCACGAGAAGGCGCTCTTCTTGGTGGCCTTGACCGACGACATGTTTGGCCACGGGCGTCTCTCCGGCTCAGACAGACTCAGACTCGGTCTCGGTCCTGGTCTTGGTCTTGGTCTCGTGAGAGAAATTGTGCTAGGATGTTAAACCTGACGGCTCCGACTTGTGAGCGACGAGCCTTAGGTAATTCCCCGCGTGCGTCAAAGATCAGGCCCCACTCGGAGGAACGCGGACGTCTTCAGTCGCCAGCTCGGCTCCGTCTTCAAGCGTTGCACCGTCTTGGAGTTGCGCGTGGACGGCTTTCGGCTTGCCACTTTGTGAGTCGCCGCCTGATGCCCACGACTCCTCCTAGAACGTGGACGACTGCACGGGAATTCGACTCCTCCGGGTTTGTTTTGTGGCCCGTCTTGCGATTGTATTGACCTAAACAGCCGAGGTTCAGCTGGAGTTGGTGCTGGCGACAAAACTGTGCCAGTCAAATGGTCGAACGGATGTGTGGGGTAGTCTCTGCGGCGTCCGCGCCCAAAGAAGCAACCCAGCTTGTGACCACAGTCTTGCAGTGGTTGTGAACCGTCTTCAGTGGAATCCAACCGCATGCGCTCGACATTGCAAAAGAAAAGAAAGGCACTGATTGGGGGTTGACAGTATTGGATGGCATCCAAACCGTGGGACAAGTACGTCATGGCCTGTGTCTGATCACGTGGCTCGTTGCCTCTCAAGGGTACCAACACTTTTTCTCTAGGTTAGTTGGCGCCAACATGTGTGCTGGATTGAATGCTTACTTTGGTCGAATCGCCATCGCCACCAACATGCCGTCGGGGTCACGGCACCATCATGTTCTCTTTCGTCGGGTCGAGATTCCGTCCTTCGTTCTGTCCCGTGGCCCTCAATCCCTTCGGCTGCGGAATTGTGAGCCGATACTCCTCATGACCGAATGAATACATGGCATGATGCCCAGAAATGCGTTTTCTGGCCGATGGTGATGTGTCTTGGCCACGTTCTGAATCGGCTGTCTTGAGGATTCAAAGGAGGGATCAATATCTACTCATCCACGGACGTGGTGACATGCCAAGAGATGGAGAACGGCGCCGTAGCGCCCCGTGAATTGTCCCCGGAGTCTAGGAACGCATGGTCCGGCCTTGAAGCAGATGCCGGCATTTGGCGGGTCTAGAATGCAGCCCAACCGGCTCTCATGTGCTCAACCCATGCCACCAGCCCTGCCACGTCCTCAAGCTGAGCCCATGGCCACCATCCTCCCGGGAGGGCTGTCGACGCAAGCGCAAAGCAAACCCGAGAGGCGTACGGACCATCCTGAATCATGGGACCTAAGACCGTGTGATCATAGATGCATCATGGATTACAATGCAGATGTCGACAGCTTCGTTTTGAGGCGCAAGGAGCGAGTGAGCCAACTACTTCGGGATAAAATCCGTCCAACCCGACAGACCGCTGGGGTATGAGTACTAAGGTATGACACCCGGCTGCTCTGAAAGACTCCGTGATTTGTAAGGCTCACAGGTACTTGGAATTTTCTTCGATGAACCTGGAACAAACGAGGCTCGCGCGGATTGCCCATAGAGTACGGCCTATTCAGTATCGAGCTAATAAGGAGTGCTGGACCTAGAATGAAGAACCCCAATCCAGTGCAGACGAATTTCCAAACAACATCGCCCTCTTATGTCAGGGCCATCTACCGACAAGCTGGCGAGGACGAGTTACTATCTACGTTCAGCAACCCCACACCCCTTCCGCGTATCCATGTCTTGAGGTGACGAATGGCACATCGCCCAGCGACACCAACCGCTTTACCGGGCCGTCGGAATACGGCCGAGGTAATCCCTTTTCGTGAGATGACATGCATTTCCAACAATTGCTCGGGATACTGGTCGTTAAACCTCGGTCGACGCCTCCAGTTGGACGTCGCTACATCAAAGCTGAATGAAGCCACCACGGGTCGCTACGTTTGGCTGCATAGACTTACCCCATATGACCCTCTCTAGTGCATAAAACCGGGGAAGGAGCATCGGCAAATGAATCCATCTCAGCCAGCCCGTATTCCTCTGTCTATCACCGTAGCTCGACGACACGTTTGCTCTTACCCCAGACCCATTTATTATCAAGCTTGTTTGGCGGGGTCACTCCATTCTACTCCACACATGGATGCACCTTGGTTGGGATGATCGAGGGATGTGCGGTGTAATGGGAGACGACAGAGGGCCTTCGCTTTCTTCTCCCAACTATTCATCCTTCATCTCGGGCATGTTTGAAGGATGTCTGGACATGGCCAGGCTCTTCAGATCCCGAATTATCTGTGGGGGCTAAATGCAATGGCACTTTCCCCTTCAACTGGATGCATGCTAGAAACACGACATTACGGTCAAGTACTTCACCGTTGGTGGCACAATTGAACATGCATGCTGCTATATTCATTCCCTCCACGACAGCCATGGGTCCACTACCACAATAACAGTACTCTCCTCCGATGACATGATACCCCACATGTTTGTTAATGGTTGTTCGAGTCACCTCATCTAAATCGACATTCACACCAAACTCATCCCGGTCGCGTTTCCGTATTGGGACATTCCGTGCTCGGAACTTCATCTCCCGTGGCCTAGTTGAGAAAGGAGCCATGTGCACCACTTCAAGCACATCGATTAGTCAATTTACACTTCCCTCCCCGGGGTGAGATTGCCGCGATGGATCATTAAAAAAGGTATCATGTGCGTCCACTGTGTGGGCCAGAGGTTCTCATCACCACGAGTTAGTGACCTTGTTTCATCATTGGCCAGAGTTCGCATCAAGTTCATCGTCTCTGAGTGAGACTGGGAACTTTGGGATCTGAATGTCACCACCGCAACTTACACTGTGTGACCCTTGCTGTGTGGTGGAATTGGCTTGCGTTGTCTTTCATGCAGAACAATGGCAAAGACAACGCGGTTAATTCAGGAACATCCGTTCTTCACTCCTGTGTTTTGATCACACTCTCGTAGAACCACTGTTTCGGGACGAAAGACCCCTTGCCTGTGGTCCCAAGCATCGATCGAGCAGTCCCCGGAGCCGGCCTTCTCTTCAACGAGGTTAGGCCCAAGTATGCATAGTACTTCTCTCAAAGGAGGGTCCATACTGGTCCCCGACCACCCAACCCACCCACCCGACCAACTGATCTACGCGGGGTTGCTCCTGCCGCAACCCTTGCGGTGGTGCGGGGACCCCAGCCGCCAGGCTACCTGCTGTGAGGTGACGGCCGGTGCTTCCTGCCGAATTTCCGCCAACGGTGTAACAATCGTCGCTCCTGCTAGCAACAAAAAGGGTCTTAGCAGGTGCTGCATTAGAATCGGAAGTACAAGGTTCCTGTGGCTTGAGCTTTGACGGAAGCGACCTCCGTCTCGACTTCCACTTTCATTCACGACCCTGCATCGACAGGATGCCACTCATTGATAAATAATTTCCTCCCGCCCCCATAATTGTCCTTCTATTATCTCCCAGAGCACCTCGAACCTTCACTCCCATCTCGCACCAGTTGGTCTTGAGATTGGCTGTTCTATCGACTTGCAAAGTTGCACCCCATCCGACACACAGACACCTGGTGGATTAGCCAACATCCTCGAGGACCATGTCTGAAAAAATCGCCCAGTCGAATCTGGAGCCGGTCCATGATGATGGAGAAAAGGTACGCGATTCCATGCTGGATGACTCCCATCATCACTTGAGATGTCTAACTCTAACGCGTTCTACAGAAGGAGGTGAAGACCCATGTGGTCACGGGTAACGAGGCCTTCAACGAGGCCATGCTTAAGGAGCCCCCGAATGCTTGGTCTAAAGCCCAGCTCTTCGTCTATGCATTTTCCATCGTTGGATTCTTCTGCAGTACCATGAACGGTTACGATGGTTCGCTCATCAACAATCTGCTCCAGAACGAATGGTTCAAGGAAACGTACAACATTAAAAATGACGGTCTCTGGGCCGGTATTGTCTCTTCCATGTACCAGATCGGTGGTGTTGTCGCCCTCCCCTTTGTCGGTCCATCCATCGATGGCTTCGGTCGTCGTATAGGCATGCTCATTGGTGCTCTCATCATCATTGTCGGTACCATCATCCAGGGCACATCCAATTCGATGGGTCAGTTCATGGGAGGTCGCTTTTTGCTCGGCTTCGGTGTCTCCATTGCAGCCTCGGCCGGGCCCATGTATGTCGTTGAAATCAACCACCCCGCATTCCGTGGTGTTGTCGGTGGTAAGTACCTATTTCGGTGAACATTTTTACTGTGATGCATGGACCTGCTAACACGCTCATGTTTAATCTTTTCCAGCCATGTACAATACTCTTTGGTTTAGTGGTGCCATTATTTCTGCTGGTTCCGCTCGAGGCGGTCTCAACACAGGAGGAGACTACTCCTGGCGCCTTATCACCTGGCTGCAGGCTCTTTTCTCCGGTCTAATCGTTCTCCTCTGCATGCTTATTCCCGAGTCTCCTCGATGGCTCTACGTCAACAACAAGCAGGACCAGGCTAAGGCAGTTCTGGCTAAGTACCACGGCGAAGGAAACCCCGAGTCTGCTTGGGTTAAGCTCCAGCTTCGCGAGTACGAGGAGCGTCTAGACCTGGACGGTGCCGACAAGCGCTGGTGGGATTACCGGGCATTGTTCCGCAACCGAGCTGCCGTATATCGTCTGACTTGCAACATTGTTGTTTCCATCTTTGGTCAGTGGGCAGGAAATGCCGTGCTGTCATATTTCCTCGGATCGGTTCTCGACACCGCCGGCTACACTGGAGGCATCGCACAGGCCAACATCACTCTTATCAACAACTGTCAACAGTTTGCCTTTGCTATTCTTGGAGCCTGTCTGGTTGACAGAATTGGCCGCCGCCCCTTGCTCCTCTTCTCCTTCACGGGATGCACCATCGTGTGGCTTGGAATGACGATCGCGTCTTCTGAGTTCGCCAAATCCTACGCAGGACTCGATGACAAGGATAAGCCTATCTACACCAACCACGCTGCTTCCAAGGCATCTTTGGCCATGATTTTCATCTTTGGTGCGATTTATTCTGTCGGTATTACTCCCCTCCAGGCCCTGTACCCTGTCGAGGTTCTCTCCTTCGAGATGCGAGCCAAGGGCATGGCCTTCTCCAACCTGGCGGTCAATGCTGCTGGTCTCCTAAACCAGTTTGCTTGGCCTGTTTCCATGGAAAAGATTGGCTGGAAGACCTACATTGTATTCACTATCTGGGATGCAATCCAAGTCTTTGTGGTTTACGTGCTGATTCCCGAGACCAAGGGTCGTACTGTAAGTTTTCTTATCTTGATGTTTCGTCTGACGGACTTGCTAATAAAAATGCCTGACAGCTTGAGGAACTTGACGAGATCTTCGCGGCAAAGAGTCCTGTCAAGGTGTCAACCTCGAAGAAGATTTTGGCTGTCGATAGGTACGGAGATGTTGTAAATGTCCAGGACGCGTAATGGGACATGGAATTTGATACAGCTCTGTGCACTTCTTACCTTCGCAGTTAATCACCAAGTCTGCAGTATCTGTCCATATCTGTCTATCGGACTTCATTTAAAGTTTAGTACAACTTGCATTTTTAGGTTTCTAAATATGAACCCGATGATTATTTTTACCGCTTTAAATGCTTGTGCTGCGTTGCTTTGCCCGAAAGTAAAGTTGAGAAACCACCTGCCATGAATGGCTCAGGGACCCCAAAGCCACATATGAAAACGCCTCATTGTTTTGGGTAAACAGGAAGAATCAGGATACAAATTACTCAACGACCAGTGTGATGTTATTGTACTGAAACGGATGAGTGAACTTAAGGTGTTGGTTGAAAGTTGGCCAGGGCATGGGTGGGCGCCTAACATGGCTTAGTGGCTGTGGCATGGCCCCTGGATTGATGTTACATCAAGGGGTTGTATAATTACCATCGCCAACAACAGGAACTGAGCAGGAAACGCACGACTTCTCCTTTCTCTCTTGGCATCACCCGCTCACCAAAAAACACGGCAATTCAGGATGCCGGAAGCCAACACTCGCCTGAGAGCAACGGGCTTCGGGCTCTGGGCCTTTGTTTTTGCCTTCCTCGTCACCAGCTTTTCTGACCGAACTTGGACAAAGGATCTATTGCTTATGATCCCACACTACGCCCTGTCACTTAGCATGGAGCTTTTTCTCCTCTTCAAATTGGCCCATTACTTGCCGAAGACCACCTCTCGCACAACCGAATGGCACGACTTCTTCTACGAGTCGAAGGAGGGATCCTGGGTGTTGGTGGCGCTGTGCACAGTTTGGTTCTTCAACCTTTCAGGCGTCGTCTTGCTTTGCGTCGGCGATATGTTGTTTGCGGGGCATATCGGTGGGATCGTGGGCGCATTTGCCAAAAGCAACATCATTGCGTCCATCTTCACTGGTTTGATTGTGTGGTTCGGCCCATTCTATATGCTGTTCTTGATGGCTTGGCTGTTCTGGACGGGAGCCAAGGCATTCTGGAGGGTGGCAGGAGGGCCACGTATTAGACTAGACCTGGATCAAGAGGAGCCCAGCTTGGGCTTCATGGGACGCAACTGAGATTAAATGCATTGTATATTATAAGGATTGTTAGTTGGCCATCCTCTTGAGGCCTCAAGGTATACCACTACACCAGAGAAACAAAACCCCATTCCTTCCTCCTTTCATTCTATGCTTATCCGTTATTGCCGTGTCCCCGACGCATCCGATGCTATGCATTGCGCAGTGAGACGGTCTCATATTACGCAGAACCACAATATACCAAATTTCATATTTCGTTCGAGAGCGTGGCCAGCTCGCATGTCAGATGCATGTCGATAAGGGCCTTGATAGTAGTGGTCTCCGTCGAGGACCATTCACATGGTGGGGCTTATCTGGCCGTCAAGAACACTGTCGTTCCTCCGGTGGGGAGACCTAGGCTTCGGAACGTCATCAAGACGAGCGCCGGGAGGCATCGACCTCTCGTCAGTGCGGAGGTGGAAGCTGCTTGCCTTCTCCACATCGTCGGCATCCTGTCCAGGGTTGGCATTCTGGTACTCGAGCCACTTGAAGGTGGTGTACACGAGGAAGGCCAAGCAGGAGCCCATGAAAGGGCCCAGCCAGTAGATCCAGTGGTAATTGACGAAGCCAGTGATGACAGCAGGGCCGAAAGATCGGGCGGGGTTGATGGATGTACCAGTCCAGTTGGTCGCAGCGATGTGCGCAATGAAGACTGAAATACCAATGCCAATGGGGGCTAGGAAAGTACCACGGTGCTTCTCAACGGCAAGGAAGTACACCGTCAGGACAAGCTGTGCCGTGAGGAACATCTCAATGAAGAGACCCTGTGCCGTACTAGCACCACCTCCAAGTTTATTGGCAACACCGAGCGGGCCGGGAAGCAGACCATCGGTAACGGCGGCGGCGGCAATGGCGGCGACGAGTTGGGTGGGAACGATGGCGAGGCCACGAAGAGGCTTAACAGCACCGACAAGGACTAGACCTAGGGTGACCTAAGACGCAAAATATTAGTCACTCGATTCATCCATTGATATCATGTCTTTCTTACAGCTGGGTTGAACATTCCACCTGTAACTCGATAGAAAATCCAGACATTGACGGCCAAGGCAGTTCCGAAGGAGCATGCAATGTACATGAGACTGAAGGGCAGCAGGGGTGCGCTTGGGTCTGAGGGATTGTTGGTGAGGAGAGCAGTCTGGGTGCCAATAAAGGAGAGAAGAAGGAACATGAATGTTCCGCAGAACTCTCCAAAGAGAATAACAACAAGATTTCTGGCAGAGGCATGGACCGGATGGCGGCTTCCGCCAGGTGCTGTCTGGCCATTCTGGCCGTTCGGATGTTTGTGGAACATTGCAGAAGGGGAATTCACTCTTGGAATAGTGGTGATGTAGAGAGGGAGTCTGGGGTACCAGTGAAGGCTTGTCGATGAGATGTGGTTGCTTGCCGATGAACCACACCTCTGGAGGGATGGCGATAGGGTTATATAGCCTCGGACGTGCTCGTCATTCTCCGTCTGTATGCAGACGGGCTGGGACCAAGAGGGCTAGTCCCTTGAGGCTATCTATCAAGCTAGGGGTGTGTGTAAGAGCCCTGCCTGTACAGTAAACCACAGCTCCTCCACTCCCTCTTACCACGGTGGTGTTACCCACGAGATGCAAGCTCGATCCACCATACCCATGGCCCTTCCCCGATACACGGAACCACACCGGAGTATGATCGATATTTTCCGCATGTTGTCCCTAGTCTCTTTGCGGACTCTGGGGCAGGGTATAAGTATTGTCTTTATCCGGAATAGGTTCACAACGAGGATTCTGTGCAAACACCGGGAAGAGAAATTCGGGGCTGATTCGGCGATGGGAGACTGCTCAAATCCGGTGCTCACACTGTACCAGACAAAGAGCTCTTTGACTTTGAGGGAGGCGTATTTGCGGCGTCCTTAGGAGACGGTTCACGATGCCCTCCTCGCTAGTATGAAAGCATAAGCGACTCCACACATCGAATCATGTCACCTCCTCCACGATGCATACTGTGGACCTTCTTAAGCGAGGCATCGGAAGCGGATTGCCCATGCGAATACTCCATTTACTTGCCGCAGTGGAGCCGCTGACTCCGGATCTAACAAAGCTTGATCGAGACCTGGCCATCTTGTATTGAAGAATGCAGAGATATTGGAGCCAACGTTGGAATGTCTCGGAGCCGACGCGCTAGTCCAGAACGAAATACACGATATTACTGGCGCCGCTTCAGCCAGCCCAATTGACTTGCTGCAAAGACATCCCCACATCAGGCCATACTCTACGAATGAGCACCGCGGTAAACATGTGCCTTTGCCAAGTACTAGCCAGTGTCAGCCAGTGTCAGCTAGGGTATAACGTAGTTGGGGATGGCTTCCATATAGTTCGGCTGTGCATACGCACTTCTCAGCACCTCCGAATTATCACCCTAGGCCGAATCAAGCCCAGGGAGCTATTCGGACCTTGCGGCGTCTGACGCACGCAAAGCAGGTGTCATACATGTGTTGGTCCCTTCGTCGCTCCGTGGACTTACCTGCCCGTACATGGGCTGCACACACATGAGCTGACTGTGGACCAGGGAGGCAATGTCACCGGTGACACCCGGATACGGGCAAGAGTCCATGTATTACGACTGAGACAGAGGGCCGAGACATTGTAACAAAGTCGGGGAGCTCCTCAAGTCTCTTTACTAGCCCCACCCGACGCGGACAATAAGATCTCCAAGGCCGAAAGGTTCAATTGAACTGGTGGAGCGATCGGATGAATTGGAGGTTTTATATGATTTGAGTTGCGCCAAGGAACGCCCATCGCTCATTCAACCTCGAGAGGGTGCGAGCACCGGAGAGCACCCTCCTTAGCGGCCCTGGCACACGGAACACATATGGAGGCACAGGGTACCCGACGATGATGGGACGCTGCTGCTGCAGCTCGGTGCCTCATGGTGAGCGTACGTTACTGCACAGATGCGGATCCGGCGAGTGAGTTGCGGGCCCGCGGGAGTGGCGAGGATGCTTTGTGGCACACAGCTCAGCTGGGTGCTGAATGTAGTACTGGCCAGGACCACATCGTTGGCAACACGGCAATTCAAAGCTGCAGGATCATGTGTTTGTACCTGTAGCGTGTCTGTACAACAAAGTATGGACGTACATGGGATCTCTGTGGCGTCTACATTGCTTAAGCCGGGGATTGTGAGATTATGGCAGTCGACCTACAATGCACTTGGACATCAGATGAAAGAAAGACCCTTGCCATAAATACATCTCGATTTAATCTCCGGGCCGTCCTCCCCTCAAGGCTATGCGAAAGTAAATTCCATCGCTTCGGTTATGTCACAAAACAAACCTCGACTTAAGGTGTCTCACCCCCCCCCCCCAAATATGTCCACTTCACCCGCCAACTCACCCGCCTCCCAATTGTGCTGTCCCTTGGCAAAGGATCACGTACATGGTCAGCTGCAGACTCGAACTTTATCTGGTTTTCTCCGAAGATGGACTGGACGGCCATGATAAGGATTGGCTTTGCGTTGATTTCGTAGGGCGACGGTTTGGGTGGGGAGTGAGAACTGATAAATGACAAGTGAGTAGTGAGTGTGTGTCGTCATCAATGGGTAGTACAGCAGCTGCACTACAATGGAACATGGGGTTCGCGGAATGCCATCCGCTCGCCGGTCGCCGGATTTGCCCATTGAGGCCTTTGGGGGGGCCTCAAAAACTTCGGATGCTTAAGTTAGGTATTAAGAGTGTGCATCCGCATACTTCGCAACATCTCAGGGTCTATGGAGGCTCTGTTAGACATGGGATGCTGTCAATGCACCGTCGATCAAACGGTTCAACTCCTGCGCCGGGATATTCCTCGAAATATGGTACGCTCCAAATGCGGGTGCGAGATCGCTTAGTGGCGAGCTGACATCCCTGTTCCCAGCACTCAGCGGTCACAAGTGCTCAGACTCCGTAGTCACGCATCTACCGGCATGTATCATCTGCAAAAGCGGATAGGTTAGAGGCCGAGACGTCCCTGTGGCGAGCTGAGGAGACGAACACATCCCAACGCTAGCTTGAGTCGGCGGGAACGAGGGGGACCCAGGCGCAATAAACAAAGAAAAAAGAAAGGAGCCGGGTCGAGAACACCACCAGGGTTTCTAACACGACGATCGAGAGTAGGGATGAACACTTTAACCGGTTACGAGGTTCGCGGGCAGCGGATAATACGGCTCGGACCGCTTCGTGCAGGGTCCTAAGACTATTGATCACAGACTATCGATCACGGACTATCGATCCTAGCTCCTTCCATCATCCAGTCGTTTTCTATCAATAATGCGATGCCAGCACTGACCCCGGTCTGGGGTCTAGATCAGGGGAGTCTCCAGCGGCTCTCCGGCCTCCCAGCGGTTGATGTTGTCGACCTGCTGCGCATACCACGACCCGAGCGTCGCCTCTTCCACGTAGCCCGTGTGTGGCGTCAACAAGACCTCGCTCGACCCATCCTTACCCCAGTTCTTGTTCCTCCACTCGCTGTCGGCCGGCAGCGGCTCCAGGTCGAAAACATCCAATGCAGCTCCCCGGATTCGACCTGCCTTGAGGTGGTCTAGCAGGGCCCTTTCCACAATCAGTGGGCCACGAGACGTGTTGATGAGAAAAGATGACTGCTTCATCTTACCCAGGTCTTCTGACGTGACCAGCCCCCGAGAGCGGTCTGACAGGACGATGTGAACGGAAATAACGTCGGCCGCGCCAAAGAGCTCGTCTCGGCTTACCGCCTTGAACGTCTTCTCGCCATCTGCGTCTTCCACCGGCAGACCTTGTTCCCTGGCCTTCTCATCCGCAGCGTCTTGGGTAAGGTTGGTGCTCCATGCAATAACCCGCATGCCAAACGCGGTGCTCATGATCTTCGCGACGTTGGCACCTAAACGGCCGAGTCCAAGGATGCCCAAAGTCTTCCCTTTGAGGCCCGTGGCGAACCCTGTCTGCCAAGCACCCTCTTTCACGGCCGCATCATCTCTGGCAATGCCTCGAGTGAGTGCCAGAATCAGGGTGACGCAGTGCTGCGTAGTGCTGTCCGTCCCCGCCGCCTTCGTATCCGCGCGATTCTTGTCTACGGTGCCAGCAACTGGAATTCCACGCTCTTTGAATGCCACCAAGTCGAGTGCTTTGTTTCGCACGCTGGTGGAAAGAAAGAGCTTGAGCGCGGGCAGTTGGGCGATCAGATCTGCGGGGAATGGCGTTCTCTCCCGCATACAACCTGAGTGACATAATTCAGCTCATGTTTCACAGCATCCAGAATCGATACCTACAGATAATCTCGAAAGGCTCGAGCCGCTTAACCAGGGCATCCTTGATTGACTGTGGCGTACCGGGTTGATTGTACGGCAGGAGGGTGTCTTTGATGGAGATGACCTCATACTTGGCCGAGTCTAACTTCTTGAAGTGAGGATCGGAGAAGCCTTGATAGTCATCCAGGACTGCCACTTTGATAGGAGCCATGGTGCGAGTATCGAATGATCTGGTGATGGTGTAGTTTCTGAGATGACGATGACCCAGCCGGAGCTAGGATAAACGGTTACCCTGCACAGTAACTCAACGCACCTCCCGTGGGACTTACACTGTGCAAACCACGAAGTTGGTGAAGTAGTTGACGACTTTTACCTACCATCTCACTCTGAGAATTATTACAACGTGAGCTTCAATCATGAAGTCGACAGGTTATAGGGTTTGAGGGGGTGATTACCAATCGCCCGGTTCTCGGAATGGCAATCGTCGTGTCTAGCCGAAATAGCCGACTCCAAGTTACGCGGCTGCCCAGTGAAGCCGATTTCTCCCATGAAGTAGGATCACGAACTCGATCTTCCGAGGTCTTATTCCACACGTCATGTAAATGATAGGACTAGTGTATGGGGATTGAATTTATTCCCTGGTTTAATTCAAGTGAAAGGTATCTAGTGTATTGGTGTCACATTTTGCTCGGCATCCTCATTGCGCCATCCAGCCTGATGACGACCCCATTCAACATGACGTTCTCAATCCCCTGTCGGACCAACTGGGCAAACTCGGCCGGTTGACCCGCCCTTTTAGGGAACTCCATTGCACCCTCAAGACTCTTCTTCACTTTCTCCGGCATCATGCTCGTCATCCGACTGTCAAACAGACTCGGCGCAATCGTCACGACTCGGATGCCATAGCGCGCTAGGTCACGAGCCATCGGCAACGTCATGGCCGTTACAGCGCCCTTGCTGGCAGAGTACGACACCTGGCCCTTCTGTCCATCAAAGGCAGCTGACGATGCCACCATGATGATGACGCCGCGTTCTGAGTCTGGGCCGACCGGGTCAGCTTTGGCAAGATGCTCAAGGGTCTGGCGGACAAGGTCGATGGTGCCGCGCAGGTTGACATTCAAGACGAAGTCAAAGTCGTCGAGACTGAAAGCTTTTCCATGCCGATCAAGCATCTAACAGCAACATCAATCAGTTCTCACTAACGGTTTAAAAATTTTCAGAAGAAGCATCACATACAGTCGCAGGCGTTGAAACGCCGGCCGCGGGGATGACACCTCCCAAGGGCTTGTTCGTCTGTTTGCTCCATTCCGCAGCGCCCTGGACGGCGCTTGCAATGCTTTCCGTCTCGAGCACGTTGCAGACAAAGAATTTGGCAGAGGATGATAACTCCTTGACCACCTCCTCGCCATTCTCTTCATTCATGTCGAAGATGGCAGCATTGCCTCCATTTTTGCAGATTTCCTCGACGCAGGCCCTCCCAAGGCCAGACGCGCTGGGAATGATGTCAGCACGTGAAAGCGACAGCGAGAGCCGATGAATACTGACCCGCCGGAGACGATGAAGGTTCGGCCCTCGATCTTCATTTTAGAGTAATGTCTGACTGGCTGATGGGAAATGCCAAGGACTAACGGGATGTGAAAGATGGCGATGGCTTAGATACTGAGTTGATGGTGGAATCTCCTAATTATTTAAGACACGCGGGGCGGATCAACAGATCGTGCCTGGAGGCCGAGGCTCAATTTCGGCAAAGGTCAGCCGCTTAACCACAACATCAACATTATTCATCAATCGTTTGAAGCACTACATAAATTGAGAGATAGGATAAAAATAGTGATTGAAATCGAAACTTTAGATATTAGTATTATGAGGTAGTATGTGTACCTACATCCATCCAAGATTCCATGGGGTGCAGGGTACATCCCGTGTAAGACGAGATCTCAGCCTCTTCAAGATCACCTCCAAAACATGTCCGACGAATCGTGGATTGTAGTGAAGGGTTTCATTTGGTCTGTGTACCCCGGGACCCTAGTCAGACGTTAAGATGTCTCCAAACGCAGGTCAAACACAGGCGTAATGCGTTGTAAAAAAGGACTTCAGTCGATCGATACTTACTCAGTACCGCATGTGGACATGCTTGAGGTGAATGCATTTCAATTGCCAGAGGAACAACGAACTATTCACCATAAGGACTGTGAGCTGCAGGTATTATATTTAGACTCGGGTTAGGATTAGGTTGAAACCGAGGTTGAAGATGGAGTCCATGTGTGCAATTTTAACCGTTAAGGGTGGATAAATAAGTGGTTCGACACGATCGCCTTCGGAAGTTTGGGCGATTGATGATGCAGACTGCTCTCAGTGGAATGACGCCGTCCAGAATTCAGACTCCGCGTACTTCGTACTCGGTACCCATTGTGTGGTTGGTTCGAGCGCCCGCCTCTTCACGTAATCACTGCCAACGGTGGCCCGCCCGATTCGCAGGGGTCGCACGGCGCTATATTATAGGGCGATTCCAGGCGGCCCATCCCTGTCGCTGTCGTCAGGCCTCCCGATAACCAGCCAAGGGCAGCAGCCAAGTCGGTGATGCGTCCCACCTGAGATACATTCGTACATCATCGCAATCTAGCCCACACATGCCCCGATAAGCCAACTTTTTCCCAGTTTCCTGGCTCATTCTATTCCTCCACCATCTCCCTGCTCGTCAGCATTGTTCCCGACACATCTCTCGAAGTCGCGCCCCTC
Source organism: Ilyonectria destructans (assembly GCA_020740775.1). NCBI lineage: Eukaryota > Fungi > Ascomycota > Sordariomycetes > Hypocreales > Nectriaceae > Ilyonectria > Ilyonectria destructans. Next base: position 1,473,048 of record JAHEWK010000011.1, read on the forward strand.
CGAACGCCGCGACGCGACCCGTACATGCAGCATTATTCGAGCCCTCGAGCAGGACCCATCTGCGACGCCCGACCGCCGCAATGACGAGACCACGCCGGTCGTCGGCTGCGAGCGAAGAGAGCTCAGGGACCGCCCGGGAGCAGGTACGCACGCGACAGATTTGCCAGCCGCGGTGATATAGGCCCGCTGACATTGACCAAGGAGCTGGGGAGCATGTATGATTACTTGGCCAAGATCATACTGTTGGGCCCTAGTGGAACGGGAAAGTAGGTTCACCGTCTTGTGGCGCAACGCAACGTCCCTGACGCGGCGACCGCATGAGGAGCCCAGGCTGACTGGATATTTGGCGCGTAGGTCGTGCCTCCTGCATCGCTTTGTCAAGAATGAGTGGAGGGTCCTGTCGTCGCAGACCATCGGCGTCGAGTTCGCGAGCAAGATTATCAGAGTGGGTACCGGATCGCGGCGGAAACGCATCAAGCTACAGGTAATGACCGTTCCTACCATGCCGCCACCGAGGAGGAATTCTAACGGACCGATAGCTCTGGGATACCGCCGGTACCGAACGTTTCCGATCCGTCTCTCGCTCGTACTATCGAGGCGCCGCTGGCGCTATTCTCGTCTACGACCTCACTTCGCATTCCTCCTTCCGCGCCCTTCAACCATTTATCAACGATGCCCGAGCGCTCGCGTCTCCGAACCTAAGCGTCATGCTCGTCGGGAACAAGCTGGATCTTGCGACTGACACGCTGATCGACACGAGCCTGCCACCAGCGACCCCAAATAGCGTCTCCTCCATGACCGGTGGCGCAGGAGGAAGCTCATATTCTACCTCAGTATCGACAAATGCCGACGGAACTACGACTAGGGATCGTGGCGCCTCGATCGGAGCCAGTGCACATCAAAGAGCGAGTATCGCACCGGAAGGCCGAGAGGTGACGAGGGCGGAGACAAGTCGGTGGGCAAGCACTGCAGGCATTTCGGTCGTCACGGAAGCCAGCGCATTCAACGGGGAGGGCGTGGATGAGATCTTTGGCCGACTGGCTAGGATGATTCTTACCAAGATTGAGCTTGGAGAGATCGACCCGGACGACCCTGCGAGCGGAATCCAATACGGCGACAGTGGAGGTTGGAACACGGCCAGCGATGGAGGCAGCATCAAGAGCTCCATGACAGGCGCCACGGTTGAGGATGGCCTCGCTGGGCTTCGGAGGAGACGAAAGGCGAAGAATCGCCCGCAGAACTGGGGCATCCGGGAATGGGAAGAGGTCTTCACCCTGAACAACAGGAGGAGGGGTGGCAACTGTTGTTAATGATTTCCTTTTGGACTCTTTTTCTTCTCTTTTTCTCTTCTTCCTTTCGTTCCGCTCATGTTTGGAGCTCAGGGGGTCTGGGACGGGTCATTGCGGGAAATGGTGGCATGCCTTGGCTGTACATTGCTTGGGGATATTACTTGGAAGCATTCGTTCTTGAAGCGTCTGGGGCGTTGGGCATAGATGACGACTGTAGGTGTCGAGATGGATCCAATCTGGATTTTGTTTCTTCTTCGCCTGACCAAGGTACATAGATACGGGCTGGGGCCACGTATATAATTTCAAATAATCGCTGAAACGGACTGCGGTCCGTCATATTTTGTAACAGAAGCAAGCTGTGGTGCTGCAACGTGTCATGGTGATGATGAGAAGAGGTCTGACGGCGGGGAATAATGGAGGCGGGATGACGGCACATTTCCCTGGTGATCGCCGAGAGGAGCACGGAAAACGGAAGACGGGAGACGGAAGACAGAAGACATGGCATCATGGCGACGGGGCCATGGAGACCGGGTGAGGCTTGAGGCTCTCACGAGACCCCATCTGGCGACGGAACGTCTCCCTCCGGGCTTGGGTAATCCGGATTCGGACAAGTGCATATAGGCTCAGGACAGTAGGCAGTGCACCGCGAGTCCGCGACCCTTGCGCGGCAGCGAGTTACACGCCCTTGATACGAACTGACAAACAATGACAGTGGGGAAGAGACACGCCATGTGCCACAGTTACCAGGTTGAGAAGCTTGTCCCGCATTGGCTTCGGAAACACGGTGCGACGTTGCGGCCGACGGTCGGCGCGTGTGCAGTGGCCAGCAACCACCGGGTTGTGTAAAGAAGGTATAAAAGCTGTGGCATAGTCCCATGTGGCTTTCCCGTTGATCTTCTGAATTATCCGAGAGATGAGGCATTGCACGATACGCTCCCTAGAGGTACTGCTTGTAAACTGAATCTCACTTTCGTCTCAACTTCGAACCCCTCACTGAATCTTGATGCGTCGCGGGGCATCACGCCTGCCACAGCTGACCCCCTAGTGAATACACAGCAACCCTAAGGACTACCTCAAGCTTGGATCTGGCATCTTCACCAAACATACATCTTTTCTCCCATTGCAATCCAAGGATAATCTATCCCTCATTGTCCCCCCTCACTATTTCCCTATGGCTCCTCGCACCGTCACGGCCATCGACAAGAACTGGCAATTCAGGCAGGCCGCCCACGACGACAGCACCTACTTGCCCGTCGGCCAGTTCCCAACCAACGTCCACCTTGACCTGCTACACAATAAAAAGATCCCCGACCCGTTCATTGGCAAAAATGAGCTTGATGTTCAATGGATCGGCGAGGTTGCCTGGGTTTACAAGACGACCTTTGCCGGCCAAAAAGTGCCCGAAGGCGCCAAGGCCGTTCTGGCTTTTGATGGCCTCGACACCTTCGCCACGGTGCGCCTAAACGGCAAGACGATCCTGGAGGCGGAAAACATGTTTCTTCCAGAGCGTGTGGATGTCACAGATGTGCTAGCACAGGATGGTGATAATGAACTGGAGATTACTTTCGACAGTGCCTACCTCCGCGGCTGGAAGCTTGTTGAGGAGCATCCGGACCACAAGTACATCTGCTGGAATGGCGATGATTCGAGGTTGGCCGTCCGCAAGGCGCAATATCACTGGGTGAGTTTTCGAATACTATTTCAAGGCGCTCGTTTCTCCAATATGCTGACCAGTTTGAAAGGGATGGGACTGGGGCCCTGCCCTCATGACCTGTGGTCCTTGGAGACCCATTTCCCTCGAGGTATATGACTCTCGCATCTCCGATCTTCACAACGAGATCAAGGTGGACGAATCTCTCAAGAGCGCCAAGGTGGTGGCCCGCGCTGCCACGGAAGGCACAGCGTCCAAAGTGCAATTCAGCATTTCCCTAGATGGTACCGAAGTTGCATCCCAAACCGCAGATGTCCAAGACGGCAAGGCGGAGTCGACATTTGAGATTAAGAACCCAGAGCTTTGGTACCCAGTCAGACACGGAAAGCAGACCATGTACACGGTCAAGGCCATTCTACTTTCGGAGACTGTCGAAGTGGACTCCGTGTCGAAGAGGGTTGGCATTCGCAAGCTCGAGCTTGTCCAGCGACCGCTAAAGGAGCAGCCCGGCACCAGCTTCTTCTTCGAGGTCAACAACATCCCGATCTTCTGTGGTGGCAGCGACTGGATTCCCGCAGACAACTTCATCCCTCGTATTTCCAAGCAGAGATATTACGACTGGGTTAAGCTAGTGGCCGATGGCAATCAATTCATGATCAGAGTGTGGGGCGGCGGCATCTACGAAGAGGAGGCCTTCTACGACGCCTGCGACGAACTAGGCATTCTAGTTTGGCAAGACTTCATGTTTGGCTGCGGAAACTACCCTTGTTGGCCAGAGCTGCTGAAGTCCATCGACCGCGAGGCCAGGGAGAATGTCAAGCTCCTGCGGCATCACCCCAGCATTGCGATCTGGGCCGGCAACAACGAGGACTACCAAGTGGCCGAGAGCGACAATCTCACCTACGACTTTGACAACAAAGATGCTGAGAGCTGGCTGAAGACGGATTTCCCGGCTCGATACATCTATGAGAAGATCCTTGCGGACGTGTGCAAGGACCTCATCCCCGAGACGACGTACCACTACGGCAGTCCTTGGGGTGGCAACAAGACGACCGATCCCACTATTGGAGATATCCATCAATGGAATGTCTGGCACGGCAGCCAGGAAAAGTACCAGAACTTCGACAAGCTTGTCGGTCGTTTTGTGTCTGAATTCGGCATGGAGGCCTTCCCCAGCATCAAGACCATCGATGCGTATCTTCCACTGGGCAAAGATGATCCGGACCGCTTCCCGCAATCTTCGACTGTCGACTTCCACAACAAGGCAGACGGCCATGAGCGCCGCATTGCCCTCTATCTCGTAGAAAACATGCGATATGCGCCTGACCCGATAGAGCACTTCATCTACTGCACCCAGCTGATGCAGGCCGAGTGTCTTGCGTCGGCCTACAGACTCTGGAAGCGCGAGTGGCGTGGCCCCGGCAAGGAGTACTGCGGCGGTGCGCTTGTCTGGCAAATCAATGACTGCTGGCCCGTCACGTCCTGGGCTATCTGCGACTACTACCTCAGGCCGAAGCATGCCTACTTCACAGTAAAGCGAGAGATGGCACCCATTTCCATCGGAATCAAGCGACAGGAGCACAAGCACCCCAAGGACAAGTATACTCGCGTTCACATCGAGACCAAGGTCCAGGTTGAGATTTGGGGCAGCAACCTGATGCTCGAAGACCTGACGGCGGACTGCGTCGTCAAGGCCTGGGATGTTGAGTCCGGCAAGGAAACCTTCTCTCAAACGGTCTCACCGTCCATCCTACTACCAAAGAACCGCTCCACCGAGATTTCGGTGCTCGATGTCCCCGTCGAGAAGCCCAAAGCGGGTCTTGAAGGCCGCACCGTTGTCGCTGCCTACCTCTACCAAGAAGGCAAGCAGATTGCGCGCTATGTCAACTGGCCTGAGCCGCTCAAGTATCTGCACCTCCAGAAGCCCAAGTCTCTCCGGGTCGAGGTGACCGACGACGGCAAGACCGTGGAGGTCAGCGCCGAGGTGCCCGTCAAGGGCCTAGCGCTGGAGTGTGAGGATGACGACGTCAAGTTCGAAGACAACTTGATTGACATCGTTCCTGGTGAAGTAGTGCGCGTTGGTGTGAGCGGTACCAAAAAAGGAACTGTCATCACGACGCAGTACCTGGGGATGCTTAGTTAGGCCCATATGTCGTTGGATGGATGTGCAGTCTCCTATGGAACCTAGATAGGCCATGAGATTGACAGAGACCACCTCTTGAATGATTCAATAAAATAGCTTTTTTTATAACTTGTAAACTCCTGCAACCTTGACAGCCAGCAGAACTCAAGATGTGCACGGATGAAGCGGGGCCAAGTTCCGAACCGGGACGGAACGGCCCCACTATCGCCGAAGTGATGTACAGAGCCAAAAGTCCAATCCCTCCAGGGAAGCCAGCTGACACTGCACTCAGTTATGAATCTGACCAAGGTACGACTCATTCTTGGAATATTGACACATCACGTGCCTTTAGATAGCGTAGACGTGCTTCAAAGGTTATGTCATGTCTCACCAAAAACCTGGATAGGGACTGTGGGTAAGAAGTGGGAAGCCCCGGTTCTGTCAATCATCTTTAAGCTGGCCATATTTCACTCCCAATCCGTTTCAATACCAACCCACTCAGCTATAACTACGTCATAGATGCCGATATTCCTTGCAGAGCCAGTTCTTGAGTTGTCATCGTGTTGGGAACACTACGGTTCAGTGTTGGTTGTCCTGCAAGAGGGCGGCGCTCAGCAGCAGGTTCTGTCGGTAGAGGTCTGTACATATTTCCCACCAGTCGTTTCAGGTTGATTACGCAGCCCTTGTGGTGCAGGAACTCAATGAATGAGGCTTTATAAGTCAGAAGGGAGGTGGAGACCGCCTCGACCGTTGAGGTGTGGCCCTAATAATCAGTTTAGGCATACCACGAATTTGTATCATCTTAATACGAGAAAATCATTTCCAAAATTGAGTAACCTTAAATCTATATATCGGCTAAACCCTAGGTCCTTCTTTGAAGAGACTGGTGCGGAAACCGGCGCGAGGACTTGTGTTAGCCGGGACGGAATCTGCATGTGACACGACCAATATAGGCTTAAGCATAAGCATCAAGTTAAACTTGAAGTTGCCGAGGAGTCCAAATCAGGTTCGACACAAGGTGGCAGATAGCCGTTTTCTCCTTTGAGCTCCGCCGCCGGGCAGCGTCTCGGCCTGTTGATGCAGCGGACTTCTGAAGCGATTGGCTGCCGCACGATATCAGCACCGATAGGATAACATCCAGAGCCTGGACTGGTGCATAATTGTTTACACGCTGTAGAGATAGATAGATGATCTCATATTCCAGAGTGCGTCGTTCCATGTCCAACCCTGCGTGCAGCAACGGTCTAGGAAGGAGGTCCATGCCCCGGCGTGAAGCTGCATGGACTTTTGTAGGACCAATGGCTGCGGCAGCCACGGGATACACACGACTGTTTTTGGTAAATGGTTCCTGAACTGGGGCTGGACGATCAATGACTGCCTGAGATAAAGCCTAGGATACTCTCATGGGTCAGGGGGGCTGACAAGCAGGTGCTAGTGATGGCGGGTGTGGCACACCAGTCACTGCCAAAGTTGGGTCCCTGGCCGTGGAGTTCATGTTAGATCGACCCGTTGTCAGTGCCATCCGTCATATGTCTGTTGATCCATTAGCAAGCTAGAGTTATATGTCTCATGATACACACCTCTCTAAAGAACAACCACACCAGTTCCATGGTCCGATGGCTACCTGCGGGATAGGGCAGTCTAAATGTTAGGGTGGGTGTGCTTCTTTGGTGGCGTCGCATCCAGCTCTTCTTTTTAGGTGCTGCTTCCGTTAAACTGAAACTTGACAAATGGAACCCATCATTGTTGTTGGTAAGGATTCCCCAGCGAAGGACCTGGGGTAGCAATAGATGGGCTAGCCATTTCAGATGCCACGACTTTATGCGTTTGGCCTCAGCTCCTGGTTCTTTTGGCAAGAGAAGGGCTTGGTCACAGTAAATGAGATCTAAGGGGGGGTCAGCGGGACAAGGCAAACCTGTGGCGTAGGCTCGGAGTATGTGGGAGGATCAGAACAGAAGTGGATGTCGATGCAGAAACCAATAGCAGTATCATTCTAGGACATCTAGAATCACCAACTCCTAGCCAGGGGTCACGACAAACAAAAGGTCTTCGATCCATAGCATGAAAGGATTGTCGTGATGTGGGGGGGCTGCATAGCGTGGTTCCGGGCTCAACCCGCGTATGACCAGCCGGGGTGCATGGGGCGGCCCTGGATATGATACGCCAATGCTGCCGATGTTGCCAAGGAACCGGGCGAACTTTTGCAAGAATGCAGCGCTGATAACGCACCCTGAACTGTCTGGCCCGAAGTGGGCGGACAAAGCGTGGTGCGAATACAGGTTGACGATGAGGGATGAAGGATGAACGGAGCATGGTTGGCTCGCAGCTGAGGTGGAAGGCCTCGCACGGGAGAGACGCACGGTGGTCAGCACTATATCCCTGAGTCTTCAGTGGGCCGTTCCAGGTAGTCTCAGCGCTTTCACGCTGTACCTTGGCACCTCACGTATCTCTACCCCACTAAATCTACTGGCCACGACCCGCTGAATCTTATCTCCAGGCGCCGATCCTGCGAACCGCCCTTGCCAGCGATCACTTTCCGCCTTTCTTGGCCCCTTTTCCACTAACTCTCCGAGTCTCAACACCAGACCCTCGATCACGAAATCCGTCCACGAAACAAGACAGACGCCTCCGGGAATCTGCGGAAAACCTCCCTGCCCAATCTTATTTTCTGCCGTCGGACTCGCATATGAATCAACAACGGTGACTTTCGCGACCCTCCTAACGGCCGAGTAGACGAGAGCCTCAGTTCCGTCGCATCATAATGTGTTCCCTTCAGGCTGAGAGGCCTTCACATGGTCCGACCAGAGCAAAGAGAACTCTGAGTGGTAACATTTAGTACCGTCAAAAGTAGTGTTTGCATCGCATTTCCTCACTAACATTGCGTTCTTGAACAGCCCCTCTAGCAATGATGGGCACTCAAGACGGCCGCAATATCCCAAAAGGGAAGTTGGAAACCTCTTGGCCGGGACACCGGAGGATTAAGGGTGGGACCAACCCCGGCCGGCTTTCACTGCCATCGAGCCTAGTCCTTGAAGGGTTCGTCCGCCAAGAAGCTCTGATGTGCTCAAGTTGTGGAGAAGAGCAACTACTCCGATTGCTTGGTGTATCGACGACAACCGCGACACGCTTGGGTTTATGCACCATTTCCTGCTTCTAACATGACCTCCGAACGGCATTAACCCCATACCCGCTCTCCAATCGCCGATATCTCGACCTTTGCCGTCCTTCATAGGTCATTCGTTATCCGTTGCTTATACGTTGAGGATGATATGAAGTTTGTTGGCTGAGTCCCGGCCTCTACGTGTTGATGCTGTCTCAAAGCTTGATTGACAGTCAACCTATCAACAATCGACTGGCGCTGATCTTCACACTTTTTGAAAGAGTAATTTCAACCTCTTGTCATCAAATCCGTCCTTGGCCTGCATCGCATTCCGACGGAGTCCGCTTGTAACCGTCGAGTCTATCCGCCCTACATCTTCTCCACTCCCTTGTCTCCTGCTTCCTCCAACACTTAAGCTAGATGCCATCCAACATGTCCTATAGGTCCCAGTATGAAACCCCTGCTACATCGCCAAGGCCAACCGTCTTTCCAAAGTTCCTGGTCGAATCTCGTTTGAGGCTCCGGTGCTACATCTTCTACCCCCGGGCGTCTACTGTCTCGGAGAACTTTTGTGCGTTCATCTATGTGACATTGCCTTCCGGAGTCCAGTCTCACGCCATCCATCTTTGCCTTCCCTTTTGCGAACCCTCCTATCGACAACCGCACGATCAATGCACATGGGGTAACTCATCTTGCCCTGAACAGGAAGTTGAGTACAGCGTCACCGGAGATGATGCGGCCATCCTAGGATAGCTGCGAACGACACCAGTGCTTCTTTAGCCTAGAGCTGCCATAGGCTCGTTGAAATCAGGCGTCAACGTCACGATGCCATCCACAAGGGCGGTGAGCTGAAGGCCAAGAAGGTGTATAAGACAGTCTTACATCCTCCATATACCTATGCGTACTTCAAGGTCAATTCAACGACTTCAGCATCTTCTTCATCTAGCTACCTATTTCTTATCTCTGCAAAATGGTTAACTTTACCAACCTCGCTCTCGTTGCTACTACCCTCCTAGGGTACGCTATTGGCGCTCCGGTTGAGCGTGACAGTGGCAGTGTTGTCAAAGGCAGCTACATCATCACCTTGAAGTCTGAGCTTAAGACTGATGACCTCGAGAACCACTTGACTTGGGTCAACGATGTCCACAAGCGCAGTGTCTCCAAGCGTGACAGCCAAGCCAAGGGTGTTGAGATCACTTATGACGGTGATTACGGTTTCCATGGCTATGCTGGTTCTTTTGATTCCGATACCATTGAAGAGATCAAGAACAATCCAGAGGTAAGCGTGAACACAATCACCCCTGAATAGATACTAACATATTGGCAGGTTGCTCTCGTTGAAGAGGATAAGGTCTGGAAGCTGCAATACATCAAGGAGGAGACTGAGTTGTCTCATATCGCCAAGAAGGCCTTGACCACCCAGTCCAGTTCTACCTGGGGTCTTGGAACTGTCTCTCACCGCAGCAGTGGCTATACAAGCTACATATACGACACCGCTGCTGGAGAGGGCACCTACGCCTACATCGTTGACACTGGCATCCGTGCCACCCACAACGAGTTCGAGAGTCGTGCCACGGCTATCTGGTCTGCCTTCAGCGGCGATAACGCGGACACCAACGGCCACGGCACGCACGTCGCCGGTACCATTGGTGGTAAGACCTATGGTGTCGCCAAGTTGGCCACCTTGTTGGGCGTAAAGGTCTTCCAGGGTGATGAGTCCACAACCTCCATCATCCTTTCAGGCTACAACTGGGCTGTGAACCACATTGTCAACAACGGCCGAACTGCCAAGGCTGTCATCAACATGTCTCTCGGTGGAGACTACTCTGCCACTTTCAACAACGCCGTCGCCTCTGCCTCTTCCTCCGGTGTCCTTACCGTCGTCGCCGCTGGAAACGAGGCCCAGAGCGCTGCCAATGTGTCTCCTGCCTCGGCAGCTAGTGCTATCACCGTTGGTGCCATCGACAGCTCCTGGGCCATCGCCTATTACTCCAACTACGGCACCTCCCTCGACATCTTCGGTCCTGGCTCAAGCGTCCTGTCCGCCTACTACTCCAGTAACTCAGCTACTGCTACCCTTAGTGGTACCTCCATGGCCTCTCCCCACATTGCTGGCCTTGCTCTTTACGGCATGTCCGTCGAGGGTGTTAGTGGCGTCTCTGGCGTCACCAGCTGGCTCAAGTCGGCGGGTACCGCCAATGGTGTTACTGGCACTCTCCGTAGCTCTCCTAACTTGATTGGCAACAACAACAACTCTTCGCAGTAAATGGTTCTTGCCAGCCGGCAAAATTACAATGATGGATGATGAATGATGAAAGACGGATGAGCGTTTTATTTTAGCGGAGAAGGAGACGGAAGTCAATGGGCTACTAAGCAGGGGAGGGGGAGGCCTGGGGGTTTTTCTTTGCTTGACCCCGAGAGCACAAGTTGACAGAATGAAATATACGACGTCTTGGAGTGGATTTCTCAGTCTAGTAATTGCGTGTTGCTGGTATCCCCAGTAAAATCCTTTTCCAGGAGCATTGTAAATGTGGAGTTCTATAATGATCGGTTTCTGAGTTAGCCGCGACCACTCGAGGTGGTTTGTTCTTGATTCTTCACTCCGCCGAACTGGTGCAAATAGCGACACTCGACTAGGCTAGTCCACAGTAGATTTAGCACTCTGACGACACTACCGGGTTCTATCGGACGACCTGGTGGGACCAGCCTCCCCAGTAATCCCTGACAAATATTCACGTACACTCGTCTCGTGTAGGTTGGTCATGAGAATTCCCGTACTACGTAGTATGCGTCAAAACGTTTGCAAAGCTGGGATATCCAGTTTTCTTTTCTTGTGAGAATTCAATTGTGAGGCGTGATGCTGAATTGTGGATTTCGTGGAGTACAGTGGGGAGATGGCGGCGGTACGTGCTCAGATATGTTTTATTGCTTTTATCCGTATAATTAAGATGGGACATAAAATGCAAGCATGGCCAGAGTAATCGTATACATACACTAGTCGACACATTAATTGTTGATGCTTGGTAGAGTATAATTCAGCGTACTCTCACAGCCCAAAAGCCTTCACGATCTAGCGAGATATGTCTTGAGGTAGACGACTGGTGCTTGGATTCTTAATTACTGAAGCATCGTGAGAGTCGTCAAACGGGCTAGGGACCCTTGGTCGAATTACTTGATTTCTCCACTAGCCGCCCCTCTCTTGAAACGCTAATCAATATTCCATTCGGGTCAAAAACCGGCGGACCAAACGGCGTTAGTCTCGTAGGGCGAGAACCGTGCTATCGGCTGTGGCTTCTCGGCCGTGTCTTGGCTTGACGGGAACTGTGCGTACTTCAACGCCTTTCTTGCTTTTTAGCCGGCTGGCCTCTGATGCTTCTGATGCAGTGATGCTGACATGGTTAGGACTTCCTAATTGAGCGCAAGGCAACCCCTCCCGTGAGATACGGTAGAATTCCTTGATAAGGTAGTCTTGGCATTGCACTCAGGTCTCGGTATCTATAAAATCTAAGAATCAGAGCATGCGCCTATTCCTGACTGGCACGATGCATCTTGAAGGATGAAGACCTACCCAGGCCCCAAGGTCTAGGCAGCCATTTAATAGAAGTGCGGTGTAACATGAACCCTTATTAATACGCGGGTTCATTGGGTCTCTTTTCTCCACCGTCGGTCCTTCTCATAAAAGTGGCCCTATTTAGGCTCAAAATACCACATCTCGTGAGCAAAACAACGTGGGGCCGGGATTTAACGTCACATCAACGAAGCCCGAATCCACCCTAGACGCCGATCTCTCCATCACGCCGCAACCGCTTTGGCGTCATGGCGAGAGGCTTTAGTCAAGAATGGTCGGAAATAACGTCAAAGGCGTCTCGGAAAGGAAAGGTGTAGCGAAAATTCTTTCACGAATCTCAAGTGTCGACTCCACGTTTGAATGCAACGTGGAGCACACTCGGCTAACAACATCCATACGACCGACAAAAGTGCTTCTGCTTGCCTATTTAGGTCCTCATTCCGCGGTGGGTTATTCCAACCGCGAAGCTGATGGTCGGTTCAGTCAGGCGGCGACCTGGAGACTCCCGTCTGGGGTCCCCGGATTGGTGAATGAATCCTTTTCCCCAGCGAACACTCCAGCTGGGGTGTTTGCGAGAATTGTGGAGAGAAGTGGTAAACGTGCATCCTCCGCAGTATAAAGGAAGCAAAGATCTGCACTCAATAAATATATGTAGTGTCGCAGTAGTCTTGTAGGATTAAGAAATCTCTTGTCTTGCTCTCATTGTGCTTTTATTGCTCTTTTTTTTTTCATCCTCAGAGCCGTCATCATGGAGACAATGGCGGAAGAGCGGACGAAGCTCGCTTACAAGAACCGATGGAAGACGATATATAACAATCCCAAACTAATCGTCATCGCGCTTTTTGCTTCGTGAGTACCAAATTCTGCCTCCTCCTGCTGCGTCCTAACACGCTTGGAAGATTTGGTGGTTTCGAATATGGCTACCAGCAGGGTGTCCTGGGACAGTCCCTGGTCATGACGCGCTTCAAGGACAACTTCCCGTCAGTTGTAGCCTCCTCCAGCGCAACGGGCTGGCTGACCTCAATTCTCCAACTCGGAGGTATCCTCGGCTCATTGTCGGCCGGTGTGCTGGGCGAAGTCATCTCTCGAAAGTATACCATGTTCTCAGCCTGCTGCTGGGTTATTCTGGGCAGCTATCTCTACTGCGGCGCGACGTACCATAACCCGGCTATGTTGTACGCGGGGCGATTCTTCACCGGCATTGGTGTTGGAACCTTCAGTGGTGTTGGGTAGGTTCATTCTTCATTTACCATTCATGACTAAACTGACGTTGAATTGTAGTCCTCTCTACAACGCCGAGCTATCAGCCCCCGAACTACGCGGGTTCCTCGTCTCATTCTACCAATTCTGTACCATCTTGGGTATTATGCTGTCTTTCTGGATTGGATACGGCAGCAACTACATTGGTGGTCACGGTGAAGGACAGACCGACATGGCATGGAGGCTTCCTTCCATCATCCAGGGAATCCCGGCTGTGCTCCTCGCCTTTGGTATCTGGTGGTTGCCATTCTCCCCCCGATGGCTCGTCAAGAAGGGCCGCGATGAGGAGGCACTCAAGACTCTCTCCTATCTTCGAAAGCTTCCTGTGGAGCATGAACTCATTCAAGTTGAGTTTATGGAGATCAAGGCGGAGTGTCTTTTTGAACAGCGAAACTTTGCCAAGTCTTTTCCCAAGTTGGCGGCCAAGGAGCAGGGCAACGTATGGATCCGGGAATTTGCTGGATATTACCAAATCGTCAAGACTTGGGATAACCTCAAGAGAGTTGCGACGGCCTGGCTGGTCATGTTCTGGCAGCAATGGTAAATTTGCAATCAAAGAACTGCATGAACATGATGATAACAACGATACAGGTCTGGAATCGACGCCATCATCTACTACGCTAGCAACGTCTTTGAGAGTCTAGGCTTGACCGGCGGAACTCAGGCACTGTTGGCTACGGGTGTCACTGGTGTCGTGTTCTTCGTCAGTACACTACCGGCGATGGCCGTCATTGACAAGGTGGGCCGAAAGCCAATGCTCATCGTGGGATCGGTGGTCATGTGGATTTCCATGGTTCTTGCAGGCATCATCGTTGCTGTGTACCACCACGACTGGAACACCCACGTGGCTGCGGGATGGACCGCCGTGGCATTCATTTGGGTCTACGTGGGAGCTTTCGGTGCTACTTGGGGTCCTGTCTCGTGGACACTTGTGGCCGAGATCTTTCCCCTGTCTATCCGATCTAAGGGTTCCTCAATTGGTGCTTCCAGCAACTGGGTAAGTTGCATCGTTGTTGGTCTGGAGTATCGAGACAAAGTGCTAACATGTCCATTCAGCTCAACAACTTTGCCGTTGCCTTCTACGTCCCTGCGATGTTTGAGACGCTTGAATGGGGAACGTACATTTTTTTCGCGGGCTTTCTGGCTGCCAGCATTCTGTGGGTGCACTTCTACCTTCCCGAGACCAAGGGTGCAACTCTGGAAGAGATGGACCGTATTTTCGGAAGCCATACCGGTGAAGAGGATGCCCTGATGCTGGAGGAGGCCAGACGAGATGTTGGCCTGGGATTCGAGTTGGAGAACAATGCGCTCAAGGCTGAGAAGAGACTTGTGCAAGAGTCCGAGGAAATTGAGTCTCCTACACCGTCTCACCATGAGGATGTTGAGCCTGGTCGATAAATTAGGCATTTGACGTTAGGATATCGCCGGTACTTCCTAGATAATTAGGAAGTAACTCTTAGTTTCGGGAGTAGCTCTTAGTTTTAGGACGAATAGAATAAGCAACTGATGCTAGATATATTATCGAGTCACTTTAGAATTTGCAATATACTGTCTAAGGTCGCTCAATTACAACCGAAACATCATTTTTACACGAGGCCAAGTCTCAACAACAAAGGCATTTTAATGACCACATGTCCCCCATCACAGCCGATCCAACCAAATTTTGATCAATGAGATTCATGTCGAATTTTCTCAGTCATATGCCTCACCAATAATAATTTTTCAGCCCTGGGACCCAAAAAGAGCGCTGAAGTTGTATTTAAAGTCAAGTTTACAGCTTGAAGAGAATCAGAGGTACCCTGTACTTGGCGACAGGTGCCGCTAGCCGTTCGTGGCTGGTAGGGTGGTGTCTCCACTCCAATTTTCCTTAATACCAGGACCGCGGAGAGAATTTTCTTCCTCCAACAACACACCAAGAATCGCTCGTCTCAAGGCGATCTCCTCCACGCGCCGCAAGTGCGGCCGTGAGCACGATGAAACCATCAAAATATGTTTATTACGCTCTCACCCACGGTAGGTATCCTTTCCTCTGCCCTCTTTTCGCGTCGGGGTCATCTCCGACTGCAGTGTTTTCTCTCCAGCCACTCATCCATCTACGAGTCTTCCTCGCGAAGGTCTTCCACGAGCGATGCGTTTTGTACTGCTCGCGTGAAGTAGGCTGGGGTTTTGCAAGTCTCTCCCTTCGGGGGAAGATTTGATGTAGCTGCTAGACCAAAAGGGCCATCATAGTCCACGTCCGTTGTATCCATTTATGGACAGATTCCTACACAGGCGTGGCTCCCAGAGCACCGAAATTCTCTTGAAATCTATCACATGAATATTGTCTCCCATTTGCAGCGTGTTTTGATAGCCGCGCATTGCGCATATCGCCCCGTAGCATGAGTGATGACGGCATCGACTCGCGCAATTGAGATTTGGGTGGTACCAAATACATGTACACACTGCTAACAGGATATTCTTTTGCATGCGGACTAATCGTCACATACGTCACCGGGCATATGTAGGCGACTAAATAATCAGACCATACGTATATACCCTATCAGACCCTCCTTGGCGACGCTCGATCAACCAGGTTTCTTCGTGAATGTTTGTTATCTGTCACATCTCCCAAAACTCATCCGCGTTGTATCCAACGTAACCCAACCATGCCTCCAAGCTCTTCAACCCCGAAGTTCCGCAACCTCCCGCTTAGCACTAGCGGTCCCATTGACTGCGCCCTGACAGGTACTGCCCTTCTCAACTCGGCCTACCTGAACAAGGGCTCTGCATTCCCGGCCGATGAGCGTCGTCAGTTCAAGCTCACCGGCCTGCTCCCCCAGGGTAGCCAGACACTCGAACAGCAATGCAAGCGCGCGTACCAGCAATATTCGACACGAGCGGATGATCTGGCCAAGAACACATTTCTCACTTCTCTCAATGATCAAAATGAGGTCCTATACTACAAGGTAGGTCACGGTCTTAGAGCTTAACTTAGTCGCTGTTCCGGGCTTACCGGATGAAGCTGTTGCAACTCCATCTTAAGGAGATGATGAGTGTAGTGTATACTCCAACTGAAGGCGATGCCATCCAAAATTACTCTCGGCTATTCAGACGCTCGGAGGGTTGTTTTCTCAATATCGATGACCAGGACAGAGTACTTCACGATCTAGCTCAATGGGGGAAGCCAGAGGATATCGACTACATCGTCGTAACCGGTTCGTCCTCATGACAACTCCACTATAAACCCTTGACTGAAGTAAACGGCAGATGGCGAGGAAATCCTGGGCATTGGTGACCAGGGCGTAGGCGGTGTCCTGATTTCCGTCGCCAAGCTCGTATTGACGACGCTTTGCGGCGGCCTTCATCCAAATCGCACCTTGCCCGTCGTTCTAGATTGCGGGACTGACAACGAGGACCTCCTGAACGATGACTTGTACCTAGGCCTTAGACAGAAGCGCGTTCGAGGTGAGAGATATGACGCTTTCGTCGACACTTTCGTCAGTGCCGCGCGAAAACTCTACCCACAGGCTTATATCCACTTCGAGGACTTTGGCCTTGGCAATGGTGAGCCCTTTGGTGCGTCATGATGGCCAAACTATAACTGACAACAGGATCTCAGCAAGACGCATCCTTGATCGATACCGCCCTGAGTTCGCCTGCTTCAACGACGATGTCCAAGGCACCGGCTGTGTCACTCTGGCGGCCATAATGGCGGGCCTGCATGTGAGCGGCCAAAAGCTGCCTGATCTCCGCATGGTTGTCTTTGGAGCTGGCAGCGCTGGCGTGGGTATCGCAGACCAAGTTCGGGACGCTATAGCTGCTGAGGGAGGTATCAGTCATGGTGAAGCTGCAAAGCAGATTTGGTGATTACAAGACCCCTGCTATCATTGAACTCAACTAATCAATGGAAAGGTTGATTGACAAGCCTGGCCTCCTGACAACTGATACCGACACCTCGGACGCCCAGAAAGGCTTTGCCAAAAGCGCTTCGGGGTGGAAAGACAAAGACACCACCCTCCAGTCCGTCATCGAGACTATCAAACCCAACGTCCTCATCGGCACATCCACTGTCCCAGGCGCCTTCACCGAGTCCATCGTCAAAGCCATGGCCAAAAACACGCCTCGCCCCATCATCCTTCCGCTTTCCAACCCCACACGCCTCCACGAAGCCAAGCCCGCCGACCTCCTCGCCTGGACTGATGGCAAAGCCCTCGTGGCGACCGGCTCGCCCTTCGATCCGGTGACGGGGCCGTGGGGCGAGTCGGGTGCGGATGTAACGATCGACATTGCCGAGTGTAACAACTCGGTCGTCTTCCCGGGGATCGGCCTCGGCTGTGTACTCGCCCGCGTCGCACACCTTACGGATCGCATGCTCGTTGCTGCCGTGGAGGGTCTCGCAGCACTGAGTCCCGCTCTGACTGACTCGACGGCGCCCCTGTTGCCAGATGTGAGCTCCGTCCGTGATGTAAGCGTCAGGATCGCGCGGAATGTCATCCAGACGGCCATGGAGGAGGGCGAAGCGATGGAGGAGGAAATCCCTTCATCGGAGGAGGAACTGGAGGAATGGATTCGAGAGCAGATGTGGAATCCGGTATATAGGCCACTCAAGTTTGTAGAGATGGAGGGTGCGACCAGAGCGGCAAGAGGAGAGTTGAAGAGGGCGGGAACCTTCTCCACGGAGACATAGAGACTTGACAGGACAGTATTAGCAATTTCATTTAGATGTGTAGCTTTATAGGTAGCCTTCAGAGTATGTATTCGTTAACACTATGGAGATGAACAAAATCAAGACGTAGCCCGTATTCAAAAAGCCCCTTAGGAATTGCCAGAAAGTCCCAAGAGGAACAACATTACATCGAGAGTCGCCGAACCCTAACGCCGACCAACATTGCGATCGCCACCTCCCTGGGGTTGGTGCCACGATAGGGAGGTTCAGATGATGCCGGCCCGAGCAGCCTCGCCACCACCGTCTTCAACGAGGTCCTCCATCCTTCGCTTGCCCTTGCCCAAGCCACCCTCACCAACTCCCATGCGGCGCGCAACGTATCGTTGGGCAACAATGCCGACAGAAAGGTCAAGGAGCTCCTCCAGCCATTCAGCAACCCACTCCCGTGGATCGACACCACCACTCTCGATGATGTCCCTAATCTCCTCCGGGATCATAATCTCAGGAATATCCTGGCCCTCATCGTTGGATCGGGGGGTCAACGGGGCCGGGGCATCAAGCCACTGCACCCATCGAGCAGGGACAGACTGGCTGACGGTAGAGAACTCGATACCATGAACAGGATCGAGGATAAAGATAGCGAAGCAGATGATCTCCCCAGTCTCTTCCTGGTCCTTGACATCCGAGGACTCCTTCTCCTTTTCGGCAGAAGCGGTGCGGGCGAACAGAGCATCGTCGTCATCAATGCAAATGGCCTGAACAGAGAGGAAGAGGTCGGAGGTTCTGACCGGGTTAGTCTCACTCAGGTCTTCCGTCGCTCTGAGCTTGGCCTGCTCTAATCCGCCGGTAGCTGCAAAGTATTCGTTGGCGTACGATTCGGCGCTGGCACGGCACAACTTGGTTCCCTCCGGCAGCCCGTTGATTAAGCCGAGCTCGCGAGGGGAGTCAGCCTGTCTCCACCATGGACCATCGCGCCACCCAGCAGCGCTGTCATTGTTGCGGCGGGAGCTGCTCTCTTGGCCGCGCTGGACGACGAGGAGGTCACCACCTTCGACCTGGGACATGACACGGGCGAAAACGCCATGAATGAGAGGGTCGAGGGAGGGGTAGCCAACGATGTCGTGGGTAATGTGGATAAGGAGGCGCTCGTGGGAGCTGATAGGAGGAGCGAGGGTATGGAGGATGTTGGTAAAGGTAGGAAGGGCGCGGTGGCGGAGTTCATCGCCTAGTTCTGGGTAAGCTTCATCATGAAAGGGGAAGGCAGATGACAGTACATACCATACTTTTGCAGGCTGCCGACGTCGATTCCCTTGAGGCCTTTGACCTGCTCTGCCCACTTCATAGCCTCCTCATTCTGTTGGATCTGACTGACGGCAGCTTCAGCCTGTTTCATGGCAAGGCTAGCCGTGGCCGTGGCCGTGGACAAGATGCCACCCCACCATCCACCGCCAGTGGACTGAGCGGGCGGCTCCTCGACGACCGGCTCAACGGCGGGCTTCTTCTCTGACTCGTGGGCATCAGAGCTCGTGGCACTCGGGGTAAAGGTCGTTCTCAGACTTCTGGCGCTGTCGGTGGACTTGCGACTAGCCAAAGCAGCCCTGTCGTCACCAGCGGGAGGCGTCGCAGTAGAGCGTCGGGCGGCGACATCCTTGAGGCGGGGTGTATGCGGGCGGGACGGCTGCTCGGAGGCCAGCTCAGACTCAAGGTCGGCGAGAATGTCCTGGTCCGCAATGGCCTTGGAGGCGGCCGATGTGGGCTTGGACTTGTGAGTGGAAGGCTTCTTGGGCTTGGTGTCGATGCCGGAGAAGAGGTCGTCGAGGTTGTCGTCATTGGCGACGGCCTTGGTCTTCTTTGAAGCCATGGTCGAAGAACTCGCAGAGGAAGACGACGATGGCGGGTGGTTGGTGTTGGCTGCAAGTGCAGTAGATGTGACGGACGCGTTGCTGGTGAGATGATGGGTGGGGTTACGTGGTTGAGAGGGAGAGGTCAAGTATCATGTGTACGAACGTAATCGTCGGAAGGCTGTTTGGCACAGGTGCGGCAAGGCAGTTTAGGGAGTGACACTGGGTTAGGAGCTCCCTAGCGACCAAACCAAACAAGGGTAGGTGCTTGGTCTGGTGAGAGGGCAACCCTGGGTTGCCACGACGCGGCAACCGAATTGGATATGGCAGCAATGCTGGAATCAATGCTCAGCACTTTGGAACTCTTATTTACAAGGAGAATGAATAGATATGATCAACGTGCAGACTCAGAGCGAAGAACAGATGCATCACAAACATGTGCATTTGCTTGTAAGTCCATGTGGTGTAAATGGGGGGGTCAGGTACGATGTTTGGTACTCCTGCTGCGATCATCCACTGCGGAGATGTCACCCAACGTGGGACATGCATAAAGTACATCCAAGGTACCGATCGGGCCAACAGCAGCGGTCCCCAAATCGCAATGGACTGCAGCGACAAGCCGCCCATAAATAGCCAGTGATTAGGGGCCCAGCAGGCGCTGTATCCAGTAACAGCCGTCGCGGCCCAGTAAGAAGCCGCGGAATGACTGCCCCAAGCCCAACATGGCCTAGGCCCGTGTCTTCCCGCGCTGCCGCTCCTTATTGGCCAGCAGCGCCCGGCGGAGGAACCCCGGAGAAGGGCTCTGGCCGGGGGGAAGGTGCCAACGGTACGTACCAGCCGGCCCAGGCTATTGGTCGGGAGCGCGGACAGCTAATACAGCGAGGCAGGCCTTGGCTTATTCGAACCACGACACCTTGAGAAAATCGACGGCAACCACATCAAGGCAAAGGAGACGGCCCATCACCGCGTCTCTGATATTTGGGCCCAAGCATCATCGCGCTCTTCTGCAGGAGGCTGGTCTTTCCTCCGCCGCCTGAACGGCTCTTTGTCACTTGCTCGTTGCCCCTGCGTTTGCCCCCCGTCTTTCAAAATTCTTTCGCTGCCCTGGCTCATTCAAACACGCCTCATCGCGGCCTCTCTCCCATTCATACGCCCCCCGTCCCAAGCCCTCCACCGCGCAGACCACCTTCTGCGCCATCTCTCTTCATTAATCACCTCCCTCTCAATCATTGGCTTCTTGTGCGCGTCTTCTCCTTCCCCCGCATGACGCCGCTCGCGGGCCTGGCTGGCCGCTACACGTCGCTGCTGTACTTCCCAGCCCCAGCCCGTCTCGGCTTACCATGGACCGGTCGCGCCGCACAACTCATCGCCGCCGTCAGCTAGGAGATTCTGCATCTCCTGTCTCTGCCTCAGAAGCTTCGTTTGATCTCAATTCATCCACGAGCCCCGTGCTCGCGCATATTAACACCACGCCCCAGTCCGCTCACAGTGCGGGTGGTCGCCGCTCCAACAAACCTCATCAGCGCGCCTTCACTTTCTCCCCACCGGGCCCTCACCGTGGCCTCAATCTGAGGAAGCGGTCTTCTATCATGGACAACTACTCCATTGCTGATGACGATGAGGATGGCCCCAAGAAGGGTGGTCACAGTCTTCGGAAACGCGCACGCGTGGATTACACCTTTGAGCACATCGAGGACGATGTCACTGTCCCCAACTCCAGCTCCTCAGCCCGTGGTAGAAAGCGCAGGTCTGATGTCAATTTCGATACTGAGGACTTCTACGGCACAGACTCCAAGCGGAGGGGTGCTTCCATGGGTGCCGATACTCCATCCACCCGCCGGAGAAACCCCTCGCGGAAGTCGAGCGAGATGAAGGCATACCGCGAGCCCTTTGAGGAAGATGACAACGATGTCCAAGACACCATCGAAGTTGGGATCTCCTACTCAGATGTCGATGAATCAGAATTTCATGAGCCCAGCTATTCAAATCATTCATCACCCGCCAAAACGCCGCCAATGTCCGAGAATGGGGCCCCGCCGACAAAAAGCAATCATCAAAGCAAAGATCAAAGCCGTCCATCTATTGAGGATGCCACTGAGATTTCCCGTGGACCTCCTCAGACTACTCTTGACTCCTACTTTTCCAAGGCCCCTCTTGAAAAGTCTGTCTCTCAACCTGCAGAGCAGTTGAAGAGTGAGCCTGCCAAGGTGGAAACTAGAGCCGAAGAGCTACCTTTACCGCGTACCCCTACTCCTACTGCTGACGTTGTTGCGCCTACCGCTGCAGCTGTGCCTACGGACGCCGTTGCACCCACAGATGTCGGTGCGCCTAAGGACGCCGTTGCACCTACGGATGTCGTTGCGACTACAGATGATGTTGCTGCTACGGATGCTGTTGCTGCTACAGATATTGTTGCTGCTACGGATGCTGTAGCTGCTACGGATATTGCTGCTACGGATATTGTTGCCGCTGCTGATGTCGTTGAGGCGACTGATGTCCTTGCGACGGCTGATGTTGTTACACCTGATACCATTGCGGCGACTGACGGTGTTGCAACTGCTGATGTCGCTGCGCCCACTGAAGCAGTTACAACTACTGATGTCGTTGCGCCCACTGAGGTCGTTGCGCCCACTGAGGTCGTTGCAGCTACTGATGCTGTTACGGATGCTCCCTCGACTACTGCCGCCGAGCCTCCGGTCAGTGAATCCATCCCGCCGCCAATCGAAACGCACTTGAATGGTGAATTCGTGTCAAGTCCCAGAGAGATTGTCGAGGAGCGCCTTGAACCTTCCAACAATATCAAGAAAGAAGCCGAGGAGGAAACCACCAACGCCGCCCGTGTGTCGCCGCTTCAAGACAATCAAGACAACGAAAGCATCGAGGACAACGAAAGCATCGAGGACAACGAAAGCATCGAGGACAATGAAAGAATCCAGGACAACGAAAGCATCGAGGACAACGAAGACGAAATGGACATTGATCCAGTCGAGGAGCCTGCGCAAGACACTGAAATGGCTGAGTCAGGGCCCGAACCCCTAGAACCGGAGCATGCTGTTTCTACACCACCCGTTCGAGAGATCCCCAACGACGTTCCTGCATTGCCTGAAGTGACCAGCGCAAATTTAGACCCAAGCAAACCAGAGGAAAAAGAGGACGCAACAAACGACAAAGCATCAGATTCAGCCCTCGCGTTGCCTGATACAACCCAGTCCTCAAATTCACCTCAGAAACTAGTCACCAAGGAAAGCCCGGTACCCAGCGCAAGTCCCAATGAAATTGAAGCACCGACCCCTCCACCACCAGTAGAAACGAGCGAGCGTCTCCCTTCTATACAACCAGAACCGAAGTCAAGCCCTCGCAAGACCGCACCTCCTCGGCCAACTATGGCAAGGCCACAACCCACCCCTGTTGGCCGTTGGTCCCATCTCACACCATATGTCGATGGAGAGTATGTTTCGTACCCCGAAAAGAAAGGCCGTCTTGAAGAGGATACTACTGCCGACGAGCCCACTCCTGACGGCAAAGACACCGATCGAGAAGGCATGGACATGGAACCAATGGTGGAGGACAACGATGACAACACAGCTCTAGAAGCGCCAACGCCTGCTCTCAACACTCCTACTCGGGGCTCGCCGGTTCCTGACTCAACAGATCCTACTGCTTTCAACTCGCCAGCTCCGGGTGGAGAGGACCTAGATGATGCCGACGTCTCTGAATCCCAGGAGCCTCCCGACAGGCGCCGGTATTTCAAGTACCGCAAACTTCGCGACCCTGAGGAATACATTTCGGCTATTGAAAACTGCGAAGATATGTCCACCATAGATCTCTATGAGATCCTGGAAGCCATCAATGTTTCATTAGGCCAATGGCAGCAGGAATGGACTGGGTTGGGCAAGGTCGTAGACGACTATGAGAACGCATTGCGCCGACGAGCCGCAGATACAAAATACGAGTCTAGGACCCGTAACTTACACCAGCATGGTGTCAACTACGAGGAGCCAGACTTTGGCGTCAAGGGGTACAAGTCCCGGGAGAAGGAGGGCATGACCGAAACTCGCTACCTCCAGGCCCAAGACCGCATCATGGCTGCCACTTACGGTTTTGAATACGACCCTCACCCCTCCAAGATTGGTCGACAAAACCCAGAGACACAACAGGTCGGGATCATGACACGCGGGCGGTCGTTGCGCAACCAGCCGAGACAAACCGCCAAGGCTACTGAGACGGATGAGGTAACGGGCAAGCGGAACCGGAAGCCAGTTCAACTTTTTGACCCAGCAGCTGTGCAGGAAGTCAGCCGAAGTTCGACTCCTGTTCCAACTGGCCGGGGTCGCCGACGAAAGAATGCCAATGGTGACGCCGAGGAAACCCAATCCAACCCCAATGCTAGCTTTAACACTGATATTGTTTCCGATGGCGAGGATGCACCTCAAAAAATCAGGCGCAGGCGTGGCCCGCGAGCCAAGGGAGCTGTGCCTAGCATCGTCGAGGAGCTTCTTCCGGAGCAGGATGAAGACGAGTCTGCATATAACGACGAGCCCGCAAAGCCCACTCGAAGAGGGCGGGGAAGGCCGGCCATCAGATACGAAGAGGTGGATCCCAATGAGTTTGTCGAAGACGAGCCCCAGCCAGAACTGAAGCAGCCGCGACGACATCTCCTGACCCTCAAGATCCCGAGAGGCAAGCACTTCAGCGAGCCTTCCTCTGCCATCACCGATAATGGAGACTCCCGTCCATCGACGGCTTCTTCGGAGGAGTCTTCGCACACCGCCGAATCTTCATATTCGTTCCGCCCTAAGCGGCAGAAGCGGTTCCGCGATGACCCTGATGGAAGCGAAGAGATTGCTCAGGCGCCTCCCAAGAAAAGGGGCAAGCGAGCAAGTGGTGTTATGCCCTCCAGTGACGGGCCTGTTCCCTCATCATTGGGTCCTACCTCCGAGCCGTCGTTGACTCCCAACAATCGCAAGGTACATAAGATCAAGGTTGTGCGGTCTGGGCCAGACGGCCGGAATGGCGTGCCACCTGCCAGTGAGGAAGGTGAGGAGCCTCAGAAAGACTACAAGTCGATGACCAAGTCCGAGAAGATGTCGGCATCCATGAAGAGTACGTCCCGTATATCACCTCCAATTTTGAACAAAATTCTAACGATTCTTAGACCGATGGGCAAATGGCAACATGGCCGGAGCTGTTGAAAAGCGAAAGGCGACGCTTGCTGCGAAGAAGGCTGCCCAAGCAGCCGCAGACCAGAAGTTGGGAGTGATTGCGCCCAAACCCAAGGGCAAGGCAGCGTTGAAGAAAGAAGCTGCTCTACAGTTGCAGCAGCAACAGCATCAACAGCAGCAGCATCAGCATCAACAGCAGCATCAGCATCAACAGCAGCAACAGCTTCA
Source organism: Ilyonectria destructans (assembly GCA_020740775.1). Taxonomy (NCBI): domain Eukaryota; kingdom Fungi; phylum Ascomycota; class Sordariomycetes; order Hypocreales; family Nectriaceae; genus Ilyonectria; species Ilyonectria destructans. The sequence continues at coordinate 1,497,914 of JAHEWK010000011.1, forward strand.
CTTGCAGCAGCAGCAACAGCAGCAGCTTCACCAGCAACACCCACAACATCCACCACACCAGGGTGGAAATCCCGGTTTCGTTCATGGCATGCCTAACATGGGCTACCCATATCAACAGATGTGAGAGGGAAAAGCCCGTCTCCATCGCATTCCGACTGTCCTTCTCAACCTACCTTTGCATCCCTTCTTCCTTGGGAGTTGATTCCCAGACACTACACGAAAAACTGGGCTCTGAGGGGCGTGCCCCTCAATGCGGTCTATGTAGCATTCACATCAGATGAACGGGGGACAGTACATACAGCCGCTCTGTATACTATGGATATTCAGAGGGTTTTGGATGTTTCACGTGCCTGTACACTAGATCGTCTTTCTTTCCTTTTTCCGCGTCCGTCGATTGGTTTCTTTGCTTTTCTGTGCATGTTTTTGGCTTTTGCATCATCATAGGGGGTGGAAGGTGTGTAGCCCGTCTCTGGGCTTTAGCACTGGGGAACTGTGTACCGCCAAGGCCAGTGAGCCTTCGATATCGGTTTATACACACTTTTCCCGTAATTCAATTTTCTCAATGTTTGAGTCCTGACGTAATTTGGTGAATTGAAACGGGTGTTTGCACTAAGCTTAAGTTATTAACTAAACCGCTAGCCAAAAAGTGAGTTGATGTTTTGCGAGCGACGTGCGGAGTAGACAACATAATTGTTTACCAAATTCACCACTCACGCTTTGAGAATTAAAATCAGAAATGAATGGGCATGAATAAGCCGCTCATACACACATGTTCGGATTATCGCTGTTAACAATTGTCATTTCCAAAGAATAAAACACACTTTAGGAGCGTTCGTGTGCGATATACAGGGTAGGGATAGTACAGTATGTAGAGACATCAAGCTGACCCGCACTGGCAAACTTAGATCCACAACCTGAGAAATCTGTAATTCCTTGCAATTATTCTCCCTCTCCTCGCCAAGGGCATTGTAATCAGTCATTGGCCGTTGGCCGTATTGGTACACGGCAATTCCCATGGAACAGATGACATGCGAAAAGACCAGCGAGGGCGAATTATCCTGAATCATGAAATCGAACAATGGGGGGACAGCGCATTACGTTCAGACACACTCGAACTTTACAGAACAACACGGCGAGAAAGGGTCACAGGCACTTGAAGTGATTTTGTTTTGTCCTTTGATGTGATGCCTTGGTATGAATCATCCTTACACGCCGCAACCGAAATGCAGAGCCTGCCAATCCAGCGACTAACTTCCCATTCCGCCAAATCCCCGAATATGAGGAAGAAGGGGCTTTCGCGCTCTATTTGATCGCATGGGGACAGAACCACGCCTTTTGTCTTTCCTCGCCCAAAAGCACCTTACATCACAACACCGGAGTTGCTCGCAATACGCTGCGAGACGGGTTAGCTGCTGCGGGACGATGCTGATGGTGTTTGGAAGTTGACTTACGGGCCAGAGCTCAGCAGCCTCCTTTCCGACGGGGCCAGTGATGGCGGATCCCTTCATCTCACCCTTGGGGTTGACGATCTGCAAAATTTCGAGTCAGCCAAAAGTCCAATAGCCATTCGCCCAAAAATGGATGTCGTGCAGGATGATTTGCGCCACTTGTACACAACACACTGCACCAACCCCACCACGGGAAAACAAAGGGGAAAGGATTCCACATACGACACCGGCGTTGTCCTCAAAGTACAGGAACACACCGTCGAATCGCTTCCAGGGCTTGGACTGGCGGACGATAACGGCGGGGTGGACCTTCTTTCGGAGCTCGGGCTTTCCCTTCTTGACGGTGGCCATGACCATGTCACCGACACCACCAGCGGGCAATCGGTTCAGGCGAGCACCAATACCCTTGACGGCGATGATGTACAGGTTTCGGGCACCGGAGTTGTCGGCGCAGTTCATGACGGCACCACTGCAGCGAGAGTTAGTTGGACCAGGGTCGAAAGATCGGTTCGGGAGGGGTTCGAGGCGACGTACACTGGGAGACCCAGGGTCATCTTAAGCTTGCCACCAGGGGCACCACGCCTATACGCATCATCGTCAGTGTGCGGTCCACGTTGAAGTCATCTCAAGCGGTTGGATCTCTCTCTGCCAGATCCGTGTTCGGGGGGTTGCGTGCGAATTGTCCGTCGTCCATCATGGTCGAATTTTTGTCGAGAATGCCGAGCGAGCGTCGAGCGGGAGAGAAGCAGAAGCAGACGTGGTCGTTGGTAGAGCGTCGGTGATCGAGGTTGCTCGTCGTTTCGTGCGCGGCCGATTTCGTCCCCCGCCACCATGACCAACACGGCGAATCCAGGTCTCGCGCGACCGTCCCGTCACGGAAATGGCAGAGATCTCGAGGCAGATGAGTAGAGCTGAGGCAGACTTACGAGAGTTTGGCCATTGTATCGGAGTGTGTGTGGCGTTACTTCGTTAGAAATCCGTGCCGAGTCTCGAGATGCCGTCGTGAACAAGAGCTTTTCAGGCGAAATTTTCCCAATGAGATCTGTGGGGTGAGAAACCCTATGGGAAGCGAAGACCCACCACGTGACGATAAGATGCTTATCGCGAACAACACGAAAAGCCCAGAGGGTCCACAGCCAATCAGAGGGACGGGGGCTCACTCAATGACTGTGGCCCGCCAAGGGGGGTCCTACACGAAATGAAGAATTCACTGAGTCGAAACGAATGGAAATAAATATAGAAGATCCTGTATGCGTAGCTAATTAAATTGCCCAATATTCCAGTTGCCATTTTTATGTAGAAAATACACAGAAAATAGGCCATGCTGTGAGCCAAAACCCTCAGCGCCTGTCAATAATACGACAATGTCCAGGCCCGTGTAACTCCGCCAAGTGGATCCAAAGGCACAACCCTCAAAAGCACCCCTCCAATAACGACACAAGATTGAGCATCCCACCAAGCCCTGACTCCCACCAGCCTGCTTGATGAAGCGTCTTTTTCGCATCTCCTCCAACGCATCGGGCGTCAGTTCGTGCGAAGCACGCCCGGTTAGCTCAATCGGTAGAGCGTGAGACTCTTACGAGTACGCGATCTCAAGGTTGCGGGTTCGACCCCCGCATCGGGCTGTTCCTATAACACACTATAATCATGATTGAGAAGTGCTTTCTTTTTTTTGCCGTTCTCGACGGTGATGTTTTTTTCGTAATGGGTGGATGGTAATTGGGTAGTGAAGCGGTGTACTCGCATGTCAGTGAAGGATTGTTCATGTAATTCACCTCATCTTCATCATGATCTTGGGAGAGGAGGAAAATTTATGTCATCGTTGGTGAATTGTTGATGTTGGTGTAACATGGTGGGCCTCACTGTTAGAAGAAATGGCACTACCCTACACCTCGTCTCTGCCTTGTATGGTTTATTATATTGCGAACGGGAAGCTCATGAGTGGGGGGGGATTTTTCTTGTCTAAAGATAGGGGATTTGTCTCATATGTTGACAAGGTGATTCATTGGGCACAAATCGTGGGTTTTTCTTAGTGGTGTTTCTAGTTGTTGCGCGGCTTTGCTCATCCGACATTAGCCTTATTGTCGCATGTTCGCATCGCACCCTACCCTGATCAGCGAATGAGACACAAGCATTGAACCGTTCCTGACTACACACAAAATAATACACTTACAAGATCCATATCTCCAAGTAAGACACGCAACAATTATCTCGGTTCTCGGCTCTCGGCTCTCTCTGCGTCACCTCCGTATCCCCCGCACTCCCCGCGCCGGCGTCTCGTCCGCCTTCACGGAGCCGAACAAGTGGACCTCGGCTTGGACGTCAATAACCGTCAGTCCCCACGCGCCACACGACGTCACGGCAACCTCACCGTCTGTTGCGGTTCACATTGGCCAGTCGCGCCCTCAGTGAAGGTCGTTCAGCCGGCCCCATGACTCCTTCGCTCAACGCCATTGGGAGGCCCCTGTCCCATCTCCATCTTCTCCGCCGCAGCTTTGTCGCCGCGTCCAGCTGTGTCTCTTGTAAGCCGAGACTAGTGCGACGGCCTTCCTGCTTCTCGTCTTACATCTCACCCGTCACATACGCCATGGCTCCTCAGATCAACTACTCATCTTCCGCTGAGGGCACGCGCCCGTCCAGCGAGCCTAGACCAAGCTCCTCGGTGCTGCTCCTCTCACCGCAGAACCAGGTCCTGCTTCTGCACCGCGTGCAGACGTCGACGTCCTTTGCGTCGGCGCACGTCTTCCCCGGCGGCAACTTGGATGCGTTCCACGATGGGGCTATCCCCGCCGTAGGGTCGCCGGACCGTCATCAGGACGGGCTGGCGTACCGGCTTGGGGCTATTCGCGAGACCTTTGAAGAGACGGGCATCCTGTTGGCCAAGAAGGATGGCGAGCTGGTTAACCTAAGCATAGAGGAGAGGGATGTGGCGAGGAAGAAGATACATGGAAACCAAACTAGCTTTCTCGACTGGTTGGAATCGCTAGGCGCCGAGCCAGATACTGGTTCGTAGATCAAGTTATCTCTTGAGACTGGCTGTTGCTAACTGCCATTCAAGACGGCTTGGTTCCCTTCACCAGATGGATCACACCCGCTATCAACATCAAGCGCTTCACCACCCAAATGTATCTCTACCTGCTACCCCTAACCCGCAACCATATGCCTTCAGAAATGCTCATCCCCACGCCTGACAACGGCGTCGAGCACACCGCTGCCCTCTTCGCCCCAGCCCAGACCTTCCTATCCCGGGCCTCTACCAACTCCATCATCCTGTTCCCTCCGCAGGCGTACCTCCTCCGCCTCGTCGCCAACATTTTCAGCAGCACGGCCGCGTCCCCAGAAGAGGGCCCATTGCACCTCGCCTCACAGCGCGAGAAGCTGCTGGCGTTCCTCTCGAGCGTCCCTACGGCGGAGACGGACAAGGGCAAGCAGCACAACACGGCGCTCATTCCTTGGAGCGACAAGGTTATGAGCCCGCACACGCTGTTTGTGAGGAAGAGCGACAAACGGGTTGTCCTGGCGCTGGATAAGCCGGGCCCGGAGCTCAAGGACTCGGGGAGAGGCGGCGATTGGTCGAGAGTGGTTCTGGTCAACTTTGGCAAGGGCGGACCGACGAATGTGGAGATTCGGGGACGAGAAGAAATATTGGAAGAGGAGCGGGAGAGCAAGACGGATGAGCAGAAACTATAGAGTGGCGTGGCATATAGAATTGTGCTTAGAGGCTTGTATAGAGCATGCCCAAAAAGTCTGGCATCTATTCCGTGACGATGACTTTTGACTGAACATGTCCTGGACACGCACGTTTTCCACAAAACTAGATGAGAGAGTTGAGTAGCGAAATCACGGCAATATACATTGAGAGTGGAACTAATCATCTACAGTCCTATGTGCATCCTTGAAACTCCACCGGGTATCATACAACGACAAGCAAGAGCTCACAAGTTCAAGCGTGGCTACAGCCCATGTCATCAAAGTGCACCCATACCGTCTACCAATTGCCCGTCCTTCCATCCCATCTATCTTATCACCACTTCTTTTGCGTTTGATTGCTCTCCATTTCCAGGCCCCGGATGCTCTGGCTCCAATCCTGCCAATTAAACTCCTCTCCCAACATGTCAGTGTCTTCCCCACCCATATCACCAAAGGTAGCGTTCATGGAGGTGAACGGATCCGACCACAAGAAGGGGGGTAGGTTATCATCCTTGGGTAGTTGCATTGGATGAGGCATCTGCTGAGGAATTTGCTGTCCGAGTGTGTGATTTTGCATCTGAGGGGTTGGGCCCGGAGCGCTGCCGTTGTTCGTATTTTGGGGGGTATTCTTCATCTCATGGTTGCCCAGGTCGTTGAGGGGCCAGAATGCTGTCAAGGGCATCGCCGTATCTTGATTCATAATATCTGTCATAAGGTTCATGGCAGCATCCGACAGCTCCATACTGGATGGGACGTCTTTCCCGCTCGGAGTTTGAGGCGACGAATTCACCTGAGGTCTAGGTGGCGGCTGAGACAGGTCACGCCGAGACATCGTGGGAGATGTCGTGGTATCTTGACTAGTCGAGGAGACCCATGGTGCGGGCCCTTCAGGTCGTACCATCACGCGCCATGCATCTCTGATTTTCTCCATCTTGCCTTCGGCGCCTGGAGCTGTCCCGAAGCGGGCATGCGTAGGGTTCATCCTCTCTTCAAAGTCCAGTCGGCTGGCCTCTTCAGGGTCCGCCTTGAGACGAGCTATCTCTGAGGCACGATGCCTCGTGGCCTTGAGGGAGAGCTTCCTTAGCGGTAGGATCATGGCCGCGTGGTCCTCGTTCTTGGGAAGCTGAGTAGGTGACCCATATCCATGCAAGGCCTGCCACCCACGCTCCACGAGGGCTGTCCATGGGCGCCGGCAGCTCTCGACCAAGTAGTAGGCCATCGCATGCCAGCTGGTATATGTCATGAATATCCATTTGTACTGCTTGCACCGAGGGTCCGTGTTCAAGATGTAGCTGTACTCCATCATCTCAATAGCCGCGACATATACGCGGTGCCGAGCCTCGTCGGTAAGCTCCACATCGGAACCAGGGAAAAGCATTGGTTGGTAGATGACCAGGCACATCTTGGCCATGATCACTCTGGCAATCATGGCGGCCATCCAGTACAACGGGTCTGTTTCATGGATCACGACATGTTTGAGAAACTTGGTTTCCACGCCTTGGTAAACCTCGATAAGCATTCGTTCCCTGTCCGGGAGGCTGGCACCATTGAGGGCCATTCCCCTTGGGCACAAGGACGCCAATGCAGACGAGGCCATCACGAGGCGCCTGCTCAGAGCGCATATCTCGTAGCGAACAAGAGAGATGGCAGAGTCAGACCGTGATTCCCTCGGTTCCGGAAACTCCGTCGACTCTGGGCTGATATCTGCGTCGTTAATGTTGCTTGGCATTTGTGTGTCAAATGCGCGATCATTAATAGCAAGATCGGTTCCTAGCTCGTCGACAGACCGAAGATCGAGGATGAGCAACTGCCACCAAACCCGCCTTCTCATCTCCGTCTCAAACGGACTCAGCCCAAAATGGGTACCATCACGATGGAGGCCCATTCCTCGGGCAAGGTGAATCACCAGGCCAGTGAGGGACCAGCAGAACCGGCTGTCATCCTCGCACCTGACCACGACGAGGAATATCGTGAACGCTTGCATAACCATGAAGTCTGACGCGTGTAGAAAATTCGCCTTGGCGAGGGCTTGCTCAACGGCAAAGCGATACTGTACGAGAATGTCTTCCTTGGTGGCACCGAGATTGGTTTGAACCTTTGGCCCTGATAGTTAGTTGACTGGTTGGACAGAAGATGGACTTGACTTACCTCATCGGCGTCAAGTGAGTTGATAGCGGCGTAATAGATGGCGAATACCAAGCATTCCTGGCCCGGGGTGAGTTGGCTTTGATTCCTCCTCACGTTACGGAATAGTTCCTCCGTTGTCGGAACATGTACCAGTTTGACGAGCGGTTCAACATTTTCCTGGTACACGGACCACAGGAACGGTACGTGGGAGGGCAACGGGTAACACTTGGCAAGGTTGACATCCGCTGAGCGGTATCCGAGGATGAAAGCATGGTGGTCTACCGATGGAGCACTGGCCGGAGATAAATCAGGTGTTGCTTCGTAGTCAGACTCGTCTGATTCCTCATCAGTCAACTTTTGCGTGTCCTGGCGGATCGAGTCGAGCTATTAAATGTCAGCTGTATTGCGTATCAGTGCGAACTTGATCAGGACATACTTCGTCGTTGAGCTTTGCCCAGAATCCACTGCTGACGTATCTTCGGCCACCGCTCTGCTCATTCAAGACAAGGCGCCCGAATTTCTTCTGGAGTTCCTTCTTTTGCGCTGCGTCGTTGACATCGCCAGCGGGTTCGTTTTGCTTTGGGCTGCCGCTGTGGCAGCCAAATATATTCGCACTGGATGCTTGCCTTGGAGGGAAGGTAGCTGACCTGTCGAATCCCGCGGCCAGGGAATTGTTGTGGACCGCATCAGGTGAGCTCGCCGACGAAGGACCCTTGCCCGTAGACTCGACCTCGATCTGTCCGCTCAACTCCTCCACGATTCCCTCCAGTTTCCTCAGCCTCTTGACGAGCTCTACCTCGCGCTGGCTCGAGTTCTTCGGGGGCGCATTGGGGTCTCTGGGACGCGGCTGGCGCGGCGCTCGACCGGGAGCGGGGAAGACGCAGGGGATCTGGGCGCGGCGGCAGTTGGAACAGGGCATCTGCTTGTCGCAGCGCACCTTGCGGCGTCGACAAGTGACGCATGATCTGGGATTTAAAGCGGGAGCTCCGGAGCCGCCGGCGGCTGGAATCGGGCCTGTGTGGGCGTCGGGACCGGTTGTCTGATAGACGGTGACATTGGCGGACGAGCGCGTGGTTTGGCTGGGTGCTGGGGTGCCTTCTTGGTGGGTGGCGGACGGCGATGAATCGTTGTGGTGCGCTGCCGGATCAGCTCCGTCTGTCAAATTATTGAAGTCATAGGTCAAGGCTAGACTCTCAAGATAGCTGGTCATGCTGGCGCTGTTGTCGTCGGGGTCGTCGGGATCGGAAAGTGGTGATGATGGCGCGAGGGGTTGTCAGCGACCAGACGTCTGCTAGGCAGCGATGAATTGGATGATGGGCGCGGGGCTGGGCGCAATGAAAGCCATCAACGAGATATGAAGACCTGCGACTGGTGCGGCAGCTTGCGAATCATGGGAATATCGTGTCGGGAGGCAAAGCGACCAAAGGTTGCGAGACGCAGACGGAGATGAGGTTGAAAGAGAAAGTGGGGGAGTTTTGGAGAGGAATCGCTTTGTTTCGCCTGGAGATAAGGCGACCGCTAATACGATGTGTTTGGCCGCCTATGACGCCGGGGTTGAGGCGTAGTGTGACTCCTTCAGCGGTCGGCCACTCGTCATATTTTTCCCTGCGCCGGCTATTAGGGGCCTCCCCGGGGCCCGGAGGCACGATGGGCGGAGCCGGTTTCAGCGCCTAAAGGCCTAAATATCTCACCCCGCGGGGCTGATACCCCAAGACGCCAGAAAAAAGGACCGCTAATTTATCCAAAAGAAGCTTAAGTAAATCTTCTCTGCCATGGGAGGTGCGCTATCGTGATATGCAGTTGAGTCTGGGCCTTCGAGCTCCACTGGTTGATGACCAATCCACCTATGCATCACGAAGTTTTTTTTTGCATCCGTTAACCGCGACGAAAACGTCAGGTAACGCTTCGTTGACGTTAGTGGATGATGGCTGCTGTGCTGTGGGACAGCTGGGTCGTGCAACCAAGTACAGCAGTTGTTGGTTCTAAATTCTCACCATCCCCGCTCACGAATCCTTCGCCAGAATTAGTTATGGCCGCGTAATTGTCAGGACGCGCCAATTCTGAGTCTCTTGGTTGACAGTGTTTCCCAGAGACTACTCCAAGACATCCGGGCGCGATGAGGCAATCCTTTCATTTGGTTAGACGGCCAATCAACTAATGAGGGACTATTGGGAACTTGCGACGTCCGACGTCGGTTGTACCGGCAAGGGCGTGGTTGCGAATCCGCTGTTGCTACCTTGTTGTGGCTCACGCCGAACCAAATCCCGTGATCCCTCCACATTAGCAGATTCCCTCGACGAAAGAAGGGTTAGTTGGCTCGCCACTCACAGGTACTCGCATCCTCAGCCTCGCTGGAGTGAGGTAGTTGGCTACTGGCGAGGCATACTGCCTCCCTCGACAGCAGCCTCGTGTCTGCCCTGCATGGGTGTTTCTGATACATCATAAACGCCGCCACACCCAAGCAGTGAAGCCGCTTCCCTCGACGACACGAGGCCTAATCTGGGGATTACCACTCAAGAGACGGGTGGCGCTCATGCGCCTACCACTGCAGATGGATGGATGATCCTCGTTCGTTGCACTTGGAACTGCACTTCTCACCCAAACCACCGGGATGGTTTGCACTTTTCCCCCACAGTTTGCGCCTTGTCCCTCCACCAATAAACCGTCCCAGCATATCAGACTCGAGTGCTGGAAGATAGAGTTCAGGCAAAAATGTCCATCCATCTCTGTGACTTGATTAGTCGAGATTTTGAAGCCTCCCGTGAAGCATTCTCATTAGTGAGCTTGGATCTTGTAACTGGGAGAGCCCAATAGACACACACACTGCGCCTTGGCATCGACAGCCTTCACACCCACTTGGCTACAAAGAAACCGCAGTCTGGACTTCAATCAAGGAGCATAAAACCATATTTCAACCGATGACTCAAATCCCGGGTCACACTCAGAATTCCGGGACCGACCGGAGTTGGGTCATCCGAAGTCTCCGGTAAGCCCCACCACTCGTCGCCGAGTCCCTTGGTCCGACGAGGCTGCCCATAGACTCACAGCCGCGTGGTCTAGTAGCACTGATATAACAACATCTTTTCGCCTTCCTCTACCTAGCATCGCATCATCCAACCGAGATATCATCCGCAAGTGACCGTTGCCCCGAGCAAATCATCATCACCATCGATCGCATCCACCAACACCTTGGGATCCCCTCAAAGGCCCAAAGGCTAACGCGGTAAGACGGCACGCATTTCGAACCGAGATCAATAGCTCTTGGCCTTGGCCTGCGCACCTCCTGCCTCGTTCAATCACCGACGACATCGGCCTTTTGTCGACAGGGAAGGGTCTCCGACGAGACCCTGACTTGACCAAGGTCCGACCAGTGAGGTGCCGACAAGTAGTTTAGCCGTATCGCGCCGCGGCACAACGCAGCTGCATACTTCGACCCCGTTGCTCGATAGTGAGTCTCGAAGGGCCAGAGAGGGGACGCAGAGCCTCATCCCCTCCTTCGTGAGCTCTAGGCCTTCCCAATCCGTCTCCCAGTGTACGTGGCGCCAGGATAAGATGGCACCTGATGATTAGGACGGGCTGATACGGCGTCTGGTGCATGCAATGCATATCAACACCCCGGGTATCCGCAACGGCAGCCCTCGGTCTTGCTCGCATCGAACCATTGGCGGGGCAATTTAACGCACATGTGGGTTAGAGAACGATTCGCTCCTCCATACCTTGCGAACATGGAGGCGTGACCCAAGATGCATAAAGGATGTAACCAAACAATTGGCGTGGGATGCCGTTACCCCAGGCCATCCATCTCCATCGAGCTTTGACGAGTGGGAGATGGTGGTGACGTCGAATCGCAACCCGTTCCAGCCTCTCCAAGGGACCCCAGACCAAGTCCCCAGATGCAGACTGCGCTGTCATGGCCCTCGGGCCAAAAGTCAAGCTCCCGCTGACCGGTCAACACCTTCTTCCATTACTAGCCCGCCACGAGGGTCACGGGAATCATAATGATGCCGGGATCAACCGTTGTCCACTCCACGACGGATACCGCTACGCCCCCCTAGCCGCATCACCACTGTGTACATCTCGACACGTGTGCCCTAGGTTAGTGTCCTCCGCGGCACGAGATAGCTTCCGAAATCGTCATTGGCACGTCATCTAAACGGCCCGTTGGGTACCCGTTCCGTCACCAGCGGAAGGTCCATTTCGAGAGTGACGGACGGGATGGACCACCACCCCGAGGGTGGTGTGATGCTGTTCCCAAGAAGCCAGTGAAAGATATCTAGCAGAGCCGCTTGAGCGATGTGGTGATCTATCATTGGCGTCGAGATGATACTCCCTGTGGATCGAGCTAACCTGGTGACTGATCCTTAGAGGATCCTTCTTCTCCATGTGCCAGTAAGATCTTGGTAGATTATGAAGCGGGGGAGCATTCAAAGATATATAAGACCTCTCCAGCGCCGAAGTGACCATCCGTAATTCTGTGCTACTCATGGTGCTCCAAGCAAAGAAGATCGCGACCAATCCAAACACTCAAAGCACCCTCTCAAACTTTGCTCGACAGCGAAAACATATTGAACAGCCAAATATGCCGGACGATAACAGTGATGATTCGGGGTAGGTATCAACAGCTTCCAAACCACGATGAACAAGGCTCACATGGATAGCACCTCACCGCTCGACGAGTATCTAAATGCTCCCGATGAGCTTCCCGATAGGTGGGCTGGATCAGATGGCGATGGCGACGACGATTCCCCAGATGGCGGGAAGTCAAACTGAGTCCGTGATTCGTTGTATCCGGTGCCGGTGCGATGGTACGTGATTCGGAGGATTAAAGCGGGGGTTTCTCAGTCTGTTAATTAGATTGTCGATGATCACATAGTACATAGCTGAGCAATTTTTATCATGAAGTTATGACCTTAAAAAAGTTCCCTCAGATGAATCGACAGAATGGGCTTACGCCTTGACCTATCCCATGGTAGTATCATCCAGTAAGTTCAATAATGCATACATTCCTGATCTACAGTCTCTGACTAGTAGGAGGTAGAAGTTTGGGAGTAGGGCCACTCCCTGGCATCAGAGTGGTAAGGAGATTTGAAGGAAACGAAGCTGATAAAATTGCTGATCATTGTGTTGATACAGCCCGGATAACGCCGCGGAATTCCATCGCAATGCCAACGCCTCGCTCGTCTAAATCATATCAAAAACGCTTTCGTTCTTTCCCACGCAAGTTAACCTTCCATAAACAGCATACACTCTTAGACTCACACCACTTCTTGACCTCTCCTGGGCTGATCTCACCATCATACCCAGCCCGAGTTAGCTCGCCCGAATTTAGCCATGCCGCGAGGTCTTCAAGGACAATGGGATCGTAGAGTAAAATCTTTTCGTGCCATGAGGGATTCGCGGGGTCTGTTGTCCGAGGAGTTGACTTGATTGCTTTTGTGACGTGGTCAAACAGTGTTGTTTGTTGATCACTTTGGGACGCCGTTAGAGAAAGCTCTGTGTCATCCGCCATGGAAAGCGATAAATCAAGAGGTGGTGGCGACGAAAACATTCGCTCGACCGAAGAGTTAGGCGAAGATGCAAAGTCGCTCGCATTTTCTGAAGCAGAGTCGGGAATTTCGATGACGGCCTTGGCATCAGCTTTCTTACGCCTTGGGGAGACAGCAGATTTCTTTGGCGACTTTGACTTCGGCTTCGGTCGAGATTTCGCGACTGGCGACGGACTGGCACTATCCTTCCTCGGTCGGCCTCGAGGTCGTTTTGGTGTATCTGGTGGCTGTGCAGATGGCGGTGGCTCTTGCGGTTCCGAGGCACTGACACTGTTCTTCCTCGGCCGGCCTCGTGGTCTCTTTGCAGGGCTGGAAACCGGTGCCAGATTGCTTGATTGTGAAGGTTTAGAAGCGGCCGTGGACAGAGCCGCGCTTGTGTGCATACTGGCTTGGCCTATTCGAACCTTGCTTTGCCAACATTGATCTAACAAGGCGATCATGGCACTTCGTCTCTTGATTGGCTTGAAGCCATATGTTTTGACTTCCTTTGCGAGCTGAATATCAGTCAAAAGCTCGTACTTCGGTCGTGATGGCTGATCAAGGGGGCTAATTTCTTGCCGTGAACCACTTGGTTGATCCCCGGGAACTTTGAGGGAGTGGTGAGGGGGCGCCTGTTCCCGGATGTTGGTGTTGGCCGAGACATCGCTCCCAGAGAAGAATGGAGACTCGCCCTCTTCAACCTGCGCTGGTATCCCGCCGGGTGAGGGTAGAATATCGGACAAGTTGATGAATGAATCAGCACCTTCAGACGCAACAACTCCTGTCGCAATAGCAGGTACAACACCCTGACCATCGTTTCTGAAATATCCAAACGGGTCAGTAATGGCGCGTGTGGTAGGTAACTGCGGCGAGCTCTCAGCAAGGTTAATGACTTCGATATCAAAGAGATCACCCTCAGTATCCCTTGCCGCTGCGTCCCATAACCTGGGTCGTTGATGTGGAGGTTCGATGGCGTCGCTGTTGATTGGCGTGGCAAAATCGTCAAAGTCATCCTGGTAAGACCGCCTTATTGCAGCTTGAAGGTCCCGGAGAACGGTCGGCGATGGTTCCCTTGCTAATTGGCTTGATGTTCCAAAGAGGAAATTTTGTTTCGCAACCTGGTCGAGTGCTGCCCCAGGTGAAAGCAAGATAGGCTTTGGCGGTGGGGCTTTCTTCTTCGTCGCCCTAGAAGGCCTCTTCCGAGTACTTGGTTTGCCTTTGCCGTTCTTTGCGGACTCGACTGCAGGAGGGGCTGGGCCAGCGTCCGATGGAAAATGGTTCAAAATTGAGTCGACGGGTTCAGGATCCGGTTGCGTTGGTGTTTTATAGGCCGCAGTTGCAAGCTCGGTGATTGTTCTGGGCTTTTTCCTAGGTGCCTTCTTTTTGGTTGGTGATTTCTTGGGGACTTCTGGCTCTGGCGGGTTTGCATCTTTCACAAGTTCAATGCGTTTCCTTTTCTTGAGAAACCCCGAGTCTTCGTCCAAGGGCGCCGAAGTGGTTTGGGGAACTTCATCTGGGCACGTGTAATCCTTGAGGAGGTTTCTGAATGTCGGGCTCTGTTGGCCGTTACCCTCTGACGCTAGCTGTTTGATGGTCGAGCAATCTGAGTCAATGTTGATGATGGTCTTCTGGGCTGGGGGCGTCCAGTCCGCTTTCCGAGCGGTCGCAAGCTCCAATTCCAGCGGTTCATTTGCATGGCTTTCCTTCACTTTTGCCGGTACATCGGGATCGGTCGTTGATTCAAAGTGTTTACTCGTCGTGCCGGTGCTGCCACTGCGTCCTGCTTTTGACCTCCCGGATTTCGGTCCAACCTCTGTATGGCCATCTTCTTGCTCGTTTTTCTTGGCCTTGGGCTGTGGCTTCTTCCGAATTCGTTCCTTTTTGGCAGGCTTGGATTCGTCCGTCGTTCCGCTCGGTCCATCCGCTTTCTTCCCCTTTCCTTTCTGGGCTCTTGGCTTTCGAGGCTTCGGTCGAGATTCTGGTGGGATTTCGACAATTGAGACTGATACATCGGCATCGCAGGCCCTTTCGACAAGAGGTTCGTCAGGTACGTCAGCTTGTGGTGCCTCTGGCGTAGTCTCCGTAGATTGCCAAAGGTTTCGTGCCGAGATAAAACTCGTGGGGGCATCATCCGGAATGGGTGCAGCTTTACTACCGCTTCGCAAAGGGGGTCGAATGGACTTTTGAGACAGGATATCCTGGAGCGGGGGGAGACCTGGGGACGAGGATCCGATTACAAGCCGCTCGCGTCGTGTGCCAGGTGGCGATGCTCGAAACGGATCAGGAGATGTCATTGCGCCCAAGGCAGAAAACTGAGTGCGCGCCGCGCATCTCAGGATTCTGGTGGGCAACAGAATGGCTGTGGCGTCGAGGAGGCTGTCGAGACACGGCAGCTCCAACTCTTCACGGATGCCAAGCGTCGCGACTGGTTGGATTAACAATGGCCCTTCGCCAGTAGCGGGTGGAGCGGGCTGGAGGGGCAAGATCTGGGCGCGTCAATGCCGCGTTGTCACATGACTGGGCACATGACGCACACAAAGCCCTCGTGCCCCACGAAATTGGCGAACCACACCAAATTTCACGGAACTTTTTGCATTCCACCCAAGCCTTTTGCGACGACTTCAACCCACGCCGACACAACACCCAAACCACCCTCACACCCCCCCTTTCAATACCGCAAAGATGGAGAACGACCGTGGCGAGATCGTCGATCTGTAAGCCTCAACCGAGCCGTACGCTTCAACCGATCGAAATACTGACGCTGTATCACCAGCTACGTCCCCCGCAAGTGCAGCGCCACCAACCGCATCATCAAGGCCAAGGACCACGGCTCCGTCCAGATCTCGATCGCGAAGGTCGATGAGAACGGCCGTGCCGTCCAGGGCGAGAACCACGTCTTCGCCCTCTGCGGTTTCGTCCGAGCGATGGGCGAGAGCGACGATGCCATGAACCGACTGGCCCAGCGAGACGGCCTCCTCAAGAGCGTCTGGAGCGCCCAGCGATAAATGTTCCAACTCGGCAAGGTACTTGGCATGTGGTTATGGGTCTCTCAAAAATAGGGATTCTGACAGGACCCTAGGGTTTGGTTCGGGCATGAAGGCATGGGTGAAAGAACTTAGGGTTGGCTGCATCTAGCAAATCCAATTCGAGGCGTTCGGCTCGATTTTGAGACAACACAACGATATCCGACTCTGCCTCCGACGATGTGACAGGTGGTGACATGCACCCATCCCGGCTAGCGAAGTCTCCTCGGATTGGCCTCATGAGGTCACCTCCGTTCCGGGGATTCTGGGACTACTTTGATGGTCTCCGTGCCGCAGATTGAACTGGCCTGGAAAAAGCTGTGGCAGTTAAGTCCTTTGCTATGGTACAGATACGGGTCAAACATAAAACCATTGGACTTATTATGATGCTGCTTGCCAAGTGAACATTAATCTACGCAGTATGCAGGATTCCAGCGGGAGGGGAAGCAGGCATTACACTGCGACCATTAAAGGGTTAATTGTGTCTACGATTTGTAAATGAGATGGGCTACGTGCCTCTTGACGTAGTTGATACTCCGACGGTTGAGCGGATGTGTCCACCCTTCTCCTCGTTGTGGGAGTGTTCAGTGAGGAAACTGGACCTGCCAAGGCGACGTCAACTTGACTCAGACCCGAGCTTGGCATTCTTCTTATGCCTCTGAACAAAATGAAGATTGATCAAGGGTCGACGAGGAGGGGATTGAGCATCAGGTGTCATGGTGGGCCGAGGGGGGGGAGGGGGGGTGTAGCCTGCACCAGCGAGAAGCCGGCCTACAACCAGTCCTTGGCCCTGAGCGGAAGCAGGACACAGAAAACTGCTTCTTTGGGCGTTAAATGAGAAAGAGAATGTGATTTATTTCTTGTTGATGAAATTCGTCCGCAATTCAATTCAATCTACGGCGTTTAAAGCCCGCAGCACACCCGAAGCAACAAGTGACGGTAGCGCGATCAGGGATGTACCGCTCGCAATGCTATTTGCCTCCATTTCTCTCCTGTGAAGGTACTATTTCTGTTTGAACTGAATCTGGACGGACACAAGCCGATATTCTTTGACCACAGTTGTGATCTTGACGCGTCCAAAATGACCCGCTCCAGGCTCCAAACAAACCTCAGGTGAATCATACCGCAGGGGCCATCTAGCGCCCCGAGTCAAAACGCCCTATGAACCTGAGATCCGAGATCCCGGTAGTCTAAGTCCCGATCTACAGGGACGTCATCGAGCACTTCCATCGGCTTTCAGCAAGCCATGTCATCACCACTTATAGAAAAGAAAACAAATCAGCCAAGGGATCTTCTCCTTTTCATCAACGACCCTCTTGAACAGGCCACTCCCAATCAACAACTTTCTCGTACTCTCTTGTATGCATGCACTCACCCGGATTTCTACCACCAGTGTCCAAAAATTACGAAGCATCTCGACCAAAACTTCATCATCGATTAGCTATCTCGGTCGGGTCAGTCTGATTTCCCCCTCCAGATTGCCCTCTACATCGATATTCTCCACGATGGCTCCCAAGCGCAAGTCCGCCGCTCCCCCGAAGTCCACCGATGCTGCCAAAAAGACCAAAACTGTCGACAAATCCAAGTTCACCGACGTGCTACGCCAACCACATCATTTCGCCCAGCATGCCGAGGAGCATGGCATCGTTCTTCGCAAATACTATCCACCTGAGATGAGCAATGCGCGCGCTCGCGCATACAGGACCAACGAAATTTCCCGGCCAATTGAGGCACTCATTTCCGCTTTGGAGGAGACGGCGCGGGAGAGAAAGAGAGTTGAAGTCAAGGATGCAGTTGTCCACTGGTTCAAGATGGACCTGCGGCACACTGACAACAGGGCATTGGCGCTGGCCAGCAACAAAGCCCGCGAGGCTGGTGTTCCATTGATCTGCATGTACATTGTGAGCCCTCAAGACTTTGAGGCGCACTTGAGGTCGCCCGTCAGGGTCGACTTTACGTTGCGTACGCTCGAGGTGCTCAAAAAGGATCTTGCGAAGCTCGATATCCCGCTGTATGTCGAAACTGTCGAGAAGAGAAAGAAGATCCCGAACCGTATCCTAGAACTCATGGGTGAGTGGGGAGCGAGCCACCTCTTCGCCAACATGGAATACGAAGTGGACGAATTGCGACGCGAGGCAGCCATGGTGCGAGACTTCGCGGAAAATGGCAAGTCCTTTGAAGTGGTTCACGACACCTGTGTTGTACCCCCAGGGAATCTGCAAACCGGCACCGGAAAGCAGTACGCTGTGTATTCTCCATGGTATCGATCATGGGTCGCGCATATCCACGATAACCTTGACCTCTTGGAGTTGTTCGACCCGCCGGCGAAGAATCCAGATAGCGCCCGTGAGCAGTTCAAGACGCTCTTTGGGGTACTCATTCCGGAAGCACCCAAGAATAAGTCTCTGACCAATGAAGAGGAGAAGAGATTCCACTCTCTTTGGCCATGTGGCGAACATGAAGCACTGGAACGACTAGACAAGTTCTGCGAAGAGAGAATTGGAGGATACCACGACAAACGAAACATCCCATCAGACAACGGAACTTCTTGTCTGTCGGTCCATCTGGCCTCCGGCACCATCAGTGCCAGGACCTGCGTGCGAGTCGCCCGAGACAGAAACAAGACCAAGAAGCTGAATGGGGGAGATGACGGTATTCAGACCTGGATCAGCGAGGTTGCCTGGCGCGACTTCTACAGGCACGTTTTGGTCAACTGGCCCTACGTCTGGTAAGTTAGAATAGCTTTGACTATTTCCTACCGAATATTGACCATCTCTAGTATGAACAAGCCATTCAAACCCGAGTATTCCAACATTACTTGGTCCTATGACGAGGAACACTTTGCCGCTTGGTGCGAAGGCCGCACCGGGTTTCCTATTGTTGACGCTGCCATGCGGCAGCTGAACCACTTGGGCTATATGCACAACAGATGCCGCATGATTGTAGCCTCCTTCTTGGCAAAGGATCTCCTACTCGACTGGCGGAAGGGGGAGAAGTATTTCATGGAGCACCTGATCGACGGCGACTTTGCCAGCAACAGTGGTGGATGGGGCTTTGGTGCCAGTGTGGGCGTCGACCCTCAGCCGTACTTCAGGATCTTCAACCCTTTGTTGCAGAGCGAGAAATTCGATCCTAACGGAGACTACATCCGCAAATGGGTTCCTGAGCTGAAGGGCTTAACTTCCAAGGAAATCCATGACCCGTACAACAGAGGTGCCGGACCGAAGGCAAAGAAGAAGGGGTATCCGAAGCAGATTGTCGATCACAAGGGTTGTCGAGAACGGGCTCTGAGTGCCTACAAAGATGGCATTGAGAGCGATGATGCGTAAGAATTCAACATGAACGAGTCTTGTCGACTTGTTTTGTAGAATTGGCGGGCTGTTGAAGGTGCATACCCCCAACTGTGCAGCCTGGGCAATAGGCAGCTGTTCACGTTCAGGGCATCTCGTAGGTGATTGTACCCCGCACATTCTACAATTAGCGCCCAAAGGTCAGAAACCTGCCTGTGGTTTTCTTCTGATTGTTCAACCCCTTTGAGTTACTATTTTAATATTTTCTGGCACAAATAAAGGACTTGATAAAAAAATGATAGAGTTTATCTACTCAATAAATTGTTTGGTTTAAGAACCCCCCTCGTATTTAAAATTCGTGTCCAAACTGTTTTAGTTGGGATGAGGTTTGGCGTGAGACTGATCATCCTGCTGCTCAGGCGCTTGTTCAGGGCCTCAGGCACTACTCAGGCCAATCGGCAGCAGGCTGGGCTCAGTCGCGACAATCGCATGGTAACCTGGACTGTTTCTCTCTCGCTTCGAGAACACCACAGATCTTCCATCGACACACGCGGTGAACCGTCACACCGGACTCATTTGCCGACATTAATCTCCTGTGTAGCCGCCGTCACCAAGGCGCTGATCTGTCCACTCAACCCCGTGCCGGCTGCCGACCTAGGCGCACTTCCCCTTTGAACGAGGCGTCCGAAGTCCACATGGCTTGTGAGACCTAGCCAAGTGACCTCTCCGGATCATAACGTTATCCTGGCAAATCTAGCTGTCTGAGACAACGCCGATAGCCCAAGACGGTCTTCAGCCTCCAACTGGAAATTCCCCGGTCCAGTTCAGGACATCCTGCCTCAAGCTCCACGCGCACACCCGCAGTGGTCTTATAGCGCCACCCCGGAGGCTGCGGCATTCTTTCATCAACACGTCTCTGCACCCCTCTGTGAGACATAGACCGGGTAGCTAGCTCATACATCACCGTCGCATTCGCCTGTGCAGGCAACGTCGCGGCCTGTGGCAGTGTGCTCGGCCTATTACCCTGGGAACTTGCAACCCCGAACTTCCTCTGTCCTAAGCCCCGGTACGGACATGTCCCCCACGAAGTCATGGCGGCCGCTGCCGCTACCCTCTTCATCCGACATGCCTGTGCTACTCGTCTCTATCGATATCGACACGGCAGCCTACACGGTTCATGTCACCGACATGGCGAACATGTGGACCGAGACCCTCGATCGGAAGGCCATCTGCATACGGGGCTGGAGTGAGAATACCAGCATCGACCCGAGTGATACGCCGGACAACATGGCCAAGTTCCTGACTAGTATCAAAAGCGCCTTGGATTCATCGCAGCCGGGGCACGACCAGACGCGTCTACACTTGAACCGGGCCTCCAAGTCCGATGCAGGAGATGAGGGGCTTACTCTGCAGATTACCTGTGAGCTTCCGGGGCTGCAGCCATTAACATGGCCTATGCATTTGAAGAAATCTCCTTCTTCTGCCATTGCAAAAGACCTTGTCCTCCCTTTGGTCCAAGCCCATCTTACAAGGCACCAGGAGGTGGACTCACTTGTTCGGATGCTTGATCAGAAAGACGCAGTTCTGAACAAGCTGCTGGACAAGCTGGACGCCATGGGCACAGGATTGGAGCATGTGTTCAACCCCCTATCTGGGAAGAAAAAGGTGTCTAGGACAGCAGCTGCAGACAAGGTTCCCGGTCTCGCGCCATTCAACCGCCGCCGTTGGAAATCCGATGTAACAAAGAGTGGTGACGGCCCAAGCGACACAGAATCATTGGTGAAGGCGGTATTTGGAGGCGAAGGGCTACACTTTGAACCCGCCATTGCTATTGAGCAGCCAGCTCAGCTGGATCAATGGTGGCAAGACTTCAGTGGCGTATCATCTACACCAAGACCATCTCAAGAAAAGGCCAATGCGTCCAAAGCAACAACTCCACCACCCGCAGATGGGTCCCTAGATGTTGACGATGACGACTTCCAAGTTCAATCCACCCCACCTGGCCTCACGACGGGACGGAAATCGACAATAGCGAAAACAGAACCTTTGCCGGACGATGCATCCACGGAGGAGGAACCAGACTCCCCTGAGCCGGTCAGAAACACCCGGATCATTCCCTCTGAGACACGGCAACCGGAGCCCAAGAAACCCGCCCCACGGCTAGGCATGCTCGGCCGAAAGAAGCAGTCGCCTCCGGCCCGCGCCCCAAGCCCCGTACCAAGCCCTCCAAAGACGCGGGGTGCGAGCCAGAAGGTTGATGACTCCGAGACAGCGTCTGAGGCAGAGGACGATGGTGCAACTGCCTCGCTTCCAGACGACGATCAACCCCCGTCTTCTCCACCGCCACCGCCAAAGCCCGCGCCAAAGAAAGGCAGCCTTGGTCTGGGGCGCATTGGTGGTCCCAAAGCCAAGCAGCCTGCAATGGAACCAGCCGAAACACATGAGCCGGATGCTGGTGAGACATCTGCACAACCCGCCACTCGACCCGCCCCCAGAAAACTGGGCATGATTGGGAAGAAGAAAGGAAGTGACACCGGTCCTGTGGTACCGGTGGCAGATGAAGGTAGGGGTCGCAGTCGGGCCCCAGTGGTTGAGGAAGAACCATCAAAGGCTACACCTAGGGAAACGTCTCAAGAGAGGGCGGATCGCAAGCGAGAAGAGCTGAAGAGGGAACTGGAGAGGAAAGCGGCTGCTGGTCCAGTCAAGAAGAAGCGAAAGTTCTAGATAGTATTTCTCCGTTTGTCAGAACTTGGAAGGCACAGATAACAAGGATGAGGCCAGTGGGCTTCTATGTAGCGTAGCTGCTCGGTGCTATTTTGTATTCCTCTATGGAAAGGATTTAGAGAACAAGGTCAGGAAGAGAATTGGATGAAAGGGATTTACAAGTACAGGAAGGATTTGGGAACTTGGAAACGAAGCATTTCAAAGCTGGGAATAGATCGTCGCCAGTCTGGTACCTCCAAGTGTGCAGTCGAAGCAAGAAGGTGACATTGCATTGCTCATGCTGTGCTCGCCGAGCAAGGACAGATTTGTGACACCGTGGTGAACTGGAGTATGGTGGATGGTCGTTGCTTCACGACATCAAGGAAGTCATTCATTTGATGGCAGTTCTCTCTACGTCGATTACGTATGTCTGGGGTCCCAATACTGAGACGACAATACGGAGACAGGCAAGAGATTATAGCGATGCTTGACATGTCAATATTTGTGACTTTTTAGTCTCATATACACTCCATTCTTGCTCAAAAAGCGAAGTCGATGAGCAGGAACTGCACCAAACTCCACGAGCCAGCCAAGGGCACCTTCAACATGACGAACCCAGGCTTCATGTGATCAGTCAACGGTCGCTAGTGGCCTTCGGGCTCTCAATCCTCAAAACGTTTTCCGTTAGCTCTATCACGCAGTCCCGGCAGTTGCACTTGATGCTGTCACGCCAGCGGCTATTGCAAACGGCGCCTGGTAGAGGGTGTGGATCTCCCACAGCCTCGTCGTCACATCTGACCCTTCCGCCACAGCCAGCAAATCGGATCGTGCCCACGTCAACCGGCATGAGAGCCTCCAGCCTATGATATCCCCCCCGAGATCCCTGCGACTCTTCGGATCTATTGGCTAGCTCGCCCTCTACCCGCTCGAGCTTCGTCGACGTGCCCGACCAGGCTACGCAGCAAGCCCTCCGCATTCTAGTGACGGAACAAGCGCAGCAGTACGAGGTGCGCCAAGCTCGTCCTGGGTGGCAGCTCTGCAGCCAGCACACGGGCCAGGGTCTCAGGATCGTACGATTCGAGAGACAGGGCGGGTGTGCTCGAGAGCTGTTGGTCAGAAGAGCATCTGAGCTAGGGGCGTCTTCCTCCTCCTCCTCCTCCACCAGGCACCGCCGCCTCACACACCCAAATTTACGTGCCGTGGACGGAGGGGACGGGGCGCCGTGTGACAATGAACAGCAAGCGCCACCCTTTATTCCACCCCTTTCGCTTTGGCCGTGGCTTGAGCAGGACGCTCTCGAGTCCAAATCCGATTGCGCTTACACCTTCTAGTGCGGTGCCAAGCCAGCCAAAGAGTGAGGCCCAAAACGGGCGACCAACGTGAGCTCTCCGAATGCCTCGGTGTGGGATTGCGCATCTTCTGCGGCAAGGATCTTGCTACGTGGACTGACCTCGCTCTTCTATCTCATACCGGTGGGGGGCGGCTGGCGGGAGCCTCATGCTTCTTTTCCTCAACTTGGAAAAGACGACGGGACGCTATCGCCTCCGGCAGCAGCTCGTGTTCGTCTGGGCAAACTTGTGCGAGGGCAGTGAGCCTTAGGGAGTACGTGCTTGCAGACGGGATCTAGATTACGAGCGAGCATGGGGCGGTGCTTGGGATAGAGTTCCCAGACCGCAAATGTCATCCTGTGTCTTGGGTAGTCTGTTGTTGACCCGCGATGTATTCGGTACCGCCCTGTTAGTCACGGCAAGGGAGCGGGGAAGACTGCAAACGCTCCACGGCAATGGGTAATTTCAGCGGGCGGTCTGAATTACAGGTAGCCAGTTTCGAATTCGCAGCTTGGATATTTCAATCTCCATGGTACGTCATGGAGGTGGCGTTTACTTCGACAGGTGGTTGTGCTGGTGAACCATCGTGGATGCTGGGGGCCTCCACTACATTCCAGGAACCTGGTATCAGTTGCGATCCTCAAGATGGGATCGCGATGCATCTCGATAGTGTGGCGACCTCCTCTTGACCCATGTTCTGCACGTTTGGACGGCGTGGACAGCGTTGATGCCCAGGGGGTGTGTGTGCCCGAAGCAACAGTGAGATATGACGGCCTGCTTCTGGCTCACCTTCGGGGCGTGTTGACAAGGGGGCGTCTAGTCGTCGTCGTCGTCGTCGTCGCTGCATGCCTTGCGGAGTAGGTGGAGAGGCATGGGACGAAAAGCTGCAGGCTGCCACAGCTGTCCAGGTTCCCCGGTTGTTACGCAACACACCAGCCGTGTCTTTGACCCAGGACCTCCGTCCATCTCGGTCCACGGTCATTCTCTCGTGGCGGCTCCAGTTCGGCTTTCAGCTTCAGTCAGTTGTCTAGTCCGGGCCACGGGTAATCAAATGGCACAACGGGACCAAGACCTGGGTTGAAAATTGCAGTCGGCCGACCAGGCGTTTCGCAATCCCGCTCAAAGCCCGCCCGTGTTGGTGGTGTTGGTGGTGATGGGAGCAGCCCGGCTGCCAATCAGGATGGACGGGTGTATGTATCCCAAGCCCCCCCAACAAGTTGCGTTGATGGAGGTGGCCGAGCTCAGATACCCAAGTTAAGCCCAGTTCCAGATTCGGACGCTGACCAATTGCAAAGCGCTGATTCCTCAGCTGGCGGACGGGCCCAGGAACCGGGAAGTGCCTTTGCTCTTTGTTCACGTCGACCACTTTCGCCCAATTCCCAATTCCACGCTACGGGGGCTGAAGGTAACATCTCGTCCGATCTGTGTTGGTTTGGATCTCGGCCACGATCGATCCGATCGGTTTTGCATATGTGCGCATAAATTAATTCACCATCCCATCCCATGGTATGCACTCGACTGCGAACTCGGGCTCCATGCTGGCGGGGGACCCAAAACGCATTGCAACACACACACATTCTCCGTCCGGGGTTTCCCATGTACAGTACATGCGACGCACCGCTCCGGAAGGGAAACACGCCGGCGAATCAGAATCGGGGCGTCTCCTCAATTGAGAAAACGAGAATACACGGCTTTTGAAAAAGCCCACCAAAATAGAATGCCGGCATTCGCAGCGGGCTAGCTAGTCAGGGTTACCTTTTCGTGGCAACCAACACCGCCGGCTTATGTCCATCCGGGGCCCATGGAGGGAATGCCTCCAGAAGCTCTGATTGACGGGGGTGAAGCTCCGACTCTCCAGCAGCCCTCTGTCCATGTCCAGTCCACTCTGTTCAAGGGCTTCTTCACTCTGGCACTTGTGGCGTCCCCTACGGAGCAGCTAAGCGTGGGACTAACCCAGCCGTCAACGGCGCAACATGCGCCCAGACCGATGTGCTCGCCATGTTGCAGGCCTGTTGCAGGGGGTTGGTTCGCTGTCCCCGGTCTCCCTTGTGATCGTCCTTCTAGTTCAAGGGAGGGGGGGGCTCTGCTCTCGCTACTCACGGCATTTGGAACGCTTGGCGTTGCGCTGCTCGACGAGGGACGAGGGCCGCGGAGATATGGAACGCCCTCCACCAGCCGCCCTCGGTCTGTGCCTCGCTGCGGCAGGCAGTTATCTGTCAAAAGATGAGTCCTGCAGTGGTGCCTCGACGGACTCGAGCCGGAGCACAGCACTAACCAGAAAAAACTCACGTCATGCCCAGCTACGTATGTAAGACATGGCCCCTGTTGCATGCCACCCCGTCCACCTCCACTCCCTGTCAAGTCCGTCAACTCTGGATTCCTCTGCATGCCTTGCACATTGCTGACTCCGCGAGAGGGCGTCGTAGATCCCCCCGTTGGGCTGCGGCTTGCCGCAGGTTGGACCGGCGCCTCCCGATTACCTCGGAGTTGGTGATTTCTCTGAGGGGGGTGAGCGTGGTTCTGGCTCTCCCTGCTCCACACCACCTTTCAGAGCGAGAAATGCACTATTGGCGGGATGAAATGCAGGATAGCCTGGCTGATCGCCTGCCAAGATCCAACAAGGGGCACCCTGGTCAAGGGCCGCTAGTTGCTGCAAGCCGTCGATCGCCCTTCGGACTGGCCAACTTACTGCGTGGAGTCTGGCTCCAACTAATTAGGGCCTGGGGACGACGAGACCCGGCCCACGTTGTCAACGCCTTCACTGACGCACCTAAGGTGTGGCTGTCCTATCGCAAGCCTTAGCCCCCTCGGCCGCGCTCCTAATTCCACCCCGTTTCCCGTTTGCCGTTTGCCCAAACGACCTTTGCTGCCGTCAGCTTGCCTCCCGCAGTCTGAAGCAGCAGCCCGGAAGAGGAGGATGGCTCACGGACCGCTGCGAAGTCGACATGACGACCATGCATAATTGCAGTACAGCAGCTAGCTCACCTCACCCCCTGCGCGCCGTCCCCGTCTCGAGGAGATCTGCGCAGGGTTGCCGTCAAACGGGAGGGATGGCCTCGCTCAGAGAAGCATCCCCCGCAGTACGCCAGTTCACACCCACAGGGCACCAGTTCCCCCTCCTCCCCTCCTCCCCTCCCCTCCATCTTCTTCTCAGGCAGCCCTTTCGTCGCCATGGGTCCAGGATTCTCGAGAGGGGTCTGTCCAGCCCTTTGCTAGCCCTCTTTGCGGGCGAGGAATGACACGATGGAGGCCCCTCCCACCTCCCTAAAAGGCGCCCGGATCTGGCTCCGCGGTCGACCCGATAGGGAGGAACCCAATAGCACTGGGAAGATAACCGAACAATGAGCGGCCCTTCCTTGTTGAATTGCTTCATCCATGTCTGGAGGAGCACGGGATTTGCAATTGGCATCGTAATAGCTCACAATGACTTGGTTTTAATGTTCAAGGGGGGGGACCGTGGCCCATCCCCCTCGTTTCACAGCGCTGTCACTTGCGCAGCTGACCGTAACACCCAAAGAGCCACTCTTTAGAGGAATGACGATTGTTCGCCCTTAAATCACTGGTCCTTGTGCTCTGGCTGAATTGACTAGATGTACGGGGAGGACGAGCTATCAGAAAACCATTATCAGCCTTGGAAACTCCCACACCATCACCCACGAGACACCTCCAACGGGACACCACCCACCCGTGAGATGCAGCCTTCAAGACTACGCAAAAACAAGATAACAACTAGGCAATGCATGAATCAAAGTATAGGTTTAAAATTTGAAAAGATCAGACTTTTAGTGTTATTGATACCATGTGCTTTTGTGTAAGGCTGCTCTTAAAAGCGAGACGAATATCCGAAGATAAATAGCAGCAGGCCGTAAATGACAAAAACTCGCTTGAAGAGGACCGCCCTCGCCTTTGCCATCAGGTGACGGCGCCGACGATGACGGCCTCTCCAATTTCCAAGGAAACAACTACCACCCTCTCTAGACAGAATCAGAGCCTCCCCGGTCCCTAACGGGAAAAAAAAGGAAAAAAAAAGGAAAGTGCCGGAGTTCCAAGCTCCCATCCATCCTGTACATCAATATCGTGATGCCTTCTTCTCCAATGGAGCTAAAAGGCGCTCAGCTCTAATCAAAGCACCCTCCCAAATGTGTCCCTAATAAATGCGCCGCCGTATGACCTAAAAGCCCGCAGTAACGTCAAAAGGACGCGTTCGCATATTACCTGACCCGAGAACTCGGAACCCCATGTTCGAAGAACCAACAACTCAGCGCCCTGGGCGCTCCTAGTCTCGCCCAATCGAGCAGGTCCAATGCCCCGTGAGCTCAATTCCCTTGGCCACTGGGATTGTCGTGATGGCTGTCAGCGCTACCCAATGTCCATCCACCCTGAAATTATCTTGTTGGTTGTTCATCACCTCATCCTGCGGGCGCATCCTTACCAGCAGATTGGCAAAGAAACGACAACAGGAGTAAAGTTGTTTCTGAAATTGCGCACTCGTTGTGTCACGCTCGCCTTCCTACTCCTCTTCTCTTTTTTTTTTTGAGGTTGTCTTTTTTTTTGGGCCTTTCGTGCTGTCGATAGTCGTTGTCGACAGGTCTAATAAACCCACACCTCTTCCTAGTCGTCCAAGCAGCAGACAGACAATGGGGCACGCGATGCGACCCTGTGGCGCTGGAGGATTGCCCAGAAGACCACCCGGGAATTAAGGCGCGTCATTGCCCCATCCGTAGGAGGCATCACCATTGATGGGAAACAGGCCTCCGCTAGCCCCGCCCACGATGTGCTGGCTGTTGTTCTGGGAGTATTCGCCCGGGTACATGCCGGAGATGTCGTTGAAGCCGAAGGGGAACTCGGACGGCGACGGTGCATTGTACAAGGATCCCTGGTTCCCACCTGCAAGCGCGTATGCAGCGGCTGGGTTGGCACTGACGCCATGGTGTGCTTGGCTCGCCTCTGGAAGCACCAGAGAGAACGAATTTGGAGCATTCGTCTCCGGGGTAAGCGGCGAGTAGGTTGGGTTCTGCGTGATAGCCATCTGCGGCGGCGTCTGAAGAGGCGTCTGAAGCATCTCATCACCGCCAAATTGATACATGCTCGAGGGCATCGCCGACCGCAAGGGTGGCCCAATAGGCAAGGGCAGCTGCGGTACCGTTGCAGGAGTCAATGGCATAGGCGTCTGCTGGGCGTTCTGGCGACTGCGCAACCTCGCCCGGCTCGCGGCGTTTCCGCCTCTGCGACCGGAGATGGCCCTTGTGGAGATTTGGCCACCGGTCTGCTGGATTCCGCCTTGGGGAGGAGGAGGAGCCCTGCTGCGTGTTGGGTTGCCCTTGCGATAGCGTGTGGTGCTCTGCACTCCATCTTTGATGGCCCAGTCGGCAAGCACCCACTCGGTGGATCGCTTGGAGTCGGTGGGCAGCGACGCCCGGTTGCCAACGAGGATGACCGTCTGCAATGTCTTCTTGTCGTCTCGCTTCGTAAATGCCTGTAATCGGGTACACTGTCAGCTTCTGGCCTACATGTGCGGAGTATGGTAGTGTATATGCACGGCAACCCTACGACCTGCAGGGGCAAGCGAGATCTGAAACAGGGATCCCAGCAACACATCCCCCGGGTCACGTTCAACTTACCGCATTCATGCTGAGGTTGTGGCGAATGCTGTTCTGCCAACCCTTGCTCTGGCTGTTGCCCTTCTTGGTGTTGTCGCGGAACCAAGAGTAGATCTCCTGCAGCGTCATGGTGTGGTCGGGCCGGCTCTTGAAGGCGCGATAGATAAGTTGGGCGTAGGGTTCATCGTCTCTGATGGGTGTGTCCTCTATGTTGGGTTCTGTAGTTTCGGTGTTTCCATCTGGGCTCGCCAGGTTCTGCGGTCCGCCCAATGAGGCGTCATCCTGGTTGATGGCGGGCATGTAGATGGAACTTCCTGCAGGAAACTCGCCGGGCGAGGGTGTGCCGGGGAGACTTGCACTCAAGAAGTCTTGAATCCTCCCGGAGGTGTTATCTCGGGGCAGTCCGTCGATGTCTGCGTCGAGACAGCGGTCGATGAAACTCCCCGTGTAAGACGCGGCAAGCTGGGGGCCGCGGATGGGGAGGGAGAAGCCGTCTGTAGAGGTTGGGGTGCAGATCTGGATGTTCTTGAAGGAGTCTTGGGGAGGGAACTGGTCCAGCGGCTGCTGAAAGGAATGGTGCGGGGACGGCCACGAGGTTGGTGAGACGGGCGAAGGGTTGTAGCAAGTGTCGCTACTGGCGCAGGTGGGAGAGGCGTTGTAAGAGTATTCGTCAAACTCGTCTAGTCCCGGGGGAGGCGACGGCCAGGTCTGGTGATGATGGCTTCTGGGGAAGTGGTGAGGGTTGGAAGTCATGGAGGTGCTGGACGTGAAGCACGTTGTGTATCCGTCGAGGATCACAGTAGGAGACGGACAATAGTGAGTTTCGTACGAGGCGGAAGTTGAGGGCAGAGATGCAGCTTCTGAAGGGTGCGGTGACTGGATTTGGGCCACAGGCGATGGCGTGTAGTAGGATGCAGTATCCATGGAGGCAAGCTCTGACACGCAACTTGATTGTTGGGCCGCTCCGGGAACCAGGCCGCTCGTGTACCTGGGAGGTTGCTCGCCTTCAGAGAATGGTGGATCCATGGCCGGGAGACAATTCAGAAGGGGCTGTTGGAGAGGAAGCACAGTCCGGTCTCGTGGTGATGGTTTGATGGTTTGATGGTTTTCCGAGAAAGGGGAGACAAGAGAGAGAGTATGTGTGTGTGCGCGTGTGTGTGTGTGTGTGTGAGAGAGAGAGAGAGAGAGAGAGTGAGAGGTGATGAAGAAGGATGGGATGGAAGAAGAAGGGGAAACGGCCAGACAAGAGGGACGTCGTTGGGCGTCACAATACAAACAATGGGACAAGGCGGCCGAAGAGGAGACGCAGCGATATTTGAGGCCGCAAGAAAGACTTGGGGCTCTTCGTGTGGGCAAGGGTAGAGAGGTAGAGAGGCAGAGAGAGAGGTAGAGGCAGCAGCAGCAGGACTATCCCATTCGAGGGTAAGGTGCCCGGGTCGAGCCGCCGTTGATAAACAGCTGGAGCAGGATGGCTTGCAGTAGACAGCTGCAGAAGACCCGAAAGCCCAGAAGCACCCCCGGTCTTAAACAACGCCCATCATCCCAACTACCCGGTCTGTCTGCGGGCAATGAAAGGGAACGGGGCCAAGGGACGGTGCCCCGAGAAACCGATCCGTACGTACGTGCAGGGGGGCGTGTTTCCCAAGCCCCAAGGCGTGTTTCCCAAGCCCCGAGGCGTGGCCCAAGTCACAGCGAGCACCGAGCAGCGGCCAGCGAGCACACGGCGAACAGAGAAAAGCAACGAGAGGGCGGGCGGCATCTAGGGAACGAAACGACGGGACGGTAGTGGCCGGGACACACGCCCTCGCGGTCGGCAAGGCCCTATTCTGTCGAGCATACAGCATTAGAGTATCCATAGAGTATCCATACATGCCGCAATGCCTTGTGCTCTCCCGCGTTGTGTGTGTGCGTGCGCGCTTGTCCAGGATGGTCCGGTGTCGTCAATACAAGCCCCGGCAACCCAGAGCCAAACGACGGCGCAAACGGCGTCCCCAAACGGCTCGGTGGCTTGCCTGACTCCTGTCAGAGCCAGCGCGGATTCTCAAAGCAGCGACCCGCGTAGATGTATGTATGTACGGAGTACCTCGCGCATCAGATTTACATGCACACCCCCGGTCGGTCAAGGTGCGTGATGCGGGCTTGTGGGTTGTGGGTTGTGGGTTGTGGGTTGTGGGTTGTGGGTTGTAGGTAGGCTGTGGGCTGTAGGTAGGTAGGTAGGTTGTGGATTGTATAGTACCTACCTTACCTAGTACCTACCTACCTGCCTGGTTGCAGGCTGGCAACTGTACCTTTCTGGCCACCGACCTTGCCAACCCTGGAACCTCCCTACCAAATGTGTGTAACCAGAGCCTCACTCACTCTCTCTCTCTCTCTGACTGTCATTCATTTCGTGTCTCCCCACCGGCGCCTCTCGGGCCCATCTGGGGCGTTTGGTGTGCAGCCGGAGCACTGTCGCATCGGGCCTTGTACATGTCGTTTCGCCAAACCAAGCCGCAAGTCACTTGATGGCAGTCTGGCCGGTTTGTACTCTCTGGAACCGTGCTACCGCGGGAGGTAGACTTCTGGAACGGCAGCTTGCATCTGGAGGCGATACCAACCAGGAGGCCAATCATGCTCGTTTCACTCCCATCACTCCTCACTTTCCCAATTCCACTCCCCCGTTTCACTCCCCCATGTCACCCCCATCCCGCCCGCCCCGGCCGTATTTGGTTGGGGTCCTGCTTTGGGCTGCTGCTTTGTTCCCGGAGCCGCGCCGCCAAGTCGACGTGGAAGCTGTAGAAGCATCTGGCTGGAGCCTGGTCAACCCAAATCATCACTGCAATGCGGGCCAATTCTGGACAGTCGTGCATGGAACGATATGTCGAACTTCACCGCCGGCTACCCGACTGACAGCTAAAGTTTGGAGGCTTGGAGAATACTGGAGAATATGTGAGTGAGGCGAGCTGGCTGCAAGAATCCTCCATTGTGATTGCTGGCTTCGAGGGGACAATCAACCCTCTAGCAAATAAATGCAGATTGCTATGGTTTTTCTTTTTTTGCCCTGCACGCAAATCCTGTTCGTATTCCGAGTGCAGACCGGTCCAGAAATCCAGATGCTCGAGGCCTTCGCCATCCCATGTTTGACTCCCACGTGAGCCACTGACAGACGGGCATCCCGTCTTGCCGTCCCTTTGATGGTGTGGGCGTATGTATGTAAGTTTGTGCCTGTGCATGCCTCTTAGTGTGGACACGATACAACACAGAAGTAGACGGGCCCATCTCAGAACCAGCCTGCTACGGGCGACTGAAGCAGATGGCCTAATGCGGTGACACAACATGCCAATCAAAGGGACAAGACAAGGGACAAGACTACCCAATCGAGGATCTAGGGAAGAGCTATGGGCATCCAACACGATCCGCGCCGCTGTCAGTGAATCGCACTGGTAACCCTTCACTCCTTTGTTGCCTCCGTGACCAACTTAGTTTCCTCCGTTTAATCAGTCTGGTCAAGTTCCCCCTCTCCTCAGGCTGCAGAACAAGCCGATGACGCCTCGTCGGCGTAATGCGAAAACAAGTCTAACGACACTCCGTTTGAGGCGGTGAGCAAGCCAGGAAGCAAACGGGAAGCTACTTTCTGTAGTAGATCTGGGCGTGACACGTCAGTATCGACCATCAAGTACATCGCAGCCACCATTTTGTAGGAACATACCTTCTTGAACTGAAAGTGCAGCTGCAAGATGCCCTGTAAGGTGTGAGAATTAGTTTGTGTTGTCTTAGATATGCATCGAGGCAGAGCGGTCAGATTCCCACCCCAGCGCCTTAGTGTTTACGTCAAAGTAGCCCGCCAGGTGAGGCTATCCGAGGGCACAAACACCTGCAACAGCCGCCGTAGCGTGGGTTTTCGGCATGTCCGTGATTTCATTTTGGGAGAAACAATTGGAAGGAGATCTCGACATACCTTGTCGAATGAGCTCTTGAACCCTCGATCCTTCTTGGCGCTATAGTCCCACTCTCGGTCGACGATTCGAAACGCAACATCCTCGTATGGCGCGCCCGCGATGAACCGAATAAGGCACGTATCTTCTTCCCCGGCTGCAGCAAAGGATTCTCCCCGTCTTCGCCCGTGCTCTCGAACAATCTTGAATGTCGGTGCTTTCGTCTTATCGATGAGCTCGGGATAGAATATGTTGAACTTGTATCCTTGGACGACCTTTGGTGGAGGGTTGTCGTGGTCGTAGTGCGTCTGGTTATACTTGTTCCAGTCGTATCCCATTTGCACACGGTTGAAGTAGCGAGGCTTTCGAGGTCTGTATTTGTCCGACCACTGAGATGACCCCGTGCTGACTACCGCTTCCTCGCTCGTGAAGATCTCCTCGTTCTCGTCCACGCCTCGAGCAACCTCACGATCGTACAGGGCCTTGGTGGCCTGGGAGAAGTCTTCGTTGTCTGCCTGAGAGAAGCGTGCAGTTCCAGGCGGGGCTGATTCGTGGCTAGAAGATGAAGCAACAACTTGTCTAGACGCCTCCCCTTTCGAGGTTGAAGATACAGGCACATGCAAGGTGGACAAGGCGTCTGTGATGGGCAACCCTTCGTCCAGTGCTTTCGCCTTTGTGGGATTGATCTCTTTCAGTTGGTTGATCCGGCTCGTCTTAATTGCTTCGTATACTTGGTTTAGCTTAGCTCGAGCTTTCCAGACTAGGAGACTCCGTAGTAGCTGCTCCCAGTAGTCCGTGTCGATGTCCTCGTTCGACTGGAGCTTGGCCTTGATCTGCTTCTCCAACCCTTCCAGTTGATCGTGTGTCTTCGGAGCAAGGATCTTGTCAATGTCATCGGAGACACTGCTCACCACCCTCTCTTCTCGTCCTTGGGGGTTGAGCTTCGATTTCCGGTCTGCGCAGAGGGTCTGGAGCGCCTTCCAATATTCCCGGTTCCTTGCGTTGGTTTCCAAGACGTGGTATGATGCAATGTCGGAATCGAGCTCTGCGGTTTGAGCTGCGTCCAGAGACTTGATGACATCTGCAGGCGCAGGGACGTCAATCTCTAGGTCGGCTTCATCTTCGTCAAACACGTCGCGATCGGAGTCGATGTATCTCAGGTTGAACGCAAGGTAATCGATCGGCTTTGCGCGACCCTCTCGAACCCGGATATCGGCCTTCTTCTTCGACTGCTTCAGAACGAACTTGTCCTCGTCGGCGACGAACTGGCGCGACTGCTCGTCCTGGGACAGGTACCTCGCAGTATTCTTGGGGGGAGGTGGGCGGGTAGATTTAGTGATTCGGGTGCTCGGGTCGTGCCTGGGCGAGGTGACATCCCGTCGCGTGGGGGATCGGTTCCCCGCGATCAAAGCTCGACGTCCAGGATCCATGATTTCTTGAGACTGAAGGAGAAACAGCAAGTTGAGGTTGGCGTGATGGTAGGCGCAACAACATCAAGAGCTTATCGAAAAAGTGGAAACCAGCGAAAAACGTTATCGAATAGCAGCGATAACACATCACGTGACGCAGCCATAGGCAACGAGAACGATTCAGCGGTGCACAGAAATAACATAGATAGGTAAATAGTATAAGGTTGGGCGTATTTGATATAGACTAGCCTCAGAAGTTATCAATTTATGCTCATCGTTGCCATCAGGTGATAGAGGTCCTTCAAACGGACAGTTCTGTCTTCAAGTAGCCATTTAGGTAGGACATCGTGAGACTACGCGGTGTGAGGATGTAATACATCGACGCAGTAGTTTTTGCTGTACGTTTTATGCAATATACTGCTCAACTTCGTTTCCATCTTAGGTCGTCGTTTTCTCAATCAAAGGTCTAACTGAGTGAGGTATGGGGTAGTTGTTTTTGGTCGACCGCGGAGCCAATCCAGCATGCTCTTCACCATCGGCGTTACTTACACCCCGCGCCAGGTAGAGCCAACAGACTGGAGACTAAAAAGTTAACGCAGACAAGACAGGCTAAGTCAGAGTGAACCAAAACAAATGGCAAAAAGATTGGATGGCATCAAGAGTCTATTGCTCCCGGCAGGGCTTGAACCTGCGACCCTCGCATCACCAACACTGGCAATTGAAGTATTAGTACGATGCTCTAACCAACTGAGCTACGGAAGCCGTCCAATTGAACTCTGGTGAGTTCGATGATTAGGTAAGCGATATTGAACATTAAGTAGGCAGCCGCAACAATACCAATGCTCTGTCGTTGGAATTAACTTGGAATAAAAACATGAGACTGTACATAGAGTGATGTAATGAGGCTTATCGAGTCTAACAATGTTTCCAAGGTTAACGGTTAATGGCTCCGAGCTGGTAAGAGTCGTTCGGTGCTCTGTAGATATCGAGAAGTGCACCCTGATCAACTTCTGAAGCTGAAGCAACAAATCTGACACCGAAGTGACATATCCCTGGGGCGTTCATCAATCGGTTCAAATTCAGGTTGACTGCCAAATTAACATGCCGAAAGTCATGTGCTCTCTGAAGAATGGTGAGATCACTCCCTGCTGCAATCTCCAATGCTTAACACTTACAGCGTCGAAGAAGGATTGGAGGACAAAACAGTGTGTGTGCAAGAATCACCACTTAACACCACCGAAGCAGCAGTACCGCCTTCCATCATTCAATAAAATAGGCCATAGCCTCGTAGTTTATTCCTCATTTCCACGCCCTGGTCACCTCGATCTGCTCTGCATTGTTGCCGCAACGCCTACCCTACAGCTTCCCAATTGATCTTTGCTCTCCCTAGCAACAAATGTACGCCAACCAAATTCGCAAGATCTACCTCGCTTGCCGCCATCTAAACACCAATAGACCGCCTCTCCCTAACCGATCCTTGAGCCTTGCGAGAGATTTCCCCGAAGGCAGGGATCGTGCGGCCATTTGAGCAAGTTTACATCGGCCTCAACCTCCTTGTGCGGAACTGGGCTGGATGTGGCGTGCGCCCCACCCCCGCATGTTCAGGTCCGTGTATTGGTTCAGCGGGTGTGAATATCGTCGTGAGATCCGGAGGAATGGCGGCATGTCAGACTCTGGATCAAGGTGAGAAAATTGGAGAATCGAGCATGTAGGTATAGAAGTGGATTGATTCAAGCTCCCGATGGTTACTCTAGATTAAGCATTGCAAACGCCTGATGGGACTGGCTTCACCAATTACGGAGGTGTTGGTGCTGCTTGTCCCATCCCAACCCGGCCACGCAGTCCCGCCACTCTGGCACCCGGTCCCGATATTCCGGCCAACGCTCCGGACAGTATCATTCACAGGCATCCATTCCACGACTAGCATCACCCAATTCAGCTGCCCACCCAGCCCGAGAGCAAATTCACTCACGCTAGCAGCTCCCTCGGAGCTAAGTTATGCTTAGCCAGTCAAGCATATCTCACATCACCCCGGCCCAAACGCCTGCAAGCCACTTCTGCGCGTCTAGGTATAAAGACAACAAGAAGTTCCCCGGCTGCAGGAGCTTTCTTTCTCTGCAGCTGCCTCCTCACCTTCACCTCACCTCTTCTCTCCCCCGCAACACTCACATCGTTGCCGCACCGCAATTCTTCTCAACTCCTCAACTTTCCGCCTATACCAGCAACATGATCGCCACCAAGACCCTCCTTGCCTTGGCCGCAGCCAAGGCTGCGACGGCCCACTTCGGCCTTGTCTTCCCCGAGTGGCGAGCGGACACCCTCTCTGAGGAGGGAGAGGCCGTCTACAGCCAGTGGAACAACCCTTGTACGTTGCCTCTTGCTCACAACCTGCCTCACCATCAACCATCACGCTGACATTGACCTCCTTAGGCGCTGGTGCTGACTACGGCGCGGGCAACATCACTGACTGGCCCCTTGACGGCGGCGCCATCAAGTTGGAGCTGCACCACCCGTATACCTACGTCTTCATCAACCTCGGTCTTGGCGAGAACTCGACCAACTTCAACATCTCCCTGACGCCGCAGTTTTGGAACGTCACCAGCCCAGGCATCCTGTGCGTCGACAAGCTTGAGCTCCCGATTGAGGTTGAGGATGGCGACCTGGCTAGTCTGCAGGTCGTCACTGGTGGTGAGAGCGGAAACGCCCTGTACAACTGCGCCGACATCCGCTTCAAGAAGGACGCCAAGGGCCCCAGCAACTGCACCTCCGAAGTCGAGTACTTCGCCGTCAAGGATCAGACTACTTTGGATGAGGATGAGACGAGCAGCAACAGCTCCAACTCAACTGACTCAGCCGACTCAGCGACCGAGACTGGTGGTGACAGCGCTGCTGGCGTTCTCAACGTGGACAAGGCTGTCTTGACTTCTGTTGTGGCACTTGCTGCTGCGTTCGTCATGGGCATCGGTCTGTAATTGTGGCTAGAGAGTCGAGGAACACAAAGGCAATTGTAATGAACGAGGTGCGAATGACCCTCATGAGCCCACGAATGAACGATATAGACGTTCTATGCTCTATAATACACAACGGATAAAAATGCTCCCGTTGCTTCGGGCCATGCAAAAAAGTGCTCCAAGACGTCTGTGATCATCTATGTCGTATGTTTCAATCTGGACCATGTTAGCCGCTACTATTCACCCTCTTCGACCATGCTCGCTCACCCTGTCAACTTGGAGACGTGGCTTATGTCCGCTTCTCGCGGCAAAATACATGTTATCCCATCGAAGCTCCATAATGAAAGCGAACTTGACGCCTGAAATTTCAAAAGCAAGGACATATCCTTTGGTTAAATCATTCGTATCCTCCAGTTGTCCTCAACCTGCAGCTGAGGTCTGGTCAACAGCCAACTCTTGCAACACTCTCGCCATGGTGATGCGTTGTTGCGGATTAGGGGTCAACATCTCCTTGACCAGTCGCTCAAGTCGATCCTTGTTGTCAAGCTTCTCTCTAGCATCGTAAATCTCAGTCAACCAGTCGCGCATCTGGTTGATCGCAGGCTGGCCATTGCCGTATTGTTTGTGCGGTGTTGAGGGGTTGTTGACTCCGGATATTTGCCAGTACAGTGGCTTGGGATGGTGACGGCGGGCGCGACAATCAGGGAACGGAATTTTGCGTAGGACATAAAGCATGGTGATGCCAACAGCCCAAACGTCCGACGCAGGACCACGGAGCTTGCGCCCGATGAACTCCGGCGGCACGTAGTACGGTGTTCCGCCGCCCATAGGCGAGTTGCTTGCCAAGGTTGAGAGTCCAAAGTCGCAGAGGACGGCTCCACGCTCCGGAGAGTACAAGATGTTGGCGGGCTTGATGTCATTGTGAACTAGCTTGCGACCGTGAATGTAGTTCAAGGCGCCAGATATGTCGACAAGGATCCTCAAGGCATCACTTCGATCGCCTTGGAATTCGTCATTTGCCTTGTTCCTCCATCGAGGAGCGGCCGTCAGATCCTTTGCGTCCACATGCTCCATGTACAAGGAGAGAAAACGCGCGTCTCCGCCGTAGTATCGGACAATGGATTCGTGTTGGAGTTCTTCCTGACTCTTACACTCACGCAGCCACATGTCAGCTTGACGGATAACGTTCCGTTCGTGCACATGGGGTTTGTCATTTGGGTTCGCGACACGGGTCTTGAGCACCTTGACTGTGACGATGTTGTCGGGCACATGAGAATGGTCCGCAGTGTAGACGGCCGACAGCGATGTGGATGCAATCGGCTCCCGCTTGGTAAGCTGGTACTCATCAAGCTCGCAAACTCCTGGTACTGCAATCGTCTGACCCTTTTCGGTGTCAAGTAATGCGTGGCCATTAATAGCAGATAGCTCTTTGCTCTCGCGACCGTTGGGAAGGGGGAAGACAAGAGGGTCGGCGGCAGGCCTCAGAAACATGATGACGCCATCATCCCCAGGTGTATCCGGATCTGAGACGCGGCGTTTAACCCTCTTTACATCAACTTCTGGGGTCAGGGCTCGCTTTCCGCCTGAAATGATCTGACTAGAGCTGCTCGATGAAGACACTTCCTCCACGATGGTGGGTGCTTGGGGTTGGTACAGCGTCACTGGGCGCTTCTCCAGGATCCTAAAGTCCAGTACGGCGACATCCCTAACAGTAATGCGCCATGTTCCTGGCCTCAAGGCCCTTGCCACGCCTGGATTAATGACGAGGGCTTCGGCGAGGACAGGGCTCGACAACGGGGTCTGGGTGACGCCGGAGAGGGATATTGGCACATCTGACTTGTTTAGGAAGATCACCTTGTCACTGGCAGGGTCGTAGTACAGCTCGCACCACAGCGGAGGTCGCGGAGACTCGTCCTGGATTTCGCCGGGGATGCGGACGGAGAACT
This sequence comes from Ilyonectria destructans, assembly GCA_020740775.1. NCBI lineage: Eukaryota > Fungi > Ascomycota > Sordariomycetes > Hypocreales > Nectriaceae > Ilyonectria > Ilyonectria destructans. Next base: position 1,536,868 of record JAHEWK010000011.1, read on the forward strand.
TGATATCCTTGGATGTCTGAGTCACAGCGAGGACCTTGTGTTCAGGCTGCTCAGCGGAAGCAACCTCAGCACGGAGCGCAAGCCACTGGCAACTGTCACTGCCAGGACTGACGGACCGTGAGTTGGGGAACTTGGCTAGAGGGCGGACGAGGATGCGGATGCCTTGCCTGTGGTGGTGTTCCTCGACCTGGAGGTTGTCGAGAGGGACGGACCCGGCATCAGACGAGGGGACTGGCTCCTCAACGCGGATGCTCTTGAAGAGAGCATCGATCTGGGTCTGTGAGAACGGCTCGGTGCGCTCCTCCGAGATGACCTCGGAGAGCACCAGCCTAGGGTCGGCCATCAGGTTGGCGTGCCTAACGGCCCATGCGACGTTGGTAAGCAAACGGGAAGGGCGGGATGGCGGGAGGCTGAGAGGATGACGAGTGAAAAAAGATGAGTGAGTGTACCTCTGGGACAAGCCAACAAGCCGGCTCAGGTAAAGATCCCAGCCGCAGTGAGGGTAAGAGCCTATGTAGATTGAGACAGAGGTGGTGATGCACGAGTTGCGTTGCGTTGTGCTGTGCTGTGCTAGGCTGCGATTGAGTTGTATTGTGTCCAGTTATGAGCGGGCGAGTGAGCCCAGTGAGTGGGATTGGGCAAGTGAGGCGGCGGTCGGCAAGGCAAATGGCGGATCAGCTCGACTCAGCTCGGCCGAGGCAGATAATTATAGCAGAGCAGCGACAAGGGGAAGAGGGTAAAAGGGGGGTCAGAAGTGGGCTGTGGCTAGGTAATGAATGAATGGGCGCCTCAGAGTATACATAAGTAGCTCTGTTGGGTACGCTCTGTATGTAATCAAAAGCAGGAACCAGAGCGGCACATGGGACAGGACAGAAATCGACAGTTCCGGGGCGAGAGCGCGAGAGCGCGCGAAAGGACAAGCAGACACATCAGAAGGGCAAACCGGGGTCTTTTGATGGGGACAGAGAGGGAAACAGCCAGGCCTGCTGATGGAGTCCCATCTCGTCTCAGCCTCCACAGCGAGGAACTGACCCCGTCATTCAACGAGCCAGATACAAGTACCTCCCCGGCCTGGTTCGCCATGGGGCCGGGGCCTGTCTTGCCCTAGCCTGTACAGCGCGTAGCCTGTGATGGCCTGTGATGGCCTATGATAGCCTGGCCGCGAAGGCAGCAGAAACGGCAGCCAGACAGACGGGAGGAGCGGCGCGCAGCGGGTGCCTGGGTCCTGGGCCACGGGAGCCTGGCGAGCAGACTGCCAGATTCTACCCGAGATTTTTGCGCTGGCGATTCGAGTGGGTACCAGGTATCTCGGACAGCGAAGTGTGGCACCATGAATCTGGAGGAGCATTGTGGGCGAGGTAGGGCTGGACAAGGCCAAGCAGAGTGGAGGATGTTGGTTAGCAGCGTGGCTGTGGTTTGGGGGCCGAGTCCATAGTCGGGTATCGTATCTCGACTGCCAACGCTTGCAGGGGTGACTTTCATCCTCAAGTGCTGAACCCCAGAGAAGCAGATGGATGTTCTGCGCCACACTAATCTAGCGTACGCCGATAATATCGGCGGCTGTGCAGTTTGATGAGGCCTCGACTGAGGCTGACACGAGGGGCTGAGGAGGGGTTCGTCTTGACCAAAGACAAACCAGGTGATCTGGCATCACGGCCATTGCACAGTTAGTTTCTTCCATGGGCACCGAGTCAGTGACGCTATCTTCGTGTCGACCAGACGAACACCGAAAAGGAGGGTAAAGTGAACACGAAAGTGTACGGCCTGCCTGACTCCAGGCTCAGCGTGAGGCTGTCACGACGACCACCAAAATGAATCAGAGACGGGTTGGGTGACAGGGAGGGCGGGTCAGTTGCCCGGCGCCAGTGAGGGCAGTTGATTTGTAGCAGAGAGCGGTTGGTGTCGTGTAGGTAAGCAACAACGAGGAAAAACCGAGAGCACTGGTGACGAGCACTGGGCAGCGATTTTCGGACATCTGGCGTTCATACAGTGGCGAATCCACACATGCACAGTGAGTGGGGTCAGCACTTGCCCCCCTTGGCCCCCTTAGCTCCGGCAGGTGTGGACACCCTGTTCTCAATTGGACGCATTCGCCAGCTGTGTGGAGCCCATTTCTGCACGTATCCACATCAAAATTGATGATTGGGCATCATCATCCCTACACGCCGTTGATTGGCTTTGACAAGTGGCGGAGTGATGCATTTGCAGTCTCGCGTGCCCGACTTTCCGACGATGCGTCCAATTAAAATCGCGTTACGGTGCCACAATCTCTGCCTAAGGCCACAACATCTTCCCTTGGGTTGGGGGCGAGCACGATCTGAATTATGTTGCTAGTCGGCGCACCCCAAACCACCAGCGATCCTGTTCTCGTTACTGTCACCACGCCCACGCACCGCCAACCCGCCCCCCGAACCGCACAACCCAGCACCCAAATCCTCCCAAAAACAAACGATCGCACTGCTCCAGCTCCCTCGAGACCGCTGAGCATTCGCCGATTCCACTTTTTCCGCCATGGCTATGAAATAGATCACAAAGCTCACTCGAGCTTTGAACGAACGACGCGGTGCAACAGACTGGGCTGACTCCCTTCCTCACAACCCCCAAAACAAACCACGATTCCACCTATCCGACCCATCCGACAGTGACCTCAACATGCCAGACTTAGACGATCCAGGCTGGTCTTGGCCAGCCTGGAAGTTCGGCATGAAGAGGGATGACCTCTTTACCAAACTCCACGATCAGTACAACACCTTCTCCTTCAACATCCAAGACCCCGAGGCCTTCCACCACGACGTTTACGAAATCTCCCGTGATGCCGATACACCTGACGAGTTCCATCGCTTGATGGCCGATCGCCAGCGCCAGCGCCTGACCGAGCTCCATGAGTCTCTCGAGTCGCTGGCCGTGGAGATCATCGCCAACCCCAAGTTGATGGACTCGGAACACTGGCAATACGCTCTCCAGCTCTTCCGGACGAAGTCTTTTGACTCCATCGTCCGGTACTTCGCGAGCTATCTCCCTGACAGCTACCTCGATCAACACGACACTGTCTCTATCTCATCTTCTACGTACTCCGAGACCAACAGCGTCAAAACCGAAAGCACCTCGGCCAGCAGCGTCGACGATGCCTCCCTTCCTAGTTTCTTCGGCGATGACGACGAGGTCGTCATGACCAAAGAGCCTCTCTCTATTCACACCAATATTCGGTCCTCTCATGTTGTTGAGGCCCCTCTTTCACCTCCCAATTCGGAGGCGATGCACTCCGACTCTTGTGCATCATCCCCGGCTCCAAGTTTGGAGCCTCACGGGTACTCTTCCAATCCTCCATCACGCTCCATGTCCTTCTCTGGTTCGGAGTCGGGTCCTTTTGGCCCTGACTTGACCCGGTCACACGTCCACGACGACGATGAGACCTCGCAGTCCGACGATTGCGAGAGCGCCGTCACCTCCGACTGCGCAGAGAGCCCGTCGTCATTGGATGAGACCACTGAGGAGGAACATGTTCACGATGGCTTCGATGAAGATCTCGAGGACGAATATCCTGCCGCACAATTTCCCGAAGATGCTTTCGACGCGTTCGATTTCAATAACGATACCCTAGACTCCGACACTCCTACCCCCCGACAAGAAACTATCGCATCCTGTTATATTGAGTACAAATCCGTGGTGTCGCGGAGGATACCCTCCCCTCACCGACGCTCACCTTCCCCCTCACCAAAACACCACTTTGCACATCGCCACGAAGGTTCTTCCTTCCGGGAGATCCGGAGAAGTCCTGATGAAGCGCTCAGCAAGGTCCAGAAGCCCATGCCGGATCCATTAAGGAGACGGACGGGAGGCAGGAGACGGCTGGATTAGCATTTTGGGTGGCAGGGTGCTTTGTATATACGTGGAGCAAGCAAGCTGTACATATTTGTATCTTATGACACTAATGATTTTTACATCTTACTCTGTTCTCGTTACCCGAAATGGGTCATTCTTGACGTCTTGACGACTCGAGTCCAATTACAACGGTCATTTTCAAGCGAAACGGCCCTGCTTTTAGATATTCTGGTGAGTACTCTTTGCGCCTGATTGTTCTTTGCTCCGGTACCGTGACCTGGTGGGTGGCGGTAAGTATCACGACACGTGGGTCAGGTGGTTTTGGTGTTGACATGCGACATCATATCGGGACTCCCACGTCACGAGACCCCGTACTGCTATAATATTAGAACGAGGCGATGAGCTGAATGCAAACACGACGTGGCTAATGACGTACTTGTTTCACTCTCTGGACCGGTTCCTGTTTCATCATTCATCTTATTGTTCAGGCGACTTCTCCGTGGTGTCTCTTGGTCGCGTGTTTGCTACCGATTGTTAGTCTGCACTCCACCCAACAGTAGCCATCGCGCCTCGAGCTCATGACGTAATACTCTGGTAGGTATTGAGCTATAATCATCAACAGCTTCACTTTTAAACTTCTTGAGGAGATGGTAAGTCCTAAGGAAGCGAGCTTCGGCAAGGATGCCTTGGAGAAGCGGTATGATTGCAGGGGTATTGAGCAAGTCAGCGCTGACGCGCGCAGCGGGGAATATTCCTTTGCTACATAATAAATCCTTCTCTGAAAAATGGTGCACTCGCGATTTCCTCGTCTTTCAAGTTGACTGGCGTACAGTGGTTGACTGGTAAGTCACTGCATCGTCAGCCAAACCACTGAGACGATCTCGGCATCGCCGACGACTGCACACATAATGCTCACTCTCACACTTCTCTGTCTGGCGGCTCTTGTGTCTGCCTATGTAGACGACAACGTCTTGAACACGCCCAATGTCGTGCGAGCGGGCGAACCCGTTACCATTTTCACCAACCTTGCCGCAGCTCATTGGCCGAATCCGGACTGCCAAGGGCCGGGGAGATGCGATATGAAGTATCTGAGGGTATATATGATGGGCGATCCGACATATGAAACCATGACGGATCGGACGGGGCAGTCAATTATCTGGCGCCAATATTGTACCTCTCGCTGAACCTATGAGATGCTGCTCTCTCTCTGACTTGGCGTAGGCTATCTTGAGGGCTGCGTGTCAACCGACTTGACCAGCTTCAACACCACCATCCCGAAAGCCTCATTCCCAGACGGCTATCCCTACAGCCTGGACTACATGCTCTTTACACCTCTGGATGACGGCAGCATCTCGACATTGGAACCGACCTTCTCGGCCTTCTCGGCCACCACCTTCAACTTGACGGGTGCGACAGGCAACTGGTCCGACTTCGCGTATCAGTCGGCCGACTACGGCATTGAAGAGTATGTTTATACCGTGCCGTGTAGTGCCGTGCCGTGTCTACAGGACTGCCAGACAGAGTTCGTAGCGCCGTATGTACCGTTCCCGCGAAAAGAGGGCGAGCAGCTGGATGCGTGCGTGAAGGAGTGTAAGGGTGATTCGGATCCTATGGCGAAGTGCTTGACGAAGAACGCGACGGCGGCGGCAGCAGCGGCAGAGACAACGACTGCGAAAACATCGGAGACGGCGGCGACAACCACTACCGCCTCTACTGGCACAGCATCTACTACTGGTGCGGCACCTCCTGGCAATGCTGGCTCTGGTTTCAAGGCAGAGAGCATGTCTTTGGTCCTGTGGTTGGGCTGTTTCGCAATGGCTTTCGGGCTCGTGGTCTAGATGCGAATCGTCGACAATGCGGAGTGCATCCGACACACCTTTTCTAATAAGAGCTCGATGATGTACGAAAAATGTGCGCTCTATGGCTAAGAAGCGCTTTCCATTGGGAATTTGGTTTATTATTGAATTGGCTATACTAGACAAATCCGACATGAGTTACCGAGCGTTGGAGTTGGTGAAGGGCGAGGTCGGTGAATCTGGACACAAAAGACCAACGTATGGACAAGGCTTGTTAAGAAGAAACAGCACTGATGAGATTATTTATCTGTAAATGAGATGATGCTTGACAGTGATTATATACATCAGCTTTATTTAATATCTTTAGATGTATCAAAGCAATGTATTGGTGGTACTGAGTAGAGCAAGAAACAAAAACAAAACTGTTCAAGATCGTCAAGTATTATGGTAATAACATACAATATACGAGAACGCTAGTGCAGTGTTTATTAAACTGGCGTCTTCGTGTGCTTGATCCATTCGGCAACAGGATCCCAAGGTTCCTTGGCTGCTGTCGACACTCCGTCCTTGCCTACACCATACAGGTAAGGCTTCTCATTGGCATAGCATGCTGTCTCAGATTCTTGTGGCAGTTCGCGCCCCATGATATAGGCCTTGGCAATGGCATCTGTACAGTTCGATGTGTCTCTCGAAGAATGGCCATATCCATGGTGAACAACAAGCCTCGCATTGTCACCCATCTCGGCCAGAAGTCTCCTCCCGTTCCGCAACGGTGTTGCCGGGTCATATGTCTCAGCAATCAGCAAGACTGGGAAATTTAGAGTGTTGTTTAGATCACCCCGATAGACCTCCGCTGGTTTGGGCCAGTAGTCGGTGAAGTGCTGGCAGGGGAAGACATCGAAGAAGCGCGGGCTGCCTGCGATCCAAGATTCGGCAGTCATGTTCGCCCAGAGCGAGGCCCACCAGTTCAAGTCATCAGGAGGGAGCGGCGCATCGTAGCTGTCGGAACAGATGACGAGAGTAGTAAGCTCATCAGATGATGGGCGCCGAGAAGGAGGGGCAGGCAGTGTCGGATCGTATTCCCAGGCAGTGCGCTCAAGAAACGCGGTTGCGAGAGTTGAGTTGCCGTCTTCAAGCTCAGAGAGCATTTGAGACAACGCAGGCCAGCTTTGCGCGTTGTAAAGAGAGTCGTATATGACGGAGACAAGGGAAGAGTACGTGACAATCGAGGGCCCGCTGAAGTCGGTGTATCCGGGGATCGGTCTTTCAATAAGGGATGTCACTAGTGTCTCCATGCGTTTCTCGAGGTCTTTGAGGGAGACTGAATGCCCATCTTTGGACTTTGCGAGCGTGCAATGCTCTGGCCCAGCATTGATGCACTCGCCAAGGAATCCGTCTGTCCAAGCATCGGTGACATTGTCGAGGGCCGTCCAGCCAAACCCTCCCAGTAGGCGATGATCTCTGACATATTCAGTGCCATCAAGGATTATGGGGCCGACGCTGTTCGGAAACATGTTGACATACGTCTGCCCGATGCCAGTGCCGTAGCTGACAAGATATCCCGTCAACTCATCCTCGCCCAATGCCTTCCGGATCTCTTCTAGATCACGGGCAACAAATGCCGTGGAGACGAAGCGCGGAAGATCACCGTGCTTCTCCCAGCAAGCACGCAAAATGGCGTCATTCATAGCATCGGCGACTTCCAGCTGTGCCATTGGTGAAGGTGACACTTCCCGATACTGGTTGGCGAGCATAGACCAGCGATCTCGGTGCGCGTTATAGGGAAAGCATGACATGGCTGGAAGCGAAGCGTTGACGCCTCGAGGATCCCAACCTAGAACATCGAACTGACCGTCACTAAATCGCTTGGTGACAAGCTCGGCGGCACGCCATACATAAGAGGTGCCGCTGCCGCCAGGACCGCCAGGTTCGATGACGATGGTCCTCCTACTCCCACGTCCCGCATTGGGGGCGAAGTTGCCGTCAATTCGGTGGAGCCCGGAGACCTGGAGCTTGGTAACAGCTAGACGGACGATGCGAGGGTCAGACGCATTGGTGTAGTCGAGAGGCACGTCAAGATATCCACAGAGGTAGATGCCCCGTCCAGCGTAGGGATCATCATGATCCGCGCCTTCGCGTACCTTGTTTTCCCAGCTCCAACGGTCTGGATCCGGTTCATACAGCGCCTTCCAACTTCGTTCTGGCTCTGGGTCGTCGAGCTCGGGCGGCAGAGTCGCGTTGGTGCACGGAAGAAAGCGAAAGGGGTCGTTGTGCTTTGGGAATCTGCCATAGACGCCCTCAACGTGTTGCTCGCGACGGCTGCGCCTCACGTGCCAGTTGAAGAGTTCCGAGAGGATGATGAAGCCCGCGAAACATGCCGGTACTACCCACCAAGGCTTTCCCGGACGCCGAGGCCTCTGAAGAGGCGTCACTGTTCCTTTCCCCATGCCTAATCGACCTGGAATACGCAGGAGAGGTTGTGTTGGATGGAACAAATGGGGAGGAATGATGAGAGCTGGCACTCAAGTGGCGCAAGGTGACGGTGGAGGGACGGGTGGGAACCCGCCGCCAACCCCACTGAGTCAGCGCTCACGTCCCCACTGGGGGCCTGGAGTGGAATTGAGCCCCCTGTAGATCAGCCTAAAACAACTGTGTAACAGCGACCAATGGCCCGCTTCGTCAGCTAGTGCTTCTCCAAAAGCTGTCTCCGCATTTCTGTGACATCCATCTCTTGTCATCACAGAGTCTCCAAGTTGCTCATCACCATGGCGCCCAAGAAAATCGCCCCATACGGCTTATGGGAGTCGCCCATATCTGTCGACTCTGTTGTTTCCAAGAGCTGGAAGCTCTCGTCTCCTCGTGCCAGTGTATAAGCTCCCGAAGCCAGGATGTTGGATATTGACTGGCCGCGCTGACTAGGGCGCAGGCTAAATCTGGACGTGCCTTCTACACTGAGAGTCGAGAAGCTGGCGGCATCTCGATTATCGAAATAACCAAAGATGGACTGAAGGACATCCTTCCCACCGAGTACAGTGCAAAGAATTCAGTCTACGAGTATGGAGGCTCGCCGTACGCCGTGCTGCCCGACGACCGCATCATCTTTTCCCACAAGGACAACACAGTCCACATCCTAAATCCAGACACCAAGGAGGTTTTACTTCTCATAGGCTCGCCCAAGTTGAGGTATTCCGACTTTGATGCTCATCCGGTTCATCCTTGGGTGTTGGCCAACGAGGAGGATCACGAGCACGACACTCCTGACGGAGTCAGGAACTACATTGTGGCCATCAATACCGAAACAGGAGAAGTCAAAAGGATTCTTGATAGTGCTGACTTCTACTATACTCCGTATTTCAGTCCCGACGGGACGAAACTGGTTTGGCTGGAGTGGAACCATCCTGACCTCCCTTTCGATGCAGCGAAGCTGTGCTCTGCGACCTGGCAAGCCGACGGTGCCATCTCAGATATTCGCTTAATTGCTGGAAAAGATCGTGAGGGCGTTGCTGAGCCGCGATGGGGTCCTGATGGGTCGCTGTTCTTCGGCAAGGAACCTAACGGATATCGTCGCTTGTTCCGGATCCCACCTGGCCAAGATGTACCCGTTGAGGTCCAGTTTGATGACCTGAGCCAGTCTGAAGTTGGTGAGATTCGCTGGTTTCAGGGGAGGTGAGTTGATCCGATGGTGCCTGGCAAACTCAAATAATTGATGCCGTATAGTCACACATATGCCCCATTATCGAAACGATATCTCGTGGCTTGCCCTGTCACTGCTGGAGTGTCCCAGCTGAATATCGTCGACCTGGATACAGGATCATGGACAGTAATTGAAGAGGCATCAATGCTGTCCGAAATTATGTTGGATTCGGTGGCTCGCCTAGATGACTCGTCTTTCCTCGTCATCGGAGGCGGGGCGGCTAGTCCTCAAACATTATATCGATGCCAACTTGGAGATGTTTTTACTATCACTGCTATACGGAAGTCGACAGAAGAAGAACTTCCAAAATCGCTCTACTCAAACCCAGAGTCCTTGGTTATTACTTCAATGGAAACTTCAGGTAGACGCATTCACGGTTTCCTGTGGCCGCCACACAATCCAAACTTCGAAGCACCGGACGGTGAACTACCACCCCTGATAATGGTGGTCCATGGAGGCCCAACGTCCTACATTGGCCCCGGCCTAAAACTGCGGACCCAATACTTTACATCGCGAGGATTTGCTCTCCTTGCGCTCAATCACGGTGGGTCGAGTGGACATGGACGTGAGTACCGCGAGGCTCTGTTTGGCAACTGGGGACTGCTGGATTCGGACGACGCTGCGGAGTTTGCGGAATACCTGATAGCGACGCAAAAAGTGAGATCCGGTGGAGTGGGAATCACCGGCGTCAGTGCAGGTGGCTACAACACACTTCGGACTTTGACGCGTCATCCGAAGACGTTTGCGGCGGGTGTCTGCCTCTCCGGTATCAGTGACCTCAAGAGACTGGACGAGTCCACACACAAGCTTGAGTCAGACTACATGGATCACTTGGTTATTCCCTCAGGCTCGAGCAAAAGGGACAAAGAGAGAATCTATCGCGACCGGAGCCCTCTATATCACGTGGACAAGATTGAGTCGCCATTGCTGTTACTACATGGTGCGAAGGACAGAGTGACGCCAATTGACCAGGCTCAACAGATGGCAGACGCGATAAAGGCAAAAGGAGGCGACGTAGAGATAATCGTGGCGCCGGAGGAAGGTCATGGGTTCTCGCAGCCTCAGAATGTGAGGTTGTGGTTGGAAGAGGAGGAGAAGTGGTGGCGAAGGACTCTATTGTGAGTGTTGGGTTTGGGTCAGGAAGCTGAAAATGGCATGTATGACGAATAAACTATTTGGTCATCAAAGGCGGGTGGCAGTTTGTTGGTAATTTGCCATGAATGTCGGATGCCCAGCAAATCGAAACGTGATGTATACGAATTACCAGATGTCATAGTTCTCGGTGCCGTCGGGGTTCTTCGGAAACAGCTCGGAGATTCAAGTCCACAACTGAGATGTAGTACGGGGCGAAATACAGTCTCGCTGTAGAGGGGTTTGATGGAGAAGGGCCAAACAAAAGAAAAGAAAGGAAATTGCAAGTAAATACAGTGAACATATCAAGCAGCTTTCGCTACATAATTTTGTGCGGCTTCATCAATTGCAATTGATATTGGTCCGGGATGACCCTGGCTTCGAGGCTCGTTGAAGTCGACATTGAGAACTGGGTCCATTCAGATCAGCTGCACGCACAACATGCGATGTATCTCCCCAGATGGGCTAGCCAAGAGTTGCGGAGTGCATGGTATGGAGAAGCCGGGGACCTGGCTAGTCAGAACACGGTCAATCAACAGCATGTCACGACAACGAGAGTATTCGTGAAGCCAGTGGCATCGGTTAGGCGCCCCAACTGGAAATGAAAAGAATACCAGCGGGTGGCGTGAGATAGATTTGTCAAAATCCACGTGGGGTGACACCCAAGATGACACCCAGGATGAGGCTTTAACCAAACATGGCGATGGGAGGCGATGATCGGGAGCCTTCCGTCCTAGAGACTGAGATCTCAGGGAACCGCGGGGCAGGCTCGGAGATCTTGTGGGCAAGCAAGTCCCTGAGTCTCGGGATCTGGATTCAATGGATCAGAATTAGGAAACCTACGGCGAGCGAGGTGGAGTTGGGAACACCGCATGGGCAAACGGGCAGTCAGGCGATTGGGCGGCTTCATCGCAACGGGCCGGGGCCAAGTGGGGGAGAAGCTGTCTGGTGTGAATATTTTACGGAGCTGGTGGAGATGATGTTGACTGTGACGTGGGACTAGGATTGGGACTGACTTTCTTTTGCTGACGCTGAGACGAATATGACCACGGAAGGACAAAATATTTCCCTCGCCTTGAATTGATTTCCTCCTTGTTGGTTGGTCCCTGCATTTTGACTCCTCCATCCCCTTAGTCTTGGTCCATCCACTCCATCAACGAGTTGAAGCTATCCGTACTCAACAATAAAGCAGGCAATCTACCAAGACGACGTCAACTGCGAATCCGGAAACTCCGAACAGAAACCGCAATGACTTCCCCCCTCGACGCAATCCCCCGAAACCGGAGCTTCGCCTCCCAGCCCAAGCGCTCCGCCGAGGTCATCGTCGTCGGCGCCGGCCTCAGCGGGCTCAACGCCGCGCACGAGCTGCAGCAGGCCGGCATCTCGTGCCTCGTCCTCGATGCCCACGACGGCCTCGGCGGCCGTCTCCGGAATGGCGCCTGCGGTGCTTGGATCGACCATGTTCACCAGCCCCGCGCCTGGAACTTGGTTCGCAGGCTCGGCATTGACATGGTAGAGGAGAAGCTCGCCGCTGGGAAGATCGTCGTCCAGGGCGCCGGCAGCTTTGAGCATGGCAGCGTTCCCAACGTATGTGCTGAAAACCGCCAGCTTCCATGTCCACGTCCATGTAGTTCTCAAGTATCTAACCTCTTGGCTCTGCGTCTAGTTCTCCGAGGATGACCGACGATCTTACACCCGTGTCCGCGACAACCTTGAGGGCCTCTCGCAGCGCGTCGATCTCAACAACCCGACTCTCTGGCTCCCCAACTTCGGCTCCATGAACGTCCGCGAGCTCGTCGTCTCACAAGGTGCCACGCCCGTCATTAAGAAGCTCGCCGACGCCTGGACTGCCGGCATCTTCGGCCTCACTGCCGAAGACGTCCCCGCCCTCTACTTCCTCCTCGTCTGCAAGACCGCCGGCGGCTTCCTCAACGCCATCGGCCAGCCCGCCCGCTCTAGCCGCCGTTTGCGCTTCCGCTCTGGTGCCCCGTCTATCTGCGACGCTCTATCTGAGCGCCTTGCGCCCGGCTCCGTGCTCCTGTCCCAGGCCGTCCAATGGATCGACCAGACCTCCAGCAACAAGGTTGTCCTAACCACCGAAGCTGGCGAAGTCTTCCAGTGCTCCCGTGTCGTCCTCGCCGTCCCCACCGCCTCATATCGCAATATTGACTTCAGCCCTGCTCTTGGCGAGCACAAGCAGTGGATGCAAGAATTTGAGCAGCCTGGTTTCCATGCCGAGGTCGTCGTGGCCTACGAGAAGCCCTGGTGGCGCGAACAGGGACTCAATGGCTTCGCCCAGAGCGCCGACGGCCCCGTCTGGGAGACGCGGGACTCATCATGCGATGCCGATGGCCTGTACTCACTAACTTGCGTGGTTGCGGGCGAGGCCGGCCGCCAGTTGTGGAATATGTCCGAGAGCCAACGCCGCGAGACCCTCTTAGCCCATATCAGCGATCTATTCAGCGAGTTTAACCCCTTCCCGGACCCCATGGAAATCATCTGGTCCGGCTTTGAACCTGACAGCAAGATTCGACACGTCCCCTGCCCTGCTCTCCCCACCTGTTACATGCGTGATCTAGCACAGGACCAATGGGCTATTGAAGACAGGTTACATTTCGTAGGCTCCGAGACTAGTCATGTATGGAGGGGCCAGATTGAGGGCGCGTTGGCATCAGGAAGCCGGGGTGCTGAGGAAGTTCTGAGCGTGATGCGACCAGTCGCGCAGGATCTTATGATTCCTAGGCTATAAGACGGTAGCTTGTTTGTAAGAGGACTAATAGCGTTGTATAAAAATCTTTAGTATACCGAATAGCCTTTATCAGCTTCTCGACTATCTCCGCAGACCCAATGAGGCTGTGTTCCAACTGTATCTGTGGTTGTTTATATCATGTTTGGAGGGCAGCTACTCCGGACAATCCTACAGCAGCAATACACATTCACTACCATTGTAATTATGTTTTGTTTTAGTGTGTAACTCTGCACTGATGCTTCTTGGTGAAGCCGCGCCGAGTGTGGACTCTCAGCTGGATATTGGTATACAAGAGGTTTTGCGTGAAGAGTTAATTATAGTCAAGGACCGAGTTCTTGTCACTACGACGCATCAATTGGAGGCACAATTATGGACCATGATAAGGTAATTGTAGTGGGCTCTAAAGGATTATCGGGATAGGACGCCCGCGTAAGGTATTAAAGAAGAAGAATGGTTGATTTTAAATAGTAACATACGGAGTTTGCCTTCTTCGCAATATTACATGGCCGTACTAGACCACCGCCCTTTCTACAGATGCGACCTCGATAACTCGGGGGTGTAACTAGAAATAATGGGTTTATGCCAGCCTCCTGGCGATACGAGTGTTCGAACCTATCGATACCAACAAGCCGTCGTGTTTAGCTTGAGAATTATGGCGAGGCCGACCCCGATACGTATGACTTCGAGAGAGGGTCCAGTCGCGGAGTTTAAACTGGAGGGCCCTTATCAATATTCTGATACAATTTTATTATGTCAGTGTTGGCGGAGACTTTTGTAGATGCCTTATCTCGCGTGCTATCGAGGCTCAGGGCATTTCGACCCGTCAAAGAGCTCGGCCACTGCCTTCGAAACCTACTATATCATTGCACCCCTCGCTGCGGTAGCCGAGCTGAATTGACGCCTCACCGAACTAATCCAGCTATTCGCTTATCATGGTACAGACCTGGATTTTGCCGAAAAGCCTCTGTCGCTTATACGACTGGGAGTGGCAGCTGTTGACCTGCTGAACACGATGAAATTCGTCGAGCTTGGTGCTGAGTCAAACTTGGTTGGCAGAAATATGCGCACCCGAAAGTTGCCTCAGGTACCCCATTTTGGAATATCATTCATTAATCTGCATCATTCGTTTCGCGTTAGTATATATTATTCCTCTCTGTGTCGCCCATGCTTCACTTCTTCCACCTCTGAAATCTGGTTTTCATTTGCGCACACCGGCCCATCAGCATCCCTTCCACAGGTATCACCAGTTGGGAAAGCTCATGTACAACCAAATTCCTTTGGCTGTACTACATTTCCTTCCTGCCAGTTCTCTACAAAAGCCAAGGAGCTGAGTGTGTCATCCACACTGTCGTCGTTCATCTCCTCGTATAGAGTCGCTGCCTGTCCGATTCGGTCAAGTGCTAAAGGCCAGTGAGAATTAATGAATAACGGGCATATCATCAGATGGAAAGAACACGTACAGGATGTGTTGGACTTCGTGAACTCGATAGGTACGGAGCCCGCGTTGTGCAAGTATGTCAGGAGGAGGTTGCAGCAGAATATGCTCCTCTGGGCGAGCTTGCTGGCCGACTCGGGGTGCTTCCATTTGTATGCCTACAGGTTTCTTCGTTAATTCACTTCCCATGCCATAGACGGTGTTGCTCACTTCGTTTTCGTGCCGCAGCCAATACATAAGTCTCCAAATATCCTTCTCGGCAACGCGCAGTATAAGAAACACGGTCGAGAAAATCTCAATCCAGCCACACGTCTTCTGCTTCATGGCTTTCTGGAGGTCTTGGAGAAGCTGAAGCTCGACCCGGGCCATGAACGCCTCAACCCTGCTGTCAATTTGGTTCTGCAAAACCCGGGGTGCTATTGTGCTATTGTAGTAGGGACTTTCGGGGTCGGTGACTCGACAGATACCTAGTGCGGGGTCTTCCTTCGCCTGCCACCCTCTCATGAGGAGGCGGTTCGCAGTCCAAAGTTGGAGGGCGAGGGGAAGTAGTTTGTCTTGTCGCGAGGCATTCTGAATAATCGTGCGGAGCTGTGGGCTGTTTCGAGCGGCTTCCTCGGCGCAGTACGGAACGCACTCGGAGATGTATTGCGCGACATATTCCTCAGAGACAGCCGAGTCAAGGCCGAAGGCAGCCGTTGGCTCAAGTCTCCAGCCACCGGGCGTCCTTCCCCAAACCTGACACTGCTCGGGACTGTCAGGAATGAACTGGCGGCACTTGATCAGAATGGCAGGCCCATTCTCGAAGTGGTACAAGTTCACAGTGATTTGCCCGGGAACCCAGTTGAGATGTCCCCATCGCATCTTTGATTGGTAGAGCTCGACATTCCCTACACACAGCGGTCAGTAACTCTTGGATGACGGCTGACTGACGAGCGAAGTCAGCTAGGAAAATGCACGTACACTTCTTGAAGATAGGCTCTTCGGTAAAGCGGACCCGGACGCACATATCAGCAGGTATTGACTTGAGCATGCATTGCAGGCATCGCGGGTTAGAGTCGCACTATTTGCGCCGAAAACAATCAGCTCAATCAGTTCTTTAAGAGTAGTCGGCCAAGGTCCGTTGTTCTAGGCGAGATACTTGCCTTTCTCTTGTTGAGATAGCAGAAACTGCAAGCAGTGCCTCTCAGTACCTTGTTGCTATTGTGGATGCGCTGCAGGGCGTTTTGAGTTTGGTCAACGTCAACGTGCGATGTCGACCCGCGAGAGTCGGCAGCTGCGACGGGAGTAGGAGCTACGATGTTTGCTTCCTTGTCGCCGCTTAGTGCAAGATGGGAATTCAGGGTCACATGGATGCTACTCCCTTCTCCCAGGCTGTCGACGGGAGGTACGGGGTCGGACACCAGTGGTGGAGGGAATGTCGCCTCGCCGCCGCTCGACTCTTGCAAGGTGTAGAACATTGTATCGCTTGGGTGGAACCAGGAGTCAAGCTCGAGCAAGTCCGCGTAGCCGCCGACGTTTCCAAAGCTAAGCGTGTCTTGGTACAGAGGACCGCTGTCGAGGGCGGCAGGCGGGGTCAGCTCCGGGAAACTGAGGTCGTGGATGGCAGGATGATGGTTGGATATGTCACCCGGGAGCAATACCAGCGGCAGGGCGGGAAACGAATTGAAGGATGTCGCGTCGGCGTTGAGTAATGGAACATGGAGGAATGGGGCGTCGAAGGGGAGGCCGAAGGGGACGTCTAATGGCGCTTCGACTGGCACTTCGACTGACACGTCGAATGGGATGTCGAATGGGATGTGCGGTGGGTTGGCAGATAGCGGCGGAAAGACGAGGTTGTCGTCGAAGAAGACGACATCGATGTTGCCGGATCCAACGGCAAACAGCTCGTCTTGCCCGTCAAATGTGCTCTGGTGAATGTGTTCCGTCGACGGGATCGATGTGGATCGCGAGTCACAGGCGGGGCCGTCAGTGGCATCGGCACTAACGGCGCGGGTCAACCCGTTCATAGCCATGCCGTCAAAATCGCCATAGTCCAGACATGGATCCATCGTGGTGGGGTCGACTCTAAATCGAGGAGGGGAACGGGGAACGGCCCCACGACCTATTTACTACCCGGCCTTCGTCTCCATCCTGGATTCCTGGAACCCTTGTGGGTGACCGACTAAAGACAACCCCGAGCGACATTAGGCGGCGACGGCGTTAACCAATCATACCCGCATCACAATGGCCGCCTACCACGACCCCGGGGTCTGTCTATGCGGTCTTTGAGTGAGGTATCGTGAAACTACGAAGTACGGATCTTCACCTCGAATATGGTTCAATGTTTTAATGCCTTCTTCATTACAAGACTTCGGGCATGACAGGAAGAGGCTTAAATAAGCCTCTCCCTCTCCATGATCCCATGGGTCTCCAAACTCTCGCCAGGCTTGGACACTGCGCCGAAGGCCTCACACTCTCGCAAACACGCCTACTCTTATACTAAGCTCTCTGTGCCTAGCTCGATTTAATTTGGACGAGAACGCTAAGAACCCACCATCCTGATGCCACACGCTATCGAGGTCGAGGCTCATACAGTCACGTACGTAACCACTTGCAGCCCGTGGTCCCGCCGACTCTACGCCCCCACCAAGACCAGCTAACGGCTTTAGCTTGCCGCGCGAAGAGCCGCAGTCCATGGAGCTAGAGCCGGACGCATGGAGCATTGTCACAAACTTGGAGAGTCGTGTCACGGCCGACTTTCCCGCAGCGAATGACACCAGCCCAGGTGTCTTCCTGCCCGTCGACATGGCAGACAACTGTGAAGATTGCCTTGATGCTATCGGCTCTCAATTCTGGATGTAAGAAAAGGAGGGTGGAAATTGAAGCCATAGAAGGAGGGATTCTAATCCAGCAGTCCAAATTTCGGGACCAATAGATTTTTGGCTGTTGTTGTGAGCAATTCAAATTGATGTGGTTGGTGGTGTAAGAGCGAGGTTTGGGTGGCCGGAAAGTGGCTACGTCATCTTATGCTGTCGTTTTATCCCCAAGGATACCCTTGATAGCCTTCTTCATAGCAATGTATACCTTGTCTGGTGATCCGGCCCCGTCGATCTATCAACCAAGAATTAGCATGAATTCAGGCCGCTTCTTTCGTGTGAGTCACTTACACGGTGAAGCGGGTTGCTCTTCAAATGATTCACGACGCCGTCATTGGTTGCGTTAAAAGTCCCAAGTCTCTTTGCAACAACCTCGGGGCTGTCGTCCGTCCGACCAGAGGATGATGCTCGACCCTTGATTCGCGCTACCATGTCCTCCGCCGAGCAATCCAGGAAGATGGTCGAGTATCGGTCAGAAATCTAGACAAGTACACAAAGTCAGCCTAGCAACGCGTACTGGACAGACCGCCGTCACAGATGTGCTTACCTCCTCCTCGAATGCGGTAGCTTGCTGGACGCTTCGTGGGAAGCCGTCAAGCAGCACGCCAGCCTTGCCCTCTGCCAGGGCAGCCTCGATGGAACCTTTGAGCAGCATCATCGACAGCAGGGCGGGAACGATGATGGAATTCTTCATGCTCTCGTCGATGAAGTCGCCAAAGAGAGAACCAGACTCCCCGCGCTCCTTGCGCAGCAGGTCGCCGAGAGAGATGTGCGCAAAGTTGAACTCTTCCGCAGCACGGGCCCCTTGCGTTCCTTTTCCTACACCTGGACCGCCTATGAATCTGCGTGTTAGCGAACATGTAATTGCTCTTGGGAGGCGAGGCGGCCATATACCAATCAGGAAGATCATGGGAGCTGTCGATTCTCGCCGTGCTTTGGCGGCATCCCATTCCGCAAGGGTTTGATCCGCCAGCTCAGACAGCCACGGTTCGGTGATCTTGGCGCGGAGAGCCCTGAATTCAATAAGCCTGGAAATCTTGCCGTGCGTGCGCTTGTCGTATATGGCTGCCTGCTGAATGCACTCGAGTTTGTCCACCTGGTTGACGAATTGAGCGACCTTGGTCTCGTTCTCCTCATACTCCCTCCACAGGCCAGCCAACTCCGCGGCGAATCCAGGGCTGGACGGCTTGAGAAGGCAGTCGAAGAACTTGAAGGCCAGATTCTCTCGTAAGGCCTTTTCCTCTGTGATTCGTTAGGTGATACAAAGAGAAGGAGCCGACCCCCAATCCCCACACTGACCACGGCTGACGCCATCAGATGGCGTTATGTCTCCCACGATGGCCTCCCCGGCGTCATGCACGACCGCCATTTGAACGGCCCGCAGCCGCTCGCTCTCTTCGAACTGTAAAGCCATCAGCCGGAAGGGAACTGCTGAAAGTGGCTTCTCTTATGACATACGTTCGGGCACGCCATGCAAATCATGGCCATCTGATACATGTGGTCGCCGACGTGCTCGGGATTCGGTACGCCTCGAAGCCCCCAGCCTGTGCGGGGCAGGGTCTTCACGGCCTCCACCACGCCGAGGAAGGGTAGCACAGAGCCGAGATACTTCTCCATGATGTGGAGCAGAGAGATGACTAGAAGTGGGGTGGGGATGCCAACGTGGTGGTTTGGAAAGGCGACAATGTCAGGCAGGTAGGTGGGCTGCCTGCCTCAGGCATGGACAACACCTCCGCCTCGCCGAAGCACAAGCACCCACACCTTACGGATAAAGCTGAAGAAGTTGTACAGTGGGACGCAGAAAGTTTGCACCCGAATGCTTGTACGTGAGAGCTTGACTAAGTATAATATGCGACTATCTCCCCCTGCTTTATAATAAGGTATTGTTTTTTTAATAAAATAAATGTAAATATAAATACTTTACCGTAACCCTTACCGCAACCTTTATATATTGGCAATGAGATGTACCCTAAATATAATTGTATTAGTAACTTAGATCGGGTGCAAACCTTGTGCATCCCACTGTATGAATGGACTTGGTGCCTGTGGAAGACGGGAGCTCCCGATCCCGCTGATGACTTCATGTGGAGTATGGTGACGGGTAGGTCGCGGCCGGGTTCAAGCGGCGTCTACATTCAAACCTAATTCATAAGACAACTGCAGAATTAGGAATCTTACCTTAGGATAGGCATACCCTCTGGAATTATTACCAAAATTTCATGTCTTTGTTAGAACATAAGATGCCTAAATTCTAATAGCAATTGCCAATCTGGAATGGACGTTTTCATGTTACCTAGCTACCCTATACTTCGAAACTTCCGAGTTCGTGGCCGGGACCGCGTCGCACATCACCAGGTGCAATAATCCGGATAGAATACAAGTGTTGCACCGTCCTATTATCAATATAAAGAATGAATTAAATTTGGTATCAGATTGCTCCTATCCTTCTACAGGCCGTTCGTAACCTCCCCGTTGGACTTCCAAATCTCATATTCGAAGTCAGGCTGGAACTCGGTATAAAGCGTTTCCTAAGCCAAGTTAGTACTGACAGCAAGACCATCGCATCGGGGGCAACATACTGGGTCAGCATTGACCTCATACGTGAACTTAGCCTCTTCCTCGCCAATAGCCTGCTTCTTCAACCCGGCGCTCTCCACCAGAAGCTGCACCTCGCACGAGCGCTCCATCAACGAGAACAAGTACGCCGCCTCATCAACGGTGCCACCGGCGGTAAGCAGCCCGTGGTTCTGTAGGACGACTGTGCGGTTCACGGGGCCCAGCGCCTTGGCGATGTTCTCGCCCTCCTCGGCGGCTAGCACGACTCCGCCGAAGCTGGAGTACACGCTCTGGTTGTTCCAGAACATGCAGGCGTCTTGGTTAATGATGTCCAGCGGCCGGCCGAATGTCGACCACGCCTTGCCGAACTTGGAGTGTGCGTGGCAGGCGGCGTGGACATCGGGGCGGGCCTTGTGGATGGCGGAATGGATCATGAAGCCGGCGGCGTTGACGGCGGCGCGGTTGCCGCCGATAACTTGACCATCCTCATCGATGTGGACCATGTCGCAGGCTCTCAACATGCCAAAGTGCTTGCCCATTGGGTTGATCCAAAATGTGTTTGGGTCAACAGTGTCACGAACGCTGATGTGTCCCGCAGCACCCTCGGTGAAGCCCAATCGCGCAAACACACGGAAGGCACCCGCCATATGTTCGAGCTGCCATTGGCGCTTTTGGTACGGGTCCTCAATCTTGGGGATGCCTGGGTACGGGATACCGCCCGTGGCCACAGCAGCGAAGTTCTGGTTTTCTTGGGCGGCGGCGGGCTCCGGTGCCGGCGCAACGGCCTCGGCACTGGTAGCGAACGACGCAGAGTGCTTGATAGGCTTGGACTGGTTCACGAGACGCTGGGAGGCTTGGTGAGAGGGAATGATGAGGCGTGATTGAGGGTTGGTATGGCTGAAGGAACGGATGGTCTGTCGGACCGCAAGCCGTCGCAGCGGCGCTGCTCTAATAGTGGCTGAAGAGAACATGTTGGACGGTAGTTTGGGTTAATTCCTCTGCCCAAGAACGAACATCGAAGGGGCGAGGTCGCATTAAAGAGCCATTGAGACGGCGCCGGTCCGTAGCCGGTCCCGGATCATTCAGAGATATGCAGCCGGTTCCCCCGCTTGGAGATAGACTACCGGTAGGTGCGAACCACTCCCAGATATGAGTCGTGTGGACCTCCGGATTGCGGGGTGCATGACAAATCTGGCAAAGTCCATTCGGTCAAGCGAGGAGGCAAGTACTAGCGAGTCAGGATATAATGCTATTAGTAACAAAATATTAAGGTTATGGTCACTTTTCGTTTTTATATGCCATATGTGTGGGGAGTTGGCGCGCTGGAGCTGAATGTGGTACGAATTGCCCAATTGAGGAACATTTGGGGATGGCTATTGGCATGAATTCATGAACACTGTTGGGGACAGCCTCAGGACAGGGCATGCTAATTGGGCTAAATGCCATGGGTGGTGATGGATGGACATCTCAGTTTTACATGGCTTGTATTATTTTGAGTATCTATATGCAAGATTTGTTCAAGCTCTAGTCTGTGTACCTCGCGTTGTTATCATCCTCTCTCCGTGCAGACGGAATAGTCTCATCAGGCTCATCCCCTGATGACCGCTCCAAGTGGCCCAGACTCTGCCCGTCCATCCATCCCTTGGGACGTCTGCTCAGCCGCCACTTGACCACCATGCAGAGCGCGCTGACTTGGCTCGCGACGAAGGCGCCCCACAGCATCATTTCACCCTTCATATTCCTCCTGACGTTCATGCTGATACCCTCCGGCAGTCGCTCTTCCATGTAGCTGATGAAATGCGGAAGGAATATAGAGGTGATCGTGCCTTGGACCGCTGGGAGCGCAAAGTATGCTGCCGTCAGGCCCCAGTACCACAGACGAACCTTGTCCCACACGTGGTCATCGAGCTGCTCAATCTCCTCCCTTGTGCCAGTCGGGCATGGGCAGAATCGTTTTCCAATCAAGCATCGGCACCTCATCCAGTAGGGCCGCTTCCGGATACTCCATTCCTGGGCAATAGTCAGGGTGCCCATTAGGATGGCGGAGAATAGCATGATCCAGGTTAGCCAGCCGAAGACAGGGACGCCGTTGACGGTAGCGAATGAGCGCCATGCTTCGAAGAAGACGTTTTCGCAGGGCTTTCCGTAAGGACCGGGGCTGGGGCAGTCGTAGCTTTTCTGGGGAAGCTCAAGATCTGCGGCGATCTTTCGGAGGTCGGAGGCAATGCTGGAGGAGAAACGAAGGCCTCTGGATGCAAAGCCGGCCTTTGGTATTCCCTCCGGAGCCGTGGGGTATTCCCACGAAAACGAGTTGACGAACCAATGTAGGTGGACCAGGAACTCGGAAGTATCGTTGTTGGCAATGATTCCATCAAACTACAGATGACTTCAGGTCAGCATGCGGAAGAGCGAGAAGCGCCGAGACGCCAAGACGCCGACGCGTTGAAAATGGCAACAATCCAAACGTCGAAGCGCCGAGCCGGACGGCAGCCAAGAGGAAAAAATCATACCGAGACAAACGCCAGGTCCTTCAGAATTAGGTGGTCACCGTTGCGGCTGGTACCAGAGATGAATACAATGAGCGTTAACAGGGTCGCGACGACGCCGCCAAGAATGGTCACAACATTGAGGGCGTTGGACAGCTGGTTTCTCCAGTGTCCGGCTTGAAGGCCAGCCATGGTGAGGAGAGTTGATGCTGAACGTGCTGTTGGACGACGAGACGGTGAAGCAAAGATGAAAATGCGAGACGGAGGCTACGGTCGCGAGATGAACCAAATGACTATGTATGGGAAGTTCGCTCTTAGGCATCTTCTCGTAATCAACACGCGATACATATTTTGCCTCACATCTGCTATACGAGTTCCGTGCGGAGGCACAGCCGATCCTCGAGGCCCGAATGAGTCTCCCGGAGCCGGAACCGGCATAGCCCAGCTGTAGGGCGGCCGCCTCCAGTTATTTACAGGTGCGACTCTGCGTATAGCGGCCTAACTAAGTGGTATCGCCTAGGACGGAGAGGGGACTTTGGGGGCTTGGCCTTTTTTCAGGACAGTTTTAGGGGCGAAGGGCGACTATATGTAGGCGCCGCCCCCCCGCGCTGGCCTTTTTAGGGGCTGCGGAGAGGCGTCGTGGCGGGAGTCGCCCCCTGAGACGCCGCCCGATGAGGCTTGTGTTAGGGCCGGATCGATCACTGTATCTGCTGCAGAGGTGCTGTCTCTAATTAATATACTTAACTTTGGCTTATGTGAACTGAGCTAGCTGTCGGATCGGTTTTCGAGTGGCCAGGAGAAGAGAGGGAACAAAAAAGGTGGCTCCCCTTCGCCAGACAAGCAGCGTTTCATCCCGTTCTCTGCCACGCACCAATGCAACCGTGGAATACGACGTTATTTCAGGCTCCCTAGAGGGCACGCACTCGGTCTCGCTTTTTGGCGGGTTACATCTTGATGATCCGCCTCGCTTCCCGCCGGCAGATCGAATGAGTCCCGGCGCTGCCTCGTTGATCCCGGTGTGCCTCGTTCCCGGAGCCGCGTGACTGGTCGCGTTTACTTTCCTAATTGATCGTTGCCATTATTTCCCCTCCTAAGCTGCTGTCTTCCTGGGTTCGATGAATTAGAGTCGATCCTCAATAACTTTCTTAACAGTTTCTGCCGATCGGGAGGCTCTGCAGTCAACAATGATCCCTCCCCGCCTCGCGATGGATCTGATGTTTTGAGCAGCAGGTGGCCAATGGCAACGCGATGGTCACGAAACCTCTCGAAACAGGGGCAAACATACAAAACTCTTGGCCAAGGCTTTAGAGGCTGGGTGTTTGTGGTCCGACCACCCGGACTCGAGTTGTCCTCAACATAATCTTGAAGGCGAGAAGTCATTTAGGAATACGGCAATTGTTGATTAGTTAACAAAGGAAAGGAAAGGAAAGGAAAGGGGCTCCTCGGCATCAACCGAGATGGCGTCCTCACTAAAATCATGAGCCGTGGGGCGCCAAACCAACAACATCACAACACTTGCCGTGAGAATCCGCTGCATGAGCCCTGTCCGCCATTGCGAACTCTACGAAATTAGGGACTGTACCCCGCAGAAAGAAACCGCCCACCTTCTGAAGTGGTCCCGTTTTGTTCGAGATGCTCCTGGGTCCATCTCGTTTACTGCCTGACACTTCGAAACCATCCCTCGTGCTATCGTTCCCCGAACCCACGCTCGGGTTAGGCCCAGACTAGGCACACGGCCGTTGACGCTCCACCAGTAAGCCCATCCGCTAACCTCGTGTTCGACCCGGCAGACAGGGTCGCGCAGGGTGAGCTGATGGATGACCCTTGTTATTCAATCGGTGTAAGGACTACACCACATAGTACACCGCCGCAAGTCTGCCCCAATACTTCTACAGAACGTTCACAATTTATGTTACACTCTTTATCTTATTGTATTTGCTATTTTATGTACTATTTGATTCTTCTATTTCCCTTATGCTGGCCTTGTATTTCCCTAGTGGACTCATAAACACAGAGAATTGTAATCAAAGCTAAGGCCCATCCCGGCCTGTCACAGAGAGACCAGGGCTTGAAACGCCTTAACCTAGCATCGACACCCCCCTCACCTGTTGCCTGTCTGATGTAAAATGAGCGCCTGCAAAGTCCAGGTCCCATAACCGAAAACCTAGTCGTTCATGGACGTTTGGAGTTTTTCCACCGATGGACTTCCACATTGGTCAGGCTTGGCCGAAGCCGTCGCTCCCGGCTTACAGTACGGCCCCGCGGGTCCGGGGAGAAGCGAGGCACCGCCGTTGTTTATAAGATCTCGCGCCGCCTGGCTTACACTGGATTTTGGAAGCTCATCAACCAGTTTTGTGGCTTTGCATTTTTGACCTGGGGTCTTTTCACATTCTTTGATTTCTTTTCCACGATCTTTACCGAATCGACCGAGTCCACTCTCTTACTCGCGATATCTTGATTCTCTCGTTCTTTGACTTGTTCACCATGCAAACCCGACACCTCCTCACCTTTGCCGCTGGCCTGGCGCTGGCGGCCGCCAAGCTCTCGACCTCTTCGCTCGAGAACTTCGTCGACTCCCTGAGCCTGACCAGCTCCTTCAACCCCATCAAGGAGGCTTACTGGACCGGCTACCCCCACCATCGCCGTACCCCCTTCGCCGTTTCTCCCGATGGCTCCAAGGCCTTCCTTGCCTACCTCGACTCCAGCGGCACTGGCGTCCACGTCCAGGGTGTTGACCCCACCACCTTCGCGGCTGTTGGCACCGCTGTTAGCATCTCCGGCGGTCTGGAGGCCGGTGGTCTCGTCGCTCACAACGACGGTTTCGGTATGACACCAATCTATGCAACTCAACTGTGACGGATCTCAATGCTAATGTGATTAAAGCTCTCCTTACCAACGAGGTCGTGAGTGGTCAGGCTGACGGTGTTGGTATTGCCGTTCTGTACCGATACACCAACGGCGTCAAGACCTTCCGAACCCTGCTCGGTGGCCCCGATCTCGATGCCTCCGACTCCCTTGCCTCCCCTGATATCAACGGTGACCTTGTCTACTCCGAGAAGGCCGGTTACTATGCTGCTTACATCGTCGTCACCTCTTACTCTGGTTCCGCCTCCGGCCACTTCGGTGATGCCATCCGCTACATCACCAAGGCCGGCAAGATCGAGACCATCGCCGGTGCCTCTTCCTCTTGGGGCTGCTCGCACAACACCGGTATTGCTTTCGAGGCGGCTGACGAGGCTCCCTTCGCGTCCCTCTGCTCCGAGGACCAGGGTGCTATCTGGTTGAACACCGAGACCCAGGGCATGGGCAACGACGGTGTCAAGGTCTCCAACGAGCATGTCATCAACGGTGCTAGCAACGAGCCCATGGGCGGAATGAGTGGTTCTTACAGCGTCCTCGCCCGCTTCATCGACTCCGACTCCTACATCTTCTCCTGGGTCTCCCGTGGTGCTATTGACCTGACCGAGAACTCGTGGATGGGCGCCGGCTACACCACCTCCCAGAACCGCACCAACAACCGAAACATCGCCATCGCCCTCTTCTCCGACAAGAAGACCCTCAAGGGAACCCAGGCCACCTCCGTTGTCGGCTCTGAGGATGGTGACAGCCAGGTCAACTGGATCACCGAGGGTTCCAACGATTGCTCCAACGCCCACGTTGCCGCCTTCGATGGTACCAACGCCCTTGTCTCTTGGGAGGAGATCTCCAACCCCATCTGCGACTTCGATGCCATGGGCTGCCGCGGTACCTATGCCGGTACCAAGTTCCAGCTTGTTGACAGCACTGGCGCCAAGTCTGGTGAGGCCATCTCCTCCACTGACACCACCGTTGCCGGTGACATGGTTACCATGTCTGACGGCCGTATCTGCTGGCCCTACGTCTCCATGGCGTGGTCTCTTACCGGCCCCACCACTGGCACCGCCGTTAGCAAGATGTCCTTCGCCTGCATGAGCAACGGAAGCGGTACTGAAAGCTCTGCCTCCTCCGCCGCTGCCACCAAGTCCGCTACCAAGTCCGCTGTTGCCTCGTCTGCTGCCGCCACCAAGCCTGCTGCCACCAAGCCTGCTGCCGCCTCGTCTGCTGCCGCCGTCCAGTCCACCGTCGCTGCCGTGTCCAGCTCTGTCCAGGCCGTTGAGGAGACCGCCGAGACCACCACCTCTCTGCCCTCGGATGCTCCCCGTCCTTCCCTTGTCACCCTCTCCGAGTCCGTGTCCAACATCCTGGCCGCGCCCTCCTCTTCCGGCGTTGCCTCTTCGGCCGCCGCCGCCGTGACTTCCGCCGCCGCCTCCTCCGCTGCTGAGACCACTCCTGCCCTTGCGCTCACTGACATCGTCACCTCTGCCATCACCCCTTCTGTGCCTACCACCACCGCCGTGGCTGGCGATGATGAGGAGGGCGACTGCGACGAGGAGGAGTCCACTTCCACCACTTCTACCTCTACCAAGGTCTCCAAGACACGCACCCGCAAGAGCAGCACTCGCACTCGCCGCACTCGCACTCGCACCTCTACTACCGGCCTTGCCTCTGGTGCCAACAACACCAAGGTGTGCTCTGCCCACACTGTGGTCAAGACCGTCTACGTCACCCAGACCCCCCAGGCCGTGCCTCACCGGGGCTACTAAGCAGAGAATTTCCGAAGAGGAGATGTTAGTTGGGAAAGATTTTTAGGTGGTGGATGTGATTGGAGACGTTAGGACTTTTACCTTCATTCTATTTTTACCTTCTTGTGAATAGCAAATTTATTGGCGGGTCCCATCATATCTAGGTCTAAATGAACGAGGTTACGTGGGACACTGAGGAACTGGTGTAGAAAAACCCATGGGGTAGCATATAGCGCAATTCAAAATTTATGCCATTGAAACACAATTCTTTATGTCGCTTCTAAACCTGGATTGAGTAAACAAATGTGAACCATGCATGGTTGTGCTTATTTTAAGGTGAGACAAATTGTGCATGACACGGTGAACGGTGAGCCTGTGATATCACGGCCAAGCCTAGATCATGCATGATCTGACGAACGACACACTCAGACCAAGCTAGGCCAGGAATAAAGTTGTCTTTCTCTTGCTTCACCATGATAGGGCACTTCTCACTAATTCCACTGTTCACGCCAAACACAGTAACTTGTCCGCCCCAGTATGAAAGTGCGGTGTACTCATGATTGTCTTTGGAATGTTGCCGTGTTAGTGGGTGGCCGCTTATTAGCGCGAACCCCCAAGGTTCAACTTATTTTGCTCAGTCTCCACCAGCAAAATGTCGCTCTGTCATAAACACAGTTGAAGTTCGTCAGAGTCCCGTTTGTTCGTCTGTTGGATTCCTCGGCTAGAAAGACGCGTCGTGAGACTTCAGGTATCATGACCGGTCTACTAAGTAACGGCGCTGCCGGCAACGGCCGCCACAATGGTCGTGTGGTCGACGAGAATGCGCCGCTGCTTTCACGATCCTCGCCACGCAAGGGGCGTGTGGGTTTGCGTGCGAGGATGAGAGCCGAGGTATCCTGCTCATGGGCAGATGCGGTTCTGATTGCCTGCTATATGGTGACGGGACTGTTGGATAGTTGTTCGATCCAAGTTTGGGGCACCTTCGTGTCTATGCAGACGGGTAAGTTACGAACTGCGCTCCGAGTCTAGCAACTCGCCGTCAATGCTAATATGCAGTCAGGTAACACGGTCTACGTCGGGTTGGGACTCGCATCCCTGGTTTCAACCACGACATCACCACGTCTCTTCAAGTCGGCGG
Organism: Ilyonectria destructans; assembly: GCA_020740775.1. Classification (NCBI taxonomy): domain Eukaryota; kingdom Fungi; phylum Ascomycota; class Sordariomycetes; order Hypocreales; family Nectriaceae; genus Ilyonectria; species Ilyonectria destructans. The sequence continues at coordinate 1,565,131 of JAHEWK010000011.1, forward strand.
TTTCTATTGGTTCCTTTTGCGTTGGATCGTTCCTCTTCGCCCGATTCCACCGCTTCTTCTCACCCAGGCGCCGCTGGGTCCTGTGCGCATCGTTTGCAGCCCAGGCGCTCTTGACTATCGCCGCGGCGCTCATCACAACCACGCACCCACCGGCCGCGAATGAAGATCCTTTCGCGTGGAACGTCCTGGTGCCCATTGCGCTCATCGCATTTCAGAGCTGCGGACAGGCGGTGGCGAGCCGAGCGCTCCGGCAGAACGCATTCATAAGCGTGGTCTTGACGAGCATTTACTGCGACCTATTCTCGGACCGTGACCTGTTCGCGCTTCACAACGTGGGGCGGAACCGCCGGGTCGTTGCACCGCTGCTTCTTGTGCTAGGTGCGGTGCTGGGTGGGCTGTTTGCGAACAGTTCTGTGGGCATTGCCGGGGCCTTGTGGCTTGCGGCTGGGTTGAAGTTTTGCATGGTGGTCACCTGGTTCTTCTGGCCAGCCGAGGAGGATTCTGAGTGGGAGGAGTAGACACGGAGACACGGCGTAACTAGATGACGGGGTGTGATTGCGGGCATCGGATTTGCCCTTGCTGGTGCAATTGGCTTCTGTCGAGGACTTGGAATCCGATTGGTGCAGGATGGATTTTTCGCGTCGGTGATAAGGCGACGATGAGTTCTGATTTCCGCGCAACTAGATAAACGGGTGTGCTCAGAGCGGTCAAGACAATGAAGATCCCAGCGATATCGCAGGAGTGACATGACTCAACTGGGAGAGCTGCCAATCCTTGAGAATCACGCACTGAACATTGTCTCCACTCAGGTAGGAATACAGGCTCTGTTAATCCTAAACGACGTCATCTGGGAATCTGGGTAGATACATGGATGGGCCTTGGTTTCATCGCCTGTGTAAATAGATAAATTTACATTCGACTTCCTTGTAACTTAGGCAGCCAATCTAACTCGTCGATCGCAGACGCATTCCGTCATCAGTGCCCCCCGGAGGGCTTGGCCGGCACCGGAGGACCACGCACCAGCCACCCGAGACTGGGTCCACCCCGGCCCGGGGCGCATCGGACACATCCCGGGGCGAAGCAGCCCGAGTTGGCAATTGGACGGGAGACTCGGGTATCACAAGCACTCGATTGCGCATGTCGGCAGTTACGAGAAGAAATAAAGTCCGTCGGGGGGGATCTGTGCCGGCGTTGCAGTGCTTGCAGGGAGGCACCCAAAACCTGGGACCATCGGATCATGACGGCCAAGGCGAACTTCGAGCATTGGCCGTCTCTTATTGTTCCCTGTCCCCAGAGTGCGCCCCCACCACGGGCTCGCAGTTCTCTCCCACAATTGGACTATCGGAGCCCACCCTGGTTTTCTGGCGAGTGGAGGGAGGGACGCGTGGTCGCTTTTACGATGCATTTTCGGGTCGCGTGCTCGGTGCGACGGGAATGCCATTGCGGCTTGGGAGCGGGTGAATGAATACCCCAGGCTCGCGGGCGCAGTCCCCGGAGCCACCGCAGCGTGTTATATGTTGCGAGCCATAGCCGTCCCCTCCGCGCCGGACCCGTCGGCAAAGAGCAAAGCAAAGCGAGGGATCAAGTGTCGCGTGCCTTGCGCCGTTGGGATGGTCGGGGAGAGTACGAAAACATGGGAATCTGCATCGTCACCTCGCATATCGCGGCGAGAGTGGCGGCCCGCCGGAGATATTCAAATCGGCGCATGGGCATCTACGCCGAACAAACGAACAAAGCGCAGCGCAACGCAGCGCAACGCACCCTTGCGTCAACCACCCGCCGGGTTCCCTCATCCAGGCCTCCATGGCGCCACTGCGAGTCATTACGGGGTGGGAGGGTTGAACTGATCTGATCGGCCGGTGGAGCCTTGCCGAGCGAAGCTGCGACAAAAAGGCCGCCGACTTCTCCCCCGCATTTCTTCGTCCCGAGACGGCGGTCTGATTTGGTCTAGCAAAAACCCATTCCCATCTCTCTCGCTTTTTTTACCCGTTATCACGATACCTCTGTTCTTGGCGGACGCCCTCTTTCCCCTCGTCTTGGCTCTTGGACAGCCGTTGCCGCACCGTCGTGAAACATCCACCGCTTGACGCCGCCGCCGCCGCCGTATCGCATCGCGCCTCGTTCATCGCCCGGCGCTCCACCATCCGTCGAATCGCTTTATCCATTGCCTCATATCACTCTAAATTGCGCCGCGGCCGCTGCTGAGAGCCAGCGCGGGCGTTCAACATGGCGGCGTGGCCTGCGGAAAAGATACCGCGGCCATTCCCTCCTCCCGTGGCCGAAGACGATGTCGATTCCACCATCATCAAAGATGTAAACTTCCCTCTCGTTTCCTCTGTGTACCGCCCTGTAGATTGCCTGTGCCTGACCCTCGTGCTCCTGTAGGACCCGGCGTTCGTGTACGATGTGTCGATGAGCCCGACGGAGAAGAGCCTGCTCTGGAAACAGGACATGCGCATCATCCCACTCTCGGCCGCCATCTACTTCCTGTGCTTCCTCGACCGCACCAACATCGGCAACGCCATGATCCTCAACTCGTCGACCAACAACGACATGCAGCACGAGACCAACATGACCAACTCCCAGTTCATCATCTCCCTCATGGTCTTTCTCGTCTCCTACGCCGTCTTCGAGGTCCCCAGCAACATGCTGCTCAAGAAGCTGCGGCCTAGCCGATGGCTCGCATTCCTCATGTTCTGCTGGGGCGCAATGACCATCGTCACGGCCGCCACCAACAGCTTTGCGAGCGTTACGGCGGTCCGATTCTTGCTAGGAACGTTTGAGGCGGGTTTATTCCCGGGATTGGTTTATTATCTCACCTTTTGGTACAAGCATGACGAGCGAAGTGTGCGGTGAGTTTCGCAATGGTTGTCCGAGTTGTCGCAAGAGTGATTCTCATCGAAGAATAGTGTCGCATTTATCCTCGCATCCGCCACTCTGGCCGGCGCAGTAAGTGATCCTCGTTGCCAGTCTCTTCTCGCTCTGCTCACAACTACCTAGTTCGGCGGCGCAATCGCGTACGGCATCGGCCACATGAACGGCACATCGGGTCTCTCTGGCTGGCGGTGGCTGTTCATCATTGAAGGCATCCCGTCGTGCCTCTCTGCCTTTCTCGTCCTCTTTTTCCTACCCGACTACCCCGAGCACACCAAATGGCTCACTGAAGGGGAGAAGGATATGGCGATTCAGCGACTGTACTACGAGGGTAGCAAGGTCTCCCATCCGACCATGAACTGGGAGGAGGCCAAGGAGACGCTCACTGACTGGCGATTGTATGCACACTACGCAATTTACTTCGCTGCCAGCCCGGCGTTTGCGAGTTTGAGTCTGTTCTCGCCGTCCATCACCGTTGGACTGGGATACCTTGACTTGCAGGCGCAATTGATGACGGTGCCTCCGTGGGCCATCGCATACGGTAAGGCTTTTCCAAAGCTCAGAGGGACGACGTTCTAACAACCCGCCAGTGTGCCAGGTCCTCGTGGCATGGTCGGCGGATCATTTCAACGCAAGAGGCGTCCACACAGCCGCGGCCTCTGCAGTCGGTGCCATTGGATTCATTATGTCTGCAGCGCTCCCGGCCGATGCGTATGCAGCGCGATATGGCGGTCTTATCATGGCCACGGCTGGCTCATTCGCGTGTATCCCACCGATGTTGGGATGGCTCAGCTCCAACGTTTTCACGACGGCATCCACAGGTCTCGCTATCGCCATCAACGTGTCCCTAGGCGGCGGCCTCGGGCAGATCCCGGGAGTTTGGATCTATCAGGCGAGCGAGCGAGAGAAAGGGTACCCGACGGGTCACTGGACCAACGCAGCGCTGCTCCTCTTTGTGTCTGTGGTAGCTCTAGGTCTCAGGGTGTTTTATGGGTGGAAGAATCGTCGCCTCCAGGCGTATGCGGAGAGCCAAGAAGTGCCTTATAGGTGCTTCAAGTTGTAGATCACCTAGGCTAGTCTTTTTACGTACATCCAAGCAACAGAGAAGCCGGCTTGATAACAATGAACTGGAGCCGGATTGACCTTTTCTATGACTTATATGAGAAATATGCATGTACAACAGGTAGCCTGGGTGGATCTGGGCGTTGATATTATTTTTGATACCTAGTGGCAGCTGTATATTTTTCTGATATGCCGAAGTACAAATACATATGAGGAACACTGAATGGACTGTGCCTGCAAGTAGATGGGACGTAGTACATGGTCCCAAAGGTGGCGAGACAGACAAAGAAGTATGTAACACACCCCGCCCAGACCATGCCGGGTGGAGTAACTAAGAGATGTTATTGAAATAATAGAATAATGTCGAAATGGCGGTCCACGGTAGGTGAATGCTTCGCTACAGGCGCGACGTCCTGGATGGACTGTGGCGCAACTAAGTCCCTACGGCGTCAACAAACGAAATCATCACACTTTCACACTTCCACACTTCCACAACACCATCCATCCAAAGGCAATTACTACCAACCTGGAAATGCACTTTGAAGTCGGGGGTGTGCAGTATGTTGCCTTGGGCGCTACTCCGGTAGGTCAAGTACCGCTCGCCATTAGTGCCCCGATACTCATGCGAATCTAGTTCAAGCCGAGTATCCAGACACCTGACGAGCCTTCTCTTGTCACTCTAGTTGCTGCTGAAAATGGAGTTGAGCTCAGCAAAGCGTGGCTAAAAACTTACCTCGACAAGCTAGACGAGTGCGATGTCTATCAGAAGCGACCGTTTCTGGCCGGGCTGATCCTAACCAATTTCAAGACTGGACAGATTTCTTCGGATTTTCGGGAGTACCTCGATTCCCTGGGAAACCAGTGGCTGGATTTCCAATTTGATGATGGACCGGTACAGGCGCTAAACCCCGGCCCTTACGTCTTCGAAAACAATGCCCTGAAGTCCGTGTGCCGTCTGTACGATGATGAACAGCGAGCGTTTTTGACAGCTCTGAAGCCCAAACTCAGACCGTGAGTCCCTTTTCCAAATGGCTCATGATAGATTGACAACCGCTAACATTTAGTTCAAGGTCTGACCCTGCTGGGTTTCTGCAACTCAAGGTCGCTGGCGCATCATATGACTGCCTCAGTGTCGCAGTCCCCCCGCGAACACCGGCCTCTATCACCCATCGTCTCCCACGGCTCCGAGTCGTTGTCAAGGATTGCTATTGGCTCGAGGGTCTCAAAAACTCACTCTGCAATCGAGCCTACTTCGAAACAGCTGAACCAGCACCATTCACGGCTAATGTTGTACAGTCTCTGGTCACCAGCGGTGCCCACATCCTTGGGTTGACCAAGCTGAGCTCCATGGTCGCTCGTGAGGAGCCAATGGATGCGGTAGACTACCTCACCGCTTCCAACCCACGGGCAGATGGCTACCAATCTCCAGCTGGGAGTAGTAGTGGGAGCGCTGCGTCAGTGGCTGCGTACGACTGGGTTGACTGTGGTGTTGGCACCGACACTAGCGGCAGCGGCCGACGGCCTGCCATGGTTAACGGAGTCTGGGAGTTTCGGCTCTCCCACGACTCGACGTCACTCAGGGGAATGGTTACAACCTATCCTCTGTTTGATACGCCGTGCGTCTTTACAAGAAGCCTCTCTACCCTTAGGCGCGTTGTCGAAACCTGGATACCAAGCCTTACTCGAGAGCCGTCACCACCTGCATACAAACTCGTGTATCCAGTCGACTACCTGCCAGTGCAAAACGGCGATCAAATGAAACTCATTGAGAATTTTATCGATGACATGAAGATGCTGCTTCCAGCCACAGTCATGCAGTTTTCCATCCGAGACTCCTGGAAACAGTCCCATCCTCCGGGAACCCCCGATGACGTGGACAAGTATTTGGACGATGTCGTAACGCGTACCTTTTACCACCAGTTCTACCACTCTTCAGATGCCTTCCGAATTACCTACGCCGATAGGCACAACGGCCAGATGCCATATGTGATTCCTTTCGTACAGAGCAGATGGGCCAAAGGCGCAGCTGTGTCGACTGCGGAGCACCAGGACTCTACGCAACGAATGCTTGTATACAAGCAGTGGCTCCTCGATACCCTCTTCTCGGACCCAAACACGGAAACACTCATTGTAGTCACAGTGGCAAATGCGGCACCAAATTATCGAGACGAGACTTCACCCTCGCCTGAGAAGCAGTCTGCCTTGGACGAGCTCTTTTTGCAACCCATACTGGGCGCCACAGATGTGGTAATTCCTATTGGAGACGTACCTTACGAGTCTAGAATTAGTGGCAAGACGGAGTTCCTACCTGTTGTGGCCAATGTTGTCGCCGCGCCCAAGAGGGACTTCCAGCTCCTCCAGGCCATTGAAAAGGTCATGACGCGGTCAGGGAGGCCCACAATCGTTTCTACTGGGCCAAGGATGTTTCCGGGTAATGAAGTATAGAGCTGCTCAGCTTTCACATGCATGTCTGGTGCAGATAGCTAGCGAATGGGTTTGCCATGATATGCATTCCCAGCCTACCTCGACCAAAAGGTGACCAGCTCATCAAGTCCTCTTCCTGTGAGTCCCTTCATCTCTCCTCGACTGAGTTCCGAACTCTTGGGCCATGTTGGTGTCGGGATTGAAGGTATCTTCAGCCTAGACCCAAAAAGATCGCATCAAACGCATCTCAACTTCTAGACGTGTGCTCAATGGCAGTTTCGGTCTTTCTAAGGCCCCCAAGGCCGCATAGTAATCCGACATGGACTCTATCTAGCTATGTGGACATAAATAAACCCTTTGAAGGAAGAAAATTGTCGTCTAGATTGTTTAACACGCTTTGTCTTCCAAATAAGTCTTTTGTTTCTGACAAAGGTGTCAAATGGGATTCGGGGTCGGGTTGCTGAATCGAGAAATCTTCCGTCAAAGTCTATATATCCGGTGAACTTGACCCAACATTGACGTAGGGCGATGCTGTGACATCGAATGTGTGGTGGTCTTCTGGTCTTGATTTAGGTTCCGCAATGAGTGCCTACCGGGTTAAAAATGTTACACAACTGTCAGCGGTGTATGTCTTAACAACTTGGTCGTTGTCTAGGATTCGGTGGAGCTTGACGGGTTTGCTCGGACGAAAACCCCTATAAATGCTAGTACGGAGTCACGGGGAATGGGCACTAGTAGGAAAGAAGGCTGTCCGAAAATATAGCTGGGATGGAATTGGAGATAACAGCAAGTGCTACGATTTTTGTGCCACTTTAATCTACTATATCTAAGAGCAATGAGAGTATGTACGGTGATTCTGAAATTAATTCAGGTGCGAATATTCTCCATGAGTTCTGCAGAAAGATACTCCGCTATCCATTACGAGGGGTCTATAGTACTGCTTTAATTTAGCTCATAATGCCATAGACCAGGGGTTAGTCTTATGGGAGGCATGGGGCTGCTCTGATATCAATCAGTATTGCTTGTTCATATATTTAATAAAAATAACATGGAAATAACTCGTCTCTGTTAATTTTTACTCTAGCCAGCGTCTTCCTGTAACGTAAATTAATGCCGTCTAGAAGGCCATATAGTTCCTAGGATCACTTTTTGTCTGGATACTTTCGGGAATCGCTTTATCCACATATCCTACCCTTCTTTTTCTTCCCTTTTGCCTTTTCTTCCGCTATCATCTCCTCGTTCTCACTACCATCGACATGGTATCGATCAAGACATTCACAGAAAGACACTAGTGTGTGAGTGTGGGATGGATTAGAGACTGAGAATCGGACAGCCCACCCAAAGGCAGATTGATAGAGACTGGTGTGGCGGTGTGTCCGCCACAGCAGGGAAGGCAGAGACTGGAGCATATATAAATGAACAAATAGTCAAGAACATCACAGATACTACTACTTGCATCACCTGATCAAATGGCTTCCGAAGGGGTGCCGCAATAATGACACAAAATGCTGTAAATTAAGCAAGCATACTGATGAATATATCTGCTTGTGAAGTTGGGCGGCCTACATAGCATGTCCATGTCCCAAAATTCTCCCCTGCAAGTCTGAGACTGACTTGATTGGGTTGAACTAATGCCTTTCAAGGCAAGGCGGAACTTCCTGTTGAAGGCAGCCCGCTGAGGCTCCTTCCTGGCAAAAGCAAAGACTCACATCCCCTGCATCCCCAGAGACCAAAGATCCCTGACACACTCGATAAAGAAACAATCGTCTCCACCAAGCAGATGTCTGAGCGTCGCAATTTGTCTCCTTGGATTGAGTACAATTACCAGGTAGATTGGTGAGAAATTCTGCTTCTCGCACCTAGCCAATTAGTTTACTATCGAGGTCGTTAGATTCACAACGGCGAGACTATTAATAAAACATTCCCAGGCGAATGGGAACCCAGGATATCTCGTCCATTTGGAAGCGGGGATTTATGTCTACGGTTGAGCTCCCTAGGCCAGAAGTTTTGCTTACTGACTCCGCAATCATAGCCCATTAGATCATTAAGATTAGCTGTTGGAATGCTCCCAAGCATCGGATTCTGTGCTGCGAGTAGCGAGCTAGTGGAAAGTGGTGACGAGTAGATGCCATTGCAAAATGACCATCCAAAGAAACATTGGCTAGGATTTGCTACCTGCTAGTCTGAGAAAGGATTCGATGTACAGTTTGAGGCTGAGACAAGCATCGATATTGAGAGCTGGATGGCATCTGCACGTGTCAGCTCCCGCTCCGCTACTGTCGTGACTCGATATGACTGGCCCCGGGGAAGCGCCATTGCAGAGCCGCGTCCCGGAGTGGGAAGAAGCAAGCATGCGACACGAGAATATTTTTGCAGATGGAGCGTGGATCCTGGACTCTTGTTAGGCCCTCTCCTACGATCCTAGGTCCTAGGGTCGAGGGTGGATTGAGCCCTGTGGTGACAGGGTCATAGGGCTATGGGGCAAAGCTACTCCGTACTGAACGGTCTGAACCAAGAGATGAGGGATTGAAAGCATTCATGGCTGTTTCAAACAGAGACAATGACTGACTGCAGGCGACACGCCATTGATGGGATGGCCCAGAGAAACAGGTACTATGGTCCTCTTGGGTATGTAGCCAGGGTCTAGACTTGGCTCGCCCAACAAACGAAAAGCCAAAAGCCGGTTTTTAGTCTGACTTGTGTGCGGCCGTCTCTGCTGCTGGTATGCACGCATAGAGAGGTAGCTAATCTGTGGTATCACGGAGCAATTCCCCACGGTTATTTCTGCCGCCATGATCTGTACGCCGTCTCCATGTCATCATTGAGTAATGCCTCCCATCGGGAGCTCCATGACTCGCAAGCTCCGAGACGCGGTGCTGCCCGTTGAGCCCGAGTGGAGAGCGCTGGAGCCGGCACTGGAAAGCCTCCTCGGCGCTGTGGGACAGCCTACTGTAGCCACTGAAGGCGCATCATCCCGGGCAGCCAGGGCCAAGGAGCCAAGGGCACAGGCAGGGGCCCGTTGGGAGGCGGTGATTGGCGGCGGAGCGGCCTCTAGACCGGGCTACGGGGGGTCCAGACGGCGCCCAGAGCGGCCACCAGCGCCGAGGGGCCACCCTGGAGGCCAGTGGAGGCCAGTGGAGGCCCTACTACGTAGTGGACGGGGGGATGATGACGTCGTCCGCAGCGTCATAACGGGGCGGGGCGGGGATGCTCCATTCTGGCTGCGTGCGATGGTGATGATGGCCATGCTGACGCTGACAAGCAAGCAAGCAAGCAAGCGAGATCTTGGACGATGCAGGCTCGTTTCTGCCGAGAGGCGGACGTGCGCAGTGCTGCAGGACGCTGCAGTGCCTGGCGGCATGGCACGGTTCTTCGATCGGCCTCTTGCAATGGGACCGTTCTGCATCTGCTATCCGTTGTGACGGGAAGCTTCACCAGGATGCCAGGTATTCTCGTAGCTGACAGCTCGAGGGATCACCGCGTTGCTCAGTGAGATCGTCCCTCGCTGACCAACGACTGCATCAAGCCCCCAGGTACGACGCCGGTGAATGATGAAAACGATGATGCCACCCGCCACCCCTCCACACCCACACCTCAGAGTGACAGCGGGCAGAAGGCTCCGAGGCTGAGGGATGGGATGCCTTCAAGTAATTTTTTTTTCTCTTCCTCGCCAGCTCGCGCCGAAGCGGCGGGCGCGGCGGCTTTGGCGGCCTGTTTTTAGTTTCTGTCATTCCCGCCGTGGACGCTGTCTTTTAGCTCCATTGAGACGGATGGATACCTTACCTTGCCCGTCTAGATGGGTCGGGTACCTAAAACCTCCACCGTCGCGATACCTAGGTAGGTAGCTTCTGGCCAGCTTGTTGCGCGGGTGCTTGGGTGCGGCAGATGCATGACAATATCTTGTAGTGCGTATGTGCGTATGTGCGCATGTATGGAGGTATCGTAGTTTCTTGTTTATCATCCTTGACCGTCCAACGGGACGAATAAAGCCACGAGCCAGCCACGAGACTGGACCACTCCCGTCCTGGGATCCAATGACCAGCTACTGCACTCCATGCTGGTCCTTACAAATACACCAAAACCTAAACTGCTCGGCCCTCTCGCACTCGTTCCCGTAGCCCGTCGCTGTCTACTGCTGTTCTTGGTGTTTTTTCCTCTTCTCTCATTACCATTACAAAGCTGCGTCAAGGTGCAGCGCACAGCAGCAAGGCGTCGGGTGCTAGACGACACAGTGGCTGTCGACTCCACCCTGCAGCGAGCCCAGAACCTCTCAGCTCAGTAGCTCAGTGACCTCACTGAAGCGGATCCACTTCCAGGTTCCCTCACCCCGCCGGGCCACCTACCGCCAGGGAATCTCTCCCACTGACAATACCCACTGTCCACTGTCCGTCCGCTGTCAACCGCCCACTGGCACTGACACCTGCACTCCATTGCGCTCGCACTCTGCATTCCCACCAGCCAACTCTTCTGCCTCTTCCTCCTCCTCTTCCACTTCCGCTTCCGCATTTCTCCCAACTTCGTCCTCTTCTCTCGTCCAAACCCTCCCTCCCTCTTTCCTCCCTCTCCGGCTCTTCCGTCAGCCTCGCTTCCCATCGCACGCACTTTGTACGACCGAGTCCCGCGCACGAACCCTCCTCAGCTCCGTCCTGAGACTCGTTAAACCCCGCACATCTGCCGCACGCAGGCCAGCTCGTGCCAGCCCGCCTCTTGAGCCCTGGTCTGCCAGCCCTGCTCGTCCTGGCTTCCTGACGACATCGGCCGCTCCGTCCTTTCAGTTCTTACAAATACGCCAGAAAATCCGAAAACGAAGCCTCCGACTGCGACGATTTCGACTACGGCGAGAAACAACCTCGACTACAGACTCTGGAGTATCAAGAGGAGAGGCGTCCTCCATCCGTCTCATCTAGCACCACTGTAGAGAGCTCTGTCCCCCCCACCGTCTTCTCTCAAGTGGCTCGTCGCGCCCTAGCGACACCTTTTCCAGCCATGTCGACCATTCAACAGCTCAAGAACTTCATCCGCCACGGTATGTAATATTTTTCTCCTTCTATTCAAACTGCGTACCGTCCTTCTTTCCATCCGTTGGGCGACAATGTGTGCGACCTGACTAACAAGTATCACAGGCAAGCAAGCCCGTGCCGCCGAAGACCAGTCGCGAAAGAATGAGGCCGCTCCTCAGCAAGCTGCCCAACCCGTCCACCACCATAGCGCGCCGGAAGGCCACCACGCTCCCGCTCAAGCCGACCCTTATTCGGAAGCTCCAATCGAGGGCCATGGCAAGTCCACAAAAGCCAAGCGTGTCGATGACGCCAACCTCGCCAAGATCGTCGCCGAGGAAAACGCGAGCAAGAGCAAGTTCCCACGATACCCGGGCCTCGAGCGATGGGAGCTGGTCGCCAAGATGGGCGATGGCGCTTTCAGCAACGTCTACCGCGCCCGTGACACCACGGGTGATAGAGGCGAGGTCGCTATTAAGGTCGTCCGCAAATACGAAATGAACAGCATGCAGGTGAGTTTGTTTGGGCCGTTGTGTCAACACTGCTCGTCTCATTTTGTTTTCTGTCATCGCTCGCATTATCTCTTCTTTCCGTCCCCATTTACCAACACACGGGGTTGCCCCCTTCTTAGGGAAACAACCATTTACATCCGGATTTCAAAAAGGTCCCGAAGGCTGCAGAGGTGCGACAATATTTTCCTTAGTCTGCGTCTCCTTATTTTGTGTGATTCTTTTGCCGCGCTCGCCGGTTTTGTCGAGTTACAGGATAGCCTGCATACTCGCGGTTAGGCGAAGCAACGTACTGACTCGAACGCAGCGATCAAACATCTTGAAGGAGGTCCAGATTATGCGCCAGCTTGACCACCCCAACATCATCAAACTCGTCGATTTCTCCGAGTCCCGACAATACTACTACATCATCCTCGAGCTGGCCCCTGGTGGCGAGCTCTTCCACCAGATTGTCCGCTTGACCTATTTCAGCGAGGAGCTCTCCCGACACGTCATTGTCCAAGTCGCCAAGGCTCTCGAGTATTTGCACGAGGAGAGAGGTGTTGTTCATCGGTGAGTTCATTTCCCTAAAGCCTGGATGCCGCAAGGCTATGCAGATCCTAGGTGTCGATGATGCCCCTCCTGACGTCATTTCGCCCCTGTATCTCACAGCGACGGCTTCTGACCCTTGCCAGTGACATCAAACCCGAAAACATCCTGTACAACCCCATTCCATTCGTGGCTTCTAAGAACCCCAAACCGACACAGCCTGGCGATGAAGACAAAGCAGACGAGGGTGAGTTCATGCCCGGCCAGGGCGCCGGTGGCATTGGTCAGATCAAGATTGCCGACTTTGGCCTGTCCAAGATTGTGTGGGACAACCAGACCATGACCCCCTGTGGCACTGTTGGGTATACGGCGCCCGAGATTGTCAAGGACGAGCGGTACTCCAAGTCGGTTGATATGTGGGCACTTGGCTGTGTCCTGTACACCCTTCTCTGTGGCTTCCCTCCCTTCTATGACGAGAGCATTGAGGTGCTTACCGAGAAGGTCGCCAAGGGCCAGTACACATTCTTGTCTCCGTGGTGGGATGACATTTCCAAGTCGGCCCAGGATCTCATCAGCCACCTGCTGACGGTTGATCCCGAGAAGCGGTACACGATTGGAGAGTTTCTGGCTCACCCGTGGGTCCAAGGCAATGGTCCTACCCCCCGCGAGGAGATGAAGAAGCCCGACGTCATGATCCGGGCCTTTGATCCTGCGAAGTTCGAGGAGCCAGGCAAGCGCTATGATTTCCGATCACCTGGAGCTGTCAACCTGCGCGAGGTCTTCGATGTCAGCTACGCTGTGCATCGCCAAGAGGAGGAGGGCAAGCGAAGAGCGGCGGTGGGTGCCAAGGGTGGGCCTGCAAGGTTCCTCGGCGGCCTCAACGAGGAGGACGAGGAGGAGACGGAGGATGAAGATCGCATGCAGATCGATGGCCAAGACCCTAATGCTGGGGCAAAGCCCAACGCAGCCACTCACGCACTTGAGCAGAGCATGCGAAAAACCAACATCCGGGATCAAGACAACGAGACTCGGGGCCGAGAACGCGAACGCACGACTGACAGGGGTTACGGTCAACACTCTGCGGCCGTGACGGCAGCGGCCCGGCAGCAGGTGAAGGACCGCAACCGTGGCCGAGGTGCCTTCGAGCTCAACTTGGATAACGCCACGCTATTGGGCAAGCGTAACAAGAAGATACCTATCATGGGGGTGTAGGAGCCCAGTGATGTAGATTCGACGAATATTACAACTGTCATGGGGCAGAACGCTGTTGACGGGGCACCACCACCACCACCAAAAATCCCATCCCTCAGTCGGCATTTCACGGATGAGCTTCAGTTTGTACTGGATGATGACATATGACGGATAACACTTGCGGGCTAGTCATCTCCACTAGGCCACAGTTTCTCATTCTCGACCAAGTGGGGGCTTTTGGCTGAGCAATAATCTGTCAGCGGGTGTTACGGCAAACGCATTCGGGTGTATGGAGTACTAGGCAACACAGGTTGGGCATCCCATGTCCAAGGGGATCTTACGACTTTTCGTGTCAATTGTTCAATGTATCTTTGTTCAGGAGCTGAGGTAACCCGCTTTGGGGGCTCTTGTTTTGATTCTGTTCTTGTGCCATGGAGAGAGAAGGGGGGTGGCAAGATGATTTGGGAAACATTATCCATCCATGGGCTGGGAGTTATTGGGAAATATTGAAACGCTTTTCGATCCGATGTGTGAGGATGAGGGGCTCGTCTATTTCAGCCTCAATCCCACTTGTCCGTCCCTAGTCGTAACAATGATCAGGATGATCCCTTCCGAGCATGTTTCGTGACAACCCGTGAGCGTTCCACTCCACAAGAATCATGCACCCAGACGGGTAGGCGTCTTTTGTCACTAAATCGGGAGTTTCCCATTGTAGCACTTAGCATAGCGAAACAGGCATATGGCTCTAAGAAACCTATATATAAGCACTCGTATGAGGGGGCTGTCGTTTATTTCTTATCGTCTTTTGTTAAGAGCATAGGCTACTGTGGCGGTGCCAGAAATGCACATATTTGATCCGTGTCAGGAGTACAAATAACTTTATCCAGTACCCAAAATAACATTATTCAAAAGATTCACGCCATCTACCTCAAGGAGTGTCTATTTCTGCCGCAACACAAACATACCCCCAGACCATCCGTAGGCCCGGGTAAGCCTCCGTCCAAATCGTCTCGCAACCTCAAATGCCATCTTGCCCTTCGGATGAGGTTCACGAAAGTGTATGCTTCGTTCGACATCCAACTTGGTCGGGGAGAACTGCCAGACGAACCCATACAACTTCTCAGCTTTGAATCCAGTCGAAGCCATGGCGTGAAGGAAGTCATTCCATGACACTTCGCCTGGCGATGACGTTACTGCCGGGTTGAAAAAGAGGGCGCGGAAGACCTTTAGTGAGCGGGCGTCAACGGAGAAGGTCGGCTGATGGTCAATTTGTGCGATTTCGGGTGTTTCAGTCAAGCCATCTTCTGGTTTGGATGGCGTCCCTTTGTCTCTGTCTTTGTCTTTGGTTGCGCAGTATCGCCAGGAGTACTCAAAGGGCGACAGAACTGGGCCGAGAAAGGCTGGACAAGGGCCTCGATATCGGGAGCTGCGACTTGCTTGTCTTTGGCAACTGTTGCCGTTTCAACCCACTCCGGAGTCCTCTGCAACATGCGCGGCTGTGAAAGAAGGTGCTGAACCGCTGTTCGATCTAGCTGGACTTGCTTCGTAGCGAAGATTCCGTCAACGTTGGCCCACACGTCGTCCAGTTTGGCCTCGGCTCGTCGTAGGGCATCCACATTCTCCCTCGTCCGGCGCTTACCAAAAGGATAGGTGAATTTTCCACCAGATGGATCACTCAGCTTGGCGAAATTGTTCAGGTTTTGCTCCTCGAGGGCAGAAAACATCTGGCACCATGGCTCAGAGAGTTGCATAAAGCCTTGGTCGATCTCGTCTCCCCGGTCCTGAAAAGCCTGATCAAAGTCCAAAGCCCATGGGTGGTAGAGATCTAGCTGTCTCAAACATTGAAAGATGATAGAAACGTCACTGATGAATTTGGAGACGGGGCTAGATATAAGGGCCTGCGCCTGTGGCTCTGCTTGTATCAGACGCTCAAGCTCGTCGACTATCAGTGGTTGGCTCGTCGAGAACAGCCGATCGTCAAACTCCCACAGCGTACGTAGGAGCCAGGTGAGGTGTTCCTCGACCTTTGTCATTTTTCCCGCAGTTCGGGGTCTGACTGCTATCTTCGTCTTGCCATCACTCGGCTCGCGCACATAGAACTTACGCATTGGCGGCGAAGCCATGACGCATGATTTGAGATTGCCTAATAGGCCACGTGAACCTCGGATGAGGTAGTGACGGAACTTGAGAAGAGCATCCAAGTACTCCTCTGGCAAGTCTTTCAAGGGCGATATTTCCTTGGCGTATTTTTGCTGAAGCCGCTGGAGCTTCTGCACTTGCTTGTGAAATTCGGAAAATAGTTCAAGGGGCAAGTAAGTGTCAGTGAGAACATTGCCTATGATGCGAGACCAGAAGGTAGCCTCACAGCCTTTCCTGACAACATGATGGGACTGACCCAAGGTGTCCCGCATCGTCTCTTGCTGATGTTCCTTTATTTGCAGAAGCTGTTGCGCAAAGTATGACGGATCTTCTCGAAGGATCCAAAGCTTATCTTCTGCAGCTGACGCTCTGGCTCCCAGAAGCGACTCCATTCGACCCAAGTCAAGCTGTGCTGGAACCCGATATGGCGCCTCGGCTGCCAACACGGCCATGGATTCAAATCCAGAAGCGTCACTCTCTGATCTCATCCGTGGCTCTGGCTGGACAGGAAACTCATCGCTGGTGAGTTTTTCCGCCGATATTTCGTGGAGAAGCTCCTGACAGCACTCCACGAGAAAAATCAACACTCGTTCTTGTGCTTCGAGGATAAGCAGGGCCTCTCCAGGAAGGAATTCTGGATGAGTATGGATCCAATCACAGGCATCAGGATGAGTATCCCAACCCAACAACTCGCCATAATCCTCTTCGGAGGTGGCCCTGTCGAGGACCATGGTGTCTTCATTGAGAGAAATAGCGACTATTGCCATGCTCACTTTGCCGAGGCGCATTGCATTGTAGTCGACACCCACGAACGCGGCCGGGGGAGTACGGCCTCTTGCGTTGAGCAACAAGGGTAGTGGTTTAGTCTGCGATAGGTCTTCCTGGTTGATATAGGGCCATATGTATGCACCCCTATGCTTGGTACCGCTCTTTCGCTGCTTTGGCGACTCTTTGCGGAACGCCTCGAGATCGGGACGATGCGAGACTGGCATATCCGGCCAGGCCTTGAGGAGAATGCGAAGCCTCTGCGATCGAGTTTTCTTGAGCCATCGCTTTTGAAGGGTGGCCTCATGACGCTCGAGGATCTTGTTCAATGTTCGGTATGTGTAGAAGATCTTGCTTGACCGTTCCTTTGCCTCTTCTCGGACTTCAGCTGGAGAGGGACATTTTGGTCTACTCCCGCCCATGGCCTCGATGACGGCCGGGTCGCTCCAATCGATCCCGATCATATCGGCAAATCCACCACCATATCCGTATGAATCGAGGCCGAAAGGACCGAATTGATGGTTAAGTCGAAGCTCCATTGTCATAGTGCATGTGGTGCTGTTGTAACTCTTGACCGCATCCCGCAGGTTTGCAGGGCGGCAGGGCGGCGAGGCTGGCGGACCGGGACAACAGAATGCCCGGGAGGAAAGAGAGATTTACTAGAAGATTCTACCCAATTGTGTGTTTATCAAGATCAGGAGAGGAATAATTGAACATGGAGATTCTTGATTTGGTCATGCTCGTACACTAGCAGAGAGGAAGAGATATTCAAACCGGAGAGGGAACAGCAATACGATGGAAGCGGGAATGATACTCTACAAATGACATGAAGCTTCTTACGCCGAATTTCATTCCTCATCGTCGTCATAATCTTCCTCGTCAGTTGTGATGTGGTCTGCATTGTCACTCCCTGAGCCAGGACCATCACCCGTGGCCTTCTTAGGCCGGTCAGGGTGAGCTTCATGATTGCCCTTGGTGCAACCCGAAGCATCACCGGCCTTATCGCAGCACGTCCACATGAACCCCTCGGGGTACTCTTCTCGATTCTCTGGCGTATCCCAAGGCCCGTGTGTTTTTTCTTCCCAGTCAGCTCATGTGTCTGACTCGTTATCTTGTTCGATATCTCCTACTCCGACGCGGTCACGTTAGCGGTCAATATCCCAACCCCACCGACAGCTTATGTGGGGAGTAAACCCACCGGGATGGTATCGACAGGCCCTTCCCACGTTATCCTCCTTGTAAAACGGGGAATCGCACTGCACGCAGATGCATAGGTCGCCTGCAGCCTTGCGTTTGAGCCCGGTAGCCTCGCTGTTGAGCGACTGCACCGCGGCATAGTGCTTCAGCGCGCGCTGGCGCACCGCCCTATCGTCGCAAAGGGCCAGCAGGATGGCGCGGATTTGGTGTTCCGGCGCGCCCATCATCCGGTCGAGGGTCGCTGGAGACATTCCGGAATTCATTTTATTGACGCGGGATAATTCGGGAGTTGCTGGGAACGATTGTGGATTTGTTTAATATTCTGGGTTGGTTGTGAGTGCAGGCTGGCTGGCTTGTTCTCGCGACTTAGCCCTGGTTTGGGAACAAACGGGACGGCGCATCATACCCACATAAGCCACATATCTACCCCATGGATACATGGGTGTATCCTGGTCGCAGACACGAGATGATTGAGACTACCCACCTTATTTCTGCTCTTGTTCTTCCTGTAAACTTTTGGCGAGTACATAGTAAAGTGAATCGCATCTGATCCTGTTCCTGGGACTAAAGCTTGCGGAGGTAGTGGTTTGGTGTGAATCACCACCCGCACACCGTGACTCGCCGGCAGCATCTTACTCACCACGCTCAATATACAACCCAAGTCACCGCGCATTCAAGCTGATTATCACTTTCATATTAGACAAGAGGCACAATAATCCCATGTGATGTATGTAGTATTATGGCCTACCATTAACACAGCTGGCAAACGCACACCGACCCAGTCTGGCGAACACCTCCTCCTGCATCTTCCCCACAAGCAGCGTCACCCAGGGTCCCAATCCTACTAGCAGGGCTAGTTGGATATCCCACTTCTTCACAAGGGTCATTACTTCAAACTTGTTTGCCTACTGCGCGGCTAAGGCAGGCGAGTTTGGATACGCGACGGGCCGGCAGCTAGTTAACCCCCACAGCGAACGGCCGGAATCAGCTGAACAACACGCCGGGCCCACCATTGCTGCATGTTCAGGAACATGAGCCTTTGTTCGGCCTTCTTACACCTGAGTTCACCGTACACTCGAGGACCTGGTGCATAAATCTCGAGTAGGTCTCTGTCTAGACAACTCTCTCCTCAACACCTCAACACCATCACAATACTACCCTCAACTCAACACCATCGCAACACTACCCTCAGCACCATCACAACACCATCTCAACACATCTCAACAATCATCCAGCTTACACTTCAGCTTCCCTCAAAGTAACTTCTCACGATGTACTCGATTCTCGCTGGTGCCACACTCCTTGCCGCCTTGGCCACTGCCAAGAGCACCCCAGGTCCCGGAGACATGAACTGTCCCTCTGGGGTGCACGTCATTGTCTCCCGGGCCAGCCAGGAAGCTCCTGGCCCCGGAATCATGGGCCAGGTTGCCAGCAAGGTCCTCGAGCGCATCCCGGGATCCGACATGGAGTCCCTCGACTACCCGGCTCTGCTGGACCCCTATGTTCCGTCTCAGACGGCTGGAGTCGCCAACCTGACCAAACTGATCCAGCAGTATTCCGAGAAGTGCCCTCGCACCAAGATGGTTCTGATGGGGTATTCTCAGGTAGGTTGAAGCACCCTCTTGATCTAAAATTTGGAAGATACTGACAAGTGTAGGGCGCTCACGTCACCTCTGATGTCTTGTGCGGCACTAGCGAAACTGGGTTCCCTGCCACGAAGCCCCAGCGATCGACCGTAACTGATAAGAGTAAGTCCGAATGAATATCTTGGAATCGATCACTTAGCTAACTTGAATAGTCGCTGCGGTTGTCTTGATGGGCGACCCGAGTTTCACTGCCGGTCAGCCATTCAACGTTGGAACCAGCCATGGCAGTGGTGTAAGTACCCCTTCCGCTCTCTCTATTTCTCAATACTAACTAGGTTATTAGATGTTCCCTCGCCTGAACCCTGATGGCTGCAAGTGTGTCGATCACAAGATGATGTCTATCTGCGATGCAGGAGACATGTTCTGTGAGGAAGGTGGCAACAGTCTTGCCGTCCACATGAGCTATGTCATCAACTGGGGCGATGCCGCGGTTGATTTCGTCCTCTCCATGATTCACTCGTACTAAAATACGGCAACTTTCTGGACTACTAACTTTAGTTGAGCCATGTGGCGGGTTACTTTGTGTTCTAGTTGGCTGTGGTCGTTCGGCGATGCTGAGGACGATTCTGGAATAGTCACGGGGAAGACCAAGGTTGAATAATGCCACTCATCCAAACAAGAGATTTCAGGATGTAACTTAGAGAGCTTAAGTCGTCGTTGGTACCAGACAGATAATTCACGTACATGAAAATTCCCGGCCATGTTACACTGGCAAGGTCATGAGAACTTCACGTCGTTCAGTGCAAGACATTGAAGTCAGGGCCACGTGTTCGTGCAATGGATTGTCTGCATGTGCTCCCTTTATTGAAACATGTGTCACCAGCTAAGTTGGAGTGGTATTGAGTGCAATTGAAATTTGTGCTTCTAAAGTAATAACAGGGTTGAAATGGAGAGATAATAGTACAAGAACTGAGTCGTAAGGGTATCGTTAGGTTGAATCAAACATGGCTCTCTCCATGTCTTCTATCCACACATACTTATTAAACATTGATCATCAACCGTGTAAAACGAACGCCTCTTTATTTGGGCTAAAGCGTCACCATGTATTCGTCATCCCCCTTTCGACCACTCAGCGGAGATCTGCCATTCGAAGGAGACCGATTATGCAACGGAGACCGGGCATTCGATGGAGGCCGATCGATCAACGGAGACCGACGGTTCGATGGAGATCGATCAATCAACGGAGACCCACGGTTCGACGGAGATCGATCAATCAACGGAGTTCGAGCACTCGAAGGAGATCGATCATGCAACGAAGATCGACGATTATTCGACGGAGACCGGCCATTTGACGGAGACCGACCATTCGACGGAGATCGACTGAGTGCTAGAGCTCTCGGGGTCGATTTCCGTTTCCTCTTCACGGCGGCGGCTGCGGTCTCATTGGGCTCATGAGAAGGAAGCTCGCCCATCTCCTGAACCAAGATGCCCGCTGCGCCAAACAAGGGTACCGAGTCTGGAAAAGACAGCGTAAAGGGCACCCAGAATGTGTCGAGCCAGATATGGGGGGCTCGCCGTGGAGTGAGATGGTGTTCCTTGCGGGACAGGGAAGCAATCTTCCCGAGAACCCAGAACATGTCTGTCGCAAAGACCTTTTGGTCCCGACCAGCGGAATGCTCCAGCTCTTTGACATATCCTTGGGCGATCTGGTCCGCCAGGCCCGCCAGCGAAATCACCAGAGCACGCGTCTTGCCGGAACGGATCGCGTCCACGTCCTCGAACCCTTCCTCCACGTAGTCGACATGGACTTGCCGAATGATTCCATTAGATGTTACCAGTCCGAAGTGGTCTGGCCGGTTGGGCATTGGGTACATGCCCTGTGCTATCGCCCAACCTCTCATAGCTTCTCGAGAGTGTGCCGGACAGAGAAGGTTAATATGTGAGGTTGGACGGCCCTCGAAGCCGTAGTACAGCATAGCAGCAGGGCCACAGACCACATAGGGAATATGGCCGAACAACTCTGCGATTCGGGTGATGGCTTCGCGGACGGCGGCGCGGTCCATCCGCCGGTACTCAGCCGCCACGGGGGCGGTGATTGAACCCTCTGATTTTGGCCGACGCGGCTTTCTGGCGCTGTCTTTTCGCGTTGGAGGCCGAGATGTATCACGAAGTTGCCTCTCCGTGTTCTTAAGAGGCTCAAATGAAGGCCTTGGTGTGGTAGGCCGGGGGAACGCGGCTTGTATCCCAGGCATAATTGGGTCTGAACGGTGACGCGCTATGTGAGCCTCTGAGCGACGCGGGCGCCGCCGTTGACTCCGGCCTGAAGCCGGGCTGTTAATGGTTTCCGTCGTGAGCGACATGTGAGCTTGCGCTTGACGAGGTGGTTTTAAAGAGTGCCGGGCGCGTTGAGACGCCCGTAGAGAAGCGGGAGTTGGCGTTGGAGTTGGCGTTCGCGTTGGCGTTCGCGTTCGTTGGGCTCTGTCCGGGCGATCAGGAGAGAGGCCCAACGCGGTTCGTAGCCATGAGCCAAAGCCCATGATGGGTATTGACCGCGATAAAAAAATAAATTCGCTTCCCTTACTGTTTTGGAAGTCGTATTGGGAAGCAGTTGTCTCTGAGGGAGCTAGTACGCGTAATGTGCTAGTATATCGGGCTGTTGATGCTTAGGTGGCAAGGAATGAGATCAAGCAATTTTAGTCTAGCGGTGAAGTTGCAGAGCCCACAAAAGAACTACATGGACCATGCACGCAACTTATAATATAAAGAAATTGAACGGATTTGAACATCTTTATTGTTCCTATGTGTCTTGTGAAGCTACTGCTTTGTTCGATTTTGTTGGGGGTTTGTTCAACTCTTGGCTTAACGCGCCGCAGCCCCTTTTGCGCTGCTGCGGGGAAGCGTTCGGTCGCGCCGACGCGCCAGGAAAGGGGCAGGCGGGAGACAAATCATGCAAGAAATTAATACCGTGGATCCGCTCCTGCCTCGTGCAAGAATTCGTAAACACGGCATGGTCTCTATATCGTCCGTCCCGACCGACTCCAACGCCCCGTAATCTTACAAGTTTATTCCGAAGCCTCCGCATGTCCGTTTCTTCCGCTTCCTCATAGCTCCTCCTCCACATCCATCTGCTCACCATTCGCTCGTCCCTTGGATCCCGCTGGGCTGTCCTTTTTGGGCATCGTCGCCTCCTTGTCAATCATCTGTCGCGAAACTGACACGATATTGTCTTCGATGAGCTCCTGGCCAACGTCTTCGAGATGCTTCTTCGGATCAAGCTTGCCGACGTATCGGGTCTTGAGTTGATCCTTAGTCAGCTCAGTCTCCTCCTTCACGCGGGTCTCGTAGCCATCGGCCAGGGTGACCAAGCGCTGAAGCTTATCCTTGTTCTTTGACCCCTCTAATCTGAAATCATCCATCTCCAGCGCCTCGGTCCAGACGTGCTTGTGGAGGTTCATCAGCATGTTCTCCTCGAGCGCCGTCTTGCGGTAGTCGATTGCGATCGAGTAGTAGTGTCGGTTTAAACCGTGGATAAGAGCCTGGATGGAAGGCTTGTTAAGGTGACCCAAGTTGCTCGTGCTCTGGCGGGGCTCTTGACCCATCATCAAGAGCTGAGGGTTGATGAGACGGAATGCGTCAATGACGACCTTGCCCTTGACTGACTGGATGGGATCGATAACGACGGCGACGGCTCGGGGGTTCAGCTGCTCGAAGGACTGCTGGGTGTTGATATCGACTGACGAGAGCCAGCATCCAAAACCGGGATGGGAGTGGTACCAGCCGACAACGGACTCGGGTCTATTCAGGTCAGCCAAAGAACACCACACATGTCGTTATCGAAGGGAGGCAATGACGTACCGTCCTGTTTGCCGCAACATGTCCATCATCTTGGTCTGGAAAACGGGATCGACAGCCTCGACGCTGACACCGGTACCGCTTTGAGGCATAGCAAACACATCCATAACCTTGACGGTGAAGTCATCCACGAACTCGCCCAGCATCAAACCCATGACTTCCATGGGCACACCTGCGCGACCATGCCGAAGCATCTTCAGCAAGGCCAGGGACGAAATGTAGACGGTTTCGGAGTTGTCGATCAGGTTTGTGTTGTCCTATGATCCCGGCACATTAGTGAGGTCTCGAGACACCTGGGTCATCCAAGCAGGGAGCTTGAATGGCTGGAGAAGAGCTTACCGTGCCATGGGCAGCTCCTCCAAGGCCCATACCACCGCCACCTAATAGGTTCCGGAAGCGCTCCATTGTGCTGAAAATGATCTTTTATGGGGTCGGGCAGAGAGTTTGTATGAGGAAATGGGACAGATATGGGGTAGGGGAGCTGTGGTTGAGGGTGATAGCGGAGGACGGTCGTCGTGATCGGAGCTTGCGTTGAGAGGTGGTTGACGTTGACGCCAGCCCGGGAGCCTAGAAAGCCACAGCTCCATGAGCTTAGTCACGTCACGTGCAACTGCCACTGTGGCGATGGTTCAGCCTCGCAGGCACCCTTGCGGACGTCGCCAAGGTGGGGGCGGTGGATGCTCTGTGGCTGGACCAATGACGACACATGCCCAGGCACTGCAGCATGCGACTAGCCAGCCTTGACGCACCAAAGTTTATCCGCGATGTACCTTGCGCTGGCCTGTGGCGCTTCCGCAGCCGCCTCCGTCCGTGTAGTTCGTTCTCACCTTCTTGACCTTAGAAACTTCCCCCGATCATTCACCCCACCTGGTCGATCATGTCGAGCTCCCTTTGAGCTGACTTCGACTGGTTATATCGACGGATAATCGCCTCATTTCGAATCCCACCGTATCCACTTTTCCGATTCCCACCTCCCGATTCGCGACGCCAACCGTCCAGCAGCATCATGGGAGACATCACTGTGAATCTCGGCTCGGCGGCGCTCAATGGCTCATCGCCCAAGAAGGTCGCCTACTTCTACGACTCCGACATCGGTAACTATGCATATGTCACCGGTCATCCCATGAAGCCTCACCGTATTCGCTTGGCGCATAGTTTAATTATGCAGTACAACCTCTACCAGAAGATGGAGATCTACGTCAGTCGCCTCGCGTCGCTTCCAGCCGTGTCTTATGATAGCCTGGCGCTGGAGTACCTTTGCTGACCGGATAACAGCGTGCGAAGCCCGCGACTAGAGGTGAAATGACCCAATTTCACACGGACGACTACATCGACTTTCTCCAAAAGGTCACTCCCGACAACATGGACAGCTTCATGCGCGAGCAGGGCAAGTACAACGTCGGCGACGATTGCCCTGTTTTCGACGGCCTCTTTGAGTTTTGCGGTATCAGCGCCGGTGGCAGCATGGAGGGTGCCGCGCGCCTGAATCGTCAGAAGTGCGACATTGCGATCAACTGGGCTGGAGGTCTTCACCACGCCAAGAAGTGTGAAGCAAGTGGCTTCTGCTACGTCAACGGTTTGTGGCTAATTCCAGGACGTTTTCCCACGCCATTCTAACCAACTTTTAGATATCGTTCTGGGAATCCTTGAACTTCTCCGGTTCAAGAAGCGAGTTCTCTACATCGATATTGACGTTCATCACGGCGACGGTGTCGAAGAAGCCTTTTACACGACCGATCGAGTCATGACCGTGTCTTTCCACAAGTACGGCGAATATTTCCCTGGAACCGGTGAGCTTCGAGACACTGGCATTGGCCAGGGAAAGAATTATGCCGTCAACTTCCCGCTCCGCGACGGAATCACCGACCAAACGTATAAGTCAATCTTCGAGCCGGTCATCGAAAACGTCATGAAGTTTTACCAACCCGAGGCGGTTGTCTTGCAATGTGGTGGAGATAGTCTGTCTGGTGATCGATTGGGCTGCTTCAACCTCAGTATGGACGGCCACGCCAACTGCGTCAACTACGTCAAGAGTTTCAACCTTCCCACGCTTGTTCTGGGCGGCGGTGGCTACACCATGCGGAATGTTGCGCGCACCTGGGCATTTGAGACTGGTGTTCTTGTTGGACAGGAGATGGACCGCACTCTCCCGTACAACGAATATTACGAGGTATGCGAAATCGTTCCCGGTGTGAGGACTCTACTGACCATCTCAAGTACTATGCCCCTGACTTTGAATTGAACGTTCGTTCTTCAAACATGGAAAACTCCAATAGCCGAGAGTACCTCGAGAAGATCACTGCTGCCGTCATTGACAACCTTCGACAAACCGGACCGGTACCCTCAGTCCAGATGCAAGATGTCCCTCGAAAGCCATTTGGAGGAATGACCGACGAGGAAGAGGCCGAGCTCGATGACCTCGACGAAGACGAGAACAAGGATGTTCGCATGACCGAGCACAGATGGGACAAGCGGGTTGAGAATGATGCCGAATTTGAGGCCAGTGATGATGATGAGATGGCTCGCAACAATGGCGCAACACGAATCAGCGATAACAAGCGACCATTCACGGATTTCGGAAAGGGAGACATGGAGGTCGACAGCGGCGACGCCTCTCCTGCCCCCGGTACGAACGGCACCGCGGTTGAGGAGCCAGTTGTCGAGGAGACACATGATATCAACGATGACACCATCGAGGACATTTCGGCTCAGGAGCAGCATGAGAAGGAGCAGTCTGAGAAGGAGTCTGAAAAGCCGGAGGAGACTCCCAAGGAACCCGAAAAGAGCAACATAGACGGTGATGGTGATGTTGGAATGGAAGACTCTGCCCCAGCAGAAGATACCACGACAATCAAGAAGGAGGAAGTCGAGCCCGAGGCAGCCCCGGAGGCCGCACCGACTGAGAAGCCAGTGGAAGACGAGCCTGCCACCAAGGATCCCACACCCGAAGTGGCTGCCAAGGACCCAACGCCGGAGTCCAAGCCCGCCGAGGATACTTCGGAGAAGCCTACTGAGGACGTCGAAGAGAAGCCCAAGGACGAGCAACCCGCGGATGCAATGGATGTCGATACCGAGAAGGACAAGCCTGAGGAGACAAAAGAGAAGAGCAAAAGCCCGGGGCACTAGGATAGCTTCCATGGCTTCTGAGTGTACAACTCGGTTCGACATCCTGCCGGTTCTCAACACAAGTTGTCCCGCACTTGTCCTCTCATGTTCACTTTTAGGACCCCGAGAGCTTCAGCTCCCAGGCATTCTGATTTCGAGCTTTTTGTATCTATAGCGTGGTAAGATGTGGCCTGAGGCGTTCCAGGCGTAGGATCACGGGCGGCAGGGAAGGGAAAGAACAAGCCAGGGAGAGGTGTGCACCTCGGCTTCATCCGCTCAAGGGATGCTTTACGTCCTGCCTGAGGATTTTTTGTTTTGAGATTTCGATCATAGCGTATGGAATATAATTGCATTCACTTTTAGGCCTAGTTCCCCGTTTCTCGTTTGTCTACCTATACTGCGTAGGAGATGTGATGGCCGTATCGGTACACATCAAAGCTGGAGGAGCTTCACAATCATTGCACTCGAGTCTGTCGCAAAGAGTGACTCATGAACAAAATCCTTCCTAATTACCAAGACAGATATAACAGTTGGGCAACAAGCGAAACGCTCTAAAATGTCCGCCCGAATACGGGCTGGTTCCCAACGGCCGTGGCTTCGACGATACCTGAGGAGAGGCCAAGTCTAAACCAGCTGCTGCCTGCTAGACTTCCCCGTCACACCACCAAGAACTGCCCTTTCCCCGGCATGCAAGCCTTCTACTGCTCGACCGAGACCTAGACGCAACCTATCAAGGCGTGCAAATACACCAAGTGCAGTGAAAAGTACACCAGCGGTACGATCAAGGTAGCTTAGAAGCGCGGCGGAAATCGCTGGTAAGTACAAGCTCAAGGGCTGTGCTGTCCGAAGACGCTCCCTTTAAGAACTGTCACTGGGTGGGCAAAGGGACCTGTAACAACAAAATGTGTTTCTACAAGGACGTGTAGTTGGATTTGGGCACGTATGGCGATATTGTAGGATCCTGAGCTGGAAACTACCACAAAAAGATGGTGGACTGTAACAACTCCCAAGAACATCAACCCCTTTCCGCCTATTTCCCTCGACGCTACGATTAGTAGAGGCGGAGGAACAGGAATAGGATGAGACCAGAGAGTAACGACTAGATAAGGGTCATCAGCACGCCGTCATTGGCTGCAAAGGAGGATATTCCAGGTAGACAGCAGTTACTGTTGCAACCACAGGATCAGCTGCCTGTGGCAGCCGGAATAACGACCAGACCGAGCACAAAGATAGCATGGTTTTGGCACAACGAAAGATATGCGTTTTTGAACGATTTGCCAGGCTCACATAGCTAGCTGGTAAACTCACTGTTTGTTCAGACCATGCTCAGACTGATACTGGATTTGATGTGGAGGAGTTGAGGAGCAAGACACTATGCGGGGCCAGAAAAAGTGGGGTCACATGATTTTGTCTGTGCCCATGACAACTTTTGTCTGCGCCAATCGCAAGACTCAAAATAATTATTCCCAACTGCGATATCCCACCATCAACGTTCTATCCATCCGTTCCTCGCAACACCCAGCGGCCTCCCACAACCCCAATCGCTCCCGTCAATGTAGCACTAACTTCCATATCTATTCTGCTCTCCTCCAGCGGCCATCGCCGGCCCGTGACGTGCAATCTCCCCTCCCGCTGCGGCTGCGTTCTGCCGCTTGAGTCACCCCTCCATCCCGCCCACCCATCAGCGATCTCCATCGCATCACCATCGCAGCCATGCCGACCCCCGCCCCCCCAGCAGAGGGTGATGCCGCCACCGCCAAGTTGTCCGTCTGGAAGGAGGCCTTGTATGACCGCTGCCGCGAGTCCGGCGTCGACATGTTCTCCCAGGACGACCTGCTCCGCCTCGACGTCATCCCAAACCGCGACCTGATGCTGCTCGCCCGCGTCGTCCAGTCCCTCAGCGATGACAAGCTCTTCATTACCATGCGCGAGGCCTCGGGTCAGGTCTCGTGGAAGTGGCGCGACGCCACGGAGGCGCACAAGTATGTTGCGACGGCTCGCTCCCTTAAGATGCCTTGCTGACAGCCTGCCTCTCCAGGTATAAGCAGTGCTCGACCGACGAACAGATCATGGTCTACTCCCTTATCGACGACTCGGGTGGTGATGGAATCTGGTCCCAAACCCTCCAGAGGCGGTTAAACATGCACGACTCGGTCCTCAAGAATGCTCTTAAGCAGCTTCAGACCAAGGGCCTCATCGCCCCGTTCAAGAATGTCGAGCACCCCAACAAGAAGATGTACATCAAGGCCTCCATCCGTCCTAGTGACCGCGCCACCGGAGGGCCCTGGTATACGGACCAGAACCTCGATGAGGCCTTCATTGAGGACCTGCAGCGCGTCGTCTTCGACTTCATCAAGCGCCAGAGCAGCTACCACACCACCCACGGAGGGGGCGCCGCCCGGTCCCAGGTGCCCAAGAAAGGCATTGTCAAGGGTACAGTGGATAAGGGCAAGAAACGAGACGCTGGTCAACTGGACGAACCCCCCTCCAAGGCCGTCAAGACCTCTGTGACTGCGACCCCGAAGAAGGACGCCCTCCTGCCCCTCCCTGCCGGCTACACAGGCTATCCCACCGTCCGCGACATCGCGCGTCTCCTGTCCACCAGCGGCATCACCCACAACACTATCCTTTCCGAAGTCGACGTCAAGAAGCTCATTGACGTCCTTGTCTGGGACAACCTCATCGAGCCAGTTAAGGTCGCCGGCAAGGTTGGTTACCGTGTCGCCCGGATCGCAAAGCAGTCCATCGAAAGCTGGGCTGGCCGCGAGGATCCCACGGGGCGTGAAGGCGGCCCTGAGTCGCACATGAGCTCCTTCACAGAGGCACCCTGCGGTCGTTGCCCGGTGTTTGACCTCTGCGAAGAAGGCGGACCCGTTGGTCCCAGTAACTGTGAGTACTTCAAGACGTGGCTGGGGGTTGAATAAGACCCGTGAGCGTCAGTCCCCTTGCCTATTGCGAACATAACATCGGGGATTGAATTCCCCGACATTGAGAGCCAATGGAAGCGAACGAGTGTGGTCACCAAATACCTGGCGGGGAACGGAGTTTTTGGATCTGGTTTTCGTCTTTTCCGGAGAGCATAGCAGCGGCGCAGGCATAGAAAAAAAATCAATATGACCCCACAGAGTCACTCAGCGAGATACCTAGGTAGGCATAAATGAATATCCACTACCCATCGCAACATCACACATTATTCCTCTTCTTCAATCGTGCTGGAAGGTCGTCGTGAACGTACATCATCATTTGAGGAGAAAAGATATTAAGGGAAGCCAATGTCAAATCATCACAGGTAGATACGGTACTTCATAAGTGGGGTCTTAACAGTTGACATTTTCAGTAGCTAACTCAAAGGGCCGGCCAACTTGTGAATCACCAGCCGCAATTGCTAGCCCTCGCCAAGGTTTTTATGTCATGTGCTTCCAAAATCCCAAATCACCTTTGCTCAGTACGTACAAGCCAAGGAAGCGTTTACAGCTCACCAGAGGCGACAATGGTGGGCTTCTCCTTGTAGTTAACAGCACCGCTTCCGGAGCCGGTAGCCTCAAGAGCCTTAACAATGTCAAGGGAGTCCTGGTCGGCGACCTCACCGAAGACGACGTGGCGGCCGTTGAGCCACGAGGTAACAACGGTGGTGACGAAGAACTGGGAGCCGTTGCTGTGAAGTGCCCAATTAGCGACATGATGCATGTTCGGTTGCCATGGAGAGTAGCTTACGTGTTGGGGCCAGCGTTGGCCATGGACAGCAGACCAGGTCGGTCGTGCTTCAGCTGGAAGTTCTCATCGGCGAACTTCTCGCCGTAGATGGACTTGCCACCAGTGCCCTTGAAAAATGTAAGTTATTGTTTAAACTTGCGGGTGGGGTATTGGAGTGGCGTACGTTGCCACGGGTGAAGTCACCACCCTGGAGCATGAACTCGGGGATGATGCGGTGGAAGGCAGAACCAGCATAGCCGAAGCCCTTCTCGCCGGTGCAGAGAGCGCGGAAGTTCTCAGCGGTCTTGGGGACAACATCGTTGTAGAGGTTGAAGTTGATGCGACCGGACTGGCCTGTGCGGGAGGAAAGAAGATGTCAGCTCAGATAGGACAACAAAGGACGTGATTGAAGCAGGCGCGGGTGAGGGGTCGCCATGTCAACATGACAAATACCGCGAAAACACGGCCTGACGATGCAGTGGGCGATTGCGAGGGCCAGATACAGCCATGGAAGCAGCCAGGAGCTTTGGCTTGATGGAATCTGATGAATTCGGGTGGATTGAGGACTTACTCTGGACGGTGGAGGTAGGCTTGCCGTTCTGCATGACGGGGCCCTCCCAGGTGACGTCGAAGTAACTGTCGAACGAGGTCAGCATCGAGAGCGAGAGTCAAGGAGGATACCATTGACGACTGTCAAGGACCAAAATGGGAGAGCTTACACCTTGCTGTTACCCATGATTGCGGATGCTGAGAAGAATCGAGTGGCGTTTAAGATGGTGGAGGAGTTTGCAAGTTGAGGAAGAGAGAAAGATCTCGGGGCAGAGAAGCAGGAAGAGGTATGGCGGGGTAGGAGGGGTCGAAGAAGTGTTGGTCTCATTTTGAGAGCTAGAGGGGCAAATTGTTAGCGCTCGTCCGTTGGGCCAATGAGAGCAGCGAAAACGAGTGTTTGGGTGGGGCTGTGTGTCGGAATGCGGGTCACGTGAAGTGAGCAGGGGAAGGTTGGCGGGACTTTGGCTTTGGAGCTCTGCTTTTCCGCTGCTCCTCGCATGAGGTCACCGTGGCCAGGGTGGGGTCGACGCGAGAGCTTGGAAGCTTCTGCTGACACTGCTAGCGGAAGATGCAAAGCAGCGCTGTTCCATCGCCGGAGCCCCTGTTAGCCGCCGGTGCCGATGCTGGAAGCAAGACATTGGTAGGAGGCCACGAGCGCCTTCTGCACGTCAATGCTCCCTCATCCGCAGCTTCAATGGGGGCATTGAGTCGGTTGTTGAGGTAGTGGTTGCCCGGCCAAGCCCACGCCCGCCAGGGGACACGAGTCGACTTCGCCCAAGGCCATCGAGTGGCCCGATGCCGCAGAGTTGCTGCAGGCTTTGCCTCAAGGCCAATGCCCATTGGAGGGATCTGGGGACACGCTGCGCAGTGGATTCTCATCATCACATCGCCCCCCTCCACTTCTCATCCAGTCCAAGGCCCCGTGGTGGCCATAGACTCGCGGTGGCGGAAGCCTGCTGCTGGTTGGCAACTCCGCAAAGCCGGCTGGGCTCGCTGGCTGGATCAAGGACCAAGGCCACGGCTGGAGAGAAGGATGGATGGATGGATGGATGGGCATGGACTGGGCCAATGCCGGCAATGCCCGAGTTTGGGGTGAGCGACTTTTCCATGGAAGCCAATTGGTGCTGGACGGCACAGTTTGGAAACTGGAGCCCCGTCGCTTGCCATTGCATTCTATGCCTTGAGAATCGGTCTGCTTGCGTTGCTCGCCCCCCATGAGCTGAGCCACCCCAGGATCTTTCGTATGACGGGTATAGCGGTGATGCGGTAGGATCCAAACCAGACGTACCTTGTGGTGAGTAATACACTTAAATGGTAAAAGTACAGAGGGAGAAGAGGATCAGGCAGATGAGATATACACAGGGAATATGGCCCAGATGCACGTGTCGTTGATAAACCTTTGGACTGGTCTTCAAGGGAAGGGGGAAAAGTTTTGGGCCAGCTGAGCCGGCCATTAAACGTCGTCGGGGAGAGCTGCTGTTTTCAAGCCTGAAGTCTCAGGTACTGACGAGTGCGGTGAGGGACCCAGGTACGCCCACGCTTGGCTCTTGGGCAAGCTAAGGTCCCTCCCACTTTAGCTACAGTAGGGAGCGGCGTATGCTGTACGAGATGTATGCCCATAAGCCACTCGACAAAATGCCAATGAACCCATCACTCCATCGCGGATGGCCTCTCTCCCCTCTCATGTCGCTCGCTTGTCCGTAACCCCCAGCGTTGCGTGCTGGCAAACGCCCTGGCCATGTACTCTGTAGCTTATTTGCCAAGTTCCAGTGGGTAATCAATCACGTGATTCATCTCCCCTCCACGCTGGCGTTAGGCTCGCCACAGCTGAGGCCGGAAAGTCCAGGTGTCCGGGATGACCTTGGCGCAAGGGGCAACTTGACATTATCTCGTTGGAATAGTTACCATCCAAGCTGGCAGCACAACACCAAGCATTGCCGCGCGCTCCTGTTCCTCCGTCCGCCCATCATCTTCACGGTGTCTAGCCCGCTGGATCCCCCGCAACCATGGATTTGAACGACTTGAAGTCCACCGTCTCGAACCTGTCCTTGTATGACATCAAGGCCGGGTTCAGGAAGGCCCAGAATGGTACCCCCTGAGCGCTCTCGTCCGTTGCGCCCAATGACTGACAGAGATGCGCAGCGGTAATGAACTTTACGGAGATGGAGTCCAAGGTGCGTTGGTCTGCCAGATATGGCGAGCAATCTAGGGCCAGGCACTAACAGTCGGTCTACAGGTACGAGAGGCCACGAACAACGAGCCTTGGGGAGCATCCTCGACTCTGATGCAGGAGATCGCGAGCGGCACCTTCAACTAGTACGCCACCCAACCCGACGTCCTCGCACATGTTTCCGCCCATCTGCTGACCGACGACCAGCCAAACTCTCAATGAGATCATGCCCATGATCTACCGCCGTTTCACAGAAAAGGCCGCCGAGGAATGGCGCCAGATCTACAAGGCCCTCCAACTACTCGAGTTCCTTATCAAGCACGGCTCTGAGCGTGTCATTGACGACGCCCGGGGCCACATCTCCCTCCTCAAGATGCTCCGCCAGTTCCACTTCATCGACGCGAATGGCAAGGACCAGGGCATCAACGTTCGAAACCGAGCCAAGGAACTCGCTGAGCTTCTCGGTGACGTCGAGCGCATCCGAGCCGAGCGAAAGAAGGCGCGAGCGAGCAAGAGCAAGTACACGGGTGTTGAGGGCGGCGCGACTTTTGGCGGCGGCTTCTCCAGCGGCGGTGCCAGCTCGAGCCGGTATGGTGGCTTCGGCAGCGAAAGCGCCGATGGAGGTGGTGGTGCTCCCGGAGCCTATGGTGGTTACTCTGGAGGCGTCTACGGCGACGGCGGCGGCTTCGGAGGCCAAACAAACGAGTGGCAGGATTCCAGCAGCCGAGCCGACCGATTCGAAGAGTACGACGAGTTCGATGAGGGTGAGAGGCCCGCACCGAGCT
Source organism: Ilyonectria destructans (assembly GCA_020740775.1). Classification (NCBI taxonomy): domain Eukaryota; kingdom Fungi; phylum Ascomycota; class Sordariomycetes; order Hypocreales; family Nectriaceae; genus Ilyonectria; species Ilyonectria destructans. The sequence continues at coordinate 1,598,557 of JAHEWK010000011.1, forward strand.
CCGCCAGAACCGCAAAGCGACCTGAGCGAGCCGGTGTTAAGAAGACAACAGCTGAGCCTCCTAAGAAGAAGGAGCCCGAGGTTGATCTGTTCTCCTTCGATGATCCCGCGCCGTCATCCTCGTCTGCAGCCCCCGCTGCTTCTTCGTCTGGCTTTGCTCCCCTAGCCCCGAGCGGCACTTCCGCTGCCGCCAACGACGACGACGATGAGTTTGATGACTTCCAGGAGGCCACTCCCGCGGCTCCCAGTGCCTTTGGACAGACTGCCATGCCTCCCGTGACATCGTCAGCCTCTTCGACCGCCCACTTCGCTTCTCCTCAGCCCCGATCCGGCCCCCAGCAGGCCGACATCAACCAGATGGTTAGCATGTCATCCATCTCGCCTGCTCCCAGCGCGTCGGGCACCCCAGGTATCAACTACTCTGCCTTTAGCGCCCCTGCTGCTGCACCGGCCGCCCAGCCCATCAAGCCAGCTGCCTTCCAGGCTGCCGGACCCAACTACTTTGGTACCGTCCAGGCTCAACCCATTGGCGCTCCACAGGTGTCTGGCTTGCCAGGCATGTCTAGCGTGGCGTCCAACGCCCCGACTACCATGGGCAACATGAAGCCCGTCACCAGCTCTGCGAACAAGCCTGTGGCTGCTGCTGGCGGCGATGCCTTTGGAGCCCTGTGGGGCAAGGCCAGCGGGGGCATGAAGAAGCCCAGCACCCCTACCGCCGGTCCCACGATGGGCCAGCTCGCCAAGGAGAAGAGCGCTGCCGGCATCTGGGGAGCCCCTGCTGGCGGGTCTTCACAGCCACCTGCTCCTAAGACAGGCGGATCTGCGATGGACGATCTTCTTGGTTAAGCAACGTACGTGTATGTCCAATATTACAAGCCACCACCTGGACCTGAGACTGGGACGGGCCTGGTTCAAGGTAACCGTGAGGAACATGTCCCAGCGGGTGCTATGGGGGGGCCCTAAGAATGTATGGATAACAAAGCAATGGGACAAGCATGTTATTTTGATGATAGGATCCTAGATAGGCGTCTGGCGCAAAAAATGAACTGACATGTCATGCCAGTTTGGTCTTGATCCAGGTCTTGGTGTTGGTGAACTGTACTACGCCGTCCCAACCGCGTCTGCTCTCACAACGGCGTCCAACAGCGACGCCTTTCCAGGGATACAACCATGTTAAGGCCTTCGGTCCTCTAAACATAGCGGGCCATCCAAGTTCACGGACGGCACCCTCAACGAAATGCAGGCCATGGCCAAACAAGCGACGGCCCATGCGTGGGTGCCAAGAACCCTGCTCCCCGATCCCAGATGTATGCAGCGCAGAGGCCAGAGCGCACATGACTGGGATGTAGAGAGAGAGATCAGGTTGGTCCAGACGCAATGGCCCAGGATCCGGTCCATCGGGTTGGCTGCGTTCATCCTCACGGCCAGGTCCAAGCAGCGGCAGTTGCACGACCAACAAGCAAGCCACGGGAATTTAAACAAAGAACACTCCATAACATGGCCGGGGCTCGTGCAAAGCAAACAACGACAGGCTCGCTCACCTTCAATCTCGCCCAATCTGCGGCCGGGCCTCAAACCAAACCAGCCCGGCCGCAATCTTCACCCGAACCACCAACCCCCCGTCCGCCGCCCGCCGTCCGCCATCATGAAGCTCTCTGGTCCAATCGACGGGCCAGTCCAGGGCGATGATCGCCAGGACGCCACCCTTGCTGCTGCGAGAACCCAATGCGAGCCTCCATCCGCCGACTCCATCTGCGCGGCTATCCAAAACCCACCCCCGGCATTGCAGTTGTACATGGCCGCATCCCTGCCGTGTAGCGCCGCGCCAATGACACGGCGCCGCCGGGATCCGCCGTGCGGCAAACAGGAAATAGACCCTCCAGTACGGTACGGCTGGCCGCCCCATTGGTCGCCTGCGTTTTCCACGCGCCTGGGCGGCCTGGTCTTACGGCGTGGAGAGAGAGGCACTTGCAGGGGCCCGTCTGTGTCAAGTTCGAGGCGGCGGACGGATGAGGGCGCGCGACGGCTGCTGGGCGGGCTTCACGGTGAAACACGGCGCGGCTGGTCGCCTGGGCGAGTGGAGTCTCCATGGATTGATGGTCGTCGTGGGCGGCTGCTGAATTTGGAAACATCCAGGCCGCGTTGACTCTGGCCGTGTTGGTGTGTGGTTGTGGCTTGCTTGTGGTTCGACGTCAAACTTCCGCCGTGTGTTTTGGCAATGAGCCATCCTGTATAAAGACGGACCGCCAGTCGTCCTCAATCGTCTTCTTCTCCTCTTCAGCAAACTACACAGTACTACACTCCATCTCATCCTTTCCTATCTCTTTCCTTTTTCTTTTTTTCATTTCCTTGTTTCCTTTGTACCCTTCTCTCTATCTCTGGGTTTTGGTCGCATCTCCTTCGCAACGTTCAACATTTCCAGCTTCACAGCATTCAAAAATCGTAACGACTCTCTTCGCCTTTTTTCCTTACTTTCCTCACTACGAAAAACCAACAACTTCCTCCTCGCCTTTTCCTTAGGCGGGCCTAACCATTGACAAAATTTCCTCCCCGGCCCCTTCCGTCCCTTTCTACTCCAACCGCCTCCCGCTGCGCACCGCCGGCTCGTCGCGCCCTCGCCTTTCCATCGTCACTCCCAAGACTCTAAAGATGCATTCTCCTCCCGCCCTCGGTGCCCTAGGTATGACCTGGACTGCCATGCGAGGCATGCAGTTCGTCTCCCTCATTACCATCATCGGCTTGACTTCCAACTTCATCTCCGAGATGGTCATGGCCGACTATGCCGCTCCTTCGGCCCTTATCGGCACACTGGTTGTGGTAAGTTTGATTCCGCTTGCGTCTTGTTCTCTTCCGAGAGTCTCTACTTTTTATAGAGACTTACATGGTGACATCTTCAACACTGGACCCCTTCAACTAACACCGTCTTCCAGTCCTGCATCGCAACTCTCTACATTGCCATCAGTTACATCCTCTACTGGGACTCCATGCTCCCTCTCCTCATTGCCACCGGCGCTGACTCGATGATCCTGATCGCATGCATCGTCGTCGCTTGCACCGTTGGCAAGCCCGTCAGCTACCTATCGTGCCCCAAGTTCCCCACGAACGGCAACACGGCCAACTTCATCAACTCTCTGTTCCACAACGTCTACCACTCGCGCAGCAACACGTTCAAGTGGGTCGATGCCGACAAGGCTTCGTGCTACCAGATCAAGGCAATCTGGGGCCTGAGCATCGCCCTGTGCGTGCTCTTCGCCTTCTCCGCCGTCACCTCCATCTGCCTCTGGAAGCGCACTAAGGGCGCCCCCCCTCCCCCCAAGGACGTCGAGAACTACTGAAGGTGCGGCCGTGGGATTGCGGCGGGGCCGACCGCCGGTCCCGGGCCCATCGCGGCCCGGAGCCGGAGCCGAAGTCTCGGGACGACGGCCATGGCGCAGCGTGAGAAGCGGTTCGATAGCGACTCCGACTCGGACAGCGCTCGCCAACCGTGGTTTCCCCCGCCCCCCACGGCACCTATCCGCGAGAAGAGGGTCCGCATGAGGGAGATGGCGAGGCCGGTGGAAGAAATACCGCCCCTGCCGCCTGTCCCTCCACTGCTACTCCCTCCACCCTCGCCGGCCTTCTCGGACGGACCTCGCAGTCCGCTCCTAGAGAGGGTCAGGTCTAAGCGGAGAACCATTATGCAAGCCCTCGAAGGATGGTGGGATCTTGATATACTCGAAAAGAGACAGACCTTGTTTGGTGGAGGAGCATCGCGAAAATGAAATTGGGCAGCTTGGTCTGCACGGGAATGTAATGAATGTTGAAGATTTTTGGGGTTATGTCTGGGTCTCGGTTTGGGTTTCACAACCATGGGTAATGTCTACTGGCTAGATTGGTTTTCATAATTAGAAAAACATGAGAAAAAAATACGAGGAGTTTTGATTATATCATTTCGCATCATTGATGCAGAGTGACAATTTTCAAGTTACTAACCAGTAACCCCTAAAATCAGTCATTCGTTACGCCCAAAGCTTTCAAAGTATTGTCATCATCCAGTCCAACCATATCTCATAATCACGCCTAAATCAGATATATAATTGCCGTCAACCAAGCCCCATGATCCGCTCGCCAGTGTAGGAGTGGGGGGCGTATCCCAGGGTATCAAATCAGCAAAACTCCATGTCCCAAAATCCGCATGCACTTGGCCACGTCCCAGCTCTCGTCGATCTGACTCCTTTGAGCCCAAACTGCTTCCATGATCTCCATTGCTGACTTGACCGTTCCAAACACACTAACTGATCCCATTCGCCGGACCATGGCACGGTACGTGCACTCATCCTCTGGAGGGGAAAGGCAGCCAGCAATACAGAACGGCCAGGCCAGGGTCCTTAGACCCGTGTCCTGGGGCAGCTCGGTCAAGAGGGTCGTCATTCGAGAGACGGAGTTTCGGATCTCGGGGCATGAAGGCTGCCAGCCTGAAATGACGACATAAAGGTAGGTCATTGCAGCTTGAAGCCAGATGACATTGTTGATGAGTAATGGCGGGGACTGGTCCGTAATGCCGGGTTGTGATGGATGCACATTGTTTCCAAGGATGGCATAGACGGGATTGACAGCAGGTACCCTCGCCCGGAACTCGCTCTCCATGACCTCGAGGCCTGCCTTGATAGCATCATCCATAACCTTTCCACGTTGGACCAGCTCGGTTGTGGATAGTGAGCCCGCTCGCTTCTGGTCTTTCTTCCAAGCATCCAGCGCGGCAATGTCACCAATGATCTGAACCACCCAGTTTTGGAGTCCAGTGAACTCCTCCATGAAAAGGGGTCCAGCCGATTGAACACTTACTCGTTCCTTTGCCAGTGTGCATCCGGGAATAACTGGATCCTGGTACTTTTGCAGCCGTGGGGCCTGCTCGAGGGTGATGCTGGCCATAACATCAATGAAGATAATATTTGCAGTGAAGAAGCGCAGGGCGGCTTGGCTCGTACTAAACGGCCGACTAATGCCCATCTCAGGCGGAGGCCAGCTAAGGCTGTAGAGATTCTGCAGTATGTCGGTCCACATCTCGGGGGAGGGGATGATTTGCAAAAACATGGCGATGGCAGCGTCGAGGTGCATGCGCCAGTGCTCCTTGTTGCTAGTTGACACCTCGAAAATGAGCATTTGAAGAATGCCCTGGAGGACTTGCAGCTTTTCTTTCGGGCCTACAAGACATCCGGCGGTGTTGATGGCGCTCATCTCCCGCTGAAGCTCGCGCAAGCCCATCTCGACCTGGGTCTGCAGCTGGTGCACCATGCGGTTGGTGCATTCCTCGTGATCCTTGTTTCCGTTGGCCAGGACGATGCTGAAGAAGTACGAGGCGAGCGAGATGGCCGTGTGCCAGACGGACTTGTTGCTCTGTAGGACATCGAGGACCCAGCCGCGACCACCGGCCAGCATGGGGGGGCGGTAGAAGGGGAAGAGGTGAGGGAAGACGTAGTCGAGATAGATCATGATAAAGTGCACCTCCGTGTTGACGCCGGCCGCGTTGGTTGGGTCCTCGGGGCGCACGAGGAACTGGCTATGCCACGCAACCTCGGGGGGCGAGGCACCGCTTGTGTTGCTGGAGGCGGGCGTAGAGCCAGGGTCTTGGCTAGACGGCGGGTCGGTATCGGAGTTAGAGATGACGGTGTCGTGATAGTCGTGCCCTGGACCGGTCCGTTCGTTTGAGTATTCGCTTGTGCGCTCGGCGGCGCCATTTTCTCCAGGCCCGTCGAGGTTGACGTCGCGGGTGCCCGACTCGAGCATCTCCATGTACTTGCGATCGCGGCGCTGCGACGCCTGCTTCTTGACCTGGGCCTTGATCTTCTCGGCCATGGCCTTCTGCTTAGGGCCGCCGTCCATCCAGTCGGGCTTGGCCTCTTCATTGTGGCAGGTGATTTCGAGGGCGCTGCAGCCGTCGCAGACAGGGCGCTTCTCGTCGCACTTCTTGCGCCGCAGCCGACAGGTCCAGCAGCCGGCGTTGGAGCGCACCTTGGCGGACATGAGGTGGCGGAACATGGCGGCACGACGCCCAACCTGGGGGAGGATGCTTGGTGATGCTCGGTGATGATTGGTGATGCGGGATCGAGATTGGGATCTGATGCTATCGTCGCGCAGTCAGTTGGCCTGACGAATTGCCGAGCATTTAAGGTTGAGTCGCAGGAGGGAGACCGGCAGCAGGAGAGACCATGCTCTGATCGCCAAGCATTCACAGCCAAGAGCTCCGCGGATCCAGGTACATTACGGTTAATTTGTCAGCCCGCAGCCGTCGCCGCAGCCTGGCTTTTGCTCCAGGTACCGTTGATCCGCCCAATCGCAGAGGCGCTTTACTTCACCCCACCATCCCACCATCCCCATCCACCTTTAACCTCCTTGTCCCTTGACTTACCCTAGACGCAATCCATGAAAGCCGAGACTTGACTCTATCCAACGCCATATCCCCAATCTGAGTGCCGGATACTCAGAAGAGTGGCATGCATTATCATCACCGCATTCATTCACCAGGCAACAGTATAACACGAAGAGTACGAAGAGGGTATCTTATTACGGGCTAACTAAGTAGTTTGACTAGACAGGCTCCTGCGCAACACAAGTGTAATTAGATGCGATTGCCAATGCCAGCCGCCTCCCAGTTATGCCTCTGTTCATCTCCAACTAATTAAAATCAACTCGTGCGACATCTTGCCAACTCTGGATGATTGCCAGCGCCTCAGGTACGACAACAGCCAACTAGTTGACCAGGTGGGAGTTTGTCTCCCAGCCGCCGCTCCTCACATGCCGATGAAACGTAACACGAACACCGTCACCACCACTGCCGCTGACCACCCATGCCAGAGAGTATTTATTCAGAGCCACACTCTTCTAACCGCAGCAGACGGTGGATTCCTTGGTAGCACTCGTCTGCTGGCTTCCGCCCAGGGTCTCCCAGTGGAACACAAAGGATCCCAGGTACGAGCCGAGGAAGATGCAGATAATGATGTATCCGTTGTAGTACATGGCGAGCAACATGACAAAGTAAGCCACAGCGAACTGCATCATGTGCAGAAGCGCGCGGATCGCCTGCTGACCGACGTTGGGGCGGAAGGGAGGGATGCCAACGGCGCAGGCGGTAGCGCCGTCGGTGGCCTTGCCGCTATCAGAGCCAGCTCCATTGTTGCTAACCGCAGGAGAAGAACCCTCGAACTTGGCGATGTGCTGGCGGATGATGTAGCTGTCGAATTCCTTGACGGCGCGGCGGAGGGCTTCGAGGGACATGACAAGGAGGAGGACGCCGATGCAGGATCCGGCGAACATGCCCTTGGAAGTGATGTGCCAAGAGGGGGAGATGAAACACGAATCGATGGTGTTCCAGTTCCAAAGCATCTGTGAGAGAAAACACCAGTCAGTACTTAATCCAACTCAGTCACAAAGCTCGAGGGCTTGGGGGTGCACATACAGAAATCACACAGCTGGAACCGGAGCCGCCCATGCTCATGGCGGCAGCACTGCTGGTGGCGGATGACATATCCATAGTCGCGGTACCGGTCATCGCCATAGTGGCCGTACTAGACATATCCATGGATTCCATTGTGAAGGTTGTGTTTGGCTCGGTTGATGTTTGGTTGATGGTTGGTTGGTTGAGGATGTGTTGGAGCAGTGAGTTTCTGTTGATGTCAAGGTGAAGCAACACACAGTTGGTGCGCTGGCAAGGGATTTTATAGTCAGAAATCCCTGGGTTAAAAAAAAAAGACCCGGAGAGCACTGCTTCTATAAAGGTAAGGGAAAAAAGGTAGAGGCGGCCCTCGACTATTTCTACCCTGAAGGATCAACAGGCCCGCTGCATGTCGTGTTGGCTACCTGCATGGGCAATAGCTGTCAAGTGCCTCAAACTCGCGACGCCAACATGGTTGCAACGAGTAATCCCTGTGCATTGCAGACGAACCGTGGAGTTCGGTGGAGAGACAATGGCGAAAATGGGCGCAAGCCACCGAGCGTTGACGCCCGTTTTCGTTGTCGAGATGGCCCAACTGCGTCTGTTTGAGCAAGTTTTGTATGGGTTGCCGTCTGCTCGACCCTGGCTGCTGAAAGAACCCTTGTGCCAGTGCATCCTGGCGGTCGATCCACTGCGAAGAATACCTGATTGGCCTGGGACCCTGTGTATCTCGGGTTTTGGAAACTAATGGGCCCGTCGCCCACAGCTAGCTCACACGGGTGAAGCTGGGGTGAGGTCTAGGTGACGCTTGGCAGAAGAGCTTCGTCGTCACGACCCGATAAGGTAGATCGAGATGGCAGTTTCCGCGAATGTTAGCCTCTTTGGACGGGGCTTCCTGGTCTTGCGTGGTCCTCCCGTTAAACAATTCCGCGTTGCCCATTCGGTTGAACGAGTGCAATTGGGGGGAGTCTCCGTGAGGGTTCCATCGCACCGTCCGACCGTCATACCATTACAACAAAACAATTCGGAAGCCAATGCTCGTGTTCCACCAACACGTATATTTCCTCCCTGAGACATCCAAGGCAAACATAAAATTGCCCTCGGAAACTTTGACCATACGTTGCCACTGTTGCCACTCATGAAACCTCATACCCGAACAGCCACGAGCAACCACAAAAAATGTGAGTTAGACCCTCAGCTAAGAGCAAGCCACTTGATCACCAGAGCAGTCTGCCATGCGCCATTCCGCCCTCTGGTCTGGGGTCTTGGCACTTGAGCAAGTTTATCGTATGTTTTTTCTTCTTTAAGCTGCCGCTTCCAATCCAACACATCCCACCACGGCAATACTTCGACGCCACTACCCCACCGATTGCGAATAGAGACAACAACCTCAAGATAAGTTGCCCGAATAATCTAAAATTGTGCTTTTCACCTTGACAAAGCCGTTTAATTCGTACTTTTGCGACTTGGCTCCTTGAGAGTTGACCGCTTGCGTGGCCTGCAAATACTGGTTACGTCCTGCAGGGATCGTGGGGCGGAATATTTATTATTAGGGTGCGCAGGAGTTTAGGATTGCATTTGGTTTCAGAAGCGCAGTTGCCAAGTCTAGATATCCATGTACACGGCAGTGATTCGAAGTGATCATGTCCCAGCCGAATCGTCATGTTGCACAACATGGCGGCTGTATACGTTTTTGAACCACTCGTGTAACTCCATGTGCCAACTTCATCATTCATTGTTTGCTTTCGGTGGACCGAACCACAAATGTCCCTCTGCGGTGTGCGCACTCTCCCACAGTCACCCACTTTTCGCTGCCCAAAGACAACTCCTCCCAGCCACTAAAGGGCTTCGTCATTCTTAGATTTTTCCCCTGCTGTTAGCGTTGCTTGAGTTGGAGGTTGATCTCGAACTGGAACTCGAGCCGGACGGACCCTGCTTGTTGGAGATGACCGTGGGTTCCTCCCTGGTCTCTGCCATCAACCCTCCATGAGCCGCAGGAGACCCTTGTATGTGCTCATCAATACCCCCGCCAGATGCCTGTGCGATCGGATTCGCCTCGGTAAGAACTTCGGGCGGCTCAAAAACGATAGGAGGCCCGCTCCCGGTGTTCGGATCGGCTATCATGGGAGGGGTTGACCCTTGGGCAAATTGGACATTTCGGGGGCTGTGGTGTCCCGATACTCTAATCTCAAAGGTTAGCCTAAAATTCAGGCACGGCAAGGTAATGTCTCTCATACGGTGATGGGGATTCGTTGTGAGGCCGAGGCCCCATGTCCTGGAAGCCGTTCTCATGCTGCCCCAGGACTCGGGGAGTAGACTTGCAGCAGCCCATGTTGGCGAGAATAAGCAGGGGTTGTTTTAATGAAGAAGAAAGAGAGTGAGCGTTGGTATTTAGGTAATTTATGGACTCTCGAGTGATGGGATTGAATGTTGTGCTGCGGAAAGTACCATGACTTGGACAGGACACTATTGTGATTCACGAGATCGGCATATCGGTCACTGGTTGGACGCCATGTTGCCAACAAGAACTGTTTGACCAACTAGACACAAGTTTTCAGACCTGTGATGCGGAAACCAATTCTGAGTCACCAGATGATTGGCTTTGTTAGATGCTAGCAAACATGATAGCATACATCGTCAGTCGGTATCATGTTAAGCAGCAAACACGAATGACATTCATAACTCGTGTGTCATTCAATCATTTAACTAGAGTGAACCACTGTAACTTAGCTTAGCATAGCTTAAAATGGCCACGCCTATGCGTGAATCGTTCTTCTCAATCATCCCATCCATATCCCGCCGTACCGCTCCTGAACAATAGCTTGCTCATCACGCCTTAGTCTACTTGCCGGCAAATGAGCAAGGGGAATACTTCTATCTCGGTAGTCACCGCTACCGGTAGATTGGTGAGAAACGCGGCGAGGCCTATTGTAATTTCAGAAGGAGAACTTAAAGAACTATGACAAAAGGCCGAGGCCTGGTTTCGCCAAAAACGTACCTTTGGCTCCCTCGCTTTTTCGCTTTTCGGGGACGCGTATTCCTACTATCCCCGGACCCACGTTCCGGCGTCGACTCACAGCAGCCCATGATGGTAGATATATTAAGCGTGAGGTTCGGCGCGGAGTTTAGTGCTGACGGCTTATAGTAGGCTGCCACGAGGCTAGGTACCAGAAGCCGTTGTGAGTATATAGAATTGGAGACCTCCAGGAACAGGAGCACCCTCTTGTATTAAATACAGAAATGCACTTTCCAATTCAGCGCTGTCACGGCGGTTTGTCATTCAAAATATGACTCTACCATGAAGTGCAACAAGAGGCATTCGGGTTTGTCGAGGTCATCGACGGCAACCCAAAGCTGCTACTGCCTTCAAATGGGACTTATCCAGAGTAAACAGTCTCGCCCTCAGCGCATTCAGTTCCTTCACGGACGCATCTCTCTACGGCCGCCCCAGCATCCTCATCACCATCCAGCACATCCAACCACCGACTCTTCACATGCTCCGCCTCGAGAAGAAGCGCCGTCACCTTGGCCGTTGTTGCTCGGCTCGTCATGCCTCGTGCCTTTTCTGTTTGGCCCATGATCACACCTCCGGCGTCTTTATCCGTCAAACCCCCAGGCCGGACTGACACGGCAGTGAAGTTGTCGCGCTTCTTCGCTTCTGTAATAAGCGCCTCGTCCGCAGCCACCTTGGCCTCGTAGTAGCGTGCCAAAAAGGTCGAGTTGATTTTGTTCCAGCCTGCCCAGTCCTCGTCGGTCCACCATGGAGCGTTGGCCCGGCGGGCGCCGAGGTAGCTCACGATGAGGAAGTGAGTGACGGTGGGTGTCGCAACGGCAGCCTGGATGAAATACACTGCCGCATCGCGGTCAATACGGAAGACCTAGCCTATCATTAGCTGAGATCGGCCGAAAATGTGACACTGTCATGTACTCTGTCCTGATCACCTGTCGCTCCGGCACCTATATTCTGCTTAGTAGCGGTTCCCCAGTGACACGTCAACCGTCTTACCAGCACTCCAAACCACCGAATCGGGGTTGACTTCATGGATTATTGCGGCGGCCTTCTCTTGACTGTCGACTTTCTCCAGATCTCGGACCAAGACGTTCAGCTTTCCGGGCAGTTCCGAGCCAAACGCCTCTAGTTCCTTGACCTGTTCTTCTGTCCGGATAACGCTCGTCACTGACCACGACTTCTTGAGCAGAATCTCGGTGAGAGCCCGGCTGATCCTGCCGTTACCGCCTAACACTAGAACATGGCGTGGAGAATTCATTGTTTCGGTAATTGGAAGAACGTGAATGCACTTGGTTGTACTGTGTTGGAGGGTTGGTGATGTGTCGGCTGGGCTGCAGCACCGTGACGCGGGGTATTAGTGGGCGGCATTTCGCTCATACGCCCAGGCCTCTGTCGTAACTTGGCCCAATATTCCGTCACCCATGAACATGAATATGGAGTGAAGGAGGCCAACACATGAAATGCAAATTTTATCTTGCGATTGTTCTATACCCTCTAGTCCAGTGCTCTACTGCTAGAGACGTCTATTCACTTCTAAGTCTAGGCCCATGTCTGTGATGGCCAATGATCCCGTCTTCTGAGCTGCCGATTTGCCTTTGACAGCCACTTCCAACAAAGAGTAGTCACCATCCATTTCAGTTTAAATCCAACAAACCAATCGCTTTACGGAAATGTGTTGACTGCCGGTTGCTTCATTTTCTCCTGGTTGGCAGTTTCTTGCTCCCCATTCAGTGGCCATGTTCCTAGATGTCGAAGGCTAGGCGATTCCTCCCTTTCTTCTTCTTCTTGTTGTTGTTTGTGTTTTTCTTCTTCTTCTTTTTATAATTTCCATCTAGATCCCTAAGGACTTTTTTCAGCGGTAGGCTTCCGGAGGCACTTCGCGTCACTCGAACTTGACCGCTCTTGGGTCGCCGATTGACGGTTACTTCTCTGCTTGGCATGTAGCCCATGGCAGGTGACTTGAATAATAGAAAGAGTTTGCTGAGAGTGGAAGTGATGTGATAAGTGTGTCTAGGTTGACGTTATTGGTTGTACCCCGGTCTTTTGCAGAACATTGCTGTTCTTTGAATCGTGATTCACATATTGAGCAACAAGTAAATCACGGTTGGTATGTTCTCGAGCGACCTAAAATTCCGCCTGAGGCTTGGTATACCTGCTCACAAAAGGAAAGAGAACATTGGATTCACTATTCTACTATTCATTTCAGACGACTCTTTCTGTCTAAACCTAGGGTTTAGCAGCTCCTCTCCGAGCTAATGACTGAATGGTTAAGAATACCAATTTATTCCGCCCATCGACCATATCCATGGTGGTTCCACCGCTTTTGGGAGGTGTGCGGCCGTGTGTCAATACCAGGCCGGCATAGGTGCCTCCAAGTTTGGGGGATCAGCCCTAAGGATGTCATAACCTCCCTATATTTTAAAAGGGACGAATAACTTGCTTCATGTTGCTATTGCCGCTTGGTCTGGTTACAATGCTATTGATGGTTAGAGGTTTCATCGTAGGATATTCACTGTGGGTGGGCTTACATAGTTGGCACCGGAACCCCACCAACTCTCGGATAAGGGCCTGAACGTAGTGACTCATTGATTTTCGAAGCCATCTTGCGGCGAATAGAAGGTCTAGAGTCCTCGAATGGGTGGAAATCCGCGGCGAAGCCATGGGCATGAGGTGCCGGCAGTGACGACCTTTGTGCCCCTCCTCTCATCATGATGTCTTTTCGCTGCCGGCGGGACAGAGTACCGAGAGGGTGGATTTCGTGATATATAGAATCGCGGTCATAATCAGAATCGAAATCGGAGCGCTTGGGCATGGAATGCATACAACCCATGGTGATCGCAGGTTTTGCTGGGTCCAGGGGATATGGATGAATGATGCGCTGTGGAGGCACTTCAGTCGATTCAGCCGATACCACGGACTGAATAATGAAACCAGGGTTTAGGAGACGTTTACTACAAAGTAGCAGTTGGGATAATGAGGAATTATGCTGAGCTTTCAGAGCTCATATATGCGAGCTTAAGGGTAAAAGTCAATTTTTTTTCAGACGGAAAACAGTACATGAACATCTGAACAAAGAGCCACAATGGATCCAAGCACACTCGTTCAAGAATTTCTCCCTGATTCTCTATTGTTCAGCTTTCACAGTAGTTGCAGTAGCTTGCATGTTTATTTGGACGTGACTCTTTGATAAAAAGAATTGTTTATGACACATGTGCGGCAGTCAACAGAACCTCAACTTCAAAGACGATGTACTTGGAAACAATCGCTAGCAGCTCAAATGCACAAAGAAAGCCACGGTATAGTTCCCAAAACCAGGCAGAATAAATCCATATTTGACTGCTTCTGTGTGCTCGTGATCCCATTACGCCTATTCCCGAGTCCGAAATCATGGACTAAGATACAACCCTGTATAATCTCCCAAAACATACATACGGATGATGAAAAATTTCAATAGCCTGCCTTGCGCTGATCGGTTCACACTAAGCATTAGCCTCAAACATTCCGCAACGCATATAACTCTTGTGGCTGTCCTTGAGCATCACAGCTAGAAAACTTCCACCAAGCGCCGTACCACGACCCAGCAATGTTTGTCATGCCCCATTTCACGGGGGCAGGCATGGGCGGCCAGTTGGCCCAGAGGCCGTCCTCAGCAGTGTGATCGAGATTCAGCAGGAAAAAGGGTACGACGTCAAGCATACCGGCCTTGGTGACCGTCTTCTTGCCCCAGATCTTGAAAGTCTCGGAAGCGACAGCTGCCTCGGGGGTATCAACTTTAGGCGCCTTGGGGTGGTCGGCGAATGCGGCGATGGTGGCAATCTCGCTGTGGAAGTGGTTCTCAAAGTTGTCCTTGAAGGAGTCCATGATGCTGATGAGCTTCACGGAGTCGAGAGAAGTAGGCGAGTCGAGGGTATCGAGGTAGGTGTTGAATTCAGCAAGGCCAGTGAGGAAGGATTCTGTAAAAATGACATGATGTTAGTTGTCACGCTTGTAAAAGAACGTATGGGAATAATAGCGTACCGTGCTCCTCGTGAGTTCCGGTCCAGACAGGATCATCACCCAGCAGGTCCTGGACCTTGGGGAACAAATTATCCTCCTCATCATCGTGGTGCGACTTGACGAAGCGGAACCATGTCTGCGAGTATCCAATAAAGGCGGCCTTGTCGGCGTCTTGAATGTGCGGGGCCTGGAGGTAGATGGTGTTGAAGCCACGGATGATGGCGTTGTGCAGAAGGCACATGTGGGTTGCACCGGTCGTGAAGAGATCGGTCTGTGAAATAGGGCCATCTTGATTAGTCCACATTCGGTACATATATTTGTATCTCCATTGCAAAAGATAGAATCGTGGCATCATGAGAACTCACCTTCTTGGTCTGGTACTGGGGCGTGATGACAAGCTTCATGGGCCCATCGGCCCACTGCTTGGTTGGGGCTGTCGACGTCATGACGTACGGCGAACGGTTCAAGAACAAAGCTGCGATGATGGCTTGTATGGCAAAGAAAATCACGATGCGTATGCGAGACATGGCAACAACGGAAGAAGAGGAAAAGAAAAGAAGGAAAGCGAATGAGGCGGACCAGATATATCGGCAGAGAGGGGCAGACACCAACAGCCACTGTAACAACAGGCGGTGGTTCGATTCGCAGCTGCCCGGAGCTCGTCATGTAACTCTCCAGTCTCACACAGGCTTAGCTTGGCTTCAAGCTGGGCCCTTCACACGCGTGGAGCTGGTGTGGGACGAGGGACCAGGGTCTCTCAGGGTCTCTGGCTGATTAAAAGCGGCTCGGTGATTGGCACGCACAGTCCAGAGCATGCAAGAACCCGGACTCTGGCGGACTTTGCAGGCCAAAAGGCTCCGAGAAGACCCAGAAGACGGACGCTAATTGACCCGCCATCCGAGGGTGTTCGGGAGCTCGTGGGGCCGTTGCATGGCATCATACCAATTAGCTACTGGGTTCCAATGTACCGCAAGGATGTAGACACATGTTATATAAGTGAATCGTTTTCAATACCGGCTCTTTTTTACCACACAAACGTAGGTAGACAAATCAGACCAGACCAGGCTTGGTCTAGGTGACACT
Organism: Ilyonectria destructans; assembly: GCA_020740775.1. NCBI lineage: Eukaryota > Fungi > Ascomycota > Sordariomycetes > Hypocreales > Nectriaceae > Ilyonectria > Ilyonectria destructans. Next base: position 1,614,056 of record JAHEWK010000011.1, read on the forward strand.
TGTTGATACACTGACAGCCATAATGACCCCAGAAGCTATCTCCAGTTGTTTCCCATGAATCGCCGCCACCAGAATTGACAACCCAACCTGCTGTAGAATCTAGACCCAATCTTGCCAACGCCACCCATGACATGTAACAACACATGCGATTTACAGATTTATATGGCCTTGCCATAAATTCTTAAGCAAAAGCGCCGACCAAAGCCATCAGTATCGAGCCAGCGACCACGCTGAGATATGCTTGTAACCTTTTCTTGCCCTTCAGCACCTTGTAACTCTTCTCCGTCAAAAAGTCCTCCGCCAGCAGCTGGACCAGGCCGGCGTAGAGCAACAGGCCTGCGGAGATGGCGTTCATGAAGCCAACGACCAAAAGTCCCCCCATGCTTTGGGGATCGTACAATCGATGCACAACCAGTCCAATGGCTTGTCCAATAGGTGTGGTAAGGCCGTAGGCCATGACCATGCACCAGGGACGAATCGATTTGCGAGGGAATTGGATTGCCGCGATCCGACTGCCCAGAGCTAGACCCTCGAAGGTCTGATGGAAGCCAATAGCAACCAAGAATACCACAAAGGCCGGTCCAGTCGCGACGGAAACGGCCATGCCAATAAACACACTGTGGAAGAGAATCCCGGCCTCAAGAAGGAGGCACTGCAGCATCATTCGCTTGTTCTCCTCGGGAGTCTTGGGCATCCCAGGCGATATGGGTGTCATGGGTGTCCGGGGCATGTCCTCTGGCTTGAGGGACGCATACGCACGGCGCTGCGAGTTGTGAGAGGAACCCGGGTCGAGCTCATCCATGTCCAGGTCCAGGTCCGAATCTCCATCATTGAAATCCTCTGTCAGCTTCATCGTCTCTCCTGCCCTTGGTGTAGATGATGGAAGCGGCGACACGCCCGCAACCAGTCCCTGAGTCTCAATATCATCCAAACAAATGTCGGGTGGCCTTGACCCAGCCCTGCGCTCCGCCAACCCGATCGTCTCTTGCAGCGTCGCATCGCTATCGGACTCGTCGTGCTCGTCCCACGACGAATGGTTGTGCGCGTGGGAGTGTCCTGCTCCTCGGGCCGTCAGGTACGACTCGACGCCAACAACAATGATGGCAGCGATCATGGCCACGAAGCCAGGTAAAGGCGGGTAGCCCTCGTTGAAGAAGTACGGCAGACATGGATCGGTCATCGACTCGAATGCGGTGGGGAGGAGGTGGACGAAAGCCGTTGCGATGAGCACGCCGGTGCCGACATGTTGGCAGTAGAAGATGATGGTCCTCTGCCGGCGGCCGGTCGTAGTGCGACGTGATATCAAGGGGAATCCGCAAGCTTGCATGTCCATTAGCATGTGCCGCCGTGCGCCGGGGGCATTTGCGGAACAGCAACGTACCTAGGGTGCTCAGCACGAGGATGAGAACCAAGGCGAACACGTGCGCCGACGTGTCGTAGGTTCCCTTGGTTCTTGATCCGCACTGCGGCTTCTCGCCATCCTCTTTTCGTCGCTGAAGCTCGGCGAGAATTAGATGCGTGGGAATGGACGTCCACGACTCTCCTGGAACAGCCCACCTCGGGTCAGCGAAAGGAGACGGGATGGGGGATTGAGGCGGATGGTTCGGCACACGCACCTCGAGGCTCCTCGTCCGGGGCGCTCATCTTGAAGCTGACTGAATCCCTATCTATGCGACGTTGTGGGAGTTCTCATGGCGGATTGAGGACACGATTGCAGCCTTTGCAGGTGAGCCGTCAGGGTTGAACTGTGGACACCAGATCGAAACGTTGTTGCGTCACAGCTGGCCGCGGCTGTTTGCAGCGGTGCGCATAATCCTCGGAAGATACCGGGATCTTGAGTTTGTCATGGCGGTGGCGCGCGCGTCTCGTTGACAAAAGTTTATGTCAAATTGGCCGTAAATACGAGGGGAGAAAAAGCCACGCGATTGTTGACGGTCTCTATTACCACCAAAAATCGACATCTTCAAAGTTGGCCAATATGTCAACGTACGGCGCATGCATGACGCCACCCCGGAGTGAATGAGGACCCGTGTGGCCGCTGGATGATCACCCATCAGGAGGGGCCCTCTAACCCCCATTCCCGTTGGAGCGTTGGAGGGGCCAGGGTGTTGTCTCATGGTCATGGTTTCAGCGTATGGCTGTCTTTCCCTGATATATATTTCTTCGTTTGAGGCGGTATACCGCCCTGTAATGTTTCCATCACTCGCTTCTATTTAAATAAATCTAGCCCTTCTAAAACTGTCACTACCACCATCTTCTTTCGGGGGAACCGTCGCTAATCGGGACCTGCATCTGCCAAACCCCCGGAATCGGTACAAGTCGCCCCGAACGGCCGGTTGCAGCCCGGAGGAGGATCCCGGCCGCCGTCACCAAGCCCAGCGACATGCTTGGATCTGGATCTGTGGGGGTGGGGAAACGCCGTTACAAACTGCTTCATGGAGAAAGACCGTGGAATCACCGGGAGAACACCGCTTCAATGCCGGGTATTGTCAGGCAACTCGCGCTTGATCCCCGGCAAAAGCGCTGTTCAACATCGGGTAGATGCAACACCAACACCACTCCATCCCCAGATGCCCCAGTCTAAGTCCACGCTTCCCCGGAGGTACCTCCACATTTACAGGCGAACCACGCGAAGCCGCATGTACTCGCTTTCACCCGGCCTCCGCAAAAAGTGGACATGGGATGGCAATCGGTGTCGTCTAGGCCGGGTGAATCGCGGTTGGCATTACCCAGTCGGACGAGCCGTCGACCGGGAGGCGGTTCACGATGTTGGACTCGGGGACTTAAAAGCGTCCTTCTTCCCGGGTTTGGCAGGATGATCTCCCCTCTCCTCATCCCCCTTCTGGCTCCCTCAGTTCCATAGTGTAACTGCCGTCAAGATGTCTTCCATCGACATTAAAGCCATTCTTTCCACCCTCACCCTTGAGGAGAAGGTGGGTTCACTTACTCCCTCGCCTCATACTCATGTTGTTCTACGCTAACATCCTTTTCAGGTCACTCTCCTCGCGGGCAAGGATCTTTGGGAGACCATTCCTATCCCCTCCAAGGGTGTTCCGGCAGTCAAGCTCTCAGATGGACCTAACGGTGCTCGAGGAGCCGCCTTCACTGGTGGTACCACGGCCGCTTGCTTCCCCGCTGCTAGTGCGATGGCCGCTACCTTCGATATTAACCTAGCCAAGCGAATTGGTGGTGCCCTAGCTGAGGAGGTTCACTCCAAGGGTGCTCGCTGCCTTCTCGCCCCTACCATGTGCCTCCACCGTCATCCCCTGGGTGGTCGCAACTTCGAGTCCTTCTCCGAGGACCCTCTCCTGACGGGCAAGATGGCAGCTCGCGTCGTCGAGGGACTCCAGGAGGAAGGCGTCGCTGCCACTGTTAAGCATTTCGCTGTCAACGAGCAGGAGACTGACCGTCTGACTGTCGATGAGACTGTCGACGAGCGAACTCTTCGAGAGCTCTACCTCCGTCCCTTCGAGATTGCCGTCAAGGAGGCCAAGCCCTGGGCTGTTATGACTGCTTACAACAAGGTCAACGGTCACCATGCCGACTCTCACCCCTTCACCCTGAAGCAGGTCCTCCGTGGAGAATGGGGATGGGACGGTCTGGTCATGAGCGACTGGGGTGGTGTGAACTCCACCGCCGAGTCCCTGGATGCTGGTCTGGACCTTGAGATGCCCGGCCCTACTCGCTGGAGGAAGTACGAGGATGTCATTGCTGCTATCAAGGAGGGCAAGATTACTGAGAAGACTATTGATGAGCGAGCTACTCAAGTTCTCATGTTCCTCGAGCGTCTCAAGTGCTTCGAGGATGCCACCATTCCCGCTGAGCAGGCCATTGACAAGCCCGAGCACCGGGCTCTTATCCGCGAAGCTGGCTCCAAGGGCATTGTTCTTTTGAAGAACGAGGACCAAGTTCTACCTCTGTCCAAGGACAAGGTCAAGGGCAAGAAGATTGCTCTGCTTGGACACGCCAAGATTGGTCTTGCCCACGGAGGTGGCAGCGCTTCACTCAACGCTCATTATAAGGTTACCCCTTGGGACGCCATGCACACTGCCCTTGGCGACAGTGTCGAGTTCTCATATGCTAAGGGTCAGTCTACTTCAAATGCAGCATTTCATTATCGAGTCATCGGCTAATAAGCGAACAGGAGCCCATACCTTCCGTACTCTCCCTCCCATCCCCGGTGACAATGTCGTCGGTCTCGACGGCAAGCCAGGATACACCTATAAGCTTTACGAGCCCGGCTCTTCTGAGCCCTATGAGACCCAGCACGGACACCCCGACTCCGATGTTAATGTCCTTAGCAGCTTTGGCTTCACCAACAAGAACGTGTCGCTGGAGGGCACTTTCACCCCTAAGGAAACCGCCACATACTACTTCACCTGCTCTGGTCTCGGACCCAGCAAGTTGGTCATTGATGACAAGGTTATCTACGAGCAGACTGAGAACTGTGGTGACGCTATGGGCTTCCTTTTCGGTGGCGCTCCCGCTCCCGAGATCAAGGTTCCTCTTGAGGCAGGAAAGCAGTACAAGATGCTGATCTTCACGTCTCCACCCGCTCCTAAGAATGCGAGCGAGGAGGAGGATCTTGGTATCCTTGCAGGACGAGTTGGTCTCCGAATCGGACACATGTCGGAGATCGAGCACGATAAGGATCTTCTCGCTGAGGCCATTGAGGTGGCCAAGGCCGCTGATATTGCCGTCATCTTCACCGGCCACGAGCCTTTCTGGGAGACTGAGGGTGAGGACCAGCGAAGCTTCAACCTGCCCAAGGACGGCAGCCAGGACCGACTTATCGCCGCTGTTGCCGCTGTTAACCCCAAGACCATCGTTGTTAACTCTACCGGTGTGGCCGTTGCCATGCCCTGGTGGGGCGAGGTTCAGGGTCTCATCCAGTCCTGGTTCGCCGGCCAGGAGTGCGGTAATTCCATTGCCGACGTCCTGACTGGAGCTCAGACTCCTGAGGGTCATCTCTCTTGCACGTTCCCCAAGAAGCTTGAGGACTGCCCCGCCCACGGAAACTTCCCCGGCGAGTACGTCGACGGCAAGCTCAAGGTCACTTATGAGGAGGGCGTCTTTGTCGGTTACCGACACTTTGATCGCCTCTCCGCTGATAAGGTCAACTTCCCCTTCGGATTCGGCCTGTCTTACACCACATTTGGCTTCTCCAACCTCGAGGTCAAGGAGTCTACCGACAAGTTCGCCGTCAGCGTTAAGGTTGCCAACACTGGCAGCGTCGTCGGTGCTGTCGCTGTGCAGGTGTACGTTGGCAGCGCCGAGACTGCTGAGGAGAACCCTATTAAGCAGCTTGCCGCTTTCAGCAAGGTGACTGTCAAGCCTGGAGAGACCGCCACCGTTGACATTCCTGTCAGCGCTCGCGATTTCTCCTTCTTCGATGTTACTTCACAGAAGTGGGTTGTCAAGGAGGGAGACTACAAGTTTATGATTGGAAAGTCGGCTACTGATATTGTTGCGGAGTCCACGGTGGCCGTCAAGGGACAGTCTTTTGGCCTTTGAAGCGTTGCATAATATAGATTAGCGGAATTGAATACGAATTAATGATGTATCAAACCTGGCCGGCTGTCGTTGTTTGTTAACTCTAAAATGCCCGCCTGCTTGGCTGCTTGATTTAGGATACTCCTGTGTCGTGATTTAAGTTCTGTATTGCTTACTCTCGTATTCAAACTCTCTCGGAATCAAGAAATTGTCATGAGTGACGTTATGATTCTGTCATGGAGGTAGTGCACTTTATTAGAGGTTGTTCTCTGTTCACACACAATCAAGGTAACTATTGTCCTAGTCTTGAAGTAACCCCAACTACGACCCCGAATAAACACCACCATCCCCCACAATGAAAAAAAGTCACATGCCACTTGTTTGATCTTGGATGCATATTCCCCGTGGTTTTGAAACTGATAACTGGGTTCTATTGTACAAACACATCAGGTGATAAACAATGGTCCAACCATAATTCAACTACTCCTACCCTACACGATGTGACGACGCATCCGGATCAGACTGGAAGCTTCTCACTTTCAGCCTCGTGAAGCTGGTGGTGCACAGACCAACGCGGGCCAATTACCAGGTCGCTGCGGGGTCGACCATCGAATGAGCTAGAAATCAGCTCTGGCCCTTTTCTTCCCCACCACGCAATTCCTAAGGCGACGACTGATCTCCTTCACAATCCAGAGACACTGAACTCTGAACAAACCGCACACTTTTTCCCTCGACGATACTGATTCTGCCGCTACCGACCCGTTCGAAACTCCACAAGCGACCTACGTCATGTCTTCCGCAGACGAGCTCAAGGCTCTGGGCAACAAGGCTATTGCCGAGAAGAACTTCGACGAGGCTGTGTATGTTTAGGCGGGACACCTCCAGGATGGACTGCGAAGGAGAAAGCTAACAGTTGCGTAGCGACAAGTTCACCCAGGCCATCGCCCTGCAACCCGAGAACCACATCCTCTTCAGCAACCGATCTGCAGCCTACGCCTCCAAGAAGGACTGGACAAATGCTCTTCAGGATGCTGAGCAAACGACACAGATTAAGCCCGACTGGGCCAAGGGCTGGGGACGAAAAGGTGCTGCCCTGCACGGAAAGGGTGACCTGCTCGGGGCCAATGATGCGTACGAGGAGGGTCTGAAGCTCGATGCCAACAACGCTCAGCTTAAGAACGGCCTGGCCTCGGTCCAGAAGGCCATGGAGGCCGAAGTTGGTGGTTTGTGTTCCTCGACCGAGTCTACAGAGAGCTTTGATTACTGACAGATCACATAGGCGGCGTTCCCGGCAACGGAGCTGACCCCATGGGCGGCCTCGGCCAGATGTTCAACGATCCCAACCTGATCCAGAAGCTCGCTTCGAACCCCAAGACCAGCTCGTTCCTCGGCGACCCCGCCTTCATGGCGAAGCTCCAGGCTGTGAAGAACAACCCTCAAGACGGTGAGATGCTCTTCTCCGACCCACGGATGTTGACGGTGATGGGTGTGTTGATGGGCGTGGATATGGAGCTCAGGGAGAGCGACCCGAACGCTCCCCAGGACTCGCCGATGCCCGATGCCCCCTCCGAGCCCAAGAGGCCCGAGCCGACCCAGAGGGCCCCCGCTCCTGAACCCCGGGTTGTGGAGGAGGTGGAAGAGGAGGTGGATGAGGAGGCTCTTGAGAAGAAGAAGGCCAAGGAGGCCGCCGACAAGGAGAAGGCGCTGGGAACCGAGAACTATAAGAAGCGCAACTTTGACGACGCTATTGCGCACTACGCCAAGGCGTGGGAACTGTACAAGGACATCACCTACCTGAACAACCTGGGCGCCGCCTACTTTGAGAAGGGAGACTTTGACAAGTGTATCGAGTCATGCACCCAGGCTATTGAGGAGGGTCGCGAGATCTATGCTGACTTCAAGGTCATCGCAAAGAGCTACGCCCGTATCGGAACTGCCTACGAGCGCAAGGGAGATCTGGCTCTGGCCGTGGAAAACTACAACAAGTCCCTGACGGAACACCGCACACCCGAGGTCCTTAACAAGCTCCGCGCTGCCGAGCGAGCTAAGACTGAGGCTGCGCACACGGCTTACATCGACCCTGCCAAGGCTGAGGAGGCCCGTGAGGAGGGAAACAAGAAGTTCAAGGAGATGGACTTCCCCGGCGCTGTTGCGGCGTACTCGGAGATGATCAAGCGAGCCCCTCAGGATCCCCGAGGCTACAGCAACCGAGCCGCGGCCTTTGTCAAGCTCTTCGAGTTCCCCAGCGCGGTGGATGACTGCAACGCCGCTATCAAGCAGGATCCTTCCTTCATCCGAGCGTACATCCGCAAGGCTCAAGCTTACTTCGGCATGCGCAAGTACTCGGACTGCGTGGATGCCTGCACTGAGGCACAGGAGGTTGACCAGGAGCACCACAACGGTGCCAACGCCCGGGAGATTGAGGGACAGCAGCAGAAGGCTTTCTCGGCCATGTACTCTGCCCGTGACAACGAGACGGAGGAGCAGACTCGGGAGCGATTGATGAACGACCCCGAGGTGAGTTTTACCACTGTCTTGCAATGTAATGACAAGAACATTCTTACTAACATTGTCCCCTCACCTAGATTATGAGTGTTATGCAAGACCCCGTGATGCAGTCAATTCTGCAGCAGGCTCAGTCTGACCCTGCTGCTCTCCAGGAGCACATGAGAAACCCCCAGGTGCGGTCCAAGATCCAGAAGCTGATGGCTGCTGGTGTGATCCGGGTTGGCCGATAAATGGCAGCTGGCGGAGACTTTGCCTTTTCATGGTTGGAAACGAGTGAAGGGAAATAGCGAGGATGGGTCTTTGAAGGCGCTTCCGCGGAGTTGTACGGGAAACGAGGGACGTGGATTTTTGTGAGATTACGAGTTGAAATTGGCGAACCTCTGAGAATCCTTGGCGTGTACATAATAACAGGTGGATGGTTGCTAATGAGAAATGAACCCATTCAAGCCACGGCAACATTTACGCAACATTGTGTGTGTGGATGCGGCGCCGGATGGAGGCCTCGTACCACGCGGCAAGAGGCCGCGGACGTCTCCGATGGTGCTGCATATGTAAGGTACGGTACAGAACTGACTATGCCTCGCGTCTTGCCTTAGTGTCGCGTAGTGGTTGGCAATGGTTTGTGGGTATCAGACGCCGCTGATGCTGAAATGGGGCGGAAAAAGAGGAATGGCACCGTTTCTGCCGTCGGCCAAATTGGGAGATGCAGAGTCTATTAGTCTGTACAACTAACTTGGAATGGATGCGGAGGTACAGATACGTATAGGCCCATTCAGGTACTTGTGTAGCGACTCCAGTTAGTAATGGGCGGTGGATAGATACAATGGATAAAACGGAGGCATCCGCGTGTAAGTAGCGGGAGTTGAGGTGTGCCTTTCGGTTATGCGCTATGACGTGGAGTCCAGGTCGGGGAGCCGGTTACAAAAGAACAATGCACATAGGAGCAAAGACCTAGCGGGATGTACGTTATCGGATTCAAAAGGAGCAACAAGCAGCAATAGTCAAGGTCATACCCGGGGTGTTTACGATGTGAACGACACGTGGAGGGCACGAGGACGGCAGCGCGGAGACGCAGGGGCAGAACGTGGGAGAACGTGGACGACACGTTTGAAAAGCCACGAGGAAGAGGGCGAGGCAACAGCGCCAGCGCCAACGCTAAAGGCGATGCAAGACGACGAGAACAGAAGATATGGAGACAATGCCCCACGGAAGCAAAAAGAAAGGACCGAAGAAAAAAAAAACTAAATAAAAAGATACCGGTCTGGGGAATGAGGTGACATGCTGCCAAGCCGCGCCGTTGTCGAACCGAAAGAAAACATGCTACTTTTACTTCAGAGTAGGTAGTCGAGAATAGTCGACAAATCGCGGGGCAGGGTTGGTCATGGGAAGCAGGGCAAAAAGGACGACTGTGCATGTCCCATCTGCGCTTGACATGGGAACATCTGCGCATCGGTGCATCACCAGCATCGCGACAATGCCCGGCACTTGGCCGCAAGAGGGAGTGACTCAGGGCAAGTGAGTGGAGATGGCGTCGCCCAAGGCGGTTTTTTGCTTCTGCTTTGAAGCCTGCGACTGCAACGGCTGATGAGTCCACTTTCCTGAAGAAGCGACAAGTCGTCTTGTCGGGGCTGGCGTCTTTCTGCATCCTGCTCGTCCCGCTCCATGTTTTCTTTTTCGCCCATTTTGCTCTGCGGGCTGGACACCACCCCGCTTCAGAAATGCGTCCCGGGCGTCCAACCAACCCGAGGTGTGTAACACGCTCCCAACGCACGCGGCGGCGTGGCGGCGGGTATTTGGGCTCGCCGTCGACTGATCATTGATGGGCTCGACCGGCTGCGGGCCTCTGCCAATATGAGGCAGGCTAGCAGAAGCGAGGGCAATGGCATTGAAGACGGGTAGGGGAAAAAGCAAAAGGATGCGTGTTTCCCAAAGCAAAAAGAAAAGAAAAAACTACTACGCTGTAAAGCCAAAGTCGGCAGTAACGGGGCGATGTGACACCGGCCCATGAGGATGGGATAGTGGCATCGGCCGGCGGAGGCTGGTCAGCAACGAATCCGTCTGGCTCCATCTCGCCTGACAAGCGACAACAAGCGACAACCAGAGACGAATAGAGATCGAGATCGTCGGTGATGAAACAGTCGTGGAGGACTGGAGGTTCGGACGTTACAGCAGGACGTAGCAGGCGGCGACGCCGTGGAATAGTGAATTACGACATGTGCTTTTTTGGGCTTGCTTTCTTTCTTTTTAGTTTCATTATCTTCAGCAGTCTTCGGCAGTCCTCACACCCCCTTCGTCGGGACGCGGTGGGGTGGACAAAGCTGTCCTTTTCAAGGGCGGTACTATATACGTCACATAGTACAAAGTCGACGGGCTGGGGTTAGAGGAAGGGGATGCCAAGGGGCTACGGGATACGATTCTGCATTTGCGTTGAAGATAATCCCTGACTGCAGCGGTGTCACTGATGGCGACACTGGCACTGACAGTCGATGAGATGAGATGCCATGGGACGTTTGATTCCGATTTATCACAAAACGACTTGTTCTCTGGAGTCTAGGCCCGGGGGCTCGCAGGATGACGAAGGAGAGTGGATGGATGGACGATACTGGGGTTGAAGCACGATGCTCTTCCAGGCCCCATCCTTGCTCGAGCTCTGACTTGAGGCCACGAGATGCCACAGAAGGAAGGAAGCCTTGGAACCATCGTCATATTCTGCAACAGCCGCCGCCCACGCTCGGGGACGCGGCGTCGTCGAGCTTTGAGGCTCCGAGGCTGTGGCTGCGAAGCTCGTGCCAGCGGAGGTCCCGGCCGGCGCCGCCTCCGGCACCACACCCGGGCGTGTTCCGACGAACGTCAACCCGTGTTGGTGTTGGTGTTGGGACGAGTGGCAGGAGCTCGCCGGAGCGTTGGTCCTGGCGCCCCTGGCCCATCGGACCTGCGGAAAATATTTGGGATTTTCGTTCGGTGCTTAAGTGCGTGTGTGTCCGTGTGTTGGTTTGGACCTTCAGCGGGATGGGAGAGTGAGAGACCGTTGCTAGGATGGACCAGCTACGGAATCCCTGGAGGCGTGACAGAAGCCGGGACGGGAAACCCGGAGAGGCAAGCCTTCTGTCTGTAACCAGGGATCAATACAACTGAGCTCAAGTTCCCGCCCCTGCTAATCTTTGTCAGGGGGCCCGGTGAATTTGATTGATGAGAATGACGAAAGTGAAGAAAAAGAAAGGGTCCTTGACCGGGTGTAGCAGGATGGAGGACATGGCGTCGCGGAATCTGATGATCCAGAGTTTTTGGCCCACGCCTGTGTGTTCCGGGGAGCTAGCAAGATAGCCATGGCTAGGGGCTTAGGGCGGACGATCATGGGCAGCGCGAGCGACATTACTCCGTGGGGTAAAACGGGCCTGGCCCTTGACTAGGCGTCGTTGCTCAACTTAACTGAGGGAGGGGGGTGTTGGCCTAGGCTCTATTTCGCGATGGCGGCCGAGGGATTGTAGCTTGGGGTTTAGAGGGTGCGTGAGGAATGGTACGCTGAGGGACGACGCTTGGACAAGAGGCGTCGAGTGGCAACTCGCAGGTTGTGATGTATCATGTTTCTACTTTCAGGAACAGCAAGCGTTCGTTTTGGTGCACGAGGCGACGCAAGGCAAGGCAAGGCAATCTACAGCACCCATGCCCGGCCCAATTTCATGTGTGCATCGACTCCGGGTAGGGTCGCGCAGCTGCTGTGACCGGCCTCTGGTGTCATCTAACCGTCTCACGCCTCACATATCGTGTTGTTGGTTGGTGACCGACGTATTCGGGTGTTGTTGGAATAGGCTGATAAGTGCTTTTGGGGCTGAGGCTCGGCCTAGATTTGGGTCGGATGCAAACTGCAGTTGGATGGCCGCCCATGTGCGCCTATATGCGAGTTACATTGACCATCACACCCTATCTGTCCATTCATCCCGCGGCATCGGGTTGTTGGGCCAGGCACATATATGCAGGATTGCTGCGGTCCAACGGCAACTACTTGCAACTGCAGTCCGGAACTCTCACCCACGAAACCTCCGGTCCATGACATCCCGCGTTCCGGCTCGACGACGCCGAGATGATTCCACGCTCGATTGACGCCCGGCTATCGAGCAAGGGCCAGACGGGATTACACGTTGTGGCACCAGGTAGGGAGGATGACAGGCCGGGGCCGGGAAGAGGACGGGATGGGACAATGGGAGCCTTTTGCTCGATGGGCATTGATGGGATTCTTTCAACGGCCTGTAAGAGGCGAGGGATCGCGTATCAGCCGCCGCAGATGCATGCGTCACATGCATTGGGTGGTCGTACTATGTATGGTGTGGTATGTTGAAGGATGCATCTTGGGCCTTTGGCCCCATGATGGTTATGTCAACGGCAGCACCCCCCCAGAAAGGTCGCTACAGGCATGAACTGGGAGGGTGCCTAGAAAATAAATCACGTATTTTTCCTAGGCTCTGATCCGACCAAAAAGCAAAACCACCGCTGCGTCTTGCGTCTTGAGGCCACGGGCACGCCAGAATGTGCCTATCCCCCGCCCCTTGCGGGAAATGCAAAAATGGCCTAGGATGGGTGGGAATAAGGGAAGAAAAAGAAAAGAAAAAAAAAACAAAATAGCCCCAGGCGCATGGCATGGCAGGCATGGGGGCGGAACAACGAAAGATGAGAGTGCCAAACGGCGCCTACTCCGACTTTGGCCGAGTCCGACTGGTCATATCCTCTTACCGCCTCTTCATCCCCTAATTTACAATGGCTTCTAGGCTGGCTGGTGCTGGACGGAGCATGGAACATGGAGGGAGAGAATCGCATAATGGAGAATCAGCGGATGGAGAAATGGGTTTCTTATGGGGACACCAAGAATCGTGTGTGGTTGACGTAAACGGATGCGTGCTTCATAACGTGCAGCAGTCATGACGGCGAGAGTGAGCGAGTCGCTGCGGCACAGCACAGCACCAGCCCAGTGGCCCGGTGCGGACCGGGCTTTCACGTCCGTGTGAGAGATTTCTCACGAGGAACGGCATCCACTTGCCCTGGCATTGTCCAGCGCTAAGCCCATGTCGCATGCCATGCCATGTTGTGATGCTGTGTCTTGGCATCGCATCCACCAGCGACGTCGACGAAAGACGAGATGAGACCTTGCTGAACCAGGTGCAGGGCGCCACTATAGAGCCCTAGGCGCTATAGCACAGGGCACCGAGATGCCATCCGCCGCTATTGGCTCTCGCGGGCTCCGCACCTGGAACAGCGAGGAAGTTTCGCATTTTTCTGGAAGCGGCGAAGCAAAGAGCATTGGACCACTGGAGCCCGGGCCTCACCTAAGCCTACACGGCCAACATCCGGGATGACCCAGGACAGAAGATGAGGCAGTCTTCGGTGGCGGTGGCCCGCGGGCACAGCACACGAAGAAGGGGCTTCATTTCCGCTAATGCGTTGCTGGCCAGTCCGTATTGTCCCGTTGGCGGTTCTTCCATGCTTTGGGCGCTGAGAGTGCGTGCTCCGGCCACTGAAATGGCTGGGACGACCCCCGGACTGGCGGCTGGCCGGTGAGTGACGGTCGCGTGAGGTGTGCAAAAGGTGTGAGGGGCCGGCCGCCATCATCTTGGTTCGGTACATCCAGTGCTGGGATGTGCGAGTCCCGCTGGACGGAGGATAATTAGGTACCTTAGCTGAGTACCGTCCTTGGGTTCCGTACCGTGGGATCGTACCGCACCGGAGCAGCACCGCAGCACCGCAGCACCGCAGCACCGCAATTTAGTGCCTACGTAGCACCAACGCAGCCCGCTACCCGAACCGTTGGCAATGGAAACGACTTTATTCGCAAGGGCATGGCTGGATTCAGGGCCGCCAGCGGGGTGGAGTGGAGGCCTACAGGGGCGCCCACTGCCCAATTCAACGGCCTGGTCGCCCTCTGCCCAATTCAACGACCTGGCTTGTGCCCGTTCCTGTTCCTGACAGCCACCGCACGCAGCGTCGTCCCCGGTGGCTCTGCCGACGGCGCTTTTTCCCACGTACCGAGCTAGCTACCGACAGAATTGGCAATGTGGGAGACAGGGAGTGGGTTCGTGCAAGGGTGCCGCTGAGCGTCGTCCACTTGGGCCGAAGTTGAAGCCTCTTCGTCGACGACGCCGCCGTATTCCCACGGCCGGGACCCTCCTGAGTCCTCAGTCAGTCCTCACCCCCAACCAACACCAACGCGCCAGGCCCAAGCCGACGCCTAAGCCCAAAGCTCTGGGGATGGATCATGGATGGTCAGGCACGTACAGGAGTCAGTGCATTTGGTGCAGTGTGTGGGCAGGCAAGCAACCAGCCAGCCGGCCAGCCAAGGTAACTGCATGCGAATGCATCCGTATCCGAACCCACGCGATGGAGTAACTTAATACGTACTGCCGACGCACTTACACCGCGGTACGAAGTACGGGTACCGATACTCGGCTGTCCGCGCACTTACATGGCAGGTACGGGTACGGACTATCGGGTTATTTCACCGCGCACAAGCAAACACGGCTTCTTCACGGGCGGCCAGCCGGGTCGACCGTTGAACTCCGCCGCTGCATCATTCCATTCCGCCAACTCGGAAGTTCTCGTCGACGGCTCTCAACCGAACGCTCCACGGGGATGCGCCATCTACGGTTTGCCCCGAGCTGAGTCGTTCTCTGCGGCGCCTCGCGGACCTTCGCAACACCACCCTCACGACCCATTGCAACCTCTAGGCCCGTCACATCTCACAATTAGCCTCGCCCTTACACGCGAGAGCCATGCGACGTGCGTGATGCGTGATGCGGCCGGCGCCCTCCTCCACGAGGCCGCTCGCTCTCTCATTCACGAGTCTATCACCGCGATCCTGGTGAACCCACTAATGAATCCATAAACCCATGATCCATGATGAAGAGCAGCCGCCCAAACCACAGGCCCCTGCCCTGTCTGTCCTCTCTTCTCCTCGCCCTCGTTTTCGCGGGTCTCGACCTGTCCGTGATGGGAACATGACAGGTCCTCTTCCACCCTGTCCTCGCTCTTCCTCGACTTCCCTCCCCCCCCCCACAACAAGGCTGGGCTGATACCCACCTTTCTCCAACAAACGCCGGGACCAGCGTCGAGTGACGACAGGAAAGCTCCGCCAACTCCACGGGGTGTCCGCAAAACCCAGCAAAAGCAAAGGAGCCCCTGCCTACCATCGTACGACTTCTGTACAGCCATGAATCTCCTCGCTCGCAACGGCTTGGGGACAGCCACGAGGAATCATCGGCTTGTGGAGAAGCAGAAGATTTTTTTTCCTTTGTCCTCAATCTCTGCTTCGATGCCTGCAGGTCCAGTTTGACCAGGGGGTTCGGAACCATGGATGCCATCGAGGATAAAACATCTGGGGAGGACGCTCAATGTGTCGATTCTGCTTCCGTATCCTGTCCGAGTCGAATCCCTCTTTATAAACCACCTCCCCCTCCCTTGTTCTCATCATCATACTCTCCTGGTGTATTACTCGGCCGGCCGTCATTAACAAGAGCAGCAACCATCAACATCTCAATTGCAATAATACATCCTTGCCCGAGAGTCCCTGGATCAGTCGTTGCTGTAGTATAACTACTCCATCTCATCTCATCCATCAACACCCTCCGATCCTCCATCACATACAATCACAATGGCTTTGTCATACCAACAGAGCAAGCTCATCCGGGGCACCATCCCGGCCCTCACCGACCATGGAGAGCGTATCACCACCATCTTCTACCGCAACATGCTGAGGGACCACCCCGAGCTTAACGACTACTTCAACACCGTCAACCAGGCCAACGGTCGTCAGCCCCGTGCCCTCACTGCCGTTATCCTCAGCTACGCCCAGAACATCAACCACATTACCGAGCTCATCCCCAAGATGGAGCGCATGTGCCACAAGCACTGCTCCCTGGGCATCATGCCGCAACACTACGCCATCGTAGAGAAGTACTTGATTGCCGCCTTCTCCGAGGTTCTCGGCGCTGCTATGACTCCCCAAGCGAGAGAAGCTTGGGTCAAGGCTTACTGGATGCTCGCCAAGATGCTCATCGGCCGCGAGGCCCAGCTCTATCGCGACTTCGATAAGTGGCAGGGCTACCGCAAGTTCCGCATTGAGAAGAAAGTTGAGGAGTCTGAGGACATCTACTCCTTCTACCTCGTCCCTGTTGACGGCAAACGCCTGCCCAGCTTCCTGCCTGGCCAGTATGTCTCCGTCCAGGTCAAGATCGCCGAGAAGGGCTACCTTCAGTCTCGCCAGTATTCCCTCAGTGACGCTCCCCGACCTGACTACTACCGCGTCACCGTCAAGCGTGACCAAGGCATCCACATGAGCCGTTCCGGCCGCTTCCTGGGCGGTGCCGCCCTCACCCCTGGTGTCATGTCCAACCTCCTCATTGACATGAAGGAAGAGGGTGACCTTGTTGAGCTCACCCACCCCGCCGGCGAGTTCTTCCTCGACACGAACAACACCTCCAACGTCCCCATCGTCCTCATCTCCGCCGGCGTTGGTGTCACTCCCATGATGTCCATCCTCAACACCGTCTCAGAGCGCCAGCCCCACCGCCCCGTCTCTTGGATCCACGGATCCCGCCGATCTGTCCCCTTCTACGACCAGATCCGCCGCATCTCCCGCAACCGCCCCAACTTCCGTTGCAACATCTTCAAGACCCACCTTGCCGAATCCGATATCTATGGCGTCAACTACGACCACGACTTCCGGGTGGACCTCGCCAAGGTCGATAAGGACGACCTGTGGCTGTGCAACGGTTCTGCTGAGTACTATGTCTGCGGCCCTGAGCAATTTATGCTTGAGATGGCTGAGTACCTCAAGTCTAAGAAGGTCGACTCCTCCAGAATCAAGTTTGAACTCTTCAGTACTGGTGACATGGAGTTCAAGGTTGACACCCTGAGCATCATCTCTAGCAGCGACAGCAACTCTGCGCCGAGAACCTCAAGCTCTGAAGCTGCCTGCCCCGTGAGCGGCGCGAGCTCGCTCGCCGGTGCCTGCCCCTTCAAATAAAGATAATGCTTCTCTGTTTTGCTATCTATTGTCTTGTTGGTGGCTCCGGACGGGCACCGGCTTTCTCGGGAGTTGATTGGAGTTTGTGTTTCTTGGGCGTCGTCTTTTCATGTACTCTTTCGATTCTCGGCCATTTTTCTATCTCTTGTTTTTCATCATCAATATTGTTAAAATTACGGCCTGAGGGTATTGTGGCATTGCGGATTATACAACGAAATGAGCGGGTAACCTAGAGGCGAACGCGGAGGGCGGGTGCAAACAGCGAAAATGACCTACAGAACTTGTCCTTGTAATACCAGAAGGAAAGGAAATACAAATAATTTGCTTCGATCAACGAGTGTCCACTCCACCCCAACCGTGAAATCATCAGGGAAATAAGCCAAACAAAATAAGATCATAATGAAATAAAACAATTTCCAGTTCGTCAACCTCCGCCAAGTCCATCAATTTCCCCTGTACAAATGTAAAAGAGATGAGAGTTCCTAGCACCTGTCAAAATGATGCCCGAGTGGCTGGCACCCTTAGCAGGGGGAAGCCGGTCTAGTGAAGAAATCATTCGACGTCATAATGAACAAGGCCAGGAACCCCCCGGGACCGAGGCGTCCGAGTCAGCCGAGCAACTACGTATAGCCGTGCAGATTCCGCATATGCTTTTGGAGGTTGTCACGGCGCGTGAACGTCTGACCACACTCCGTACAGACGTGATCCTTATCGAGGATCCCCATGCGTCTGGCGTACGATTTGTGAGCGCTGCGGTAATGTCGGTCCATGTCCCGTTGCTCAGCTCGTCTTGTCCCGCATGCTGGATCCGCCTCACACTTGACAGGTCTGTTATGGGTCTTCATATGCTTGCTGGGGTTAGAACTCGGTTAGCTACTGGCAATGCTTATGACCTCGGCTAGAGGAAGTCGCGGTGAGTAAACGCACTTGAGTTCAGTTGGTCTCTCAAAGGATTGGGTACAATCTTCACTCTCGCACCATAGTCGATTAGGTTCGGGTGAAGACGCAGATGGCTGGGCTTGGTCTGATATGAGGTTATGGCGTTAATGTTTTAATTGTTGAAAGTGTGATGAAAGGAGAAAACGCACCGTGATACGGATCTGGAGAATAGTAATTGGTGAAGTCCTGGGCAGCAGAGCTTGGCCCAGGATCACGAAGGAGAGTCGATGGGTCAACGGTGGCTGGCTGGGATGAGAGGCTGTTGTAATAATCATGGATGTCCTGCTGGTCTTGGATGGTCCCGGCCACAATTGTGCTTGGGCCGGGGGTCAAGAACTGGCGGTCTCGTCGCTACTGGTCTTGACTTGGATCATCCTGGCCAGACGGCCCTGGCTCAGCCGTGTAGTAGGTGTTTGGGTACGGCGCCTCTTCCTGGTACTCAAGGAGGTTAGGGTCGATGGGTATGTCGTCGTAGTGAGTCTGGCGGGACTTCCCAGACCGTTTGCGGCTACTGGATTTGCCGTCCTTCTTCCCCATGGTTGCAAATATTGTCGTTCGTGAGTTACCACGGACTGCGTTGTCCTCGTCAGTAAGAGAGGGTCGTGGATGCATTCCAAGGCGATATTTACATAATAGAAGCTGGACGAAATCTTGATGAGACTGAGGCGAGATCCGTGTTAGCAAAGGCGTGTCTTCTTTTCACTAGATGGTTGGCCCAAGATCCTGGTAACATACTGGATTGGCTCGGTTGCGCGCCAAACGACAGCACGGAGTTTCTCGACTTTGGCTGGATAAAGGGAAGATGAGTAAAATCTTGGAAACTCAGTCTTGATGTGAGTGAAGGTGAGATATAGCAGGTTCGTCGGTTAGAGAAAGCTCCTCTCTTTTATACCGCTTCTGTATCTCCGGTGGCGCAGAGAGGCCGTCCAGAGGCCACAAGAGGCCCTCGCCTGGAATTGGAATTGTAAATTCCAGCCGGCCTGAGATAGGAAAGGGTAGCACTGAGAACCAATAGAACATTCAAGAAACTTGGGTGGATATAGTTGCTCAATTGCGTACGACGCCTTGGCGTTGGTTGGTGATGACTTCAGGCCTACCCGCCGCTCTGCCTCGTTGCCTTCGCGGTCGCGGCCCGCCTGAGGCCACAACCGGTGAGAACACGGCGACTGGTTGGATGCCTGATTCGTGACATTGAAAGATTAGGCATTGAGCTAACCTTGATCCAGAAGCAGAGAGACACGTAGAGGCCGTCGGTTGGGTTCTCGGGGGGTTTGTTGGTGTGCTGCCCCGCGCGTGGTGATGGGCCTCCGAGCCTCACGACGGGCCTCTTGTGGGGGTTCGGCATTGCGCGAACCGGCTTTTAGCCCATGGTGTGGATGAGAAAGCGTCTCGTTTGAAAAGTATGAAGGAGCTGGGATATATAACAAAGCCTGGGGAATGGAAGGAATCATTAGAGCCACTCAACCAACTTTGCCCCTCAGCGCTCTGAGAACACATCTACCCATCTGCCTCAAGACATTTTGTTCCCTGAGATCATACTTGCTTACTCAATCAATTGATGCAATGGATCTGACACCTCCCACCTCGCCTCAGCATGGTAAATTAGATCTGGTTATATTCAAGCCTAAACAGCTCCGTCGCTTCTATGAACCTGTCGTTCTCTTCAAAGCCCTCAACGACATCTCACGTAAGTGGGGTAGAATTCGATTGCCAGACCGTTCCCCCACCCCCGAGACGGACGAAGAGAAGTTTCAACTGTTCCTTGACAAACTCGCTCTCGTTTGCGATCGGGAAAAGTGTGGCTCCACGGTCACGGCTGTTACCGTTCTGGACCAGGAGGAGGATGTTCTCACTTACGTCTTCGCTTGCAACCAAATCTCAACGTCTGGACTTGAGAAAACGAAGAATTTCGTGCTTGAGCTGCTCAAAAAGGTAGAAGGTTTCAACAACCTTGAGCCGGCTGAGAAAATTGGAGTTAGGGAGGACATCCGCAATTTGATTCTGGCATTCAATCGACCAAGGGTTGAGTGCTACATGAGAAGTCTGCTGCAAGAGCTGGAGAATTGCATCGAATCATGCAATCACATTGAATACGATGACAGTAAGCGAGACCCAGGAATAGACCACCCATTCTAAGCAAACTAATGCTCGTCATAGTCTCACAAATTGAGAGAAGCTTGAAAGAGCTACACATGTCTATTGGCGACGGCGTCGGCAAGAAGACTATTGAAGCTGAATGTATGCTGAACCAGCCCGAGTAACAACAAACGTAACTAAAGAAAATGTACAGACCTTAACTCTTCCCTTCGCTACCTCCGAGAAATCAATGATTTTCGAAAGGCTCCCATGAAAAACTTCATTGACGAGCGAGCAACCGAAGGTCGCCTGCCTGACCATAAGACCATGTTCTGCTGGGCGGAGTTGCGACACAACCTGACCCGCCTACTTACCTACGAGAAAACTGTGGCAATCTTCATTACCACAGAGGCCAAATGGCCAGAGTTGTTCCAGGAGATAGAGGTCAAGGCAGTTATTTCCAGCCGTCCAGATGCTAACCCGCTGGGTAAGAAGAGCGAGAATGCGCAAAGCATAATCGGACGCATGTCTTCCGAGATTCTAACAATTCAGAAGTATCGGGGGCTTTCTCTGAAGCTCGAGGCAGAGCCGTACCATTTAAATGATCGAATTGCAGAGCAGTGTCAGAAAGATAGATTCAGACCAATCGTGCATTGCGAAGTCTTGCTCCTCAACTGGATTCTCGTCAAGTATACCGAGCCGATCTTCTTCCAAAAATGGAGGTACATCGGGACCAGCAAGGGACCATGCAAATTGTGCCACTACTACTTCGAAGCTCACCCGAGCCCAATAAAAGTGCGCCCTGCTCACGGAAACGTGTACGCGAGCTGGAGGTTCCCTGACTTGACCAGGGCCCAGGGGGACGCGGGCATGCGAGGACGGCAGAACATTTTCAATTCGATGATCGAAGCGGTTCGGAATGATGCTTTTTCGATCTTGGAGGAAAAATCGCCACTTGGGAAATCGCATGATTCAAATACGTACACATTCGTGTCACACCCGGAATCGGACTGTGAGGTGGAAGCTGAGGGAAGCGAGACATCCGAGATTGAGGAGTTGGTCGAACAGTTCGACGCTGGGCTCGGTTTCACCAACACACCGAAGACCGATGGCCTTGCACTGCCCAGCTCGGATGATGAGGAGGGAGGCACGAGCTTGGTCTGAAATCCGACTTGAGAGACTGGGGGAGAGTATCGTTGATCTGTTTTTATTGCTCCGTTATTTTAGATGATTTCTTTGGTAGTTATCAACGTATAGTTAAATTATCATGTTCTACTTGAAGCTATTGTATGCTTCATAGGCTTACTTAATAATCGTTTCGCTTGTGCCACGGCGCCGATGCCTCCAGGATGTCCTTGTGAAGCTGGGAGTCTCCAGCAATCTTGAAAATCTCATCGATAGCACCGATGCGCTGCATGAAGAGAAGGAACCCAACCCACACAAAGTCCGCGTAGCTGACCGTCTTACCCAGGAAAAATGGTCCCTCCTGGTTCTCCTTGAGGAGAGCTTCGACCTCACGGAAGATTGGCTGGCCAGCATCCCAAGCGAATTGACCGCCGCGTTCCTTTTCCAACTGCTCCAGGGGCATACCCGCCATTTGTGGACGCGTTTTGTACCAGTGCTCAATACCTCTTTCGCTGAGAAGCTCTCTGGGGACTGAGAGGAAGTAAATTCCACGGAGTGCCTCCATAAGGCGGGGCATGATAGTCTCAAGCTTGGCCAGGGTTGGGGAATCCAGGTGAATGGACGGCTCAGGGTGTAATTCTTCAATCCGCTGGACGATCTTGCGGGAATCCATCAGGTACGTGCCGTCGAGGAATCTGACAGTTGGAATGGTCCATGTTCCTGTTGCTGGGTTGGCAGGGACGCTGATGACGAAATAGACCATTAGCGTTACCGCAACACGTCTAAGTGCTCATTTCAGACATCTCAACTTACTGGGGCTCCAGCGTGGGCTTGATGTCGGGGTATTCAAGCTGCACAATTAACAAAACTGTCAAGACCTATAAAGCGGTTGCATTTACCCATTCTGTCTTGTAATCAAGCCCCTTGAAGCTGAGGAGGAGCCGGGCTATTTGTGGTTAGTGACTCACGGAACTCTGAATTCTGTGGAGCGATAATGTCATACTCTTCCAGGGGTTCAAAGACCACGCCGCCTGTGGAGGCTTGCTGGGAATGTCGAAAAGGACGATATGATCTGAAGACATGTTGACGTGTTTAGGAAGTTACTGTTGGACTTGAAACAACAACACAAGCTTGGGGAAGTCGAGATCTTGAGGGGTAGGATGGGTGGGGATGTCTTATTACATCGGCCCCTCGCTCGATAATTCTCGCGCAGATCTCCTGAGGGTGGGCCAATCAATTGAACTATTTGGACCCTCCACAATAAGCGATTATGGTAGTCTATTGTGGATTGACTGGCCTGACTTAGACCCCGTTCCTTAGCTCATCTAGTCTTTGGCCCAGAATAGGCAGCTTGAAAGGCGTTCAATAAGTCCACAAAATGGTCCTTAAGACCAAGTACTACTTAGAGGTTAGGTGCGATTACTCATGATGGCAATTTCAGCATGACTTATTATAATTATGCCGTTGGTGAACACGATTCTGTACACCTGAAATCGCGGATGTTAAATCGTGTGTGAGTGCATGCAGCGTCAAGCTGACAAATGCTCGCGGGGATGCTGCTCCGCTCTATATCTCCATCCCTGTACTGGACGGGAATCAGCCGGCGATCCTGGCAGGATATCCCTCGGCAAGCATGAGACGCTACATCTTATTGGGCCTTGGTCGCGCCTTTCCCATTACAAGTAAGCAAAAGGACTTGGTAAGTCTGCTAGTCAAAGACGGGTGGGTGGTGGTGCTATGGCGCCCGAAGCGAGACATGGCGGTGAAAACAGACCCCAGATTGACCATATATGTTCTGCTGGTTGAAACTACCGTGGTGATGGTCTTAGAATCTAGAATGGTTGGTGTCGTGATGAAGCGGCAAGTTGAGGAGTTGGATCCTCCGTTATTGACAGCATGGGACGAACTTATCCGGGCGTGGGCACGCTCTTCCGCTACAATTAATCCCTGCTGAATTAGACCTGTGACCTTTGTAGAGTTGAAAGCATGGCTTGACTTTGGTCTCCGATTGCCTTTGCGATTCTCTTCATATTCGTTCATGATAATCCCCGCCGTTTTGGAGCCCGTCACTATGTAGTTGGGGATAAGCTAATGCCTGAATAGATCATAATCAAGAGACTGAGGCAGTCGTACTATGGAAAGCGAAATACTAAAATATCTGTAGTACTAAGAGCCCTCTAGCAACATGCAGGAAGCGTGTCTGGTCTCTTCCACCTTCTCTGATGGAAGTGACCGCAGTTATTGCTCAGCAAGCTCCTCCGCCCACTCGAAATCAATGAGTTGTATGTCACCGCTCTCTCCATGGTCGAGAACATAGTTTTATTGGTTCAAATCATCGTGGACCAACCCTAACTGATGAAACCTTCGGACTAACTCATCGCATGGCAACAGATGACCGATATACGGAAAATTCCCATTAGCCTTCCCCATCAAAAACCCCTCACGCGTCCATTTTTAGTTAAATGACCGAGGAGCTCTGGTGCTGTGAGTGATGCGCTAAGACGCTGGTTCTCGGCGATAATCCAATGAGCCTATGTCTCCCGCTCAAGTCGATGAATATCCCATTCAAAGTAGACGATTTTGGCGACCGCTGGTCGTCCTTCGTGGAGAAACTCCAAAACCACCGATCGATGCCATTTGGTTTCCTTTAATGATAAGACGTCAATGCGTTGGTGGTACTATGTCAACTTCAGGTAGTGGATCATTCGGGAAGGTGGAATTGAGTGAAATCCCATCGTTGTTGCCTCATGTGATCATCTTGGTCCATGATTCACTGCAAAACTGCCTGCCCACAAAGTGTTCATTTTGAAAACTCGCGAAATGAGTAACGGGCAGGCAGCAACGTCTACTGAATTTCTCAAGTTTTCAAAATCAACTTGGACTTCTCACCATTACAACTTCTACACATCGAGTGATCCAGATTAGCGGCCTAAAGACAACACCCACTCCAACACTTACTCCCATTCCCACCCACCCACGGCGTCCAACTTCGCCGAAAATGTCAGTTCCGTTTCTTATTACTGTGGCAATTACTGACATGAAGTGATCTAGTTTCACCCCCGTTCCTCTTTTCGACCAACGCCCAACATGTGCATCCAGGTTTACCATCAATACCAGTGTGGCTGCAAGGAGAAGGGAGAATGGAAGCAATGCGATAGATTATACGACCTTGAGTCGAATTTGCGATGCGCATCAATTGTTTCCCAGGTCTCGGACTCCCGCAACTACTGTCTCAAGCATTCGCCATCGGAGGAAAAAGTGAAAACTGAATACAGGGGTTGTCATCCGCGCCATTAGATGGGCGATGTCTGTAATGGAATTTAGCCCAAAGTGGCGAAGGAAGTAAGTAAGACGTGGCATGTTGAAAAGAGTATTGCTATTCGCACACATTCAAAATTCCAATCGCACACAAGTACAAATTTTCGCACCTAAGTTTAGCGTAAGGTAATATACCTGGCCCGTACGTCTGCCTCAAAGTATCTTATTCTGAGAAAGTTCCAGTGTACCCTGAAATAAATCGAAAGATAAAATTTAAACAATAAAACTTGGAGAATAAATACTTAGAATAAAGCTTATTCAAATTTCTTAGGTCAAACTTACTAATAGGTGTATTGTTGAGACTTCTTGGTGAAATTGGCCTATATACTTCAGTGTACGAATGCATTTTGAGCGTGTGCGAATAGGAATACTCGTTGAAAAACCCAGGTCACAACCATGGAGCGCTAATGTGTCGTCTTTGAACTCAAGAGGGATTGAAACAATTGAATCGATGCGATTTGATAATTTCCCTTCAAGTAGTTTCCTTCATCCGTATCAACTTCTGCGCACCGCAGCAGTGCTCCAAATGTTCCAAAAAGTCCACCCTGGATCTTGCCCTTCTAGTCATTCCAAACAATATTCGCCCGGGATTGCAGCCTTGAGGCACTGTCCTTAACATTTCACTTGTCGCCGAATATGTGTTGGTGTATTCTTTGAACGTGAATTCACATCCTCTACACCAAAGTACGTTTTCAACAATCTCTGGTGTTGGAACGGAGGGAAAATGAATCGTTGCCATGCCGAAGAAGCGGTCATTGGGGACGTTCCCCTGATCTGGCACAGTTAGAGGGTCCTGGCGGGGAGCACCTGTTGTCGAGCGTTGGAGGAATCTTACTGTGACCCGGGCTAGTCCAGTTTTGTGCGGTTTCACAGTCTTTGCCATCTCTTCTGCAGAACCGTGTTTCAAAACCCCCAGGTCCCTTGCCATTCTCGCACTCACAAGCTTGTGAGATATTCGTGAGTTCTCCTCGGAAATATCGTAACGGCCAGGGATGGTATGCATCACTGGTAGCTGTCGGAGGTATTTTTGGGAGAGACCGAAGTATCTTGCAGTCTGCCCGGGAGAAATCACTCTCCATGCCGGATTGATGCACAGGCACTCCCAACAACACCTCTCGCATGTCGGAAGAAAAAGGTAAGTGCCGTACTCTGGACAAGTCGCACAGCGATCAGACCGGAGGGTATCTTGAAGCTGAGTGACGGAATGGACGCCTAAGAGCTTTGTCTGGCTGAGGGCTACTAATGCTTCCGGCGCCTTGTCGAGTAAGTTTCGATATGCGGCGAGAGACTTGACGATCACATTGCCCCGACGGGAAACGCGAGAAACTCGGGAGATGGACTTCAAATCGAGTGCTTGTAGGACGAAGAATAAGAGCTCGGTAGGTAAAATGTCGAGTTCTCCAACTGATGAGTATTGAGCATCGATTTTAGTATCAAGTGATTCTGGTGGATTTGGGATCGTAATCATTGCTCTGAGGAGGCTGCGTGGTCGATGTGAGATGAGAGACACATGGTCCTGGAGTTCGAGGCTTTCGTAGGACATGGCGCGTAATATAGTATGGTCATCTCGCTAGAGGGTATCTTTAAGATAGTGAATTGTCCAATACCGCACAGATTGATCGTAGTTGTGCTGATCAGGGTGAATGTGTTGGCCGAGTCCGGAACATCGATGTGCAGGGATGGGCAGACGTCGACACAACGTGGGGACGCGTAAATTATTGAGTTGGTGGCGCTACCACCACACCCCAACCACACCTCAAAAGCTTCGGGCTAGGCGAATCGTGGAGCTCGGTGACCTGCTTCCTGGAGAGTTTCTTATGCACATCGTGATGCTCGAATAGGCGTACCTGTCGGTAGTTGAATAGGAGTGGTGAAGGGTGATTGATGCCCGACCGGAGTTGAAGCAGCCGATGGTACTGATAACCCTTTCCCTCTCCAAAACTGGTTGATGTTCATGGATGGCAGAGATGTCGAGAGACTTGACGAAGCGGCAAAACCCAGGTCATCATGACATTACGGCTATAGCCAGGGATCAACGGCAACTGCAATAAATATTCTTAGCCTTACAATTTTCAATATCAACCCAAATCCAGCGAGTCTCTCGTTAGTTAATGCAACTAGTATATCCTAATTCCAGGCATAATGTTCCTGTCCCAACCATCCTCAAACTCATAGCCCATGGCCTCGCCTGATCTCTTTACCATACGTCTCATAGGGCAGTCATCGCTGGTTGTCGTCACAGTCGACGTCGGCGTCTCCAGAGTCGTCGTAACTGCAGTGATACCGGCGCGCGAACAGGCGCTGTAGTATGCAGCTGCCGACGCGCAGTACGTGGCGTACGACGGGACCATGGTCGGGGTGATAGTGGTAGCAGTGGCACCTGGTGTGAGCTCAGCGCGGCCAACGACATTGGCATTGAGCGGCTGTCTCTTCACGGGCAGACCGGTGGGAATTCGAACGGCGATAAAGCCAGTACCCACGGTTGTGGTCCTAGAAATGCGTTAGAAAATCCTCGCTTGCCCAATGCTTGTTGAAATATGCACTCACACTGTGTACGGACTGACGGTGATGGTGTTGAAGGCCTTGCAGTCGGCTAGGCGACTGCTCAGCGGAGGATCGACGTCAACGCTGTTGTCGACCCCTTTCTGGCAAATGTCATTTGGGTGACACCGACCGGCGCGTCTGTCGAGAAAGCCCTCTCCCGCAACGGCGGAGATGCAGACAGCCGGCAGTAAGACGAGGGTGGATAGCTTCATGTTGTTTCAATGGGGGATTGGCTTGCAACGGAATCGTGGAGCATGATTGCGAAGGGATGAATAACGCTGATGGCGGAACTTATACTCTTTGTATAGTCTCTTTCCATTAAATTGCGATAGTCTGTCTTAGCTGGGCGGCTTATTTAGCAGGCTTAAATGAGTTAGGATGCCACACTGTTGGTGCAAAGAAGACAATGGCGCACACGCTAGAATTGCCGTCTTCCGAATCCAGCTGGTATTCCTGCCCCTGCGTACTTAAGTGCTCTGGAAAAGACGCTCTGTCCTTGGTGGGATTGGTACGGTCTTGATCGAGGCGCTGAGAGATCGCGGGCGCTATTGACTCAGGCCCTTTTAGGGCGTCCGTGGCGTTTGTAGAGCTGTGTTGGTCCTCTAGAGGTATTTACTCAGGCCCTGATTCACTACCAGCGATTGACATACCACCTGGCGCAGCATCCATTTCACTACAGACCCCTCGCAGTTAGAAGCTGTAGCGCAACACACCGTGCGGAAGAGATGATTCGATCTAAACTGTGAAAGCACGCGGATTTCCGTAGTATGAACTACAAGGCTAAATGTCAATTTCGAATACTCTGCTAGATCCTCGAGGTAGTATGTGCGAGCGTGGTTCCAACCGTGGTCAGAATTCTTTCCTCAAGCGATGCCCAGCGAACCGCGAAGTATCATTCTCGTTGTCGCATGCTGGCTTCAGTCTAATGGAAGCCTTTGTCCGCGAGACAAATCAGGTTCCTAGCTCCAATTTATCTAACACTTAACATTCCTGGATCAACAATTTCTGTCGGAAATTTTATCATCTCAGGGTCTCCGGTTTGTGGTGGGTTCCAAAAATAGAAACTGGCAGCTTCGCTGCGAACTCAATTATTAAGGCACTCTTAGGAGTCTGTATCCAATGCACATAATATCAATTACTTTTCTCGGGCTGAAATATTCATCGAATCCCTTAAATTGTAAGACTTAAATGCATAACCGCATCAGTTTAATAGGGACGGCTCATATGTGAGTAGCCCATCTTCTGCAGAGGAACAGCACAAGTCGTAATACTTGGAGGACGTCAGATTCATTGGATATTATGGACATGGGGAACCACTTTATAAGGTCATGAGAGTTAGCCGAATAGGACTCATCCGAGTGGAGGTGCCGTCATATGCACCAGTTTGGGGCATAATCGCCGAGGATGAAGTCCCGAGTGTAAGACGATCGATGATATTATTTGCCGGAAGCGTGCTCTTCTCGGCAGGGCGAGGCGCATCCTAGCTTTATCGCGCACGGTGCTAGGGGTGCCACCGAACAAACCAGGTACAGTACCCACCAACCCGACCACTCGGCACTTGGAACCCTAGGCGCCACAGGGACTCAATACGAATTTGACATTGCCTAGGAATACAACTGTCCGTATAATACAATTTTTTTTATCACCCAGTAGAGCCACGCACAGTAAAGCCGAGGATGCTTTTAAAACGACCCCCCAGAGTCTTGTACATGCGATTGCTCTCGTTGAGGGAAACATGGATCAAATGATGGTGGGGCTGGCCTGTTGGGAAGATTTGTGGGACCGATCAAGGGGTCCTGCCTGGAGACATCGTACGAAAATGTAGTTGATAGCTGTGCTCTTGAGCTTTTCACCTCCAATTGTCCCTTCAGTCCGACCACTCGCTTGCCAACCATGTCCCCAAGCGCCATCGATACGAGCGAACCCGCCGAGCACCACGACATTCTTGTCCTGGGAGCAGGCATCTCGGGCATCAACGCGGCGCACGTCCTCCGCGAGTCCCTCCCCCACCGCCAATTTGCCGTCCTCGAAGCTCGACCCATTATCGGTGGAACATGGAGCTTCTTCCGATACCCGGGTTTCCGATCCGACTCGTTCATGACCTCGTTCGGCTTTAAATGGCACATCTGGAAGCACAGGCACAAGATGGCTTCGGCCACCGAGATCGTCGAGTACCTGGAGGAGGCAGTCGATGCGGCGGGGCTGAGAAACACGATTCGGTTCAACCACAAGATGGTCGGGTGCGAGTGGCGGACGGATGAGCAACAATGGCGACTGGATGTGGAAGCCGATGGCGAGCGCAAGCTTATCACTGCAAACTTCGTCATTAACTGCTTGGGGTACTACTCCTACGACAAGGCATTCCCCACCGTCATTCCCGGGCTGGACAGCTTCCAGGGCGAGATTATCCACCCCCAATGGTGGCCTGAGAATCTCGATTACGCCAACAAGCGAATGATCATCGTCGGCTCCGGCGCCACGGCCGTCACCATCGTGCCATCGCTGGCCGAGAAGGCGGGCATGGTGACGATGCTTCAGCGCAGCCCGTCGTTTGTCGTGTCGCGAGTTACCTCGTCGGGAATTGACGACTTTCTCCGCATGTTCCTCCCGCTGGCTTGGGTCCACTGGTTCGCCTGGTGGAAGGATACGATACACGAGGTGTTCATAACGCAGTTCCTGCTCACATTCCCAGACGTGGGGAGGTACTTCATCACCAAGATGACCAAGGAAGCCGTTCCCAAGGACTTGGACGTCGACGTTCACTTCAACCCAAAGTACAATCCCTTTCAGCAGCGCCTATGCATGTGCCCCAATGGAGATTTTTTCAAGGCGTTGCATCGAGACAACGTTGAGATTGTGACGGATGTGATTGACACGGTGACCAAGGATGGGGTCCAGCTCAAATCTGGGCGCAAGCTCACCGCCGACATCATCGTCACTGCTACCGGCCTCTACTTCCAGCTCTTCGGCGGAGTCACGCCTCTGGTCGACGGCCAACCCATCAACGCGGGCTCGCACTACACCTGGCGCGGATGCATGCTCGAGTCCCTGCCTAACATGGCCTTTGTCATGGGCTACGTGACGCAGTCGTGGACTCCCGGCGCAGACATCATGACCAAGACAGTGGTGCGGGTTATGAAGCACATGGAGAGCACGGGCTCGACGAGCGTGATGCCAGTAATGGAGAGCAAGGAGGGCAAGCCAAAGCGGTTGGCTGTCGACGCAACCAGCAATTACTTTGTCAAGGCTGCCGACAGGATACCCAAGGTGACGGGCAAGGGCGTTTGGTACGGTCGTACCAACCTAGTGATCGACACGTGGGCATGGATGTTTGGAAGCATCACGGATGGTTTGCTGTACAGCCAGGCGCAGAGCAAGAAGGACATGTGAATAATAGAATACCTGTACATAGCTGTGATATTGCACAGATACGGGACGCGTGGGGTACAAGATGGATTACGATTCGTCTCGGCCACCGTTGAAGGTTGGAGACGTGGAATCAGGCATTATTGATGACCGGTCGATCTCTGCTCCTCCCGAACGCCACCACCAAATTAATTCAATTCAGCGGCAGTGGGTTGGATGGCGGCGATCCACTCGATCTAGACTTGCTTTTTAGAGCCGCTCTGCAAACCACCAAAATTGGCTACCGTCCTGCGCATGACCGCCCGGAATGGCACTGATCGGCTTCGCGGCGCTCAAAGCGTTGGAGGTTGCTTCTGAGACAAGAAAGTTTGCGGGCCACGCCGAGAACCCCGGGGTTGATCGCCTTCCCACACTCGGATGTACACATTACTTTTGGACGAGACCAAAGATACCTGCGAGCAACATCCCACGCCGTGCAGACTCTCCGAGGTGGCGAGCATGCCTTCTGGGCCTTCATCCTGATGTATGTTGGTCGCCGGGTGACCCCCAGCACATCGTCGGAATGGGATAAGCTAGCCTCTAATGAGCCTGTTTGTTGGCTCCAGGCTCTTTGTCCTTGGGCAGTTTGCGCCTGAATCCTGGGGCTTTGGCGTCAAGCCATGCCGCTGCGCGCGTCGATCCTAGTAACTCGACCTGGAAGTCCCGGTTTCTGCGACTCACTGCGGAGGGACTAATAAGGAAGGCCGCTTAATGACGTTTCCCCCACATGGCTGGGAGCATGTTTTTGGGGCGCTGTTCCCTTTCCTGGCCGAACCGTCGACAACTTTACTTCTTGTGAAGATCTCTCCCAGCCTTATTCCGGTGTCATCGTTGACTCTTCGGCTGGACGGTTCACCATGGGCCTGTTGGTGCGTCTCGGCTACGCGCCCTCGTCATCCAGTCTCTTGGTCGGCGCAGTTCTCGGCCTGATCGCCGCCATCCTCACGCGCAGAGTGCGCCGTTGGTCGAGACTGCGACACATCCCCGGCCCCAGCATCGCCGGGTGGTCGACTTGGTGGCAGCTCAGATCCGCCCTCGGCGGTCGTTATCATGAGCGTCTGAAGGAACAAGCCGATTTACACGGTGAGACACCCCGTTGACCCGACTTGACGCCATCATGTGGTACTAACACGGCCAAGGCCCGCTGATACGCATTGGACCCAACGAGTTGCTCTCCACTGACCCAGTCGTCCTACGAAACATGTCCGCAGTCCGCAGCGGGTATACGAAGGGCGATTTTTACTCCAGCGGCAGAATCGTCCCCGGTGTTGACAATGTGGTCTCAATGAGAGACGAAACCAAGCATAAGGCCATGAGAGCCAAGATGGCTCCCGGAGTAAGTCATTGAGCACCAATCCTGGTCTACATGGCCATACCAACTAACTAACACTCTTCCATAGTACTCAGGCAAGGAAAATGAGGGATTCGGATTCGAGGCCGGCATGGACCGTCAGCTTCTCAACTTTATGGCTCTTCTTGATCGCAAGTACGTCTCCACCGACACCACCACGCGCCCAGTAGATCTGGCCGAGAAGACGCAGTTCTTTGCCCTCGACGCCATCGGCGATGTTTCTCTTGGCGAGCCCTTCGGCTACCTCGCGCGTGACGAGGACCTTTACAACTACAACGAAATCAACGCCAGCTCTCTCCCCGTCATGAACGTCGTCTCCGTCCTGCCCTGGCTGACACAGATTGTCCACCAGTGGCCGCTTTGTTTGCTGTTGCCGCGAGAGGGGGACCAAGTCGGCTTCGGGCGGCTCATGGGGTGAGTCAAGCATTGCATTGGAATGCTCCTATACAGGCCGCTGACATATTGTGTTTAGATTCGCGAGGAATTTTGTTGAGAGGCGACTGGCTTCAACTACTTCACCCGTTAAAGATATGATGCAGGCGCACATTAATAACGGCATGACCAAAGAAGAGCTCATTCAGCAAGTTTTCATTTCCATGTAAGTCGCGGGTACTATACTATGACGACTTCACATAATTCTGACACCCCGTAGTATCGCCGGCTCCAACTCTTCCGCGCACGTCCTCCGCATGATCATCCTCTCCCTAATCACCAACCCCACAACCTACGCCTCCCTGGTTGCCGAGATCCGCAACGCCGCTGCCTCTCTCAGCACCCCGATTTCCTGGAACGAGACTCAGGCCCTGCTGTACCTCCAAGCCGTCGTCCGTGAGGGTTTGCGCATGTGGCCGCCAGTCGGCGGTCTGGGCTTCAAGCAAGTGCCCCCTGAGGGTGACACCATCAACGGCTACTTCGTGCCGGGCGGCACGCAGATTGGGCAGGGTTTTTACGCCGTTGGACGCTCAAAACTCGTCTGGGGCGAGGATGCTGACGTGTTCCGGCCAGAGAGGTGGCTGGTTGCCAAAGGAGACGAGCTGAAGCGTATGGTCGACGCGCTGGATACGCATTTCGGCCATGGAAAATACTCGTGCCTCGGAAAGCCAATCGCTCTGATGGAGATTCACAAGGCAGTTTATGAGGTAAGGAAAGCCCCCAAGAGGATGACAAGGACCCAAACTAATTCGAGGCAGTTGATGAAACGGTATGACTTTGCAGTTCTAAATGCCGAGCAGCCCATCAAGACACAAACTTCTGTTTTCTTGTTTGCCTCGGACTTTTTGGTGAAGATCACGAAACGCACGTTATGAAACTGCTTCGCGCATCATCTTTAAATGGCCGTTATGATTGTACAAATAGACACACATATAGCGAGTGGTACATACTTCTTAGTTCGAGCTTGCCCGAGGCAGGAGACGACCAATACTATTTTTCACAAGATTCTCGCATCAGCCTGCCTTGGCCTACCTGGGGTCTAACCATCGCAGGAGTAATTCACTAATTACCCATCTCGCTGTCTGAGCATGTAATGAGCCATTACACAAACCCTCGTGACTCTTCGCTCTCCGCATTCTCAAGTCTCCAATCTCCAGGTCCCCAAGTGCGCCAATAGTCACGCCCTGTGAAGGGCCATCGGGAAATGGAGTTGTAGTATTATATGGGAGGAGCGGTCCAGCACATGTGATGGAATGTTTCGTGGCGGGACCCATCGCCGATACAGCGATGCATAGTTTGTGATATTGATGACTTGTCCGGTCAAGTCATTTTCCACGAGGCTATGATACTTCATCATCGTCCTCTGGTTTCCTTGACGGAGTCCCGAGACTTTCTAACCCTCTTGCTCCAGCCAACTCGGCTGGTACGGTGCTCGGCACAGCCGAGTCCCCAATTTTGGTAGACTCCATTGCTTCTTTGTATTTCCGACCCGTTTCGTCAAGCAAAGCCTGAACTTCCTCTTCCCTCTTCACGATCTCCTCCCGCTCTGTCTTCAGTTTCTCTACTCGGGCCTGTTTTCCCTTCATGTCCGCTTCCATTTCTTTGAGAGTGGTTTGCAGTCGGGAAAGGCATTCCGTTAAGCTAGGTAGAGGTGAGATCTTTGGTGGCACCTGCAGTAAATCCTGACCTGGATCCTTTCGAGGCTTCTTCAAGCCATCCATGCCCGCACGGGTCTGTGCAGCTTCGTACGCGATTCGCCGCTCAGCATCACTGTCAGAGGACGAGTCGGATGTGTGCCCCTCGGCTGCCGTGATGAGCTCGGCCATTTGTCGTCGGTCCTGTTTGCGCCGTTCCTTTTCAGCCCGCTTGCCAAGAGACAATCCGCCATCCTCGACATAAGTATCAAAGCCTTCTCCTAGGTCCTCATCCTCTGCAATCAACCGGGTATCATCCTTCTTCTTGCGACCGAAACTGTCTTCATCGTCGTCGAGGGACAGGAAGTCCTGTTCTTTTGCTAACCGGGCTCGGCGCTCCTTTTTCTCGCGGATCTCGGCATCGGTGAGAATTGTGGTGCTAAGCTTCGAGGTCCCTAGATCGGCAGAATCGACGACAAGGGCACCGTCGAGTTCAGAAATATCGAGATCCATCACGTCGACTTCGTCAGGAGATATCGTGGAGACCTTTTGTGGGGTATTGGGCGTTGAAGACTGAAGTTCGTCGAGGTACTCCTTGCTATATTTAGGCCGGTCTTCGTCGTCGCCCAGCGATCGCATCGGAAGCCCCCTTGACGATATCCCCCTCTTGATGGCGCTATTCTCCAGAGCTCGCTGACCCAGTGGTACCTTCTTAGGCGTAAACACTTCGGTATTCTCCTCCTCGTCCGCGGTCGCATCATCTCCGCCAAACGAGAGGCGCGAAGACTTATTAGGGCGCTTCTTATTTTTCAGGGAACTGGACCGGCTGATCGCTGGTCGAACCACGACGGGGCCGTCCTCGTCATCGTCGCCATGGTCGACTGGTATCGCCTCTCCAAGGCCGCCGCTATCGGCCGGGTTGAAACTCTTCCGTAGGCCTGATTGTCGGAAAGGTTTTCGTCCGGATTTAGATCCAAAAGCTGGCTTCGGAGATTCTGTCATTCGTAAAGTCAGCCTTGATCTGCATCAGCAATAATCACGAAGAGGAATCAAGGAATGCTCACCAGCTTTCGTCGCGTCGCCGATGCTGGCGGTAGCTGGTTCTGCGGCAGGCTCATCATCATCCACCACCTTGATGACCTTTGCTTTGCGCTTCGCCCCAAAAGAGCTCATTTCGAAAGAATTATCAAGTGCGGCGCGCTCGAAGTTGAATCTTGCGAGTCTTGAAAGTTGCGCCGGGCGCTGTTGACCAGCAGTATTGTTATCTTATCAGCACGTGACTCAAGTTTTCTGACGGGGATGCGAAGCAGAAGCTCAAGCTCCGCCATCGCGTCGCAACAGACAGCGCCCAAGATATCATATTGACTACCTACTCAAGATGGCGCCCGCCCAACCTGAGTTAAAGAAGGTATTTATAACCCCCATGCTCAGATCCTAACTTGTTCCTCCACTGCCTCTGCGGCAGGGGAGTCCCCCGCCACAACCAGTCTTGCGACCCGACGACCAAAATCAACATGCTAACTTTTCTACCTAGTACCTCGACAAGCGACTGTTTGTCCAGCTGAACGGCAGTCGCAAGGTTATTGGCGTCCTCCGTGGCTACGATGTAAGCGATGGAATTATTGCGTCCTGATTTCTGCTGGGCTAGGCTGACCGAACCAGGTGTTCTTGAACCTCGTGCTGGACGAAGCGGTGGAGGAGAAGGAGGGCGGCGAGAAAGTCCGCATCGGCATGGCCGTACGTCTCCCTTAATCGCCTACTCCCCTGTGCGTTGTACCGTACTGATACTGATGTTGGCGATAGGTAATCCGTGGCAACTCCGTGGTCATGCTCGAGGCGCTGGAACGAATCGGCGGCGACGACCGATCGCACCACCGATAAACGACGACGATGGGACGGACGAGAGGAGGATGGAAGTTTAAGATGCTTGCTTGGCGTTTGTGGTCGAAAATGAGACATGTCCATGAGACTATTCATTCAGGTCTATCTTGCTAGATACCAGGAAAGGGAATACCCTCAGACCGGTCCCGACCAAATCCTATTTGCTCTGTTCTGCCCAGATTTTCTCGTCGTACGAGTCCATTAATCTTCCCCCGTACGCCTTCTGCCACCCCTTGATGCCCCCAGCAAGGATTTCGGCTTTGATGTCAGTCTCCCCCACCTCGTTGAGGTAGTCTTGCATCCACCCAGCGCAGCGTGGGCCTCTGCTTCCACAGCTTCCTGTTTGCAACGGGGATTGTCAGCAGCAGTCTCTCATCAAGTTCGTGAATGCCAAACAACCACTTACCGCAGTAGAAAATGATTGTTCGAACGCCTGCCTGCTTGCAAAGCTGGTAGATCACGGCTCGAGTCTGGTAGAAGGTATGAGCGGGGAGGTTGATGGAGGTGGCGACAGTGCCGCCCTCCCAGTCCGTCCGGCGGACATCCACCAGCAAGAAATCTCTAGTTGCACCTGGGCCTGCCGCCGAATTGGCCTCGAGGAGAGTTGCAACTTCGGAGGCTTCCACTCGGGGGCATGTTGCCTTTGCCTCGGGGAACGCTGTCCACCATGGCGGGGTATCCTGCGGGGCAGCTGAAGCCATCTCGTCTGATTCCTGACTGTTTCTAGCAGGACACAATGCGTAGGTCTGTATTTATTACCTAGCAGTACTCGAGTTGCGATGTTAGGGAGAAGATAGTGATTCACACCTGAGAAGAAGACTCGGTTCGGCACGGCTCGTGAATTACGACGAATGCTTCCTAAATACCCAAGTTGATCCGATTCCGTCAGCGCGTCTCTAAACCGCTACTGCCCGCCCTGCGTCTATTCCAGCTGCCACATTAATATCTGCATGATACCTGTCAATACTGATGCACATGATTTTCGGAGAAGCCTCAGGATTTTAATCTAGTTTTTTGTAGGAACCTTTCTACTTTCCTAGCTACTTTTATCATCCATGGTCATCCTTTTGAACCTCTGTTCTCCCATCTCACCCTGGCTATTTAAAGTGCCGACTTGCCCCACAGCACCGACGTTTATACCAACCTACTTAAGACAGGTCTATGAATATTTCTCTCTAGATTAAGGATATCTTCAGCATTCAGATTATACGTCAATGTATTGTTTGCGTATTCCTTTCTGGTAGCGTAACGTTTCTGTACGACATTCCGAGCACCGCTGCAGCAGACAAAGTCCAACGCTCAGGAAGAAGACCTATTCAGTATCACTTATGTTTCCATGTATGGAGTACGACTAGTGAATTTATGGCATATCTCATTGACAAAGTAAGGACAATCTTTGTTCGTCCGTATTTCCTCACTTTGTATCTGCAGCTAAGATTTGCCATGGTTTTAGGCTCGTTGGCCATCTGTCGTTCTTCCAGAATACTTAATTCTCTTCCTTTCCAAGGCTATTCTGGGTGGCTTCAATAAACCATCACCATCCCTCGTCCACCCCAAAAGGTCAAAACGCCCGCAGCCGTTAATTTCAATTGTTGCCCTCCGCCGTGAAGAATCGCAGGCTAGTACCGAGAGACAATCTTAGATCAAGCCAAGATGAAGAAATAAAGCATCATCGCTGCGTGTTCGTAAAATTGTATCGACATCAGTGTGAAAACGCTTGGTTTATGCGTTCACGCACTCCATGGAGAGAGACCCAGCATTCTTAGCCCATTCTCCAGGACCTGCCTAGCATTCTCATACAAGGCCATCCTTGCTTTCGTCGCCTCCTCTCGATCAGTCCAGTCCTGCTCGTCATCGTCATCGAGAGTGATCATGACTTGATCAACCAGCCGCCCCAGGTAAATGATGACCGTGGTCGGCTCCAGCGTCTTGAAAGATGCATAGGTTGTGTCCGGAAACTGCGTCATGATGCGGAGAACCTCGGAGTAGTCCTCCGTCTCCAGTTGAGAGTAGTCCAAAGTGTCATAGTCAATTCCATCGGTCTTTCCTTCAAGAGTGGTGATGAGTCGTGCATAGCAGTTTTGGATGGCTGCGCCAGTCTCGCCTTCGAAAGCAGTCATGCGCTTGGCGTCGCACGCATAACCTGTCGTTCTCTTGTGGTTTAGGTCCTGGATGAAGAGGCCAGAGAGCCCGACGGACTCGAGTGATTTGTCGGTCTTGGTCACAAAGACTCCATCTTCCGTGTCCTCTGCCATCTCGGCTTGCATGACGGATCGGCAGCCATCAATGTAGTCGCTCAGCAGCTGGGCATCCTTGAACTCGTCCAGGAGACCGGTGATCTTGGCAAAGGCGACATGCTGGATCTTTTCTGCCACATCATTCCGGCCCATCAGTTGGAGGGTTTTGGTGAGTCGGTGGAAGTGCATTTCCTGCTCCATCGCCACGACGTAAAGCATCTTGTCGAATGAGTGCTTCTTGTACCTGTCCAAAACGGCGGCGAGGTCTCGCAGAAGATAGGAAGTCGTTCCGTTCCTATATCGCACTATGGCGGTGGAAAGGCCTTTGGCGTCGTGCTTTGAATAGTCGATAGTCCATGCGCCTTCATGTTCCTCGTAGACACCCTTTTCTTTCAGTGCCGTTTCAACCTCTTCGACGGACTCAGGGCTGGCCTGCGACTCCCCAGAGTACTCATCGAACTGAATACCAAGCCGGCCATATGATGCTTTGTAATCCTCCACCGTCGCATCGCGGAAGCGCTGCCAAAGGGCAATGGCGTCGGGCTCCTTGTCCTCCATCTTCTTGAAAAACTCATCTCTCTCCGCGTACAAGCCACGCGACTCGATTTCGGTAACGTCCTTTCCTTCGCCCTTGGCTATCTTGCATTCCTCCTGTTCCGGCTTGAAAAGTTCCTCGATCTTGTGATTCACCTGAAGAAGATGCTGGAGCGGGGCTTTCTGAAACTCTTCCTCCGATCCAAACCTCTGCCAGCCGGCCGCAAGAAGACCGATCTGCTTTCCCCAATCACCAAGGTAGTTCATCTTGATGACATCCCACCCCATACCGGCATGGATATTAGCAACATACGAGCCAATGAGGGTGCTGCGCAGGTGTGAAACTTGGAATTCGCTGGCCATATTGGGCGACGAGAATTCCACAATCACCTTCTTCTTAGGACCTCCGGGGGCATTCCCGTCGACCAATCCAACAGAGTCATCGTATCCGTATGACGCATTTCGGTCATGGACGTACGGCAGCAGAAGCCGCGACAGTGTGTTAGGCGACGACAAGACACGCAAATGGATTCCATCTGGAATGGGGCATGCAAAAGGCGGCGATCGAGGCAGCTAATGGCAAACGACACGTGTTAGTGCTGACGATACCTTCCTGTGCGAGTTCGGCGAGCGTACTCTGTGAGCGAGATCTGAGACTAGATCCTTCGGCTTGATATCCTTGAGCCTCAGTCTCGGCGAGACAATCACAAGGTCCCCCATTCCTGTCATGTTGGAGGGCTGGATGGCATCGTAGGCGACCACCCGGTCGACCTCGACCAGTTTCTGCAGTGTGTCGGCCAGATAGGCTCGGAATATGTCCTGGGGATTGTGCACAATGTCCCCGCCGGGGAACTCCGGTACAGGAGTGTCCAGCCCTACTTTCCCGAGCAAGTCCTGGAGGCCGTTGACGGTACACGTCGCCATGGCGGCGATAATAATAGATGATACGCGGTTGTCAATACACAGACTAGGACGAGATCTGGTTGCCTCGTGACGAGGCCGGCTGCGATGGGAATCGAGGGCGACCACTCAATATGAGTAGAACTGGCGGAGCGGGCAGTCGGAGTCGGGCAGCAAGAAGGTATTAGCGATGCGTCACCGAAGCGAGAGCCTGATAGTCGACGAGTCCGCCTTGATTTGCGCATGTAACAAGGCATGCGATTCGCAGCGTCGGCGAAGCTGCGTGATGCGCTGGCATGCCGCATTTGTCGTTATTTGTCGTTATTGGCCATGTCAGGCTGCGGTCGGAGGGCCGTTGCAAGGCGGACGCGGGCTATTGGCTGGTGATGCTTCCTATCACGACGTGACTCAATCGCGACGCCAACACTCGCCGGATTATCGACCGATAGCCAACGCGCTGGCCAACGAGTTGCACTTCGGGCAGCCATCCTGTGCCATCCTGTGCCATCCTGTACCATGATGCCATCCCGTGTTCCCGTTCCGCGTGTCGCTTCCCCCGGAATCAATGCGATCTGCCTTCCGCTTCCGCCGTCACGCCGGGTCATGCAGCCTGACCCCCCAAACGTTTGCGGCATCCCGCTCCAATGCTGATGTAGGGCGGCAGTGTTGCATTAAGTCGCATTAAGTTGCATGCGTAGCGTCTTCGCTGGCGTGCGGTTGCCTCGTCATGCAAGAGGTCACACGCTGTCACCCTCCCGTGATCAATCTCGGTGAGACTTTTGATGCCAGTTGGGTGCCAATGTCGCCGTGGGCTTGAGTCTATGTTGCGATCGGGCCTGCGCCTCATCCCGATTCTTTCCGTCGCGCCCACCGCCAGATCCTCTGGAAACCAGGAATCCGCCATTCCATTAGCATGGCTACCATCACACAGCCGCTGAAACCGGTAGCAGGGATGATTAGTCCTACAATGACCGCTTTGACCGTGTCGCCGTAGAGCTGCGCTATCACTGCAAGAATGCTCAAGTACTTGAATTCGGTAGTTAGTGTCCATGTGTTGTCAGGCGAGAATAAACCCAGACTTACAAGCACAACAACCGAGATAATCATCCCCACCTGTGTCAGCTTTACAGTTCTCTCATGTTGAGCATCTGCGATTTCATTCCGTAGCTGGAGAGACCGGTTAGCTCAAGTCTAGTCTAAACTTCTGCAGTTCGGAGCTTTGGACTTCAGGGAGCCTGCTGCGGACTCCGCATTCCAAGCATTCTCTTACCTCGACTTTGATTTCTTCAAACTGCGCCATAATCAACTTGAGCGGCCTCTCAAGGGCGTTTAATTCGTACCGGGAATGGCGCAGTTTCTCCAATGACTTGATTGCGAGTGGGTCATCTCTCAATGACTGAAATAGCCGACCCTTGGGGATTCCATCTTCGCCAAAAACCACCTCCTCGTTCAGGAATCTTTCCAATTCGCCGCTTATTTGCGATATGGCATAGAGTACCTTTGGTAGAATAGCCAGGGGTTGTTTCGTCCTCTCCTTAGCTTTCTTCAGAGAATGGTAGGAGCGTGGGCCCCCAGCATTATCTAAAGACTAGAGACCGCCAGTCAGTGATCAAGCATATCAACAAAGAGGAGGGAAATTTTGCAAGTTTTGACTGCCACCTGCCTATTTGAATGATGGGGTAACTCACATGACACCGAAGACATTCCTTAAACTGTTTGCGAATATCATTCTGATAGTTCACCAAAGTTTCCAAGTATTTTGCCAGGGATTGGAGTGCGTATGTTCGTGGGGTAATACTTGCTTCTATTGGAGACATGGTTATCGGATCAATGTCGTCATCTTGTTCCAGTCCGGTCGTATCCACTAATCCATCTGCATCCAACCTAGGATTGTGTTCAAAGGAGTCTTCGTTGAGGCAGACAGCAGTCCAATATGTATCGCTCTTTCCAGTCACCATCAAGGAAAAGTTCACTTCATGAAGGAATCTTGGAGTCAGCTTATCTCGTTTCTCATCCCGCTTTACTTCTGCTGGATTCTTGGAGGTCAGGAAGGACAGATCGAACCGATGGCGGAGCTCTGCTCTGTCTCCGATAGTCCGAGTATCCTTCCGGTCCACGTAGCTGATGGCCAAGCACGGGAGGTTGAAAAGGATGATGAAACACCCGTTCCACACGCCAGAATTATAGACTCGGATGCGTGGTTCGGGTGTGGTGGTAAGATAGTTGGCCAGGAGCTCCCTGTAACCTTGGTATTGCGATGCAGGAGCAGTCCTCATCAGGCTCAGAATGCAAGGTCCATCTGGATGATTGATATATCTAGAGAGACATAGTCAGTTTTAGCTCAAACAGAGCAAGATTCAGAACACTTACATTCGCCGTGATTGGTGGATGTTGGTCCGGTCTGTAGGTCTTTCTGATAGTCGCTTCAAGACGAGTGTTAAGTCAACAACCATTTACTTACACGGTGTTCCGGGGGAGGATTCCCACGTACCTTCTTTTTCAACATCTCATACAACTGGAGGGCAGAGGATATCCCCCCATAGGTCCGCTGGGAGGTCAAGTCCTTGGAGGTCCCGCTTTGATCAGATACCCACACGCTGGTTTGGTGAAGTGCATCTTGAATCTGTGACGGTGCAGGAGCTACAGGGAGACAATTCCGGAGAACGAAGTCGGATCCCACGCAGAAATCTTCGACTTCCTGCGCAACACGCTCCCATAGCCGAGAAGGTGAATCAGGCAAGATGAAAAATCGTATCTCGTTGAAATCAGCGTCGATTTCGTCTTGGAGGGCAAGCAACGGAAGTTGGAGGCCCGGCCGGTTCTCGTCCTTTGCTATAATTGCAGTCCCAGGCGGGAACAGAGCCAGCCATGGATCAGGCTGAGGCCGATCGACCCCAGGGGTAGTGGCAGTCACCACGCGGCGGCGGCAGCGGCGGCGACGGCGGCGCCGCATTCGCCCCTGGGACTGTTTCGGCTTGTTGATCATCTTGGTCCGGTTGAAAGCATCCCGCGGGGGGGAGATCTGGAGGATCTAGCTATCTAAGGAGGTCAGCCAAAGACTGATCTCTCAACGATAATAATACGCATCACCATCACCCCCAACCGCAACCGTTCACATTCTTTCGACGCCGGCTTTTGTAGGTCTGGCTAACGATGCAATTTCCTTTTTATCCTGGAGTATGGGAAATACATTGACTGCATCTTCTGTGCCACCTTTCATCTTCGCACCTCCAAACCCAAAAAATCGACATACTTTTGAAACGCCAGACGCCAGGATCAATCTAGGAAATCTTCCTCGTCTTCGGGTGCAGGAAGACCGTTGGAGCCGCGTATGTGGAAGCGCTGAGTGTTGCAGTTGGGACAACGAGGGATGCCGCAGTGCGGACAGGGATCGACGCTGACTTTCATACCTCCGTGCCCACAGCAGCA
Organism: Ilyonectria destructans; assembly: GCA_020740775.1. Taxonomy (NCBI): domain Eukaryota; kingdom Fungi; phylum Ascomycota; class Sordariomycetes; order Hypocreales; family Nectriaceae; genus Ilyonectria; species Ilyonectria destructans. Next base: position 1,656,872 of record JAHEWK010000011.1, read on the forward strand.
CTGGTGGGATTGTAAGCGTATTGTATATATTGGCATTTCCATACTGTCTATTTGCGAAAATAGGTTGGGTACATACGCATATCCAGATCCAAACAACCTTGCGGCGAGGCGGCAGCTCCCGAAAAGGCAGCGGTTGACGTGGAGGGGGCGGTGTTTCGGACCTCGCAGATTCGGCGGCACGGACAAGAAGGCAAAAAAGAGGCTGATTCGAAGGCGAAAGAGGCGGCTTTTGGGCTCTCTTGAAGGATTCGTCGGGCCAGACATCTGGCTCCGTTGGACGCATCCAGAAGTGTGTCGAGTGGCCTCGGCATGTCCTTGGTTGTCGCGTCTGCGTCTGCGCCTGCGTCCGCTCCATGGCCCCGTGACAGTCAATCCAAGTCCTTGGTGTGGGTGTCGAGATCCCGGCCGTTCCCGCGTGGTCTCCAGCAGCAAATAGGGTCATACCAGGCCGCAAACAAGCAATCCCAATTCCTCACGCAGACACGCACGAAACGAGCGTTTGCTGATTTTTTTTTTTTGCAGGTGTGTGGTGGTTCGCGGCTCAGGAGCCCTTAAAACGAGGCGAACCTGGCCTGTCTTCAATTGGCGGTCTGATGGTACCAAATGTCCTTGCGAATTGACTGGTTACTTATCAGTCAAGGGAAGTCACCGCTCCGAGACAATGCTTCGCCCCCATGCATACCATCCTTTATTAGATGACCCATGGTTCCCCGGGAGAAATGGATCGGTGGCATCTAGCGTAACGAGAGAGCTGGTGTACTACCTCCCGAGCCTACATAGAAATTAGAGTCGCCCTCTGTTCTGTTGTGACCCCAGGGGCAAAAGAGACATCGATTTTGACCCCCGACCGATCATTGCTGTAATTTTAAATCCTCGAACAAGCCTAGGCGACGCAGACCAATATCCCAACGTGACCTTTGTGGCTGATCGGGTCTAGTAAATTTAGTTCTTCAACAGCCAGCTCACTCAGCGTCAGCCAAAGCCTCGTCCGCTGAAAGCCACAATCAAGATCACTGGAGCCCATCAATATCCACGCGGGTACTCACCCAAGCGAACTCCGGCTGTACCTTGTACTCTGCGACGGGGATCAAGGGGCGGACGAGTCCCCCGGAGCAACCGTTATTCGGCATTGGAAAAACAGGGCGAGACGAGAGACGACAAAGCCATCCATGCAGTGCTTGTTCGGTAAGTCGGACTTAATTTGTTGAGGGCTGCTGCAGTTGCAGTGGGCAGAACTTTCTGTACGGCGCTGCGCCCTACTGCGCGAAGTTACTGTTGATCAGCCCCCCGCAAGGCACCACACCGGCGCCTGCCATACCTCCACTGGCGTCTTATATTGCTTCGGTGAGGCGGTAGACGATTGTGGAATGAGCTGCAATCAGTCATGTGTGCCGTGGTGGGGTCGATGTTGCCCAATGCCGTCTTACATCGGGTGCTACGGGTGTCGTCAGAAAGAGCAAATGGACGCCTGAAGTCCTCGCATATTGACGACAGTAATAACGAGAGAAGAATACTGGTTGAGAGGGTGGTTTGCCCCCAACACTGCCTTCGTACACGTCTGCCGTTTAGGTGCACTTGGTATAGAAGCCAACGTACCACTGACGATTGCAAGGCGGGCTCTCGTAAACACACGGCCACGTCAACTATTGAGCAAGTCGGCATCCGAGCTCGGCATGGGCACAAATCAACTGGCCCGCGGATGGAGTACCAGATGCATGCCTCCGGCGCGTGGAACGCCACCTACATACAAGGGCCGCTGCACGGTAGAGTTCCGGACCCCCTCACCCGGCACGCCTCGATTGGCCTTCGCCGGCAGGGACCCTCGTACAGAACTTCACCTCACCGTCGTTGGTACCTCTGCTTGTTGCCATCTACTGGTCTCACGGACCACCGTCTCGCGTGGTTGCAGCATACCAAAGGAGACTACACGAGCAGCACGGCCCCAAGAGTTACCGAGTAACAAAGCCATGACTCGGTGTTTCCTGACCTACTCACGGGATACTCATCACGGGGTAGAGTTGGGTTTATAACAGGCCCTGACAGTGGCAATCATGGCAGTCACACTGCTCGTTGGCAAGCGAGGGTGTTCGAGATCACGGTAGGAACTTGTGTCCTGGACGCTGTATCTGTCGAGCTGATCACAAGAGGACACAGCCCGTGTATTTTCCCAGTGTTACGTCGGTGTGGGATATGCAGCACCTGTTTTCTCGGGATCAAAGTCTTTGAAACCCGAATTGAACTCACATTGTTGCCTCACTACAGTTAGACTCCCCAACCGGCCTACTGTACTGTACTTGCCACAATGACCAAACACCGGCCTCGGTTGATGCCTCCCGGCAAATCATAACCAACTCTCATATCGCCCTCCACTTTTCGGGTTGCAGATAAGTAGAAGATCCTCTAGGATTCTCTGACCGAGGGATGATCACCCTGGAACAGTAGTTGGCAGTTTTTCCACTCACCGCACTTGTCAACTATCACATTTGACTACCACAAATCGGGCATTAGATCTGGCGAGCGTGCATGAATTGTCTTCACCGACAACGTTGGCGGGATCCAGGAGATCGGAATCCGCCCTTGCAGGGTATAGCTCCAAACTAACTTTGGGAGGGATGAGGGCCACTGGAATATTCCGTTTGACTGTGCCCCTTGAGCGCGTGGACAAGGGCTATACAAATCATTGAGGATGAACCGCAAGTCTCCCTGGTGACGTAGTGGCAGGCAATCCCCGGCTGAAACTATCAAGTGTTTCGGAGTATGCATTCTTACTCAGATCGATAGTCTTAATATTATGATCTATACACGAATCAAGGCGGATTGACGAAATTGAGACAGGTCGACAATGGTGTCATGACAATCTCAATCAGGGATGTTGCCGTTAAAAGGGCAAGGGCTCTCTGACTAGCATCATCTCCTAATCTCAAAACTGGCCTGCTCACCGAACGTCACCGAACGCGCTAATACGGTGAGAACACACCGGGCGGATAAGATGTCTTAAAAATCTCTTCACTAAAGTCTGGCTGGCTAGTGACTACTGTGGCTGAGACACCCGGGCCATTTTGGGGAAAGCAAGGGGTATTGGATGGTTCTGCTTGGGAATTGACGAAAGCGGTCAGAGCGGCGGCCTGCGTTCTGAGTTGACCCCCAATTCCAGAAGGCAGCAGCTGTTTCAGCGCAAAGCTCAAAGAGGACGTATTATGTTCCATAGCCACAGCCGACAGACGGCTCTGCCGTTCAAGTCAAATCATCTTTACTTTTGGCCAAGTTGAAGACTGAAAGATCGCTTGTTAATTACGAGCCTTAAAACACATGATCCCTTCCGGCGTTTCCCATCCCAGTCTCAACCTTCTATTGTTCCAAATTGCCCATTGAATTCATAACCACAGCGCCCCAATCTAAATAGCCATCAAACCAGATGGACGGGTCCACGCCATGAAGCATCTCGGTCGTCCACGGCGTTGTGGCGCTCCAGTTCGGACCCATCTGATCTGCAGACATATCACCATTATCAAGGAAGGGCTCAGAGCCATCAATACTAGACTTGCTGGTATCAACACTCCCGCTATCCTCCATGTTAGTGTCTCGCTCGCTGTCGTCTTGAAGCTTGAGCGCCTCTGTCCCAGCCGCAACAATCTCGGCCCATCGTTCAAGTTTTGCCCGAGTGATCCGGACTTTGACAGCGCTCATAGTCCAAAGAGTGTGGTCTAACGCCCCAGGCTCCGCCGGGCCGGCCTGGAACCTCGCGTTGGCTTCTTCGAATCGTGAGCAGATTCCTGTGAGAAATCCAGACACGTCCAGGGAGAGACCGGGCTGAGTCTGGATCTGCGATCGAAGCGCCGCCACTGCACCTGGTAATCTTGGATCCGTTCCTTCACGAAGGACGATCTGTCCGACATCCTGCGAATCCTTGTCCCGAGAGCTCGGGCTTGGTTCAGAAGGTGTCGGCTTCCCCGATTGTAGACTGGCAGCGTACTCTGAATCGGCCTTGAACATATTCCGATTCGGGTTATTTTCGCTTGTGTCAACTGGCATTGGCGTCTGTGGTTGTTGATTCAACGTGATGGGTACGGTGAACTTAGCCCACCGACCGAGCATGGTAAGTCCGTACACAAGTTGAGCAGCGATTGGGGTAGTCTGGCGGTAATACTCAGAGACTGGGATCGAAAGCCAGTTGTCAAAGAATTGGTTAAGCGCATTTCTCGATTGGTAAAATATGTCGAGAGCAGAGGCAGCTCCCAGCGTGGGAGAAGTAAGAGACTCGGACATGGAGATTATTCGAGGGGTATCGAGTACCGGGGGTTCGTAAAGGCGAAGTGCTGCCGTATTGAGAAAGGCATTGATAATTTCTATAGTTGTTAGAAATATACGCGAACCATGGGTTTGTGCTACCAACTATCACTCTTTAGATTTGCAGGTAGGGAATTTCGAATCCGATCAAGCTCGCCCTGAAATGCTGAAACGTAGGCCGACATGGGAGCTGTAGGGACGCCGACAACCTCCTCTGCTGGGCTATCTGGAGAATTGAGCAGGGAAATGCGTTCTGTCAGGTGTTGTATGCGGACTAGATGTACGAGGTTCACATCCGTTTCGTATTCATTCTCGTCTTCGAGCACCTGGACACATTCTTGAATGTACTTGGTATATCTCATCGACTCAATTCTTGAGAATCCCAGAGACATTCTAGCATGCGTTAGCGATGAAATAAAAGGAAGTAGGATGGACAATCCTACGCTGATGATAAGAACCAGACCCCTAGAAGCGCTCGCCTCTCTTCGTTGGTCCTTCTTTCTGGATAGAATGGTTTCACAACCATGAGATTAGTCCGCTCGAGAAGACTTGGACTACGATGCAAGCCCAATTCTCCAACAAGAGTCACAGCCAAAGCTATGAGGTTGTTTAATTGAGCATGCATGAAGCAGTGGTATTGATACCACGCAGCTATCACGAGAATTCCCATTAATAAATCCAGTGATCGCTCCGAGCGGATAAGCATATGGTCGGCGATGTGTTGCATCAGATAATACATCTGGGCTCGCATGGATCTGAGGCTTCGAAATGACGTGACCATTCGGATAGCCGACATGAGGAACGGCCTATGAGATTTAAGTTTCGCGGCAGTGACATTGTTGGGTATCACTACGAAAGGGTGAAGTGCCTGTAGCTCGTTTCGGTATATGTTGAGTAGCACCTCATCAGAGTCTGGAGGTGGGGGTGCATCCCCGCTTTCTGGCCGGCAAATGCATGATGGCGGAGCGTAAGAGTTGTAGATCTCCGGGATGGCCCAGGGATTATCGCTGGGAGCAAAGGATGCTTCAGGGCGTTTTGAAGGAGTCTGCTGGTTGGAAACAGCTGGGTCTACTTCAGTGGGAATGCATGTGGTGTCCGTAGCCAGATCGGCATTTGTCAATCCTCCTGACGCCTTGAGTAGATTGACAAGGCCATTGAGTCTCTCTTCGATTTGAGCCGTTCTCCTATTGGGTATGGTCAGTCCCTTGACGACATCATGACATCCCCAGTCATGACACGTGTGGATGGAGGTCCACAACATCATGCAAAAGGCCGCCGAAAAAGGGCCACCTACGAAGGCTTTGGTTGTCTCTTTTTTCGCGGACGATGGACTTGTTCGGCACAATCCTTGACCAATCTCTCGCATCTGTAAAAGTCAGCCCATATAATTCAGATATAGTACGCTGAGGGAAATGTCTTGACGCGCATGGCCGTTCAACCCGGCCACTTACACCTGGGCTCGGACTTCGGCAGCACCGGCACCAGGGTCATGATCAAGTGTGAGGCTCTGTGCCTCGGCATCTCCTTAATCGTATCAAGAGTAATCGAGACCTTGACTCACCTGTCGCATTTGGCCCAAGGAGCTGTGTTTGACCTGATGCACTTCGCTTTCGCTATCGAGCACTGTTGACAGGCAGCGCCCCATTTAGCCGTCGCTGGCTTGGGCCGGTCGGCACTTGACAGCATCTCAGCGCGAACACGGCCGAATTCGGATAAGGGGACAGGAGAAAGGGTATAGGTCGGAGCCGAAGAAGAGCCAAGAAGAGAAACAAGTCCGGCGGACTTTAACAGTGAAGATGCATGCCGTTTCTTTAAAAGGCGTCAGATGTTCAAGATGGTTGTCAAAGCGGAGTTTTCCATAAAGTCCGATTATAATCGTACTACTTTGTCCAGGCGAACTAGGCGGGGCTGTGTCAAATGCCAGGGGACTTGATTGGCAGAATCAGCCACATGTTCTGAGGCTGCGACAACGGCTCAGTTGAGATTATCAGCTTGGACCAGCCGGAGAGTCCAGTAAACGCCGTGCTGAACAAGACAGGCAAGATAGAAGTCAACTGGTCCTCGGATACGGAATACAGTACGTCAACACGATCCGATGCATTGACTAATTACCGATGAGCCATCCGCGATGACGTACGCGGGACAGGGAGTACTCAAAAATCACTGAATTGCACAGTCTAACGAAAGAAGCCTCTGTTACTGAGACACCTGATACAAGCTCCTTGCCTTTATGACGCCCGTATATCAATACACCGATATGGTACATGCCGCCCTGGGGTTATGTGGTGTTGGAACCCGGCAGTCGGCTTATACGCTTCCCACATCCTATCCTCCCTTCCAATCGCACCGCTAGGTTCGCTCTAGCATACCATTCTACTTAGACCTCGAAACCCCGGCACCAATGACGCCAGGAAGCTTCTCTTCACCGACACTGAAGAGCATTCCGATACCGAGGGTCAGAACGCCAACCATGACAATGGTGAATCCAGCAAACAGCCAGAACTGAACGCTAATGTCCTCCTTCGTACAAGCAGCGCCGGCCCAGTGGATCACGCTGCCCTGTTTGCTGACGGTGCTGAGACAGTGGCAAGTATAGCACACTTCCTTGCCGTCGGAACCGTCCGGCTTGGCATGCTTGTTCAGGCACGAACCGCGGCCAGAGCAGTTTCCAGTGCCGGTAGAGCAGCCGTCCAAGGAGCTGAAGCACGAAGGAATGGTGCCGGTCGAGGTGAAGAAGGCAGGGGAGTTGCTAACAGCGGAAGTCTGGGCAGACTCAGTGGCGTCTGAAGAGATGACAGCCTCGTCCTGTCGGCGTCGAAGCTCCTGTGACTTGTCGGACCACTGTTTCGGGCTGGTCGACTCGGAGGAAGGAAGAAGAACCAAGGTGGTCTCCATTTCGCCAGACGCAGCGAGCTTCGTGAGCTTCGAGATCTTCTCAACCAAATTGTTAAGAATCTTAGAGTCCTGTGAGAAGTCAGTAAAAACAGGTCGGCGGAAGAAATGCCATGTCAATTACCTTTGACACGTCGTACTTGGCGACAGTGGACTTGCCACTCCAGCAGGTCTCCTCAAAGGGGTTGATGACCTGGTCCAGGGAGCACTTGTGCGCGTTTGTAATTCCAACGTTGTAGAAGTCGTTCTTGACCAGCTTCTCGTGCGCACCTGCCGAGGGCGGGTTCGAGATGGTGAAAGCGGGCTGCGCTTCGAGCGCGATACCCATTTTCTTGAACTGGGCGTCCGTCATCCCCTCCAACATGACCACTAGCTGGCTTGGGAACACGCGTTCTTCATCGGCAAACAATTGGAAAGGCTCCTTTCCGAACGTGTTCATCAAGGACACGACATCCTCAGGATCAGCGTCATCGGGGACATCGCTGAACGATGGACCCTTGCCGTTGGAGGCAAGACGCTGAAGCAGGATCAAGCGGGCGATGCTCGGGGAGATGGACGTCGACGACGCGGATTCGGGCGCGGGCAGAATGTAGACCTCGGCGGCGTGCTGAGCGGCAGCAGCGAAGCTGGCGAGGGCGGCGCTGAGCCCAATGGTGAGCTTCATTTTGGCAAGGGGGTGATGAAGCTTGGTTGTTGGCAGGGCCAGGCTGAGATAGCTTGGAACTGTCGCAAGCTCCAGGCACCAAAGAGTCCTTGCCGCGATGCACGTGTCGGGACTCGGGGCCCCCAGTTGTTCCGTCATACAGTGTGCTCGTGCGCGATTTGCGTGCGCGGCTGTACAGTGTGCCTGATATATCCGCACCGTGGTCTTGGCTGTTTGCCCATTGAACCAACCGCCGGCGCCGGCACGTAGCACATCCGTCACCATCAGAATCGCCACTACCATGATGCTTTTCTTGTCATAACGTGGCTTCGAGACGGCGAGGGCGAGTTTCCCCTATACCATCTGTTCGTTTCTTTACTCTTCTAGCCTTCTGGCTCTGTCAGAGACGGAATGTTTGCTCGACAAGTTGCCTCTCGGCACGCGACGCTCTCTACAATCCCTGTGCAACGAGCTCTCTGCCGACAAATTCGACCGTTCGCGAAACAAACGAGACAAACGAGACAAATATCATTTCTACCATGGCGCCGACAAAAGTCGCCCTCAAACTTGCCAGTTTATTTCCCTAAACCCATTGTTCAACGGCGGTCCTATGGCCCGAGCCTCCGTCGACGGATCGGGTGAGCAGCCTCACCCCACCATGTTCCAAGTGATGCAATGTCCTAACACATCATACAGACGAGCCGTCTTCACAACCATTGTTTTATATACCTGCTGGCAAATATTTGCCACCGTCGTATTCGATCCACTACTCGATTGGGCTGACGAAGAATGGGAAGCCTTGTCCGACAAGGAGAAGGAGGAGGTGCAGAACATGGAGGAGGACGAGCCCATGTTATTCCTGCCGTTCCCGTTTACCACCAAGGAGGTCAAGCAGCCGCCGTACCGGGGTTCTGACCCGGAATGGGAGATGTTTGTCAAGGTGAACCAGGATACGAAGCTCCAAAAGGAAATCAAATGTGAGTCGACGACATGGACATGTGTGTCGTCAGTTGCTAACACGTTCTAGTCGGCCTAGCGGATGAAATCAAACGAGGAGTTGAGAAAAACCCAGCATTCGTTCGGCTATTGGGTGGTGGTGCTATCAAGGTCAAGAAGCTCTGGTTGGATATCATATATCCACCCTCCCCTCCACCGAAGCATTATGTGTCTGGGTAAGCAATCCGGTTACCACACCATGGCCTAGCTAACATATGATCAGTCTCATCGTTGATGAGGAGGGCCTCTTCTGGGGCGATCGACCCATAGACTCTACCGCGGCAGGCCACTTGGATAAGGCCATCTATCCCAAGGCAGTCGCATTAACTACATGGACGTTTATCAACTTTCTATTCAAGCAGACAATGCAGGATATCGCCAAAGTCCTGGGCTTGAACAACTCGAACCCTCCCGAACCTACATGGCAATCAGTGACTATAGACCGTCTCAACGGACAGGGGAACGGATTTGGAAGCTCCGGAAAACAAACAGTACGGATACTCGGACAATCTGAAAGGCCTGCCCAGGGACAGTTCCCGACGGGGAGTGGAGACATCATCGGCACCCTTTTCGGCGGCGAGACTCAACTAGACCCTCGCATCCAGGCCGCCATACAGGCAGCCTCACTTACATTTGCTCGGAACTGGAAACCCACGAAAAGCCCTCCTACCCGGGGCTGCATCAGAGTCGATGGAGTAGTAGAACTGCGAGGCAAGACTGCTTGCATGGCCGTGTACGTCCTGGGATGGTACGACCCTCAGTTGCGCAAGTTCATGGGCATCCAGACTGGTCTCAAGCATCTAGTCCAGATCAAGCAGCGACCAGCGCCCGGCTAAAAAACAAACAAAGCTGTACTAGTTCGGAAATGTGGTATGGAAGGCATCGGGGAGATATTTCGCATAACTTTGCGTGGCGCTCGGGACTGGGTTCTGCTTTGAGATACCATAGAATTCAGAATATCACGACTTCCATCAAAAAGCCCAACACCCGCTCCCAAATCAAACTTCCCCGTGTGAAGCGCTCATTTGAGAGAGAATATGATCTACAAATCTTGAAATCACTAGCCTGGACCCGTGCATGACATCAAACACATTCGCGAACAGACATGAGGCCAATTGTTTTGATTATATATGGCTATGTAACCCGATCTTAGGGTATGGAAGTCAATTGTTTCCCCCCAAGGCAAAGCCAAGAAGCCAACCCCTCCAGCTGCGCCCAATCCATGCCAGCTGCGAACCAAAAGACGAAGCTGCACGACTCAAGAAATACCCCTTACATCCCGTTCCATGCCCTGGGAATAGCACCGTCCCATTCCACCACGTCCCATAACGCGCCGAAAACAATCCCGCCCATAAAAGACAGCCCCCCTTCAATGTTACAATCATCAGTATCCCTGTCTGTACCCCGTCGGCATAGGAAGCCACTGGGTGTGCCTTTGGTGGCGAGGGAATGTCTAATTCCTCAGCACGTTGATAAAGATGGTGAACACTTCCAGCTCCACCTCTGGGCCGTCAGGAACGCGCTCATCCCGGGGCATAGCGGCGATGAGATGAGTCTCAACGACGTTGATTCCAGGATGCAGAATCGCCTCAAAGGCACGCTCCTGCGGCTGTTGTCCTGGGGCTTGCTGGTGACTTGGCTTCAGGGGCTGCTTGTTCACCACGGTCCAGAGGCTGTATTGCCGAGTGCGCAGTAAATCCGGGAGCAGTGGGATGATGAGCACACGGGCCAGATGGGCTGGCAAGTTCACGGTGGCGGACTGCACCATCTCGGTAGGGTGAGGCAGCACAGTTGCCACTGTAGGGCTCTGGATTTGGACAGCCGGGTGTAGCTGTACTCTCACACTGGAAATCAGCGCATCGTCGATATCTAGGTCGCATTAGCCATCTACCGCTTTGAAATCATACTCGCTCAACTCACTTTTTCCAGGGCCACGGAACCGCTTTTGTTCCATATAGCCATTAGCCAGAGGATTGTGCGGAGGAGGTTGAACCTGCACCGTAGGGATAGGGGCTCCGACTCCAGGGCCAGCCTGCGCTGTAACTGCGGTGGCCGGGCCAGCAACGCCTGCTGGAGACGCTGCCGCTGCATCCTCAGCTTTGAGGGCAGCATGTGTTGACGGGCTTGGAGATGGAACCGAAGCAGATAGGCTGCGAGCCGTCTTGTCTTGCGGACCGAGATTGGACTGAGCGGGAGTTGACGTGCGAGTCCCGTTGACAGGATGACCGTTGGCTGGCGCATCGGTGGATTGGGTGGTCTGGGGAGCGGGTGAGTCTGCAGAGCCTCCGCGACCTCCAACATGAATGGTAATCTTCTTGGATGACGGCGGTGCATCTGCACCTAGGCTAACTTTCAACTTGATCTTCGCCTGGGTAGGCTCTTGCACGGCTGTTTGTGCCTTTTTCAACTCCTTGGTAAAGAATTTCTGGTCATAAGTCAGATGAATGGAAAATCCAAGCAGCGGTTACAAACGGACCTCTAGTTCTTGTGCCAAAGTGTAGATTTCGCTTCCCTCCTCGTTGTAGAAGAATGCATTCGTCCAGAGAAGGGTAGACTTCTCTTGGAAAGCACCCCAGGTTTTGAAATTGCTGGTGCCGGTGACATCACCACGTCCGTGGACGCCTTTGACCATCTTCTGCAATTTCTTGATGGAGAGCGGGTCGGTGATGACCTTGTAGTAATCCTTCAAAGCTCGAGGGGGGAGGTTGATGAATGGCTCGAAGTAGGCATCGTCGTATCTGATAGCGACGTTAGTAACCCAAGACCATACGGAGTGGTGCCCACATACTCTGGCTCCTGGTGCCTGAGAAGTTCCTCGATAATCTTCTCTTGAGCTTGTTGGAAGTTGAGCCCCTTGTAAGGAACGTTCTCGAATTGGTGGTCGGGACGACTGGGTGTAGCAGATGCTCGCGGGCTCTCCGTTTTAGCGGTAGCGGTAGCAGCTGCGCGAGTTGGACGTCCTGAGCCTCGTCGCTTAAGTATGATGGATCGCTTTCTCGAGCTGGGCTCTTCGTCCTCTTCTTCATCCTCTTCGGGCTCGTCATCTTTGTCGTCCTCATCTGCGTCGTCATTTTCTGCGTCTTCGTCCTCATCGCCGTCGTCCTCGTTTTCCTCTCCTTCTGCGTCTTCGTCCTCTTCGGCATCATTAGAGTCCTCGGGGAACGGAGTCGGCACAGCTTGGTAGCCACGATTATGGTAGGCGGGGTTCGTCTTGGTCATATAGTTGCTCAAAGCTTTCCGAATTCTTTCCGCATCGTCAAAGTTCGAGGATGATCGTGGGTAGAATTCCTTGGCATTGGCAATCATACGCTTGAAGTAGCTCTCCAGTTCGGCGAGCGTCTCAAACTCACCCTTGTCCAGCTTGTTCTCGATCGTTTCCAGTGAAATCGGCATGCGCGTTTGCTTGTAATACTCTGCATTGCCTTCGCGAGGCAGCAGTTCCTCGAAGTAGGTTGCGACAAGACGACCACTATAGAGGGGGGAGTCAGTATATGGCACTGTATCGATTGCGACTCCGGCAGCTCACCTCTTGTCGGCGGTTCGGCGGATCTGTTCCAGGAAGCTCAAACCATACGCCGTCGTCGAGTCTCGACTCTCTCCTTTCGATAAATCGAACTCCTGCGATGGGAGCTTGTTAGCTATCCAGGTTCCTACATTCCCGCCTCGGGACTGGGGGTTGCGCTGTCAACAAGTCGCGCAGGCGCGGGGGGGTCGGTCCAAGCAAAGAAAGCAGTGCACTGATCTGATGAAGGTGGAAACAGTGAGATGGACTTACAGCGAGTTTGCGACGCTTGGAGGCTCGATCATCGGTTTCCACCGGCGCAGCCCCATTGGCCTTGCGCTTGCTATCCATGTTGGGTGTGCTCGCTATAGTCGCGGAGACAGGCGCATCACAGGCCTACGCAGGGCTCTGTCGAAAGATCGGTCGTCGGTGCACAATGGGTTCGCGCGGTATCTCAGCGTCGAGGCGGCCGCGACAGTACTCGAGTGGATTTTGACGCGTGCTGGTCCAATGGTCGCGTCAAATGCACCAGGACGTGGTGGATTTCGGCAGTTCGGAGCTGGCGATTATGGCGGCGGAGGGGCGTCGAACAAGTCGCCGCGAAATGTTACGGGGCTTCAGGAATCACCTGCACGCGGATTCGAATACGTGAAGCTGTTTTGCGAGGCGCGAAAGGTGGCCTGCCGTTGGGGTCAAGTCGCGGAGGTCGGGTTTTGGCTTTTTGCTCTGCGGCCAAAGGTGAGGTGGTGGCACCAGTACGGAGACAGCAGTGCGAGGTACCTGAGCAAAGGTACCCGCTTGGCTGATCGCCCTGCCTGAAAACAGCGCTAAGGCAACAAGGCAAACAGAACGACTTTGCATGGGAAGATGCCGCTTGACGCCATTTGAGTTGGCATAAACAAGTTCACAGCAAAAATGCAAGACACGGTCAATAAACCAATCACCATTTTAAATTACATCGATATTAGTCTCGTTCCTGTGCTGGAACAAAGGTATCGATACCAAGTCGACAGTTGTAAGCAGTTGGTAGTGCTCCCAGCATGGACCCCCAGGACACTTAACTCCAGTGCCGCTACATCGCAGTACAGTACCTGCACCGTAGCAGAACTCTGTAAAGTCAAGAAACACGTGCAGCAAAACGTAATTGAGCATACTGCGGTCAGATACTGCAATTGTGCCGTGATCTAGTCGCCCTTCATCCAACTCACATCTGCTCTGGTGGCCATTGATGCACATGAGCATTTGCTTGTCATGAAATATGCCCCAGGTCTCGCAAAGTCGCACCGCGAGGGTCCGTAATTGGAGCTACAGGCGGGATGGGCTGGCCATCGTGGGGCGGACTGGCGCGTTCCATGGTGAACCCCCCCCCCCCCCCCACATTGACCTCATTCTCCAACCCAGCTTCGGCGGTGCGCTATCCACCATCATCATCACCTCTCTAGAGTAGCAATTTAAAGACCACCTCGAAAATATGGCGGATTCCAACATCCCGAGCGACCCTCCTCCATACACCGACAAGGCGGACGAAGGCGCGGCACCTCCTCGTCCAAACCTCCCTATCCGCAAAGGCCCGCAGCCCCTGGAGCTCCCCATCCTCAAGCATCTCAACTCCAACCGTGTGATCCTCGCCTCCGCTTCGCCCCGACGACGAGCACTTCTGCAACAGGTACAGTCCACAATTAGCTCCTTCTTCTTCGGTCGAAGTGCTCACAGCACCTAGTTCGGTCTCGCAAAACTCGAAATCACGCCTTCCACCAAACCCGAAGACCTCGACAAGACGGTGTACGGACCCGATGAATACGTCGCCGCCACCGCCCGCCAAAAATGCGTGGATGTGTACTCCACTGCCCTAGAGACGAGCATCAAGTCCGTCCCCGACCCCTCGCTCGTCATTGCTGCCGACACAATCGTTGTCACCCGTGACGGCCGGATCCTGGAGAAACCGCGAAGCGAGGCTGAACACATTCGAATGTTAAAGCACCTGCGGGATACGCGGATGCACCGGGTCTTGACAGCAGTCACCGTGATTGCACCCAGAGACGATGCCCGGCATCCCGGGTACGAATTGGCTAGCTATACGGAAGAGACCAAGGTCTACTTCTTGGCCGAGTCTGAGGGACTCCCGGACGATGTGATTGAGGCGTATGTTAAGACTCGTGAGGGAGCCGATAAGGCCGGTGGATATGCCGTTCAAGGCGTTGGAGGTATGCTGTTGGTGGAAAGAATTGATGGATCCATTGACAATGCTGTCGGGCTGCCGGTTCGACGGTGTATGGCTCTGGCGGAAAAGGCCATCTTCAGACAGGATGACGAGGACTTCGACGAGGACGACTAGGGTTAGGGTCCAGACATTCGACGGATATAACTCCAGGATGAGAGAGGCCTGGTTCAGGCCTACCTTGAACCGCATATAGAGGTGACCGGCGTCTCATGGGCTTATTGTTCCGGATATATTTAAACCCGGATTGCGATATACAGCGGCACAAATTAACAAATTTGAAATCTAGAATTAAGTTGGGGGCTCTACTAGCTGCGCGACCCGAGGCTGCGAACACGGTGCCGTAAATTAAACTGCAAGCATTGGACAATTGGACACTTGGAAACCAGAGGCACGTGTCAGCCGCTCCTGAAACGCCTACGAGGCCTATGTAGATCACCAGATCAAGTCCGAGGCATATAAATAATGATACTGTGACACCGAAATCATAGAGGGAGCCACTACAGACCGAGGACGTCACTTTCACATGTGCTTCAGGGACGTGGTGGTGGTGGATCGGAGATTTCAGAATTGGAGCGGATATGTAGCTGCAGCGCCGCTGGCAGTCGCTATAGCACATGCAAGGACCAGGGTTTCACATGAATCTGGGGCAACATCCTTGCACTTCACAAGCCGCGTCTTCTACCTTGCGTGCATCGTTTCCTCACACCTTTAAAAGTTCCCACCTCCCGCCGAACAGACTCTCTCGGCCCCGCGACTTGTCCTCGTCACTCGGTTCTGTAGCCCAACAACGGCTTCGAGAGATGTCGTCGTCGCCAAACCACAAGTCTCCCGCGGCCGGAGACGCCGGCGCGCAAGCCGATGATAAACCGCGTCTCACAGAGGAAGAGAAGAAGCAGAACCACATCGCATCAGGTACGTTCGCGTAAGCGTCCTAGGCCCTGCAAGCTCTGCATCCTAGTGGCCGTGCTTTCTGTTTTTATGCGATCAACCAGGGACCGGATGGAGTACTAATGCACCCTCCAGAGCAGAAGCGCCGGCAGGCAATCCGCGAGGGCTTCGATCGCCTGACCGAGCTGGTGCCTGGACTGGAGGGCCAGGGCCGCTCCGAGGGCTTGGTCCTCAAGCGCACGGTGGACTACATGCGCGAGCAGCTTGTAGAGCGACAGGCTATGATCGAGCGCATTGAGCAGGCCGGCGGTGGTGTCGACGACAAGCTGAAGAGGTGAGTTGGGCCGGCGCACCCCGGTCGAGTCATCTGATGACTTCCGCCCGGGGATGGTGTACTGATTGCCACAGAGCGCTGTACCAGCAGGCGGGATCAAGCCAGAGCCGAGCGAGGGGGTGACCTCTGCATCGTGACGGCTCTATCAACTCCTAGACATTGCGAAACAACGCTGTACGATATAGGGATGAGGGATCGGGCACCAGCTTGGCCTCACGACATGCCACCCGCACTCCCGCCACCACTACCAGCGGCGCCAAGGGATGGCGCGATACAAGGCGAAGCACAGTCGCGCCGCGCAACTCTGCGCTCCTGGGGATGGGGGAGAGAGGACAATTGGGAGAGGACTTGTATCTACGTTGGCCGCCCGAGAGGGAGAAGGGAAGTCTACCTATCTACGCAAATGTATCCACCATGCCTCGCAAGCGCTCGCGCAACTCTTCGGGAGACATCCGCTCCTTGCCCAATGCAACCTGCTTGTTCTTGACGTCCTCGTCTCCGACCACCAGGATCTGGCCGTAGCCGTTCTTACGCGCCTCCCTGATCTTGGCGCCGAGGGACCTCGCCGTCGTGTCCACATCTACGGCCAGCCCGGTCGGCCGCAGGACATCACCCTGTGCGGGGAGTGACCCAGCTTCAAGCTGCTCGTAGACCTTCTTGTTCTGGCCCACCAACACGTCGCGAACTTCCTCGGCCCAGTCCAGCACAGGCGTGGAGGTGTTGACGGTGAGGACGATTGCCTGGCGTGGGTTGAGCCAGAACGGCCACTTGCCGTCATATTTCTCAATCAAGAGTGCCATGAGACGCTCCACGGAGCCCAGGACGGCACGGTGGATCATGACTGGCCGGACGGGGCCGTACTCGGCCAGCAGTGCCGGATCCTCGGTGGTCTCACCGCGGGCTTCGTACTCGGGGGCCGGGGCTTGGTACTCGAGCTCGAAGCGCTTGGGGAGCTGGAAGTCGAGCTGAATCGTGGCCGTCTGGTGCTCCTTGCCGTCGGAGTCTTTGAGAATGATGTCAATCTTGGGTCCGTAGAAGGCGCCGTCACCTTCCTTCACACCCCAATCCATGCCCGACGCATCCAGGGCTCGTTTCAGGGAGTCCTCGGCTCGCGACCACTCCTCCTCGGTGCCGATGTAATGGTCCTTCGGTCGGGTAGAGAGAGCCAGTCGGTAGCCCACACCAAATCGCAGTACAGTATAGACAACCTTGACAAAGTCCAGGGTCTTCTTAATCTCCTCCTCGACCTGGCTCGGCCGGCAGAAGATGTGTCCGTCGTCTTGGTGGAAGCGACGCACTCGGGTCAATCCGCTCAGCGATCCCGAGGTTTCATTTCGGTGCAGCGGGCTGAAGTCTGCGTAGCGGATAGGAAGGTCTCGATAGCTGTGTCGTTTTGAAGCGAAAATCAGGCAATGGCCGGGGCAGTTCATGGGCTTCAAGCCATAGTCGCCTTCTTCCTCTTCCTCCGCCTTGCCCGTGTTGGTGTGATCTCCATCGCAGCACCCCGTATGGTCTGCATTCGGCTGCGGCGTATTCCCCGTCACCGAGTACATGTCGTCCGCATAGTTCTGCAAATGTCCTGACTTGGCCCAAAGCGACTTCTTGTAGATGGTGGGGGTGATGACCTCTTCAAATCCATATCGCACGTATTGCTTCCTCAAAAAATCTACCAAGCGGTTGAATATTCGGGCGCCATTCGGGAGGAATATGGGAGATCCGGGGCTGTAGAGGGAGCTGATGAAGAGTTCTTGCTGGAGGCCGAGTTTGCGATGATCAGGTGGTTCGCGCTGGTCGGGCTTCTGGGAGTAGGGGCGGCGCGAGGACAGACAAGCTGGACACGTCCATTGGCTTCTTCGCAAGGCCGGGAGTGCCAACCGGGCGGTTCGTGAGCGTATCATTGTCAAGCTGGACCACAATGGCGGCCAATGTTGCAATGACGAGGGATGAACCGATGCGCCAATCTTCACGACAAAATGCCAAAGTCGCAGTGGACGAATACTGTCGGCCAAAGCTCGTTTCCCCTTGTGGTCTAGCGCGTAGACTGGCACGCCAGGGTCCGCCTCCACGATTCCTAGCGCTTTGACAAGACAGCTGCATTGATGAAACAGAAGCGTCAGCGTCAACTGATGACAGCGGCACCAACCTAACTCTCGGCCTACGAGCCAGAGCAACGCAATCCTCGGCATGTAAAACAAACGTAATCGGATAGTGTAATCAAATAAATATCCCATCCTTTATCATGATTATTTTGGTGGGCTTTTCAAGTCCTTTACACCAAGCACCAACCCTCTACAGGGCTGACTGAGTTGCAGCTTGTGGCAGCGGTGTGCAGTGAGCTTGTGGAACAGAGACGCATGCGAATACTCACAACGTTGAGTGCTTGTATCCCCCGCGAAAAAATCCCCGATGTCCATGGCTCGAGACCAGGATTCTCGGCAGCCAGGAAAACTTGGGCTAGAATAGCTTTGCTTAACCCTTGTTCTTGGAGCTGGTCGGGCGGAACCGAGGGATGGGCCACGGGTTCCTCGTCGACGTTGTATACCTGTAGCTGCATGCAGGCTTGGCGGGTTGCCTTCGGCACAAGACGTTGCGGTAGTCGAGTTTCCACACTGTCACCACACAAATTCTTCATGTAGAGTAAATGAACAAACTCGTCGATCAAACCTCTTCCAGTTTCACTCGTCTCCTATAAAATCTCCCCCCAGAAACTCTCCCAACAGCTCCCTTCTCCCCGGTGATGTTGACGGATCTCGTATTACCCCTCCATATGATCCCGGAACCCCACCACAGCGATACCGAATTCACTGCCTAGTACGCCTGGACGGGGCAAAATTCCCCAACGCAGCCCATCCCTCTTCTCCCCTCCACTCTTCACGTACTTCACGTACTTTACGTACTGTATCACTCCGCGGCCCGCAGTCCGCAGTCCGCCGTACCGCAGTCGAGCCTCGTGCTGTGAGCCTCGTGTTGCTGGTTCCATCGACCATTCCTGCCGCCCCTCTGGACGGCGCCCGGCACCAACCATGAGCTTCGCCATCGAGGTTCCCGGCGACGCGAACCCGCTGACCCTCCAGACGCTCTGCCAGGCCCTCCAGTCCGCCACTTCATCCGACTATGCACAGCGCCAGACCGCTGGCCAGCAACTCACCTCGTGGGAGCTGCAGTCCGGCTACTATTCTTCGTTACAGGTAGGGTTTCCAGTTCCCAGAGTGCTTCCGTGTTCTGTGACTAACGAATGCACTTACAGGCCATCTACCTCGACAAGTCCCTCCCCGTCGACATCCGCTTTCTCGCCGTCATCCAGCTTAAGAACGGCATCGATCGGTATTGGCGACTTTATGCACAGGTCAAGAACAGCATCAAGCCGGAGGAAAAGGCTCTCATCCGTCAACGCCTATTCCAGGGGACCATCGAAGAGGAGGAGTCGAACCTCGCTTTACACAACGCACTGGTGGTCGCCAAGGTTGTCAGGATCGACTATCCCTCCCAGTGGCCGGACGCACTAGGAAGCATCATCGAACTTCTTCGTTCTTCTCGAAATGGTAGCCAGAAGCATCTACATGGAGTGTTGCAGATCCTCCTGCGAGTCGTCAAGGAGCTCGGAACCGCCAGGCTACGAAAGTCCCAAACTGACCTGCAGGCCGTCACACCTGAAATCGTCCATGTCTTGTCAGAGATTTACGCCGAAAAGTCTACGGCATGGGTTGGCTACCTCAGTGGTGGACAGGGAAACAGTGGCGAAGCAGATGTAGCTATGCTGAACAGCTTGTTTTCCCTCAAGATTCTCCGCCGCCTAGTCATTCTCGGTTACGAGCGGCCCCATGGAGACAAGACGGTCGAGCAGTTCTGGACCATGTCACAGAACCAATTCGGTCAACTCCTCAACTTTGTGAGCCACGACTCAACGGTGCCACCCCAGTACCAAGACGTCGTCGGCAAGCATCTCCTCCAGTTCACCAAACTCCACATCGACATGTCGGAACAACATGCTGCCAGCTTTGCTGTCCTTCCCAACTCCCTCTCCTTGGTTCATGCATATTGGGATCTCGTTGCAAAGTTCGCTGAAGTCTTTGACAAGTCTGGCGGTATTCGACAAGGCTCTGGGGAAGCAGGCACGGCAAAATCAAAGGTCGAAGGTCCCCTCCTCGAGAGACTAGCGCTCAAGGGCCTTTTGCTGCTTCGAGCATGCGTTAGGATTGGCTTCCAGCATGTGCAAACATTCAAATACCGGACCCCAGAGACCAAGGCAGAGCAGGAACAAGCCAGGGATATCATCAAGACCCAACTGCTGAAGCCCGATCTTGTCGTCCAAATTGTCAACGCTATCATCACTCATCTCTTTGTCTTCCGCAAGGCGGATTTGGACGCTTGGGAGGAGGATCCCGAAGATTGGGAGCAACAGGAGCAGAGCGAGGGAAGTGCCTACGAATGGGAGGTGCGCCCCTGCGCTGAGAAGCTCTTCCTTGACCTTCTCACAAACTACAAAGACCTCTTAATCCCCCCTCTGCTGTCGTATTTCCAGACTGCGCAGGCTCCCCAGGCTGATATCGCCACCAAGGAGGCGGTGTATACGGCCATGGGCCTTGCAGCGGCTCATGTCTTCAATGTTTTCGACTTTGATTCCGTACTAGCCTCTACCATTGTTAACGACGCCCAGCAACAAGGCGGTTTGTGCATGGTGTTGCGACGACGGATAGCTATCCTCGTCAGCCAGTGGGCTCCTGTCAAGCTGGACGATTCCAGTCGGCCGTTAGTCTACCAGATCTTCCAACACTTTCTAAATCCGGAGGACCAAAACAACGACCTGGTCGTTCGAATCACGGCGGCCCGACAACTACGCTGGATTGCCGATGAGCTTGACTTCAGTGTCGAGGCATTCCTACCCTATACGTCCAACGTCCTGGCCCAGCTCATCAACCTCATCCAGAACGTGGATGTCGACGAGACCAAACTTGCGATTCTCGAGTCCATTAGAATCCTTGTGACCAGGATGGAAGAGCAGGTATCTCAGTTCGGAGACCAGCTTATGGCTGCTCTTCCTGGTGTCTGGGAGAACTCTGGCACGGAAGAATACATGATTAAGCAAGCGGTCATTGCCATCTTTGCTGCACTGGTCATGAGTATGGGTAGCAACTCTCAGCGCTACCAGCACTTTATGGTGCCACTGCTATCTGAAGCCGCACGTCGGGGATCTGACTTGCATGTCCACCTAATCGATGAGTCGCTGGAGCTGTGGAATTCCATCCTGATGCAGAGCAACCCACCTCTAGCACCCGAAGTGATCAACCTCGCCGAGTTGGCGCTCCCACTTCTGGAATACCAACCCGAAACAGCTTCACAAGCCCTCTCCGCCATCGAATCCTATGTCCTCCTTGCTCCCAGTGCGATGTTGGAAGACAGACTACGACGACCAACTCTAATGGCCTTGTCAGGGGCCCTTGACTCGAGAAGTCGCGAGCATGTTCGCCTTGCTACGGTTTGCATCGAATACCTTATCAGGACCGCTGTCGAGCTAGGGGGTTCAAATGGCGTCTCGGTGATTATGCATGACATGGTTGAGATTGGATTCATGAACAAGATTCTAGAGAACCTGCACGACTCTTGGGAGGCACACCAGACCACGGGTCCCAACCGGAAAGTCAGCAAACTCAACACTGTCACAGAAGGAGACTACCTCGCGGTCCTCGCACGACTGGCACTGGCGGAACCCACCCTATTCGCGCAGATGCTGACGAATTTCGGCCCTCTAGAACAGGTCTGGGGCTGGCTGTCGGCTGAGTGGTTTTCATATCTGTCGAACATGGACCACATCGAGCGACAGAAGCTCTTCCTCTTGGGTCTCACCCGCCTATTGGAACTGCCCTCACCGATGCAGGAACTCGTGCTGGGCAAGCTTCAGGAATACTTTGACATGTGGACCAACGCGATTTCGGAGCTGCAGGACGGCGTGGCCAACGGCACCGACACGCTGATCTGGGGTCCCCTAGAGGCGGGCGAGTATGATACCCCGAAGATCGTGGCGGAGCGCGAGGGACTCGCCAAGGACCCGGTGCATACTGTTCACGCGTTTGAGTTCGTAAAGGTGCGACTCCAGGACTTGGTGGCCCGCGTCGGAGGCGATGCTGCATTTGAAGAGCAGTGGGCTTCCAATGTCGACAAGGAGCTGATTGCAAGGTTCCAAGCCCTGGCGAGTGCGGTGCAGCAGCAATGAAGAAGGTGGGCATTGGCGCAAGGGAGTGTGGGATTATGAAGATGAGTTTACTATTGAACGACGAGATGACCGAATAGACCATGATTATCAAGGGATTTGTGTGAACAGTTTTGTATGAATCAGAGTATCGCCTCTATCGTGACCCATTTGGGCGAGTTGCAGAGCGAGATGTTACAGGTCAACACTACGTATCTTAGACATCTAGCTTGTCTAATACGGCTTTATTCCCACTTACACATCACAGCTTGCTCTCTCCCTCCTGAGGAACCTTCACCACCACCTTTCCCCACGTCCCTCTCCCTCCCAGGGCCACCAGCGCATCCGCAACCCTTTCCAGGCCGACAAACTCCTCGTCGGCGTACTCGGTGCCGCGCAGCTTGCCCTCCTTGACCAGGTCCATGATGCCCTCCCACACGCGCGGGATCGTCTCACGCTCGTTGAGCGTGTAGGCGCCCCAGTGGATGCCCACCAGCGCAATATTCTTGAGTAGCACCTTGTTCATGGCCACCTTTTCGATGCGGCCCGCCGCAAAACCCACGATCAGGATGCGCCCGTTCCACGCCGTGCACTTAGTCGAGAGGTCGACCAGCCCGACCGGGTCGTACACGATGTCGACGCCCCGCGATGACGGCGTCAGGGCCTTGACCTTGGCCGGCCAGCTGGCGTCGTTGTAAGAGACGACGTGGTCGGCGCCAAAGGACTTGGCAATGTCGAGCTTACGCTGCGTTGAGGCCGTCGCGATGACGGTGGCACCAAACGCCTTGGCCACTATTAAACCGTCAGCCATGAACCAGGTCCCTTCTAATCACACTATCAGCTTACCCTGCACGGCCGCAAGACCGACGCCGCCCGCCGCAGCATGCACCAGGACGGTGTCGCCCTTCTTGATGCCGGCCCTCACGACCAGCGCGCCGTAGCTCGTGGGCGCCGTGACGAACAGGCCCGCGGCTTCCTGGAAGCCCCAGCCCGGCGGCACGGGCAGCAGGGACGACTCCTTTGCGCAGACCTTTGTGGCAAAGGCGCCCTGGTGTGCGCCGAAGACGCGCGAGCCCGGCGGGAACTTGCCGTTCTTTGGCCCGGAGATGACGGTACCGGCAAACTCGGAGCCGGCTACCCAGGGAAAGGCTGTAGCGGAGGGTGTCAGTGAGAAGACCTTGGAGCAATAGGGAGGATTGCGAGGGGACAGTACGCGGCTGGCTCTGATATTTGCCCTGGACTTGCAGGATGTCGAAGAAGTTGGCTGCGGCGGCGTGGACTTGGATGAGATAGTCATCGCCCTTGGGGACGGGATCAGGCAGGTCCTGGACCTTGAGCTCGCTGGGGCCCTAAAATCGAACATCAGCGCTGTTTGGTCGGATACGATCCCATCTCTCAAATGAGCGGGCATCAGGAAATGGTTCGACACGGACCTTGACATATTCCTTGATCTGGATTCCACGCATGATGGGCGGGTGGGATAGGCCGACAGGAATCAATTAATTACGAGAACCGGGTCTGGATGGGGAGAAGTTCTCAGCAGTATACGTTATGATCAATGGAAATCAGAATAGAGATCAGAGATCAGAGATCAGAAACCGGGGGAATGCTGGCATTTAACAATGACAAATTGACCGACCTGCTAGATCCGGGGTTCGTCTGGGGTAGCAACCGCTTCAGATCGCGGGGCCCAGCGCGAGCCGAGGCATCTCTGGCTATGCGCCGAACAGCGCCACTCAGCGTCTGTCAGCCTAGGGGAGGATCTGATCGGCGCGGCGGGCGTTGCAAGGTGTTCCAATCAGGGTTACATAAATCCTTTGGGCGAACGCCTCAATTAGGTTAATTTTATCGAAGCCACGAGGTTGCTTGTTTGTTAGTCGACAGGGCCGTTTAGCCTACGGCACCTTATCATGATGGCGTTGTTACAGCTTCTCATGATGAGGTGAAAACACCACCGCCACATTCAATCAAGTTATGCCGTATCTCAAGGCATTTCCACAGTTCTTATAAGAGTTGTTTAATTTTGACTTGCTCGTCAATGCTTGATATCATAACAGCATCATACTAATCCCTCGAGAGGTATGCCCTGTTCTCGCCCAGGAGCCTCCAGCACCGCCCCAGCTCCAGACTGTTATTACTCAACTTGCCCGGAATTGATTGCTTCCACAAGACGCCGACATGAAAGCGTGCCTTGCCATCAACAACAAGACCGGCAAGGCTCCATATTCAGGCCCAATTCCTTCTTGTATCTCTCCGCCTCACGCCTCACGACTCACTCAGAAGGTGCTCAATGGCGCCTTGGACGCTTCCTCCGCTGCGCCTCAGGGCCGCAACGTTTCTATCGAAGTCGAAGAATCCCATGTCATTTAGCTGACGCAGCTGTTCCGCATAGCGCTCCTCCGGGGGTCGGTTGTCTGCAGGCGCTGCGGGCGCGGCTCCTCCTCCCATCATTTGCATCATTTGCTGCATCATCTCGGGGCTCATTCCGAAGGGGCTCGGCTGGGCACCTCCTGGGGGGGCAAACAGTGCCGCGAATGGGTTCCCCGCAGGTGGGCTCGATGTACCCTGGCCGGGAGTGCTTCCTGCCGCCGCCGGTGTTTCCGTCGTGCCTTGGCTGGGCGTCGTTCCTGACCCAGCCTGAGGAGTAGCTGTCTGGGCTGGGGGTTGACCTCCGAATGGGTGCGTTCCTCCCATCGCGTTCAAGCCCTGAAGCTGTTGTAGCATCTGAGCAATGTTCGGTTGGGCGCCATCCCCGCCTTGCTGGCCGCCCATCATACCGGGCATCATGAAGGGGTTGAGGAACGGGTTCTGCTGGTTCTGATTGGCGCTTGCAGGATCGGTGGCGCCAGGTGCAGCTCCCTCGGGGCTCGTATCCGTGGCGCCAGGAGCCGGGAAACCCCCCTCGCCGCCTCGCATGTTCCGCTGCATGCGCATAGCCTGACCCATCATCTGAGGATTGCTCATCATCTGTCGCATGAAGGGTGATGTTATGATCTCTCGGGCGTTGGGCATATTTCTTAGCATCGGGTTTGAGTCGATGAGCATGTTGACGAAGTCGGGGTTGTTGAGGGCCTCGTTCATGGACTGCTGGACGTTGGGGTCGGACATCAGGCGCTGAATGCGCTCCTCATCCATGGGAGGGCCCATCTGGAAGGATGGTGGTTAGCATTGTGACACAGTCGTCATGGGCGGGTGCACTTACACCACCGTCGGGTCCAAACATGTCGAGACCCGGGAGGTTGATCTGGTGGCCAGCGTATCGAGCGCCAGTCAAGCCAGCCAAGGGGTTGTTAGCAGTACCAGAGGCCATGTTGGTAGGCACGGCCGGGGGCGTAGAGGTAGACGATGCGGAGGCGGGCTGGGTCTGGTTGCTGGCAGCGCTCTTGACCATGTGGATAGTGTTGTTGTGCTTGATCTTGTAGTTGCTGAGGGGGTCGTCGTTCTTCATGACGCGGCCGGAGTAGATCAGGCGTTGCCGCTCGACGGGGACGTTCTCGAGGTCCTGGCCGGCCAGCTTGGTCTTGAGTTCGAGGACGGTGGCAGCCTCGGACATGGTGATGGAGTGGGTGGTGTCAGACGAGGTCTTGACCTTGAAGGTGACTTGAGCGTCGCCGCTCGACTCGGCGTTATCGGCCATGGCGACGGGTGAGGGAGGAGGGAGAGCGGGGGAGGCGCTGAGGAGATCGAGGCTGGGTGTTGAAGCCGGACAGAACGGGATGGGACGGGATGGAACCAGAGAGTACGCGGACAGGACGCGGAGAGTGGGAGGTTATGGCGGGACCAGGGATCGCGCGGGGACGGTTGTCGCGATGAGGGATGAGGCTACCAGGCAGAAGAGGGGGAGGGGGGGTGGCAGGGTAGCAGCGCAGTGGTGGACGAGCTGCGGCGGCGGACGTAGCGTTAGACGATGCTGTAGCTGGTGTTGGCGATGTTGGTGCGAAGGTTAGGTTGCGGGCGAGGCTGAGAGGCAACGTGGGGTGAGGCGAGGTCGGGAAGTCCGCCGAGCTGGGAGTTGCCGTTGGAGGTTTGAGGCGGGTGCGGTTGGCGGTGCGGTGCGGCGGTGCCACCCTGGAGCAGTTGCTGGCGGGGAGCTGGCGATGGCAATGGAGATACGTATGCGCCGGCCGTGGTTGGTGGTTGGGTGAGCGCAACGTGGGGCAGCAGCTGCAGCGCTGGCTGGCTTCCAATGGCGCCCTGTGCTACTGGAGCCGGTACCTACGCGATTCTGTGCAGTTGCGTTTGCAGTTGCAGTCGTAGCGGGCACAGTGACAACCGGAGGGGAGGGATTGGGCAAGTACTAAGACAATAACGCGGTTTTTTCTTTTCTTCCTCGGTCCCTTTTTGGCTCATTAATGAGGATCTAGAAGGCGAAGAATTCTATACTCAAGTTATCTTACAAAGCGCCGTCTTTTGGGGCACGCAATCCGCTGTTCCATTGCTGTCCACCGTCTTCTCTCGCCAGATAGCACCCAACAGCTCCAGCCATTTACCTACCAATCTCGGATAGTCCATTGCCCCGGCGGAGGCAGGGTTCCATAGGCTCGGCCCAAGTCGCCAATTCCGTCACCCAACAATCAGTAACCAATAACGGACAGACGGCTAACATGATGTATATCCACAAGTGTTGCTGTTTAGACGTCCATGGCAAAAGTAAACATTCATTCCATTATACCTGATTATTCTGGTTCTGGCAACGGCTGCCATGCTCCAACTTCCAGCTGTTGGTGACAGCTGTCTAGGGTAGGCGGATGACAAAAGATGCTGGCATATGCGATAGTGTTATAGTGGGGTCCTGAACAACCTCACCGAGACCGTCTAAACTCATTCGCTCAAACCACAACCTGCACTTCTGCATCGCCAATATAAAGCCTCTGGCGTCTCATTTGCCCAAGGCGCATAATTGCGAGCACCCAGCGAACACGGAGCTACCTGGGGTGCGCCATACCCCGCTGTAACCCACCCCGCTGCATGCAATTCTTTGAGCCCGCTCATGACGGCACCCGAACATGAGAAAGTGCACCGTATGAATCGCCGCCCACCATGATTCAAGGCATATTCTACGCGAGATTCTTTCCCCAGGAAGGTGAGAACCCCCGCCAATTGGCCTTTATCTGCGTGGCTCTCTTCATGGTTGCGCATTGCGTCATATCGCATCGCCTCGTATATTACATCTCATCGCCAACGTGAATACTCACACCATATCCAGGCCCCAAAATCGTCGCCCAGTCGCCAGCCGGGTGCATCACGCCTGTCGAGAGCTCTACCAAAGCTCCCCTCATCGACTTCGACGTCCTGCAAGAGTACATCATCCCGCGCCAGGCCTTCTGCAACCGCTACCTGACCATCAACACCCCCGATGGCAAGTACGCCGTCCTGGGCTATCCCGTCGTTATCCCCCACACAAAGTACCTCCGCAATGAGTTCATCTTCAACTTCGGGCTCGTCCTCGATGCCGACGAGGACCAGATGCCCTATGAACGCGTTGTCCGCCGCCTGGCATCCACCTTCTCCGAGATGGAGAAGCAGAATGAGTACCTGAGCCAGAACGAGGGGAGAGGCTGCGGTCCTCTTGGCTGCGGCATTGGGGGCGGCGGGAGACGACCCATTGATAGTTTACTCCAGATTGTCAAGGAGGACTTGGACACCTACGGAGAGTGCATGATTCCCGTTGGTAAGCTTACCCTAGTCCTGATAAGATGGCCATAATGACTGACACCGCACCACAGACGAGGCCAACACCATCAACATGAAGCTATTCCCCCACCACCTCCAACCGCCCGTGGTCAAAGGCTGGCACGTTCCGGTCCCCAAAACTAAGCTTACCGAAATCGTCGACCCGACCTGGGACCTCACCCTACAAAAGGTCATCTCCCATATCGACGGCGTCTCCGACGTCCGCCGCATCGCCCACGCCGCAAACGTCTCACTCGACCTCGCCAAGACGGCCCTCCGCCACCTTCTCTACTACGATACCATCCTCCTCCTTGACATGTTCTTCTTCGGCGCCTGCTACGCACTGCGCCCGGGAATCCACGACTTCATCGGCAACGTTGACGGTATGGTCGACGAGTGCGCGGCCTACGTATCCCACGGCCGCGGGCGTGTCAGCAACTACCACCTCATCAAGCTCATGTCCACCTTCGTACAAGGCCGCACCATAATGGAGTGGCTCAAGGGCCACCAGGATTCCGGCTTCGAGGTCCTGAGGTATGTCGATGTCCGCCGGTTCGTCCAGTTCGGCATCATCAAGGGCTGCCTCTACCGCGTACACAAGTACGTCGTCTCAAAGCAGTACCTGGCCGCGCTGGCATCCGGCCAGAGCCGTCCAATGTCGGGAGGAGATCCTCTGCAAAAGTACACGGATGGGTGTCACCACTTTGAACAGATCATCACGGAGCAGAACCTCACAGAAAGCGAAATCATGGAGAAGCTCAAGGCGCTACCTGTTCCTAAAGGGGACTTGACTGTCCTCTACCAATAAGGGCGGATATTATGGAAGGACAGAGAAAAGTAGGAGTGAACTTTTGTAGAGTTATTATTTACATCAAGTCTATGGTATCATCCAGAATACAATAGTGTACAGTGTATCTTACAGGGTGTGGTCGAGCCAAGATTCGCACGTCTTTGGCCTCCCTACAATTGCGACTTGGGTCCTTTGCCCTTCCCCCGCTCGCGCACCTCTTTTTTGCTAGGAAATTCGATGCCCGGGTTGTTGGCCACCCTGCGTGACGAGCTAACCAGCCTCTGGCTCGCAATCGCGGCGAGTTGCTCGTCCGTCAACGCCTCTCCGCTCTCTTCGGCATCGCTCTTGAGCTGCTCCTTCATCCGTCGGACAAGACCGGTGTAGGGTTGGCCGGGGTAGATCTCGCCGCTAGCGTCCCACTCCTCGTCGCTGATGAGCTCTACGATGCGGATGTTGTGCTTGCCCTTGCGTAGGATGAGCATGCGGTCATCGATCAGGTACCGGGCTGTATCCTCGGGGAACCACGCCTTCATGGGGGTCCACGACAGATTGCCGGGGACGAGGCCGCGGGTCTGGCCAGGCTGGGCAGCAATGTACGCGCCCTGCTGAGTGACGAGGCGCTGGCCGTCGCTGCTGCTGGTGGCGAGGCCGGAGGCGAAGAGAATCCTGGCGGGGGACTTCTTCATGATGGACCGGGGGAGCTTGATGTCACTCCTCGGGGCATTGTTGGGGGTGATGATGCCCGAAGACTCCGGGGGCTCGTTGATGACGTGGGGGAGCTTGCCACCGAAGCGGAATTCGTGCTGCTTGGCCTCCTCGAGCGCTCTCTGGGAGCCGTGGACGAGCGACACAACCTCAAAGGCCAGCGCGTGCTGCGCACTCCTCTGAGCGGGGTCCTTTTGATGTTCCACCATGACCTGTTGGATGCTCTCAAGGGACATGAAGGTAAACATCTTCAGTAGTCGCTCAATCTCCTCATCAGTTCGTCGCATAAAGAAACCGTACAGGTCAAAGGCCGAGGTCTTGAACTCGTCCAGCCAGACGGCGTTGCCAGCACTCTTGCCAAACTTTGCGCCCGAGGAGTCAGTCAGGAGGGGGACCGTGAAGCCGATGGGGTCGTTCTGCCAGCCCGCGGGCATCTTGGCGTGAGGGGCCTCTTCGGATTCTCGGATGATCTTGAGGGCGTCGCATCCGGCGACGATGTTACCGTACTGGTCGGAACCTCCGATCTGCATCTGGATGCCTAGCTTGTTGTACATGTGCCAGAAGTCCCAGCCCTGCAGAAGGGGGTACATGAACTCGCCAAACGACATGCCGTCTCCCTCAGTCAACTTACGCTTGACGCTATTCTATGTCAGCCAACCTGCCAAGTGATAAAACAGGGGAGAATACTCACGTATCGCGACTTAGCATGGGACCAATTCGGATGTGTCTGCCTATCCTCTTGATAAAGTCGTAGAGCGTCAGGCCGCCAAGCCACATGTTGTTGTTGAGAAGGTGGTGCTTGGCAGCCCAGTCGTCCTGGTATCCATGCTTCTCCTTGAGGTGTTGGACATTGGCCCAGATCTTGGTCAATTGAACGTGGATTTTCGTAATGTTCTTGGAGATATCCGAATTCGACATGATATCTCGGCTCTCTAGTCGGCCGGTAGGGTCACCGACTCGCGCAGTCGAGCCACCGATCAAGGTGACGGCGGGGTGGCCGTGGAAGTACATCAAGAACATGGGCATCAGCGGCAGAATATGGCCAACGTGCAAAGAGTCGGCCGTGGGGTCGATTCCAACATAGGCTCCTATCCTCTTAGTGCGCATGATTTCCTTAATCGTCTCGGGGTTGCTAGGCACATGTCAGGCCTGATTGAATTGCTACCGTAATGCGTAGAGTGACGTACCCTGCGACATCTTTGATGTAGCCGCGCTCCTGGAGGATGTCCCAAACGTGAGGAAGCTCTCCGGTCTGGATCTTCTCGGCCCTCTTCTCCCATCGCTCTTTGCCGTCGTTCTGCTTCTTGATGAATGTAGTGGCAACGCCTCGTGTTCGAGAGAATTGGAGAATTGGTCGTAGTGGGTTGAGGCATCGTGGGCGGATGACTGGTCTCGCGCTCGAGAGCTTCGATAGGGCTGCGCGGGACGCCATGGCGATCGGAACCGGTTGGAGGAAGTGAGAGATGTCCGGCAATCTCACATTGGTCGCCCAAAGAAAGAGGAATAAAAGGTCGTAAGAAGGCAATCCCGAATCGCACGATCCACCTTGGACAGCTCCCGGTCCACAAGCTCCAAGTCACTTAAAAAAAAATCCCCACGACAAGACGCATCTCGAATTCGTACCTCCGGGGTTCGGAAGAACCATGCACCCGACCAGAGGAAACCAATCCATACATCTACAGGACGGCTTGAATGCCTTTCACTTTCTGCAGTTCGTCGAATTCCATTGTGATGCAAGTTCTTGTGGAGTGTTTATTTGTTTCATAAACGATTTTAGCTGTTGAAATGTGCCCTCAAGCCCCTGTTCAGTTATCCTGGGTTCAGGCGCTCGTTCAATGTAGCCACCACTGACAGCGCCAAGTTACCTGCTGGCTAGGCTCTTGTCCTAACGTGGAACGTATTGTTCTTGAGGCGAATACACAATCAATTATAGTCTTCCCGCCCGAGTCTCATTTTCCTCGGGCACCTATTTCCACTCATAGCAATTTTTCTTGAGAATTCCCCGCCATTTTGATCCTTATTGAGAGGAATGAATGAGGGACGCTTTGCTCTTGCCGAATGACTCAAAATTCCGAGCTACTGCCCAGCTCTGCCATAAGGCCACAAGGGTGCCAAACCATATAAAAGTTGGCCCCTCGATCATGTTTCTCCTCCGCCGTCCTCGGCATCAATCTAAAACGAAATGTGATGCTTACATCATGGACGCATTCAACGAACTTGAATCACTCGCTCAATCCTCAGCCCATGACGACACCCTCCCAGGAGGACCAGAGGCAGAGACGATCCAACAGTACATGGAGCTATTTGACCTCGACGAGAAGGAAGCGATCGACAAGATCAATG
The DNA here is from genome assembly GCA_020740775.1 of Ilyonectria destructans. NCBI lineage: Eukaryota > Fungi > Ascomycota > Sordariomycetes > Hypocreales > Nectriaceae > Ilyonectria > Ilyonectria destructans. Next base: position 1,688,333 of record JAHEWK010000011.1, read on the forward strand.
AGCTGCGCGAGTTTATCCCCAAGAAGAAACCCGGCCCCCAACTACCGCGAGCTGCAGCCTATCTCGTTAAGTTGCAAGGGACGCTGTCGGATGCCGAAATGATTAAGTCCATTGCCGGGCTCGCGGAGGTTCCGGAGGTGGTCTTCGGCACCGACGACTCCGGGCACGAGGCCGTGTTCTGCCGGGTGGACCCTGGCAGCCGGGCCAAGATTGCGACTTATTTCGTCGCGAACAACCTGGGCCCCGTCCCAACATTTCTACAACTCACGCTTGCTGGAAAGGCTTTGAGCCACGATTCTCCTGCCCCAACGCTTGGCTTGGATGCCACGTTGCCGCAGAACCGGCCCAGTTCAATTGGGGCCGCCTTTAGACCGAGTCAGGATGAGTACCCAGTATGGTACTTCTTCTATGGGCCTCTGGCCGACCCGAACGAGCTCTCCATCATTCTGCGCCTATCTAGCGAGCCCGAATACAACCCTGCTTCCATTGCTGGTGGGCGATTGCTTGCTTGGAACGCCATCGTGGACGCGGAGAGCGACGAAATCCCAGCTGAGATCGAGGGCAAAGCGTTCCTCGTGCGAACCCAGAAAGAAGAAGAGTCGCTCCGGTTCTCGGTCACCGACAAGTTTGAGGTGGTGCGGTGTAGAATCCGGTTCACCGATAGCGGCAATGTGGTTGACGGATTGACGTTGCGATACGTTGGCACTGACCTGAAGTGACCCCCGTTTACCATGCCGGTTGACTGAGTCTAGAGCCTCGGCCGTATCATGGCATCCTGAAAGACCCGAGTGGTGGGTGGGCGTCGACGGCATTTAGAGCTTGTCGAGCACAGGTGCCATGACAGCTAAGCATCACTGCTACCCCAGAGTTCCCACAAGCCGTGGTCCTAGGGTCCTGTCGTGCTCCATTGGTAATTTGCTACTGCCGGTGGTCCCCTTGCACAAGACCATGACGGCATGAGTGCGGCGGACGGATGGGCGTGAGGTTTCGCATTAGAAAGTTGACGAAACGATTGGCACGACGAGAATAAAATGCCGCACAAGATAACTGACCCTCGCCCGCGTGCTCAGTACACCTACCAGAGGTACCTTTGGGACACCAGGCTTGTGCTGTCCTGTCTGCTCATTCTAAGTGTCGTGGCCGATGGACTCCTTACACGACTGCTTAAAGCTACATGTGGTGGGTAACTCTATGCTGATTGGTCAACGAGATTTCCTATTTAGGGAATGCATGGTTCGTCGACAGCCCGCTAACACGCCCAGCTTTTGCACCCCAGCCGAACAGCAAGAGGCCATGACGCCTCTAGCTACTGGAGGCAGTCTTCGTAAGGATAGCTGTGCTGCGTGTGGTTGAAAATGAGATGGGCCTTTCGATTGGGGAATCTGAGGGCGTTGTGGGCTCAAGCAAGGCTAGCAGGATCAATCGGTTCGCTCTCAGCTATCACTGGAAGCTCACAATCCCACTTTCGTACGAGCATCATACGTATCACATTGTCCAGGAACCGCCAATTTTGCATTGCTTCGAGACGACACGGATCTTCAACGATGAACAAAGCTTGAGCTGTTCAATCCCCCCAAACCCCACCCACACTACCGTTGCCAAAGCAGCCGCTCATAGCCAAGCATGGTACATGTGCGCCGCCAGCGCAGCCTCTCCAGGCCCCTACAGCCGCACGGCGCTCGAGCATGTGCTCCAGCCATTGGCTCACGCCTCCGTCGTCGACTCGTGCCTCCTTCCTGGCCATGGACCCCGGCGGCGGGGTACTGCCATCCAGTGGGGTCCGACGAGATCCCCGGCGTCGATTGTCCTCTCGAACAAGTAGATTGTCGTCGAGGTATCATGTGTGAGCGACTGAGGGGTCTGGACAGGTGCCGTGCCGCCTTCGACGAGTCTCGTGGGCAACCTGCTCGTGCCTGGGGCGTCGGGACGCTTGCTCGTGCTTGGGCGTATATATCCTTGGCTCGCCGTGTCGTGTCCCTCTGTCTGATCCCAACTTTCAACTTGATCGTGTGAACGGCTTTCAACACTGCTTCTCCTAGCTAGCGCTTTTTCAACAACTTCTCTCTCTCCTTGAACAATGAGAGAGTACCATGGCTTCTCATGTTCGCCCTCCTCGTCTGCGCCCCTGCTTTTTCACGTGCTAATCAATTGACCCAGGGTGGTAACATTTTGTCCTTGGGCTCTGTCCCGACCCTCCTCGGTGGAATCGTAGCAGCTGCATTGAGCACCCTCTGCCTTTCCTCCGTCTTTGGCGGGAACAAGGACGAAGCCCCCGGCCTGATCAAATCTTTTTTCCTCTTCTTTTACTCTTCCTTCCTCAAGCCTCACCAGGGCGACTCCAAGGGTAACCAGCAGGATGCCCTCGAGAGCTTCTATAAGAAGCAAGCCGGGGCTTATGATGCCACGCGGAAGGTCCTCCTCCGCGGTCGCGAGGACATGCTCGCGCTTGTTGCCGCTCAGCTTAAGTCTAAGGCTGAGAACGAGAACAACAAGAAGAACAAGCGGATCTGGGTTGATGTGAGTGCAATTGAGTGTGCTTCAAATTGATTACTCACAAATACTTACCCGTGTCTTTCTCTAGATTGGCGGCGGCACTGGCTTCAACATCGAGGCCATGTCTGAGAACGTCGACGTCCCCACCTACTTCTCGAGTGTCTACCTGGTCGACTTCTCCCCCTCTCTGTGCGAGGTGGCCAAGAAGCGATTCGAACGACTTGGCTGGAAGAACGTCAAAGTCGTCTGTGAAGATGCTCGCAAGTTCCGCCTCGAGGACCACGAGCATGGCATGGGATCCAACCCGGCCCCTCCCCGGTCCCCGGCTCTGAGCTACTTCAGCAAGCCGCGTCCCGACTTTGGCGGTGCCGATCTCATTACCTTGTCGTACAGCTTGTCAATGATTGTGGGTGCCAGAAACAACTCCAAAATGAGAAGGAATACTTCGCTTTGGCCTGGGAATGCGCTAACCCTCGAATCTTAGCCCGATTACTACTCAGTTATTGATTCAGTGACCTCGCTGCTGGCCCCCCAGGGCATCATGGGTGTTGTCGACTTTTACGTCCAGAACAAGGTCGATTTCGCTTTCCGAAACTACACTGGCGGTCTGGTCGATCGTCACGTCAACTTCCTCTCCCGAAACTTCTGGCGCTCCTGGTTTGATCTCGACCGCGTTGGCCTCGAGCCCAGCCGCCGAGATTACCTCGAGTACAAGTTCGGTACTGTTCTGAACGTCAACACTCGCAACAAGGGACTGGGTGCCATTCCCTACTACATTTGGCTCGGATGCCACAAGAAGCCCTTCTCCTCGTCTAGTCTTCCCAATGAGATCGTTGAGCGCATCGATGCCCTCGCCACCGAGTCGCCTTACCTGCACCCGGTCAACCAGGGCGATGCTCTGAACCGGGCTATCGAGAGATCTGCTCCCGAGATTCGCTCCAAGGCCTTCCTCACTGCTGTCCAGAACCTGTCGTCCAACCTTCCTCTGCCATCCTTTTTCTACCAGAACCACCACTGGCGCATCTACTACGACGACCAGCTCAAGAAGCACACCCAGTTCAACGACGAGTACATCTACGCTTTTACTTGGGAGGATACCCGCGTCGATGAGCGACTTCTGAAGCTCGGCCCCGACGATAAGGTCTTGGCAATCACTTCGGCCGGTGACAACATCCTCTCATACCTCACTCAGAGCCCTGCCCGAGTTCACGCCGTCGATCTCAACCCCACCCAGAACCACCTCCTCGAGCTCAAGGCCGCCGCCTACACCTCCGGTATTCCTTATGATGACTTCTGGAAGATCTTCGGTGAGGGCAAGCACTCGCAGTTCCGCGACCTGCTCATCACCAAACTGTCTCCTCATCTGTCTGGCCGTGCTTTCCAGTACTGGCTCAAGAACATCCACGTCTTCCAGAACAGCAGCGGCTATGGCCTCTACGACACCGGCGGTTCTCGTCACGCCATCCGTGTCTTCCGCTGGATCGCCCGCATCTTCGGCCTTCGTTCAGCTGTCAAGCAGCTGCTCGAGACGAAGACGCTCAACGAGCAGCGTGAGATCTGGCGCAACAAGGTCCGCCCCGCCCTGCTGTCCAAACTTGTCTGCAACCTCGTTGTCGCCCAGGAGAGCTTCCTCTGGGCTGCTTTGGGTGTCCCCAAGAACCAACTGGCCATGATTGAGGCTGACCACGCCGAGTCTGACCTGGTCAAGGGTCCCAAGCCCACCGCCAAGAACAACCGCTCGCACGCCATCTGGCACTACATGGTCAACACACTCGACCCCGTTGCTGAGGAGACTCACATCGCCGAGAACAACCCGTACTACTATGTCTGCCTTGCTGGGAAATTCTCTCGCAAGTGTCACCCCGACTACCTCAGCCCCCAGGCTCATGCCAAGCTCTCGCGCCCCAACGCGCTCGACGGCCTCCGCATCCACACTGACGAGCTTGAGGAAGTCATCGCACGCATCACGCCCGGAACCCTGACCGTTGCCGTTGTTATGGACAGCATGGACTGGTTCGACACTGGCTCCCGCGCGGCCGGTGCCCAGATCACGAAGCTCAACCGAGCTCTCCAGATGGGCGGCCGGGTGCTCCTGCGCTCGTCGGCTCTGACCCCGTGGTACATCAAGGAGTTTGAGAGCCACGGCTTCACTCCTAAGCGCCACGGTGCCCGCCTTGATGGTGCTTGCATCGACCGGGTCAACATGTATGCCTCTTGCTGGATTTGCACCAAGTCCGAGAACCTGCCCCCGCCTACTCCCGAGATGGACCGGGCAGGAGGCGCTGAGATCAGCAGCCTGACTATCTAGTTGGGCATTGGTGAAGGGAATGGTGGAAACTGAACTTGGAAAGTGAAGGAATACGCTCGTTCTTGATGCAAAAATGGAGCGTGGAGTAGTTTGGTGACATGCTGGAAATGAATTCAAACAAACAAGTGACGTGATACCGAAATGAGATTGATTTGAGGCATGCTATTGCCCCCTGTTCGCTGTGACGGTCGTCTCGATGAGCAATTAGCCACTGTAGCCTATCCGATAACTCCCCGAGGAGCGAGCCGCCCTTTGCGCCCGAAGGTAGATGTTTGCAAATATATCCGTGATCCTATGTAATACACATAACTATTGATTTATGATGACTGTGCCCAACGATTATTACCCACCAGCACCAAGGGTAGAGACAGAAGGGTTGGATTCAAAGCTCGAGACAAAGAGGAGCATTCGACAGCTCTATCACATAGATTAATATACTCCATAGCATCGGACATGTTCATAAGTGTACAAGTATTGTTTGCAACAACTGTATGCCTTTAATCTATCTGACGATTTTGAGTAAAGGGAAACTGTTAGTGGGTGTTATAGTGTGAGGTATGAACTACAATAACTGCCACGCATGGAGATTTCCACTTTTGCTGGGCTAGCACATCAATAGAAATCCAATTAATTCTTGTTATACAATGATACTAAATATTGAGAGTTAAGATTTTAAATAATTATGTTGCTATTTTCCTAATGATAATTGAATACCTAGCTTCAGGTGCCGAGAGTAACGAGCTTCTAGAGGTGACCCGCTTTCTGCCTGTGGAGTTGGGAATATCCTTAGCCGGTCCGGCCCCGGCCACGGCCATGATCGGAATGTGGCCGGCCAATCACAGGTCACCCAATTCAATATCCTCGGCAATCACTCCGGCGTCGATTGCATCCCACTATTGTGGGAGACGGGTTGTTGACGCAAAGAGCCATCATTAAGACCGCTGTTTCTAGAGTACTACATGACGGCAAGCAGCTGTATACATTTTCTTTACTCAGTTCCTGATGGCGAATGGCGCATTGTTGCGTTATCAGCGCTGCGGATTGTTGTCTCGGCGCGTGCGCTGCCGGCTCATCGCATTGGAGACTTCACATGCAAGAAATGGATTAAACGGCCAACCCAGCGTTTCATTGACAAAAATAAAAGAAATTCTATACAGTTGCCTGCAGCGATTTGTCTGCCCGACAATCCATGTCCGCTCGGCAATCCATGTCCACCCGACAATTCATCTCCCCAACGCTTAGGCCCTCCAGATTCGCTTGACAGCCTCGGTAATACCGACATCGTTGGTCTCAAACTCGTACAGTCCCACGCCAACCGTGACAGTAGCGGCGTTCAGGAGCCACCAGAAGATCTTGCGGAGGACGGGGTACGTCTTCTGGGGAATGTAGTCGATGACGACGGATTGGAAGCCCATGTGGGAGTGAAGGAGCAGGACGCTGCACAGGATGGCATCGGTGGTAGGGTTGAGCGAGCCGGAGGCGAAGGGGGTGACGATCAAGGGGATCAGGCCGGCGGCGAGGAGGCGCTCAAAGGACCAGTGGTAGGAACCGTGGGCGGAGCTGGGCTCGGGGACGGGAGCAGGGTCGTTGACGGTGCCAATGATGCGCTCTGGATTCACGGGTTAGCAAGCTCGGGCGGACAGCAGAACTCTGCGCAACACGTACGAGGGCCCGGGGGCAGAATGGCGGATCGTCGGGTGGTGTTGTGGAAAGCCGCGACGCCCATGAGCTGGGACTGGAAGCTGGGCTTGACGAAGGCGCCTCGGGTCGCGGCGGAGGGGGTGGCCGCCCATCGAGAAGCCAGGGCGGTCTGCCGAAGCAGAGAGGGACGCATAATTGAGGCCATTGTGATGATGCGGGAGCGGCGCTCAATTGGTGGCTATTCGAGGGCGTGAGGGCCGAGAAGGACGAATGTGGGTGATGACGGACTGGACAAAAGCGAGGATCTCGGTTGGTGCACTCGGCCCAGAGTTGTATTTTACGCTAGCATTGGACGGACCAAGCTTGGGAGGGGGATCCTTTTAACGCATACAAACCAGCTATCGGGGTCCGTCCCACACGTGCTGGTACCCCTTTGGTACCTGCCGTCGCACCCGCAACAGTGAAAGGTACGTACCTTTGCGGCGGCCTTGATGCACGTCCTCCGAAGCGCGCCGTCATCTCTCCGTTGCTTGTTGTCGCATCTCGAGATCCTCCGACTCCATCGCATCGACCCTCGCAACCGCCGCCGAATCGATCCGCCACTGAGGCACCTTCTACCTATACCGTCTCCACGATGCCTCCAGGAGGACCAGGCCAGAAGGGCACTGGCAAAAAGAATTCCGCGGCCATGCAGAAGCAGAGCCGCAACACCACGCCAGCCCCGGCCGCAACAGCGGCAGCAGCTGCAGCAGCTGGAACAGCCAGTCTCCCGCCCCAGGAGTTCTACGATCCGGACTATCTGAACACTAGAGTTATTCTCTTCCGGAACCTGACATATGATGACCTCGTCGACCAGTCGGCGTCCAATGCGACCGTCCCCGACTCCAAGAGCCTCGACGGCATGATTGAGCGCCTCAAGAGTCTCACCAACATCATGGAGAAGCGCTCCACCTTTTACGACCGCGGCATGCGCCACCTGGCAGATGAGCGCAAGAAGCGGCCCACCGAAGACTACGACCGCGGGCGCGCAGATGGCGAGCAGGAGGGGAAGCGACCCAAGCACAAGCGTAAGAAGACTGATAACTTGGCTGCTCCCGATGGCAATGTTGGTATGGCTCCCCACCCACATTTTGCGCGTTAATTCTCCTTCGAGCGCTTGACAGCTGTCAGCACTGCTGGCTAGCTGACCTTGATCAACCATGGTTTCCCCCCCATGCTAACGCATCCACGATAGAACGGTCGTCCCCTCTTCGAGATTCTAAGAGCAAGCACACACGCAACGAGTCAGCCAGCTCGTCCTTATCACCCGCTGCAGCAGCTTCACCATCCGCAATGGAAGTCGACGACAAGACAAAGAAGCAAGAGGGGGAAGAAGAATCAAGCTCTGAGGATGAGGGTGCGCCGCCCCGACGCGAGGTACCCCAGTCGCAGACCTTTGGCGAAGATCCCTCGACCTTTCCCGACCCGACCGTATACGAAATCAGACCTGTGTATCCTGGCATGTCGGACGATCTGCGAAAAGAGATTTACTCCGTTGCCACCTATCCCAGGAGCGACCTTGCCGACCTCATCGCTGGGGACCCGCCGGACAAGGACTTTAGCAATGCGAAGCCGAGTAGTCAAATTAACTTTTCGACATTCTCAACCTACGTCGACCCCTTCTTCAGGCCGTTTTCTGAAGAGGATCTGGCATTCTTACGAGAGCGGGGAGAGCGGGTAACGCCATTTGTGATGCCAAAGCGCGGCAAGCGACACTACACGGAGGTCTGGGCTGAAGAGGATGGTGCAATGTCCGTCGACCCCCCCCAACAAGGCCGCGACAAGCTCCCACCAAACCAACCTCGGGGCAGCATCGAGAACATGGATGATGACGTTGGCGAAAGTGATAAGCTCTCTGTCGGACCGTGGCTGGCCCGGCTGATGCAAACGTTTCGACCCGAGGCTCGAGCGCAACCCGCAGAGGAAAAGCCAATTACGAATGGCGTGACAAACGGAGATATTAGCATGAACGGCGATGCCAACGGCGAGGAGCATACTGGGGTCACCGACGACAAGTCAAATCCTCTACAGCCGGCGACCTATATGCCCGAGTCCTCATCAGAAGCCTGGAAGAAAGCATCTCATCCCAAACTCGAATACTCGCAAGTCGACGAGCGTATCAAGCAGGAGCTTCGACATATCGGATTCCTCCCACTGGAAGGATTCGAGGCAGAATTTGACGGCCACTACGACGATGAGGTGGCTGCGAGATTGCGCCTGCTCCAGTCACGGCTCAAGGAGCAGATGCTTATCAACGGCGCACGCAAATCACGCCTGACTGACCTTGTCCGCGAACGCATGGCGCATCAAGAATACCAGACTATCCTGGAGGATCTCGACTCGCAAGTCCAGGCAGCGTATCTTAAGCGAACGCGGACTATGGGTAAGAGCAAGAAGAATAAACGGCCAGGAGGCGCTGGCGGAGGTAGCCACTTTGTGGGCGGCGCTGCGGGTACGGCGCGGCCGGGCATTGGTGATCTGACCAAGATGCTCATGGAGCGGCGGAGACGATGGATCGACACGATTGGATCCGTATTTGATGATGAGAGCTTGGGCAAAGTCCCCCGAGTTACGGAACCTGAAAGCTCCATTTTCAAATCCAAGGACATGGCGGACTTGATTAAGAAGGAAAAGGAGCAGTGGGATGAGGAGGACGAATGAGTGGAGGTGTATGGCTCGAGTGTCTGTGTCTTGGTTGCTCCCACTTGTTTTTGCATGGAGAGGTGGCGTTGAAAGAGCACTGGGATTTGGTTTTATGGGGGAATAAGGTTAACGAATAGCATGCGTGTTTTTTAAATCAAAGCTAGAGCTGCGTATTGCGGGCTTCAACACTATGTTTGCACATCATGGACGGGGCACTCTCGGCCGAGTCTCTCTTGGTCTCAATCCACCGGGTTCTTGGGCGGGGACGTGCGAGAACACTAGTTGAGAGGCGACGGCCGTTCCCGCCTCGGTCAGCGATCTACTCCTTCACGGATGAAGCAGCTGTAGAAAACAGAGCCAAAAAGAGAACATGCAGCATGCAGATGTCCCCGACACTGCGTTCATAGGCCACGATGTTCGGCCGTCGTCGACAACTCAACTTCGCGGGCGCAGTGACCAATAGACGCTATCAGAAGGGCGCATGCCTTATCGGGCGTCGTCCTCAAGCCGCATTCCGGCCGCCGGTCTGCCACGACGGACACACGGCCACCGCCGGCGGCACGCGACTGCGACAGTGACAGGCGACAGCGGGGGAGCGGCGTATTTTTAGGCGTATTTTATCCCTCTCCTCGTACTGTGCCGGGCCGTACTAATCCCATTCTCCGCGCAACCAGAGACGAAGCGAGCCGGCAGAATTGCGCTGCTGCTCGAATCCCGACCATGTATCTGGTTCCCAAAGAGGTTCGTCGCCTTCACTGCGCCTGCGCTGCCCTCGCCGTGCATTGGGTGGACTGCGGACTAACAGGGGGGGTGCTTCTCCAACACGACTACAGCTCGACAAGCTCGTCATCTCCCAGCTGGGCCTCCTCGCTCAGAGACGTCTGGCGCGAGGTGTCAAGCTGAACCATTCCGAGGCCACGGTAAGTGCAATTCGTAAATACGGCCCTCGCTCCTCGTTGTTTTTTTCCATCATGGCCGTGCATCTGGCATCATGCCCTCTCATGAGACCGAGGGGCAGCAACACCACCAGCGCTGACATGACATGACGACACCCCACAGGCTCTCATCGCCAACAACCTCCATGAGCTCATCCGCGATGGAAACCACAGCGTGGCCGACCTGATGGCCCTGGGCTCCACCATGCTGGGCCGCCGCCATGTGCTGCCCTCCGTCTGCAGCACCCTCCATGAGATCCAGGTCGAGGGCACCTTTACTACCGGCACGTATCTCGTGACGGTCCACAACCCCGTCTGCACTGACGACGGCGACCTCCGCAAGGCCCTCTACGGGAGCTTCCTCCCTATCCCGGATGCTGAGCTGTTCCCCATGGCCCCCGCTGAGGAGTACGAGCACACCCGGAAGCCCGGCGCCGTCGTCACCGTCAAGGCCAAGGTCGCCCTCAACGAGAACCGCAAGAGGACCCGTCTGCGGGTAACGAGCAAGGGAGACCGGCCCATCCAAGTCGGATCGCACTACCACTTCATCGAGACCAACCCGCAGCTGGAGTTTGACCGCATCCGCGCGTACGGGTACCGCCTCGACATCCCCGCCGGCACCTCCGTCCGCTTCGAGCCCGGCGACACCAAGACGGTGACGCTCGTTGAGATCGGGGGTAACCGCGTCATCCGCGGCGGCAACAACTTGGCCAGCGGCGTCGTCGACCTCTCGCGCGCTGATGAGATTCTCGCCAAGCTGCAGCAGGCCGGCTTCGCCCACGCCCCCTCCCCGGCCGGCGACCTCGGCCATATCGACACCCTCACCATGGACCGCTCCGCGTACGCCACCATGTTCGGCCCCACCACTGGCGACCTCGTCCGGCTTGGCAACACCGACCTGTGGGTCAAGGTCGAGCGCGACATGACCGTCTACGGCGAGGAGTGTAAGTTTGGCGGCGGCAAGACGCTGCGCGAAGGTATGGGCCAGGCCACGGGGCGGTCGGACGCCGAGACGCTGGACCTGGTCGTTATTAACGCTCTCATCGTCGACTGGACGGGCATCTACAAGGCGGATATTGGAGTCAAAGAAGGCATGATTGTAGGAATTGGCAAGGCCGGCAACCCAGATGTCATGGATGGCGTGGCTCCCAACATGGTGGTCGGAAGCTGCACGGATGTTATTGCAGGAGAGGGCAAGATCATCACCGCCGGCGCCATCGATACTCACATTCACTTCATCTGCCCACAGCAGATCCCCGAGGCTCTTGCATCCGGCGTCACTACAATGCTGGGAGGCGGTACTGGTCCAAGGTTCGTCATGATTCTTAGATATCCCACCGATATCATAGCCCCCGTTCCCATCTGCTTGTCTCTAGCTATACTCAAAGCTAACCGTCTTACAGCGCCGGAACCAATGCAACTACCTGTACCCCCGGCGCACACTACATGCGCCAGATGCTGCAAGCATGTGACACTCTTCCCATCAACATCGGCATCACTGCCAAGGGCAATGACAGCGCTCCCGAAGCCTTGCGAGAGCAAGTCGCTGCCGGCGCGTGTGGCCTCAAGCTCCACGAGGACTGGGGCACTACGCCTGCCGCCATCGACGCATGCCTGACGGTCTGCGATGAGCTCGACGTCCAGTGCCTCATTCACACTGACACGCTGAACGAGTCTGGCTTCGTCGAATCCACCATCGGTGCCTTCCGCAACCGCACCATCCATACGTACCACACCGAGGGCGCTGGCGGCGGCCACGCGCCCGATATCATCTCCGTCGTCGAGCACCCCAACGTGCTCCCCTCGTCGACCAACCCGACGCGGCCCTTCACGCGCAACACGCTCGACGAGCACCTCGACATGCTCATGGTGTGCCACCACCTGTCCAAGGACATCCCCGAGGACGTGGCCTTCGCCGAGAGCCGCATCCGCGCCGAGACCATCGCGGCCGAGGACGTGCTGCACGACCTCGGCGCCATCAGCATGATGAGCTCCGACTCGCAGGCCATGGGCCGCTGCGGCGAGGTCATCCTGCGCACCTGGAACACGGCGCACAAGAACAAGGTCCAGCGCGGATACCTGCCCGAGGACGAGGGCACGGGGGCCGACAACGCCCGCGTGAAGCGGTACGTGAGCAAGTACACCATCAACCCGGCCATCGCGCAGGGCTTCTCGCATCTCGTGGGAAGCATCGAGGTGGGCAAGCTGGCAGACTTTGTCGTTTGGGACCCGGCCTGGTTCGCGACGAAGCCGAGCCAGGTGATCAAGAGCGGTCACATCGCGTGCGCTCAGATGGTATGTCCCCCTTCCAGCCGCAACGAATCCCAAACTGACCTCCCACCAGGGCGACCCCAACGCCTCCATCCCCACCATCCAGCCCATCATCGCCCGCCCCATGTTCGCCCCTCTCGTCCCCTCTACCAGCATCCTCTTCGTCTCCGCCGCGTCCATCTCCTCGGGCGCCATCGCCTCGTACGGCCTGCGCAGCCGCGTCGAGGCCGTCCGCGGGTGCCGCAACATCGGCAAGCGCGACATGCGCCACAACGACCTCATGCCGCGCATGCGCGTCGACCCGGAGAGCTACACCGTCGAGGCCGACGGCAAAGTATGCGCGGCCGAGCCGGCGACTACTCTGCCACTTACGCAAGCGTTCTATGTGTACTAAGGAAGGGAGTGGCTGAGAGATGGAGGGGCTTCTTGGGGGAAGATGGTAAATGGATATCCTCTCTGGCGAAGGTTGGGTTGACACTGCGCATTCAATGGCGAAGGAGCGGGGAATATGTGAATTGGAAATGTGATATCTACCAATTAAAAGAAGCATTGCATTGATGTACACTCCTGCGAGAAACTCAAGCCTAATGGAGCGGCTGTTCGAGCGTGAAGCGAGTCAATCCAACCTCTAACAGGCGTCCATGCCGATATAGGTGATATAGACCCACGACAGTCTATCAAGCTTGACCTCAACATATTCACACACGAAAAAGGGTGAATTTGAAGCTCTTAAATTTAAATTGCAAGAATCGTTGCTCTCATTACGGCATAGCCAGTTCAGCTGTGGCAAATACAGCGACCAAGACGAAAAACGTACACAACATGGAGGCCCTCCTCCCGCAACCCATCCCGTCCCACTCCGTTACGGAGACTCCCATCCATGGCCGTGTCCGCAGTGTTTTTGGTGCATACGGCCCCAAGTGAAACCCTCCCAAGCAGCACAGAAAAACTAAATGAGACCCCCCAAACACCGAAAGAGTATATAGGATAAGGATCCTCCTTTCCACATCTCACTCCCCATCAGGTATCATGCTTCCTGGCAGCGATGCTGCAGGAGCTAATCAGGGAGTGGTCATCAGACCGGAGAACACCAAAGCAGCGCCAAGAAAACAAGGGAGTAGCTTAAGAGCTCTTAGCCTTCTTGCGCCCCGACTTCTTGGGCTCCTCGGGGGTCTCAGCGACAGCAGCGGCGGCCTTGGTGGATGTGCGCCGACGCTTCTTGTCAGGGCTGGCTGGGGGAGCGGGCTTGGCATCAACCTCAGCAGCGGGAGTGGCCGTCTTGCGCTTACGGGTACCGGCAGCCTTCTTGGGGGTCTTGGCGGGAGTCTCCTCATCATCAGGCGCGGCAGCGACCTGCTGGAGCTGCTCAGCGATGGCGTCCTGGTCGTTGGCGGGAGCCTCGGTCTGAGTGACGTCCTTGAGTTCAGGCATGGGGATCTGGTAGTCCTCGGCGTACTTCAATGCCTCCTCATCGGTCATGGTCTTGGCATGGGGGTTGCCGTTCTTGTAAGAGTGCACGCGGGCATTGTAGAGCCGGAGGTTGTACTGGTAGGCGTTGTTCCAGCCCTGCTTCTCATGAGGACCCATGTGAGCCCATCGTCGTTGACCCTCCTCTTGCACAGCACCCTTGGGAGCCTCAGAACCGAGGTCGTTGGCAATAATGGAGCGGGCGTGCTGCATGTAGAGGAAATAGGGGGTCAGGGGACGCTTGGGGGCGTTGGGGTCAATGGTGCGCTTCTTGCGCTCCTTCTTCTCCTCAACGGGAGGAGCCAACTCCTGAATGGGCATGATAAGGTGAGCAGCAGCGTGCTCAAAGTTGGCGAGGATGTCGCCCTGGGCACCCTCAGTAGTGGGCTCACCCATGAGCAGGTTGGTCTGGCGAACATAGTCGGCAGTGAAGGAGCGGAGAAGGTCCAGAATGGTAGTCAGACGGGTAACGGCCTAAGCGAGGATATGTTAGCAAGGACATTCTCATGACGAAGGCGGAAAGAATAGCAAGGCGACAATGTGCAAGAGCAGAAGAGATCAAGAGGAACAATGTGCAATGGAGTGAAGTTGTAGTGGAGAGCTTGCTGGGAGACCTGGAGCTAAGCTGCCCAAGTCGCGGTGGCCATAGCTCCTCGGCGGCACCAAGCCCAAGAGCCCGCCAGAGCGCGGGGCTCGTGTCAACAACGGGCCGTCCGCGGCGCGTCTTGCCTTGAAAGTACTCGAGCAGGCTTTGGTTCTTGTGGAACAGAAGGAAGAAAAAGATATTCCCTCAAGTCTGCGCTGGGAGAATCGACCAGGCGCGTTTTTTTGAGCCATGAACTCGCTTGAGTCCTGAGCTGTTGCTCCCCTAGTCGTGCAGTGGTTGCAGAGAGGGTGCTGGGAGTGTCTAGCACTACCCAGACAGCTCATACTGGGTGAATGAGACAAGTACCCAAGTCACTTTCAACCTATTCACCACTTGACCAGAGCAAACCAAGCCAGGCCAAGTCGCTCGAGGCGTCTCTGTCGCGGTTTGTCCCGAGACACGCGGAAACGGCTGGAGACAAGCGCGGAGTGACGGCGAAGGGGAGGCAGGTGAAGGGGATACAGGGCTTTGGGGCTTTCGGGACAGAGATGTGAGAGTCAAAGACTTACCGAGTCACGCACGCGCAAGAAGCTATCATTGTCGACAACGCGCTGAGGAGCACCGGGCTGATTGGGAGGCACAACGGCCGTGGGGAGAGAAAGGGGGATCATGGGCGTAGGAACAGCGGCGATGGGAGTAGCAGGCGCGACGGCAACCTTGGCTTCAGCCGACTTCTTGGGGCGAGGCATTGTGAGTGCGGACTGAGGGGAAGAAGTGGTATCGAGTGGTGTTGGGCGCTGGCGCGTTTGGCGTCAGTTGTTTTGCTGCGGCAGCTCTGAAATTCAGGATGCGGTGGGCGTTTGAAACCTCTGTTGGACTATTCCCAGGCTCACAGTGTTGGCGGCAGATGGTGTAGGCGATGTTGGGATGGAAGAGAGAGAGTGTTTCCAGTGGATAGAGAGTGCAGCGCTGTTGTCCGCTGTGGTGATGGTGATGGCGGGCGGATTCAGTGGTCTTGGGGGATGAGGGGGGAATTGAGGGGATGAGGGAGTGCTGAAGTTCGGGGGAAAAACAACTCGGAGGCTGGGGGTGGGCGGTGCGCTGAATATGTAGGGGCCGGCCGTCGCGCGCAATCAGTCAGTCAGTGAGTGGGTGGGTGTGGGTGACCTGAAGGCCCCGAAAAAAAAAATACATGGCCCAAAAAGTGAGCGAGTGAGCGGCCCCCCGCCCGCAAGGTCCCAGGCCCCAGCGGCTGCTCCCCCTCCCCTTCCCCTCCAGAGAAAAATGCCCTCGCCTGACCGGAGGAGCTGGAGGACCGAGCACGCACCTTGGGAGGGCGCAGAGGCGGCAGCTGCAGTGGGCTGCCCGGTCTGCCAGGCTCACTGAGCCCTCCCCCCTCGAGCCCTTTCAACTCTGTAACCCCCGCCCAGCTCAGCCCAGCGCACAACCGCAGAGTTTTTTTCTGGGACTTTCCATCGGCCCCCTCTCACAACCTCCCACAAGCGGGGGCAGTTCGGTTTTGGGGGGACAGCGCCGTCCACAGCAGATGGGACCCGACGCAAAATTGGGAAACTGGGCCTAAATGCCCGACAGAGCCCCAGCGCTGGACCTGCCTACCTAGGGGCGCTTGAACTGGTTCCCCTCCTCCTGCACATCTTAGCAAGCCTCACTGGGGAGCGTTTTTCGGACGCTTCGGTGGTCGTCGCTGGAACTCGTGCTGAGCTTCAAGCTCGGGGCCTCTGAGCACATCGCCACAGCGCCAGACCTGCCAGCCACGTCCTGAACCAGATTGTTCCGGGTGGTCGCCAATTACCTCGCTACAACTCCTAGTAAACGTCCACGCGTGCAACACGGTTCTGTTCACTCTCTTTCCGTCAACACCACTTTGCCTCAGTTTGCAACATATCTCGTATCAGGATCACCCACCGCACAAAAAGGCCAGCTCTCCTCCTCTTCCCCATCGGACCGCCTCACACCTCACCTCACATGGCCACAACTGACCAGGCCGGGCAGCAGCCAGCCCACAGCCCCCGACAGTCGCTGACTGGTCAGTGGCCAGCAGCCTCGGGCACCCTAGGCTCTTCCGCCCCGTCGCCCGCAGCCTACTACTGCTGCAGGATCCAGCGCCCGTGGCATGGTGACTGGGACTTTGTCACTCCAAACGTCATCGTTCTGTATCTGCTGCGTATTCGACTATTGCGGTTGCTGGATCGATCCGGTCGTCGACTTTTCAATCTCGTCGCCTCGTTCGTTTTTACATGTGCAACTGTTTCCTTATTGTTGTTGCTCTCGGTGCATGTCGAGTTTGCGACCCAGCAGCGCCCGTAGCCCTGGGTCAAGACCCCCCCAACCAGCGCGTCATGGCCCTGATGCTTCAGCGATACCTCTGGAGGACTCGCCTGGAGATGCTTTTAGCGCCTTGGGAGATGCTCCCTCCAGGGCGCTTAGGGAGATTGTGCAGCAGCCCATCAGCTTCCAGGTCCATTGGGGCCGCACACAGCCAGGCCAGTGTCACACTGGCCCTGCCTGTGCCCAATGCGCTGGCAGTACTGGGCTGGGCGGGCGGGGCCATTCCAGCGCCTTCGCCCTCGGCCTGTACATCTCAGCACGACAGAACAGGCATCCGCAGTGCAGAGCCTCAGCGGGCTCCCCTCCAGGTCCCTTCCAGCCTGCCCTTCCTGACTTCCTGAGTCTTCCAGCTTGGTTCCGAGCCCTCCAGTTTTCAAACCCCCTTCCCCCCGGCAGGACTGCAGGTCAATCACTCCCGGGAGACATGACACTGTGGTACAGTGGGTTCGGGTCCATCCTTTAAAGCGGCGACCAAGTTCGACGGTGATTGAGCCAGAGTCCCCCAATCCCCGTCGCTTCAGCGCGCTGCTCTGTCGCAGTCTCGCCAAGGAACAGTGCTCAAGCGCCGTCCCACAGCCCGCCCAAGTTCGCCCGCCCAAGTTCGCCCGCCCAAACTTGCCCGACACATTGAGGCTTTTCAGTGATCTTGATGCCCACCCACCTGGGTTGGACGTGCCAGCTCTCGGTGCTCTCCTCTTTCCCCAATGCAAGAGCTACCACAATACCCCCCCCTAATTCTCATCAAACCTGCCGGGCTTTAGGGCAGCTACCTACCTACTCAGAGCCCGACTTGCAAGTTTCATGGGACCGTCGGTGTCTCTCTACAGAACGCTTTAGGGCTCACGCCGTGTGCTTGCTCCAACCACTCTTGATGTAGCGTGACATGGATCCAACGCGTCGATTCAAATCTCGCGTATCTGACATTGTCGTCTTTGAATAACATGTATCTTGTATTGGATCCAGTTCCAGATACGGGTCGATTTCGTTGCGCATGAAGTCTGCTTCCCGATCCCAGCCCTGCTGCTCACTGGTGGGTGGCGCTCATCGTGCCTATGATGTCCGCGGCCTACGCGCAGCGGGACGGGCGGACCGCTCCGGACAGTGCAGCTGCTGGTGTTAGTCTGCCTGTAAAAGTAGAATTTTCCACAGGACGACTCGACTTTATACCGGACATAGACTTAGAAGCCCGTGTTGGTTCGCCAATTCATGATCTCTGTGAACTTGCGTCACGAACTCGAGAAATGACAGATGCTGCTGCCATTATTCGGTAAGAAATTAACCATAACCAAGCACAACCCAAGAGCCTAAAGAGATATGAGAGCTAGAGTGGCTTGGTATCTAGTTCACGTTTGATACGATTATGTCCCTTCTGATTCCACTGAGATACCTAGTTATCTTTCGTTCCAATTGTGGCGTGCAGGTGGATAACAAAGTGCAGAACCGGCAGAAACACCACGGTCGCAAACCTCACAATTCTCTCAAACATATCACAAATAATAAAGCGAGAAGATGACAGATATAGATCGCTTCAGTACACCATCCTAGCTACATCACATTGGTTCCACTAGGTTTGAGAGAGGCACCTTGATGGATTGGGAGATGTGAATCAGCTGGCTAACGACCAAGATCGGAGCTTTTTCCCGCCTCCAGGATGGTATAAAGACGCGCAAATCCCTCGTCCGTTGATCTTGAAGTTATGCGACCTTGGTCTTTCGCACCTAAATAATTCTTGTTCATATCCATCCTAATATGGGCTAACGATTGATCCTCCATCCTGTCGACGGCATCTGCTGCGCCAGACCAGAGCTCCCCTCCGAGAGACGCGTCTTGAGGTGAGGGGCAGCGCGGCGGTACGTACACAAACAACACGTGATGCCCGAGATGCCTTGCTCTCCGTCTGCTCTTGTCATACGGTAAACTGCACAGTTTGATCCACGAAATTCAGTATCTACCTACTCTATGACTGACCCCTCTGTTACTTCTTGGTGGACTCTGCACTCGTCTACTTCGCCCATGATGGCCTCCTACAGCTCATGAATCGCGCGAGCGTCGACAAGCTTCACCGACCCCGAAAGCCTAAGCTTAAGCAAGCCATCTAACGCGCGGCGGGGCAGCCCCTCAGCAAGCTTTGGTTCGATGACGGACGATCGCCGGGGCATCCACTTGTGTCGCAGACCCCTGCTATCAGGCAGCCCGTTCAAACCAGAGATGGAGGGGCGCGGTACTTGACGGATCTATGGCATCAACACGCAAATGCCGAGTACTGGGCCCCTGCTCCAGCTCTCCAAGCTGTCACGCTCGGATACCCCTCCAACCCTCCAACAGTCCAACAGCCGCAGACCCCGGGCGCGTATGATTTCATGCTTAGCTGCTAGCCCGCGAATTGCAGGCTTGTGGCCAAAGGAATGCCCCCCAAGAGCCGGCGCGGACCAGCGCCTCACGCATGCATTGAATCAGAAGTCCCCCAGAAACCGGGACGGAGCGTGGTACGGAGCGTGGTAAGGAGGGAGCCCGTATCGTGTACGGCGGGGGGGAGAGTGGCCTGGGGAATGCACTGGCCTCGGCGGATTACTGTTGCAGCTGCTGATGTTGGTGCTTTGATTCCTGTTTTCGTTGGGTAATTAGTGGCCCTGCTTGCGTTGCTCAAATGTCTTGTTTGCACCACGCTGCAATCCACGCCAGCTGAATCTGCGTCACTTGCCCCTCCGCTCAGACAACCCCTCCTCCTCCACCTCCGCCGTCTCCTCGCACTCTTCTTCCTCCTTTCTCTTCTTCCCTTCTTCTTTTCCCACTTCCCTTCAAATCACTCGACCTTTACCTCACCTATCCCCCTCTCGCTAGCTCGATTGGGGCCTATCACGTATACCACTTGTGCATCGTCACTCCCATCTCCTTCTCTCTGGGACCTGTCCCAATACTTGAAGAAAGGAACACGCAAGCATGTTCAGCTTCAGGTCGCACGGCCTCCTGGTGGGGCTCATCATCGTCGTTTGCCTGGCCTCTCCCGCCTTGGCCTTCGGTGCCGGAAACATTGCCTCCATCTCCAAGGTCGAGGGCCAGAACTGTACGTAGCCATAGTCCCTGTGTGGTGATCCGCCATCGGCCCAAACCCACATGCTGACAGCTCCCTTTAGGGCGACACGGCGATATCGAAGATGCTCTCCTCACCCTCACCATGGCCCGCGCCCTGAACGGCAAGAAGTTCAACAAGCTCACCGTCTCCCGCGTCTACTTTGGTAACTGGCTTCGCGATTACTCCCAGGCTGTCGACGTTGGTACTGTCAAGTCCGTCTCTGCCGAGGCCATCCGCCTCCTGCTTTGTGTCCTTGGCTTCATGACCTTCGGTTTCGGATCTGGCGAGTTCGAGGTTACCGCCGATCGACTTGGATGCTACCGCCCGGAGGAGCACATTGACAACCCTAAGGATTATGCGGAGAATGTTGATGCTCGCCAATACGATCGTCGCCTCCGAGGGCCCATCAATGAGCAACGAGAGCTCTCGGTTGACCCCGAGTCTGGCATGAAGAACTACATTGCCAACGAGGGCGCCGGAATCATGACTTCTGCCAAGCTTGTGAAGCAGCTCTTCTCTCGTTCCATTGAGTTGGGTCGTCGCTACAAGGAGAGTGACAGGAAGTCGGACAAGTACGAGGCTCTCCGTCTCTTGGGAACTGGACTCCACTGTCTCGAAGGTTGGTACCTCTCAGCTGCTTGCTACCCACTCTAGTCGCAGCATCTTCTTTTAATCTCCAAGCATGTTGATGTATATATTGCTTTCCGAAACTAACAACAAAATTACAGACTTCTTTGCCCACAGCAACTACTGCGAGCTTGCCCTGATTGAGTTGGGCGAACGCGATGTCTTCCCCCACGTTGGACGTGACACCCAAGTTGAGATCGAGGGTGCTCGTCGTCCCGTCTATCCCATTGTCACTGGAACTTTCGGAGGTGTCGATTTCTTGCACTCTGTTACTGGAGAAGGTTGGTTTTCTCATTGCAGTCCCTACAACACCTCGCTAATGAGATACAGTCTCCGATAAGCTGACCCAGAACGAGATTGATGAGCTTGAGGGCACCCTCCAGCAGGGAAGCCAGGCAGACACCAGCATGCTCCGAGATCTTCTCGACAAGATCCCTGACGGCATCTTTGGCGACAAGCACCAAAGTGAGCGCGTCGACGAGCTCCAGTCCAATGCGACTCAGGCTCAGATGGAGAACACTACCGTCTCTCCCCGTGAGCCCGAGGAGTTCACCGTCTACATCCAGAATGTCTTCAAGCAGGTAATGCCAGCCATCGAGTTCCACGATGAAATCATGAAGGGTATCTCTGCCGCTTTTGAGAAGATTCCCGTCCTGCCCAAGGTCATCGAGCAGCTCGAGGAGCAGCTGTCCGTCTTCATCTTCTCCCTCATTGCTCCTTTCATTATCCCCCTCATCCACCAGATCCGCAGCGAGCTCAAGACTGGCTCCGAAGAGATCATTGAGAGCAGCGAGCGAGAGCAGCACATTGTGTTCGAAGATGACAACTCGAGTGACCCAACCCACTCTATGCTGTCCAAGGATCACTTCTCCAACGTATGTGTACTCCCTTAACTCTAGGGGATCCCCTAAGCTCTTCGTGGCTACGCCCAAAGTTTGTTTTCTGACCGTACCATAGATTCTCAACGAGATCGCTGGTCGATGTGCTGCCGGCATGGTGACCTGGGTTGTTCCTCAGCTCATGAACGCCATGGACGACGAGAGTGTCGACGTTGATGAGCTCCTGAACAGCATTGTACATGGAATCATGCATCACCCTGCTCAGCGCGAGTTGGGCGGTGGAAAGATCCGCGAGGGCCGTCGTCGCTGCTACGAAAACGTCAAGGAGTGGTGGGGCGAGAAGCGCGACGAGGGATCCCAGGATGACTACCGCAACAAGCTGGCTCGCGAGGGAGTTCAGGAAGGCCAGAACCATAAGGAGGGTGTTCACGACACTGGCCACGGCCATGGATGTGCAGGCAAGCTCAAGATGCGCAAGCTCTATGGTGGCGGTCCTGAGACGATGGAGGACAAGATTGCCGGTGCTGCGGCTGATGCCATTATCTCGGGTGCTACTGGCGCCTTCTCTGGCATAGTCGAACAGAACACTGGGTATAAGATGTCCCAATCCTCTCGCAAGGAGAAGGAAGACGAGGGTGGCTTTGGCGGCTTCCTCAACGCCGCCAGTTCGATCCTAGGGGGGTCCTTCGGTGGTAGCGAGGAGTCGAGCTCCCGCCGAACTGAGACCCATTCCTATTCCCAGCGGACTGAGACTCACTCTACTTCCGGAGGCGGCTACGAGCAACACACCGAGCGCCGTGAGCACCACAGCTCTTCCGGAGGCCGTCGCAAGGATAACGATGATGATGATGATGACGAAAACAAACATCGCCGCAAGAACAGCCAGGAACGCCACCGTCGGAGGGATAGCAACGAGGGTCGTCAGCGCCGTGATAGCAATGAAGGCCATGGCGGCGGAGGTTACGGGCGTCGCGAGGAGTACCGTGAGGAACGCCGTGAGGAGCAAAGCTATGGTGGTGGTGGTTACCAGCGTCAGGAGGAACGCCGTGAGGAGCAGAGCTATGGTGGCGGCGGTTACGAGCGTCGTGAGGAACGTCGTGAGGAGCAGAGCTATGGCGGAGGCGGCTACGGCGGTGGTGGCGGCGGCGGCGGCTACGAACGCCGTGAGGAGGGCGGAGGTTTCGGAGGTGGAGGCGGCTACGGAGGCCAGCCTGAACAGGGCGGCTATGGTGGAGGGTACGGCGGTCGACCCGAACAGGGTGGCTATGGTGGCGGCGGTGGTTACGAGCGCCGCGAGGAGGGCGGTGGATATGGCGGTGGTGAGGCCGATGAATATGCGCGCCAGAGCCAAGGAGGTGGTGGTGGCTACGGCGGCGGCGAGGGCGGCCAGTATGGTGGAAACGGTGGAAACAACTACGGAGGCGAGCGTCGTTGGTAAACAGTCGATGGCTTTGATCGACTGGTGCCCAGGAACAGAAACAAATGATGTTTCTGTCAGGAGGGAAGCCTGCGTTGTCAGAATAGATTGCCTACTCTTGAGACTCTGAGAAAAGAATTGGTGCCTTGTTACACGGTAACTGAATGGTATTTGTGACTGGATACATATTAATAATTCATATTCTAGGCCTTTCCTCTAATACTGGTTCATTATATGGGATGTCCGAGGGATTCAGGTCAAATGTTTCTCATAACACTATCATCTGGACTAGAGTACGAGACACATGTTAGTGAGGACAGTTAAGACCATGATCACTTTAGTATACAAATATGGATTAGAGGTCGACATTCCTTATGGGCTCGCCCTTAGCTGTTAGTGACAGTGATCATCAGATGATAAGAGTGTTGTGTTGAATTCCGGGTTCACCAGGTTAAGAGGTCAGCGTCCTACCGTTCACAGCCTTATCATGATTTTCGCAACTGCCAGGCCAACACTTTCAATAATGAGGTGACGATAGAGGACGAATTGCAAAGCATTCCAAAAGTCGCCGGAGACTAGCCGGCATGATGGATGCTTAGAGTGGTCCGATGCTTGTAGTCAGCTGACAGGGCTGAGCGAACCTTTGGACAAGCCGAGGAGCTGAAGGGGGTGTAAGGAGGGTGGAATGTGTCGTTTCGTTTAACTTTGCGATGGACACAATCTTGGGTTTCTGTCTCTTTGATAAACTCTCAAAGTTGAGATATTGACTGTTGTGACGCACGGGTCTCTCGCCTCTCGCCGGTTGCCGTTGAACTCTACTCAAAATTTACGTTTAAATCTTGTTTCCGGAGATTATGCGGCATGATTCCTTCGGACAGGACTGGTACACGTAGCTGGGTTGGAGATACCAGATATGAGCCCTGATAGGCGGAAGTCTGATATCAGCATGACGATCGCAGCGTGGTCTGACGCAATTCCTGACGATCTCGTACCCGAGGTTATGCATGGCGAAGCAAATTATGAACGTTTGCACAATCCCGTACAGAAACTGGCACCACGGAGTGGCATTTGATGTCGTTTCGTTCCAGAAGGCGCGTGTGGAAATCGGATCTCGTCCATTCGCACAGTACCGTAGCATCCAACCCAGTCAAAAAAGAGGCACTATCCGTGTCCAGCATCGCCACGTGCAAGCAGAGCAGCCGTGTCATTCGGCTGGTGTGGGAGGCCCGCGTAGTGCTTCGATGGGATGGAACTTGTAAAAGTGCATCCGAAAGAGTGCACGGAACCCGGTCCCGTATCCTCTGCGAACAGTGAGTCGCTCGGGTGTCTATCATTGCACCGATATGGGTGGGGGTGTGTAGTAGCGGCGACAGAATGGGGAAATGTGGCGGCAGTTACTTAGCTGCCTCAGGAGCCTAAAATGCCAGATACGTATCGGCAGTGCGAACGTTGATACCGAAACGCGTATTCCGCGGCCGCCATGTTTTACGTCAAGTGGCGTCGCACCAGACAGGGCCCTTTTGCGAGGCACAGTGTCGAGGCCTCCCAATGCCCTGTGAGGAGACCGCGACCCCCAGGACGGCCCAGTCTTTTTCTTCAGCTGCCGTTCGCTGTCTGTCGCCCGTCGCCTGTCGCCCCGTCGCTCCGATCCAGTGAGCAGAGTTGACAGCTCCCAGCTGTGGAGATGGACAGACACAGACTCAGCCACGCAGCGAAGAAGCCTCCGAGCTTCCCGCGCAGGAGGGGCAGGGGGCCCGGCATCCGAGACGAGGGAGGAGGTCGGGGAGCCGGTGGTTCTCCGCGAAGATGCTATCCAACTTCCCGGCAAGCCCCATTGTGGCACATTTCGTCCTTTGTCCAGCTATGCTCTCGCAAGCCGCTATTTACGTGATCTGCGACTCATGCTGCCGAGTTGCCGGCCTGCCGCAGCCTCCGTGCTCAATCGCGTCTCGTCTGCAGATGGCGGACGGCTTAGGCGCATCTTTGACTTTGAATGCCATGGAGCAACTCGCTACTACCGTACACACCCGTGCTCTGCGGGGCCTTGTCCCGCTCCAGAACCATGTGGTGGTGAACCCAGTCACGGCCATCAATGAGGCGACCAGCGGCGCCTCTTGTGTTTCGCGTGGGCCTGCCCACCGCAATGCATCGCACCCCACTGCACCGCTCGCCGTCGTATTTGAATTGGCGGGCCATGTTCCGCGGAACCCAGCAGCACCGTGCTGTGTTCCCTGGTCGCACTCAAATACGGTCCCTCGAATCAAGGGTCCTATCCCTACAGGGATTCTTTCGCACACGCAACGAGGTTATTATCATCGACGGATCAACCCTCGCAAGGCAGTACCATAGGTGCCATGTCGTCAAGAGTGGTCCCCTGCGCTATCCTTGGTGTAGGATGCTCTGGGCTAGGCGCGATGATCACCATCAGACTTGGCTTCGTGGAAGAGCGAGCGAGCCTCCTTCTGGTGTTGGTTCGGGAC
The DNA here is from genome assembly GCA_020740775.1 of Ilyonectria destructans. NCBI lineage: Eukaryota > Fungi > Ascomycota > Sordariomycetes > Hypocreales > Nectriaceae > Ilyonectria > Ilyonectria destructans. Next base: position 1,713,501 of record JAHEWK010000011.1, read on the forward strand.
CACCGGGGGTCAAGGGTGTGGGTGGGCTTGGTGGGTGTGTTTGCGTCGGCTTGCAGTTCTGGTCTGTGGGAGTTTGTGCCTCGTGGCCCGGTGGTCCCTGGATAAAGCTGGGCATGTCGCGGCAGACAAGCTTTTGGGCGCAGAAGCTTGGCGGAAGTGCAGATCCGATTCGGCTCGCTTCCCGTTCCATTCCATTCGCTTTTCGACTCTCCCCCTCCCTTACCTACCGTTTATCGGCATGGTTGCGTCGGCCATAAGGCTACTCGACGGGCTTGTTTGGCAACAGGCAAAATACGAGATGGCAGCACCCTTCCGAGGAAAGAGGGAAGCACTACAATCCCGAGACACCGATATTGTATACCACACCAAGCTGTCGCACTCTTGAATGCACAATCTCCCTTCAGCGAATAGTCCGGTTTCCTACCAAATTCTCGATTTTCGAATCTCTTCTGCGGGGTGTTTTGAGCGGTGACTGAAGACACCTCTAAATGATAGGGGTACTGTGGAGATGGATGCACCAAATGGCCCTGTCCAGCTGGAATCCCTGGTATCGAAACTCACATCCGATGGATCCATGCCACCAAGTCGAGGTGCCAAAACGTTGACGTGAGACCGACTGTGGCACGCAAACAAGTATATTCCCGACCCCGCTTTAAGACAAGTTCATGAAGCATCCTAGCTTCACCAGGCTTATCACAGGGCTTTGTGGAGTGTACACATTGTCTGTGAACCAGTCCAGTGCCGTTTGTGCAGGACGTGGGAGGGCAGGGGGGGAAATAAGCAGCCTACCTTGGGTTTTCCCGGCCGGGGGATCGCTGTTGGGCCATGGGGGTCATGGATAGGCTGCTCACACAGGTCTTGGCAAACGGGAGGAGAGGCAAAGACGACGATTAGAGCTTCGACGAACAAGGAGGGACTGGGAGAATCAACAGCAGGTAACCCCTTGTATCGGCCGGCCAATCCTCGACGGGGAGGATGAAGTCGAGCATGGGGGCATTTTGTTGGAGCAAGTGGTGGTATTTGCCAATGCAACTTGCGGCTGCAGCTTCTGTACCCTTGACTCACGCCTTGTAATCTCTCTCCAAGGGCCTGTCACCGCAAGATTCCTGTTGGTACGGAGTGCGGATCCCAACCACACCTCTAGTAAACCCCCCTGGCTCCAAAAGAAAATCCACTTGCAGCGCGGCCCATTCAGCTAGGTCTCAGTTGTTGGCTCATGGCCTCATATCGACGATGGCAGAAAGCAAAGTGAGACTTTCTGATCGCTAAGACGGCATTTGACGATTTGCCCAATACGGATTCATGCCGGCAATACCGAATTCCGCAACGTGATCACCCATTAAAGTTCCTCCTGCTCACTGTGCAACAGCGGAGCCGCGTCTTTTGTCAATCATCGGACATGACGCTCTTCCCATGAATTGCTCACAATACATCAACAACAATTCATACCGCTGACGATTGGACTCGGTTGAGAGATTGATCGGTTTTACTACCTCGTTCCTACTCGACCGGCCCGTCATCCACTCTTACTATTCCCCAGTCCCCCGGCGCCGAGGCGCTGTCCGTCTTGGCATCCAGGCCGCCGCCGTCGAAGTTCATCCCTGGGACCCCGTTTTGATCGTATTCCTATCCTCCTTGCTAGGCGTTCGTCGTCGCACGTCCTCGTCCAGCTTCCCTCGGTGTCTCTCTAATTACCTTCCTTCCAGAGCGGTTCGTCTCGTCCCAAGTCTTTCCGCAGGCTCATTTCGTCCCATTTTGCACGAGGCCGGCATCCCGCACACGTCATCCCTACCTCGCAATCGATACCAGTACCTACCCTGCCTTCCATACGTAGTAGTGCCTTCTCACTGCTAAATTGGCGCCCGCACCCCTTCCTTCTGCGCCTCCCACACAGTTACCTCACACGTACGCGCCACCTCTTGCACACCCCTTCTTTCCGGCTTCCCGCCTCTGCGACAGGCGTTGCTTCCCCCCTCTTGTTTGCTTGCTTTGCTTCGGAACGCCTGAGTCGCTCCTCCCTCTCCATTCTCCATTCTCCATTCTCCATTCATTCTCCACGCTGCCGCGCTCCGCTCGCCGCTCTCCACTCTTTCCTCCAGCGCCCGGGCCATCTTGCTCTCGCTTCCCTCCTCGCTCTTTCCTCACAGCGAGCCCAGCATCCGTCCGTCCTGCCCTTTCTATCCTCGCATCCTCGTCTCGCCTCGTCGAAATCCCATCGTCGCCATTTCACCGTCACCCTGGCCGCTGATTCAACCTCGCGCGGTCGGTGCACGCAGTATCATGCCTACCGCCCCATGATTGAGAATGTTTTAGAAGAATGTGTAAGTTTGTCGCTCTCTTCCCGATCTGCCCGAGCCCCCCGTTCCTTCCGGCTGCCGTCGCCGTGCTCCTCGTCCGCCCGCTGCTGCGGGTGGTGAGGCCAAGAAGCGTCCCATTCTGCCCCGGCCTTGGCATCCCGCAAACTGACGTCTTCCCAGCGCTCACCGAGATTCGAAATGTCGTGTAAGTGCCTATTATTGCCTCTTCCGACCGTGTTGTCGTCGCCTGCGTTACCGTCCTCATCCAACACCGTCGTACTATTCCCCGCCGTCGTCATCCTTTTACTTCCGCCCTGCTGCTTGCTTGCTGCGCCCCGCTCCGCGATTCCTCGTCAACCTTCTTCTCTGCAGGTCACTGACCCCATTGCAGCCTCCTATTCAGCAATCCAGTATGGAGCGGCGCCAGTACGGTCCCGTCAACAATCATTCGCAACCTCACGGCATTGTCGGTGCGTTATCACTTCTCTCGCCACAGCCCTCTCGGGCACCTCCCGTCCTTAACTAACGCCTACTCCCGTCAACAGAGCCAGCTAGCCTACGAGGAGCGCATAACCTCCAACATCACCACCCTAACCACTACCAATGCCGATACGCTCGACGGCGTCATTCAAGGCTTGCTCTACGTCCCGGATCTTGACAATGACGACGCCTGCGACCTCGCACAGTACGACTTCATTCCCAAAAATGTCACACGCCGAGACAATCTCCCCCCGACCAACTACAACCTCATCGCTCTCGCCCCTTGGTTCAGCATCGATTGTACTCTCGCCTACCTCGCCTCCGCGCGTCTCGACCCCCTTCGCGCATTCGTCTTCTACAAGCCCAACAATTCCTCCAACAAGCCCCAAGATGCCGACTCCCCCGTCTGGAACCTCGAAGATGGCGGAGCATGGGTTAAGACGAACAAATTTCCCATCTTCGCCATCTCTGGCAGGGAAGGCCAGGAAATGATGGAACAACTAAGTCTCTATTCAGGTCACATCGCCGATATCCCCCACGGCGAGGAAATCAACGATCTCTACGGCCCCAACCCCAAGGATTATGTACGCATATGGACCGAACTCACCCTCCAGAACGATTCCAGCATCCCCCCTCTGTGGGCGTTCTTTCTCATCGTCATCGGTGCACTCCTCTTGATCATTTTCGGCGTCTCTTTGACCATGCATCTGATCCAACGACGTCGTCGACACTCTCTGAAATGCCGGGTTGAGTCGGGCGAGGTCGATCTCGAAGCCATGGGAATCAAGCGCATGACTGTCCCCCCCGCCCATATCCGAGACTTCCCTCTCTTCACGTACAATGCCGACCCAGAAACGATGGGCCCACCTCCGACCCCTCTCTCCGCCCGAGCCTCGCGAAGCAGCCGCCGACAAGATCAACGCAGCATAAGATCCACAACCAGCATGCGGAGCAAACGATGCAGCGTCGGGCATTCCGGCGACTCAACTGCTACCAACTTCCAACCGAGCTGTCACATTTGTCTAGTTAAATTTGATCATCGACTGACGATTATTCGGGAGCTTTCTTGCGGCCATATCTTCCACCCCGAATGTATCGACGAGTTCCTGTCGCAGAACAGTTCCCTCTGTCCTGTGTGCAAACAGAGTATGCTGCCTCGAGGATACAGCCCCCAGATTACCAACGGAATGGTTCGCCGTGAACACGCTCTTCGACGTCTACGAGAAAGGGTCGACTTTGATGACTTATCAGACCAGTCCCACGACAGCAAGCTCAAAGGATGGAGCAAACGACTCTTTGGCACCTCATCGGCATCTTCGCCTCCCGCCGTAACCCGTTTAGTTACCTTGAAACCTACGAAACCCAAAGAAGAGCCAGCAAGAGAATCAACGCCAATGGTCGCTGAGGAGCAAGCCGCAACCCCAGACGCGATCCCTATCCCCGCCTCCGACTCGATTTCCCAGGAGCCAGTAACAGACACAACTTCGCCCGCCCCAGCAAGGATATCAAAGTCGCGACGAACGCGACCCCGAGCTCTGAATTTGCTCCCGACGCACCCAGAAAATTCGGAACTAATGACAACATCAACAACAGTAGGACGCAAGAGTCCTTCGTCTTTTGCTCGAGAACGCATGCGGGAGATTGCAGCCAAAAACGCCCCGTTCGACGATCCGGATCAACAACGGGCAATATGTAAGTACTTCCCAACATAACACCCGTTCGCCTTGCACAGTTCTCTAATCCTTTAATCAGGGCGGCGTGGATTATCAAAAGTGTTCCCTGGATACTTCTAAAATCGGCCTGGGTATGGTTTCTGGGGCATTAGACGACATTTCATCCTTGCATCAATTTTCGCGAATCATGGCAACGGCGTTCTTGGTTATATGGGTAGGACTTTTGGATCAAGGAGTTGGGCAATGGGAGAGCCCTTCACGACTACAATTATGGGGAACCAGGGGTCTGGTTTTATATCTTGGTTTTGGCGTCAGGACGGTTTTGGCCTCTTCATATCAGGCATGAGGAGGCGTGCATAGAGGATGAGTGGCGATAGTACTGGGTCATGACTGAGAAACTGATGAGTCTCATATCTATCATGGAGACTGGTGAGGGATCGAGCTACGAGGACCTGCTCGTTAGGCGGTATCTTAGTTTCTGAGCTAGACAAGTACCTCGCGCACATCCCAGCCTATTGTGTATTCCAGCAACGGCTCCAGGATTTGCTGATATTTTATAACTCAGGGTCCAAGGGGCCGAGCTGGCAACTCTATGCGAGTATTGCAAAAAGAGGCTACCCAGTCAGCGCAAGCAAATCTAAAGAATACGGAACAGGCAGACAGCGCATGACAGCGTCTCCTGAATTCCATGCACACATCACCACGAGTACAATGATCCAATGCACTGAAGAGTGAACCGAGAATATGCATAAGACCGCGGCTAATAGTTGCTAAACAGCTCGAAATATCCCTCATGTTTCATGTGCTTCCATACCTTACTTAGATTAAGTGCCAATGTTTATTTAAATTACATCCATTTCAGTTTCAATGTCCAGTCTTTGGTATCGTAAACCCCAAGATGCGCCAATACGCCAAGCAAAATATGTACGCCAATATATTTCACCCATCATATAACCATTCGTTTCCTCCGTTCATATTCCTTCAACCGACTTGGACTTCATTCTTTATATATAACGCTCGTCTTAATTCCGTCGGGCGTCAATCATTCGCTCGCCGTCTCGCAAGCCGCCGCTGGCCAGGGCATCACGAACACGATCGTTCTCCGCAGCGCGGATCCGGCGGCGAGCGTCTTCGAGGCGTTCAACGCCCCGGTCGATGGTTTCGATGTGAACGGTCAAGGGGATAGACGGGCCAGTGGTGCCCTGTAGCAGGGCGGGTTGGGCAACGCGGTCACGCAGGTCTCCGAGCCCGGCCTGGATGGCTTCGAGTTCGAGGATGAGGGCGCTGACTTGCGCAACGGCGGAGGAGCGCTGGGAGTCGACCTGACGGAGGAGAGAGAGCTGCTGGGAGAGACTGTTGAGGCGCGCCGAGTTTGCGCCGACGAGGGTCCAGATGGTCCAAAGGACCGATTCGCGGCGTTGGGCGGTGTCGGCGGACGAGCGCGAGGTAATATCGTAGATGAGGGCGAGGTGGTCTTCAGCCTTTGTGAGAAGCCGGAGTATGGCCTGTGCCTCGAGGATCAAAGTGGCGATGCGCTCCGAGACGAGAGCTGTGTGCTCAATGTACTTGTCAAGGAGGATACGCTCGTTGAACATGTGGTCGACGGTAGGCTGGAAGGGGTGGAAAAGCCATGACGTCCAGCCGATGAGGGAGGTGGAGGGCGAGATGGGGTTGTCGGGAGCTTCAGGAGCCAAGGTATCGATATATCGGGAGGTCCAACGGTTGATGCTTATAACTGCGTCGACTGCAGAGCCAACATGAGTGTTGAACTTTTGCAAGTCTGACGCGGTGCGACGAGCCGTCTCAACATAACCGTCAAATTCGAGGAGGAGCTCGTCACGAGCCTGTAGGTCGCTATGGCGGACAAGGCTCCGCAGGTCGCGGATCGCCGTCTCGGAGCGCTTCATCTCAAATGGCAGCGAGACTCCGTCAGCGCTCTTCTCCAGAACCTGTTCGAACTGCGCCTGCACAGTCATGAGGTCGTCGAATTCGACCGGCGCTGGAGGCTGGCCACTGGGGTCGGTGATTATGGTATCCCTAGACGGACAGAATGGGATATTCAAGAGAGCAACACCGGGGAGGCGACATAGCGGAGACAGCGAGACTGATATGGACCGGGTGGCCATGTTTTGAGCGATGATGATGCCGCCAAAGGAGAGGTAAACGGCCAAGAGGAATGCGAGCGGTCGCTGGGCATAGCGAAAGGCGAGAGTAATGACGCCGAAGAGCCAAGAAATACTGGCAAGGATGGCAGGAGGGACAGACCCAGCAAGTTGGCCCCAGAGCGTTCCACGCCGCTCGCGATACTCTCGGCCTCGATAGTCGCTGTCTTGGTCGTCGTAGCGCCGCCGACCGCTCCTCTGTTTTGAAGGACTCCCAAGCGAGACGTTGCCCCGTCTCCTCGCAGCCCCGCCATCATCTCTGGCGCCAAATCCAATGCCGAGTCCCCGTGTCGTCCTCCCACTCCCAGTCCCCTCGCTATCGATATCAACACGGGGCATGCGAAACTCCGGATCAGGTGTACGGAAGGCACTGCTGCCGCTCGCGCTGACGTTGATGCCTGAGAGACTGGGGCGAAAGGGCTCGCGCAAAATGACCTGCTCGTCGTCTGGGTGCGCAGCGAAGTCCCGGATGCTGTCCTGAGAGGCGAAACTCAGCCCGTCCTGGGAGAAGGGCTGTGTGGGCAGGCCGGTGGAGTCCGACGAGGGTGGTACGAGCGGAGAGTCGTCGAGAGAAGGTAGGATATTGGTGTCGAAGGAATCGTTTTCGCCCTCGACCATGCGCCACGAGTCCTCTACGCGGGGTTGGCGGCGCCGCGGCGACGATGACGACATGACGTTCGTCTCGCCGACAGCTAAAAGGAAGCGAGTTTGGAACAGCCGGAATGGTGTCAGGTCGCGTCGCGTTACGGCGTGGTGGCGAAAGGAGAAGTTGACGGGACGGAGCTCCGCATCGATTGAGTTCTAAGGAGCGGATCGGTAGATGCCTAGAGGGGGGGTTGTATTATATAGTAGTATAGTAGCTAGGTTGGTGGATGCCGTCCGGGGGAGATTGAATGCCGGACCGGGGTTGCTGGTATTCACGGTCTTCGAGACTCGGGGCGAACGAGTGAGTCACCGGCGTTCTGCAGTTCACAACAGGGGATTGCCAGGGCGCGCAAGGCGCATCACAGAGTCGCAAGGCAACCAGAAGCAGAAGGGCGTGTGCGCTGGGGGTGCCTGGGCGCGTTGTCGAGTTGGGACGGCGCTTGTGGTTGTTGACTTGGGATGATGTAGGCGGCGAGTTTGGATGGAGCTGTTGGCTGGAGCGGGTGGGGGTTAGAGTGGAGGGGCTCTGGGGGCTCTGGGGGCGCTGGGGGCCACTAGCAGCCGGGTCTCGCGGGGCCCCTGCATAACGCTCCAGGCGGCCAATGGCGAATATCGGGCGCTAGCACCCGCTACGACCCAGTGTGACCTGGGCGCGTGAACACCTTCACTCGCCATCGGGATGAGGGTACAGGGTAATAACGGGCTCTGTGAGTACAGTAGCACTCCATGCTTATCGCCAACACATCTGACAGGATGCTTGCCCACCACGTGGATGCCATGCAGATGACGCCCTTCTCCCTCTCTAATACTTCTTCCATCACTCCGTCATCTGAGACACTTAGTAATTGCCGTCGAATATATCCATATGCAGCGCTTACACGTTCGGCCGTACCAAGTTATTGCATCCACCACGTCAACGAAATCGATAAACACACGTAACCACACAGAAAGCACAAATCAAAATAGACTACTGGCATCTGCCTCAATGTGTCATACATAGTATCTGATGGCTAAAACCAAGCCTCAACACCGTGCTTATGCGAATGCACTACATCCAAGGCTCCTCGACCTTCACCGGCCCAGGTCCCGGCCCCAGCATCTGCCCAGCCCACTCATTCATCTGCCCTGTCGTCATCGGCGGTACAAAGTTGAACACCTCCTCCTCGTCTAGCCCCGACGGCACAAGGCGATCGATTATCCGCTCCCAACCATCGTGCTCTCCTCCCTCCTGCTCGCCAGAGTCCGTTGCCCCATCAAGGGCCCGTATAATGTCTTCAGACACAGCCTTTGCGATTGGCCAGAACTCGCCCGCCTTGCCAAGGACATTCGCCAACAGCATGATCTTGTCTCTCAGCAGCGGTGTTCTGATGCCACCATATAGGTATGCGTCAAGAAGAGGCATGGCTGCCCTCTCAAGACCCAAGGTGCAGGACGGGGAAACCTTCTCCGGTGGTAGGTGGAATTTGAATAGCCCTACCAAGGCCAGCGACCCCTGGAGTGCCGTTGATCCGTACAACCACGGATGCGATTTCGTGGTTACGCTGGATGGGAGCAGGGACGAGGGCCGGAAGATGGGACCGTCTCTGACCAGGTCAGGAACTCGGAAGTGCACCCCGGCGCCGTGAAGGTGGAGTTGGATTCGGATTCGAAGACTACAATATCAATTAGCCTTTAGCCGACGGGACTGTGGCACTCCTCAACTTACCCATGCGCTATTCCTAACTATATAGTCATGTTAGTCTCAATATCAAGACACTAATGGCGAGCTAGCTTACCGCGTGATATAGTATCATGTCGACTGCTCCCTCAGGATCAACCAGCTCCTTCTTCCACTGCGGCAACTGTAGTAGCCAGGACACAATCCGAGAATCTGCTCTATCGATCGCCTCCGGATCTGCCCCGAAGCCTACGTTGAGGAGTGGCACCACGCTCTCACCGCTGATCCGAACCAAGTCGACGAGGTATGCCCACGAAGAATAGTCCCGTGAGGTACTTTTCTGGCGGAATTCACTGAGAGACACGGGTATTGGGATATCCTGATCGGACATTAGCAAGGGCGGAGCGAAAAGAGGTTAATTTGACACACTTCAGCTTGGTACTCCCACTCCTCACAAGGTAGCTCCGTTGTTGCTGTTGTACAGTAGAGTTGGAAGTGACCCAAGTGTTCTCGTACTGTCCGCAGCGACCCGTGTAGGTATAATGCCCAGTATGTTCTTCGACACGATTCGGCTAGAATGGGATCGGGTTCTGCGTTAGCAAAGCTTTTATTCTGAAGCCCCAACTCCAAAGCCATCTCAAGTGCTTTCTGGAACCAAGATCCGCAGAGATCGATGTGTCCCTCTCCCAGTGCTGCGATGCAGATGCATAACAATGCTTGAACACTCCAGACCGTTGTCTGCAAAGGCCCCGTGGCCATGTCATATGCTCTTTCACGGAGCTGAGTGGTATCTACGTTGTTGGTGTAAATCGATCCAACGTAAAGTATCATTGTAGTCGTGAAGGTGAAATCCTCCGATCGAGCTTCGACAAGGCGGCCCATCGTCTTCTTAGGCGGCAGCCAAGGGTGTGAGTCGTGGAAATAGACGTAGTAGTGGTCGAACAAGTATTTGATTGATCGAGTCGTTCGCGACGGGGGACCTGCCACCCAACCCCCGGGAAGCGGCTTGGTAACATTAACTGGTATGTTGAGGCCTGCGAAATCCGGAGAGGGGGTATTATCGGAGTGCTCGTCTCCATCTACCGCGAGAGCTTCGGCTTCGTCTTTCATCGGGCCCCGCCTCTTCTGATCTCGAATCCCGCGGCGTGATTTTGCATAGAAGCAGGGTTTTTCCTCTAGCCGACAGCGTACGCAGGCGGGCAGGCCGCCATCGCATTTGACATGTTTGGATCGGCAGGGAACGCAAGCCAATGAGGCTCTGACCGTGGCTCGAGAACGAACTGCCCCAGCACGCGGAAGGCCTGTGTTCGACTGGGATCGTGAAGCCCCGTCGTTTTCAGACGGCTCGCTCATGATGTTACGGAGACAAAGATTCCGTTCTGTGAGGGGCGAGGAGGTAGTCTGAGGCTCGTAAAACTTGATCTGTTGGTCGGTACCAACGCGTGAACAGAGCACAAAGATGGCAGACTGGGGCCGAAAGCTATTCAGGCCTGGAAAGGGAACGTGCCATGAAATTACACCGCAATGGACGGACCGGCCTTATGCACGGGATGGAACCAACGGCTCTGTAGCGCAGCCTTGTGGGATTTCATGTTGGTGGCCAAGTCTCATGCATGCGCGGCACAGGCCGTGATCACCAGGACTGAGATAAGTCTTGGCCGGAGCTTTGATTGGAAGAAAGTGCTGATGAGGTTTGCATTTACAAACCAGAACAATGCCGGAATATTGGGTCCCGGGCGAGTGTTGGTTGATCCGGTATGAAGTGGCTTGGATTTGGGTTCCCAGAACAAGTTTTGGGGGCCCAATCCGTCCAAACCCACAATCAAATATTCCAGATACTGTGTTGGAACGAAGTCAAAACCAAATAGGTCCATGCCTGGATAAGCCAGGGCGTTCTCATTCCCGAAAGCCGTTCGTGACAGATGGTAGGGCTGATGAAGACTGACTATTCACGATATAGGGGCCTTCCTAGCGTGCGGCGTTGGTGGATATGCTTTCATCGTTGACCGACTCCCCGAAAAGAGAGGCAAGACAAGAGTCTGTGCAACTGTACTTGCTAACCTCGTTTTGGGGCAGGATCATCCTCCCAAGACGCCTCCAGAGTCTCGATCGCTGTGTTGTCGCACTTGGCGCATTATCACCTAAGGGTTGCATCTGGTGGCTGCATTGAGTCGTCGCCGGGAATATGGATTACTCAAATAGGCACTGGTGTCTTATAAGTTACCTGAAGAGTCTAAGACCATGCTTGCTTGTTTCGCACATTGAGGAGCCGGTTGGCATTTGGCCAAGTCATCATTGGCAACGGGGCGAGCTGGGCAACCATAAAAGAAGGGAGGGGAATTTAAAAGACACAATTCACTGGATGCTGGTGTCCCGGTGAAGTTTTGTAAGACATTATTGCCGAGCCTGGGTGGTCAAGTAGGTGGTCAAGTGGGTGCTGTGGATGATGATAGGCCACCGAAAAGGACCACTGAAAGGACACACAGTGTTGGTGAAGAGTGTTTATTGTGACACATAAGAGGAAGGTGGCAGGGGCGCCCACTACGCTTGCTCACTACCTCCATCTCCCGGGTAGCTGGGTTGCTGGACCGCTGGCGATCTAGAATAATTGTCACATTGAATCCTACGATTTGTTACGTAGTATGTCAATTAACCTCGAGGTTGATTTAGTTAGACTTGAGTCGAGAGCCGCAAGGGCTGTCACATTGATCGGTGGCACCTGCCATCCGCGTTGCTTTGCCTGATTTGGCAAGTGGTCCCGGTAGATTAGCGGCGCATGGCCTGCGCGAGATGCCAAGGTATTTCCGAGAAAACCTCGGCTCGTGGCACCGAGGCCATAAGTCAGCGCCATCGTCATGTGGCTCCGCTCAACCCCGGATTCCTCGCGCTCCTCATTCGCGACCCTGGATACTTCGACTTCAACATCAACTGCGCCGATGATTCCTCCCCGATGACCGACTCGAGCTTCGTCCAAGCCCAGCGCCTCGTCGCCGCACGTCGCCAGGCCCGCGAGGCCGAGGCTGTGGCTCGCGTCGCCGCCGCCCGGCAATCTTCCCGAGCCCGCGCCAACCTCGAGCGCCTGCCCTTCCCCTTGAACCGAATCGGGTCCGCTTGGGACGCCGTCTCCACGAGAGAAGGTACGCGACCGGAGTTTCGCGTCGGACAGGTCGATGCGGAGCTGCTGGACGGGGAGCTGGTGAGCATCCTGAAGGACCAGGTGTGCGAGGCGCTCAAATACTTTGGCGGCGGACATCTCCACGATGACTGGTCGGCCGAGATTATGCTGGCCCTGAGGGCGGTGCTTTTCAAGCTCACAGTCTGGGACCACGATGCGACGTACGGCGCCGCTCTTCAGAACCTGCAATTTACCGATGCGAGAAGGCATGGGCCCATTCTGACGCCCCCGTCCAAGACACAGAAGTCCCTGTACGGATTGGTGACTGTGTTTGGGAACTACGCGTGGACGAGATGGGAGGACTGGCTTGTGGAACACGAAGATGGCTATGATGAGCCCAGCCCTCGATTGCGACGGTTGTCACGGTTGACATCAGCCCTATCAACGGTCCACTCGGGCGCAGCATGCATCTCATTCTTGGTATTTCTTTTCCGAGGGCGATATCGAACGTTACTGGACCGAATCCTGAGGATGAGGCTGGCACCACCCACAAGCCAAGTGAGTCGCGAGGTCTCGTTTGAGTATCTCAACCGTCAGCTCGTCTGGCATGCCTTTACTGAGTTCCTGCTCTTCGTGCTCCCTCTCATTGGCATCCAGCGATGGCGGCGATGGATAACCCGAACATGGCGTAAAACAAAGGAAATTGTTCGAGCCGGACCACAAGACGGAGACAAGGCGAATGGCGAATATGGTTTTCTCCCTGAGAGGACATGCGCCATCTGCTACCAGGATCAGAACGACAACGCCTCAACCGAGACAGAAGTTATGGCCGCCGCGGCATCTAGTGGCGTTATCGGCTCGGCACAGACAGACATCACCAATCCATACGAGACTATACCCTGTGGATGTATTTATTGCTTTGTCTGCCTGGCAACGCGCTTGGAGAGAGAGGAAGGAGAGGGCTGGACGTGTTTGCGATGTGGTGAACACGTCAAGGAGTGCAAGCCGTGGACTGGAGATGTGCTCGAGCCGTCAGGAAAGTCTTCGTCAGCTAAGACGGTGGCATTTTCAGACGATGTCGTTGCCAGTGGGGTGCTGGTCGACGAGAAGGATGATGCGTCATTGGTAGAGGCACTGAGCAGTACCGACTCGGACTCATGATCAGATGGGGCATAGAGATAATAGGACCACTGCCATGATAGATCTGGCTGAGCCCAGTGTATACATACATGCACATATAAATGATTACTTTGTACAACATATCTAGGGAAATGGAAAATAGCTTCTTTTAATCGTGAATGGATCTGACCTATCATATGTTGGGGTACAAGTTCGCTCATGACCCGCCTGTCTTGTTTTGAAGTCATGAGAGCAGTAGCGGTGACTTGAACTTCCTGGTCTGCCGGCACCCCACTATAACTGCAGCGGATTAGTGGAGGTGATACCCCTGCTGCAACGATCTGGGGACCCTGATACAGGGGCCTATCGCGGCTGATGACATGAGCGGCTGCCCAGCGAAAGGCCCGGCACAGCGCCAGCGAAACGTCAGTGCGAGATGGTCCCCCAACCTCCATCCCACGATAACGGAACATCGCCAATCCCGCGACCAATTCGCAACTGCAACGCTGCAGCTCGACATCAACGCGCTGCTACCGAACGACGGACCACTGCGCCACGACACACCCTTCCCGACCGATGTAGTACCCGTCGCCTCGCATCGTTCCACCGCCGATTTCCGCCCTCCTCCCTCCTTCGCCCGTCCCGGTTTACACGTCCCATGCCGAGCTTCTTCCAGTTCACGCAGGGCACCGAGTCGCGCGTCCGCCCCAACGACTCGGCCCCATTGCTCGGGCGCTTCCGCGCCGTGCCGCCGCGGCCGGGTGACAGCGCGCAGCAGCACAGCCAGCTCGGCCTGCTCGCGGGGACCGTGGGCAACGGCCGCGGCAGCGTGCACGTCGGGTACGGCGCCATCCTCGCGGCGTCGTTGGTCCACAATGCGCCGAGCACGACGAGCAGCGACGAGCTCGAGGACGAGCTGACCAAGTGGGAACGCGCCTGGCAGCGGTGGGTGCTGGATATTTGGGTTGACCCCAGGCAGTCCGCCGTCAAGAGAGTCGTGGATAAGTGGTGGAGTCGGTATGGGTTCCTGGTGTTGATGCCGGCCGCGTTGGTATGTTGATAAGACGACAAGCTCCCCAATTCTCCAATCTGGTCATGAAATATGCTAACCGAACTTCAGGCCGTTGCGTGGTGTGCTGTTCCATTCCCTCAGTACGCTTTCCCCAGAGACGAGGATGATCCACAGACGCCAGATGGAGGCAAGGCCCCCGGTCATGGAGCCTCCAGGGTGCAGGTCAACTTCTGGTTCTTCCTTTTCGTCTACTACGGCTTCTACAACCTCACGGCTCTCATCTGGATCACCAAAGTATTCAATCTGTACAGCCTGAACTGGTGGCCGCAATCGCTCGGCTTCCCTCTCACCGTCTCCGTCATCGCCATCATATCTCTCGCAGTCCCCGTCCCCGTATACCTCAACCCGGCGACCCGCTTCATCACCGCCCACAACACGGCCTGGATCACATGGACTTTCGTCGTCATGGCCATGCCCGTCGCCATTGCCTTTTTCATCCTCACGATCAACGAGCGCCATGTTGGACTGCGCCACTCGCTCTCCGACACCCAGCGCATCTTCACCACGTCGTGGTGGACCGGCGAGCCAGACACCATGTTCAGGAGGGACGGGCGCCGCCGCAACGTCCCGGGGGACCTTTTCGACCCCGACACACTCCAGACCGCGCCGAACCCTCGGCCACAGGGCGTTGCCATGCGGCGACGCTGGTTGCCAGCGAGCTTCGTGCGGTTCCTCTGGTTCTGCGTGGCCTTGTTTGTGGGCTTGATGGCGTATGTTATCGGAGAGGCATATGCTGAGATTTACCTGCGGACGCTACCGCACGACAACTTGGAGACGGTGGTGTACGTTTACGGTTGGGTTGTGACTGTCCACCTCCTTGATGCCTTGACCGGTTGGGTGTTGGGCATCCGCGAGGGCGAACGCGTGGGGAGCTACCCCCTGAGCTGGGTGTTTAAACTGTGAGTGCTACCTTGCCGACTGAAGCGATACCTGATGAACCTCAAGCTAACGAGAGAAACAAGGTATTTTATGTTGACATACCAGACGTACGTCCGTGCCCTGTATGCTCGACTGCGTTCACCATCCCAGTTCATCATCCTCCAGATCCTCTCGTCAACAGGCTTGGTGATCATTACCCCCATCATGATGACTCCTATGGTCCACAAGATCCTCTCTGTCCTGGGCCTCAACACCCAGACCTACGGATCCTACCAGAAGCTGCAGACGCGTAATGTGTTCATCCGCTTCTTGGCCGAGAACGTCTCCATGGCTGCTTTCCTTGGTAGTATCCTGGTGCTTCACTTTGGCGCTAACAAGGACATCTACCCTTACTTTGCCTTTGATGATGAGAATGGGCCCTATGACTTTAACCTCACCTTTTACGCCTCCATGGTGACGTGGGCCTGCGAGGTGGTCGCCAGCCTGGCTGTCCGCGGCCTGATCCGTCTCTTCTATGGTGTCGATATTGGGCTGGAGGGCAAGCTCGATCTGGCAGTCTGGCCCGAACTGATGCCAACGTGTGTTGCTGTAATGCTGCACGTGTTGCAAAACATGCTATTTTCGATCGTCCGATTACAGTTTCGGTGAGTGGAGCAGTTGCAAGAAGGGACTGGCCAAGCAGGAGGATAGAGGTTGGCCGGGACGGGCCGTGCAAAGCTGCCGGTAGAGGAGGGGCGTCACACTGGGATATGTCGTGGGAATGAGAGAGTTGAGTGGCATTGTTTTTTTTCTCTTGTTTGAAGCATTGCTTTTTGTCAAGCGATTCATACGCATAATGCATGGATAGATAGTCGCTGTCTCTTCGGGAGACAGGGTGATTGATACCCCTTTAGACAGTTTCTTAGAGAGCCTGTTGATTCTTTTCCTCTCCAAGCATTAGATACCTCACTAGTTAGTTGTTTGAATACATAGTTGACTTTTTGCTCGTTGGACACATATCTACTCCCACGCTGGCATGCAAAGGGGTGGTGTATTGTCTTCAGGGGCATAGTTATTGGGGTGTCGATATAGAGTTTTTCCCACTATCACATCGGACGGCACTTGTCAAGGCACAGCGTCATCTTGGCATCGTACCCAACAGAGTGGGCGACTGGCTAGGAAACGCCGAGCCAGGGGCATCAGGCTGGGTCTTGCCAAGATCTTACCAATTTGTCAGGCCGCAGCGGAATACTGGATGGCTCACTTTGTCTGATGCGTTTCGACAAGTGTGCGATTTGTGACAAGGCAACGCCGATGACAACAAAGGGATGGTCTTATTTGTCAGTATCGATGGAAAACAAGGGAGAAAGTGGCTACAATGTGGAACTGGTATCCAGAAGGGCGCAGCGTAGAGGCATTCGTCATCATGTTGAGTAGTTGTTGTTGGTGGTTGTTCAGAATCTCATACGGGGTAATGAACGCTATCCGTGCCGGGGTCATCCATGGCATCATCATCATTAGAGACGGTTTGAGCGAAGCTCTGGACCGGACGGCCCGGACAGGACGCCACTGGGTAGGCTGGCACGACGCGAGAGCAGCTAATGCAAGCCTCGGCGCGCACACCTCTCTGAAGGTGCAAACAGCGGTGAAAACCAGGGACGCAGGCGGTCGGTGGGAGGATCTGGACGGCGTCGCAAGAAAACTTGCAACCGGTGAGAGTCTTCTGGAGGGGAGGGGAAGCCAGAGATTGGATGGTGGGGAGGGGAAGGAGGGGAAGTGTTAGTGGGGGTGTGTTTGACATTGTATCATGATATTGGGAATGCAAGGGAAGCAACAGAAGCAGCAACCAGCAGATGTTAAAGAACATGCAGGGTGCACGCAACAATAACGAGAGACCCGGTGGCCGGGACCGGGGCCCGGAACCAGAAGGTTGCAGCGCAGTTGGGGTTGTGAGAGGCGATGATTTGATTTCCTTCCAGAGGTCGACAGAGCATAGAGCACAGAGCATGGAGCATGGAGGAGCTGAGTCGAGGAGAGCTAGGGATTAGCCCCATGTGGGTAGGTGGGCGGGAGGCTAAAAGAGAACGATGCGATGCAGCTGCGATGCCATGCGCGTGAATGCGAAGGTATCTGGGCTGTACCTCATCGGCGGGATCCATATCGGGTCTCAGATATCGATGGCTGGTGGAGTCGCCAAAACCAGAGTCGAGCCAGAAGTCGAGCCAGGGTCGAGTCAGACGGAGCACGACGGAGCACGACGGCGCCAGACATGTGCCGATATGCTAGCGATGCCCCGTCGAAGCCCGACGACGCCTGGAGGAGTCCCCCGAGAGCATTAATGTCTTGGTATGGAGAAACGGCGTGCCCTCTGCACGGTCTGCAGGAAACGGAGCATGTTACGGGATCCGCTGCCTTCTGCTTGGACGCAGGGGAATCCGGAGGGCCGCACGCAGGTTGCACTCAAGGTTTCACACAGTCGCACAGTTGCACAGTCGCACATATGCACGCAGTGGCGGCCATATGGTGGATCACCGTGGATCATGTCAGTGCCAGGAACGGGAGGCGAGACGGCCCAGACGGGCGGGCACGAGTATGACAGGAGGGTTGTTCGCCGGGTGCAAAGCGAGGAGTCATACATACGTAGCCGTGCCGAAAGCACCGTACCGTTCGAGTTGCGGAGATTTCCGCCGAGATGGCCATGTTGCATGCGTGAGAGCGAGCCTCTGGCTCCGAGACAAGCCCGACGTCGGCTGCCGCGTTCAATTCACGTTGGATTCCCTGGATGATATCGTTGAATCATATCGTCGCGTAAAAAGAGAGCAATAATAGCACCGAGAGAGTGACAACCCCGCGGACAACGATGACCAAGAAGGAGAAACAGACAAGCCACTAGATGGACGAGTTTGATGGCATGCATGAGACCATGGCTGGCTGGCCCTGCAATGGGCGCATGGCTTGTCGACGTAACGCAGTGTGATGGAGTGAGCAGACAGACCTAAACGGAGACTGGACGGAGGGGACGGAGGGAGTGGATGGAGTGGATATTGATGGGAGTGACGGAGGTTTTGATTGATTCATTGATGGAGGGATGGACGGTATGAGAGGAGTAAGAGCATGAGCCCGAGCAAGTGAGCATCAACGTGTGGGCTCCTGTGCGTGGGCGTGTTGCAGTCAACATTGTATCAATGCTGCTGTTACGGAGTACGCGTGCAGAAAGGTTTCCCGGCTTGCGCGTGGTGGGGTTCGGGTCCGAATGAAGCCTTATCGGATCATGGAGCGCCGCGGCAAACCAAGGAAGGAACGGATGCAGGAGGGAAGGAAGCAAAGGGCCCGCAAACCCAGGCAGGAAGGCAGAAGGGCAGACAAAGCTTTGCCGGATTTACTCAACACCCAACGCGACGAGATCCAAGGCAAACAGGCACATCCCATCCAGGGACCGCACCACCAGAAAAGACGGCCATGCCTAAATGGGGATCCATCAAACTTCATCCAGTTGGAGGGCAATAAGACACTTGCCATTTCTGGTACCACCAACGGTCCCAACGGGGCAAAGCTCCCAACCTTCAACGCCTCTTGCCCCCCCCTCTTTTCTATTTTTTGTTTTCCCTCCATCAAAGCCATCGTCAGCCCATGTCGTGTTTCCTCTACGGCGTCGTCATTTGGAGCGAGAAATCGTAATGGATGATGGAGGCTGTCACTCAAACGCCATCGGCCAGCCACGGTGGGGAAGCCTGGCGTGCCCCATGGACCCATGGATGCCGAACATGGCACTATAGCTGCTGTAGGTACCCAGCAGGTATCACAAATCCGCCGCAGAGCCTGCTCATTAGTCGATATGGAGACAGCGCTTCAATGATATGGCAGGTCTGGCTGGCTGGCTGCTCGACCTCAACACATCCTTGTTGCGTGCGTGTTGACTCATGGGCTTGCTTCGTCGTCGCGGGCTTGGCTGTCGCTTGCTTGCGACTGCTACATGGCATGCACATTGTGCGGCGGGAACTCGCCATTGATCTGTCAGCGGGTTTGCACCCCGTCCGTTGGGGACAGACTTGTTTCACGGCTTGCTCTCGGCTCGCGCAATGGAACCTTGGCTGGATGGGGCCGTCTCTCGTCGGGTGTCAAAGCGAGTCCGGGACCCGGGGTAGAAAAAGACAGTGGAAAGGTTGATGACGGAATGGTAAAATGGTAGTCACTAAGGCCTTGGCCTGCTCTTCTTTGCTGGGGTTAGCTGGTCATCGGGAGAGCGAGGGTCCATCGATCGAAGGATAAAAAAGCAGCCGTCAGTTCCATCCCAGCTCGAACCCAATCCAACCCAGTCCGACTCAGTCCAACTCTGTCGGTCAATCCCAGTCCAACCAAAGAGGTAATTTAGCCAGCCTGCTTCTCGGTCGGAGGGTCCACGAAACTCCAGGGGCACTCCAGACACGTTTGGGGTGCAATCTCCATGCCACCGCACTCCAGCCACCAGGGTATCCGTAGCTAGCAGCGTGTTGGTGCGAGCGGAAGGCAGTCCGGCAATAGCGACGAATTTTGACGGGCCCCAGACGAACCCACCGGGCGTAGGCTAAGGCACTTACAGTCCGTGGTCCGGAGTAGGGGCGGGAATGGCATAGAAAATTTTTAAAATAGAAGGACAGAAGGAAAACACACAAAGACCAACCAACACCCAACGGGGCCCATTTGGTGGCGGTTGACTGCTGGTCCGCCGCTGGGGCTGGGCTGGGCTGGCCCTGTCAATGGATTGATACGTTCAAGGTACCCGGCGTGCTCTGATTCATCCTCTCTAGGCCAGGTACCTAGAGTGGTCGCACAGCAGCGGTGGGGTTATCCAACACGATGGGACCCGACGTCTCACACCCACCACCCGACCCGCGCCGCGAGCCATCACCGCACGTCGTCCCGTCCAGAGTCCACAGCACCACAATCAGCAGCACCTCCTCGTCTCTTCGTGCTCGCACGCACCCGTCCGCGCAAGGATGACTGTGGTCGCCGCAACACGTAACAAATACACCAAGTTGCTTTGTACTTTGAAACCTTGCTTGCCGGTGGCGTGAACCGCCATTCCGTCACCTTGCGCGTCGATCGATCGTCGTCGTCGGTCGGTGCCTGGAGTCGGCGACGCGATGATCCAATGGGAGAATTCCTGGTTAGTAGTTTTGAGTTGTGGCATAGCATGGCCTGCTCCCTTGCGCATAGCATGCTCGCATGCAGTCTGGCATTATATCGGGCAGCACAGCGACCAGGATGGTGGCTAAAGTTGGATATGCACGGCTGGAGCGGACAGCAGAATGGGTGACAGAGCCTGCCCGTCATCATATAAGCAGGCAAACACGTTGGCAGCGCCGCTTCGATTGGAGGGTTGGGGGTACTGGACGATGATGTGGTTTCTTATCCATTTGTATAACTCGCTGCATCACAATCACCACCCACACACTCAACACCACCACCACCACTACCACCTCCACTGCTACCACAGTCGCCGCCGTGGCCGCCGGCAATGTTGGGCCTCTCTTCTCGCTTCCCGTCGGAAGTCGAGAACCGCTATCTCAAGTCATGTTCCCTGACCGACCTCCCTACTTGGTAGCGGACGTGCGTTTAGGAACTGACCGATCCGTTTCTTATCTCTCTCAAGCACGTTTCCCCTATCTCAGTTTGGAGTCGGTCAGACGGCCAGCCGTATTGCCTGCCCGTAAGCTCGGATTGCTGTTTGCGCTTCGCTAACACCACGATGTATTCCACATGATTTCTATCCCGAGTCAAGGCTGCGTACCGTGCGTCCGCACCTACCTGCTACATCCACCCCGGCGTCAGCCAGGGTGTTCCATCGACCTTGAGCCCTTGGTTTCGATAGTCGTTGCAGCGCTTATCCGCGCTGGCGCTGGGAATGGGACCGGCGCTGGCGCTGATGAGCTCCGGCGCGCTCCCGTTGAGTGAGTCGTTGACACACAAAGTACCTGCCCAGGTACCCCCCCGTCCCCAGTCTTTCTCATCCATCGCAGGGCCGTCCCTTTATTAGGCACTGCTGGGCACTGCTCTGCTGGCCCTGGATGGTGCGTGCCGGGGCATTGACCACCCATTGCCCACTGCTCACTGAAGTGCCCACAACGCCCCGACCAGCCGCAGTCCAATGTCCAACCCATCCCGATCGCTGGTTGCTGCCGAGTCCCAGCATGGCAGAAAAAAAAGAAAGAGCAACCAGAAAATTTTCCCCTCCCCCTCCACCCTTCCCCTCCGCCCTCCGCCCCCCCCTCGCAATCGCTCCTTCCGTCCCCCACCACACCCACCACACCCAAGTAACGCGCTCTTGCACCCCTCCACCCCTCCTTCCATCACCCAATTCCCTTGCCCGCCTTGCCTGGCCTCGCCCTGCCTGCCTTCTTCGCCTTGCCTAAGTCGTCCGTCCATCGTACCGCGTACCTTCCCTGCCCTGGCCTTCCCTGCTCGCGCTGCTCGTTCCGGCCTTGTAAGAGATTTGTACCTTCCCGCTACGCAAGGTACTTCGTGCGCTCTTGCTGCCGCCAAGTGCGAACCCAGTACGTACCTCGTCCCTAGGTAGGTACGAAGCACGTCCTTCGTAATCGGGGTTGCTGCCGCTGCCGCTGCCGCTTGCCTTTTGCTCCGACGGTTACGGCCACGGCCACGGCCCTCGCTCGACCATAGTCCACCGTCCGCCGTGCACCAAAACTACACTCCCTCCTCCTCGTCCTCCTTGTACCTGGCCTCCGCTCGCCCTGACCCTTCCCTCCTCTCTTCTCTCTCCCCTTCTTTCCTTTTTCCTTCCCTCCCCCTTCCTCCCTCCTTCCCCTTTCTCCCTCCTCCCTCCTTCTTCTCCTTCCCTTCTCTCCACAATGTCCGCTCCAGCTCCTACCCCCTCCACCAACATCACCACCAGCCAAGATGCCTCGGGACGACAGCCCTCCGCCATGCCCTCCTCCTCCGCCGAACTCGCCAGTGCAAAGATAAGCCTGCAGAAGGTGTTGCGCAGCTTCCCCGACTTCCCCATCCCGGGCATCAACTTTGTCGATATCATGCCCCTCTTCGCCAACCCGGCCGCCCACGCTACCCTCATCGACGCCCTCGTGCTGCAAAGCGCTGAGGCATTCCCGGTCAAGCCCGATGTCATCGTTGGCCTGGATGCCCGCGGATTCCTGTTCGGCCCCGGCCTCGCCCTTCGTCTGGGTGTTCCCTTCGCCGCCGTGCGCAAGCAGGGCAAGCTCCCCGGCCCTTGCGCCACGGCCGAGTACGTCAAGGAGTATGGCAAGGATTTCTTCCAGATGCAGATGGATGCCGTCACCGAGGGCCAGAAGGTCCTCATCGTCGACGACATCATTGCCACTGGTGAGTCAACACACCCGCGATTGCATCATGCATAGCGCATCCGGGGCCTCTGCTGACGTGCTTTATCTCTACAGGTGGTTCTGCCAAGGCCGCTGCCGACCTTGTCCACCAGCTCAAGGGCGAGGTTGCTGGCTACATGTTCATCCTCGAGATTCCGGGTCTGGACGGACGCGAGAAGCTCGGCGACGTCCCTGCGACCATTCTCCTAGAAGACGCCTAGTCGACCGACGTCCCTCCCCGACCTCTTTCGCTCCATCCTCACTCAAAACCCAACCGATTCCGGGCTACAGAGCACCGTCGACGAATTCTGACCATATGTCATACAGCAAGCGACACAGGCACGGGGGACCTGCTAGACTTTCAGCATCTTTGTAATCTGTCTTGCCTTTTCATCTCTGCGCCGAGGCTCTCTGGCCCCGTTTTTCTCTCGCGAATCATCTTCTCCTATCCGTCGACATCTTTGCACCGACTGGCGTTTTTCTTGGATGGTCCTTTTCTACTAAATATCAAAAGTCTTTCCGGGTCCGCGCATAGCTATAGAAGGAGGGTTTGGAGGGTTCGTTGCTATAACCATAAAGATCTCAACATATAATTACGTTTCTCATGGTCCTATTGCCCCTCTTTGCTTTCGCAAGCTTCGCGGTCGCAGCTTTTGCACGTCTAATATGATCGCTAAATAGTATTGTCCATTTTGATGGCAAGAATATGTACATGGCTGAGAATTCACTATTCAATGCAAGGAGCGGACGGCTATTTCGACCGTATTCTCACTCACTCCAAGCGTTCGATGTACTAATATAACAGGTAGTTGGCGCTTCTGCGGCTCCGCGACACGAAACATGCAAGACACAAAACTCCGAGACATGCATGAGGTACCCGGACGGACGAGTCTAGGCACCGGTTACAAAACAATAGCGTTCTCAACGAACAGTCCCTGGCTTTCAATCCTATACTTCCTACGCATCCCCACGCCCTTGGCCCCGCCGAATCGCGCATAATCTCCCTTATTTGTGCGCATTAGAACTAGGGGCAAGCCGTTGAATCGCTTCATTCCACTGGGCGTCAGTTGCGCATCAGCCAGTAGCGGCCTTATCATGTCGTCACCTTCTTCCTCATTATCTGGGCCTTCGTCAATGACAATGACGAGCTGTAGAGAGCTTGGGTTTGGAGAGAAACTGGGGATGCGCTCTAGCTTCTGGTTAAAGGAGCAGCCGCCGCGGCGCATGACGATGACCTGGTGTTCTCGTGGTACGGCGTCGGGCAGCTGTGCGTCACAGGCATGCCCGGCGAGGTAGACGGTTGTCCAAGGGAAGTTGGCAAGCGGGTTCTTGGCACTGTAGGTAGGCGAGCCGATGATTGGAGTGTCAGGGATGGAGGGGAGGGGGAACGCGCCGAGGCCGGTGGCTGTGTAGGCGGACCAACGGAGGATGGTGGGGCCGGGCCCGTCCGTCTCCGACTCCGGGACCTCCGTGTATGCGGGTTCAAAGACGGAGGTCATGGCCCGGAGAAGGGACTTGAAAAGCGACTCAGAGGGATTAGGCATGGGGTCGATTTCGGCCCCAGCCTTGATAGATGATGCATTGACGCCGTCCGCTGGTAATGGCATACTGGCATTGTGCTTTTGAGGGATGTCCATGATGAGATCAATTTCCACCAGGTCCTTACGCCGGATGCAGGAAAATGCTTCGTCTTTCATATGGCGAACATGTTCGGCATGAAAGAAGACGGTTTCGTGGCGCCCAAGCTGTGTCGTGCCCGCGTGAGTAATCCTCCACGCCTCATCCCCGAACTCTTCATCATACTGCCGTTCCAACTGGAATCGCATGCCCTGTAAGCTCTTGACTGTCGGGCCCTTGTGAGAGTTCCACACGAGTGAGGACCCAAAGCGCGTTACTAGCGTGCCGGAATTTTCACTGGCGGGGAACTCGATCCACGACTGTACGCGTTCCACAGGCACTGCGCAAGTGCCGTTGTGCGGAAGCATGGTTGGGGGGAGTGTCCACGGGAAGAGGGTATAGTTGGTCTTGGCCCTGTACCGAGTCACCCGTCCCTTCTCCTTGTCGTCAACTTCAATAGTCTCAACTGGGCCATGAAGGTTGGGAGTGTTGTGTAGGTCTGTGAAGCGGGCGACGTGGAATAGGTCTCGTCGGGCGGCGGTTGCTGAGCCAAAGATCGGATCGGCGACGGGAAACACGGGACATGAGTTGGTAAAGCTCTCGTCGTAATATTGGTACACGGCGACGGCTGCTTTCGTCGAAGGAGGCGCGTTGCTCGATCTCGATCTAGCTTTTTTCGGAATGAGGAGGGGATGCCCCTCTGTCGTGAAGACGTATGCCGCATCGATGTTGTTCAGAGGGTGGTCTGGGTCGAACAGCAGGTACATATACTTTGCCGTCTCTCCGAGGAAGAAACTCTCCATGCGATCTGACTTTTCTCCTGTCCGGACATCTTGCAAGCCAGCCCACCCACAAGGGGTGTAGCATCGCCGCTTGATATCTCTGAGGACCATTTCGCCAACATATAGGTACCAGGGGTCTTTTGTAGCACGGTAAATGTGATATGTCGACTCGATAAACTCGGGACGACCCGGCCACCAGCCAAGGCCCCCGTCGATGGTGTTCTCACGAACTGACCATCGTTCTGGCAGACCCGCATAGCGTGTCCAAAGAGCGGTATAAACGAGGTTTGCTTCGATGGCTTCATCAAGCTCGCCTGCCAAGGCTAAAAGACCTGGGTAGAAAGCACCCAGGCTGTCAATCCACATTGTGTATGGTTGACCAGTAGCACGGTGTCCGTTTGAGTAGTATGGGTAATGGCTTCTGTCGGTGTAGAGATATCTCTTGACAGAGGCATGGGCCTGGTGCCATGCTTCCAGAAATGCGTCTGATGAATGCAATGCGCTTGGTAAAGGGGGATGAAGAGAATTGGGATCCAGCCACTTTGTGCTGCTCTCCCTCTGAGACGTCGACACATTTGGCATATCGTTTCCAGAGAGCAGAATATGGCTTTTCAGGGCGTATTCGAAGAAACTGTCCATGCCTGCACCAATCCCAGAGTGCGGACCAATCCATGACCCACGCTCCGCATCGATGCCGTTTCCGATCAAACCAATCTCACTTCGCCGGCCCCAGACTTCCCAGAAGGCCCGCTTAGCCGCTTGCTCGAAGCGAGGGTCGCCGGACAGTCGGCTGAGGACGGTAAACTCGAGAGTGAGGCTGCCGGCGCCAGCGCTGCACGTCTCTGTGACCTCCTGGACTTCGGGAAGGTCCTCTTCGCCCATCACACGGTGGAGGGGCGAGTTGGTGTAGAATGGGATTCCGTGCCGGAGGTTGACGCGGGGGTACGGGATGCCTGTGTCGGTGTAGAATGCAGGGAGAATCCTTTGGCCGAGGTCCAGCGCAAGTCTCAGCAACTGTCCATCGTACTTGAAGCCATTGGGCCAGTGTATAGGGGCCAGTTCCAGAGGATCGCTGCTAGGGGGCCCTTCTGTTCGAGCATCGTATCCAGTAATTGGTAGCTCTCCGACAGCGAATAGATGTGCGCTGAGAAGCCCGCCGACTCCCCGGATCACCGTTTCAAAGACCTGAACCTTGCTGTCGAGATCGAAACCAAACGCCCGACGTCCAAGACCAGAGGGTCCTGGCCGGCCGTCTCCGTAGTATTCCACAAACTGGGCCACTCCATGCTGAAAGTCGCTCAGCGCCTGGGGTCCGGTATATCCATCTTGGGGTCCTCCAGCAAGGATGGCAAGTGTTGACAGGCTATCGATGAGGGTTAGGGAGTAATTCCCTAGGACGTCGTTCAGTCCAATATGGCCGGGGTTGTTTCGATCTCGGGTCAGAGGGGCGCACTTTAAGGGTCGCAGCTGTTCACAGATGAAATTAGCAAATTGTCATGATGCATTGGTTAACGGAATGGGGCGCGGCGAACCTCGTCATCTGGGAACGCATGCTTCATGTAGTTGCTATACCCATGATAGAACATGTCCACCGTTTCCTGGCGCAGCCGCTGCAGGCGGTCTTGCCGCATCGCGTGTGTCGTCCATGGCAGCAGAGCGCATATTAGCAGCAAGGGGGAAACCAGCAACATTATGTTCGTTGCCTCATAGGGACAGAGCCCGGAGGACTGTGGCCAATGTGCTGCGGCACTGTGCAGCGGCCGGCTTCATCGGGGACGGAGGTGCAGGAAGGCGGGCGCGAAGGGTCACATGTAGGTGAGGCAGAAGCACGGCTTGAATTGGGCTGCGCAAAAGGCGCCTGCCGTGGGGTCGCGGAATCGTGAGGAAGACAGCAGCAGGTTGCTCTCTATGATGATGATCTCGAGATGCCATGTGTCGGGGTCGACGGTCCCGGTTCCTGACTGGCCCACTGGGGTCACGTGATCAAAAGCGGCCAGCATCCCGGCTCCGGGCAGGTACCCACCAGAAAGTCACCGTTCGTGAACCTCCTCGCACCTTCACAACCTGCTCGTCCGTCCGCGGTTCCCTCTATGTACTTGACGAAGCTGCGCGCGACTCCCGCATTGCATCATAAGCGCCCCTTTCACCTCCCTGCTCGCTGGCCGACCAATAGCGCAATTGCCGACCGTGGCTCCCCTAAGCTTACACTTGGTTGCCGATCACAACCTCACCTTGCAACCTCGCACTTGCAGCTTCCGTCCGATGGATATCTCTCGATATGCAGTGGGTGCAGAGGATATTGACGCATTATCCACGTATCAAGTTACTAATTTCTTCCGCCTGCACAAATCTATCACCAAGGATGAGTGCGACCGCGCTGGTGCAAAAGTTCATCATAATCACTCCAACCAAGAGGTCGTTCAATACAACACCCGTGGGGCCACTATCCCGTTGCTTCTTCAATGTTGGTCGTCTTTGCGGCCCAGCGATCTATCTGCTCTGGCGGCAGCACGATAGACAGAACCTGGTTCATGAAAGAATCTATCTCCGCGGGTTCTGTCTCTTTCATGATCTCAACCGCACTGGCACTCTGAATGAACAGTGGGCTTTGCTTCCGTAACTGTTGCACCCACCGCCAGGCATTCGGTGCCTCCCACAAACCTTGGCGGGAAGTGAACATGAGAAAGCCAAGACATCCGGTTAAGCCGTCCCTCTTACTTTTGTAAATACTAGTAGTAGATGCCACGATCATCCAGGTTCGACGCAAGCTTTCCGAAAGCATCCACGCTCGCCAAATCGCGGACTCCAATTCTCCATCGCCTGGCCGTAGCAGCCCCAACTCCTCGTAGAGTCGCGGAGCCTCTGCGATGGCAGACTCTCGCATTTGAAGACACCACTGGTACAGAGTGTCAAGAGAATTCTCTGCTAAGGCGCACTGTCGGGGACATCCATCGAAGAGACGGATAAGCGTGTACACCAGCAATGCCTGAGTGCGGGCTAGGTGTGCTTTTGTATCGAGTGTTTCGAGCCCTTCAAGCAGGATAGACTGCTGGTAGAGTCTCTCTGAACGATTTTCGAGGATGTGGAGTACCATGTCCTCCGTTTCTTCAGTCTTAGCTAGGTATGTAACGAGCGTCGTATATGCATCCTCTAGACAGGGTGGCAAGCTGGGCTGGTAGAGATGTCGATGGAGGAAGGCATTGTGACCGTGTGTTGCCCAATCTTGAAGCCAGACCTGGAGCCCCTTGGCAAAGCTCTTGAACAAGGAGGGCGGAGATGCCGGCGTGGTTACAAAGCCATGCTTGATGTCCAACGATCCAGGAGCGAGGAACCAAGACAGTCCAGGCTCAGCGTAATGGATGGTTACCCTCGATGCCAAACTCTGGCGTTCAATGTTATAACGCATCATATCGGGTGCAACGGAAAATCGAGACACACCACTGCCGTTTTGCCGAGTGTGAGCCGCGAATAAGGGTTCATTCAAAACTGACCCTTCTGGATCATGAGGAAGAGACCGTAATTGGCAGCGTTGATTGACCTCGGATACTGGGAGGCGCGGCGCTAACGCTGTATTCGCACCTCGTCGAGGGCCTCTAGGATACAGGCACTCCATCATCCGATCTGCACAGCGGCTGCATTGCGGAATCCGTCTATCACATGCTCGCTTGGCCTTTGTGCACGCCCTGCATGCGTTTTGGCGAGTTGCCGAGCGCGAGGGAGTCATACTTGATGGCAATATGCTGCGGGGCTTAATTCCACAGCGTTAGTGAAAGAGAGTCCAAGAGGCCGTGAATGTGTAATGACTCAAGGAGGTGGTTGGTCCGGCGCGGAAGCATCCAATCGTCCCACGATTCGTCATCCAGGCTGCACCGTGGTGCGGACAAGCGGCGGAAAACCGACCAATCACAGACTATGTTTGCTCTGTGTCGGGAATCGGAAATCCGCAACCCCAGCAACTCCGTACTCTTTCGGGCAGCGCACGAATGAGGTCCATTGGAATACCGGACTAGTTGTTACATAGATACTATTCACGAGACACATTATACAAAAATAAATCTCCAAAGGTATCGTAAGACAAATTCGGCCGCCATGACCAACGAGATCCTGGGACCTCCGGCCGAACTCGTAGGTATAAGAAGGACTCTGGGGCCCAGATTCGAGACGTTCGAAGTTGTTTGTATTCAGATCACACAATTCGGCATAGGAGCAGTTTCTTCACATCGCTGGTAAAAATGACCTCCTTACGAGTGAATCCCCTTGCCCTCGCGCACAAAGACACCTACGCGGCCATTTCGTCCAGGCGCCCCGAACTTTCCCAGGCTGGAAGAACAGTTCTCGTCACAGGGGGCGGTATGGGTGTTGGATATGCCATCGCGAACAGCTTCGCCCAAGCTGGTGCCTCGATTATTGTCCTAGTCGGTCGTCGCGAGCAGCTTTTGATCTCTGCCGCCGAGACCCTAAAGGCCGACCACGCAACAGCAAACTCCAGCCTAAAGGTTCACACACACACCGTCGATGTGACCGACACCAAAAGCACTGCTAGTCTTTGGGGGTGGCTAGCTGACAATGGTATCGTGATTGACGTTCTCATCTTGAATGCGGGCCGACAGTCCCCCCTCAAGACAATGTTGGAGCTCGGCCTCGAAGAGGTGTGGGAATTCTACAAGGTGAACGTCTATGGGCATATGGACTTTTCCGAACGCTTCCACAATCAGGACAGAAAAGGCTCCACAGGGTCAGCGGTAAGAATTAAAACCTTGCCTGTATCTACTCTTCCGTGTGTGCTGACATCACCGTCCTCATACAGGTTCTAATCAACGTCTCGACTGCCGGTTCCTGGGACTTAGTATCGTGCGGTCCGGTACCCGTCTATTCTCTAACTAAGAATGCTGGAACCATGCTGTTGCAGCAGATTGCTCAAAATGTTGAACCCGAGAAGCTGCGTATCGTAAGCTATCATCCAGGCCTCATCAAAACCGATACAACCAAAGATTTGGAGAAATATTTTCCTGGAGGCGTCCCATGGGATACACGTAAGTACAGTCACCAATTTTATGTGCCGGTGATCTTTATACTAACATTGGCTTCAGCTGAACTTGCGGGTGACTTCGCTGTTTGGCTTACATCTCCGGATGCTGCTTTCTTGCACGGACGCTTTGTTCAGGCCGCTTGGGACGTCGATGAACTGCGCAGCGGCAAAATGAGAGAAAAGATCGACAACGATCCTTATCTTCTCAAGGTCGGCATTCTAGGTTTTCATCCTTGACAATGGACAAGAGGGATCTTCATATGGTAATAAATATGACACGTGGTGGATTTGTTTGCAACATACATAAATTGAAACATTTTTATGCTCATTGCTAGATCGAAAATTTGTGCTGTAGTGCGATTTGCAGAAAAGTCCAACCCACTTTGTGATGCTTCATTTTGCTACATGATGTCTTCGGTGACCCAAAGTGGTGCTCATCGTGAAGCTTTCTCACATTGTGGCCTTGTAGGCTTTTCAAAACTCATATGATACCAATCGCTGTAGCTAACCTTCCAATTAAAGCTAATAAAGTGTCTTCGATTCAAATTGGCAACGTCCAAACCCTCCCGTAATACCCAAGTCTGCCCTTGAGAGGTAAGCTTCACGAGCTGCTACCGCCATACAGCATTTTCTCATGCTCAGTAACGAGCCAATTTTGTGACACAACATCCCAGTTGCTAAGATCTTGACGGGTCAGATCCGCTCGAAACCATCGGCGTCGGGGTTCATCCATGGTGAAGAATAGTGGGGAGGAGAGAAGGCTAGTGTATTCCTAGCCCCATCTTCAGTCTGTAAAGTAGTTGAGTGTTAGCAAGAATACAACGCGGCGCAACCGATTACGTTTAAGAGAGAACCCATGACTTCGGGGTTGCGCCGCAGGTACCGCTGCTTCTAGTGCGTTATTGGTTCATAGGGCAGTGCGCGAAAGACAAATTGTATAGATGGAAGCAACGATAAAAGTGCCTATATTACATTGGCAAAAGGCAATTAAGCAAGGAAAGTAAGAGAGAATGGTTGAAAAAACGTGGAGCAAAAGTTGGGATGGAGTTGAGAGACCATGTCAAAACGTCGTGGCAGACAAAGATCAAACCTCCTCTCTCGGCGTGAATAAAATGCAACTCACCGGTCTGGCATAACTCATAGCCACGAATGTGGCAACAAAAAGTCCCTTTTCCATGATGGGATGTCCAGTTCTCTTGCATACCGTCTTACCCAAAGGGCTCGGTATGATGTAATGAGCACGTCGGACGTGGTCAGGTGAATAGAATGCATCTGATATAATTTTGCAGAACTCCAGTACTGTGCTGAGTTGCTGATTATACTTCTGCTATTGTACGTGTTTAGACTTGGAACTAATTTCTTGCTTGGTCCGGCGGTTCGCAACAAGACGACAAGTCTTATGTTCTCTCGGCAGAGATAACGCGACCCATACCCACACTCTCTCTTTCGTTACTCCTTCGAGATTGAGTCGCATGTCAATCATCCGAGTTCCACTGAGGTGACTTCCACTTCATCATTCTGCTTAGACTCGGGCCATTATCTCAGCTACCTTTGAGACGCGGTACAGAACGGCGGCTTCGAACATCAAGTAAGTGTTAGGTACTCGTGTGCTCTGCGCTCAAGGTGGAGCGCTAGACTCTCGGACCTCTTGCCCAAATCAAGATGCTAATACAAGTGCACATAAAGGGCTGGCGCCAAGTCTCAACTGGTTCCTTGAACCTGCACCTTGCAAGCGTGGCGCTCCACGGCAAGTGGGATCGCGTGGGTGAGCCCGTGTGGCTGGTAACCATGTGGCTAGTGGCGGCCTTGCCACATCCGGCGCAACCTTACGTGGAGAGTTAAGGTATGGGGCTGAGAGGTCTGCCTCGATTACACACATTGTAGTAAGCTTCAACATGATGATACCTGGCATTATTGGCCTTAAGACCGATGGCTGCAGGGGAAAATCCAGAGTGCCGCCTTGACCGGGTGAGGCGGTGCCTTGTCCGAATTCTCCGGACTCTCCGGAAAGATTTGCTGCCCAGGACTGTATTCTTCCCTCGTGGGCTTGGGACATGCACCGGCCTCGGTCCCCGGACAAAGGTTGTTCTGTGGTCGAAGCTCGAAGCGACAGCCTAATTTACAAATCCATGATGTGCAACGTCCATTGTCGGCACTAACCAGCTCGCCCGAGCCCCTTGTCGTTGTCAAGCGTCCCTGGGCGGTCTCAGTCGACAAAAAAGTCCCCGAAAGAACAGTGGTCGAGTCGACGTGACAGGGAAGCGAATGATCAAGGTGCGAACGGTGCGTTGCATCCCCGGCGCTAGTACGAAGCTGTACGGAGTAATTTAAGTACCTACTTGCACAGCGCTTCCAGGGCGAACAACCCGCAGGCAACGTGCCGTTCGCGTCACTCAACTAACAACTAACAACTAACAGTACGCGCCGCGCCAAATCAGGCTTGTTCCATTGCATCCGAATGCGACGCCGTGTTGGCCATCGCGTTCTCGACTCAAGCGCACATCTAAGCGCGAACCCCCAACGATCGCCGTGTTCCTGTCGCTCTCATCACACGCGCGGCGGTTCCCCTCGAGCGTCTCCTGCGTGGTGTTGTGCCCCGGAGCCGCCCGCGCCCGCGCCCGCATGGGGGACCGGGGAGGGGGGTGGCATCTTCCCTCGCACGGATGCAGCTGATTCTGATGGACAGGGTACCAATACATACTCCTACATAGTACATGTCGTTCGAACTTTGCACTCGGCACAGCGTCGCCTGGGTCGGACCAGGTCCCACTGAAGGCTCCATCGAAGATCCTCTGATGATCTCCACAGGACAAGCACACAAGCAACGACGACAAGCCACGCGGTGCGGAGCCCGGTGGGTGGGAGTAGCTCCGAGTACACACCATCACGCCTGTTGTGGATGTGCAAGTGTTCAGCTTGCGTCGTTCAGTCAACCGCATTTTGCATTGTTTTCCACCACTATCTTTAACCGATCTAAAATAGTCAGAGTCGCGGCGTCGAACTAAAAGCGGGTGATGTCACCGTCCGCCGAGTTACAAGCCATAAGGTACCCAGCTGCCAATCATGATGGTCAGTGGTGAATTGCGATCAAGTCTGACACACGGCCCCGGATTACTGAGACCACTATTATGTCACCTGCCAGCTGGCATCCGAGTCTATTCGAAAATCATCTTGACCACCCCCAGCAAAGTCTCCATCACCTCTAACTAGGCGTCGGCTGTTGCGGCAGTGGTAGCCTTATCGACTTGATTCCATTCCCAACCTTGCATTGCCCTTCCTGGAAAATACCTGCCATTCATTACCTGTTACTATCGTCTTTTTATGCCAAACTGCCAAGTGATTCTCAAACTGAAAATCGCCGACATCCTGGCGGAAGCTTCCCTCCCGTATCGCCAGGACAGGATGGATTTCAACGGTGGAATAAAATGATAGCAGCTGACCGCCACCATTCAGATGCCCTCCCTATTTGCGGGGCCTTACTTTTACGTAGTCGGACCTACAACTGGTGTTCTATGCGCACGCCTCAGCGTCTTATTCGGTCGGGGAGACCCCTCCCTCAGCATTATACCACACTAACTCCAATGCCGTGGTGTGGTCGATGACGCAGCGGCAGCAATAAGTGACGCCAATCAGGGAAAACGTGCCGGAGCGTTGAGGCGCTTCATTGTCAAGGTGCTGGCGGCGGTCTTGGCGCGCCAGTCTCAGAGACGATGCCCAATGCTATTGCCACACTCGGGGACCAAGATTGCCTCCATCGGCATGGCCGAGTTGTTGATGGCCCGAGTTGAGCGGCACAATGCTACTCGCTCGACTAAGGACTCAGCTGGCCGGAGTCCGAACCCGTCGAACGAACTATCCAGCACTAACCCCATGCCCCGCGTGCCTCGGGCCTCCGCGTCATGTGGCACTGCATCGGCTCCTGATCTCCGCATGTCTACTTGTACGGGTAGGGCTGAGTGTCGCTGCGGCGTGGTGTCTGACTGTGGCTGGTGTCAGTCGCAAAAGCAACTACGGTCTTAGATGGCTCTTCCAACGACACGTCTACCTCGAAACTTGGGATTGTCGGTCCAAAAGCGCACAGTTTGGCCTCGCGGCCGCCCAAAAAACTTGTTCGCTTCGGAATTCCGAAGTCGGTAAACACGCCGAGCTCATTTGCCGAAAAGATTCCCACTCTGACCCGGTGGTTTGGTTGTCCTACTTTCCCCTGCCCACATAGGTCGTCAATGATACGACCACAAGCTGCATTGCAATGAAACCTACGTGGGCGTGGCGCAGCGGAATTTCAGCACCAGAAATGCTGTGGCAGCATGGCACCAGGGCCGTTCAGGGTTAATCAAGACTAATTAGGACTAATCAGGACTAATCAGGGCGGCAGTTCTGCCCACTCCGGACCTCCGGGGATGGCTGGCGACATACGCTGGCGCTGGCGCGGGCGTGGCCACGAGCCTTCTACACGCCTCTTTCTATACGCCTCCTTCTCTAGGGCTAGCTTGTGCAGTGGTGGCTTCCCTCCGCATTTGAGGGAACAATCGACGGTCTATTGTGAGACCATCTCGTCAGTCTTCAGTCTAGCCGGCCCCCACACGCACGCACGCACGCACGCACGCACGCACGCACGCACGCACGCACACACACGCACACACACGCACAGTTTACACCGAACACACTCCATCCGCCCAATCGTATGCTCTCGCGCCAATCTTCGGAGCAACCTTCGGCACCCTCAAACACCCTACTACCCGACTATAGCATGTTCACCACGGCGTTAGAGTAAAGGTTGAAGCCGCGCGGAAACTCGGGCGGGCGGACGGGCGGGCGGTCCTCGACGCTTCAGCGCAAGCACACCACAACGGCCAAAACCTATTGCCGAACTGTCCAACTGTCAACGGCGTGATCTGCATCGGAGTCTAAGGCATGATCCCTGGCGGCCGACTAGGGCATCGGCCGACGGATCCACTAGTTTAGACTCAGAGCAACCCCATCATGGATCAGTCATGGATCAATTATGGATCAATCATGGGTCAATCTTGTCTCGACACCCTCCCGGCTTCAAGAGCAACCGCAACATCCTTGCCCAAGCTGCATGCGTGTCGCAGGAAAACCAAATTACTTGGAAGCGCAATTTTCCAGACTGTCGGGACCGCAGATATTTACTGCGCAGAAGCACGCAGTACGAACACGCAAGCCTGTCCGCAAGCCGAGGATCAATTGTCTCAAGAACGCCGCCCTGTGCCGTGTCCGCCCCCTTTTCCGTTCCCCTGCCTCCGAATAACACGCCACAAACGACAGACAACACAGCTCAGAATCGCCAATCTGGCGGCCCCTCAACCCGTGCGCCTATTGTTGACCCCAGACTTTGAAGGAAGCCACTCTCGGTCACTTGACTTTCCACGTGCAGACAGACGGAGGTTCGTACAGCTCGGCGCATGCCTCATCGGAGAGGCAGTACTCCCGGAGGAGTTTCGTTCGGAGAGGGGCCGCTATGTGGCCGCCTACAGGCCACAGTTGGCCGCATATGTGGCCTGGCTGTGACCAAAGCTCGTACATTCCCTCGCCTCCTCCTTGAAACGTTACTAGGCAGTGCGGTGACGGACTGTCGGGTCGAGCTGAACAAAAGTCGCCCAGGTTACCTGGTGACAGGTATGGCCGAAGTTTGATCAACTGTGACTGTACTTCCCTACTCCCCTGCTTGTCTGCCTGCCTGTCTGCCTAATCGCCTATTTGCCTTCCTGGGGGGGGGTTTCAGTCACAAGTGCCGAGATGGATGACCAACTAGAATGAGACCATCTAAACTATGTTGAAGAAGAAAAAGATGCGATTTCTTTCGGGTATAATGAAGGCGTCCTCGTATACTGGGAATCTGATCTCAAAAGACGGGGAATTTTTGATGACAAAAAAGGAGTGTGAGCTCTTCGACGAGAAGATGAAGCAATATCTAAAACGGTATCCAGAAATCAAATAACCCTCCCACCCAACCAATTCCACCTTGCGCCATGAATCCCTTCCCTAAGATGCCCGACGTCGTCCGTATTGTGGAGCTGCTGGGCTCAACCTCATCATCTGCTCGCATGCCTGGCGACTCATGGTCTCATTGCGTGGGTGCATCACGCCCGACTGGTCCCACATTTGAATATCCATCAAGTCGTTTGGACCCGCGCCCATGTCGTCTTCTAGCTTGACGTCTCGGCGGCTGTGGACTTGGTTGATTACGTCGTCTTCGTGCGTGTTGTGCGAGCTGACGCTCATCATCTCGTCGCTCAACGTCTCCTCCACACCACGGGCGGTTGCTCGCTTTCTTGTCGATGTGGACTTGCGGCGGCGGCGGATGTTGGTGTCCCCGTGGAAATCTATGTATAGTCCCTCTTCAAGGTTCAGGTCGTTGACCACTTTGATCTCGATGTCGCTTGCGTTCAGGCGCATGTTGCGGGAGCCCCCCAGCTCGAAGAAGATGTCGAGCATGCTTTGATAGCGACTCTTCTCGACTCGCCTCCAGGCTTCGCGCATCAGCTCCTCCTAAAAAGCAAATCTGAATCAGTATACCATTCTTTATAGGACGATGTTAGAGGCAACTTACATCTTTGGGAATCCATTCAATGTACTTGGCACGGCCACGCTTGAACTTCATCTGCAACATCTCCTTTCCTGGGCACTTGTTGAACTTGTTCTTGAAGTCGCGTTGGATGCTTTCCCACATGTCTTGGCCCTTCTGGTGGCGGTGTTCCCAACGGGATTCAAATATACAACGCTCTTCGTCGGGGCAGGTGCTCTTCAGGGTGGGGGGGACCTCCTGTCCGAAGCAGTTCTTGTGTTCTTCGAGGGGGTCATCTGGCATGGTGCTTCTTGCCTGTCCTCGGGCCTTGGCTGGTCGCTTCTTGACTCGCCCTGAGGCTGCTGAGACAGGACGTCTGCGAGGAGAGCCGTTGACGGAATGAGGCCCGTCCATGGAGGCTTGTACTGCTTGCTCTTCAGAGCTAGGTCGGCGCGCTGGCCGGAAATGGGATGGGTGAGGCTCGTTCAAGAGGGGGGCACCTGGCATCTCTCGGTGGTGCACGCCCATTGGAATCTGGTGGTCCTCTCGAAGCATCAGCTGGTGCTGTGGGTTGACTGAATGCCCCATGTCCATGTAGTAGGGCGTGTTCATCTGGTTTGGCTCTGGGCCTTCCGAGACTCCAAAGGCGCCCAGGTAATGAGTAGGAGGCCCTGGAGTCCGTCGTTCATCAGAGAGGTAGGTGTTTTCCATGTACTCTGGAGCCACCGGCGCCTGGTGAGCCATGGGCGAGCTGGTTTGGCTGGACTGGCCGTTCATCTCGAATGGGGGCCACTGCGGTTGGTGATACATCTTGGTGCTCCCTGGGGGAGTGGGCTGCTGAGCCCCTGGTGTGCTTGGAGGCGGGGGGTACTGGGACACCAGTTTGCGAGCTTGGTGCAAAGGGGGAGATCCCGCAACAGAGATGGGGGTCAAGAGATTCGGATCGCACTGGCCTTGTAGGCCGAAAGGGGAAGAAGAGACCTGCGGGTTGGCTGTGAGTCGGGCCGTTGCTGCTGCCACGAGAGAACAAGGAGAGGCGCAATGCTCGTCCTTTTAAAGAGAAACTTACTGCTGCGTAGGGGGTCAAATCGGGATAGGCAGAAGCTGGGGGTACTCCAGCGGCTGTTGGTCTTCCGTCGGACAGGTTGTTGGCTCCCGAAAGATCGTCCGTATGGGTTAGACCTTGGGCAAGGTACTGCTCCTCGACCATTGTCATGTAGACTCTGGGACGGGATCGCGGACTATTAATGTCCAAGTATGTCGTGGAGGGAGTGGGGTGGTGGAACAGAATGCTTTGACAGGAAGTGTTTGACAGTCGTAGATGTCGTGGTGGCGGGTGGGAGATTCTGTCTCAGACTGGCGCATTTATGGACCAGAATGAAGTGCTCAAAGATGGA
Source organism: Ilyonectria destructans (assembly GCA_020740775.1). Classification (NCBI taxonomy): domain Eukaryota; kingdom Fungi; phylum Ascomycota; class Sordariomycetes; order Hypocreales; family Nectriaceae; genus Ilyonectria; species Ilyonectria destructans. The sequence goes on from JAHEWK010000011.1 coordinate 1,751,270, forward strand.
AGCAAAGATCGGCGAGGCAGATAGAGGATGGGGAGATCAAGGAGTAATCTGCCTTTCCTGGCCGCGACCGAGTTTGAAGACCAAGTGTGTCCGTTGTTCGAGGCCAAGGGGAGAAGACGAGTTGAGGAGAGAGCCTTGTGGGGGACGCAGACGGACGCAGACGGCAGGCCTCTTTGTATAAATGGTAGTTGGAGGTGAGAAGTAGTGGAGATCAACCGAGCAAGCAGGTCGCAGGGAAGTCGACAACAGCGAGCGCGGCCGAAGGAAGTACCTGAACCTTCTTGACAGTAAGGATATTAGCAAGTCCACAGGGATCGAGGAACAGAGGGGCCCCTGGTTCGGAACTTGACCAGGGGGGAAGCCAAGAGATGACCGGGGGGGCGGGGAGGAGGAGGAACATGAGCCCCAGGCCCCTGGGGGCGGATTGGCTTGCAGTGCCACGGGTGCAGGATGGGCAAGCAAAGACCAGGCCAAGGTACTTTGAACTGTCGTGCATGAAGATAGCCGCCCAGGTCTGTTGCGTACGCTGAGATGGTCAAGGCTAGCAAGAGGGCGTGCATGCCAGTGGGGATAAGACTGGGATGGAGGAGGAGGGGGGGCGCGGCTTAGGCGTGGGTGGGCGTGGGAATGGGAATGGGCAGCAGAGGGCGTGTGACGATTGGGGATGGGGATGGGGATGGGGATAGAACGGGATGGGATGCGAGGATGCGAGGATGGGAGGATGGATACGGATTCCTCGAGAAGGGAAACAGCACCGACTGCACCCGGTTGCGTGAACGGCTCCTCGTCATCCCTCATTTGCGCCTATGATGGGCTTTCTCATCTAGCGTTCTGTGCCTTCGTCCATCCGTTGAGTTTGTCCCGCCGGGAGCGGCTCCGAGAGGTATTGCTAGCGTCTCAGGCGCGGACTGGAGCAGATGGCGAGCGGCTCAGATGGATATGTGGCTATCACCACCGGCACTCGCTCAGCCAAACGCCAAGTGGAGGAGAGTGGCACGGCCTGCGAGGACGGAAGGATTCTTCGTAAAGGCTTCCATGCTGAAGATGATGATCGGGGCGTTGGAAAAAGAGGCGTTGGAAACAAGACGGATGTGGCAGGGCTCTGGGAGTCGACAGTCGACGACCGGGGGGGCCACCACGATCCGGAAGGTATTTCCATTTGCCGCCACTGGCCTTGCCCGTTTGCTGCTAGCATGAGCAAACGGGTAGAGAAGAAGGCAAAACGGGTACTGGACACAGCGGACAGGCTGAGCGAGAGACCAAAATGGGGGCCGAGGAGGACCCAGAAGAGGAACAGATGGCCAGAGGGGGGTCAATTACAACAGTACAGCGTGCTGCGTACTACGTAGTAGGGGCGGGCTGAACTCGACCGGGGCTTGACTGGGCTGGGGCGGGGCTGGAGGGGAGAATGAAGACAAACTCCAGAGACCAGCACGAGCACATGAAGAACAAACAGGGGACAGACGACTAGTTAGGGCGTCCAGCCTGAGCCATGGGGAACGCGGCAAGGTGGGGATCGGCAGGGTTTGCGTTCTGCAGCGAGGAGCAAAGAGCAGGTAGGATTCGGCCGAAGTGGGATGCCAGCCGTTGCGCCGTCAATCCATCGCCCACGCCAGCACAAGACACGGGGAGCATTCAATTGGCGTCGCCGCGAGACCATACGTCAGGGCACAGTTGCGAGCATCAGTACGCCGGGGGAGGGAGAGGGAGAATCAACAGCGGCGGAATGACGAGAGCCAGGAATGCGGGAGGTGTTCTGGCGGGCCGTTGGCGTCCATCGATCTCGAGATCGGCCTGGAAAAAGGGTGCGCCAGTGACGTCCCGTACCGTGCTGGGATGTGAGTGGAGGGCCGGCGACCTTCAGCAGACGAGCGAGACGAGGACGCCATAATCTCGAATAGGCGCAGGGGTCTGGCCTTAGGGCGAGGCAGGATAGGGCCACGGCCAGCCCAGGGCGCGGCCAGAAACTGAGCGCAGCGAGAAACTGACTTGACGGACCGACGAACTCTTCATGACTGACTGACACAGTGCTGAGAGAAAGGAGGACGCAACAGACGGAGACGCAAACGTGGAAGTAGAGCTTGGACCCGTGTTAGGGTCCCCCGCGGACTCCAGAAGGCGATTTCTTGCCATGTCGTACCCATCTCCACCGGTTTGCCTGGGTCTCTTGGACCTTGGTTTGGCCAAGTCGATCAATATCGAGTGACAGCCAGATAGCGTCGGTCGAGCGTGTATTGCGGGAGCCGTCTCCCGCCTTCCGATGCCTGTTGCCCGTTTGCCATGGGCCCTCGCTCGCCTCTCGCGCGGCCCAGGGAGCCAACAAACGGGACGCTCTGCCGCCGTCCGATCAACGTTGTCTACGACTCTCCCACCCCTGTTCGGTCCCCGAAAGAAACGGCCCAATCTTGAGCATGGCGAGTATGGCGAGCGTAGCGGCCGCGTCGCGCGCCAGGCATACAATTACGCTCGCCTGTGCTCCGTACGGCGCAGAACGTAACAAATCCGAGCCCACTCTTTTGAGGGAGGAGCCGGGACCAAGGGCCATCGGACCAAGCAGACAAGCCGGCAAGCAAACACACAGAGCTGTGGACGGATTCCGCACTGGACCGGCAGACCCAGTCCAGCCCAGCCTGATCCAACGGGAGAGGGAGAGGAGAGGGCACAAATACGGGCAAGGGAGGAATCGCCTACCAGTCGCCGCGCAAGAGAACCCACGCAGCAGGGCGCTGGAGGGGACAAGGGGCCTTTGGAAGGTGGAGGGGGAGTAGCAGCGGCACCATGGCAGGGAGGGTGGGAACCGGACCCAGGTACCGTGCTATGTACATCGTGGTGCTGTGCAGGCTGTGCAGGGTCCGAATGTCTCCGTGCTTTAAGTGCGGGTGTGTCTGCGCGCGCGTAAGAGTGCTTAGTTCTCAGCCGGGAGCTTGCGTGCCGCTGCTTCTCTGTTGCGCTGGTTGCTGCTCGTTGCTCGCTGATCGCTGAGGTGCTGAGGAAAAACGGGCAACCGGCGGGATCACGGACTCCTCGCGGTGCAGTACCGCTACGGGCGGTACGTACCCGGGGCGAGAAATGCGGCCCCGGCCCCGGCCACTCAGGGCGCAGTGGCCGACCCTGGCCGACCCGCCCCGGCCTTGGCGTTACCGAACTGTCGGGACGCGCTAGTCAGGGGTGGACCGCTGCGCCCACACCTAGGCCTAGCGGGGGACTCCAGGCCACCCATGGCCTCCCTGCCCTCCCCCGGTTGGGCTTAGCGCGGCTTAGCCTGGGGACAACGCAGGCCTGTGGTTGGCGGGCTAAGCATCACACCTCCCCCCATGTGCGCTGGGTATGCTGGCCAATGGGCGTGCGCTCCGGTTGGCGCGCCATGCCCGATGCGGTAAGCTCGCGCGCGTCTAGATGAGCGAAGTGGGCCGCCATTGGGTACCGGCAGGGCTGTAAGCGAACTTTCACTGCCCACTGCCAGCGCACACCCACGTCCCGTATCCGCACGCCCACTTTCCGCCGTCTTCCACCCCGTCGTCTTGTCTTGGGCTTCGCTCTCTCTCAGCTCAGCGCGATCGATCCATCTGTCCATTCATCCATCCGTCAATCAGGCCCTTTTTGCTCACGGTGCACTTGCTGCTCACTCCACAATCAAACTCACTCGCCAGATCTTTGGTCCGTTTGCAAACACGCCGGGATATGCGTGGGCGAGTGGGCACATCTCGTCCACAGCCACAGTCCTGGTCGCCGATAGACTCCAGTATCGCATCGCATCGCCTGGATCAGCCTCGCTCCTGTTTGCCAGTTGTTGGCGATGGGTGCTCTTCTGCTTCCTCCGTTGCCCTCCGCCTCGTCCAGCCCGTCGCCTGTTCCCCTCCACTCCCCGCCGCCCCTCACCATGCTCTGATCGACCAGGTCAAGTCTAAGTGCCGCATCCTTCGATGACGCCGCCGTGCTTGCATTGCCACTCGCTGCCCCGTTGCCCGCTGTCCGCCGCTTGTTGCTGCTGTAGGCCATCGTGCTATAATACCTACATCCTGTACTTAATTGCTGCCAGGTTTGTTCCTGTCACACGCCCACTCTGCCTTGCCTTGCCTGTCTGTCTGCCTGCCAGATCTGGGGTTCCTGCAGATCTCCTCGGATCCTTCTGATTCCCATAGGAAAAATAGAAACCCATCGGCAGCCCTGTGACGTGACAATCCATCGCCTCGCCGGATCGTTTCAGTTATTCGGGCTTCGCCTTGTTGGTCCGGGCCTCGCGCCCCGCGGCTTCGTCGCTTCGCGGCACTCGCTCGTGAAGTTAGAACACGACCCGTGGTCGTGCTCGCTCGCACACACATGGATAATGGAATATGGGTCATGGATGGAAGGGCTGTGGCTCTGCGCTCCCCGCTCGGCCGACCACTTTGGGATCCCGGCGTTTGCGCAGCGCGGCCCATTTTTCCTCTTCGATTTCCCTCAACTTTGTTTCATTATTATTCACCTAATTTTCCAAACTGTCGGGACGGCACGACGCTCGGTGACGGCGCTTCTTCACCTAAACCGGAAGCTGGGTGCGGAACGGCTGCTGGTTGCAGCCATGTTGGCCGCAACTTGCTCGGCCCCCCGTTCACACCAACAGTCTAACACACTCCTAAGCGCCCAAGTCGCATCAGTCGTCTCCCGTTTGGCCAGTTCGACCCCCCCATGATTCCCATGATATGTGCGATGCATCACCATCACCACGCTCTTCCCTGGGAGACACCCATTCGCGTCTACCATCTGCAGTCTTAGACGCGGCTTGTCGTCTCAGGATCCAACACCATAGTTCGTATATGCCCCCCTGAAGACTGAAGCGCCTCCACCCACATCCCCCTCTTCCATACCTCAGCCTTTCGAGTCATGCCTCGGAGCGTCATGCAGACTGAGCGGTACCAAACCCTCGGGTCGGGCTCGATGATCCTGCGCTGTCACTCGTATGTTGCGGGCAGCAACCCTTTCAGGCGAAGCACAGAGCCCACCTCCGTGCAGGCCATGGGCTGTGTGGTGGTGGGTTCACTGCCAAAGGGCCACGTCGCGTATTCTATTGCCGGGCCATCGAACATCGAGAAGCGGCGTTAAGGCGTCAGAGTGCCGGCGGCTGAGGCTCAAGAGAGATGAGACGCCGGTAGCTTTCTGCGTTTGCTTGCTATGGGTGCTACTCCTTGCTGCTTGTCGCTCCCCCCTCCCTCATCCCTCATCCCACCCTGGCGAAGTCACCATCCCCCACAGGAACTGACCCTTGGGCGACTCAGCCTTGCTACTCGATTCCTCCGCAAAGGTAGTGCCCCTCAAGCTCATCTATCGGTCGATCATCGTCAGGGGACCACCTCGTCAGAAGCCAATCTTGGGGCCGTCAATGGCACGGTAATGCTTGCTCGGCCCCCCAATAAACGGCGCCAGGGACTCTCTCGATGATTGACAGCACTGGACATCAGGCGCCACTGGACCATACCCCACCCCTCCCAAAGGGCTAGCATTTGAACAGGGCCTTCGGCGCAACATGTTCTGGGCCGCTGGGTGCGAGTGCTGGGTGCTGGGCGCTGGGTGCTGGGTGCTGGGATCGAGTCAGGCAGATTAGTTTGCTGGCCAACAGAGCGTATCCTCCTCCCTCATCCGAAAAGGGGTGTCTTCGGGGAATGAATACTGGAGAACGGAGGGTCCAGGGAAGCCACTAAGCGACCGTGATGCCATGTCAACAAGCAGTTTACAACGGTTCCCCATACTGCCACAGGGAGAGACTGCCCTCGGCCTTTGCCTATTCCGTATCTCTTCCGAGCCCCTTGATCATTGAGTTCAGAAAACAGAGCTCCCTCAGGGCCTCGGCGTTGCCGTCTGATGGATGTCACTCTCGACGTGTGTGTGGGCACACCACACTCCATTCGTGATGAACGCACCAGTCAGTGCTCCGTATGTAGCACAGCGGGCTCTTGCTTGCTTGCCCTCTGCGCAGGTTTGGGGTTTGGGGTTCAGGCCCATATCCACCACAGCACATTGTCTGTACGCCTCTCTTGGGTTTGACGCCCGTCATTCGTCTCGGCTTGTGAGAGCGGTGGGATGGAGGGGGCGTCTGGAAGAGATTCCATCCATCCATCCCTAGCTCCCATTCCATCCGATTACCGTCCATCCACTCTTCTCACTGATACTTGCTTCGCGCGGGAGACGCTCGCGGAGTCCTTCGCTATGACCAAGAGCCTATAGCCGCTGTTTCCAACCCTCCCATTCTTGAAAGTATCCCAAGTAACTTCAGGTCGTTGCGTTCTCCTGCATTATGGGGCCATCGTGACGGCATTGTTCCCTTTCAAAAGGTCACGAACGGTCTATTCATAGAGCCGGACCGAGGAGGACATGTAGGCGCGGTGTTCCTCTCCGTGTTTGTCGAGTTTCAGTGAATGTGGCAATTACCAGTTTCTCGGGATGGATCACGGTGCCTGTCTACTGCGAGGCAATGCGCTGTACGCAAAGACTACTGTACAACATTCAACCGCACCGCAGCCTGGTACGCCTTGGTTCGCACAAGGATCGCCCTGAACACACGACCTGAAAGCACTGCCCGTCGAGTCATCGGCATTGGGGACGTACATGGAGTACATGGAGTACCTGAGTACCTGGAGTAAAGGCACTGGCTCGTGTTGCTTCGACTGCCGCCAACTGGCACACCACCTCAGAGATCTCAAAGCGGGTTTCACGCATCCTCCCGGCACTTGACCAACATCTCCCAACGGCGCGCCGACTCTTTCTCTTCCGCCGACGAAAGGATTGGAGGGCGTATCCCGGTTTAGATCTATGGCGCGGGTTTCACATCTCTGAAGGGGGGGCGTGCGGGTTGTGGCTGTTGGTTCCTCCTTGTTCGCCTTTTCGTTAGCACCAGCCAACTGCCAACTGCCAACTGCCAACTGCCAACTGCCAGTGCGGCCATGTCATGGCTTGTCCAGGCCTGTCAAGAAGTAGCCCTAGGGCAATTCATCCCACATTAATCCGGAATCCGGGTGGCTCTACCTCCGACACTGTCACGCGCCAGGGCCTTCCATCTAAGTTGCCCTGGGTGACCCGGCTTCTGCGGATGCGGCCATTCTGCCTCGTCAAAGCTGCCTTAGCACAGCCCACGGCGTTCTCGGGCGATGCCTTGTTCAGCCTCGTGCAGCCTTGCCCAGCCTTGAGCGGTGGTGATGTTTTCCACTTCGTACGTCCAAGGCGCTTAACGTGAGGCTCTGGTTTGTCTTTGACGCTCCGCGCACCGTTGGCGCGGCCTGGGCCTGGGCCTGGCCGCAATAGCCGACCTAGGTGTTACCACCGCCTCCGGCCATTACAGCGGCCGACGTGGGAGAACTCCATGCATTGTCGGCGTGTAGGCGTTTAGGCGTCTTTCGCCATCTGTATCTGTAGAAACTGCCGGCGGTGGAGTTGGTCGTGCTGTCCGCCTTCTCGGTCTGCCGGCGATGGCCTCGGCAAGTCAACTTCAACGGCCAACAGCGAATTGACTCACGCCGACCAGGACTGCAATCCTCCCGCAGCACTATAATCCTCCCGTAGAAGGAGACTCGCCCGTTACACCAATCCATCACGCCGTGGCTGGATTGCGCCCCCCCCGCCAATGTGCCTGAAACTTGGTCCCTCGCATGATGTCAACTCGTTGTTGGCCCTAACGCTTCCAGAACAGCTTCTTGCCTGTCTGCCGCAAGGAACAACGGCGGCTGTGGCGCAATCGCTTTCCGGGCCTTGCATCCGCGGGGTTAGCCGTTAACCAACACGCCCTTTTATCTAACATTCAACGGCTTCGCTCCATATTCCAAACAGCCACTGAGGCTTATCAGATGGGTAATTGCCTCTCGCGGAGGACTAAGTCCACAACATCGATTGACCCAGCCAGTAAGTAAAATACGTCCCGAGAACATAGCCTCAGTAACAACCCACTCGCATCGACATACAACAGAGGCAATCTTAGATTTGGTGCGGTGCGTTTTTCGAAACATCGCAATCTCACGGGCGGATGTGGTCTTGAAACGGTCCACTATACGGCCTCGGCTCGACAACCACTGTATGTTGGTCAAGACTTCCAAGTACCAGTACTCGAAACCATTGTCAATGTCGATATCCCTTCCTCCGGCGTCTTTCACGTAGTGACGTTCCCGGAAGCTTTATGTAGCTCCGCCCTCTCATTTCCTGCTGCGGCACCACTCTCCACAAGACCAGAACCAACGATGTAGAAACGAAACATGAAACCGTAAACAAAGAACTACCTGCCAGTTAAGGAAGGGACGTAATTAAACATTTTCGCATTCCATCATGCTGCATACAAATCTGAAAAATCTTTTCTACCACCCGAGCCATTCCAGCAATCCACGCTGATCTGTCAGCTAATATATGTCCCAAAATCCTACCAGCAAATGCTTGAACAAGGGTGAAGGTGCCTCAGTGAGCATTCCCCATTCTCAAGTTCGAGATACACGGAGGAAAAAATACAAAATCAAAACGAGCGCATTGGCTCTATCAAAACGCGTCTCTGCTGTTGTGCTTTTGTTTAGTACAAATCACGTTGTACTCCAGCATTTTCCCATTGGCGAACGCTGTCGCCGGTATCTGAATCAAACTCGATCGTGCCGCTAGCCGTGGGAAGTCGTGTCAAATATCGTCCCGTCCTAGTCGGCCATGTTGCCAGTGGTCCCTGGCTCAGCAATCCCATTCACAGTAGCATATACATGCTACGCGCCTTCCAAGGGAGGTACAAAGGAATAGTTAAAGTCGAGAAGGCCGTCCAACATCCAGTGTTGTGGGTCGAAGAAGTCGTAGTTCGTTTCACCGTAATTCATTCCTCCCATCAGACCATGCTGTACTGACGGTGGGACCGAGAGGCCAGTTGCACTCGGTGTTAAGGCGCCGTTAGTTGTGGTGAGCATGTTAGACGTAGGGAGAATATTGGACGGCATCAGGGTGCTATCCAAATGTGTCGATGAAGCCGAAGACTCGTTGGCGGAGTCTGGATTTGTGGGTTGCTTCGCGGCTGATTTCACAATCAGTTAGCATTATGTCGTAGCAGCGCGATACAGACGAGCGAGAAAGAAGCGGTTTACATGGAATACGGATACCAGGCGACTTACCATCTATGTTCCCTCGCCCAATAGCCTGATAGTCTTCCCTCCATCGCCAAACTGAGTCAAATACCAGACTCATACTATGACGGCATCGCACCTTGAGCTGCAGGCTGTCGTCCATTTGGATCGGGGAGTCGTCATTGCTGTTGAAGGACTGCTGGTTGCTATCAAGTCGAGCTCCATTCCACATCTGTACCATCAGTTCGGCCAGTCGCCATTGCAAGTCGTTATTAACGACGCTCGTAGCTCTAATGGCTCGAATGGTTTGATGGAATAGGTTGCGGCCGCGGTGAAAGTCGATGGTCTTGGCGAAGAATGACCTCATCAGCTTGAGAAGGGCAAAGCCAGCAGCAACCATCATCTGGTTAATGTAGTTGGTGGCATAGAGAAGAATAGTGCCACCGATACTATCACGAGGGCTCGTCACCTTGTCCACCTCGAGTACGTCGTCGAGGAAACAGGTGGTTGCTCGCCAGAGACCCATGAGATCATCCATATATCCAGGCGTCTTACTTGAGTCGAAGAAGCCGGCTAGGCGCATGTGGAGGGCCGCGGCCCTCATGTGCAAATTGATGATAGGACCCAGGTCTTGGGACATGGTAAAGGCGTGGAGCTCTGCATAGTCCCGACGATAGACTCGCATCAACATGGCTCGGTGCTCATCACCGGCAACTCCTCTTGGGTCGCTGGCATTGCTGTACATTTCTTTCGACACCTTGTCGCAGAATCTCTCAATCTGTAGTCTAGCCTCCAGCTCGGGCGACAGCTGGAACGAGCCATCGTCTCCCGGCCTCGTAGCCAAGGTCCAGTCATAGAGACTCGATGCTGGCTGACCATATCCGGTGCCGACTGATTGCGCAACGATGTTGCATACTGCCCACGTCGTGACGCGATCACTAAGCTGCTCTTTATTCAGCTCAACTGAAACCCTGGAGAAATCCTGAATGTGATTGGGTCGGTGAAGTCCAATACCGGTTGCAGTCTTCATCATGACACCGCACAGGATGTGAGTAGGATCTGATGAAGTCGTACTCGTCGGCAAGGGCCATGTACACAACAGACACATTCCCTTGACCACATAGTAATTGCTAGGAACCTCCCCTATCGTTGACCACAGAAATCGCGTCAAAGGGCCAGAGAGATTGTTCAGTAGGTTTGGAACGTTTTGAGGGCTAAACCGGCGGGCAGCGACAGCAATAATGGACCAGAAAAGAAGGGGATGTTGCTGGTGATATTGGTCGGGCGGCTGCTGGGGGTTGAGAAACGGCAAGAACTGGTGGTAGAAATTGAAAAACTCGAGGAACAGATTTGTGACGTTCTCCTCGGTCAATTGAACGTTCTCCAGTTCGTGTGTGTATCGGGGCACATTGTAGTTTCCTCCCCGCTTGAGATGCAATAGTGAGGAAACAGCCTCGTCAGAGCCCATCAATGACGGATTCCGGGTATGAGTGTGCGTGTATGTGGGGTTGCTCTGAGCGATGGGGGAGTTCATATCGTCGTCGTCGACCTCCAAGACATAGCCCTGTGACTTGGCACGGGAGATGTTGCGGCGCAAACGATCAATCTCCTTCTCCATCTCGGCGTGCTTGGATCGCTTCCCTATGCGCTTGAAGTTGGACTCGATCTTGCACTCGAGCTTGAGACGGTTACAGCGCGAGCAGCTCTGGAAGGGGTCCTGTACGACATCGCAGCGAAGCTATTGCGCATTGAAAATACATGGTCAGCGATCTGCGCGTGGTCTGGAGGGCAACCTGGACATGGCGGAGAGGAAGAGGCTTGACTCACCTTCTGCTGGCGACACTCGTTGCAGGCCCTCTTGACGCCGGGCTGGCGCTTCTTCTCGTGGTCATGTTCATCGTCAATGATGCTGCCTGGACTGCTCTCAATGCCCGCCATGCTGCTTCTCTTGCGCTTAATTGCGCCGTGGCCGTTGCCGTTCCCGTGGCCGTGGCGAGAGCTCACGGGGCTGGTCGGGCTCATAGAAGCCGCCCCACCAGCGGCCACAATGGTCGAGCCGTCCATGCAACAACACCACCCGACAACCGGGCGACGGAGACGGAGACTGCGACGGCGACTGCGACTCGAGGAGCGAGCTGCAAGCGCGGCAGGAGCCCTTGCGACGTGGACGCGCCAAGAAGGCGGGATGGGGTCACAACGGAGACAGACGGAGGCAGGCGGATGGCCGGTATCGCGGTGTTGGGGGTGTGTGCGTTGGTGGTTGTAGAGCCAAAAGGTGGTGCGTTGGCGAGGGCCGAATGCGGAGGGGTGAGGAGCGAAGCGGCACCGGGGTTTGCGCTTGGGCGGAGGGCGGTTTTTGTTGCAAGGTGAAGATTGCTTTTCGCACGTAAACAGGGAAAAAGGCGCCTTCGTCCGTCGCTCGATTGATGGCTAGCGTCTGGACGCGGCCGACCAAGTATTGCCAGGCAAAAAACAGTCACAACTTGGGCGGGGGTACCGAAAACAGAGGCGAGGAACCCGGCGGCGGGGGATTGTGCTCTGTAATTGGCTGGTTGACAGCGAACGCCAGTCACGTGTGTGTGGGATTCGTCCGCCATGTTGGAGCGGTTCGCTCGATAATCACTCAGGGAAGGTACAAGCGCAAGTACTGCCGAACATGGAATGATGTCCAGAATCATCCCACGAGCAACAGAACGATGAATAGATGTCGCTAAGACGGGGGAAAATACACGGAAAACGTCCAAGGCCATGATCGCCATAAACGCCTCTCCACTCCTGCCATGCACACAGCATGCATCCTACTCTGGGTGGAGCCAGACCCTAGGTTGTTCCAGCACAGTTCAAGCCAAGGTACGGGACCGTTCGCGCCTGTCCCCCCCGAGCAAGTCGCTCCTTCCACCACGATTCGCCATGTCCCTTCTCTAGGGCAGCTTCCCCACAACTTGAGTCGTAGCGGAAAGGAAACGGCTGAGACACAACGAGACATGCTTCGTCCTAATTTCAACGGTGCCGGTCTCGCTCTCGCTTTTTCCCCACATTCGGTTGATCTCCATGATATCATTCCTAGTCAGATCTCTGAAGCTATGTATGTGCTTTCCCTTCCTTACCCCTCCACCTCGAGTTGAGAAAAAGTGGTTCTTAGCACGACCAAAGCGTCGAGGGGAATCAGATAATCGTTCATCCCCCGCTGATTATTTGAACTCCATCTTCCATCCCATTCATCACACCTGGGCATCTGCCAACCTACCTACCCGTTGGCCATCCACTCGCAGTCATGCCAGACTCCAATACCGTTCGCTCTCCCGTCAAAAGAACGCTCAAGCCTGCACCCACCCCGCAGAGCCACGTGCATTCTCCAACCCCCAAGTCTGAGGTGCAGTTTGCCCTTCCGGGAACGGTCCCAGACCCAGGTATGCTGATATTGTATTCCTAAAGCATTCACAGGGCCCTATAGCTCATCATTACAGAGTCCATTCAGATTCGGACTATAGCAGTTCCTCAACCTTTTCTTGAGCCCGCCGCATTGAAGCGACAGTGATGTGTCTGTCTTGGCCTCGGATCTTTGGTTAGTGAGTCTACTGTGCACCCACAAACACCAGCCTGTAAGATACGAAACATCTCTGGACAACGGGTGAAGCCGTAGGTTTCAATCGATTGAAACCAAGTGTGCTTGCTCGTGTGTCCATGGTCCCTCCTGGCCGAGCCAGAAGAATTTACCCAAGACAGAATATTGCGAGCGGCCAACAGCCTTGCGCATTTCGTGCGTCCACACCAATAGTCAACTGAGCCATACGTGTTACTCTACGGCAGTAACATGCACATTCCTCTTTCATGCTGCTTAACATGGCCGATTCGCCCAAGAGTAACTGGCGCAGTTACTGTGCGGCCTTTAAAGTAACTTCGCTAGATCGCAGGTGGTGGCGCTCCCCCCACCGGATCATCCGAAGGCGGGCGGGTGCCGTTATGCACTCCCGAAACCCCATGTTGGTGATCCCCTCCACAACCCGGCACTTCCACCTTTCACGTATGCGGGGGTTTGCCTTGGCCCGTTGCCTCGGATAGACATAATTGTGCTACGGGGCACCAGGATTCCTTTAAAGGTCCAGGATTGTCTGGAAAGCGTCCGGGGAAATGGCATTTCAAAGATCTATCCCTTCACTTCCCCCACTTTCATCGCTATCATGTCGAACGGAACACACCCAAGCAACGGGTCGCTTCACACAGTCCCCTTATTGATAAACGGGTCGGACCATCATTCTATTCAAGCATTTGACGTTGTCTCTCCTGCCACAGGCAAGGTCGTCCACCGGTGTCACTCGGCTTCGGTGGACGATGCCAACCTCGCAGTCGAAGCCGCCGCAAAGGCTCTCAAGACATGGCGCAAAACTCCCCCAGAGCAACGACGCGATATCTTTCTCAGGGCCGCCGAGGTGATGGAAAGGCGACGCACTGAATTGCGTCAATACATGGGAGATGAGACGGGTGGCGAAGCTGACTGGACTGACTTCAACTTGACTGTTTCCATCAATCATATAAAGGATGTCGCGGGGCGGATTGCAACCGTGGAAGGCTCATTCCCGACTACCATGAGCCCAGATACCAGCGCAATTGTCATGCAAGAGCCGTACGGTGTCGTCCTGGCCATCGCACCATGGTAAGCCATTTTTCTCTCTGCTGGTTCTTTTCCACTCATATGTCCGTGTCCAGGAACGCCCCCTACATTCTCGGCACTAGGGCTGTCATATTTCCTATCGCTACCGGGAATACAGTCGTCTTTAAGGGAAGCGAGCTCTCTCCCCGCACAATGCTGTCCATCGCGTCGGTCTTTCAGGAGGCCGGGCTACCAGATGGTGTCTTGAACGTCATCTTCAATGAGAGATCTTCAGCAGCGGCAGTGACTTCGGCCTTGATACAGAATCCACACGTCAGGAAGATCAATTTTACAGGGAGCACTGCGGTCGGACGTATCATCGCAAAGCTTGCTGGAGACCATTTAAAGCCCGTTGTTCTCGAGTTGGGTGGCAAGGCTCCTGCCATTGTCTGGGAAGATGCCGATCTCGATCTGGCTGCAGAGCAGTGTGCTCTTGGTGCTTTCATTAATTCTGGCCAGGTGTGTATGTCCACTGAGAAGATATTGGTACACAAAGCCATCCGGTCGGAATTCGAGAAGAAGTTGGCAGCATCTGTTGCGAAAATCTTCTCGGCTGAAAACGACGCACCAGTCCTCATCAGTGCGGCAGCTGTTGGGAAGAACAAGGCACTTGTGAAGGATGCGGTCTCAAATGGTGCTTCAATTGTTCACGGAGATTTGGATCTCCAGGAGACTACTCAAACCCGACTCAGGCCGATTATTGTGAGCAATGTCACAACGGACATGGATCTGTACAAGACCGAGTCATTTGGCCCGACCGTCTCCATCCTAGAGATTGAAACCGAGGACGAAGCGATTCGACTCGCCAACGACACCGAGTACGGCTTATCATCAGCTGTTTTCACATCGGATCTACGGAGAGGCCTCCGTATTGCTCGCGAGATTGAGACTGGCGCGGTGCATATCAACAACATGTCGGTTCATGATGAGAGTGGTCTCCCTCATGGAGGAGCCAAATCTAGTGGATATGGTCGGTTCAATTCGTCAGCTGGCTTGAGCGAATGGGTAAGGTCAAAGACCGTTACCTTTAGGAACTAGGGTTTTCTGGGGAAGTGGGAGATTGGCTTTCAAGCAAATGCCATGTTTATCCCGTACGTGTCTAGTTTAGTCCATGAGACTCTGAGAGTGGTTCGTTATTTGTCGGGTTAGGTAGCTTCAACCAGTCGTCCTAGCCTTCATTGAGGACTTTCTTTTGCTCAAATTCATTTCCTACGAATAATTCGGGAATTTGTTGATGATAGGCCATTCCTACGTTTGTCGTATCATGTCATTTTGCTTGCTTAGCGGGGATGTTAGCCTTAGACAAATTGAAGCGCATTGGCGTCTATCTGTATCGTGCCTTTGCCTCCGTTGGGGTTCTCTTGTGTGGTTTAATGAGAACATCGGTCCCGTGTCACTGCGCTTTCACATGTATACTCATTGCTTCTTCTAGAGACATTGCGAGTTATGATCAATTCACCAACCTCCCCTTGAAGCTTGAAGGACTCATGCTAATACTACTAGAGCAATAAAATGCCGAGCTCACGTAAATCGTACACCAGGCTTCAACTACTAGCAAGAAATATAGAGAACGATGAAGTGCACAGGATAATAAAACTGAAGCCTTGAGGGAATGGTCTAGGGTAACCCGCTCTCGGGCTTGAGTTTGGAGCCGATAAGGTTGCCTCACGTAATCAACCCCCATCGATAAGGGGAAATTTTACCTGCCAGCATCATCAACCAAAGCGCAGGTCAAGTTCCGCCAGCTTCAACTGCGAATTCTCCACCACCAAACAAACCTTCACGTCATCCACCCAAAAAAAACTCCAACTTCAACCGCCAACATGTCTTTCCTTGGAATGGGTCGTCCTCAGCCTACCTCGGAGCAGAAGATTGCTGCCGTCGAGGGCGAGATGCGCATGATGGCTGATACCTACAACCGGTATGTGCTTTCCCCGGGGTGTTGCCGGTAATGGCGACCGGATAGCAATGCCGCCGCACAGGGGCAATGAAGTGAGAAGGGCTAACAAAGATGTTCAATAGGCTGCAGAAGGCGTGCCAGGCCAAGTGCATCCCCACCGACTACCGTGAGGGCGAGCTCAACAAGGGCGAGTCCGTTTGCCTCGACCGATGCACCGCCAAGTTCCTCGACACCTCGATGAAGGTCAGCGAGATCATGCAGCAACAGGGCCAGGCCATGGGAGCTGGCGCTCAGAGCGGTGGTGGTGGCATGTTCTAACCGAATGACCGAGAAATGAATACATGATAGAGCGGAAAGAGGTTGGCAGTGGAAGAAGCCTTGTACGAATATCTGGTGCTTGGGTTTGGGACGTCGTGCGCTTGCATCGACAGGGACCTGGAACGGCATATGGTTTGGAAGATGGGTTGTAAGACGGGCTGTAAAACTAGATGTATACGGATCCGCGGCATGACCGTCACGTTAAAACACCTCCTCTATTAGATGTGTCTACATCACATGAAGAACGCCTTCCATGGTATCCTATGCTACTCCTACGCTGCTCCTTTGAAGAAAACTGGGCCCTCGCCCCGAACAAAAACTCCAAGCTAAATAATCCCAAGGAGTGCTACATGGCTTGATGTAGATAATTATAGCATCGAGCGCGTAATATCGGGCCCTGTTCCAATGCCCGTCATGCTTCTGAAAGCCCAATGCAGCCAGCCCTCCGTTTCGAGCTGATCCTTGAGTGCATCGGCTCGCTGCTCCATGTCCTCGACCTGTCTCTCAAACGTGATAATGCCGTCCTCAACATCGATGACCTTTTGGAGTAGGGCATTGATCTCGTAGTCGAGCTTGGCGATGAGGACCTCGACCTCCTTGAGGCCCTCAGTAAGGTGGCCTCGTTGCTCTGAGAGGACCTCGTCCGCACTCACCCGGAGGCGCTGACAGGTCTCGTTAAGTTGCTCGTAAAGAGCTTGGAGTTCTTCCTTGTCCTGGTCGTAGCGTTCATCGAGGAGCTCTACAACCTTGAGTTTCTCCGAGACCCAGGGCTCAATATCAGTCCTAATGCTGTTGATATGCTCGTTGAAGTACTGGGCAACTTCGGCATAGGCCTCGAGACTCGCAAGGTCGCTCGTAGGCTTGGTGATGTCAATGATCTGCTTCCAAGTCAAGACAGCTTCCTCGGCGTCACCGAACGACATCCGCCGAGGCCAGCGGTTCTCGTTTGGGACGTGCTTTTTTAGGGGCCCGGCAGTGTGGATGCTGTGCCTCCGGGAGAGTCCCAATTGTATGGGTTTCGCCTTGACCTCTGCCTCAAGTATTGGCCCTTGGAGATCGGCTTCGTCGACCAAGGACCCTACAGCGGATGGGACCTTGGAGAGAACATCCCTGAGCAACTCGGCGCTAAAATCAACCAGCTCTCCCTCCTGCTCAGTTCGTTTCTGAGACTCAAGACCAGGCGCACTGGTCGGTTTGAAATCAACCGTTGAAGTAGAGGCAAAATGAGACGTCTGGGGGAGGCCAGAGACGGTATCAATATCGCCTCTTCTCATGGCAGCAAGGTATTCTTCTGGCTTGTTCTTCCATGTAAAGGCCCTATTCACACCAGCCATAGGCGTTGGACTTACCACCAAGGAAGAGTTCTGTATGGTGCCACCAAGGCCAATAGGGCCAGCAACATCCGCAAAGTCCTCTCTGGTAGAAACAGATGGTCGAGCATTGTGGCCTCGTAAGCCCCCTCCCACAGCATCTTTGATGCGGCCAAGTCCAGAACGGGCATCGCTCATTTTGCCTGCGACGCTTTTGAACACCGTCTTCGGCAATGCATCCTTGTCGTTTGGATTCTTGCTGATACTAATCGCGGAGCCAGGAGGATACGCCGAATAGATTACTGGAGACTCATCGACTCGCTTGAGCTCTGGCTCCTCCTCGGTGGGTGCCGAATTGAGTCGTTTGGGGTTTGTGACGGCGGCCTCTTCTTTCCAGACCATCCCGGTGCCCAGTTCTGGTGTGCGGTTTGGTACCTCGGTAGGGGTTCGCCTTGGTTTGCCATGCCACAGCCATTTCGGTCGCTCGCCATATGCCAGGCTAACGAACCTGTTGATGTCTATGGTCTCAATATCGGCAAGCCCACCCTTGTCCTTTCCAGAGACCATGCCCATGACAAGCTCACCCCTCTTGCCACCAATCTCGGTGACGGTCGACTTGACAGCTCGTTGGACACCCCAACCTTCGCCCGCAGCCGCTTTAGCCGATGCACTGTAGAGTCTGAGGATTGTCTGGCGATCCAACCGCCGGGTCTTTTCAAGCTTCTGTGATTTTTGAAAGTGGCCGACACCACGTTTTGTGCTATCAATGTCGAAGACGTCCTTGGAGACCTGCACTCCATACCAGTGGAGACGGTTCCTTGCTCCCATCAACATGCCTAGTAGGGCGGAGACGGTGGAGGGTCCCAAAATACCGTCGGTAGGCTCAAAGTTGTAGTGTTCAGCTCCAACCTCGGTCCACCAATTGTTGATGGCGGTCTCAGTCATGTCGCAGAGCAACCCGTCGATGTACTCATGATCGAGCTTCTCAAACATGTACAGCGCAACTTGGCACAACTTGATCAACTCCATGACTGCCTGGGACAACGGGATTCGGTCGCTGGTTTTGTATAGTTGCTGGAACTTGGCTCGCGTTGTCTCTGTCGGGTCATTAAGCGTCAGACCTGACCTTCCCGAGCACCCGAGCCTTTTGAGATCCTCATTGACAATGAATGTTTGGCGATATTTCCGGATATCGCCCTCCGGAACTAGGATAACTGTGAGGGCGGAAGGAAAGCTGCTGAGATTTGTCACCATGAGCGCTCCTATTGATGTCTCCTTGGGTCGTGCATGGAATTTATGGATAGCTTTGAAATAGACACGCAGTTTCACAGGCCACAGACTCTCGTCCGCTGGCACGGATAGGACGCTGACTAAAATGGAATGTTTCTGATCGCCTGTATATGTGGTGATGACGAGGGTCGGGGACTGCCGCGAGCAAGCCCATTGCTCGACAAGGTAGGATTCGTATCCGCAGAGGACGGCGCGACGCTCGACCACTGTCACAGAGCTGTCGTCTTCTAGATATCTGCGGAAATAAATTGTTATTACGGATCTTTTGAGGACAGCTGGTAAACAGCGGAGAGGATTCTTACCGGAATGCAATCGGATCTGCAAAGACAAGATGCTTCCGCTGCATTGGAGGCAGCTGCTGGAGCGAAGGCACGGCCTCGACGCCTCCATCCTGCAGCTGGGCTGGAGACTGGAATTCTCCCTGCATGGGAGCTAGAGCAGCATCATGAGGGTTTGCTCGCGTGCTGCGCTGGGCTTGACCCCTGGCGGCGGCGGCGAGGAAATCGTCGTCGAGCCTCTGGGTTCGATGATCGAGCGGGGCGGGAAATAGGAAGGCCATGGCGTCGTCGACGACCCCTGAAGCTTGTCGAGTCGAGCTCGAGCTACATCCTCACCCCGTTGCGCTGCGGGAGATGTCGAGATGGAGGACTGGCGAGGCGAGGGTTGGTGTTGGGGAGGTTCGTGGGACGAGACACGGTCTGGTCTGGTGCGGAATGCAGTTCCAGCTCGCATGTGATGCAATAGCTTGCACAAGGCGCAGCGTCATCCGCCAAAGCAGGCATCTGGCTGGCTGGCTGCGGGGCACTAATCCCCCCGGGTCCCCACTGTACCTCGGTTTTGCAGGCACAAGTTCTGGGGGTGGGCACTACATGGCCAAGGAGAGTGAGATGGGATTGAGTCGAGGCCAAGAAGAAGGTAACAATACAGGATTTTGCCGTGGTCTGTGGAAACTTCGCGTTCCGTGATTGAAGCTGTGTACCTCCTCTGCCGCTCGCCGTTGATTCGATTCACTATGACGAGGGGCGAAACCTCCCGCTTAAAAGCATACCTCTGTCCGCCATCGTTATCGATACCAACGCCCCGGCGCTATCATGACCCGTCTAGCACCAGCCCGGTCACTCGGATCGGACCTCAGACGACCTTCTCCACGAGCCATTTCACCTCCGCCAACGCCCTCTTCCACGCCCAAATGCCACTGGCCGAGCTTCCACATCCGTTCGAACCCTGAATTAAAGACCGTTGTGTGCACCGTATCCTCCCAGGGAGCTCCGTCGACCGGGAAATCCGCCCACATCAACCCAAGCCATGGCTGGATCCGACGACCATGTCTCGCCATTTGGGCCTCTGATGGCCGAGCTGGCTCGCATGAGGAAGTCCAACTTGACTTCGGCGATTGACGATGTCGACCAAATCATAGATTTGCTTACCGCAGCCCGGGAACAGGTTGCTTCAGGTCAGTCTCTTCACCTGTCGTCCAGTTGGCCCAACTGACTCGTCCCAGAACCCGACTCCCACCGAATCGGCATGGCCATGACCACTCTACAGAATCCGGTCAAGGCCCGCTTCGAGGCGATCACACAAGACCTCAAGGAGGTCACAAAGGCACAGAAGGGTTTTGGAAAGGCCCTTGACAAGGTCGGTCGCCCGCAAGATTCTTCCATCACTTGCTTTTGCTAACCCGCAGCCAGGCCATTCCCCACCGCGAACTGCCCATGGAGACGGACGCCATGGCCGACCACCCAGCTCTCATCAATCGCGCCATCGCCATGCACCTCCTCCGAGAGGGCCAATTCTCCGTCGCCTCAACATTTCTCCACGAAGCCCACGACCACCCTCCCCACCGCGAAGCCCACGCCGCCCCTTCCCATACCGACGAGGACGGCGATGACGACATGGACGATGACGAGGAAGAGGACGAGGACGAGGACGAGGATCTAGATGCCGACATGCACAGCCTCCACTCCGAGGACCTCCAGCACAAGTTCTCGGAGATGTATAGCATCCTCTCCCAGCTCAAGGATCGCAACCTTGTGGCCGCTATCGAGTGGGCCCGCCTCAACAGCGCCCAGCTCGACGCCAAGGGCAGCACCCTCGAGTTCGAGCTGAGCAAGCTTCAGTTTGTCTGGCTGTTCAAGGGCTCCAGTGTCAACGGGCTCCCCGATGATAACCGTAACGGCCAGCTCGGCGCCCTCACCTACGCCCGCGCCCACTTCGCCCGCTTCCAGGCCCGCCATCTGCGCGAGATCCAGCAACTTTGTGCCGCCATGGTCTACTCTCCTAACCTCACCGCCTCGCCGTACCGCCACATCTTCGAGATCGATTCGGCCTTTGAAGACGTCGCCATGTCGTTTACCCGCGAGTTCTGCTCCCTGCTTGGCCTCTCTGCCGAGTCACCCCTCTACATGGCCGTGACCGCA
The DNA here is from genome assembly GCA_020740775.1 of Ilyonectria destructans. Taxonomy (NCBI): domain Eukaryota; kingdom Fungi; phylum Ascomycota; class Sordariomycetes; order Hypocreales; family Nectriaceae; genus Ilyonectria; species Ilyonectria destructans. The sequence continues at coordinate 1,772,206 of JAHEWK010000011.1, forward strand.
GGCTCCATTGCCCTGCCCCGCCTCATCAAGTACACAACCTACATGCGTGAGAAGAAGACGGAGTGGACCACGGAAAACGAACTCGCCTTCGAAACTCCCCTGCCGGAGTCCATGATTTATCACCCCATATTCGTCTGCCCCGTCAGCAAGGAGCAGACGACCCAGGACAACCCAGCGATGATGCTATCTTGCGGCCACGTCATTTGCCGCGACTCCCTACACAACATCGCCAAGGCCGCTAGGTACAAGTGCCCCTACTGTCCCACCGAGGGCCACGTCAAGGATGCCATTAAGATCAAATTTTAGCCTTTGCCTGTCTATCTTCATTTTTTGTGTCCGCTCTAGGCTACCTCTCTGACCCTGTTTCGGTTATCTCAGGCTGCTTTTGTATTTGCACCATTCGGACCCGGCGTTGTTGGCTATACGGATCATGAGGCGGGCTATTGTTTTGTCTGGGGGTTCCTTTCTTTACTTGGGACGGAGAGTTGAGAGCGGGAGTCTGGTTTACTGTCACATTGGGATACACTATTTGGTATCTTGGAAGAAGGTGGGGTGCTTGATGAACCCTTGTCTTTTTTTCTTTAACATCGGGTCAGCTTTGGAATGTAGCACAGTTCAATTACTCTTCAACACCAAGTCTCTTGGCTTTGGCTCAAACAGACACATCTATCAAAGATGGCACGTTCAGCTCTAGGATTTCACATATTCGTCATTCAACTATCCACAACTAAGAAACAGTAGACTAAGTCCTTCTAGCTGGGCTCCCTATCGGTTCTAACACCTCCCAAGCTTCCATAACGAACAGGATCTCCTCTCGATTAGAGGGAGCAACCCACCATCCAACTACTCATCCCCAGAAAAAAAGTTGAACAAAAAAAACTCCTAGGTCGATCATTCAGAGGAATGACGGTGTCTTCAACGCCTGGTATGTGGCAAACTTCACAAAGGAGACATAAAATCAAATAAAAAAGAAAGAAACCCACGTCGGTGGGGGATATCGTTGGTTTGCCTTCTGCACACGCATCTTCCGTGTGGTCACCGTCCGATCCCGAGCCTGCCCTGTCTGACCGGTGCCTCGGAAGAAAATTTTAATTCCTTTCGTAAATTCGTTTCTTTGTACAATAATGTCGCCCGAGATCTTTGTGGTCGTCGGCAATCGCGATAGGACCAAACGACTTAGTCGATGGTCATGCGGCTAGGAATCTGGGGCTTGACATCTTGCAGGTTGATAGAGTTGAGGTCTGGCTTCTCAACGACCTTGGGCTTGGACTGTAGGTGAGGCTTCAGGCCCTTGTTGAAGTTGCCTATGCAGACGATGGCGTTGACAATGGTGAGGACGATGAGTAGGATGGTGATGACGGCAAAGGCAGTGAGCGACTTGCGGACGGCCTCGTAGGACGCTGTGAAATGAGGCTGATAGATTCGAACCAACTTGAAGATGAAGTAGGTGAGAGCGCCGAGGTACAGGATCATGACAACGCACATGCCGGCCTTGTTCTCCCTGCGGGTGAAGAAGGCAGCACCCAGGAGAATTCCGATGGTGATGGGGATCGTTACGATGGTTAAGGCAAATTCGGGATCATTCTTCTGGGCAACGACGACGACGAACTGGACGATGAAGCCGAGGAAGAAGAAGAAATCGAACTTCAAGAGAGCAATATAGATCTAAACGCTGTTAAAACCCAAACCACAACACTCAGATCCAAGAACAACATACCTGATAGTGGAGGAAGCGCTTCTTCATGCGGTAGTCGGCACCAATGGTCTTGAGGATGTCCCAGGCATATTCCTGGTAAATTTTCCACGAGATGAATGCCATGCAGACGGTGGCAAAGGCAATGATACAGGGGATGGCGATGAGATATGGTTTGACGTCAGCCCAGAGTACCGGGGCGGTGATTTTATCGGCGAGGGCGTCGTTGACCCTCAGAACCCGGATAGCCTCCTTAATTTGATCGACCTGGATGGTGGTGTAGACCATGAGGGCGAGGTTGGAGAAGCAGACTCCAATGACCTGAATGGTGTTCTTCTGACGGAGAGCATCCCAGACAATGATCAAGGTATACAGGAAACCGAAGATGAAGAGGGTCAAGAAGGTTGGGATAGTCTTGACCTGAGACTGAACCTTGGGCTTGCCAGCGTAATCGCCGAGATTGGTCTGGAATTTGGCAAATATGTATCTGATGCAAGTTAATGAGATGTTCGCGCGAAGCATTGTGATGAAGAGGGGCGACGTACGCTTCAAAGCAGATGCAGAGGATGGCCTGGAGGACAGAGACGGTCATCATGGCAGCGGGCCACTTGCTCTTGATGAAGCCCATGTTGCCATGAATAGTGCTCGGAGCGGGAGCGGACGAGGTGAGGCCTTCTCGATAGGCGTAGCCTTGGTTGTAGGCTGGATCGGGTGTGTGCGAGTTGTCGGGAAATGAGGGCTGAGGAACCGGGGGTTGATCGTATGTCGGCGAGAGGTCGCCGTCACCGTAGGACTGGTTGTAGCTGTGACCGCCATAGCCATATCCCGTGTCGGTGCCGAGCAGCGACTTGCGGGACTCTAGTCGTGTAGCCACGTTGGACATGTGTTGACTCCGACCGGGAGTCACGGACTGAATAGGAGAGGAGGATGGTGTTGTTGATGTTATCGTCGGGGGTTGATGAGAATGGCCAGGCAGGTTGTGGTTGTAAGGTGGAGTGGAATACGGGGACGCGTGTGTCGGTCGATGGGCGCTGGGGTCGGAGCTACACGCGATGTGTAGCAGGTCGAGCAGCGGAAGAAAACAACGGAGAGCTGAGTGTCGCGAAAAGGAGATGAAACGAGAGACGGCGACACAGTTATGGAGCGAGGTGTTTGTCGATGGAGTGCGCGACGGAGGCCGAGCAAGGTGGATGGAGCTGGTGGATGAAGGATGGAGAAAGAAGAAGGCTGGATGGATAAACCAGGGGTGAGGGAGAAAATATGGAGAGAAATGTCAGAGGCGAGGTTTTGGTTGAGCGCCGCTGAAACAGATTGGAACGAGAGGATCAGTTGGAGAAATGGCAGGATGGTGGTAGGGTGAGGCAGGGGTTATGAGCGTGTGGGTGGGTTGTGAGGACGGCTAGACAGGGGTGGGTGGGTGCCTTGATTCTCGGGGGAGAAAGAAAGCCCTGTAGGACCCGGCCAGGTTTAGTCGAGGACAGTGGAAAGCCTGGGCGGTGCGAGCGGGAACTTGGTGCAGGCAGCTTTTAGCGGAGGCTGGCCACTAAAAACCCGAAAGGTTCCAGCGGTCCTAGTGGGGGAAGACGAGTGTCAGGCTGTGGGTTGCTGTCTGAGACATGTTCCGGGGCTTGGAACTGTTCGGCACGGCAAGGGAGAGAGCAAAGCAAGTCCTCTGGGAAGAAAGCCAGATGCCTCCGTGTTCATTTGTAGTGCGGCTCGCTGAGAAGCGGAAGTAAACAAGTGCAGGGACACGAAGGACACGAATAAGAAAACCATCAGCATCCGCATGGACCCAGGCTTGGTGTTGTATATTTGGATGCGCCTCGCTAGAATGACCAGTGTACTTCGGAACTTACTCCCTACCATTGCAGGCGGTATGGTATGCATGGCTGCTTGGGACGGCCTCCCAGTGGGCGACGGTGCTGGCAACCTCCACAGGCACAAGCCACGGGGCAGCATTCAGCCTTGGGAGACGGAGAGGGCCGTCTAGCCAAAACCTTGGCTTGGGGTCCGCCTTCGTAAGTCGGTCTGACTGTGTGACTGTACGGAACATCTCACTCAGACATGCTGTAATTTAGGAGGACGGGTACAGTACGCAGTACACTCTCGGTGGCAGTAGGACCGGGAGGACTGACGGTTCCCAGGTACTTCATTCGACAGTTGGGTACCTACCTAGGTACCTTATCCATGGCGATCCCCTTGCTCGCCGAAGTAAGTGTTGTTTTTAGCAGGTCGCCGACGCTCCACACCGACGACTCCACAGCACGGGCCCTGTACGTGCGGCTGTGCAGGAGGACTCTATTCTTTTGGCACTTCGAGTCTTGCGTGAGGCTCAGCGCGAGTCATCTGCGTTAGTGCTCCACATGTGAAATGCACAAAACTCCTAACACCCGCGACCACCTACCAGTGGGGCTTGGAATGAGCCGTTGGGGCTCAGCGCTTCTGCACGCGTACAGCCACATTTCCCTTCGTCACATTGCCCGCTCTACCCACTCGAGCCCGCTCAAGCCCACTCAAGCCCACCCAAGCCCCACCTTTCCCATGATATTCTCATGACGGCATCTACCCAATCTCCAGCCTGCTGGATGGCGCTAGGGCCTTGGCTCTGTTGCATTACCGCAGAGCTAATCACGGCACATGGAGCGCTGCGGCGTTCATCTGGTTTCTTCGCATTAATTGCTCTGGACTCACAGCCTGGTCCACGGGAAACGGAGGGGATGCAAGGCGGGCTGCTCCCCGGAGCCTCTCGTTAAATGCCGAGGTGTGCATTCATGTCGGAGGCCGCCATCATCACTACCCAGCCTTTTTCAATTGCCCATGGGATATCCCGTCCATCTGCGGTCCTGTCGCCGGCTGGTTGACGGTAGATGGACAAGGCACACGCAGCTTTGGTTCTGGAGCGAACTGTACCGCCGCTACCCAACGTGGCGGTCGATAGCTCCAGAACCAGAGCCCTTTCACCCGCCCCCATGCGACCAAGAACACGCAGAGTGCGTCCCTAGACTCGCCCTCCATCAGCAGAAGCTTCCGCCAGTTGGCAGTCTCCCCAGTCCAGCCCGTGGGCTGCATGATGCCGGCAGCGAGGAAAATATTATTGGACGCCTGGTATCCTCAGTTGTGCAGAGTTGTGGCCCCCTCGTATCCCGAGATTTCAATACGGACCGCCCGACGCACCTTGCCGATTGCCTTCCTTGTCGGTGCAACGACGAAACCTGGAAGACACCAGATCGACACAACCTGGCAAGGGGAATAACTGCCCTTCTGCACAGTTTCTGTGCAATGCAACCCTCCGTACATAAATATAGCTGACCAAGTATCCTCGGGCCGGAGACTGAGCGTGAGGTACCGGCATGCACGTCAGCTCGGAACGGAGTACGGACAGGGCCTGCCATTCCTTCGCGAGGACGGGACGGATACTGCGTGCTGGTACTCTGCATTATGCACCCCAACGTCATCCGCAATCCCGTCATCAGGCTACACTGTCAATCACACATGAATCATACCGGTTTGGTCTTGTGTCGGTCAGGTGTGTGTTGTAGACCTCAAACGCCTGTACAATGCGTTCTGGCTGTTTTAGCTCACACTTGGCGGTAACTTCCTGTGGCATCTACTCGGTTAGACTCTTGTTACTATGCCACTGGCAAAGACACCGCCCCCAGTCTTCCATCTCTGAGACATGCTGTGTGTTGTTGCCATTCCATCTCGGTACCAGCTTCTGTCATGGATAACGCGCGTAAGCCGCGTTGGCCTTAGTAAAACCGCCCTATCGGGGAAGACTCACGCCAAACCTTTGGTAATCCAACAGAGCGGTTTCCTTTCCTTTTTCCAGCGGGAACCCCAAGTTCATGGGTTATTCCCTGATCCTTGACAAGATGTGCACGGATGCGCTGTCGTGGGTTTTGGATGGCGTATACCCCAAGCACCTTGTGCTGAATATGGCAAGGCATCGGGGCTTTTGTGGTCTCGCTCGGTACGAGTGGGGAAGACGCAACCGCTTTTTGAATACGAAGGTGAAGAAGGAGAAGTGCAATTGGTGCGTTCTGTGCTTCGTACTATGTAGATGTCTGCATTTGTAAGTCAGGCCACCGCAGCAATTAATAGAACCCATCATCTGTGTAGTCGTGGACCGATTGACCAGAAGAGGTGTACGTCGGATGCACTTCGCATCTCTGTCTGACGGCGCCCATTTGGTTGTACAGTGGGATGCACAAAGTTTGCACCCCATCTAAGTCACTCATATAACTATATTAGGGCACAGTTTATCGCTAATATATAAGGGGTTCAAGTAAGAGTTAGCGTAAAGTACTTCTATTTATCTTTATTATTTATTATTTTTTAAGATGCCTTATTCTCAAGCAGCAGGAGATACTTGTTTATTATGCTTCGTAAAGCTCTCACGGCACAAGCGTTCGGGGGTGCAAACTTTCTGCGTCCCACTGTATCCAAACTCCTCGAGATCATGATCCTGGCAAGGGGCGCCCTACGAAGATCCGAGTTGCTGCGGGAGGCTGGTGTCGGAGTGCGGCGGTCAAAGCGACAGCGCCAATATTGACCGAATCTAGTGTCGTGAAATATGTTGGGTTGGTTTACGGCGAAAATAACCTCTTTTGTAATATATCCAGGCAACCGTGCATCAACCATATCAGGTTCCTGCCGTTGGTGAAGGCGGTTTGCAGAATACGCGACTGGAGACCTGGAGGCCAAGATATTTGCCGGGCAGTGAGAGTAACGGCCAAGTGGGGATTACGAAATCGCTCTAATTTACATAAAATAAGATATGTCGTCTTAGGTGTATTATATTTTACATCGAAGAATCGTCGACACGATCAATGATGTCTTTCTAGATGTTTGCCTTACCAGCAGTCTCAGAACACTTCCATGTAGAGTGATCGAATTGCAAGTCACTGTAAGCCATTGTGTCTGAAAACACGCTATATTTATGATGCGCATAAGTTGTGTTCCCGTACAAACATACGAATCGTGTCATCCTCTTTCACGGAACGAAAGGCCCACTAACACGGAGCTGCGGAAATGGATTGTCCTTATAATTGATGGACGGATCGTGTACATCGAATGGGAGTCCCCAATCGTTGAACTTCCCTAATGTCAACTTATCCAGCGCTCGAACCCATGGGCGTTGGACGAGTCTTCTGATAGAGGCCAATGAGGTAGATTGTCCCCTGTCACCTTTGCACTTGTTCGCGACAGGGCTGTCGAGAGGAGTACGCATTACGGCCTAATATGCAATATCAACCCGAAAGGTTTATTATCATATATGGTAAATGATAGATAACACGGAATTGGCCAATTGCCGCTGGGGAAAATATGCGGTGACAGGAATATGGTGTGCCACCTGGATTGCACAATGGTGGTTGTGTGTGTCATTTGTTCTGCCGGCATCCAGATAATTGCACTTCACAACAGCCCCGCCTCACAAACCCCAAGTGATTGATTGGCAGCTGTCGTCACTACCGCATGGCTGTAATGCGGGCGCTTTCGAGGCGGCCTATCCAGTACTCGGCGTTGTGTCTATTGGATCTTATTGCCTGACGCCTTGAATTCTTGCAGACGAAAGGGTGGACTTGGTGTCGTATTTTCCTGGAAACATTGCCACGTATTTCGGTACCAGAGCTGGCCTTTCTGAAGGCTTTGGCTTATGCCGCAGGGTGCTGTCTCCGCGAACGATTGCGAGCATGTTGTAATCCGTAGAGTTACATTGTGCGTCCCCAACCCCTCAGTGTGCGCATCACCTGGTCATACCAGCATCACAGGGCCTCCATATGATATGTCGCAGCACAGGTGTATCTTCAATGAACCACAACCGTGGTGTGACCAAAACCCTTTAATTATATACCTTGATGACTCCCATACGCCCCCATTGCGGTTTTAAACCACCACTTGCCATATAGCTCTCATTCTTCAACCCCAGTGTACCAAGCCACTATGAGCCCCTCTGGCACAGTTGTGGACTGCGAAGATCTGATCAATGTCCTCGACAGTCTTGTGCGCTACGAATTTAAAATCAAGAATGCGAAGGATGATTGGAAGCGGTACATTGACGCGCTGCACAATATTATCCATGTTTGTCTGCTTTGACACCCCGGATCGCGCCACGCCTAACGAGATTACATAGATTCAAACGATTGTTAATGACATTTGCAAGCATCGATCTGGACAAAGTGATGTCATTATTATCGAAGTTGACGGTAAAAGGAGAGAACTGGTAGCAGTATGCAAGTCAAACCTCGACAAGCTCACCAAGGACGCTGAGGGAATTCTACAAACACTCCAGAAGGACGGCCATGACCCTCAAAGATCCAATGGGTGGTTGAGACTGGGCAACCGGAGACGTCGGGATCTCTTTCCCATTGACGCAGAGAAAATCCGAAATCTTTTTCAGGCCGTGGAGTACGCCAAGTCATCACTGCACCTTGCATTTGTCGTCACTGTTCTCTCCCGTACAGACTCTGGGTAGGAACCATCTCTCGCCTAGGAACTGGCTAAGCTAACTGATCAACCTTAGTCACACAAAGACTCAAAGAGCTATCCAAAGCCTCAGAGAAGAAGAGGTGCAGCCCGTCTTGAACAAGCTCAAGGAGTGCATCTCGACACAATCAAAAAAGGTCGACCAGGTCCCGAGGATCACCAAAAGGAAAAGAAAGCGTACGGCTAGCTACAGCGCCAGTACCTCCACGCATGAAGCATCCACCCACGCGTCACAACGTTCCAGGGAGACCAGACGACATAATCCAGTCCAACCAACGCAAAGAGCGCCGCATGGAGAGCCAGAGGAGAGTGTCTCGCCGAATTTTACGAGCCGAGAAGACAGTTCACGCCAACACAAGGAACCTGGAAGCTCCCGCCCTATGGCTTCTTCTGGCGCCCTTGCACAACATGAGGATTCTGAGACTGAAACAGATACCGCGAAAGATTCAGCTTTAAACACAGACAAACTCGATTCGCATTCTGCATCAGACCGCCGGGTGCAATTTGACCTCTCCGAGAGCCAAAGCAGCTCAAATGAATCCCACGACGGCCGCTCCGAGGTCGATTCTGACGCTACAGATAGGAACTACCTTGAACCAATCGAAATCTCAGATTGCCCAAGGGTCTATCTTGCTAAATCGTTTGACATCAAGCTTTGCAGGCTAGATACCAAGGGTAATGTGCAACTCTGCATTGATAGTCTTTCGGGCAATGATGCGGACCAGACCTTCAAACTCAAGGAGCTCTGCACAAATTTCCCATGTGATCATGCGACTATAGAAGGATTGGGCCGCAGAGAAATCCTGAAATACAAGAACGATAGGTTTCCCATCCGTCTCACGGGAGTCCGCAGTGGGAGAAGACGCAAATTCACGGGCATAAGAGGGTCGCAAAATCCTCTGGTATTCGGCAGATGCTCACGGGAGTGCAGTCACACCGCTTATAAAGGCCTCGGGGGGGAGTATTTGAGCTGCATGTCTGCAGTTCATTTCAGAGCTTCCATTTCACAATAAGATTGACTTGATGGATTGGGTACAGAGGTCTGAAGTGTAAGACCCGAAAGCAAGTGATTACAGGAATAGAGCATGCATGGCCGGGGCAAATTGCCAAAATATACGAATGAGTTTGTTATCTCATTTCCGTCTTGGTTTGCGATCCACTGAAATGACCCATATTCGTTCAATAGAAGTAGAGTTGTAATCAATTGGCTTGTCCAACAGCCGCATGGTAACTCTCCCGAATTTGCATCGGCTTCTGCACCTGCATCGTCTCTGGAAATCTATTCCTCCACCCTTCATCGGATGCCGGGTAGCAACGAAGCTGGTAACATTGTCCCACCCGTCAGGCCTATGGCATCCTATTATCACGTCCTGGGGGGGTCAAAGTTAAACACATCCACAAGGGAGCCCTGCCGTCTCCGCACAACGTAGGAGTCGCCGCGGACGCGTGCGACTTGCGGCCGCTTCCAGACACTCCACGACGCAAATTCGCGATGCTCAGCAGGTGTTGCGCATTATATTGCAGTTTTCAGGTAGATCCCGCCAAGCTGTGGATCGTATGGCCCGCTCCTATCTGAAGGGAATGTTGGCCATATAGACAACGTAAGGGGGCGCCTGCACCAATGGCCACCACGGCAACCACCCTTTTCACCTCTACATAAGCCAACATCGCCAATTTAAGTCCGTCTGACTTCCAATTTGAGTCCTGGCATATTTACATATGATTCTCATAGTATCTCAATTTCCAGCTTGATCCCGTGTTGCTGCGGCTCGTACTGCCTTACTGATATATCTGTCACACACTTGAGAGAACCCACGAGCCTCGCTAGATGACTCTTGCAGTGACCACAGCGGAAATCGCATTTCATCAGTGTGCTAGCAATCGTACGACTGAAAGCGCCTCTGAGCTTAATATTGTACTGAATCCCCTGTAGTTTATAGATGCTCATAATTGCTTTTGAACATTACCCATTAATTGACATTACCTGATTTATAGCCGTGTCCTATGAATACAATCCCTGAGTTCACCGGAGACTCCCAATTAATGACCGCCTATACATTTTCAAGAACAACACCCACCTCCCCAATGGCCTCAATTTCATCACGAGACAATTCATCCTTTTCAGTCTCGACTTCATCCATCCTGTCCCACCAGTAGCCAAAGAAGAAATCATCAAATGGCTGGTTCAGCTCATCAAACTTGGCATCAAATTCCTCAACCAACTCATCTAAACGTGCCGCCGAGTATCGGTCCTCTTCTTGGATCTCTGTAATTTCCCTTGGGTCCATGATATTTACCACCTGGTATGTTCCATGAAGAATCGCTCGAGTCGGGATTTCCAGGGATTCTAAGGTTAAGGAGTCGTATGTACAACATGTGTGCTTCATACCAAGGCGAGTAAAGGTGCTTACACGAATTACGTCCATGACAACTCCAGCTGACACTTTGCTTGACGATAAGATGAGTTGGATTAGTTTAATTGCAGGACGCAAACGCCAATTGATCAACGAGGGTCGGTTGGCTTTGACCATGTGACTCCATGCTAAGTTCTGCCACGCACCTCGGGCGAAGAGCGAAGCAGGTGAACATCTCCCGCGCCCACAGTAACAGCTGCAAGGGCAGGTGGTGGCGTCCTTGAGAGTGCTACACAACTGTGCGAGGTGAGATTCGCTCTTGCTCGTGAGATTTGACAGCCAGGCTCCGCGTCCCATCTCGTAGGCGATGCGGTGGATAGTCTTGTGAGGTTCACCCCCACGTTCCGACGAAGTCGCTGGGCAGGTGACGAGAGGTATCGGACTGTAGACGTCTGCACCGTGGTCTATGAACCACTTCACCAAGTCTAGAAGTCCTTCCAGGCCACGGCGGTCGGGGAGCACTCGGAGATGCACCGTCATCAAGGGCGAAAAGCCATGAAACAAAATGTTAGCGTTGGTAAATCCGGCCTTGAACAGTGCCCCGGCTAAATTGGCGCTCATGTTTGGTGAATGGTATATTGAACCGGGCTCTATCATATCGTGATGCCAGTGAATCGGGATCCGGTACTTCTGCAGAGCTTCAACGATTTCAAAAGCCTCTTCTTGGAGCAGATGCTGGCCATGTAGATGGAGTCGCAATGCTTCATCACCTGAAAGCCATTTGTGGGCGAATAAGGCGAGCTCCGCTCTGCGATTTGCCAAGATCTGGCTTAGAAGGTTAATTACTTCATCCGACTGTGCGGTGAAAGGACCCAATAGAGGACACCATTCCATGCTTCCAGTTTCTTCGAGATCAATAGTAGCATTTGCGGCGAGAAGTAGTTGAACGGACTCAGCTTGCCCCAAATTAATAGCGTACTCAAGTGGGGTTGAACCCCAATAATCCTCGGCCTCAATGATATTCTGGGCAGCGTCTCCCCCTAATTCGAGAAGGACTTCGACTCCCCTCGGCCAAGGAGCTGCAAGGTGAAGAGGTGTTTCTCCGCCCATGCCTTTTTCGAGAATAGGCAAGGTTGATGTGCGCAGCAATCGCCGCACATCCGGCTCGGACTCCTGGAGTAATGCATAGGATAAAGGACCATATTCTAAGGCTTTGAAGATATTAGCGGATGACATGCTTAGGGAGACCAGAAATAACCCACGACAGGGTAGTCCCAAAGTTGTTCTTCGATGCAATGGGAGATAGAACAAACCGCCCAGCCCAGACAGGGTATCGTTGTAGTAGTTGTTGTCGTTGTTGACTGGAAGCTCGGCACCACACTCTACTAGTCCTCTACATATAACTTCTAGAGATACAAGGCTCGGCTTTCGACCGCCTATGTACAAATAGTACTTCAAGCATAGAATCTCATTTAGTGGTGTCCTAGGTAGGTCGTTTCGTTAGACACTCTAACACGTAATCGTTGACACTATGTCACAATGCAGCACTTACGAAAGCCAGTCTCCGACATCGTTGACTGGGACACCCATGCCGATGAGCTCTTTTAAGAATTGAAAAAATACTGCTGCCCGTTCCCTTGTTATAGCCCGTTCCCCTGATATAGCCCGGCATACTTGGGGGCTGGCCACCTGCGTTTCCATTCAGCTTTGTCTATGCGGGATGGGGGTTCCTGGCCACACACATGAAGTAAGTTTTGGCCGGACGGGGTAACATCTGTAGGCCAAGCTCTGCCGTCCAAGAAGCATTGTCGCACATTGATGAGGCAAGATTTCAGGTCGTTTCTCAATTCCTCCATTGTCACTGCCTGGTGAAGCCTTTTACTACAGCGTGTCACAAGTTCAAATGCTGGAGACGATTGGCAAGTTGCTCGGACTGTGAAGTTAGGGTAAACCTCAAAATCTCGCGGGAACGACTGCTGGGGAAACTGCAGCATGATCTTGTACGTGAAAATGTAGTTGTAGACCTTGATTTTCCCCGCAAGGGTTTGTCTTGTTTTATTCCGAAACGAATAGACGCAGGTTTTCGTATGAGTTTTGGCGCTTCCAGCAGCACAACAGTATTCAAAGTCAGGCAGTAGACTTTGAGAAGAACAATTCGTCTTCCTCTCAGGTGGAGCGTAAACCCCTCCACGAAAAGCCGGACCAAGTATTTCTGAGGGGTTTCCTTGTGCTAGTGGATGCCGAAGGCGGTGTGGAGCTTCGAAGCCGACTTGATTCAAACTAATATGCTCGGATTCGATGTCCTGGTTGGGTTCTATTGTTTGATTACTTTGTAATGATGTCCTGATTGACTTCTCGAGTTGTCGGAGCTGTTTCTGAAGAGATTCTTCCAACTGTGTTATTCTTAGATCTACGCTCTGTGTCACGATAGGCGCCACATCAGAGACCTGATTAGATAGACACCTCCCTTGGGTGGAAATCGCTAAGGCGATTTTGTTGGTCTCCGAGAGAGTATCACGGCGTAGGCTGCTGGTTAGGTCACTAGAGGAGTTAGTTCTTATCGTGCTTTCGGTTCGCTCATACCCACTAGTTCATCAAGATGATGTAGCCGGACAAGGCAAAGTGAAACTCATGCATCTGCTGCTTGAAAGACTGAAATACGTCCCTTTGGAAAGGGTACTGAAGCTTTCGAACCACAGACTTCCCGTGACTCTTCAGGCTCGAAACGGGAGGCTGCTGAGGGTACTGATCGTTGAACGAGTCGAACTCTTGTAAGCACATATTGCAGGCACCCAGGCACTCGTCGATTGCGGATTTCAGAGTTGGGTCTGGAGCCGCTCCTCTTCGCTGGCGTTGTTCAAGTAGAAGGAGGAATGTGCGAAGCTGCTTAGCGTGCTGACCAAGAACAAGGAGGTCACCACTTCGCTTGCGATAGTTTTGACAGTATGTCAGAATCCCATCGCAGATGGTAATGCCGAGGGAGACTATGCCAGCAGCGCCGGTGACGGCAGTAAAGGGATCCATCTCGTCGGGAGGGTGAGGAAGTTGGAAGAAGAATGAATACTTGCTGGACGAGACAGAACAAAACCAGGCTGGGATGACTCGGTTTTGGGCAGCGAAGGAACCAGGCTGCGTGCGGCTGTGCTCATGCAAGGCAGGTTCCACAACATGGTACGCTGAGCGGCAGACCTATCAAAGATGGGGATACAGGGCGGCCTGATGCGGACTTTCACAAGATTCTGCCTCGCGCCAACGGAGTTACATGACAATGGCAAGCGCTTTTAAGCTGGGCACGCAGATACAATAAAAAATGGACGGATGATGATTCCAGACAGAACAGAGGCCTAGGCGACCTAGACCAACCTAGACCGACCGACCCGGTCTAAGTCTGTCGGTTTGTTAGCCACACTGCTCCTGCCAGATTGTCTCCCCTACTATCGAATGTGGGGACACATTCAACAGCTGAAGCGAGATGCAGAGTTCTGTCGGCTCGTGTTAGCGGCAACAACTCTAGCATATCGTCCGCTTCATCTCCTCGAGTTGGGTGCTTTGTCAGATCTGCCAGAATAGATATCAGGCAAAACTCAATCTCTTAAATAAAAAAAATAAAAAAAAAGGTGGAATTGTGTGGTTCATTTCTCACTATTCAGGATGGTTACCAAGAGGTCAGGGTGCCCTAGTACACACATACCCAGAGGGGGGGATTAGAAGCTCAACAGTAAAAAAAAAACACCAACAATAGTATCAACAATACAAACCATATACCCAGTCCATTTAAAGGTCAACAGTTACTCAAACAGACTAAGGTTTCTAGTCCAACTGGTTACCTTTTCTGATACCTCAATAAGCTGCAGGAACAGCTGCATCTTGAAAAAGCTAGATCTGCTGGAAAATTCAGGATGGTTACATCTACATCATTCATCAATCTGCGAAAGATTACCTGATCAAGAATGCAGCCGCCAAGATCCCTCCGAGCGAGCCCGCAGAAGTCCATCACAGTATCTTCTCGGGATCGCGCCAGGCCATGTCCACTCTACGACGTGATATGTACGACTTACACCATCCCGGCGCCTCTATCGACGACGTGCACCAGCCTAAATCGGATCCATTAGCCCCGACACAGTACTCATGTTTCTACTGGGTTGACCACCTAAAAGTTGCTATATCGCACGGAACTTCCAGGCACATCGACGACAGCCAGTACGTCGTATTGGCATCATACGACGAGACAGTTAAGATTTGGGATGCTACAACAGGCAATTGCCAGGTAACGCTCAAGGGCCATAGCAATTCGGTTCGATCAGTAGCCTTCTCGCCTAACGGCCAGTGTGTTGCATCGGCGTCAGATGATAGAACGGTTAAGATATAGGATGCCACAATAGGCCACTGCCAGGCGACGCTCGATGTAGGTAGGGTCCCCAAGACTATCCGTTTCGACGAGACCGGCGCTCGTCTTCTTACGGATGCTGACAACTTCGACCTGAGCGTGCCCTTGCCTTCGCCCTCGCCACCCGCTACCCGCTGCACTGCTTGCAACCATTCCCTTGCATCACCGGCGTCAACGTCAAGGCTATGGAATCAGTGCCGATAGCGTTTGGATTACGAATTAAGGTCGGAACCTGCTCTGGCTCCCGTCAGAGTATCGTCTAGTGATGTCAGCGATTGTGGCATTAACTGTCGCTCTCGGCTGCAATATGGGATTACTCTCTATCTCGGTAATCTTGCTCGAAGTGCGTGTCGGGGGTTGATATTGCAGGAGAAGTGAAAGCCTCCTCTCCGAAATACGCGAGTCGAAAGACATTTCCGCCGCCCTCGGACGCTGCGCCGATAAGGCAGGGCGGTTCAAATTCCTTAAATCGGCGGGATTCGAGGTATGAGCGAGAGAGCCTCTTCACTTCAATACGGATGTCCTATGCCATGTCGTGTCAGTAAGTATCCAAGATATAGTCTATCACTAATACTGACGTACCGCAATGGCTTGCTGAATAGGAGTGCGCTTGTGCATGGCAATGTTATCAAGATGAGTGAGCATGCTTGCGGCTGGCGCCGTAGTCTCGGCAGCGGCCTTAGCAACCTTCCCGGTGTCAACATCTCCCACTTGGGCACTCTCGTCGCTAAAATTGACGATGGGCTGGCTTGCAGCCTCAAAGGTCATGCCAAGCATGGTGGGAGCTGGCGCGAGCACGAAGCACTTTGTGATGTGAAGCTCGAGTCCCGAGACTCTGCAGCTCTTGACGGGTTCGGGAGGTTGCTTCACCTTGGCTTCAACCGCAACGAAGCTCTCGGGGTTAATGCTAGTTACCCATATAACCATACGTCGACTGACAACGGGCTCCTCCTCAGAGGTCATAATGACGCCCTGGATGTCCAAGTTTCCCCCCTTGCGGAGCTCAACAAAGCCCATCTTGGCACCCTGTACGCGAGAGTTTTGAAGCCATGCACGCACGACGACCGTCTTGCCATAAGCAGTCACCAATTATAGTGGTGCACTACGTTTTTGGCCTGACGGTGTAATCTAATAGTACCCTAGGTTAGTAGACAATGGTCTGATCGGTACCTCGCTTCTCAGAAATAGCAGGTGATTGTAAGAGCTTGGAAATCAGTGTTCGGACGGCGCGCATTCATACGAGTCCAGCTCCATTTAATTGGTATGACTATTCCAAGGGGAATATACGATAGGCAGCATACCATATTCCCCCCTCCTAAGAATAATGCCCCTTGTTTAGGTTACTGGCTTAGCCATACAGCAGACCCGGTCCCTGACGCAACAATGTTCCGGATCAGGTTGCAGCATCGCGCTTCATAGCCTCCTGAATCCAAGCCGACCGCTCCCTCCCAATCTTCTTCAGTTCCTCATCCGGCAGCTCATTAAGCTGAAGGTAAACATGAGGCTGCGGCACATTCCGACCCTTCTCGAACCCAGGACGCGCTAGGAGCCTGTACATCCACTCTTTGACGTGAGGGAACTCGTCGATTTGGGATAAACCACTGTACTCTGCAAGCGCTCTCACTTAGTCTCTTATCCACGGAACGGTTTTGGGACATTCCTCTTACTGTACGCGGTGGTCCATGGCCAGATGGCAATGTCGGCGATGGTGAGATGGTCACCAACAAGGTATCCTGAAGGATTCTTGGTGAGTGCCTTGTCCATGGTGCGATAGAGGCGGCGTGTTTCGTTAACGTAGCGATTCAGGGCGTATGGATAGTCGCCGAATGCGGACACTGTTGTCATCTCAGGTCAGAGCGCTTTTGATTTCCATCGCCAGGCCAGTGTTGGGGATCCGTAGCACAGCAGTTCAAAACATACTCTCAAAGTGGTTTGCCTGTCCCTGCATAGGCCCAAGGCCGCTCACCTGCCAAAAGAGCTATTCATGTCCCCTGTCAGAGGTCGTCCCTTCTTCAAAGAGGATAATGGTAAGTGTATGGCAGATTTACCCAGTTCGTCATCTCCCAATGCTCTTTAGTGCCACGGGGATACGAGATCTTATGGTCCTTGTCGTACCGGTCCACGAGATACTGCAAGATAGCACCACTTTCCCAAATCTTGAGCTCTTGGCCGTTCTCGTCCTTGTCGACGATGGCTGGGATGCGACCGTTGGGGTTGATGTCAAGGTACCACTGCTCTTTCTGCTCATGCTCAAAGAGCTTGATTGCGCGTACCTACATACGGACTGTGTCAGGGTTTCCCAAACAAAGGAACGAGAGTTTGACGATCTTGGGCGATGATGGAATCGTACGTTGTACTTCAAGCCCAGTTCTTCCAGCGCGATGGAAATCTTGAGTGGATTGGGAGTGCCCTCGCAGTAGAGCGTGATTTTCTCCTCTGTGGTCATGATGGGCGCAGGTGAGTTAGGCTTGTTGGTGCAATGGAAACAACAGAGTTAAAGCTGTCGAGACGTTCAAAGTCGTGCGGAAGCCAATAGTGAGGTCGCAAGGCGTGATGAATCTGCTTTTCAAGTCTCGATCGTTCTTATTAACGACGGGTTCTTGCTTCATATTTATACGCATTTCGTTCCCTTATCATCATGACAAACTTGCAAGCAGAACAACGTTTCGACTGGAGGTTACGATTCCTTTTGCCCCGGCTGCCCCTAGAGTGAAGCGATCGCAAGTCGCTCAAGTTTTGACCTTGCCTTAACAGGGTCGTGGTGTATCCAAAGCAGCTTAGGCAAACACGAGTGAGTCCTTTGCATCCCTGTCGATGCATTCACTTGAGCCAATCGGAATGCCTACGACCAGACTGACATCTCGTTGGCCAAGTCGCCGAAAATGGTCAATGGTGTATCGAAAATGGTCAATGGTGCATCGAAAATGGGCAATGGATCGAAAATAGCAAAGATCGAGGAACCATAGTGCAGCGAGTGGTCAGGATAACCGGATTCCAAGCGTATCGGTATGATTACCAATCATCTGCTTGCGCTGTTGATTTGAAATCACCTATCTATCCAGCTGCGGGAAGCCCACTGTTGTCTTGAGTGATTGTCAGGCACTGTCGATTGTTCCTGAGCCGATTCTTCATACGGCCGTGGCTAGTAACGGAATTCCGATGACGTCTAACGAACGCCCGCCCTTCACTCAAACATCACGAGTAATCCGTTCTCCATCTATCGCCCAGAAACATTCGACAACGGTTGATGATGATACCCCCAAAGAAGAAACGCCTCCTCTTCTTGCATGCTGATAATCCTACTCAACGTCGCACCCGCAGCCAGTCGCTCGACTCCGAGGTGCGTCGCCATCTCATGGTCGATATTGGAAGGTCCCGAAGGAAACCATCAAAAGCCTCTCCATTCGTGACTTTAGTATGGCATGCGGAAACGTCAAGGGCGCAATCGAACACCGGCCAAGGTGAAGATTCGACGAGTCGAGAGATCCGAGATGACTATGCACAAGCTCCAGCGAAAGATTTAGTCGCACCATATGCGACGCCGCCCATTTTACATACATTATCCGTCTTCGAGAAGGAATGGGGAGAGGATTGGTTCTCAGCATACGGATTCACTCTAATCATGGTCGCAGGAAAGAACGCAATGAGCTCCAGTAAGAACCCCCCCAAGTCTTCCGTGAACTCGATTCTCACCATTTGCTAAAACTCAAGGACACAGCTCGTTCTACAAACACCTTCTGGTTCCCCTTCGCCTTTAGAAAATCCGCCTTTCTTCACCACTACCAACAGATTTTCACTTCACCTAACGTCCTTATCCCATTATACCGGAGATCCGCCAGAGAGCTCAGATCTCTGGCGTTGGAACGCTCTCTAGTGACGATTCAGTGTGTTGAATCTAGGCTTGCCAGCTCCGATATGAGCAGCGCGACGTCCGAGAGTGTAATAAATGCGGTGCTGGCAATGGTTTGCTACAATGTAAGTTCTAGGTATGGCGAGCGTGGGCTTGAGCGTGCGGCTGAAGTTTTGAGTCAAGTTTACAAGCTTGGATTTTGACCAGGCGATGATCCACGTCAAGGGTATGTGGATGGTGATTGCGGCAAGAGGTGGCATCTCTACCTTGGAGGCCAACCAGGACCTGATGCTCATGATTTCATGGTATGGCTCGCAACACGAAATCTGTATTTAATGGTGGAATTTTTACACGACTACTAACAAATCACTTCAGGGTGGACATTACGGCAGCATTGCTCCACGACACAAAACCACTGTTCCCATTATCCAAGGCCATGGGCAGTGCCAGCATATCTCGCCCGGGCTTAGAGATGCTGCCCGGTCCACTACCCGGCGTCATCATCAACGAGAACAAGCCGGATACGCGGTTCATGAGCGTCATGTCCTGCATAGGCGATCTGAACGAGATTGCCGCACTGCTCCAGTTCGAGCTGGCGACCAAAGGTGATGCGATCTGGGATGATGAAGAGCAGATGGGTTTTCTCATCAACCCAGTGACTCACCACTTGCTCGATCAACAACCAACAAGATCATCAGAGCCAATGACGCATTGTGACGTTATTTCGGAGGCGCTTCGGCTCGGTGCCATCATCTGGATCATACGAGTGAAGCGAATATGTCGCTCCTATCCCGGAACCGCTGAAGCACGTATCTCAACGTTGCTAAAGATGCTGTCGGGCGAGCTCAACACGGAATATGTCTGGAACAGTCCTGACCTATGGCTTGTCCGACTTTGGCTGCTCGTTCTCTGCAGCATTAGTGAACCTAGTGAGGAAGACCTCGCGACCGCGATGAGGATGATAGCCAGCGAAATGAGAGAGCCGAGGGCGGTATCGTGGGATGAAATCATGTCAGGTATCCGCCAGATGCCCTGGGTGGACATTTTCGAGCCTCCGTGTGCTGAACTTGGGCAGCGGCTTCTGAAGGATTACCTGGGAACATCAATACAGTGCGCCGCCAACGACGCTCTGGGACTACCTTTTGTGTATTGTTGAAGGAATTGAATGTGGATATTCTCGAAGTTGAGAGGTTTGTTAGACCGGTCTTCGAGTATGTATTTCTCACCTAAAGTACCAGCAGCCGCGGTTACTCAGGCCGTAGAAGAGCTCCACGTGACTCTCGTAGGAACAGTATTCCTGGCGCTCGAATTGCATTCCAGCACCAAGCTGCTTTTAGGATCGCACAAGTCCACGCCACTCGGCAGAAGAATGCGTCATGATTCGCTGACCAGAAAATTGGCGGGGGACTGCATATTTCGGCCAGACAAACGGCAATGTAAGTCGCCGGCAGTTGGAAGCTGAAACGACTCCAAACCCCTCCTCTACATAGTACAAGTACATACGCCGATTGATGCCTAAAACTCCAGTCTCCATCACACGCATGCGCCAGATCCCGACTAGCTTGAGTCCTTGCTATCATACCGTTACAGATTAATCCCTACTTATTTGTTTCCAAAACATATCACATCTCCCTAGCGACATCTCTATTTCGCGAGAGCAATGTCTCTACTGGACGAGGAGCAATCGGAGGCCCCGCCTTCCAAGCACTTGGAGGATATACCCTCCGGACCCGCCTCACCTCCGAGCGAGTCTCCGCCTCGGCCCATGGTTATAGACAGCGGCGGCGATCTGGTCCTACGTGTTGGCGCCGAGGCCGACGAGTGCGAGCAAGAATACTTTGTATGTTCCAACACTCTGCGGCGATCTTCTCCGGTATGGAAGAGCATGTTGTATGGCGGCTTCAAGGAAGCGAGACCCGCCGAAGGCTCCTGGGTCGTATCGCTCCCGGACGATCAAGCAGCCCCGATGCTTGTGATTCTGAACATCATCCACACGAGATTTATACTTGTTCCCAGAGAGCCGCCGCTGTCAGAGATCTATCACATCTTGACGCTGGCTCACAAGTATGACATGACGGAAATTGTGCAGCCCTGGGCCGATTGTTGGATGGAGGTTGCGGACAACGCCCAAGAAAAAGAGGATGGATGTAGCCTTGCCATGTTGACATATGTGGCATGGGAAATGGGAAACGAGGACCTCTTTACCACAATGGTCAACAAATTGTTGCTTGGGAGCTCTGTCGATGACCAGGGTCGCCTAACCACGCCCGATGGCATTTGCCTCGAAAACTACGACTACCTGGGCCCGCCGGATCTGCTTGGTATGTTGATCTAGTGACTGTTCGATCTACACTAATTGTGGTTGTAGAGATGATAAGTGAATTCCGAAAGTCCGACCTCATCCAACCCATCCTGGACGTGGTCCACGCTCTCATCAAGGACCTGCTTGGGTTTCAAGTCTGCTGCAAGAAGGAGTCACAAAAGTGCGACTACTCTATCTTGGGGAGCGTCTGGTACGGAATGACAAAATTTAGAGGCTCTGTCATGCCCGAGTCAGCGGATGAGATACTGGAGAGCGTCACAGACCTGGCTTCGTCGGTCAGCCAGGTCAGCTCCTACATGTCCTGTCTCGACAACCACCCCAAATGCAACCCCCGCGAGAAGATAGACAAGATTGTCAGAAAGACGGTGAGACAAAGAAAGGTCATCCTGGGTCCTAGTCACATAGAGTATATGCGGAAACAGCGTCACAAGACTGGAATAGCTGGGCCTTACGTGTGGGACCCTTGCTGGGCAAAAGGCGAGGAGTAAGAATAATTGGCTTTGGTATAGCGAACAACATGTGATTTAACACGTTTCTATGCGAACGAGTTCGTAAGAGCCCATCATATGCTGGTAAGCCGCCTTCCTCTAACGCCTGTGAACCTCATTCCCGCCGACACCTTGCAACTCAGAAATTAAACAAGACAAATCAACCGACCTATTTACAAAAAGTCTAGATCCCAACACGAGCCCCAGCCATAGCCCAGTACCGCCTCATCGTTCACTACACCGCCGACATCTGTGTCGCCGAAGAAGAGCGGGTTTGGAGTCGGCTGCTGTGCCCCCAGATTAATGTGGTTGCCCACCCGCTCGTCTCCATTTCGCTCCGGTGGGTATAAGACGAACTGGAAACATGTCGCCTTGCCTAGCATCTGCTGCACCAGCGCGCTAAACCGAGAAATGCACGGTTTCATCAGCTCTTCGGTGCTCTGCTTTCCAGACGACGCTCCTCCGTGAGCCAGGCTGTTGGTCAGGGGGAACACTCCCTGATTGCCAAAGAATGCCGTCATGCCGCCCGCGATGATGCCAGCAAACTGCTGGAGGATCGCCGCCGCCTGATGGGCGATGACCCAGCCCTTAGGAAATGCCTCGAGAACTACGATGAGCTCGGTCACTTCATCCCTGGCAGCAAAAGGGGCGGCCGTCTGACCTTCCCACTCCGCTGTGCTGCTCGTCGCCGCGAAGTCGTGCATCAGCAGCAGACACACAGGGAGAAGCCGGCAAAGCGTCACGCGGTTGAGGGGCAGCTGTCGCTGCTGGAGGAGCACGGAGATGGCCTGAAGTTGCTTTCTTGCAAATTCTAGCAGCTCCCGCCGCGTGACAGCTGCGGCGGTGCTGTTGAAGTGGTTGGGATAGTACGCAATCACTAGCAAATGATAGTATTGTGAACTTAGCCAGGTGATGCTACTGTGAATGGGCACGTTGTCCGCGTCCATGGGCGACATGAGACAGCCGTTGCTGTACCAGTCCTCGATTTCAGCCCGGAGACTGCTCAGCACCGCTCGCCGATCTGCCGGCGCCAGCGCCACGGCGTCGGCCTGCTTGCGGAGGTGGACGCCCTGGAGGATGCGATCTTCGAGCTGCCGGAGTTGGATGATATGTCGACTGGTTTGCAAGTTGCGAGCGTACACAGCCCGCTCCGAGCTTGCAAACTCCTCGACGGTCAGACCTGGCAGTGGCACGCTGGCGTTCTCGTCGGTGAGTGCCACGGGGAGGCCCTGGGACCCGGCCATCATGCGGTCCAGGACAAAGATGCTCCAGTACAAGCGGTGCCGCAGCTCCTTATCGCCAGCTGGTAGGGCCTGCTCGTCGGGCAACGGCCGTGTTAGACCAATGACCATGGCCTGGCGGGCTGCGATGCCGACGATAGAATATGCTGGGATGGCCGCTGGGTCAAAGAGAGAGTAGAGGCCCAGTAGCACGAGGATCTGGACCGACTCTATGCCCTCGTGGCACAAACACTCCTGGATGATGTTAGGGTAGGCTACGTTAAACCGCTCTCCCGTCCCGCGAGGGACTTGGCCAGCTCGTTCCAACGTGGTGCACCCAATGGCCATGACAAGATACAACAGAGTTGCCGAAGGATCTCGATTTACTTGCGATATGTCTCCCAACGACTCCAAGTCGCGGCGGACCTTGGCCTGGTCCACAAAGGGATATGCCCGGTTGACATGGCGGAAGTAGGCGTCGACGAAGCGGCTTGCGGGGATATCAGGGGGGAGGGCTTGGTGCGTAACCAGGCGCCGCTTGTTCAACCCATCCGTAGAGCTCTGATATGAGACGTGGCTGCTGGTGGCTCCAACACTGCCTGGATCGTTGTCCTCGATGCGCCCATCGATGCTCTGTTGGTCAACCATGAGCTGATCACGCCCGCCAATGAAAGTGACAGGTCCCGCAACATCACGAGCCGTATTCAATTCCAACGGAGGCGTCACCGGCACAGGGACCCGTGATAAAGGAGACGATCCCGTGGCCGAGTGCGCGGGATCCTGTCCGCCGTGGAGCCCAGAGCCCAGGATCGCCGTCAAGTCGGCTCCGGTCTCGACGGCATTGACGCCGCTGGACCGTCCCGGCACGAGCACATTCTCGTCAATGTACCGGGTAAGCCATTGGACACGCGCCCGCAGCTGGTGGGCCTGAGCCTCAGCGCTGGCCACGGGGTTTGAGTAGGAGCAGCGCTGGCCGGCTCCGGCGCATAGCGAGCAGACGGGATAGGTGCGACTACACTTCTTCTTGAAGCTGCGGCAACGGTCACACGCCGGGGGTACAGGCTTAACCTCCCTAGAACCGGTGCCCCTTTGAGGAGTTGATAGTGGTTGCTGCCGCTGCTGAAGTGACGATTGCTGCTGCAGGTCAGGAGACCGGCCGCTGGGAGGTGAAGCGGAGCGGGCCCGACCGGCATGCCGTGGAGATGGAGACACCCTCCGTAGACGGAAGCGGTGGATCGAGGCCTTCATCTCGGATGCCATTTTGGGCCACCAGAGAGACCTCGCCGGGGCTCTCTCACGGGGCCTCTCTCACCAGGCCTTTCTCACGGGGCCCAGCAGGCGGGATAGGGCAGTTCAAGTGGGGGTTGAGAAGACTCGGCCATACAGAGCGAGATAGGACAATTGCTCGGCGATGCATGCGTCAGAGGGAAGAAAAAAAGCAAGCAGAACGGCGGGAACGGCAGAGCCACTACGGTAGGCACAGGACTTAGTTGCCTCCAAAGTTGGACCAGAAGGCGGCTCCGCGATGCCATGTCTCGCAGAGTGGATCAGATTGCGTGCTTCGCAACATGGCTCGCGGGTGCGTATCAACATGCGGGTGCGAAGCGACACCTTTTGTCAGCATTTTAACGGACCATGTCGCTGTAACCTTGGCAGCCCGCGTTAGTGAGTCAGTCTAGACGTCGGTGACATGCTGGATTGTCCTTGTTTCTGCGACTTCCTTATCAACGCTCGGTCGAGAAGTGCTCGTGATGCTCGTGCAGTGCAGTCTGGAGATGGCCTCCAAGCAGAGCCAAGAAGACAATCAAATGGAGCTGCTCGAATCGAGCAATTATCACGTCAGTCGGCCGAGCTCCGATAGCCCCGGAGTCGGAGTCGGAGTCGGCCTCCGCGCGACCCGATATTACCGAACTCGGAGACACGGCCTCATGCCCAATCAGCCCATGTCGGTTCATAGAGTGCGCCGCGTTAAGACAACGACCGCTCATGAGGCTATTTTGCGGAATCCATCGGGGCACTCTGACATGGTCCTCGATGCACAGGTGTCTTTCTTTTTCCTTTAAGTATTTAGCGTACTGTAGTAGGAACCCTTGAATCCCTTCTCTTGCATGTATGTGCTGTGCTCGCTTCTGTTTCCCCTCAAATTGCGCAATCGGGATCCAGCACCTACGCACCAACCTGCCCAATCACTTATAACCGAAACCTATCTCGAACCCTTCTTACATACCCAAACCTCCAATGGCGCTGGCAGATAAGCTCAACGTTGCGCGTATCGCCATTATCGGCGCCGGCCCCAGTGGCTTAGCCGCCGCAAAGCAAGTGGCCCAGGGCCTATGATTGCGAGCCTCAGCTAACAGGCTGCCCATGTAGATACTTCTTGGCGGAGAAAAAGTTCTCCAAGATCCAACTCTTTGAGCAGCGGGCCACGCCAGGAGGTGTATGGAACTACACCCCCCTCGCACGGGAGCAGGGCTTTACTGTGCCTCGGACGCAGCCCAGCTCCCTCCCAGACCAGGTCATTCGGCCCAAAGATAGTGATGATGTCGAGTTCATGTCGCCCATCTATGACCTGCTTGAGACCAACATCCCTCATTCTCTCATGTGTTTTTCCGACACTGAGTTTCCCAAGGGCTCCCCGCTGTTCCCTCGACACAACGCCGTTCTGCAGTACCTCAAGGGTTACGCGGAGGAGTTGACCCCTTACATCTCGTACCGAACCCAGGTGCTGAACATTGAGAAGCCTGCCTCGCAGCCAAATGGGCCGTGGCAGGTCGAAGTTCTTGATCTCAAGGCAAACCAGACCACCAAGAGTGAGTTCGACGCCGTGATTGTCGCGAGCGGTCACTACAACGACCCCTTCATCCCCAACATCGCAGGGCTCAAAGAGTTTGACAAGGCGTACCCCGGAGCTGTTTCTCACTCCAAGTTCTACCGCCGGCCCAATGATTATTCTGGAAAGGTACGTAGATAATCTGCCCAGGATGGGCCCTAACTCGCACTAACTCGGAAATAGAAAGTCATCGTGGTAGGCAACTCTGCCTCTGGAGTCGATGTGAGCGTCCAGCTCTCCGCCGTCGCTGCACACCCTATATTTGTTTCGGAAAAGGAGAAGCCCTCGGTTGTTCAGCCCCAGGCGAACACTCCTTGGGCGGCATACGTGCCCGAGATCGTCGAGTTCCTTCCGGAGACGCGTGGTGTTCGCTTCGCTAACGGTCGAGTTGAGTCGGGCATTGATTCCATCATTTTCTGCACCGGATTCCACTACTCATACCCATTCCTCACCAAAGTTGAGCCCTCCATCGTGGTCCCCGGTGGAGGTCACGCAGCCCATCTTTGGGAGCAGATTCTCTACACTGCAGATCCCACTCTTGCCTTCCTCAGTGTGCCCCAGCGGATCGTTCCCTTCCCAGTCTCCGAGGCCCAAAGCGCTGTCATCGGCCGTATCTGGTCTGGCCGACTCAACGTGCCGTCTAGAGCAGAGATGGATGCCTGGGTTGAGGCTCAGCACAAAGTCAAGGGCGAGGGCAAGGCCATTCATGTGATGACATCTCCAGAGGATGTAGACTACGTCAATCGCCTCCATGATCTCAGCGCGACAGCTGTCAAGGCCCCAGAGTTGGGACTGGAGAACGACGGCAATGGAAAGAAGCCCCCGTATTGGAACCTGGAAACGAGATGGATTCGTGAGCGGGTGCCCAAGATCAAGCTGGCCAGCCGCGCTGTAGGAGAGCGGCGACACGAGCTTAGGACACTAAAGGATTTGGGCTTCGATTACGAGGAGTGGAAGAAGTCTGAGGAAGGAAGTGCGCAGTGATTTGAAGCATAGATGATGAATTCTATGTATATACTTGATACCTAACGAAAGAATAGAGATTACGAGTTAAAGCTGAAACATTGCTATAATTGTCTAGCATTTTGTTCAAGCAAGATCCAACTACAGAGTACAGCGCGATAGGTTTAGCCTAAACTTTTTAATTTTTCTTTTAAAAAAAAAACCTTGTGTTGAATCAATTTTTAGTCACCTAGAATCATGATCCTAATTACAATAATACAATAATAGTGGGAATATAATGCAACAAAATCCAATCCTCCATGGCTGCGGGTATCTTGCAATAACACATAATACTGGTTGTTTGATCAGTTTCCAGTCTCTTTCTCCTCTGCAGTCTTCTCCGCAGTCTTCTCTGCAGGCTTCTCATTCACAGGCTCATCATCCTTCCTGCCCTTGAGCGACTTCAAGCCAGTCTGGTGTTCCTTGTGATCCTTGCTAAGGTTCACCTGGCGGATGAACATGCTAATAACCAAACCCAGTGCCGCGAAACATGTGTAGACGATGTACATCGTCTGAAGACTCTTCCAGTATGCCGCCTTGGCTACTCGACCATCATGTCCCGTCAAGCTGCCCACCAGCTCTACGTTGCTGGCCGCGTTGGAGCCCGATAGAGACTTGGCTAGCTCAGGGCCCAGCTCCCGCTCCAGTGTGGGGTATTGCTTTTCCATCTCGTTGTTGAAAATGACGCCGCCGATGACGACAGAGATGGAAGTGCCCATCTGTCGGATGAAGGAGAAGCTCGACGTCGCAGAGCCGATGTCTCTAGGCTCGACATTGGTCTGGAGCGCAATCAGGGGCGCCTGGAAGTTGGGACCAATTCCAATACCCGCGATGATCTGGAAGATGATAATCTTGGGCCAGTTCGCCCGAGACTCTAGGTCAATGAACAGACCAAAGCCCAAGACAGTGATGAGCAAGCCCCCCACAATAACGAGCTTGTACATGCCGGTCTTCTTGATGAAGATACCGCACCCCGCCGACACGAATGAGAGCGCCAGTACAAACGGCAACAAGTAGACACCTGAAAGTAGGGACGAGGCGCCGAGTACACCTTGGAAGTAGAGCGGAAGCCAATAGCTGCCTGACATGAAAGTAAAGGCATGAGCAAAGGAGAGTCCAAAGGCGGCGACACTGTTTCGGTTGTGGAATAGACGGATGGGGATGATAGGGTACTTGGCAAACTTGGACTCGTAAATGAGGAAGAGGCCAACGATCAGCACGCCGAAGACAATGAGGCAGATGGTGGTTGCCGACTTCCAGGGGAAAGTGACGCCGCCGAATTCGAGGCCCAGGAGCCACATGACGGTGCCGCCGATGATGAGGAGGCTGCCAAACCAGTCAATGGCAAGGAGGCCCTCCTTGACGGGCGTCTTTGGGTTGTGCAGCTTCAGGACAAAGATGAGGATCACGAAGGCGATGGCAGAGATGGGTAGGTTGATGTAGAAGCACCAACGCCAGGTCGCCTTGGTCGTAAAGACACCTCCCAGGACGGGTCCAACCGCCGAGGCCAGTGCCCAAACCATGCCGAGGATGCCAAAGTACATGCCACGGTTCCGCATGGAGAAGAGGTCGCTGATGGCGATATTGGGGAGGACAATGAGGCCGCCACCTCCAAGGCCCTGGATGGCACGGGCGGCAATGAGCATGCCCATGCTCTTGCTGAGAGCGCACAGCAGCGAGCCGATCCAGAAGATGACGGCGGCGGCGAGGATGACGGGCTTGCGGCCGAAGATGTCGGAGACCTTGCCCCAGGTCGGGACGAAGGCAGCGTTGCCGAGCAGGTAGGCGCTGCCGATCCAGATGTAGCCAACACTCGACTTGAACTCGTTGGCGATGGTCGGGATGGCGGTGGTGATGATGGTCATGTCCAGCGCCGCGAGGAAGAGCGCCGTGCACAGGGCGAACATGATGAGGAACGTCTGAAGGGTGGTCCGTCCAGCCTCGGGGTCTCCCGGCTTGGAGCCCGGAGGCGGAGTCGTAGCGGCCGGAGAAGAGGCCGGAGAAGAGGCCGGGTCTTCTGCGGTGGCCTCGGAGACGGACTCTGCTGCAGGGGCGGAGACGGCAGCATCTCGCTCGATGTCGAGCGTGCTGTCCGAGCTGGTTCTCCTCTCTGTCGAGGACGCCATGGTTCTTGGTCTTCAGGGACTGTGTAGTTGATGAGGGGTTGCAAAGAATGAAGTAGAGCTCCCAGCGTAGGAGTTGTCGATGATCGCCGTTTCGGAGAGCGCCGTCAGCCGCAGTAACCAGTCCGCGTCTCTGAGTCTTCGTCGAAGAGAATTCAGTTTAGTTGCCGCAAGATCAACAGGTCGAGGAGACAGTTTCTCTTTATGATTGCTTCATGGCCACGACATCCCCTTTCATCGTCAGAGATTTTTTCCCTTCAGCTCGGCGTTTGGATGACGCGAAGTGGACGCGGAATCCCCCAAGAGGCACTCCTCCGGTCTCCGAGGACCGGCTACCCGGCACGGCAAGGGTAGCCAAAAGGACGTTGGCAAATGTCGTTTCTCCATGGCCTAGGACCGTTTTGGCGAGGTTATGTAAGGTAAATGGAGCCTTGGATCTGATTATGGAGGGCGGAGGTGGAGACGGATCGTCTAATGCGACCATGAGTAACAGGGAGGATTATTGCCGGCTCGTAATTCCGAATTGCCCGTCCTGCGCCGTCCACGTCATGTGGGGGACGACACCATTACCTGTGTCCTCGGACATCCGTCTGACATGGGTTTTTGTCTGTTTAGCCTTGGAGACCATGTCCTTGCATCTGATTGCCTCGAAGTCGGGTCATCCTGGACTAGATCAATAGTCACTCCCTGCCATTGCGTGGCAAGTGACTCACGATGAACGCCGCAAAACCTTCTCCTGACCAGTGAAAGATCTGAATCATGATCTTCTCGGTCGCCGCGAGCCCCGACTCGCTCCCGATTAGGCATTGCCAAGGAGGGTTGACCCCAGGAATCGGGCCCAACGCCATGTCAGCCGTGATCATTAGGTCGATCTCGGACGTCGCTCAAAACTAATGTCCGAGACATGTGCTTGAGGCTCTGTTGTGTGTGACAAGAATGGTCCCGTCTCAACGTTTCCCGTGGAACTCAAAACACCACGTGCCGGGTCCGACTGGAATGAGACCAGCTGGGGAATGAACCGACATGCCCACTTTTAACATCATAGTATGAGCACATGAACACCACTAAGATAGTTTATAGAGCCGGGAAATAGACGCTACTGCCTGCATCAAATCGCACAAATTCTTTTACATGCCCAACGTCATTCACGACGCCCCAAACGCCTAATCTCCCTTAATTCGCCGTCCATTAAACATGACTCAATCTAGTCAATCCATCTCAATCCATACATAGTCCGACTAGAAAATCTTTGTGATGCTCTCCCTCGAAATGACACTGTTCTGCCGCTCGTCACGCCTGACGCGGAAGAAGCTGTCGCAGAAGTCGCTGCATCGCATGTGTCGCAGAAATTCTTCGTCGTGGGTGATGACAATTAGCTGGAAGTTGCTCTGGGCTTGGCGAGCCTTGATGATCATGTGCAAACTCTCAGCTAGGCTCTTGATATTGTCTCGGTCAAGATTGGTCGTGGGCTCGTCGAGTGCAATCAGGCCACAATTCACGCCAAAGGATTCAGCCAGGGCGAGACGGATAATGATGGAGGCGAGAACCTTCTGGCCGGCAGAGCAGCGGCCGCGCATGTCCATCTCAGTGTCTTGCTTCACCATGCAGAGTCGGTAGTTGTAGTTGCGCTTGCCGGTGTTCGACTCGTTATCGGAGCGGATAAGGATAGTGTCGATGTCAGTGCCCTGGTATGTGCTTTGCCACAGTTCGCCTGCAATACGATTGATCTCAGCCATCTTGAGAGAATGGAACTGCATGACGGCTTTGTCAACAGCTGAGCTGCATTGCGCCAGGTCCTCTATCGCCGCCTTCGTCGTCTCGACGCGGATATGTGACTCGCGGTACTTCTTCTTGGCATCTTTGTAGTCCATTTCCCACTCCTGTAGCAACCGTCCCAGTTCCTCATCTTTGGTCTTCATAGTCCCCATGACGGATCCGCGCTCGGCGAGAAGGCGGTTGTACTGGTTCTCCTGCGATCGAGCCTCGGCCTGGAGCCGCTCGTAGTCTTCATCGGCATTGCGTTCCTCTAGCTCGGATATGTCTCGGCGGATGACCTCGAGCATGCGAAGGTGTTTTCGGTAGATGAGGTTATCATTGATATTCTTCTTCTTCCGATCTCCGTTGTCAATATCTTGCTTGAGCTTATTGGTGCGAACAGTGAGATCTGTGATCTCTGTTTCGGTCTTCGCAATGGCCTTTTCAAGGGTGGCAATGGCACGCTGATTCGAGGCAAGATTGGATGGTCCCCCGCGGTCAACATAGTCCTGAATATCACTATCCATCATCTTGATCTCACTGACAGAGTTTGCAACTGCGTCGCGAGCCTCAACGATCACCTGCTCCTTTGCTCTGCCGCGCCGAAGAACTTCATCACGGGCAGATCTTGCTTCGTTCATGCTGGGTTCAATGTTCTCCAACTCTTCATCGGCGCGTTGAATAACCTCTCGCTGGTGTAATTGCTCCTCCTTGAGTGACTGGACCTGGGTTTGGAGATCCTTCTTCTTGTCAAGTTGTCCACTAGCGCGGCTAATCTTGTTTCTGAGCTCACTCTTCTCCAGCTCCAGTGCATTCAGCTGGTCCTTCATGCGCTGTCGATCGTTGGTTAATTTTGAGATGCGTGTCTTGAGACTCCTCATCTGCTCAGCCAGACTAGCTTGGAGCTCGTGAATCTCCTCCGGGCTCCGAGTAGCGCCGCCAGACATCTGCTGGGACATGATACGGTCGACCTGAGCCTCAGAATCGCTGATATCTTTGACAGTTTGGGCAATATTCATAACCGTCTTAGACATGTCTTCCAAGTCTTTTTGCTTCTCCTCCTCTGCAGAGACGATAGAGTTCTGCTCTTCCAACTGCCTCTCAAGGGAGTCGTACTCGCTCTCAACAGCTTTGCACTCATCTCGAAGGGAGGGAAGTTTGGTCGACACCCGTTCATAGGTATCGTACGCTGACCGAACGGAGCGCAGCTTTTCCAGGCTGGCCATGGATTCTTTCAGGTCCTTCTCGACTTCTACCTTTCCTTTTGGATCAAGGTTCTTGTCGATCTTCTTTCCGAGCCGATCCAGGCTCGCAGCTTGGTTGTCATCGAAATGTCGTTCGCACAGCAGGCACTTCTTCTTCGACTCTAGCATGCGCTTGCACTTGTTGTAGTAGTCAACAAGGGCGTCGAAAAGACTGAGCTCGTTCCTGAGGTCCTCAACCTGCTGTTCTACTGAGGAGACCTCTTCGTCGTAGTCTTCGATGATGGCGTTGTCCCGCACCGTCTGAAGTGCGTCGATGACCTGTTGCTGACAACTCGCGGCCTCTTTTGTGTTTCTGTCGAGCGATTCCTTCGCACTTCTCAATCGGAACTCCACCTTCTGCTGCTTCTGTCGCGTTTGGTCACGCCGTTTCTGGGCGTCCGCGGTGACCTTGTTCTGGTCTTTCAGGACAGATTGAAACTTGGCATCCAGTGTTTCCGACTGCCAGTCGTCACCAATTACCTTGTCCAGCTTTGGCCTCCAAGTACTTGTCAAAGTGTCGAGCTTGCGCTTGCGATCTGCTAGCTCCTTCTTCCTCAAGTCGAGTTGAGCGCGATCGGAGGCCATGCGGGTGCACTCAACAAGTTCTCGGCCGAGCTTTTCGTTCTCAGTCTCGAATTGGTGCAGCTTGTCGTTTTCATCTGCTATTTGGCGGTCCCAGTCTGAAGCCTCGAACCCTTTCTGGGCTGTCTGAAACCTGCTTTCAAGGTCTTCCAGCTGTCCGTCCAGAATAGCCTTGGCACCCTCATCCACATCAATCATCCCGGACTCATTCTGGAGTACATTGGTCCGCTTTTCGATCGCGTTCATCCGCTGCTTCGCAGAGACACGATCTTGAGTCCGAGCGGCTTTGCGACCCTCGAGCTCTGTAATAACACCAGTAGCCCTGTCCAATTCGACCGAGTTTTCCTTTTGCATTCGCTCGAGGTCTCGCTTCTTTTCATTCAGCAGCTTTTGTATCCGATCGTTGAAGCTCTTGACGTGCTGATCGCTCAGATCACCGTCATAACCCGAGAAACCATAGGTTTCAGCGGCCTCTTGGATCACGTCCATGCGCATCTTGAGTTGGCGATCATATTTGTCTTTGTCTGATTGGTGCTTTCCTTGCTCGGCGAGCTTCGCGGATTGATCCCTTCGGGACTGGCCTAACGCCTTCTGTAGATCGTTGTATTGTGTCTTGTTATCATCCGCCTCGCCTTGGAGATGGAGCATGCGGTCTTCGTAGTGTGCGAGGTCATTTTCGAGAGATGCATCGTCGTCGTGAAGCTCATCGATGGTGGTTCTAAGCTCCTTGACCGCATCCTGACGGTACTCGAGTTGCTCGCGTTTGTTGTTGAGATTGTGAACGATTTCAAGGTGAGTATTTGCGGTCTCTCGGATACTTCGAATTCTGTCCTGGGTTTCCTCCATCTCTGCGCTGATGGCCTCGCAGCTGTCTCGGGAAGCCTCAATTTCTGCCTGCAGGCCCTTCATCCTCTTCTCAGCTCGTTCTCCTCTGTCTTTGTTGACTTTGTTGTGTGCCTCGTCGTTCTGGAGCTTGCCAAGCTGCTCGACTTGCTTCTTGCGGAGCACTTTGAGGTTGTCAATGGCTTTGGTGTACTTCAATGCCTCGAAGATTTCATCGAAGCGCTTCTTTAAAGCAGCAGGCTCGCTCAGCGGCCAGAGGGACTCGTCCTGGTGACAGAAGATAACGGCATCGAGAATGGCGGGGGAGACGCCGAGTCGTTCGGGAATCATTTCGTCAAGTTGAGCCTGCCTCGTTGAGGTGGTGGTGCGTTCGCCATTGTTGACAACCACCAGAGAACAGTCGAGAGTCTTCTGGGAACGGGTCGTCTTTTTTACGGTGAGTTGCATGCTTCGGGTAGCAACATGTTGGCGGTCATTGATCGATCGAAACTGCAGCTTGACCTGGGCCATGACCTCCTTCTCGCCGCAGAGCTGGGGAGTGTCAGAGCTGGTGACGACGATGACATTGAAACAAGACAGACCTTGGGATCGTGTATGAATGCACCGCCCTTGCTGTTGGGCGGCAGCTCACCAGTAGTGGCATACTTGAGACACTCGATAATGGTGGTCTTGCCGGAGCCATTGTACCCGACGATGAGGGTCAGTGGGGTGTTGAACTGGATGGCTTCTCGGACGGACGGGCTAAACGAGCGAATGCCCGAGATGGAGAGCTTGTCGATTCTCGACATGGTGGACGGCTACCGCATGGGGCGAGTGTAGGGCGTATAATCCGTTCACTACGAAGGCTGAAAGGTGGTGGTTTTCGATATTGGAGAGAGCGGTTTGGGTGGATCTGGATCTTGAACCAGGCAGCGACCACGACCAACTCGTCAGACGCGACGAGAGCTGGTCACGCGTTTGAGAGCTCAGGGAAGGATGCGTCCGCACGTGACACATTTTCTGCTAGTCGTGGTTCCAGCGGGGCCCTCTACCGCGCTGTAGCTCACAGTGACATCCCAACCTACAGCACAAAAACCATACTGCATATCCATGTCGAGCAAAGTAACCGTGGTTCACTGCTACGCGGATGCAGGGACCACTATCACCTAACCGATTTCGAACTTGTGTCGCTGGGTTTGACTCTGAAACTCAAGCCGCTCAAGTTGTCAGCGGGCACTGGTGACTCCTCACATCTCAGGTTCTACTCTGTCATGATGACGAAACTCAAGACACACTCATCCTAGTGGAGCGGGGGACTCCAGCAGCCAATTCAGCATCGGCCGTTTGCCATGGCGCGGAGCAAGCACCGGCCGAGGGCATCACAGACTCTCACAAGGCGCAACCCAGCCGGCTTGGACCCTGGGCTCGCGTCAACCAAGCGTGTTTGTACTGCGTAGGACCCTGGCACCAGCGACAAGCCGCAGCCGCCACCGCCACAATCATTCCAGTGCCAGCCATGGGGTTGTTGCAGCTTCTGTTACGCTGCAGCCGCCGCCAGCCAGCCAAAGATGACAAGTCGAGTTTAGGGTGTCACTGAGAATGAAGGCTGGACGCTGGATGCTCGGAAAGTCCCTTTATGCCGCATCCCGGGCTTACACGGTCCAGACCCTTTTCGTACTGTTATGCAAGCATCTCGGCGCCGCTAGTTGACTGGCCCGCCTGCATGCGCGTCCTAGACTGCTCAGAGAGATGCCAAAAAGGTCCGTCTCCTCACCCAACCCAGTCTCTAGTCAATGTTTGCGCTGTGTAAGCTGCGGGCGACACTCTTACCAATCCGCCTCGTAATTCATTACTACGCTTCCTATTGAACCGCTAAACACAGAGCCAAGGGGTCGTCAACCACGTAGCCCGGTTAAACTACGACAAGCAGGGAGACGTCCATGCGTTTGTGTCCAGTGGGACAACCCGCTTTTACCGGGGTATTTCCTCCGAAACAAGTTTTGGGAGCGTCGAGATGTTGCCATGTTCTAATTTTCCAGCATCCCAGCATGACATTTGGCCGCTTTCCCATCTGTGGCACCATCGTGATTGCCAGATGCACCCACAGATCTTCAGGGACTTGACGATCCTCCGGCCGGGCATGCTGGGATATCGGAGTCGATGTAGTTGGCATGCGGGTTGGTCGTGCAACGTTTGCCTCGTTTCATGCGGCGCTCCGTCCCGTGCCTCTTCGTGTTGTGCTGTGCCGGTGTTGTGTCATGCCAATTGTCCTGGCGCTTTCGCCCGTAGTCTCTGGCCTGTAGTCTCTGGCCCGTAGTCGCTCGCCTATCGCCTCGCCTATGTGTAATCCTGTACCGTTCTGTGTCATCCCGTCTCGGGACTCGTCTCCTCTCTTTCCCAGCCGAGCTTGGACGGCGCCAATACACTTTCCTCCTTCATCTCCTCCACTTCCAAGATTTCACGCGCGCTCTGTTTCTGGCCCTGGCGCTTCTCTTTTCATTTCTCTGCCGTAGTCGAACGACAACGGCGACGTGCGTTATTGTTCGTCCATGTGCACGTACTTTTTGTGCATTGTCTTTTATCGTTTCCGTTGTTGTCGTCGTGAGGTCTGAGCCTCTGAGGCGACTTGCTCTGCCACTTACCGTGCCGCC
Organism: Ilyonectria destructans; assembly: GCA_020740775.1. Taxonomy (NCBI): domain Eukaryota; kingdom Fungi; phylum Ascomycota; class Sordariomycetes; order Hypocreales; family Nectriaceae; genus Ilyonectria; species Ilyonectria destructans. Next base: position 1,808,016 of record JAHEWK010000011.1, read on the forward strand.
CGTGGCTTTCACAGTGCGGCCCTGCGCTTCGCCAATGCAATTACTAGATTGCCACATGAAGGCGGCGCATCAACCATGTCCCACGGGCCACCTCCACCTCCACCTCCCCCTCCCCCTCCAACCAACCTCTTTGGTTTCGCCAACCTCGACATTGGTTCACTCCGTGACATGACGCCTGGCCAGGTCTCTCACCCTCCCACCTCCCACCACCCCCTTTAAGCCGCCATGGCCTCTCGCCAGCTGCGACCGCTAACTCTCCGCAGATGGGTGCCGACGGACAGGACAACTCCGACTTCATGGCCCTCCTAGACCAAACCATGTTCGGCTCCATGGCCGACGTCGACGTGCCCATGACCATCGACGCTACCGACGACGCGAGCCTCACGCCTGACGTATTCGGCGCCCCCGACCCTGCCCCTACCACCGAGGAGTCGATTGCCCGAGCCGAGAATCAGTTCAACACCGCTGCCAACAATGTCCCTGGCGCCGGGCCCGTTCCTCCCGGCTCGTTCGGTGCGCCGAATCCCATGACTGGCAACACTCTGACCGAGTTTACCAAACGAAGGAACTGGCCTGCAAAGGTGGTTGAGGAGATCAAGGACTTCCTGCAGATCCTCAACGCCGACGGTCGCATCAAGTATGCATCTCCAAGCATCACCAGCGTCACAGGCTACTCCACCGAGGAGATCCAGGAGGTCTTTCTCAAGGACCTCATCCACCCGGATGATCAGGGCGTATTCGTGTCCGAGCTTAACGAGTCCATCGCCTCGGGCAATCCGCTGCGCATGTTTTATCGCTTCAAGAAGAAGGACGGCGAGTACGCCATTTTCGAGACTGTCGGCCACGCGCACATTGCGGGCGCCAAGTTCGCTCCCAACCCCAACAACCAGTCTCCTTTTTGCCAGGCCGTCTTCATGATGGCACGCCCGTATCCGACCAAGAATGCTGGCCTCCTTGACTCCTTCCTAGAACACAAAATTGAGAACGAGCGGCTAAAGCGACGCATTGCCGAGCTTCGTCAGGAGGAGGAAGCTGAAACAAGCGAGGCACAGAAGCAATGGGTGCAGAACCAGGAGGGAAGGTCTGATGTGACTCCATCGGAGAACACTGAATGCTCCACGGGCAATTTCCACCGCACCGAAGGCAATGATCAGCTGTCAGAGGCAGACCGCAACGCCCTGAATATCGCTCTCACCCGAGAAAACCTGGAAGGTGCAGCAGCTGGTAGCCGCCCGGACTCTCTGCGTGATAAGATGGCGCGCTATGAGGGAGCTTCGCATGCCGACACGATCGAGATGCTTACGGGGCTTCGGTACATTGAAGGGGAGCGGAGCCGCGGCATCACTACCGGGAATGCGAGCCCGACGCTCATCAAGGGAGACGCGGGCATCGCAATCCCGATGGAACGAGATCCACGGACAGGAGAAAAGAAGAAGAAGCTCAAAACGTCGGAGGAGTACGTGTGTACGGATTGTGGTAGGTTTTCCCAATGTTCTCGTCCAGTCTGGGCATATTAGTGCTCACCAAGGATAGGAACCCTCGACTCGCCAGAATGGAGAAAGGGGCCTAGCGGACCCAAAACCCTGTGCAACGCTTGCGGTTTACGATGGGCGAAGAAGGAGAAGAAGAGAAACAACCTGAACAACCAGAGCTCGCAACCGACGCCGGCCCCTGACCACGCCATGACCTGAGATGATGCACCCTTGGGCGGGGAGATGAAGGGCTCCAGGAAGGAGAATGGTCGAGTTCGGTTAGGATGGTGGCGATGGTTTCCTTCTAATATGAGGAGTTGGGCTGATTTCCAGAAGCATTGGAAGGCAACGGGGGAATACACGACGTATTAACGACTCAAATGATGAAGTCTCTTGAGGTGTGTTTTGTGTTATTTTCTGCTTCAAACTGCGGCTGTACGATGATACCTGGGGGAAACACGAGAACAGATAAAAGCGCGGGCTCTAGAATGCACCAGCGAACATAAATATTGACGCATGTTGTACAGCTGGGGGGCTGTCTCAGGGTTGCGTCGCATACATGACAGAGTGACGTTTCATTTCGGGGGATGCGGTAAAGATATATGGGCTGTAGAGTAACGGTGAGGGAGATATTTCCGGCGTTCGCGATGGCCGGCTTTGAAGGCGGGTAAGGAGGGGACCGTCCGGGCCGGCCGGCAGTAGTTTCTCGGGGGCTCCGGACGGGGCTCCGGCACGGTGCGTGTTCAGCTGAGCCGGCGCACATGATTCTTGGCTGCGAGTTGCGGAGTCTGGAGTTTGAGACACTGGCTGGGAAGCTCGATGCGAGAGGCGCAAGTGTGCAGCATAGCATGCATATGTTTATGATGCATCAGATTCCGTCATGGACAGCACCGCCACTCTCAGACCTCAATTCGTTGCCGGATCAATCAAGCTGAAGCACCACTGACACTAATCAACAACAACTGAGACCTGCGCACCAGCCGCTAGGGACCAGCTGAACCAGTTTCAGCTGTTGGCTCTGGCGGGTGGAGAGCAGCCCCGCCATCTGGAACCAGACTTCCCCCTGCGGGAATGAGCTATGCGTCGATCCCCCTCGTCTGCCCGCCGTGAAGCAGCCAATCTCGGCTAGCTACGAGCATTCATGATGGGTTGCTGCTAACGTAGATGCGCAGGCAACGCACAGTGCGTCAACGATAGGCGTCATAGCTTCTCGTCAGCACTGCTAAGGCTTCTTGTCCTCATGCCAGTGACGCGGCCCCCGCATACACAGACCGGCGAAGTGGTGGGCTGTAGCTGGACGCACATCCATCAGCCGCAAGCCATTGGGGAGCTTGGCAGCTCTGTCGATCCACGTCGCGGCGCATCCCAGCTCCATTTGGTACTCGCTACAGGCCGTAAGTTGGGCTACAGGCACCTACACTCACATCCCCGTAGCAGACCCGTAACTCAGTAGGTACTGTAAGTTAGGTGTCTCGCATCTGTCCATTTATGCGTCGTTTCGCGTCCCGCCGTGGGGCCTGTGTGATGTAAGGTAGCAAGCTACAGCTCCTTTATTAGCAGCACTTCCCCCACCAAGCTGCTTGTCTACGACAACCATATCAACAACACTACTCCAACTTCATCTTCGTTTTCATTCCCCAGAAACTCCGCCATCATGGATTTCCTCAACCGCGCCAAGGACCTCCTCGACGACGACAAGGACCGCAAGGGTAAGCGTCAAGTCCCCAGTGTCATCAGTTCATCCCTCGCCCAAGCTCCCAGCCATCATTATTACCCCGCTATGATCCGTTGTCCCTCATGCCTCGTCGCCTTAGCCCAACTTCGCTCACCTCCTCAAACGATCAACCCATTAATTATTTAATCCTCTTGCGACCCGTCAGCTAACACATACTTAGAGGACCAGCAGTACCCCGCCCCGGGCTCGAACAGTTAGTCCATCCTCGCTCATCCCATCCGACTCTCGCTAGACAAAACCCCCGTTAACACAATACAGAGCCCGCGGGTGGCATCGCTAGCTTCCTCGGCAGCCTCGACTTCGACGACGCCAAGGAGGAGGCTAGCAAGAACGCTGGCTCGTCGGGTGATAAGGACTTCTTTGGCAGCATCCTTCACGCCGTCAGCCAGAAGAAGCTCTCTCACGATGATGTCGACGAGGATGGTAAGTCTCGCTCACCAGCCAAGACGGCAGTCATGATGCCCCTTGTTCTCGCTCCGGTGTTAACGGTCGCTAGACGCCATCAACAAGCACAAGAAGACGTACGATGACGACGATGACGACGCCGACGAGAACAGCCTGGGCACCGCCGCTGCTCTGCAGGCCCTAAAGCTCTTCAACAAGGGTGAAGCCAGCAGCAACAACAGCCAGAGTGCCTACCTTGGTCTTGCCATGTCAGAGGCCAGCAAGGTTAGTCTCCCCTGCTCCCTTTCACATCCATGACACCCTTAAAACACACATCGAGCAATGGCTAACCGAGAATCTACAACTCCAGCTCTTCGACGACAAAGCCTCCAAGGACAAGGTGTCATCCGGCACAAGCAAGGACGCTGTCGTCCAAAAGGCCACCGAGGTCGCCATGAAGATGTACCTGAAGAGCCAGGGCGAGCAGCAGGGTGGCCTGATGGGCTTGGCCTCCAAATTCATGAAGTAAACGATGGCGCAGGGAGCATGATGAATTAAGACTCAAAGAATGATGACGAAGCTTGAATCCCATCACTGACTATAGGTATAACGGGATATTTCGCAAATTTCTCAGGGAAATAAATTTGAAAGCATAAAAAAACCATTGCTGCACGCTGCACATGGACTGGAGTTGAGTCCATTGGCGTCTTCTCACACTTGAAAATATTCTAGGCTTCGGCACTCTTCGTCTTCTTTTGCACCGTACCCATCACATCCAACCAATCGCTCGGTCGGCGTCGGCCACCCTCGATCCCACCATGTAGATATTCCTCAGCCTCACGCGCCCATCCCAAAAGCTGCTCCTCGCTTCCCCATTCTCCCGTCGCCATCAGGCCCACCGGTACCTTGCCCTCGCCTTGCTCCGGGTCGATATACCCGACCGGTGCCGACAGCGCGGGAGTCCCCGTCACATTAGCCATGAAGACGTAGAGCATATTGCGAACAGTTTTGTTGGTGTCGCTCATGCCGTACTTTTCGTCACCAGGCACAATTGGCCAGCCGGGCATGGGCGTCGTGGGGGTCATGATCAGTAGGCCAGGGTGCTTCTGGAAGAGAAATGCCAAGTGGCGCATGATGAGCTCGCGGAGGGCATTGTACTGGAGGAAGTCGGCAGCGGGCGTCTTGGTGGCAATCGACATGATGACCTTGTTGGCAGCGCCGACCAGGGATAGCCAGTCCGGAGTCCGTTGCCGAGCGGCCTCGGCCATCTCGGTGACGCATATGGCACTGTGGGCGAGTTGTGTTTCTTGGATATAAGGGATGGAGATGTCGACAATATCGTAACCGCACTTGTTGGCGAAGTAGTCAACGGCCTTTTCGCACACCTCAGTGATGCGCGAGTCAGCCTGGTTCCACCAGTCGCGGTAGATACCCATGACCTTCTTGGCCGACGGTTCAGGTGGGATTGACAGCGCAAAGCGGCTCTGAACGGGACACTCGGGGTTGGGCTGTGACATGATGCGGTAGGCGATGGTCAAGTCGGCGACTGTAGCCGCCAGGGGCGACGTCACACACATGGTGTTGTTCATGAACATGGTGCGATGGTGAGTGGTCTTGAGTCCATACACGCCATTGAAGGCGGCCGGGACTCGCGTACTACCGCCCGCGTCAGAGCCAACACAGATGGGAACAACTCCAACGGACAGGCATGATGCCGCGCCGGACGAGGAACCGCCGGGGTAGTATGCCTTGTTGTTGAAGTTTGTGGGGGTACCTTGGACAGCCTGGAAACCGTTAGAAATGGCCTCCATTGAGGGTGAATAATGTCATACATTACAGCCACTGGTATCTAGACAAGTCGTAGGTTAGCATTTGGCCAAGTCCTCCACGGAGCGGATACTGGAAACATACCTGAGCCAAGCTCATGCATGGCGTTCCTTCCAACTACGATGGCACCGGCTTCCTGAAGCTTCTTGACTGGCCATACTGACTCCTCCTGCTCCTTGAAGAAGGGTACTGATGGGTTGTACTTCATTCCATTGTGGTTGGAATAACCCTTGACGGAGGTATCATCCTTGACACCAATCGGAACTCCATCGAGGATGCCAAGGGGCTTCCCAGCTGCCCAGCGCTCGGTTGATGCCTTGGCAGCTTCGAGCACGAGGTGGTCCTTACCGTGAGAGTCGACCCATGCATTCTGATAGGTGCCAGTGGGCTCACCACTGCGCGTGATAAGAGGCAGCAGAGCCTCGGCGACCTGGAATGGGGTCACCTTGCCCGACTTGTACATCTCATGGTAATCATTCGCAGTGTAGTAGGGCGTCTTTGACTTGGTGTGCTTTGCCTGGAGGAGCTCTGAGTCGAATTCAAGCATGGGTGACGTGGGGCCGAGAGGCGTCACGGTGGGCTGCGGATGTCAGCATCAGCTTCAGTGCTTACATCTCGATGTTAGAATTCGGAAGAATAGGATATGGCCATACATGGAATCTGTAGGGAATACCATCGAGTTCTGGGATATCCTTGACAGTGCCAAACCTGGCATTATCCCAAAAGTGTTGCTGAAGGAAGCCAACCCTGGAGATGCTGTGTGGGGATTAGTGGCAGCTCAATGAGCGGAAGGGGTGTACAACTCACAGGTTGGCGCCAATAACGAGCGGCAGGCCTCGGAGGACGGGATTCTGGTCAATCTTTGGGTTGTACTTGGTGTCAGGACCCTCGTTGGGCTCCGGATAGTCGGCGAAGGCAGTTGGTGGCGCCATGGCAACTGATAGTGAGCTTGGTGAGCGAGCTTGGTGAGCTTGAGGAGCCGAGGTTCAGCACAGAAGCAAAGTAAATACGGCGCGAAGAAGCTATCCAAAGATGAAAGGTCTCGATAATCTCAGATAGACGTCAGCGCCAACAAGTTAGACGCAGCAGCAACCCGGTATTGCCAAAAACGATACGGAATCAGAAGAGTTCGGAACGCAGCTGGAGGGAGAGCTTCTCACATGCACAAAGAGCTCTGGTCGCCTGGTGGAGATGTGATGGAGATGTGATGGGGAAAGGGATCCATCAAAAAGGACTGTCGACGGGGCCTTTCAGGGGTCGCGCGGCGCCGTAATCCCTACCGCTCCAACCTGTAGGCTCTCATTGACTGGGCTTGGGGCGTCGATAGCGCTAACTCCATGGGGCGTTAACACATGCCCGTCCATTCCTCAAGAGGCTCGCGGCCTCCGCTCGTGAGAAATGACGCACCCAATTGGCGGATGGCAACCATAAGCAGCCTCGGTTCTTCAAGTTCTTGGAATCAGTATGTACGTATGTGAGAATTTGTATGAGAAGATGCGAGAGAAGTGAGAATGGATCATTGTTCTAGACAAGGAATTTCCTCGACTATAAGCCTTCATTTCTGGAACCAGTATGAACTTGGCTCGGCAGGCGACTCCTGGCCTGTGCGGATTCCCCAAAGTTTGGCAAGGCGATCTAGTTTCTCGCTGGTGAGTTACACTCAATTTATTATTATAAAGTCATGTCAGCGAAATGAATGCCAGTCTTGCCCAAGTATCGCAGAGAATCAACGATCCATCGGATTTATCGTCTGGTGCACACATACGTTGGGCTGTTGAAGGCCCTTTTGCGCATTGGGTGATAGAGTTGCCTCGTGTCTCTTCGGAAGCCAACCTGCTGGAGCAATGTCCGGCAATAGATGAAGTTCAAGGCTTCGAGTTCTCTGCCACAGCCGAAGGCGGAGCCGTGAGGTACCAGTGTCGTAATATTTCTGGACCTTTGCAGTTTGTAGGCACCGATCCTTGCACTGGCGCCAAGCCATGTGGACCAAGACGCGGCGAGGCCCCAGATCTTACCGCATTCTGCAGGCCTTGGTGACTGATTGATAACAATCACTGATTGATAATGCCTCAGCCATCTCCATGAAGGCACGCTAGCCCCATGTCTCCTGCATTTGCCAAGTCACACGGTTATTCGGTAAAAGTCTCGGCTGAGAGATATTGAGGCCATTGGGGCGACGAGCGGCAGGCGCGACAAATTGTTGCTAGTAACAGCCGCGAACAGTAAGACTCTGTTCATTAGAAGCACACATCATGAGAACGCCATGATTCTCCCAAGCAGCATCTATCAGACCTTCATGAAAGCAACTTAGAAGTCCAGAGCAAAACAAAATACCAACATCATTTAGTGGTCCAACCGTTTTATTCAAGCTCGATCGACTCAATATCCACGCTTGCCCAAGATAACATTACGCTTGGTTTAAACACAAGCTCCTGACCAACAAATCTCTGAAGGGGACGTATCGCATATTCGTGTAGGCGTAAGCCTCAAGAACATGGCCTCGAACCTAGCCCAAGTCCAAGGAAGCCAACGTAAGCTGAACTCCAGTTGGAGGTGCTCTCCCTGACCAGGAAGGTGGGTATTGGCGTCGAGAGGTGTAGCCTCGTTACTGCTGGGCGTTGAGAGACTTGCTGGCAGTTTGCGCGGCCTGACGAAGGCGCGCCTCGAGGTTGGCATCACCGAGCATATCTCGGCCGTCAGCGACAAGGTCGTGATGTGTAGGGATAAGATCGTCAGAGCGCAGATTATCGCCGTAGTAAAAGAGCACGCTGCCGTTCTTCTTGAAGCTGCCATCCGCCTTCTCAAAGAACCAGGTTAAGTTCTCGTCTTCCTCGCTAACAGTCCAGACGAGGGTAGGGTGATCTCTCTTAATAGCAGCAAACACATTCTCTGCCACATTGCTAAGCCAGCCGGTCTTAGTAATACTCAGAGTAGTAAGTGTGGCTACAGCTCGGTCCTCGCCCTTAGGCATAACGATAGCCAGGCACTGCATAGCATCATCGTAGTAGGCCGTGAACTGCTTCTCCTTAAGGAGGTCGATAAAACGCTCAGCTACTGCTTCTGCGTCTAGACCTACTCGCCCGTAAAGCAATGCTCCCTTCAGCTTCTCAATATCAGGGAAGTCCGAGATCGATTTCGCTTGGCACACACGACTACCTCGCCTTACCAAGGTCCCGCCACCGACGTCAGTGAATAATTCCTTCTGGAGGTCGCTGGGGTGGATAATGGCGACGCTAGAGCTGCGAGGGAGGGTGGAGAGAAGATCCGAAATCTCGGAAATCTTCAGGCGGGTACCATATCGGCACCAAGGCTGGGCCATAATATGATCAAACTCTTCATCGAGGTTGATCTGTGAGATCTTCTCGCCGTCGCCATCAAATAAACCACCCTTCTCCGAGAGGTATACGACCTTTAGGGGCTCGAGGGCACGGGCTGCGGCCGCGGAGCTAATAGAGTACTTGGTCAGCTAACTTATCGTCAGGCTTCGGAGGTCAGAGGTACAGGCGACTGGTATTCCACTATACCAGTCGTGGAGTTACAGGCAAGGAGTACTTACGCAACATCGGCATTGACGTTGAGGAGGTGTCCGTCTTCGCTCTCTGCCATTGAGGTAAGGATAGGGATATAGCCTGCCTCAATAGACTTCTCAATAGCTTCCGTATTCACCTTGGTGATCTTTCCAACGTACTGCCACTTCTCCTTATCAAGGTAGTCAGCCACAAAGGCGCCGCTGATAGATCGGGTAGCGACGCCGAGCTCATCGAGGCGGTTGGTAAGGCGCAGGTTCTCCTCGAGGAAGAGCTTACGGGCGATACCCAGAGTCTTAGCATCAGTCACCCGAATACCCTCCTCGAACTGGGGCTCGATGCCGGCATCCTCAAGCAGTTGGTTTAGCTGCGGGCCGCCTCCGTGAATAACGACTGGGTATAGGCCGAGCTCGTAGAGGAATAGAAGACTTCTACAGAGGTCGTCTAGGTGGTCCCGAAGAATGGCGCCCCCCACCTTGATGACGGCAAACTTTTGGGAGGAAACCGCAGTGAAAAGCTTGAGGTACTGCTGTCTGAGTTCCAAATCAGTCAACTCTCCTCAGGCACTCGTTATCCCGTAGCATCAACGACTTACCCCTCGCGCTTGCTGCCGATGCTGCTGACGGTCTGCGCGACGATCTCGCGGATGCGGTCGCGGCTAGGCGAAGAAGCCGCCAGGGCTCGGGCGGACGTCGAGAGGGCGCGGCCGGTCTTCGTGTTCGCCGGGGTCGTCGCGGCATTGAGGCTTCGAGCCGTGATCGGAACAACGGCCGCAGCTACGCGCGAGGCAGCATTGGGAGCGACTCGGGCGCCGGCCCGGAGGACCACGCGGGTGGCAGACAGCATCTCTACGAGGCCAAGTGGCTCAGTGGCGGACGAGGAGGGTCGGCTAGGCAATTGGGAGGCGATGGGGGTAGGATATGTGATCGAGGTTGGAGAAGGTGACTTTTATGGGGAAGGCGACTTTTATAGGCCGTGACTCATGAGCACGAGGGCGCTGTGGCTGTAGGGGAGGGGCAGAAAAAAGCGCCTAGCGGCCAGAGACTGCTTTTCTGCTTCAGGTTGGGGGGGGGGGAAGATGTGCACTTATTTATTGGTGCTGTAGGAGGGGTTTAAGGTCTTTAGGGGAAAATAGAGGAACTTAAATTTGACATGCCCTGCAAGTGCCGGTTGTAGATCTTGCGAAAACTCCGAGTTCGCCGCATTCTGTGCATGGCTGGTCACTCATTTTGATGACCCGGTTCAAGCGCCACTCTTGTTCCTGCTCGAAGTGACCTCGGGCATCATTTGTACCCCGAAAGTTTGTCTGCGTTGCATCCTGGTTCGATATATAAGACTTGAACTAGACCATGCACCTACTTTTAGCAGCTCCGGCTTCGGCACACTGAGCCGTTGAAATTGATACGTCCACAGATCAACCACACCATTCTCTTCCCATGTTTGGCTCTCCACTTGGTTTTGTAGGTGCATTCATCACATCAGCTTCCGCCTCGAGCCACGCCGTCGCATTCGTGCACTGACGTACGTTGCATCGTCTGCATTTCAGCGCTTGGCACCCCTCGCCGCATAACTTGCAGCGCTTGTTTTTCCGGCCGTTCATCAAGACGAGCAATGCTGTGTCGAGGTCCTGGCGGTCACAGGTATTGCCACCAGACTCGGCCAGAGTCTGAGCTCGAATTCGGCATCGAGTAGGTGCTCTTGCAGGAACGAACAGCATATTCTTTCCTCACGGGCAGACCAACGGCGGAGGAGCAGATAGTCTGCTTCACCGACCTCCGGAGCCTGGGCGAAGAGGCGCAGGATCGCATCGTCCGGGGCTGGGATCGCAGCTGCGCCTTTGTGAAGTTTCTTCTGTCGCGTAGATATGATCTCAACGAGCATCAGGGCGTCTACGACGGCATCATGCCATCGAAACACCAGGCTTGACGGGGAGTACAAGCAACAAGCATATCCAAGTTGGTAGCCAGGCAAATCAGGCTGACTCGTCCGCAACCACAGCATAGGTGACACCCAACTTGAAGGAGGCGGGAGGATATCATCCGGGTTATATCCTGCTTGTGACAGGCTGTTGCGGTAAATAAAGTGATCGTGGAAGTTGGCCGACCATTCGGCGACTTGTAAATCTGGGGCTCTCTGCTTGAGTGCCAACCACTGTTCTGCAAGCCACTTCATACTATGACCCCGAGGCGCATTGGAAGATGGAGACCCAAAGGCCTTGCGCAGCGCACAACTCTGGAATTTCATCAACATGCCGCCACAAAGTCTGGTAGCCAACTGCCATAGGTCCTCGACCGTTGCGCAACCGTGGTAGATGAATCCCGAAAAGACAACCTCGCGGCTTGTGTCGATAAATGCCACTTGAATCAGAAGAGGCCCGACTGACTCCGTGTCGGTGGCAAATACATCCTGCCCATCACAAAATCTGGTCAAGAATCGGACCTCTTCTTCCGAAATGCCCGCAAATGTCGTGTTAGAATCAGCAAACCAGGCCGTGGCTTCTTGTGGAGTGCGGATGTCACTGTTCGTCTTCCGATTCATACTCTACTCGACTGCCTTGCGTACTGGCGAGCGCAGCACGGACATCTCAAGGATATTGAGAGCGTGTTCTTGACAGAGCTCTGTTCCCAGGAAACGTTGTTGTGTGCAGTCGGAGGCATTGCAGGCTTCTTGCTCATCAGTCGTATGGTGCCATCTGCCAGTTGAGAACATCGAGCTGATCAGCTCACGTATTCCCTTGCACGTCTCATAGATATCGGGCAAGTTCATCGTGAGCTGGAGAAGTCCGTTGCTGTCCCCCTTAGCAACGTAACGCAACACGGCGTTTTTGAGCGAGACTATTCGGCCGTGAGTGCAACTGATGCTATGTGAAGGACCGGGACATCTAAATCCTTGTCGAAAGTGCAGGTATCCACCGTACTTCCAAGATGCTGTTGACTGTAGGTTAACTATCTGGGCAACTTCCAACGGGGCTTTCACTTGCATAGCTTCGCACAATTCGAGTCGAAGATGCCATCTTCGGCTTTAAAAATGGTCAGTGCCCGTGACTGGACATGTGAGTTTATGTTGCTTCTGCAGTGCCACATGCAAGCTTGACTTATCTCCTCGTAGATCGCTGAACAGTCGGGCGTCAGGTTGTGGTAGGCTCCAGCAGGCTGACAATCATCAACGATGGCTTTTGGAAGTGCCAAGGAGGCTGGCATCTCCGCATCGGCGCTGATGTCAACGTACGTCGAGCGAAAATCGGGCATATTCTGTCTTCCTTCGGCTTCCTTCAAGTCCAGGTTGTAGAGATTTTCGAAGGATGCTGTGACGATAGCATGAACTCTGTTGAGGTGCAAATTCATGGTTTGACGCCTATTTGCAGGTCCACGACAAGTAGTGCGATGCTTGCACGACGGAAATAGACATTGGGACAGCAGCCCATCATGGGCTTCAAAGCAGTGAAGGTTCAGCCCCCACTGATTGTACAGCGCTGTAGATGACTGGCAGTCTTCATGCAAACAGCGATGAGCATATCCAGCATGACAAGCTTCATTATGCATCTAAAGCGATGTCGCCAATTAGAAGGTCCTATGAGAAAGAAAAAGAAGTTTTTACTCACCTGACAAATGCACGCCTGTATTAATGAGCTTCAGAGTGCTGCTAGTGCGTGGTATAGCGTTGTGATTTTGTGGTATTGTGGTTAAGAGGGTGAAGTTGCCAAGTCAACGCAGGTCTAATCGAGGAGACAGACCTCTTTGTGCGGGCTCCTTAGTTCACCCTCACCTCACTTTCACTCCCCGCCTTTCGCCGTTACTAGGGGGCAAACCACGGGACCCGGTACCTAAATCAAGGCTCTTCAAGCTCACTGTAGTCGTTCGTTTCAGTGAATGCGCCTCCTAAATCGCAAAGTAATGAGGCTCGAGGCACCACTTGTGCGTGTAGCACCTAGACAGAGCGTCTGAACACAATGCCTGCACGCAACGCCCTCATAGCACTCACATACCTGCTACTCACGAATAAAAACGCTTATGAAAGTATATGTATTACTTGTAAACATAGAAAGCCCCTATCATGTAGATATGTAGGCAAACGCATTGGTTGCAAGCGGTGCTCGTGGGCGTTGATTGCACCTTAATTTGGCGTTCAAGCCGAGACAAAATATCCGCTTCTAAGGGGAAGCACACAACACTGTCTGCGCCTGGTGTTGGGGGCTGCCTTAGCATTACGAGTTGCCTGTGCTTGGCGTTGAAGCCTACGTGCCTGCGCCTCAAGTACTAATTGAGCGATGCTAGTTATACGTGCGCGGTGTGATACAACGCTCCGATCATATATCTCGTAATGTGCATGTCATTCTCTGATATTGTAATGTGCTTGACTTTTTATTTTGTTCCCTTTACAATATCTTTGTGATACCCGTAGAACATGGTCATTATATCTCTCGAGAATACACATATCCGCCAACTTGCACAGAGAAACATTTAGCAGTATCTATTCTGGTAAAAGACATTATCGTGGCTAACGGACACAACAATCTACTAGCTACGGCCAGACTTGTTGGTACGTGGCTGGCCGCTTTTCGCCCAAGGCTCTTAATGCAGTCCGCACCTAATTAAAGGACCTGTACCCTCTCCTTCTCATAGCGTTGACACAACTGCAAAGGCACGGAACGGAGGCCAAGGACGACGACGCAGAATAAGATACTGGTACATGGTGGACCGTGAGGTAGGCGCGTATAATAAACCGCTCTCTGTAACGACTAGTAGATTTAAATACAAAGCTTTTCAAGGTCCCAGCCAACTTCCATCCACAACAAATAGTCTCATCTAGTTGATGCCTTCAGATGGAATGCCCTCAAATTCTGCGTAACCAAGCGCGAGATTCATGTTCTCTAGTAAAGGTCGTTAGCAATCCAGGACAAGTCTCGGACAAGAGAGACACTTACGTAGGCACTGAGTACTAGCTCCCTTGTTGAGATTTTCTATCGTGGCGCATTCGCATAGTTAGGTAGTATGAGAATAGCTCCAGAGAGGTGTTTGGGTAAGCACTTACATGACAACCCTCTTGCCGGTCTCATCAACAGCAAAGCCACCGATCTCAACGCCATGCTTGTTCTGGATCGTTTTCACATAGCGCCTCGCCCACAACCTTGGCCAGTTTCTCTCCAGCATATCTATCCTGGCAGATATTTCGGATATCTCGAGAATTCATACTCTTGTTCAGCGGAATGTTGATATTCAGGTGGATCCCACGGAACCAACTGTCCAACGCCTGTGTCACGTGATCTCGCCCAGCCAGTCAGAAGACGGGTCCGCCGACAGGAACACATGGATTCCATGGACCCTTTCTCCGGCTGACCTCGACGCCGCGGCCATGCCCGTGACCTTGTCAAGGTGTTTTGGCCCAGGCCCAGCCTCAGAGTAATATTGCCCTCTTTTTACCATTCCATCACCTTCGCATGCTTCTTGTCTTCACTGTTCCTCCACATATATCACAAGCACATCAAGCGCTGCGCCCGTGCTGGTGCAGCTCTACCCCGCCATCGACAACCCCGCGATAACCCGCGATAAACCGCGATAGTACGCGATAGCTGCGTCTTGCCATCGCCCTCAATCATGTCGCTCTTCAACGCGCAACTGTACCCGGGCCGAGCGCTGGGCTTTCTAGGTAGTGTTTCTCTTCTATGTGCATGCCATGAGACGTGGAGAAGTCACTAACCCGACTATTTGCTCCCTAGTCATCGGCGCCTCTCTCCACGATGTCTTGACCCGCCTCAAAGCCGAACCGCAGCGCTTCCCCAAGCTCGAACTCCTCTACTCTCCCGATCGGCCAGTCACCGAACCCGTCGGAATAGAACTACCCACCAACGGCGTCCGTCTGCGATTTGATGGACCGGAGCAGCGCCTCCGCCTCATCGAGGTTACAGACTTCACCAAGAATCACATCACCTTCAAAGACCGCGATCTAGTCAAGCCCGTCAATGGTGCATCGGCTCCTGCATCTCCAGTACCAGGAGACTCCACATCCGGGCCAACTTTTAGACACATCTACCATCGACTTCTTGGTCCGACTTATGCGGGCGAGTTCATCCCTCCCGCCGCAGGCCAAGAACATGGCATCTACGTCTTGTCCTACCCAGGCGTCGCCTTCAACTTCTCTCTACCTGCTTCTGCGTACGACCCCGACAAGGACGTCGTTTCCATTTTCTCATCAGCGACAAGCCAGGTTGCAACGTCGATGGCCATATTTAGCGGTGATTCGTGGGCTGACGCTCGACCTACTCTGTGGACTGAGACCCTCCCCAGCATCAAGTCCACCACTGTGATACCTCG
Source organism: Ilyonectria destructans (assembly GCA_020740775.1). NCBI lineage: Eukaryota > Fungi > Ascomycota > Sordariomycetes > Hypocreales > Nectriaceae > Ilyonectria > Ilyonectria destructans. The sequence continues at coordinate 1,823,272 of JAHEWK010000011.1, forward strand.
AGGAAAAGACGTGTACCCCGACGAGATTTCTCTCATTCGGCTGCACGGTGGTGGAAAAGTGCAGCTCTTCCGCAAGTGGACCAGCAATTCTTTCTGGGTAACGCTGGGGGAGACTACTCCCCAGGAGTTGCTCATGGAGTTGGGCCCTCCCAACGCCATCTACCGGAAGAACGATCAGAAGATGGTTATCCATAAAATGCGCGCTCCCAGTAACACGCGATCCCGTCCGAATGCCACAGACATCAGCCGCCCCGAGGACCTCACCGACACAGACCAGTCCTCGATGAACACGGCGTCCGACGTGTCGGACGACGAAGAGGCCATCGACGACCAAACCGGGGCTGCCGCTACTGGCGAGTGCTTCTACAACTACTTTTATTTAGGATTCGACATCCTCGTTTCTACTCGTGTCCCTCCGTCGCAACCACCCCCGGGCGCCAACCAAAGCGCCGAGACTAGAGGTGAGAACGGCATCAAATCGCATTCCCCCGACCGCCTCGTCGCCACAAAGCTCGTCCTCCACGGAAATATCCCCGGATCATATGAATTCAACCGCCACCGTCGCTGCCGGTGGGAGATCGCATACCTGGACCCCTCCAGCGACAGCTCAAGCCCCGTGCACTCGGAGACCAAGTTCCCCCAGATCGAGGACCGCATGAACGAAACCTGGGCCTCCGTCTTTCCCCACAGCGAGAGCCAACCCCGCCAGCGCGGCATGGTCCTCAACCGCGGCTGGGGCGACAGCCCTGGGAGCAGTTGCGAGTTTCTCGGCGGCTGGGAGGAGAGCGGCGCGCGCCGTGCAGAGGCCAACGGCGACTCGACCACCACGCTCTATGGATTCCCCGGTATGGTCTTTGAGGTTCTTAAGAACGGGCATGTCAATGCAGTAACGGCGTTTTAGTGTGTGTGTAGGGTGATGGGCCTCGGAAGAGGTATTTGAACTTGTTCGTGACAGGCGTTTATGGGTTTAAAGGGTATACATCTGAATCATGGCATTTGAATTGCCTGGACTGGGAGTCTTCATTTCTTGAGTTGGGTTTGGTTAGACATGGGACTCTTCTGACAATTTCTTTCCTTCCTGAGGGCAAAGCTGAATAAATCCATCGCATTGCAACAAACAAGGCCGCTGCTTTTGGACTCTTGAAGTTGTGCCCCAAAAAAAGTCCATTACCCATCCACAAAATAGCCCCGGTGAGAGGTGGTATCCTTTTAATATCCTTCCACGCTCTTTAACCCTCTCATCATACATGTACTCGCATATGCAGCGGTACCCGTTAACTCCGCAACTCACATCGCGTGGGAGCACCGTCCTTTCCTCTGTCATTCCAGGGGACAGGCTCTACCACTCTTCAACCTCGCCCTTCTTGGGCTTCTGCATGCGCACCACCTTGTCGCAGTTGAGCAGGCACAGCGGGTCGAAGGCCTTCTTGATCTGGCGCATTGCGTCGACGGTGGTCTCGCCGAGCTCGTGGGGGAGGTAGTCTCGCTTGACCAGACCAACACCGTGTTCACCCTAAGAAGTCGCGGTCAGCTTGAATTTCGACAAAATGGGGATTGGAGAGGGGAGACGGGGGGCTTACAGTCACAGTACCCTCCATCTCAACGGCCTTCTTAACCATGCGGTGCACGACAGTCTCGGCCTTGTGACGCTGGGCGTCGTTGTAGAGCAAAATAGCTGGTGTATAAGTCAGCAAGCAGTTCACAACGAAACAAGGCACCTCAAAGGAGACTTACTGTGGAAATTGCCATCACCGACGTGGCCAACAATAGACGCAAACAGTCCACTCTTGGCCATGTCCTCCTTGGTCTCCTCAATCAACTGGGGCAGTTTGCTCATGGGCACGGCGACATCTCCAGTCCAAACACGGTCACCAGGCTTCTTGACGGCCATGGTGCTCCACAAGGCTTCCTTACGGGCGCTCCACAGCTCGTCCTGCTCCTCGTGAGTCTTGGCGAAATCGAAGGATTGGCTACCGGCTTGTTTGGCGAAACCCTGGACTTGGGCGACTTGCTCCTTGACGCCAGCAGGGGTACCGGCGAACTTGAAGAAGATGGTGGGGGCCTCAGCCCAGGCGCGTGAAGTCATGCCGGCTTCGTTGATGCACTTCATCTGGTTGTCGTCGAGGATCTCGACAGCAGCCACGGGAACGCCCTTTCCAACGACCTTGCTCACGCAAGTAGCAGCATGGCGAATCGAAGGGAAAGTGGCTACAGCGACGCTGGTGAACTCGGGCTTCACAGTGACCTTGAGGGTGGCCTCGGTGACAAGACCCAAGGTACCCTCAGAGCCGATGAAGAGCTTGGTGAGATCGTAGCCTGCGGAACTCTTCCGGGGCCGTTGCCGGGTCTTGATGACAGTGCCGTCAGCCATGACGACGGTCAAGCTGAGCACCCATTCACGCATGGTACCGTAGCGGTAGGCATTGGTGCCGCTGCAGCCGGTACCAATCATGCCGCCAATCATGGCACCGGGGCCTGGGTCCGGGGGGAAGAAGAGACCTTCCTTGCCAAGGTGGTCGTTAAGCGCCTCCCAGCCCATGGCCGGCTGTACAACGACGTCGAGGTCTTCCTTGTGCAGGTTGATGATCTTGTTCATGCGGCCAAAGTCGATGGAGATGCCCTGGCGGGTCGGGGTGAAGTGGCCCTCCAGACTGGTGCCGCCGCTGTAGCCAACGACGGGGATGCGGCGCCGGTGACAGACCTTCATAATCTCCGAGACCTCCTCGGTGGTGTTGGGGTAGACAACGCAGAAGGAGCGGTCGTCGGCGTGGGCGTTGTGTGAGGACCAGATAGAGGTAGCATGATGGTCAATATCAGTCTCGGTGGTGCTGACATTGTCCTTGCCGACAATCTTGACAAAGTCGGCCCAGGCGGCCTGCATGTTCTCGAGCTTGGTATTGTGCTTCGGGGCTATAGTCTTGGAGAGCGGCAGGGTCGAGACGGGTTCGGCCTCGGTGGGCCAGTATGTGCCCAGCCAGTATGAGATTCCAACACCGGAGAGGAAGACTAGTTGAGGTCATACGTATTAGCCGTCTTGAGCCTCCAATTGCAGCAGCTTCGCCACAGAATCCAAGACAAGGGAAAGAACTCACCAATCGTCATCATCCAGTTCCTTGAGGGATCAGTTATGTTGCGCCACTCCTCATACTGCTCCCGCTGCTCGCGCTCACGCCGCAACCGAGATCCGATGCTGCCCATGACCTGGCCCTGGAACGACCGGCCGAGCTTGGCCTCGTTGCCCTGACGCGGAGTCTTGGGCCGCTCGGGCTCGATCTCTGTGGCGTAGGAGCGCGCGGCGGCGGCAACGGAGGCGAGGGCGGGGAGTCGAGGGCATCTGGCGCTCGAGGCCCGCAAGCTCCGAAGGGCCGTCCGCTGGGCGCGCAGCTGGAGGGACGCCATTGGGGGGGCAATTCGCAAGCTCGGTCAAGGGATCGAGGGCATGGAAGGAGCGGCAGGAGAGCAGGAGGCGAGCCGGGGCGAGATGGCGAGGAGAGAGGGCGTTGGAGAACTGGCGGACTGAGAATTGGGCGGCTTCGGAGCTGCTTAAGGCTTGCGGCGCGCGGCAATGGTGGCAACCTGGGAACCTGGGAAATTTCTCGGCACGGAGTTGAAGCGCCGTGAGAAGCAAGCGGTCCCCAAGCCCCGAGCCCCACTGAAGTTCCCCACATCCGAGCTGCCTACAGCGCTCCCTACAGCGCTCCCTGCAGTAATTAGATGCTTGTACTCGCACATATCAGATCCCATGCCCTTTGAGATTGAACGTCATGATGCGCTCAGCAGTACATGGATCGCATATCCCTGACCCGGCCGGCCCCGGGACCCTTCTTCTTGTCTCTCTCCAGGGTCCCCAAACAAGGGTCTGTTTCGCTGCGGCTGAATAACACCGAGCCAGAGTATTCGTGCTCTTGTCGTCTGCCACTCTGCCACTGTTACTAATTACGAATACGGTGTAAGATCGGACTCCCAAAGTGGGCTTCATGTCGGCCTTCAAGTGGGCGTTCACAGCAATTCCCAATTCCCAATTCCTTCCCCAGAGCACGCAAGAGCCAGGGTGGGAGGCATCACATAACGTGCTCGGTGCTGTGCAATTATTATTAATTAGCCATCCCTCCCCGCATCGGCATCCCGCCCTCTCTACTACTCTCTCCTCCTCTCTCATCTCCTCAACGTGACGTTCGCCATAGGACCCCTCCACCCCTCCACCCCTCCCGCGGCCGAGGTCACCTCCGTCGCCGTTCCGCCTCCGGCCGTCGGCCCCTCTTCTCTCCTCATCAGGGATAAGGCACCCCGGCGTTGCAGTCTTATCTTGGCTTCAGTGCATTAGCTCGCTATTTGTAGACCAGCACGCGCACATCTGTTCCTGTAATCCTCCAAATACATGACGGAGTCCAAGTCCGCTCCCTCATTTCCTCGGCCCTATGACATTCCCAACATCCTTCTCCGTCCAATCACACTCTCTGGTATCAACCGAATCTGAAAACTCCGTACGCCCGTTTTTGTCCAACGCAACTGTCTCATTCATCCTTTGCCGCCCCGCAACAGTCGCCTCCATCGTCAAGTCTTCCAGACCAGCTGAACTGCAAATGTCGGGGTCCCGCCTTGGAGATGCGCTAGGTATGCTCCCAGCTCCTGATCATCCTCTATCTGCAGCGGTAGTTCCGCCCCCTTGCCGTCCTTGACAATTCCCTCAATTCGTACGCAGAGCGCCCCAGGGAACTTCTCTACCGCTGTATGCCGTAGCTCCTGCAATGATTGCGATGTCATCGTCGCGATCCACAGCCCTAGGTTTGTCACAAATGTTGAAGATGGGTGCAGCCTTAGGAACACCGCAATAGCCGACGACATCGGCGGCACCGCGTGGAACACCGGGTTAGACGGTGTGGCTGCGGTTGCGTACGGTTGTTGCACATACTGCTGGTCCATAAATGCCGCCTGGGTGTTCGCTGCCAGGAACATAGACGACCCAATCTGAGGGTCTAGGGGCACTGCCGTTGGCATTGATGAACCCAATACCCGGTGGGGTTGTGGAAGGTCATTGGATGGGTCTGAAAGGCTAGACGATTGTGACTGAAGTGACATTGGCATATGTGTTGGAATAGGCCCAGCCGGGGGAGCAAACGGCATCTGGGAGGCATGCGACACTTCCGACATGGCGTCGAAGTTGTTATTCCCCATCCCATCACCCAAGTCAACACGTTCCGTCTGTGGCGAAGTGTCGACTTGGCTTGATCTCGAAGTTCTTCTCTCCGGCATCCCATACGCAGTGAGAGGGGGCGTTGTGCTATGATGTGACTCTTGATGCTGCTGTTGTGGCTCTCCTTGAGGTTGCGGCTGCAACTCTAGTTGCTGCAGCTCCTTTCTCGTCGATCCCTTACGTGATCGGTCATCCCGCATCCTTTTCATCACATCTCTCGCAAGAACTTCAAGTGCCCGAGCCCTATGTTGAGAGGCGGGGTCCGTTCCAAATGTCGCCATGTTCTTGATTAGTACTGACTTCTCCACCCAACGCCGCTTCAACTCCTCCCACTCTCGTGGTGTGGCATCGGACTTGCACGTAAACTGAGCGTCACGGAGCACCTGGTGGAAGGCGAAGCGAATCTCACGCGACTCTTCAGGGTTAACCCCCAGTGCGTTCTTGGCCTCTGCGAGGGTCATTCGGGTGTCCTTCGTTCGCATACGCTTTGTGACGTCGGTACAGATGACATCTAGTGCCAGTCGCTTGGCCTCCAAGTTTTCATCGGAACCCCAAATGACTTGCTGGAGCCGGGGGCACTCGTGAATGAGTCGGTCCTTGACGGCATCCCACCTGTCGACCCCAGCAATGGTCTTTTTGCTGACTCCCTCCTCTTTACAAATGCGCTGGAAACTTGAACGGATCTCTCGATATACCCCAACTTCGAGGTTGAGTATCACCCTAGCCTCATCAATTGTCGTTTCCGATGGAAACCGGCATGGCGACCCCGTAGGATTGGTCGGCTGACGATTCCTTGTCCGCTTCTTTTTGCTGTCCTTGTCGGCAAGAGGGTTTGACGTTTCGAAATCTTGCTGCTCTAGGACTGAGTCTGCAATGGCTTCCGAAACTGGCTGTAACGACACTCCCTGGTCCTCGGGGATAGAAAGACTTGAGTCCCCATCCCCAGCCTGAGATGATTCGCCCAAGGTCCCTTGCATTGAAAAGTTCGACTCCAACGGCCTCGACTTGTCTCCATTAGGGACACGCAGTAGCCATCGGTTCCGGGTGCGGACCCGCATCAGTTCCCTAGGCTTGATGTCAAAGCCGTCCTCTTCATTGAGCACGCGCAGCATTTCCCGCTGCGGGAGATTCTTTTCCCACAAGTCGCGAACGCGATTGACGAGACGGTCATTCTTGTGAGCTGGCTTCTGCTTTGGCGGGAAATTCCAACGACGAAATTGGGTTTGGAAAGCCCGTTTACTACATCAGGCTATGTTAGTTGAGACGTGACATAAAAGTGTATCGATTAGGAATGAAGAGCAGTAGAGAAGGGCGGTCGTTCAGAAGTGGGTCAACGACGGTGCAGCAGTAGAGCAGCCATGTATTGTCGTTGGTGGGTGATAGAGTGGGTGCATGTAGTTGGCGGGAGGGAGCATGAAACCGTGAGAAGCAGGGCGAAGTCGCGAATTGGCAGCGCAATGACTCACCTAGGAGTAAACTTATAGACGGCCCTCAAATGGTCCATAATGTCCTCGAGGGACCGGCCCTCGTCGATATAAAGCTGGTAACATGTTTTCTGGTGCACATCCCAGTCATAGACCATGGTCGGGACGGTGTGGCAGCGACCTCATCGCTTGCGCTCCTGGTGCTTGCGTTGCGCTGCGTCTTTGGTCGGAATGGCTGGAAGTTGGGGCTGGGCGCGGGTGTGGAGCTGCGTTGGTGGTCGACTCCGGCGCCCTGAATTTCGTTCTGGTTGTCGTCGGGCTCTGCTGAGTCATGATGGTCTCGGGGACAGTGCGTTAAACTGGCATGGACTGTGAAGACGAACTGTGCGCATGCGATCATCCTTTCGCGGCCCATGGACAACGAGAGGGAGGCTTCATGTCAATGCATACAATTTGAACAATTCCAAACAATTGGAATTGGCATAACCTTAGCTTTGAATGGAAACTCCACAGTATTATCCCGCATTTTGGGCTGTCAATCGACTACAGGCACAAGAACCATCATGACTTCTCAGTCTACATGCCTTATGAGGCATTCAACCTCGGCTCCGGCTGGACCATGGCTGCCCTGCCCCTCAACTCCAAAGGAATCTAAGACCCGGCCACATCTGTTTCGTAGCGTAAAAACACACCCATCAAAGGATACTCATCTTGTATTTTACTCTGCCTACAAGTCACTGCAAGAGGTGCTCTAGTCGTCTACAACATTCAGCACCCTCCTCTCAGCTCACATTTATCCAACCGCCCATCATGGCATCGCCACCATCCTCCCTCCCAGATAACTACAATACCTTCTCCCTCCCAACCCTTCAGTTCTCTCACCACCCTCCCTCTTCCCCGACTGTCACCCCCGTCATCATCGTCAAGCTTCACCGGCCCGCCGACCGCAATGGCTTCACGGATGAGATGGCTGCCTCCATCATCCGGGCCTTTGACATGCTCTCGGCAGACCCCCGCGTCAAGGCCGTCGTCCTGACCTCATCCGACCCGGCCAATCGCATATTTTGCGCGGGTATGGACTTCAACTCGGCGCATGGCATCGGGCCCAACCGTGACGCCCATCGCGATTCTGGAGGTCAAGTCGCGCTCGCCGTGTATCGTTGCGCCAAGCCCGTCATCGCCGCCATCAACGGGTCGGCCGTTGGTGTGGGCATCACCATGACGCTGCCCGCCAATATCCGCGTTACCAGCCGTGACGCCAAGATTGGCTTCGTCTTTGGCCGCCGAGGATTCAATATGGAGGCTTGCAGCAGCTTCTTTCTACCCCGGCTGGTCGGCACTAGCAAAGCCCTACACCTAACCACCACGGGTGCTGTCTACCCAGCCACACATCATCTATTTGACGACCTTTTTACCGAGGTTGTCGCCCCAGACGAGGTTCTCTCCACGGCGCTCAAGATCGCCGAGGAGAGTGCATCCAACGTCAGTGGGGTAGCCTCGAGGGTGATGAAGGACATGATATATCGCGGCCCCGGATCGCCCGAAGAGGCCCATCTCCTCGAGAGCAAGATCTTCTACGATTTGTTCAACGGTCCAGATTCCAAAGAGGGAATTGATAGTTTCCTTGAAAAGAGGCTACCTGACTTCAAGGCCACCATGGAGAGTGATGCGCCATCGGCGTTTCCCTGGTGGACCCCAGTCGATATTCAGAAGCCCAAATCCAAGATATAGGCGGTCTTAACAGGGGTGATGCTGGCTTTCAAAACGAGCATCTTGAGTGTTCTGCTTGTTGGAGTTGGAACGGGATGTGACATGTACATGTATCAAGACTTACCGTATGAAACAAATCCTCTACGAAACAAATCCGTGACTTGTTCAGAAGTCAAAGTTTCCAGGCATGCAAGACGAGACACTATACTTCAACCTCTCCACACGGGGCGGCTCTTGTTACAGAAAATATTCTGCCCCGAGTCTGCTGTGCTTCACATCATCACCATCTCCAGTCTGAGACACTAAACTCTGCCGTACAGGCATATCTCGGGCTCTACTCCGCCACTGCCAGACTAGTCAGGGCGGACCTCGTCGGTGCCCCCGGATCAATCGCATGACTCCATCCCCACAATCCCCAGATCGGACGGGACCGAGCGCCCCACCTTAGGCCAGAAATACGTCACAACTGCGGGCCTCGATCATCATGTGAGATTGTCATGTGAATATGACAAGAGGGGTCCTCAGGCTCCTGGATTACCCACGCAATGATTGTGTTAGTCACAGTTAATGAAGATAATGATCGAAATCATGTCCTGTATTGCCCGAGTCTACTCAATCCAAAGTTCACTTTCCAAACCAGACATGAAACGCTTCCGCGCCTATGTCACCCATCCAAATGCTGTATGGATCCTCAGAAACCAAATGAAGAAATCAAAACACCAGTAAAGTATGAAGCAAAACTCGAAAGCGGGTTCCCAAAAACCCTAAACCCTAAGATGCAATCCAGGACATGCAAAGTTGGTCCTATAACGCCGTGCAAAAGCAAAAAACGACTGTCCGGTCCGGCCGTGAGACTCGAGGGTCTCAATCGTAAACACGCTGTGAGGCCGTAATCCGTGTAGTTGGGGATGAAAGAGAGAACTCCACATCCCGAGGCGCAAAAGCAGGTTTCGTGTGAATCGCTCCTGTCACGCCGTGGGGGGTATATATCATGAGTGTGTAGTTGTTCGGGGGGTTGTGTCGTGGAGTTGGGTTTTGTCGTAAATTCGGATGTAAAGCAGGGTAATGTCGGGTCCTCACGCAGACAGCCATTGTCTATCGTCGTCCCATCTTCAGTAACCGAGTTCTGAACCAAAGAACAAAGGCCGTCCATGCCCCATTGGTTTTTCGCTTGGCTGTGTTGTTCCTGCGGGTAGACTCAAAATGCACTTGTTCGGTTCTGGCCCGCGGCGACGAGGCTGTGGGCACAGAATGATAGCCTCGGCTCTCAAAGGCGACCTTCTCGTTGTCGCCCAGTCCGGTGGCGGTATTCTTCCTCGATACTGACGGCCGAATATCGCTTTGGCTTGAGGTTCGATCGCAGGAGATGCGGGAACCACCAAAACTAGTCTTGCGACCGTGCGAGTAAGATTTGGCCAGTCGATGGGCCCCCTTGCTCTCGGCACGCTCTTGCTTACGAATCTGCTCGCGGGCGTACTTCTCCTCTTTGGCCCTTTCTTTCTCTTCAAACTTGCGTCGGGCCTCGCGGACGTGGTCCTGACGCGAGGCAGTGTCGACCTCGCTTCGGGAACGGAGGCGGAACCCATTCACATCAAGAGATGTGCGTAGAGGTGACATGGCAGAAGCAGAGGAGGTACCGGTCATCATTTGTGGAGAGATAAAGGACGCGGGCGGGCTAGCGCTCGAAGCAGAGTCAAGGGCTGTCGTAGAGGCAGTGTGCAAGTGGAGGTCGGAGCGGCTCTTGGTTACGATGCGGTGAGTTCTCCGTGCGGCGGCCATTGAATTGGGATGGGGGTTTGGGGTAGCACGCAGTGACTGGTTGACGTCGGACAAAGAGCTGGTGCGCTGGCTGGCGAGCGAAGGCCGCCGGGGTTGGGAGCTGGAGTGCGGCAGGGGAAATGAGCGAGCCGTTTGGTGGACTTGGGGCTCAATGTCGTCGTCGTCCTCGGTGATGGTCGGGGAGTAGTCGCGAGGAGCCGTTGGGTTGTCGAGCGAGGCGAGCGAGTTGGCGTAGGACAGGGGCGGCGTCGATGCTCGAGGCGTCTGCTGAAAAGGATGTACGAAGGAGCCGTTGCGGCCGCTTGTGGAGGTGGCAACAGATATGTGCGAAGTGCCGCTGGTGGAGCGGGTGTGCGAGTACTTGTTGGAGCGGGTGCCGCCGCTGCTAACATCGGTAGCCGAGAGGGAGAAGCTCACATCACGAACAGGTCGGGAAATATGGCCAGCTGCTATTGTCGAAGTTGGCGTATACGAGGCTCCATACGGTGCGCCCGCGGAGTCTTCGTCTCCACCAGGGCTGTACGAGGAACCAAACCGAGCCTGCTCATCCCAACTGCGGTCAAGGTCGAGGGAGTTCTTCTCCGAGTGCGAGTGCGACTGCAGCTTCTTGAGGATGGGCTTGACAGCCTGGCGGCTGCGAGCCTTTGTGATTTTAGCATGGCCGTGGAGGGGGCCATGGAGGTGGCTGGTGGAGTGAGAGGAGAACGAGGCCATTGCCATGGCAGGCGGGCCTTCTCGGGGGATACGGGAGGGGGGAAGACGAATCAGTCAAAGCCCCAAAGACCCGTGCGGTAGAATGCGAGAGACGGCGAACAGGCCGAGTGAAGACGGAGTAGACGGAGTCGCGCGGGGTTTGTTGAGTCCGATGTTGATGTCGCCGTTGCACGGAGACAGCGATTGAAGATCCCAAGGATCCCCAGCCCGCTCAGAGCAACAGGGCGCTGGCGGGTTGCACGAGAGACATTGGCGAAATGGGTGCAGTTGGCGACACAAACAAAAGCGCAGTTCGGTGCTGCACAGGCTGACGAAATGCAGATCAGGGACGGATGGACGGGTATTTGGCGATCGGGAGGGGCGGGATTGAGCGAGGTTGGCGAGGGGAGAGGGGAAATGAGAGATCGGGATAGACAGAGACCAGGAGAGTCGGACGAGACGCAAATAGGGGTCAGATGAGAGAGGATGGGAGGGGAAATAGAAAAGAGGAAGAGGAATGAGGTCCAGAGAGGATTACGACGGCCTCTGCGGCGGAGCGGTGTTGGCGTTGGCCTATGTGGCGGCGATGCAGACACCAAGAGAGAGGGACAAGGCAGGACAGGACAGGACGGGACAGGTCAGGACGGGATGAGAGGACGACGACGACTGGACCAGAGAGGGACCCGGGAAAGGCGACGGCGACGGCGACAGGAGTTAGCCTGGGGCCGGGCAGGACGGACAGGACGGAGCCACGAGAAAGCAGCCAATGTGAAGACGTTCTAGACCAGATTCAGCCTCATTGTGTGCATGGGCACGTGGGGTTTGGTGGAGGAGACGGAGCAGAGGGCGCAGGGATTGGGCGAAAGGCGGTCTCGTCGGTCTGTGGATAGCTGCGCGCAGGCCAGTGTCGGTGACGGTGATGGACGGTCTGGCGAAGTCGGTGACGATAACGGTCGCGGGGTAAATAGTAAATGGTAGATGGCGACAAAAAAGCGGTCCTTGTTTGTCTCATGCGACAATGGGGGGGGCCTCGATATGAGCCCGGGCGGGGAGAGAAGAAAGCAATCAAAAACAATGGATGTGTGCGTGTTGTCTCAGAGCAAAGCAAACACAGACCGTAGTCAGACGGGACGGAGCAAGAAGACGAAGGATGGAGGAATGGGGGGAATGGGAATGGATGGTTGCGACGGGAAAGTATCGAGGGGGACCCTTGTGAGGTGCCCTGTAGGTAGAAGTCCCCTGTAGAGTACCCTGTGGGAGTCCCCTGCGCCCACCCAAGAACGAGAATGGAAGCGGCCGCAGATAAGTACTGCACTGTACTTCATACTCAGCCTGGTACGTAAAAGTCTGCCCCGGGCGATGCAGTGTACCCCGAGAATAAAAAGAAAAGAGGGAAAGGATAAGTTAGGTGAGAGGAGGTGTTGTCTAGTTCTGATTCAGATGCGCAATGGGCCGTTCTGGAGAAGTCCGGAGACAGAATGGCTGCAATCGTCTCTGACAATCCTGCAGTGCGCATGTACGCAGATAGAGAGAAAGGTACGGAGCACGAACAGTGTGGACCAGGGGATGCTGACCGGGACTGACCGGAGAGACAGTTTGGGACGGGACATCAAAATCCCGCTGCGTCACAGCGCCAACCTGCACCCAGAACACCGTAAGTAATCAGTAATCATGACCCTTTCCCCAGTCCCAAGTACGTACAGCGCACTATGGTATGTACCATGTAGATGGATTTCGCCAGCCCGTCAGCGCAAAAAGGCAATTAATCGTCTACCAGAGGTACTCTCGGCTGGCCGGGCGCGACCATCCACGGCCCAGGCCTCGCCCATGGCCTCGCCTACGCCCAGGCCCCATGTCGACGCCCAGCGCCCAGCGCCGACAGTGCCGTATCATACACCAAAACGGACAGCCGAGGCCCCTCAAGCAAGCAGCCAAGACAGAGGGAAATGAACGTCTGCCAACAGACGAAATCATTCCTCCGAACCCGTCCGTTGGCCGCCTGATGATCAACAACTGGAAATCACCGAACGGTGACGACGAGGACGACGACGGTGACGACGCCCAGGGCTTGGGCTTTGCGAGTCGGCAAAACCACTCCACCGCCCACATAGCCTCTCGGTCTCTAATTCTCTCATTTACAACCCCCTAACAGATGATTTCCCTCCTCCTCGCCATAGGCGTCATCGCCACAGCCACCATCTCACCCACACAACCACACACCTTCTCCGCGTTCGTCGCTCGCTTCATCGGGCCGTTTGGTCATGGAGGGGGTCACTGCGTGTCCCAGGCACCCGGATAAGCCCAACACCACAGCCCGGACTAGGTAGCCGTAGATACTCAAACTGTATCAAGTATAAACCTGTCGCATGCCATGGTGCCATCGGGCGCAATCCACTGTCACCATATCCATCCCGAGTCCGGCGATGGATGTTGATTTCCCCATCGCCCACGGCAACCCGACAACTCTCGTGCTGCTTGCGGGTTTCCATCTCGATCGGCCAGGCTCAGACCATGAATTGGACGGGACAAGGATAAGGACATGACATGGACATGGGCTTGGCATGTCGCCTCCCCAGACCCTGGCCGCTTCTGCTCTCCACCTTGACAGGGGCCGCCTTGTTGTCCCAATCGCTGGCCTTGTTCCCCTCACTGACTCTCGGCACCAAGTATTCCCTTCTCTCTTACTTGGTCTCGACCCAGCCCGGGCTGCTTTGGCCCTGGGCCCAGACGCCGATCATCCGCCTCAGCTCCGAATCTGACCCAACTCCAAAGACTAGAAACGCAGGATAGCACCCGCCGTTGGAACTGGCGAGAGGTCCAGGTGCGCAAGGCTCAGCCTTTAGCATTACGCCAGGACCCTGAGGCGCAGGAGCATCGCCCTCTTCACGTTAGCTTTACCTGCTTGCTCGACCATGTCGAAATGGGGAACGTGGCGGGGAAGCGGGCGGGTAAAAGCATGCGCCTGTATCTGTACCAAGTGACTGGATGTGATGCGCGCGAAGCAGCTGTGTACATATGGGCAAATGCAGCTCAGTGCATCTGAGTGAACGAGTGAGTGGTGGCTTGTGTGGTGACAACGGAAGCCCTGCGGCGCACCCCGGAGGAGCTGAGAAACGCCAACAGCCAGCTGAGAATCCGGCGTGCAAGACAAGGCGATATCTTCCACTAGCCTATGACCCTTCCTCACCTCTCAATCGTCTTGTCTCATTCCGTCGTCGTCGGCCGCTTCCCGGACAAAACACCCCACGCCCATAATGCACTCTCTCCCGCACTGGATGCGGTACCCCGCCCTATCAGACACCTCAGACATTACTTACCCCATCTTATCGAGACCTCCGGAGAACGTGTAACTACACACCCGCACTCTCGATACAGCAGACATTTCCTCGGAAAAGGAAGTCGCATATGATCGATGAATTCAACTTCAAGCTGCAATTCAGAATGCAGATGGCGATAGAAAATTCGGCCTAGTAGTTCGGGTTAATGGTTAGAAGTAGAGGGAGCAGGTGTTGTATACGGGTAAGGATAGGGCTTCGGTTTAAGGCTCGGATTATCAAATAGAATATGGACTGGAAAAGCATTTTGCGGTCAGTACGTTTTATGTTTACTTATTCGAGACCAAGGAATAGAATCGCCCAGTGCACATGACTTCCAGCCTTGGCAGAGGTACAGGACTGACTCGAGGCGGGGGGTGATCAATCAAGCAAAAACAAATCTGCCACCCGGGACAGGCGTTCTCTCATCTCTCACTCAAACCCCGCATCATCCATCAGAAACACCCGCAAGGAGGATGATCGTCAGTACTACAAGTGGTAAAGCACGTAAAGCATGTACATGACCCGTCAGTAATATCCATCAGTCACGACTAACGTGGCCGCCGAGACTATCAACCCAAGCAGCCAGTGGCTCCTCTGTACCCCTCTCTTCCCGGAAGGGCGGTCCTAGAGCGGGCGGTTTTTGATTGGCATTGCCCTTTGTCCACCCCGACAAACGCCCGCACAGCCAGACGTCTCTCCTGTCGTCGCTTCTGTGCCCTTGTCCCTCTTCCCGTGGCTGGTTCCTCGTTTTCTCGTCTAGCAATATGTGGTTCTGCTTCGACCCCAGTGGATGCGGGTGAACCAACAGCGGAACGCGATGCGCTACACCCGCTGCAGCCATGACTGGCTCCAAATTCATGGCTGGCATTCCCGGTACCGATTCCCTCGCGCATCGGCACAATCCCTCAATCCCAACTAGATCACTCCCATATGCCGCAAGAGAGATCCTGTGTGCTGTTGTACATGCCGGGCTTTCCTCCGCCCAGCGCCACCGCGCCCTCGGTGCCGCCGGGACTTCTAGTTGACCACGGTCCGCCGCAGCCCGTCCCCTCTGCCCCGCCGCCTCACCCCCTCTTTCGAGTGGGCTTCACCCGGAATGATAACGAAACGTGATGCTGCTGATGACAGAGAGAGGATACCAGGCGCGGTGTTTTTACGGCCATTGCGTCTTGCCCCAAGAGCCACTGTGCCATTTGATCCACCCCCGTCGTCATCTTCTCTCCGCTGAGTTGGGGGTGAGGGTCCTCGGCTCCCCAATATCCGCTGGCGAGAGGGGAGCTTGGCGACCAGTTCTCCATCTCAATTGCACACGAACTAGCAAACAAGGCCATCGGAGCGGACCTCAGCCTGTCCCCCTGGTCTCCCCGCTCAGTACGGAGTACCAGCTAGAGTGGCGGGAGGTGTGAATCAACTCGGCATCCATACTCTGTATCATGGAATCCACTCGCATTCTCTACAGAGTTGGTATTCTCGACGCACGCGACACGGCACAAAGCAGGGCCCTGGCCGAAGCATTGTCCAGGGATCCCCTTAGCCCTGGGATCCCAATCCCAATCCCAAGAGCCTCATCGGCCATCATCAGGCTTCTGCCAGGTCAATTGAACGCCGCGAAGCCCCAACTTATACCCGGCCAGTTGCCGTGCTCAGGCTTCATCTCGTACAGGGCTCACCCGCTCTGTTAACGCATTAACGTAGCACTTCGTAGCGAGCGAAGGCAGAGTGCCGGTATCCCCTGCTCGGAGCCTTCCATGTTCTCCTCCCGGTCGTGATCCACTATCCTGTGCTCCGACTCCGCGAGGCGAGATCAAACCCCAGGTCCGTGCTGCCGGACGGGAATCCCAAGCCTGTGTTTGTTGACTGATGCCATGTTGTTACTGGTTGCTGAGATATCCAGGTTCCTTCATCCCTTACGAAACGTCTGTGCCCATTTCCGTCCCCGGGACTAGGCACGGCCTGGCCCGTTCCCTAGCTTCAGCCTCTCTCCGCACCAGGGCTCACCGCCATCCCCCTTCTCAACACCTCAACTCCGCCGCTTCTCACGACCATCGACTTTTTGCGGTGTACATGTTTCCAATATCAGATAGGCGAATTCAACACATCTCCTTTTCGCAAGCGATCCGTGATCCACCAGTCATTCCCGCCTGCATTCTGAGACATTTTCAGACCCACGCAATCACCGCCTCAGATAATCGCCATCGAACAACAGTCATTGTCAGGAGGGAACTTGGCTTGGATTCTGGTGTCGATTTCCCCCCTCGTCTCCGCATTGGGGTATCAAACGATGTTAATGACTCGAGTTCGAATAACACAGTCCTGCTTGGTCCTTGCAACTGGTTGATCAGCATCAAAGCCCCATTGCTGTATCCGCCTCGGTACCAACCAGATCACCAAATCCAACCCCATCCAGATTTCGGTTCATATCTGCGCCTTAGGCACCTCATATCCAAGGGCAGTATGGTTTAGTTCTCCTTATCACGGTGTGTCAAATAACATAACTCGACGCGGCATTTCGGGCACCTCTCCTTAATTGCCACCCTAGAGCCCGGTCGTGATGGGAAACGAGTGACCGACTGGGCATCAACAAACTCGACTTGCGTCTGAGTCGGTGCACCTTCCAGAGGTTGACACGTCGAGGCTTTGGACTCTTTGGCCCTCCCTAGGGGCTGTGATTTGCCACGTCGCGGTCTTGGTGTGAAGAAGCCCTAAAATGGATCAATGGGGGTTCTGCGATAGACAAAGTCTTACGGAAGAGGTTGCGTTGGTCATTGAGTAGGTCACGCTGGCATTTCGAGGTACCATCGGTAGCCTTCCAGTTGCCAATCCGCAGTACGATTTCGTCACACATTCAGAAACGGAGATGGTCTTGTTGTCTCGTTGTGGTCTTCGAATCTAGAGTTTCTGAAACGAGTCAACAACGGCTCCGAGAAGGGTTGGCCCGAGTAGTTGACGGGTCCAGGATACGTGCAAGCTCTCGTACCCCGGCATGCAAGCTGTTGCTTAGGTGGGGCTTTGCGTTAAACTGCGTGGGTTTATTCCTAGAGGTTGAAACAAGCCGTAGGGTGTGCAGTAAGCATGAGATGATGCCTTCGATGGACGACGATGGGTTCACCGGCGCTGCGTAGTGGCCAGCAAGCTATGACGAATCACAAAATATGAACACGGGGTTTCCTTGGTTGATCCACGTCAACCATCCATCCCACTTTGCCGCTGGACTGCGTCTCGCGCTCCTCGTAAATGGATGCGCCATGCCCTGTGTCCCCATATCTAGCTGCAGATGGTCGAGTTTTAGCGCCAGGCACATTGAGTTTAGTTCATCTGATCCTGTCCAGGAGTGTCCGACCCGTGGCAAGTGCTTTGAAGCTGCGAAACATGTTCTGCCGACTACTCCGGCGGCACCTCGTGCATCCCCGGGCCTCCTCTCGACCCGCCTCTCCACACGGCTCCTCAAACTAAGGGCTTGGTACTGTTGCACCCTGCGTATGTATGACGACAGGATCAGGGGGGTTAGTCTGGTGCAATGTAGGAAAGAGGCGCAACCCACTCCATCGATTTGTATTTCGTTGAGCCACGTTTCCATTTCCAACGACTTGGAGCCGAGGCAAGCCATCGGCCTTAACGCAAATGCAAAGCCTAGCTTGATGCAAGTTTGAGCAGGGACATTGGGGGGATGTGAGTTGATGTTCTCTCAACTGGGATATTGTTTGATAGGTGGAAAGCTAATACCGAAAATTGAATCGTGGATGGAAAGGTCGCATGCAAGAAATCGGATCGAAAGGAACTATGAGTATTGATAATCACGCATGTGACTCAAAGCCGAGCCATCGCGATCACTAAACGAGACTCTTACCAGGCTCATGAACAATGTGTGATGTTTTCCATGACTCCCCGATGATCCGAGAAACTCACAAATCTAGTAGCACAGGGATAGCAAGCTTGAATAATACAAACAGCTTGTGTTTGATATGATTGTAGGGACATGAGCAAACCTATCAGTCGTTATATATGAGGGCTTTTAAAGAAAGTTCTGGAGCACATGACCGTAAGAGATGCCATGGGCGTGGGACAATCCCAACAGGGTGCCAGCCAGCCACGGATGCATGGGTATATTACCTCTTGATAAGGACTTGAGACTGCCATGGGTGTAACGTAGCGGTACAGATCCCACCGATTTAGCCAAGTCGAGATGTGATTAAGCGTCCATGGCCACAGGTTGCATGGGATTGTCCCAGCGTGGTAGCAATTGCTCGTAACTGTCGGTATCTGGATCATACGTGAACCTCTACGTAATGCTCTGTCGACTTGTGTGAATGAGGTGACACTCGGCATTTCCAAGGGCAATCTTGCTCGAAGATTCCCATGTGGTTGGGGAAAGAGCTGCAGAGCGCAATATCTACCGACTGAGTTATGCGTTATTCAACAACGACACGTGTGAATGCTCGTCATTATCAAGAGACACTGGTAAGTGCCCATGATTCTAATGTCATGGATAATACGAATGATGTGATCATGTCTATCGATACCCTGGGCTGTGCGATTATAGGACGAGACTACTCGAGTTGTTAATGGACGATCAAAATAGGCAAGCAAGCAATAGACGAACCAGATGCTGGTTGCGATATAGGAATTGCATACCATCCATTGGCAGTCAACCTCGACGTCGTTTTAGTAGATGCCCCGTGCTCCCCCGTCCGTGTGCCCCCCCCTGCGTAGTCGATCAGCTTGGCCACAGAGCAAAGCTAGGGCTATCCTGGCTCCTCCACAATATTCGTTCCCTTTTCGCGCACTAGTAAAATAACGGTCATTAGATCTGTTCCGATCCTTCTTCGCTACATCGGAGCTGGGATCGCCCAGGCTTGGGCGTCGCATGCCACCATCGTCTAGGCAAAAGAGGCTGAGAAGCTTTTTTAAAGTGTTTGTGTAGCTGGAATTTGGCGCAAGGATGAACACCACCTGACAGTTAAAGGCTCTCACCAGCAGCGTAATGATAAACATGTGTGAAAGCATCCTTAAAAAAGGTCAACACTCCCTCTCTGGTTGCCCCATACATGGGAGGGGCAAATTGACACCATGGTGAGGAGAATGGGCGGGTCAAAGTGCAGGTGGGGATCAATAATTCAGGTTGATGGGCAGGCTTTGCAGACGCAGACCATGTGCTGTCAAACGATCAAAGCCCCAATCCACAGGCCATCAAATTGGTTCCGTTGTTGGGCTTCGTCTGTCCATGCCCTCGTTGGATCTTCTTCAGAGTGCTATTGAGTGGCGACATAGTAATCAGAAAGTATGGGATGGATTCTCTCGATGGTGATCCAAGCGTCATGTCAAGAGTGGGCGAGATCTCTACTGGTTGTTGCGTTGCAATGAAGATTTGATGTGGCCTCGCACTAACCAACCAGGTCCACATGGCCGATGCCATTAAACCTGGAGTTGATAGGCATTGCCCAAACGGTCGAGCTGCGTCGCGCCGCGCTGGTGCTCACTTGGCTACGGGCCAACAAGTGTTGGCTGATAGTGATCGCGGGATCCTGACAGGGCGTGCGTATTTCGTACTCTGGAGGCAATTGCCCACCAAGTTGTAGCGCACGCGCCAGGGCCAGCTTGTCTAGATCGGATCCGGCAAGGGCTCGGGATCTGGCGACTTTGGTGACGACGTCGGCGGAGCAACAATTGGCAGCAATTGTTAGCTGCTGACGGTGGAGACGGGCACCGCAAGGACAGGATGGGGAGCAAGTGGCCCGTTTCGTTGACGATCAAGGAAGGTAGGGTTTGCGGCTGCTACTGGAGTTAGGTCGCTCGCAACCAACTGGAGCAGGTGATGACTGACATGCCACTAAGAGAGGGACCCGTCGCTATCGATTTCGCACAGGTGTGTCAATGGTCCGTTGGTGAGACATTTCTATAGGACGGTGCGGCGCCTCTTTCTCGGCGCGAGCGCTTCAGGCTGGGTGGTGCCCATGATGAAATGGCGCTGACTCTGATGGACCGAGGCCAAGGCTGGTGGCACCGCCGTCGCTGTCGTACATGACACTACATAACGGCCCTGTCGCTGAGATGCAAGACGCCACTGAGCAGCACGACGATGGCGATGTGGGTTCCACGTCCAGTTGGCGCTGGACCTTGCGGGATGGTGTGATTTCGGCATCTTGGCCCATCTGCACTGGACAGGCGGGCGACTTTGTTCCTATCGCCGGCTAAGCAATTGGAACGGGCGTGCTGGACTGTTCAACCAACCGCATGAGGCTGCGTCCGTCTAGCTGTCTGGGTGAGAGGAGGTCTGTGGAGAGGATCCAATCTTAGATTCAGAACTCGCGATGGCAGGGGGCCGGACGCGAGCCACCCAGGAGCAGGCTTGATTCGCGCTCTAGGCAGGCCAAGCCGCACAAGTCCACAGATCATGGATCATGGGTGGCTCTTGGGGTGCTTGGGGTGCGATGCGTTGCACCGTGCCCTCCGATGATGCAGATGGATGCAGGCCAGAGACGGCCAAGGAGGTGGCCAGTCGGCAGAGATGCTGCATGCAGGCGCTCTCTCCTCATCTCATCAATAGGTAGGCCAGGGCATGGCCCGCACGAGTCGCAACCCTGCCCGAGCTGCCGAGGGGACGATCTGCGGTTGGCCTGTAGCTCGCCTGCTGGCTGGCTGTCCTCCCCCAGGACACGATGCGTCGATGCGTGGATGCTAGCCCGAGCAAGCCAGCCAGTCCGCCACAGTCGAATCAACCGCCGTCCCTGCCAGTCAGCGCGCAACGCAATGCGACGGGTGTCTCAAGGCGGGCCTGGAGCCGATTCCAATCTTAGCGAGATGGAAGATGAGCGATGCGATGTGATGTGATGGCGCATCTTGTAGTCTCTGGCGTTTCCTGTCCCAGAGGAAACTCTTACGTGGGCCTCTCGTACCTCGAGCGCCTGGAGATGCAGAGCGCCTGGAGATGTCTGGCAAAGCACAATTAGATGCTCTAATTGGTGGAAGGCGTAATGTGTCGTCACTCCCGTGCCAACCTACCTACTTCGTACCTGCCTCCTCTACCTACCTTAGTCACGAAGCTACAAAGTACCTCGACTGAAAAGCAAGGTAAGGGATTCCGAAGGCAAGAACCTGGAATGTAAGGTAGGTAGGTAGGTAGTCTGGATGAAGCGAGGAAAGCAGGGTTGAGCCGAGCCTTGCCACGGATCCATTGCTAACTGCTACGACCCGAACCACAACAACCTCCCCTCCACTCCGAAGAGCTCTGCATATACCAATCCAAGCCAGGTAAGGCCCGCCAAGTCTGAGGTAAGGCAAGCTGGCTAGTACGGGGTGTTGGCAACTAACTGACTAGAGAAAGAACGACGCGAAACGTGCCTTAGTAACGAACGACCTCCTAGCTAAGCTGCCTTGCTTTGCCATAGCCACAATAGCCACCATAGAGCGTGCGCGATGTTGCTCTTTAACATACGTGCCTACAGCAAGCGCTGGGGGGCCCAGTTCCTGCATCCATGCGAATTAAGGTACTACGTCGTACTACGTCGTATGCAATATCCAATGCTTTTTTGACAATCTCTCTCCATTGCCGAAGCTGGTTGGACAATTGCGTCGGGCCCGTCTCCTCTTCTCTCGACAACTCCAGGATACTACATGGGGCCGCATCCTATCCCGCATCCGCTGGTGTCCACCAGATTCCACGGAGTTCACCCACAGCAGTGAGGCGCAGACGCGCAGAGGAATTGAGACATTGAAACGTACTTTGCACATCGCGAGCGTAGGAGCAAGTGGGCGTGGGCTTTGCCTTGGGTCATGGTCTCGGGCTGGGCTGAGTCGCCCACTGTTTCTCCCCTCACTCCTCTCTTCTCTTCCGTTCTCCTCCCCATCTCCACTCCCCACTAATTACTAGATGCCTCGCCTGGTCCTCTGATTTGCCTCATCGTCTTCGTCAGTGGTCCCCCTCCCCCCCAGTTGCAGGCGCTCACTCGCTCGCTCGCGCACACACCAAGTCCCACTCGCTAACACGAGCCAGCCCATGCCTCTCCCGCCCGTCGCCATCGACGCCATTGAGCCCCTCTGACCCCGGAGGCGACAGTCAACGATGACTACTACGCAGTACCATGTCGCCGTGGGCCGAGCAATTCTGGCACGAGACATGGCCCTCATGCGCCAGTTCAGTACCCACGCCACAGCGCGCATCTGACCCTCGAGGGAGTGAAGGAAAATGCTGGAGCGGCCCTGGGAGTCGTCACAATTCAACAAGGGTCTGCAGCAAGTCACCCTCCCGCCATGTTGCCGGTGCTGCAGAGCCGACCTAATTGCCTCCATGGATGGCTCATGGATGTCCTGGCAGCCCGCGAAACCGCCGCAGTAGTAGCAGAAACAGCAACAACAAAACAACTAAAGACCCTGGCGGCCGGCTGGCCGGGGTCGGCGTTTGAACGGACTTGGATGTCTGGTCGCAACGCCTCTAGGGCCCCAGTCTTCAATGTCAACGCACACCCCCTCCCTCACTGGGTTACTAACGATGCCCTCTGCTCCAAGTCGAGCCGCCGCCGCCATACATGGGTCCCTCCAACCCTCCAACCCCTCGCTCCCCACCGTCCTAATGCAATAGGCGCAGGGCCAATGCACCCCTGCCGTCTTGTCCGTTGTCCAGACCAGATCAATCTTGACAGAAAAGATGCGCGCTTGTCTGTACGTACAGGCCGAATCACCTATGCCACCACATGTTGCCTTGGCTGGCCTCAGGGACCCTCTATTCTCCATGTTCATGCATGACCCATTTGTAGGACGGGGTCGGTCCTAAGTATATATCCTAGACCCGTTCCCCCAACCTGGCCCCAGCTGCTATCATCGCCACGACCTCCTCTCCTCCCTCCCTCTCTTATTCATCGGCCAATTCGTCCTCCCATGGCCGTGTCTACATAGTCCTTTTTCAGTCCTTGTGTACATTACTGTCTTGCCCCCTCCCCTCCGGTTCCTCTCCCCTTGCGGCCCTGCTGGTGTGCGTCTGTGGTGCATCGTGTTTTGCTTCGGTTCTCAGCGTCTCTGATTCACTTCACCTTGCCGCAACCCAAACCCTAGCAGTGAATCACTGCAACTCATACCTACGCGAGATCACAAGAACCGAATTTTCTCTTTTTTCTACTTTAAAAGAAATCCCAATCACCATATCCCTCGGTTGGATTCTTTTCTTCCTCACCAACGACCTCAAAGGCAGTGGCGGCACTGATCAGGAACCTCGCACAAGAGAACTTCCTGAGTGGTAGCAACAAACTGCCACCGTGCCTCTCCATTTTCTGTTTAGCCAAGGAGGGGTATAAACAGCACCCTTTGCGAGCTCACATCCTTCGATCCCGTCAAACTCCTCCATCTCAAGATGCACAATCCCGAGGACGAGACCATGAGCCACAGCGCAGTCTCCAGACTCGCTGGGCTCTTGTCTTTCTCGGTCCCATCCTTCGACTTCTGGTACTCGACCACCTTCTGGGTGTACCTCTTCTTAGCCCTGTGGTAAGCCGACTTGCTCACCCCCCCTACACTTCCCTCGCTCCCCACTCCCTTCACCCTCAGCTGCCCGATCACCATCCTCATTGGACGGTCACCCGCATATCGATTTCCATATGCTCCCAGTCACATCCTAACGTCATGGCAGGATTCACCGTTACCTCCGTTTGCTCGTCCAGTGCGTCAGCCATTGGACGTACAAGTCGAAACCCATTCCAAGCGAGCCAACCTTCACGAGCAAAGATGTGACTGTGGTCATTCCAACCATTCATAACGCGTTTGAGGAACTCCGACCCTCTCTTCAGAGCATCCTAGCTTGCGAACCCGCCGAGTTGATTCTTGTTACCACTCACGACAAACGAAAGGGTCTGCAGCGTTTGGCCGACTCGTTGGCTCACCCAAAGGTTCGCGTCCTCGACACCCCAATCGCCAACAAGCGCCTTCAAGTCTGCGAGGCCCTTCCCAAGGTTTCCACTCCAATCACCATCATGGCGGATGACGATGTGACTTGGCCATCCACCCTCATGCCCTGGATCCTCGCACCTTTCGAAGACCCCAAGATTGGCGGCGTTGGAACTTGCCAGAGAGTTAGGCGAGAGCACACTGGCTCATTGGCCACTCGGGCCTGGAACTGGCTCGGAGCTGCGTATATCGAACGCCGAAACTTTGAGATCTCAGCCACGCACAACATCGATGGCGGTACCTCCTGTATGTCTGGGCGCACTGGCGCCTACCGATCCGAGATTCTGTCGAGTCACGACTTCCTCCACGGCTTTAAGAATGAGAAGTGGAGAAAGTGGATTCTCAACGCGGACGACGACAACTTTGTTACTCGATGGTTGGTCAGCCACCAGTGGAAGACCTGGATCCAGTACGACCGGGAGTGTGAGATCGAGACCACCCTAGAGAACAGCCACAAATTTCTGTACCAGTGCTCCCGTTGGGCCCGAAGCAACTGGCGAAGCAACTGGACTAGCCTGGTCACTGAGAGGTATATCTGGAAGTAAGTCAAGAAATCCAGCGATATCTTGAGAATACTACTAACGCTTAGCCCAGGCAGCAATGGTGGTGCACCTATTCGCTGCACATTGCAACCTTCACCTCCTTGGCATTCCTCGTCGACCCTCTCCTCCTTGTTTCATGCTGGTGGGCGACTGCGGAGTGGGACATGCAGAGTCGCCGATACGCCTTCTGGTCTCAGTTCATCTTCATGTTCGCCTTCACCAAGGTGGTCAAGCTGATGGGGCTATTCCTGCGAAACCCCAGCGACGTCGTCTTCCTCCCTGTGTCAATTCTGTTTGGGTACTTCCACGGACTCGTGAAGCTCTATGCTCTTGTGACGCTTAATATGGTACGCTTCTTTCCTCGGAACGCAAAATTTTACTTAACTAACCCGATTTTATCCAGACGTCTTGGGGCAGCCGAGCTGACGGCGACACCAACGATGCGCAGCGATTGGCTCCGGCCCCGCAACCATCTGTTGTGCTAAAGACGCCCCCTGGAAAGGGATCGCTCATCCGCTACAACGCCCGTCAGAAGGGACGACCGGCGCAAGGACGGGGAGCACAGGATGGCTCCTGGGAAAAGAGCGGCTATGCCGCCTACGACTCGAGTACCTCGTACATGCCGATACGGGTACCGACACCGCTGACATTGACACCTGACGACTCCAAACTACGCGCGAATGAAAATTTGGCCAGTGGAGAGTGCCGGGCAATGTAATGCCAGCGAAACGACTTTGATGAGCCATGAGCAACGTTTTCTTTCTTTTTTCTTCGCGTCAACGGTTTTTCTAGAAACCGATAGGGATCACCGGGATGAATAAATCCTTCGCCTTTTTTTTCATCACTCGCATTACACCGAAAACACAAAAAGGGCACAAAACATGCGGACCGGGGGGGATGAAAGAAGGGTCCAGGTCCGGGGTGTTACAGGTGTTTGAAAAAGTTTTGCTTTCCATCATTGGACGACGAAGACGCTTTGCCGGCCGGAGCCAGGAAGAAAACGAGGTGTCTGCTGTTGCGGAATGGGATATTTCCAAAGCAGGGGACCAGACACACTTGAACAACTGGTGAGGGCCGCCCGAACCTAATTTGCGAGAGGGAAGCATACAGGGCTGTGGAAACACAGGACCCCTCGATGCAGGAACCCGGGCCGGGCAAGCCTCGTCTGCGATACATTTGGGGGATAGGTTTTGCGGGATGCTTTGAATTTCCCGTCGCAACGGAAGGCCCAGTGGGAAATTGGGTCATGATTTAGGCTTGGACTCAGATGGATGGGATTCAGGACCTGCGACGATGTCAAGATTGTGAGACTAGGAGTACAAGAAACCAAAGAGACTCTAATTTTCGAGAACGCAACTCAACAAGACCAATGTGAATGGTGATCTGCTGGTGGTGGGGGTGTACTATGATGACGCTGACGACATGCAGGACTCGACGTTGGCTTGGAGTCAGGCATGTGCTTAGGGGTCCAGCGACTACGCACGGCCACGACGACAAGGGGGGGGACACGGCAGGGCATGGGACCAATGAGTGTGTTGTTGCAGATGCGGATCTCGATGATGCGAGTGTGTTACACGGCAGACGGAGCGGGCGTTGGTGTGACGCTGGGTAGGTGTTTCTCAGGCGGGAGAAGATTCGCCCGTGCCTTGGGGAGAGGCATCTCCGGTCAGCGGTGCGGGTGGCTGGCCGGGCTTTGACAGTTGCAGTCCAACAGGGCATCGGATTGGATCTCAGCAAATGGACAGTATGTGGGGTGGGGGATGTGGTGTGTGGTGGATGGTGGGTGGTGAATGAATTGATGGGGAAAGCCACGATGGTGGTGGTGGTGGTTCTGGATGAGCGGGCTTTTCCATAGTGGAATCTGCCCGAGGGTTCCCAAAAGGTGTGAGTGCTCGCGTGTGTGTAGTGAGTGTGTGTGGTGAGTGTATGGTGATTTGAATGCGTACAGTGAGGCGTGCTTGTGTAGTGCGAATGCACACCTAACCACCACCCAATCCCCCACACAATCGTCCATCGTGAGGGTTTGGAGAGTTTCCTAATTGGGCACGCAAAGGCGAGTTTGAGATTGGCTATTCCGGCAGGGTTCCAATCTGGCTAGTTTTTGTTTCGTTCAGTTGTTGGTGGAGGAGCGAGTTGCGGTAGCATTCCCGCCCGATGGTACGCTGGTGGTTGTCCGGGGGTGGCTGCTTGAGTCGTGAAGATAGGCAATGACACCCCCAACGACAAGTTGGTGGCTACGTAAGGAGGCGTCAATAGCGGGATCTCGGTATTAACTAGCGATGGATTCGCAGAAGCTTGGACACTTTATTGCCGGCCGCTGTGTATTTACGTCTGCGCCTTGCCGAGACGGACAAAAATCAGGGTCTTGCCTACTTGGGCAGGGAGTTGGTTGGACCTCGATCCTTCGTACACACACTCGCAACGACCAGTTGCACAAGACAGGCGTTTCTGTGTCCCGCGTATGCCGCCCTCGTCGAGGCCTTGTTCCATTCATGTTGGGTTCGGCAGCTCTCTGTCCAGGCGGGCGTTTGGTGTATGTGCCTCTGCATGACCCTAGCCGCATTCCCATATCGATTCCTATCTGGTTTAGACAGCACGCAGTATTTCGATTTCGATTTCACATGCCCATGCCCTCGTAGCGATTCAAAATAGTCTAGTCTCGTCTAATCACTGCTACTGCACGACCTACCACGACGAGATAGCTCGAGCGGGGACAGCGAACTGCATCCAAGGATGATGAGCTGCATTAACCCAAGGCCTAGTTGGAGTTGAAAGTATGGAGCTAAACAGCAAGACGGCGAGACAGTGAGACACTGAGGTGAGACACAGAGTGAGGGGTTGAAGGCTAGTCCAACTCGTGCTGGGCCAAGGCCACACAGCCAAAGTCCATAGAGCGACCAGGGCAAGGACAAGGACAAGGGCAAGGGACGCACCGCACCGTTGGCTGTCCCTCGTCGCAATTCAAGGTAAACCCCGCAAATTGCGAAATGTCGCGCCGCCCGCCCGTCGTACGGTACCCTCTCTGGCGTCACCGCGGCCCCATCGGCGACCCCATCGTCGACCAAACCAAGACGAGCCTGATTACCTTGGCCCTTGCTGTAATTAGCCTGCAACTGCGCGCCAGAAGGCGCCATGAAAGCATCAAAGGCAGGCCGAAGCGGGGGCGGATTCGAGGTACGTAATGAGGCTATTTTCCAACTGAGGGGGGGGGGGGGGTCTGCACTTCGCTGCGCAGCTCACTGAAGTGTGCCTGTTGATGTTCGACCTAAGACGCAAACTAGGGTAGCTTCTCAGCTAGGGCCAGATAGAGAGAGTCAAGGGGAGCTAGCTACCTGGTACCTACCTACAAAACTACACTACTGCGTAATACAGGTTGGTAGGTTATCTCAATAACTAACTAGCACCCAAAACAGATGCATGGGGTCGGTACCTTGCCCAGCTTCGCCATTCCCCTCTTGGCATCACCTTGCCTTGCCTTTGCCTTTGCCTTGCCTTGCCTTTGCCTTTGCCTTGCCTTGCCTTATCCTCTTCCTTGCTCGTTTTGACGCGGGGTTTCCAGCCTCCGCCTCCACTTGATTAAGCCCTGTACACTCTGGGACTAGCGACAATCTGGTTCGATCTCTTTGAGGGGGTTTTTGTCCGTTGCGGGTGCTCCCTCCGTCGTTGTCGTGGCACATTTCATTAGCCCGTTTGCCGAATGCCGGAGACAACCTCCCGTCAGTTTCCAGGAAACATTTGGCGGAGGTGGCGCCGGCATGCATGGCAGTCCTGGCATGCCATACCAAGGCATGGCCTGCCTGCACGGAACATCTGACAGGATGTAACCTGCCGGCCGCCATTGGACCGCGTGGGTGCTCGGAGTGGGAGCTGGCACACGATCATGATTCAGCATATTCTCGAAATGTTGCACTGCGGTGGGACTTTGATTCTCCCGAGAGGGGGGGACCTTAGCATATGCTGCGTGACCTACGCACGCATGTCGAGAGCCAGCAAACGAGTCCGAAAAGTTGTCCGGTTTGGCAATTCGGATACGCGTACCAGGGGGCCAGTGCTGCCTCGGCGCACAGCCATACAACGCCAAAGAGATCCCAGCTTAAGAGGTAGGGGTCTCCGGTCCAGAACCTGGCACTGCGTCGCATGGTGCCTGGATCTCCCAGACTTGCTTGTGGCTGGCGGCTGATTTCAAGGTGAGTTGTCACTAGCCTCCTGCATGGTCATCAACCCATATCGACAATACATCCATGGCTTCTCCATGCCATCCATGGCTGGGCCAAGAAATCCCAGTTGCTATCGGCATGGGTAACGGACAATAGCAACTGTCTACGCAGGGGAGGGTGTGGAGAGTGGAGAGAATGCAACTGGCGATCTCTGGCAAGCGCCGCAAAGCCGGGGGGGTCGGTTGTGACTTGTAAGCTATGGGCGAGGCTACCCACAAGAGCCGACATAGAGGATGTCACCCCTTGCTGTTGCGCTCTCGGGGCGTCTTTTGATGCAGGTCCTGACTCCTGGATGCAAATCCCCCAGGTCCAGGTTCGGGTCGAGAGCGCGAGGTGGTGTTGTAATTACGGACGCCACGAGGCGTGACGTGCTACAGCAGAGGCTTCACCCCATCACGACATGTCTCGCCGAGATGTCGACCCATCGGAGCCGGGATTCCCCTCTGCGAGAGGAATATCAGTTTCGATTTGAGTCAAGCCATGCAGGACGTGGCAGAATCTGGCAGAGTTACGTCCAACCCGGGAATCCTGGTGTATACGAAGCAGGCCGGTCACTGTTGCTCTCGCGAGATCGTCCCCTCCCTCCATCTGACCAAACTCCCCGGCGGTCCCACGACTCGAACGACCACCCACATGAGACTCGCGTCACTGGGTTCCCTCGAGCTGTTCCTTTGAGGAGACGATGCTATCAGGGCCCGGGCTGCGGAAGAGCGGGCAGGCCGGCTCCGCTGATGGGCGGCTCTGCATTGCGAACCCCTGCTGGTCGCCCGCCCACGTCGGTCCCCCTCCGATGAGATACAGACAGTATGGGGTCCTTGATGGGGCTCTGGGCCCTTGGTCGGGGGAGGGGGGGCTAGGAGGCCGTCCGGCCATCGGCCGAAGCAGGGATTTGGACAGCTCTCGCCTTGGCTTTGGACCGGGGGATGGATGGGGGCATGGGATGAGGATGGAAAACCCGCACCGCACGGGTTGCATGCAGCGCAACACAGACCAAGAGCCAGGATCACAACTAGAGCCGCTTGAAACGGGCGGGCTCGGCTCGCGTCGCGGGAACGCATTGACGAATATGCCTCCCCCGGCTAGCATGGGGACTGTTGGCTGCAAGTTGGCCAAGCCAAGTGTAGATGGGCGAGCGATGGGCTTTCCCAGATGCGGATGCGTCGTCGATGGATGGGCAGGTAAAGCAACGCTCCCCAGACGCAACCAGGTCAAAGTAGGTCCGATAGTGCCTTCATCGTTGCAGTGGTTTTGCAGGTGGTTCTGCCTTGCTTGGGGGTCACGTTCGGGTGTTTCGCCACCCTGTTGGGACGAGATGCTATTGACGATTTTTTGCATCCACTGCACCGCACCGCACCGCACCGCAAATACAACTTTTGTCTGTCCAGGGCCCTTGCTACAGCACCTCCTTCCTGTCGGCCGTCGTCATCGAGAGGCGCCGATGGATGGCGAAGGATTCCAGGTTACATTGACAATAAAAAGCCAATTGGCCCTTGATATCTTTCTTATCTGATGATTGGCGTTGGCAATTTCCTTGTCGGCAACCGTCGCCGCCCACCACAAGATGCGTTGACGGGACGCACTGCCAACAGCAACATCCCGTGATAGCAGTTCATATGCACAGTTCCGTCCTGCGCCGCGCAGCACGATTATGGCTCTCCGGGCGACTCTAGCAGGGCCAACTAATTAGCCTGCCCGATTCCTTCGACCCTGGCTAGTTGGTTCAATTGCGCTGCCGTCCAACTTATCCCCATCGACCCCCATGCGTCTAGCTGCAGCTTGCTATCGGCTGGAGACGGAGACGGAGCGTTGGGCGGCGCAGCATTGTGTTGTGTTGTCGCCATTCATCCCCTCCACCCATCCCATCCTCGCATGCAAAACCCCCAATCCCCATAGCCAAAATCCCTCCGAGATACGTACTCGGATGAAATGCACTTAACCCCCCTTCTCCGGCATGCAACTACCGGATATCCGAGGTACCCTAGAGGTTCTGCAGGATGCGATGGGATGGCTGCATCTCCCGCATCCCATGTACCACGTCGAGAAAATCATGCACAGCAAGTGGTCATCTGTGACACCAAAAGAAAAATACCGCCACAGAGAGTGAAAGTCGACCGACGTTGGTTCCGGGATCGAGCGCAAGCACCATCAACGACGAAAACAAGAAAAAACCGCCTGGCACCCGTACCCTGGCACACGGCTGTTTCTGTTTCCGGGCGACGAAACGATATGAGGCATGGTACGCCCGTTGCTACATCCGTAGTGTCCGTAGTGCCCTGTATAGCGCGTCACGTGCGCGGCTTAGACGCTGGACGAGAAGTGAAGCCGCGCAGTGCTACGTACGGATTCAGCACAGGTTGGAGATAGGGTGGTATTTCGAGATGGAAGTGGAGGCAGCGCGGTGGCCATGGGCCATGACGGCTTACCATCGGGGCCGGAGGCAGGCGGCCGCCACTCGCTTCCAATGCTCAAGGTTGAAGGGGCCGAGGGATTCCTGATTTTACCCATCGCCCGTCGACCATTGTTCGTGGGCCGTCGTGCGTTCTGTGGCATGCATTGGCCGCGAGCCCTGGCGCCGTGGCCCATCCGCCCGTCCAGCGTACATACTGAGTACATACCGCGTACATACCGCGTACATATCGCCATCGTGGGCGATCCTTCGGGGACTAGGAATTTGGCCTCAATCCGAGCCGCAGTAGCCGCCGGCCCGGACCACCCTCCGACAGGACAGGGTCCCTACCAGAGGCGACCACGCCTGCGAGCCGTGACGCTGGCCGCTCGCCCAATCGCCCTCACCCGTTTACGCACCGCGGCCACGACGAAACTCCGAGGCTGCTGCAAGCCGTCGGCACCAGCAATTGGTCTGTCCATGCTATTGTGCTTCTTTTTGGCGCCTCTGCTGCCACCTCGCGGCTTGACTCAAGCGAGACGCAGTGCACAACACAACCCGCCGTCGCCGCCGTCGCGCCAGCAGTAACGCCTCCTCCCCCTCCTCCGACCGGCCCGGGATTCGGGGGGGGTGTGAACGCTTGGCCTGGGCGACGACGGCCTTGGCGATGGCGATGGCTTGCACCGTAGGCGACATGGGGCGCAAGGGGGGAGTCGCTCTATCTGACGATGCCTGCACACACAGCGCACCAAATGGATCAAATGGACCAGCATGCGAGACTAACAAGAGCGGGTCGGGCGGCGCGCGCATCCATGATGTGCAGCAGCGCCGTCTCCCCACCCCCATCGCGCGAATATACGGCACCAGTGCACCGCTGCACCACTGCACCACGCACCGCACCTACATACATGATGCCGGGGGGGTGTTCGTGTTGACCAGCGGAGATTGTGACCATGGCCTGTCGTCTGTGGGGTAGAGCACGGGGGACGTAGTCCGCATGCCATGTCTCTCTGGTTGAGCAGTAAGACGCCCGAAACAGACAGAAAAGGGCTTTTGTCTGAGACGGCCAGTTTACTACGTGTGTGTGAGAGCGGTTA
The DNA here is from genome assembly GCA_020740775.1 of Ilyonectria destructans. NCBI lineage: Eukaryota > Fungi > Ascomycota > Sordariomycetes > Hypocreales > Nectriaceae > Ilyonectria > Ilyonectria destructans. The sequence goes on from JAHEWK010000011.1 coordinate 1,855,561, forward strand.
GGACCGGGGGTCTTGATGAAGGGATGCCAGACGAAGACTCTGCCACCAACAGATCCGGATCTATTCGAGAGTTGCTGTTTAGCCTGGAATTGTTGGGGGTGTTATGCTGCACTGAGACAGAATGGACCATTGGATACTCTGTCTCGGGCCGGGCCAGTCTCAAGTGAAAATGTGCTCCAAGTAAGACATGGAGAGGAAAAAGAACACCAGATCAAGAACGTGTTTTCTCTGCTTTCATTGAATCCATTTTGTCAAGCTATTGTAAAACATGTTTCCCGTTCCATGATCAAATTATTTGTAACACAACTCCCCGCATGACAAGAAATATGAAAAGCTAGGAACCTCGTTTACAACCAAAGCAATATCAAACTCCATTCCTTACCCGACATACCATTATTGCGACGTTGTCATTATCATGAAATCCACAAACTGTCCCGTTAAATCCCTCCCAAATATAACATGTTCTGCCGGATTCGGTCTGTGAGAACAACTTGCCTCGTGTAAATGTAGGCCATTGTGTCTGCCCATGCCCGAGGATATGGGAGTGGAAGCTCGAGTGTATCTCCAGGTTGGACAATTGCAGAGAGGATGATAGCGGCGAGGACAGGGAGATAGACGCGTGCGTATTCGAGGTCTACGGACTATTAGTCCCAAGTTCAAGACAAGAAGGATGCATTGGGGAATGGTTTGTGTCAAGTGTGGTGAAGTTGCCATGTTAGTGATTGGTATAGGGTAACTCACGAATGGGAATAGGGGACAACACTGAACGAGCCGCCCTTCTTTCCAGGCCGGGAGAGCGATGAGGTTCAAGCCCGTAGAGTCCAGCAGTCGAGTGTCGTCTCTCCCTGTGAGCAGCTGACAAAGGAGGGGATGTTGGTTGAGGAGTGTTGGTGGGTGGTCGTAGAGTCGCCACCGAAGACCGGCGGCTGGACTGAGCGCTCGGCACGGGCCTTGGATTTGGGATGGTAGCTCGCAACTCGTCAAGATCAAATGTTCTCGTCAAGACAAGCGGCTTTTGATTTCGAGAATGTATAACGACACGGGTGGTGAGACGTCCCCTCACAGGGTACGGCGACGGCATAGCTCCATCGCCATTGGGAGTTGCAATGGTGGAGAGTCGCCGGAGTTCGACTGGTAGGACAAACAGGTCTGGCTCACGGACGGTATGTGAACCGATGGATCCCCGACGTCCAGGCTGCCCAAGTTGTCGTTGGAGTTGCATGTTCCTCGCTAGGATCGCCCCGGGAGGAGCAGACCCTCTGCGCTCAAAGGCTCGAGGTGGAGGCCTGATTCCATCCGCCTCGGGCTCACGAAGCAAGAAGCTTCTCGTCTCTTCAGCAATGGTTGACCTTCGGTGACTGGACGGCGGGATGAAAGGGCCCGAGAGGGGACCCGAGAGGGGACCCGTGACAGGGCCTGACAGAGGAGAGCGTCGAGCGTCGAGCGACAACGGGGTGGGGAGAGCCAAATCTGATACGGGTTTCAAGGCAACGGTCCGCGGAGACCCTTCAGCACTGGACGACTTGCGGCTGTGAAGATCCAAACGCTCCACAGCTGCCTTGTCGTGTTCTCTCATTCTCTCATCATCAGAGTCTGGGTACATGGGCAACGGGCGGCTCAGAGGTGACAGCGGTGTTGCCATCCACGCAGGGCTTTTGAATGCCATTCGAGCCCGTGCAGTCTGGTAACTGTGGCCAGGCCCAGTGGTACGGATGGGCTGGATGGCAGGGCGAGGCCGGGAGTCTCTTGAAGCGGTAGCCATGGTTGCAAGATTGGGATCCGGGTTCACAAAACGGACCCGAGAAAGGACAGACGAGTGAGAACTGGAGGAATCCAGGAAGTGGAAATAGGCAAAGGGGAGAAAGGAGAACACTCAAGATAAACGGGTGGCCTCCTGAGTCTTTGGTAGGCAGTCATTTATTCACTGGAATGAAATGGCGTTGGCCCTCAAAGAAGCAAAACTCTGGCGGCGACTGCGCCGTCGATGTGCTCTGGCCTCAGAGCATTTGCCGTGCAATACAGAACAAAGCTTGCAAGCCGCCGGCGTTGCGGATTAATGTGTGGGCTTGCATGTTTGCCACATCCGAGAACAAAGAAAGAGGCGTGCAGCCGCCGGCACAATCCACTTGGTTGGTAGCCGGAGGCCTGAGGAGTCACGCAGTGGCCGAACGGCTGAAGCAGCGTTTGTGCCAGCCATAAACCTTGTTGTGGAGGTCATCTCCGTGAATTGTCCTGTATCAAACAGTGAACGCCTGTAAAGGGTGCGCCGGGATGTCGTTCAGGGGTGCACGTGATAGCGCGATCGGGGGCACCAGCCGTGCGCGCAAGACGGCTCTTCATTGGACAGCCTCATTTGCCGCGGTCCTTATTCCAGGCCACCATCGCCAACAAGGCTGAGGTCCACACCACTTGTCGACTTTGACAAGTGTCGTCTTGCATCGCTTCTTTTTAAAGTGACAGCGTGACCAGGCCATGCCGTGCCAATTTATGTCTCTCCTGTGATTCCAGCAGCTGGCCATGTCTGATTCCGCTAGCTACAAGAAGTTGAAGGAGGACTTCGTGTCCAACCTCTCAGGAGGCTCCGTCGCGGAAATCAACCATGTGACATCCGTCGTGGCCGTCAGTCCCCCTCCCCCGCCCCTTTGAGAGAGTCAAACTGATCCAGGTTCAGGTCGCATGCATTCTTTGGTCTGTCCTTCAGGCCCGCCAGTCCTTCTTTCAGCCGTACACCATCCTCGCCTTCGCCGTCGATTTCCTCCTCAATGTCGGCGCCATCCTCCTCTCCACGACACTCTACGCGAACTCTCCGCTCCTCCTCATTCTACTCCTGATCGCGCCGGCCGTCTTAATTTTCACCCTTCCACCAAACTCGATTGGACGAAAGAAGAAGGCCAAGGTTCCCCGGACCGCCCGGGCCAGATCCGGCTCGGGGCAGCTGGATGGTCTTTCCACCAAGCCATTCCTCACAACGTACCGCGGTAGCATGATGATTGTGACATGTATCGCAATTCTGGCTGTCGACTTTCGCCTCTTCCCTAGGCGCTTTGCCAAGGTGGAGACATGGGGCACCTCCCTGATGGACCTGGGTGTCGGGTCCTTTGTTTTCTCTGGTGGCGTCGTTGCAGCTCGCCCTGTTTTAAAGGAGAGGATGATAGGTCGCACGACAGGCCGGGCAACGCCGCTCCTTTATCGAATTTTATACTCGATGCGTCACTCCATCCCCCTCTTGGTCTTGGGCGTGATCAGGTTCCTTAGTGTGAAGGGCCTGGACTACGCAGAGCATGTGACGGAGTACGGAGTTCATTGGAATTTCTTCTTCACGCTAGGCTTCTTGCCCCCTTTTGTGGCACTTTTCCAGTCAGCTTTGCGAGTGGTTCCCTCTTTTGCGGCGTTGTCTCTCCTGGTTGGTGTCACCTACCAGGTCCTCCTTGAGACGACCAGTCTCAAGGCGTTCATCCTCACTGCGCCAAGAACAGACCTCATTACCATGAACCGAGAGGGCATCTTTAGCTTTTTCGGGTATCTGGCCATCTTCCTCGCTGGTCAAGACACGGGTATGTTCTGTATCCCCCGCAACATCCCTCCGAGGAGTAAGGCCAGTCCCGGTGCTCAGCGGAACACCCTTTTGATGACCATGGCTGTGTGGGGAGGCATCTGGACCGGTCTATACCTACTGTCCACGAACTACACCTATGGCTTCGGGCTGTCAGTTTCTCGCCGGATGGCGAACTTGCCATACGTGCTCTGGGTTGTTGCCTTCAACACTCTGCAGCTTTTCGGGTTCTGTGTAGTCGACACCGTCTTCTTCCCTGCATTTTACAATGCCGCGGATCCCCAAACGGAAAAGGAGGCATATGAGAAGGCAACAAGCCGCGTGATGCGAGCATACAACCGCAATGGTCTGGTCGTATTTTTGCTGTCTAACCTTTTGACTGGTCTGGTCAACCTGACGGTTCGGACGCTGGATGTGACACCAGTGACGACCATCGGGATACTGGTCGGGTACATGGCAACTCTTACTGGCGTTGCCGTGGGACTAGATCACTACAACATCTCTATCAAACTTTAGAGGAGCAAATGCATGAGAGATATTGGTGGCGCGCTATTGACTCCCCGCGGTCCTACGACGCCTGGGTATGAGTATGCACGGCCGATTGGAGTCTGCCTGAATTCAACATGCAAATCACTATTGCACTAAAAGTTGCTTTGTTCACGGCCCCGGATGGCCCGGTGGGCTGGCCTATGCATGACGGCCCGGCTGTCTGGAGAAGTGAAGCGACAGGACCGAGATCGGAAAGCTAATGGGTGCCGTCGTGATGAAGCTGACAAGTCACGAGGTAGTTGCGAGCAATGCCGTCACGGTGACACGGTTTTTAGGGTGGATACGGATGGCAAGTGAGGACCAGGGTTGTAGATTTTGGAGATGAACGATCGATAACATGCAATGCGATCGTGAGGGAGCTACGTATATTCAAGATGCGCGGAACACACTTTCTGTATTGCAGAGTCGTCATTGGCTGGGACCGAATGTTGGCCCATCAACTGCCCGTAACTAATGGCCCATGGGGTGGGATGGACGCGACGCGTTTTAATGCGACGCTGCTGTGAGCTCTCTGTTTCAACTGCATGAACATGCATCGTAGCCGGTGGCGCAGCTGTTGGCCTCGGTCGAGAAGCAGTGGGACGGCGTCAATGGTGACAGACGGACGACGGGTGACTTCGGATCCCTGGACCGTAGCGGCCAAGCAGTCAATGTTGGTCACGTTTCTGAGATGTCATTTCTGCGTAGTACGCCGTTGACACTTTGACAGACGCTGCCGAAGTGGTTTCAACGGCCCCCATTAGGCATCAAGCATCAGCCACCAGCTGTCGGCCATCAGCCAAGAGCATGATTCCACGGACCGTGCCCTGTAGATCCGGTCCGTCTTCCAACGGGAGACGGTGATGCCGGAAGATGACGTCTGAAACGGATGCCAACGACCCAGCCCAGGCTCAGATCAACGTCAGCGAGATCCCTGTCGTCGGATGCAGCTCATCTCCGACCTTAATGCTAGTCGGCCGCAAGCTTGGCGAAATGCAAATGCGACGAAAACTGGCAAACACATAATTACGCCCAAGACGCGATTCAATCGTACGTAGATGTGGCGAGACCAGAAGAGACGATACGAGGATCTCGCTAGTTCCCTGTTTTCTTATTCCCATGCTGTTATTGTCTCCATTTCTTCTGGTCCGAGGTGATGACGGTGGTCTGTGGCGAGCGTGGGAACATTGGAGATGCAAATTAGGGTGTTTCAGAGGGTAAAGGCCAGTGTCTCGGGATGGCCATCGAAACTAATTGTTAGAGGCTACGAGAATTCACTCTTTTGGAATGGCAAAGCCATAATTAGTCCAGCGAGCCATCTGCAAAGCAGAGCAGACCAGATTGACCAAACAGAGAGACACGGGGTAATCGCAAGGAGACCTAAACCAGGGTAGCCGAAGCGACTGGGGCACGGGCTCCCTGGCGAGTGGAGGATTAGAGGAGCGCAAATTTCCCCGTGATTCAGCGGGAACCAGGGTTGAGAGGGAGCCGGGCATTTCGCCGTTTGGGGTCTCGCAAACAAAAGGCTCGGACCAGGTACTTGTGAGAGTGGACGAGAGGGAAACCAAGGTCCCAAGAGAAGGGATGAGCATGGATGGGCACGGTGATCCCTCGCCAACGCACTGACGAGGCCCATTGGATGTTGTCTGCGATGTCAGGTCCAGGAAGATTTCCCATGGATCCAAGGACGGTGGAAGAGGGATCCGGATGTGACTGACACGGTCCTCCGGCGAAGAGCCTTCCCTACGGGGACCATCGGAGACGGATGTGGAAAAAGAAACGGTGACATGGCGCTCGCGGGTTGGGCTGAACGTGCGCCCAGCCACGAGATGACAGCCAGCCCATAAAAGCAATCGACGTAATTGCGACGTAGGGAGCGGGTGCCGTATGCACGGATGCGTAGACTTTTGTGCTTGCTTTGATGGAGGGAGGGAGAAAGAAAGAAGCAAAGTGCCCGGCTGTGCAATGCGTGTGGACGACGGAGGGCCGCGTCCAGAAGACGGGAGAGACAGTTGGGATGAGGCCGTGACCTTGAACCCTGAACCTGGCCAGTCCAGCTCACGTACATATTGTACATGACCAGGGTAAAGGCAGAGCTGATGTGCGCTGCCCGAGATGCAGCTCGGCAATAGTACCATGGTAAGCAGAAGCGAGTTTTCGGAGGAGTAATTGTCAGAACAGAGTGAGAAAAGAAGAAGAAAAAGAAAAGAAGACCATCTCTTCTTCGGTACGTACAGCACATCGCGGCCCAACGAGGATCTCATCTCATCCCATCCCGTCTCATCCCGCCTCTTGTCTTTTGGTCTCGGGTTTCCGAGGGACATTATCTCTCCTTCTTCCGCCTCTTGTGCAGTGGTTCGATCCAGTAAGTGACTGCGACGGCGAGATCAATCCGGGGCCCATGTCACCCGTCACCCATCACCCACATCATGCCAGATGCATTTCTTCCGTCTATCGCATGTGGACGGCTCAGCGCACGTACTCCCAGGCTTGGACTTTTTAATGATCAATCTGCCTTCTACTCGGGCTTCTCGAAAGAAGTGGGAACGTCGCCGGGACCATTTTGCAAGGCTCATGCTAGCCGGCGATGGGTGGGAACAGCGCTAATACATAGGTTGACAGGCTTTTCCGCTGGGCCTTGTTAGTGATGCGAGGGGACCATGGTGCTGGAGAGTTAGACCTGGTCAGTCGGATGTCTGTCCGGGCTAGGCGCAAGTGCACTTTGCACATCCAAGCACTGCCAGCTCCTGGGCTGGGCGCGTGACGAGAGGTTCGGTGACAGCGATGCGAAGGGGAGGGCTACGAGGCGACGGCGTCGGTTGAGACGTGTCTCCGAGTAATGTGCAGACCCAAGCTCCGAGTGTTGGTCGTGCGAAGTAGCTTGAGCCTGGGTCCAATTGGGAATAGGTGGGATGTAGAAGCGCAATATCAATCATAATAATAACAACACCTTCCAGCATCAGCCTGCTTCAGCTTGCAGATCGCTCTCCATACCTGACCGAGAAAGCGAGAGATGGCTAAGATATACCGGATTCCACCATTTCTTGGCTGAAGACTTTCTACTTCTCCCTGCGAGCCCCTGTGCTGCCCTGTTCGGAGGGCGCCTCAATGTGCTGCGTTGTGCTGCGCTGCACAGGGCATATTCACAAAAGCTGGGCCCGAGCTGCGGTGTGACCGAACGATATATCGTGATGTGCTATGTTAATCACTTTGGGGCCAAGCTACTACGTAGTAGACCAGAGGTACCGTCAAGAAGCCCACTACTGGAGATTACTGGTCAATGCCTGGCCATAACAAACCGGGCTCCGTTGAGAGCGGACGTGCTTCCTTCATGGAAGGGGCGGGGAGCAAGCCCATTTGCCCGCGTCTCCCTTCCAGAGGGACCATTTATTGGGGGCAATTGGGGAGGGGAGGGGAGGGAGACCAAGAAGATCGACCCCAAATGTTGTTTCCCTTGCTTCCTCCCTTGGTGCCGAGTCCATCCAAATCGAGGCGTCCCGCGCATGGCGGTCAAGTTTTCGTGGTGTCCAGTACGTACCCGGACTTGTTTTAGGTGCAATGGACCTAAGACCAATTCCGGCGCGGGAGTCGACGTCAGACGAGACGGTCGCCGTTAGCTTCAGACGGTAGCTGATGTGCTACCAATGCAAGCAGGTCCTATTGGGAAGGGCAAAACGGAACCGAGAGACGGGAGCGCTGAGATTGCGGAGAACTAAACGGGGCGCATTGGCTGATGGCCCAGTTTGTGCAGTCGGGGTGGGCTTCCCAGCGCGCGACTTGCTGATGAGGCATTGCATGGCTTAATTTCACAAACCGCCCAGTTCCCTGAAAAGTCAATGAGCCCGGACCACGATGCAGCGTGACGGATGAATTCGTGTGTGTGCGGGCATGTGTGTGTGTATGGTTATATGAGGTACTTTACAATGGAGAAGAGGATGAGTACACTGGAGGTCTGAGACTCTGAGGACTCTGAGACTTGGTCCACACCGTGTCACGGGCCATCCACCTCGACATCCAGCAATTGAGTACTATGTAGGTCAATGTCCAAGGGCGCAAGTAGAGTACCTCGTCTTCCGTATCCATCTTCATGTCCATCCATCCTCCTCATCGCAGAACGGGGCGGCTTGGTGCTGCCAGCGTGCCCGTGGTGGGTTTAGGCGTAAGGATGTTTCTGGTGGGCTCCTGGCTCCTGGCTTGTCCCCCGGTACCTGCAGGAACGGCGGCTTGCAGGTACCGCCGCCCCTGAATCTAGCGCCCAAGGCCAGCGGAGCGACGCACCCTCGCGCCCGCTGGGTACTTACCTGCTGTGCCTCAGCCGGTACCTGGACCTCGTTGTAGCAGGTGGCCGCTTGGGGAGGACCGCTGGCCAGGGGGGGCAGTACCTGGGCACACCCCCGTAGCGTCCCTTGTAGCCCGTCAATTTACTGCTCCACAGCTGCAGCCCAAGTCTCATCTCGTCAATTTCGCCTGGCGCCCGAGTCTCTTCCCTTCCACCCTCGGGCGCCCCCATCTCAACTTCGTTCTCACCCCATTCGGCTGGCCAGAGCCTTTTGTCGGACCTCTACTCCATTTACTTCAGCCTTGCCCCGGCCGATCCCCTTCTTCCATCTTCCTCCGTCCCTCTCCCTCCCGTGTGCGCGTTGTGTGGTTGTCCTGCTTCGAAAGTGTGTGCAGCACCAGCCGCAGCATCAGCCGCAGCAACAATAATAACAACAACACCACGCCCGCCGCCGCCCCAATCCCCTTCTCCCTCCCCCTACCGCAGTAGTCCGCCTACGCCTGCGCGTCCCGCCCGTCGCCCAGTCAGGGGACACCGCCTATCCTTGGGACCAAGAGCGACCGCATCGACAAATCGCACGCCGCCGACCGATTCCACGCACCATGAGATAGTCGAGGCCGGTTCATTGGTACTTTCTAGGTCCCCGTCTCCGTCTCAACCGCCCCGTTCTCGATTCGCTGGCCGCGTTTTTCCCCCGGCGCCGCGAGCCCCAAAAACTGTTGTCTGAAACGGCCAGATATCTCATCCTGCATATTCGCGTCGCCGCCTTGATTTTTTCCAGCGCCACTGCCAAATTCTCGTCCGCTGACGCCTTCGCTCCTGTTCGCGATTCTCCAAACGACCCCGTCCCCTTCGATTTTTAACGCGTTTGGGCGTGGAAAATGTCGGCTGCGTTGCAAACAGCCACTCATCAGCACACCGCTCTGGCGTCGTCTCCTCTGGCGTCGCCGCCGAGCCGCCAGTACAGGCCCCAGCATTCGTCTCCGTCCAGGGAGGCATACAATGCTCAGCAGAACTCGACCGCATCCCCATCGTCGAGACGCCCTCCATCCCGCAAGACGAGCGAAAACGCACCCTCGTCTACCTATCATCTAACTCCCGCTTTCGGGAACCAGGCCGCCAACACGGCCGCATCCCCCGAGCAACACTCGCCCTCGTCCGAACAACCCACCAACATGCCTCCAACGGCCCCCCCGAGGACTTCGTCCAACCATCAAAGTGGCAGCTCGCGAAGAGCCAACTACTCTAACGATAAGATGTCTAACTCCCCTAGGCGCGGTCAGACGGAGCCCCCGCGATCTGGCTCACGAGGCAATCCTATTGCGGCCGCCGAGAACGGTCATCAGAGCAGGAAACCTGTCAACTCTCACGTGGCACAGGATTCGCCAGGCCGGTCTAGTAGCCGGGATGGCAGAGCCACGACCACCATGCCCATCCGATCCGCTCACAGCACGCCTTCGAAACCGACACAAGAAGCTACCGATACCCTTTCCAAGGTCATCGCAGGCACCGAAGATGTCAACGGTCGCAGCCGCAATCATGTAACATCCCAGGACGATGCCGCACCACCCCCTGTGGTCTCATCCGGCGACCATGAGGAGCGAAGAGGTGGTAGGAGCCGACATGATCACAGCAACCGAAACCACAAAGGAAATACAAAGTTTGGCGACTTCATTCTGGGCAACACTATTGGAGAGGGCGAGTTTGGAAAGGTCAAGCTGGGCTGGAAGCAGGACAGCCAAGTCCAGGTAAACATTCGGGTTTTGCCTCTTCTCCATTGTTTTTTGCTAACCGTTGTGAATAGGTTGCTATCAAGCTGATTAAGAGAGACAGTGTTGGCACCAACCCGTCTCGATTTGCCAAGATCTACCGTGAGGTCGCTATCCTCCGCGGCGTCTCACACCCAAACATTGTTCGCTTGATTGACAAGGTCGAGACCGACAGGCACATTGGCATCATCCTTGAGTATGCGTCGGGCGGCGAGCTCTTCGACTACATCCTCAACCACCGATACCTGAAGGATCACTCTGCTCGCCGTTTGTTCGCCCAACTCGTCTCGGGTGTGGGCTACCTCCACAAGAAGGGAATTGTTCACCGAGATCTCAAGCTCGAAAACCTGCTCTTGGATCGCAACCGGAACATAATCATTACCGATTTCGGCTTTGCCAACACATTCGATCCAAATGAGGATCTTAGCGATGAGGAGGAGCTTAACCTGACCGACAGGGATTTTGTGAAACGAATGGGTCTGGATCGCATTAAGCCGAATGGATCTCGAAAGGGTGATCTCATGCAGACGAGCTGTGGAAGCCCTTGCTATGCGGCTCCCGAGTTGGTTGTCAGCGATTCTCTCTACACCGGGCGAAAGGTGGATGTCTGGAGCTGCGGTGTCATTCTGGTAAGTGTCTCACCTTTGTGTTCTGCAGAACTAGCGCTAACGGCCATTTGTAGTATGCCATGCTCGCCGGGTACCTACCTTTTGACGACGACCCAGCCAACCCCGAAGGCGACAACATCAACCTGCTCTACAAATACATCGTGACCACTCCTCTTACCTTCCCCGAGTACGTTACGCCACATGCTCGAGATCTCCTACGCCGGATCCTGGTCCCCAACCCCCGAAAGCGAGCCGACTTGTTCGAGGTGGCTCGCCATAGTTGGTTGAGCGAATATGCCCAGCTCGTCGAGTTTATCACCAGCTCGACTACTTTGCCCTCGGATGTTCAGAATTCGAGTGCTGCACCTACCGACTATGCAGCAGAGGCTCCTATGGTCGCCAGAAGCTCGTCAGTTCGCGAGGCTGCCAAGCAAAAGCAGGCTCATCCTCCCATCGTGGGTGGATTGGCCAAGACCCATGGTAACATCGATCCTGAAGCCGAGACCGCCGACCGCCGTACACCTAAGGATGCGAAGCGCCGAACTGTGCAAGTGGAGTATGTGGCGCCCACGACGCAGACGCAGCGCGGTGCCGATGGCTCGACTCCGAAATCCCGAGGTCGGTCCAACTCCCAGGGCCCTGTCGACTCCCCCAGTACCGCGTTGTCCACCGACAAGCCATTGCCTCGAGATCCGCCAGTGGTCAAAGACATCACCCCGAAGTCGACGGCACCGAAGCGACCCCCAAGCGCGCACAAGAGCACACCGCCGTCTAGGCCGACCCGAGATACACGCACTGCTCCCGAGAATCCGTATATGGCTGGCATAAACGCAGCGACAAGGCCCCAGACGGGTGGTTCTATGCAGTCTCGACCGACCTATGGACAGCCTGTACCTCCCGCGGTCGCCGACACCAATGCGCAGGGACGAATCCAACAGCCATCCAACGCCGAGGACGACGAGAATATGGGCAAGACGTTTGGGAGTGTTCCGCCCAAGGTTGCAAAGATGACGTTCCAGGGTGAGCCCAAGCGCGACGGCAGGGGGCACAAGCGATCCAATACTCTTGGAGACCTTGGCTCCAAGATCATGGGTCGCAGTGGATCCATCTTTGGTGGTCGTGGCAAGAAGAGGTCAGAGCAGCCGCCGCAAGTTGACAAGTCGAGAAAATACCCTCCAGTCAGCCTGTCGCACACGATGCTCCCTGGTGAAGAGACTGGACCCAGGCCTTCGATAGACTCTAGGGTCTCTCGTCGATCTTTCTCCCTCGGACTTGGAAAGAAGCGGAGTGGAAGTATTCCTCGCTCACAGGCTTCTGGAGACAAGCCAAAGGGCCGACGATTCTCTCTGGCCAAGGCCATGGGGCTAAGTAAGGATCACGGCAGCGCCCCGCCCTCAGAAGTGGACTCTCAGGCAGACCTCCCGATTCAAAACCCCCGGAACGATGCGCCATTGGGCTACAGTAACCATGAGGAGCCCCGCCAGAGCGAACCTTACTTTGATGCCGTATCTGATCTGAACCATCCACAAGAGAGGGCAAACTCAAGCCCTGTCTACCACCAGAGGTATGGATCCGTGCAAATGGATAACCGCCGACCTACTGCAATCCCATCATACGTCCAGGGAGCCCACCTGAACTCGGGATCCGAGTCCTCGGTAGATATGCGACGACCCCCAACCGAGCCCCGACCTAGAGTGTACCAGGCGGATTACTCGGAGTCTGAGGGGTACGACGGACGCCCTGTTGGCTCCAGTCAAGGAAACCGAGGAGTGCTGCACAAGAATCACAAACGATTCACGGATGCGTACGACCAGGACGAGTACCGAGGACACGAAGGGAGCAGTGGAGCCGCGAAGCGAGTTATGGACTTCTTTAGGAGACGAGGGAAAGCCCGAGGCGGCGAGGATCGGTGATGAATGGCGCGAGAAGCACCCCGGAGTTTGCGGCGTTCCGAAACAGTCGAGATTCTTGACACCTGGACGTTTCAGCACCAATGTTTTTTTCAAGTTGGATGCCATAATATCTTTACCTGTCTTCCGGGGTCATGCAAGACCACACAAGCAGCTATCAATAATGAGGGACGAATCCGAGGGCGCCAGTGGCAACAAAAGTAGCCAGTCGTTTCCGGTTCGCAATGCACGTCACGGCGCAAGGGTTCGAGATTGGAATTTAGGTGGTGGTCCCGGAAGGCATTTACTCTCTCTCCTACATACCTTAGTCGATATGGAAAGTCTGTGGATTTGTATTGTCACGAGCAGGGACGGGAAAACAGGACATGAGGCTGGATGACCTTGTGTCGGTTTATCAGCGTCGCAGGAGGGTTGTGGTTTCATTTTGTGCTACACAAACGCATGTTTAGGTTGTCTTGCGGGCATTAGCGATGGAGCGAAATTAGTTGTTATTGAGAATGAGCGGGTGGGGAAGCCGATTCGAAAGAGTGTTTGCATTATGGAGAATTCTTTTCGTGGCGAGAAGTAGATGGAAGAAGAAGAGTCGCCTAGACCAGTCCCCGAGGGGAAGACGGAAATCTATTAGACATTGTGGATGGTGAAGCGTTTGCTTGGATATTAGCCCGTTGCCCATGTGATGATTCTGAGGGGGGCTGAGAGATAAACTGTAGACGAAGAATTGATTCCTGTGTCATCAATGGACAAGATAGTTTCCGGACTGAGAACGTCAGCGCAGCCTTGCTGAATGAATGACCTAGCCAAGTGATTTACGATGCGTTCTTGGTTTCTCGGCGTCTTGGCTCCTTGGCCCCTTGGCAGGCACAGAGCTTGACGTGCTTGGCAATGGGTATTCGACGGCGGGGAAGTCAGACTCGGAGCCGAAGCATGAAACTGAATGCAGATTGTTGCCCTTTGTAGTATAGAGGACAGACTGCGTGTGGGATTTCACTTGGACAAAGACTTTGGTTCCCGATCTAATTTGGCGATCCTCGAGGTGGAGTGAAGCTAGAGTGGTCAACTGGAATGTGTGACGAGTGAACGTGGCTTGCGTTGCATCGTCATGGACGGGATGTTTGTTATCTGGGGAAGTTTCAGATATACGTCATCGTGAAGGGTTGGTGCAGATTGGAGAAGGGAGGTACGGTTGACAAACAAATCGAATGCTATCATTTTGCAGGAGTGGAGTGTTGGGTGGCTGTTTGCTGCGGTGTCGCAACTGCAGTGTTCTCGTTGCAGTGCCCTCCCAGCTGCAGTGTTCCAGGTGCTGTGTTCCAGGTGTAGTGTCCCATCCACTGTACCCTTACTGAGGGACTAGCTACTTCGGTCCTTATAAACGTAGATGTCGTCATTGGAAGAGCCAGGGACCGACTGTGCCAGAGCGTGTTTGCTGTAGTCAATTGATTGATGGATATTTGCCGGGGATTACCTATCTCCCTGTAAGTCCTTTGGAAGCGGGTCTAGGCGATGACTCTGAAATCCGACCTGCGGGTGGTTCGAAAGAGCGAAAGATACTACGCAGTGACTTGGTCACGAGCGCAAGGGACTCAACATGGAAGGGCCCAGATCATCGTGGATATTGGCCTTCGGGGGAATCTCCACTGTCTACTGGGAACTGTTGTCGCGGCACTTGGTGAGTCAGTGGGGTGAACAGCCTCACTTCCCAGGTCCCGCCAATCCTCCAGCCAATCGCTCTGTTGGGAGAGTCCTGGCGGACCTGGTTAGCGGCTCGCTCAGCGCCGTGCCCTGTCAACACTACGTACGTAGTGCATCATCGACTGCTCTGTGAGCGCAGGGGGAGGCCGCTCAACGCCTTACAGGGTCCGATAGCGTCCCACCTCGTCTCACTGCGCCCCACGCTCGTTGGTTAGATGGTCGTCAGCCACATTACGCCGCTGATCTCCACAGGGCACCTGCAATCAGTAAGTAGCGAAGTCTACGTAGTAGGTACAAAGTCCACAGGGAGGGGCGGGCTCCCACGTGCTGTGCTTCCCTTCCGTACGGTAGTCGTCAGGGTGGTACAGAGACCGCCACCGCCTTCCGTGTGCTTCGTGTTTGCGTTGCCCCTTCCACGCCATTCACATAAAGCCAACCTCTTGGTCCCCGTTCTTTTCTTCCTACTCTTTCTCTTTCTCCCTTCTCCTCTTACAACCCCCCCAAAGACACTTGTGTCCGTAAAGCCTGTTCGATGAAGGAAACCTCCTCTGAAACCCCCAATATAAATGGCAGTCGTTTTACACCCAACGCGGTCGTGACTGACTCGACGACGTCATCATCCCACCAAACCCAGGACTTGAACCTGAACAACAACGAGAACAACTTCACCAACAGCCCCAATGGCATCCCTGGCAACGATGGCGGTCTCGACGAGAAGTCCTCCGTCATCAATGGCTTCAATGCCCCCGTCACAACGACGTCTGGCCAGTTCCCACCTGCTATGTCTACGCAGGTTGAGAGGTCGGGGCCTGTCGTAGAGTCGCCCTCCAAGGCTGAGGAGCAGACCACAACCACAACCCCCGAACCTAAGAAGAAGAGATCCATCATCGACGAGATCCGCCGCAATGGTCGGTTGGCCGTCACCTACAGCTGGCTCAATGCCCTGCTCATCTTTGTCCCCATCGGTATCATCGTCGCCTCCATCGACGGTATCCACGGTGGTATTGTCTTTGGCATGAACGCAGTCGCCATCATCCCGCTCGCCGGTCTGCTGGCATTTGCCACCGAGTCCGTCGCCCGGGAGATGGGAGACGCCCTCGGCGCCCTGCTTAATGTCACCTTTGGAAATGCTGTGGAACTCATCATTTTGTATGTCACAGCCTTACTACCACGAACCCTAAGACTACGAACTAACCATGGTGCTTTAGCATGTATGTCACCTCGCAAATGCCGTTTCGGCGAGAGAGAGCGAGAAGCCCACAAAGGCATTATCATATCAATCGAGTCTTGTATCATTAGTTTTGTCATGTTCCCTCTTGCTAACCTGAGTCCTCTTAACCTAATGCAGCATTGCACTTGTCAAGGTATGTTCTTGTCACGATTTGACCAAACAGGGTTGCTAACAACAGACCACAGAATGAAATTCGTATCGTCCAGGCCTCGTTGCTGGGATCGATATTGGCGAACCTGCTTCTTATCCTGGGCATGGGTTTCTTCTTGGGTGGCTTACGCTACCGTGAGCAGGTATTTTACTCTCCTCCCTGGCTGCATGGCCTTGGCTGACTGTTATGTATAGATCTACAACAGCACAGTGACCCAGATGAGCGCTTGTTTGCTCAGTCTGAGTGTCATTAGTCTGGTACTTCCCGTACGTTGTTCAACTCTCGCTCTTAAGAATAATATTCTAACTGTGCTTAGACCGCTTTCCATGCCTCCTTCAGCGACACCAAGCTCGCTGATGCCCAATCGCTCAAGATCAGTCGCGGAACCAGTGTCGTAAGTCTATCACCGATCATTCCCTTGGTCGTGTTGCTTATGAGTCTCTAGATTCTGCTCCTCGTCTATCTCGTCTACCTCCTGTTCCAGCTCAAGTCTCACGCGTACATGTATGAGTCAACGCCTCAGCATATTGTCGACGCCGAGTCGACGCCGGGACCAGCAGCCGCGTGGTTGGACTCGTCCAGCTCCGATGACAGCTCTTCATCTAGTTCATCCTCCGATGACTCTGATCACTCTCAAGGTACTATGCGTAAGAAGATGAAGAAGGTCCTTCGAAGCAGACGCAGACGCAAGTCAACCGCCTCTTCCACCGATACCAACAACACCAAGGCCACTGGTACCGCTTCCTTCGTCGCTAGCCGCGAAAACGAGGCTGTCTCCGAAGCTTCCAATTCTCGACCCAAGTTCCCTCGATTCCCCTCTGTTGAAGGCAGTGAAGAGGCCGTCGAGGACGAGGAACCCCGTCGCCACCACAAACGCCGCCATCGCCGACACAGGTATCGCAAGAGCAAGAAGAACGCTCTTGATGAGGACAATGAAGACAGCATTCTCGCTGAACCCAAAGTGAAATTCGACAGCAATGCCCGAGCTGGTGGCGATGGTGAGCCTCGACGTGTCGATTTCGCAGTCCAGAACGAAGATCAGACCGAAAATCTCGAGATCGATTCCGGAGCGGAAGGCAGTGGCCGACTACCATTCCCCATTCTACGTGGAATCTCCATCAAGAACCTTACGCCCACTGTCTTTGGACAGAATCCAAAGACAGGCATCGCGCCCCCTGTTCCACACGGCCATGTTCCCCGGGTTCGCTATGGCATTCGACGCACCAACTCGCTCCCAGACCGCCTTAACCAGCATCAATTCCGTCCTCCTGGCGCCATGTTACCTGCCCAAATCCCGTTGATGGCACTCAGTGCCGGAACCGATCCTGTGAATGAGGATGACGAGGAGAAACACTTGTCTCGAGCTGGCTCCGTCGTGCTCCTGCTCGTTTCTACTGCTTTAGTTGCAGTTTGTGCCGAGTTCCTTGTCGGCTCTATTGAAGAGGTCGTTGCCACCTCGTCGATTGGCGAGATCTTTATTGGTTTGATCATCCTACCTATTGTCGGCAACGCCGCGGAACACGTAACAGCTGTCACTGTTGCGATGAAGAACAAGATGGACCTGGCTATTGGTGTTGCGGTAGGCAGCTCCATCCAGATTGCTCTTTTCATCACGCCGCTGGTGGTCATTCTGGGATGGATCATGGACCGTGAAATGACGTTGTACTTCACTCTGTTTGAGACGGTCTGTCTCTTCGTGTCGGCATTCATCGTCAACTTTCTGGTCCTGGATGGCAGGAGTAACTACCTTGAGGGCGCACTGCTCTGTGCAGTGTACCTGATCATCAGTGTCGTGGCCTTTTACTACCCCGACGAAGACCAGGCTAGCTCTTGGGGAGCATAAGGGGTCATTGCACGCACCTAACCCTAGATGGACAGTGTTAATGACGTGGTCAAGCTGATGGCCGGTGAGGGCATCTAACGGCGAACTAGAAATTGGGTGGATAGGTTGAGTCAAGTTATTGCCCAAACATGGCATTGAGAAACATGTTTAGTTAACTAGATAGTTATCAACCAAATGACATAGCTATGGTGGTTTCCTTACGGAAGCATCATAGATGATGTTTTCTCTCCAGTTTTTCTGATACATGTGATTTTTTGCCTAGCGGAGTGATAACGAAGACGAGATGTGGATTTGTAAAATGAACTTTGCTGCTTTCTTTGAAGGTCAAATTGCGTTCACTATTCGGACGTTTATCCTAAACGCGCCACAATATGGCGGCTACTCCAGTGACCGAAGCAAGGTTGGTCGCGTACATGGTCAAATTAGGTGTACTTTTAACCCTTGCTGCCAAGCCACTGAAAGAGGTCACCCCCGCATGTAGTGTCCTAACGCGGCAATCCGCCAAGGTCTGGAGCTCACGTTGTAATAAAACGTACTCCGTATGGACCATGAGAGGAAGATAGCTCAACGACCAGCGGGCACAGCCACAAAAACGCGGGTGCCGGACCATCTCAACATCTGCTGACGTTGCGTGACAGTAACGGTGACGGTTGCGGTGACGATGAGGCCTCTTTGATTTTAGCCTTTTCTGCCTGGTTTCTTCAATAGGCAGTCAATTGGCCTTTGTTCCGTTCTGTCTCACCTGTCCTGTCCCGTGTTTGTGACTCTGTTTGTGATTGCGAAGGGAAGGCGCAATCGAAACAACATCCCTCCCTTGCTCTCCAGGTGCTTCCACAAAGTTGTCAACCTTCATCCTCATTTCGCGCTCCATCCCACATCACCTAAGGAAGCCGAAGCCCCTCGCAACATCGCCAGCCATGTGTTTTGGCAGCAAGGACGAGCGCGACGACGAGCCCGCGCCGCGACCGGCGCAGAGGCCCGTCTCACCACCGCAGAGCCACCCCATGGGTGACGTCAAGAACAGCAGCTACATGCCGCAGAACACGCCCGGACGGTCGTCGGGAGGGCCCAGCTACGCGCCTCCGGAGGGACCTCCGCCGGATCGGAAGACGGCCCAGTATGCGCCGCCGTCGGGGCCGCCTCCGGGACAGTCGTCGCAGCAGCAGTTCGCTCCTCCTTCGGGGCCTCCTCCGGGACAATCGCAGTATGAGTATGCACCGCCTTCTGGGCCGCCCCCCGGGCAGTCGTCTCAGCAGTATGATGCTCCTCCAGGACCACCTCCAGGACAATCGCCGCAGCATGAGTATGCGCCGCCTTCTGGGCCACCACCTGGACAGTCGTCGCAGCAACAATTCGCCCCTCCTCCCGGGCCTCCTCCGGGACGCTCATCACAGCAGGAGTATGCACCACCCTCGGGACCACCCCCTGGACAGTCCTCACAACAGCATTATGCTCCTCCTCCGGGTCCCCCGCCAGGCTCAAACGACTGGATCCAGCCTCCATCCGGCCCTCCGCCTTCTGCCGCGAAGCAGCCCCAGCATGATTGGGAAGTAGCCGTCCCCGATACGTCTCTGTTCCCACCGCCGCCGGCCATCTTTAGTGGCTACGACAGGTCCCCGACCAGCAACGCCACTGAGGACGACGCCATCGCCGGCGAGGATTGGTGTGAGCAGTACCCCCTAACGCGGCCCATCATCCTCGACCAGCTCGCCAGCACGGCTCTGGAGGCGGGCAACATCCGTCTCATGGAGCCTGCGGGCTTCAATGGCAAGCTCACCTGGCTCAAGCCCGGCCAGTGGGACGGCTACACGGCCAAGAACTCGCCTGACCGTTGCATCATCGGGTATCCTCCGCTCTACTCCGTCACCCAGCACGACCCTCTGCGCTCTGGCCGCCCCAAGACCATCTACTACGAGGTGAAGTTGCGCGACAACAGCCCTACCGTCTTCCTAGGCCTCGGCTTCACGGCTCTCCCCTACCCGTCCTTCCGAATGCCGGGCTGGCATCGCGGCAGTCTGGCTGTCCACGGTGATGACGGTCACAAGTACGTCAATGACCGCTGGGGCGGTAAGGACTTCACCGACGAGTTCCGTCGCGGCGACACCTACGGCATTGGAATGACGTTCCGCGCTGTCGGCCAGGCCAAGCCCCAGGTCGACATCTTCTTCACCCGCAACGGCACCATGACCGGTGGTTGGGCGCTGCATGAGGAGACCGACGCCGAGCAGGACCTGCCCGTGACGGGGATGGAGGGCTTGCACGATCTGAGCTGCGCCATTGGAACGTATGATGCCGTGGCTTTTGAGGTTATTTTTGATGCCGCGAAGTGGTTGTATAACCCCTATCAAGTCTGAGTGTGAATACACTTAGAGGCGGATCAAGGACTGGACTTGCTGGGTATTCGTTTTTTTAGTGCCGAGAGAGATTTCCTATTAGCATGTACATATTCAAGCACCCAGTTGGTACCACTTCCCATTAGACTACATCGATACGAGGGGTGTCTTGCGATTAAAACCATTAGAATTTCCCAACTGTCATACCCGGGCCCCGGCCCGAGGACCGTAACGTGAAGTCGCATTCTACATCCTCGGGAGTGACGAGGAACATTCTTGACCCCATCACGAAATTCATAGGTTAAGATGTAAGAGAGAGAAAAGTACGTCGAGGGAGACGAGCTCCTTTGAGGATGTGTCGAGCAAGGTCTCGGAGATGATTGTATAAAGTTACAAATTTTCAAAGGGGACATGGCGTCACAGCGGTGGGGAGTTTCTATTTCCACACTCTTGCGGCTCTTTCAAATCAGGCTCTCAATGCAGAGCAAGAGGAGAAAAGAGGCGCAAACCAGGTCTGCAATCCTTCTGCTGCGTATGAAGCTGACAGGGATCTCGCGTGCATCTCGCGCGTGGGGCAAATCAAGCAAACCTATTGCCGGATCGTCAGTTCTTCAGGGTATGAGTACATGGGCACAGGCCGAGGTGTTCACGGCAATTATGGCGAGTGGAATGGACTTCGGACGGTGAATGTGATACAAGTGATGAGAGGTTGGATGTTGAGGGTGATGCATATAGCGGGGTGCCACGCCGTCTTTAACAGCGCCGCTCCCACCCGCTTAGTTGCAACCCCACCATTGATTGGAGCTCCAGCCTAAGAGTAGTGGTTCGCGACTTTCAGAGTCGCGCAGCAAGTGCTCTGCCCAACCCCGAATTTCCTCATACATCGCCACCATGGAGGTAGACAGTGACAATGGTCTGCTCAGCAGAGTCGCATTAGGCACCCCAGTTGAGATGTGAGTTCTGCTTCATCCCCAGACCCGTCTACCGGCCCATATCTGACCCTGAGGACGCAGAGACACCTGGCCTGGCTTGCGCAGTGACATGCTCGCGCGACTTGAAGAGGTATGTCCCCTCCGCTCGACTTCGCAAAGAAGCGTATCAACTGACAGAGTCTTCCTCCCATCGAATAGATCGCACATAACGAGTTCCCCATCCCCAATCTTCCTCCTCCTCAGGCCGCCCCCCGGCCCACCTCCGAACCACACGTGTCTCCGCTCCCATCGTCACCTCTGGATCAGTCTTCGCAAGAAACCAACAAGGAAAATGCGGCCACCGAATCGCTCCCGGCGACCCAACCCGTCGACTCAGGCGCGCTCCCAAAGCAGCTCGCTGACATGCTGACCGACATCACCACCCACCTCCAGACCTTCAACACATGCCCGCCGCACACCGTCCAACGACTCGCCGAGCTGATCCTCCAGCCCCGTGCGCACTACAAGGCGCTGACCACCTACCTCCATGCCGTCGACAGGGTGGTCCAGGTAACATCCGGGATTAGTACATACCCTCTTCCCCCGGCCATCCCAGACATGTCTTCCATGCATCTCAATGGCGAGGACTCCAAGGACCCCGCTGTAACAGTTGCCTGGAGTAATCCCACGACAGCTGCCTTGGGGACGGACGAGGCCTTAGGAGGGGCCCTTTTGACCCCTATTCCATGGTTGACCAGACGGAGTCCCGAGGAGACCAATCATGATACACCCGGCGCGCAGATTCACAGCGAGAGCACCGAAACGATTGAAGGCCCTAATGGCGTCGGCAGTATTGAAACCGTCTCTGTGAGCGTTAATGGTGTTCCGTCGACTGGGCACGCAAGGGGTGTCACTCAAGGCGAGCTCCTTCGACAGGAGCAGCGAGCAGGAGTCGTCCCGGTCAGCCAGCTTTCACGCGCCCAGGAAGCCATGGCTGAAGAGGAGCGCACTCAGGTGGCGGAGGGCGAGGATGGGGAACCACGAGAGGATGAAGAGACGCCACATGCAAGAGGGCCCGAGGAGATTGGCGTCAACGACACAGGCCTCCAGGCTACCACGACAAGCTACGTCGGCGAGGACGGTCTCGAGATGGAGGGCATTGACGTTGAAGCAGCAGTTGGGAGGAAGCATGACAAGGAAACCAGTGCAGAAGAGAATGGGGATGGTGGGAATGAAGTCAAGAGCCCTAGCGCAGAGAGCGTAGGGACGAAGCGTGAGGCAGAACAAGACCTAGAGAGTGAGTCTTCGAAGAAGGCCAAGGAGGATGCGGAAGATGGGGACAAAGACAAGGATGAAGCCGATGCAGATGCCACTGAAAAGGAAACTGAGGAAAAGGAAGCAGCGGTCTCTGCTGAAGAAGCCACTCCGGATGAGGATGGCGACAAGATGGACACGAAATAGGAAGGGGGACGGGCTGAGCCGGGACAGGGCTCACGATGAGATTGAATGATACCACGAGGCAGATTTTGGAATTGTACCACCAATAGATTCACTTGGAACTAATAGAAAATGCCAGTCGGCGTTTGCTCCCAGACATGATTGATGTTGTTGTGAAGCTGTGAGCACTGGCATTCGATGCGATGTGTCGAAATAGTCTCCGTGTTCGAAATAACTAGATTTGTATTGGGACCTGTCTGCTATCGAAAACATGCAGAGTCCAATTGAGAGGCCGAGACACACACGACGGTAATTCGTTGCAGGCAATGGGGCTCCCACTCAGCGCTTTGGCTATGACAACGCATTAAGCAGATCGAAGCTTGAAACAAACCCCGCCTCCTCATGAAATACCTAGCCATGGACTATAATATTGATGGACTTTCGCATAATAAAAGAGGTTTGGAAATATTCGGGATAATTATGACCGAAAAGCCCAATAATCCATACGCATATTATTTGTTTTTATTTAGACATCGTCATCGCTGTCAAAACAGCATGTCGTCCCTTGCTTGATCAAGCCACCAAGTGGATGACAGCATGGTTGCCGTGGCGACAAGCGCCCTGTCATGTTGATCCCAGCCACACGGGCCCGCACTATGGAAACATCCGCGTGTATTTACTCTAAACAGCCCTGCTGCAACAACACCGCCTGCAGGCAACCCCTCCACACCGCCAGGATCGAGGACCGAGCATTTGAAGATTGAGGATTTGTGTGAGACCGACACGCGACATCCTCCTTTTCCACCTCACACCTTGTTTAATATCTCCATCCCAACCGAGCAAACGACTACTGGGCGTGTAACAGACAACGTCCATCTCCAACCCGCCTGCTCAGGCCAAGCCCTCACCACAACCGCCCATCCTGGCTTTCCAACGCCATACGCGCTCCGATCGGGAGCAGAGCCGCATCGGAATGGGCTCAAGTCTTCGTGCCGGCACCGGCAGCCGTCCCAGTGTAAGGCCAGGCACGAGGATGGTCTCATCCAGGCACGCCTCCGCCATGGCGACGCGCGCCGGCGCCGTGTCGCCCGCCGCGTCCATCGCTTCGACGAACACCATCGGCACAAAGCGCAAGGACCGCGACTTCGACGCCGACGCTGGCGTCGAGGAGACGAACATCAACGTCGTGGTGCGGTGCCGTGGCCGCAACGAACGTGAGGTTCGCGAGAACAGCAATGTCGTCGTCAGGACCGACACCGTCAAGGGCAAGAATGTCGAGCTTTCGATGGGGCCCAACGCCATCAGCAATCGCTCGTACAACTTCGACCGCGTCTTCTCCCAGGCCGCCGACCAGAACATGATTTTTGACGACACGGTCAAGCCAATACTAGATGAGGTGGGTTTTGTGCGCCAACAATCCTGTCTATTGCTAACAATACCACCCACAGATGCTTGCTGGATACAACTGCACAATCTTCGCCTACGGCCAGACGGGCACGGGAAAGACGTACACCATGTCCGGTGACATGACCGATACTCTGGGACTTCTGTCCGACGACGCTGGTATCATCCCCCGCGTGTTATACCAGTTGTTCAACAAGCTCGAGCTTGAGGACGCCGAGAGCACCATCAAGTGCTCATTCATCGAGCTCTACAACGAGGAGCTGCGAGACTTGCTTTCCGTCGACGAGGGCGCCAAGCTAAAGATATACGACGACACATCACGACGCGGCCACTCCAGCACCGTCGTACAGGGCATGGAGGAAAAGCATATCAAGAACGCTACCGAAGGCATCAAGGTGCTCCAGGAAGGTAGCTTGAAGCGTCAGGTTGCGGCGACCAAGTGCAATGACCTCAGCTCCCGTTCACACACCGTATTCACAATCACCACCTACGTCAAGAAGCCAAATGAGAACGGCGTCGAGGCCCTCGTCAGCGCCGGCAAGCTGAACCTAGTCGATCTTGCTGGTAGCGAGAACATTCAACGGTCTGGAGCTGAGAACAAGCGCGCCGCTGAGGCAGGTCTTATCAACAAGTCCCTGCTAACACTTGGGCGAGTCATCAACGCCCTCGTCGACAAAAGCGCCCACATCCCCTACCGAGAGTCCAAGTTAACCCGCCTACTCCAAGACTCCCTTGGTGGTAGAACCAAAACGTGCATCATCGCCACGATTTCTCCCGCCAAAAGCAACCTAGAAGAGACCATCTCCACCCTTGATTATGCATTCCGAGCCAAGAACATTCGAAACAAGCCCCAGCTCAATCCAATGCTGGAGAAAAAGACACTGTTACGAGACTTCACCATGGAGATTGAAAAACTAAAGAGCGAATTGATTTCAACCCGCCAGCGAAACGGCGTCTATCTGTCGAACGAGGTTTACGAGGAGATGACGGCCCAGACTGAGTCTCGTCGCATCGTTACTGAGGAGCAAGCGGCCAAGATCGAGACCCTGGAGAGCAACCTGCGCAACAAGGTTCAGGAGCTCTTCAATCTCGTATCAACTTTTATGGATATGAAGAAGGACCACGAATCCACCAAAGCTCAGCTCGACGATACGAAGGAGGTTTTGGACCAGACTGAGATTGTCTTGTCAGCAACTCGTAAGACCTTGGCCGAGGAGACACGGCTGAGAAAGGCGCATCAGAAGACGGAGGCAAAGCTAACAGAGATTGGTGGCCAACTCATCAACAAGCTCCAGAAGACGGTTCAGGATGTCGGCGGTTTGCACGCGAAAAACAAGCGCAAGTCAGATCTGCAGTCCCTAAACCGAGCTACTTGGGGCACATCTCAAGACCAGGTTGCCGACGTGACGTCCATGGTGGAGCGACGGGTTCAAGAGTTCCAGCAGGAGCAGGAGGAACACATCGCCAACGTGTCTGCGCGGATGGAGAACTTTGTTGACGAGGAGCTAAGCAAGCTTTCTTCAACACAGACCTTCCTTGATGAGCACCTCGATATCTTTGTCGAGTCTAAGAAACAACTGCTTGATGAAAAGCAAAAGTCCAAGGACGAAATGGACGAATTTCTAGAGGAGATCAAGGAGGTGCGCGACAATGTCAAGGAGCGGATGGGCGAGAGCCTGCAGGCCATATCTCACTCTGCAGAGAGGATAGCTGCCGATATGTTGAACGAGATGACAGCCTTTCACGGCCAGGTAAGTTGGTCTTGGAAACAGTAATGTTGTGTAGGACTAACGCGGTACAGCTTCACACATCATACAGCTCACTCGGCAAGGACTGCAAAGTGGTCTTCGAGGATCTCATCAAGCAGATCACTGTCCAGCGCACCGAGTCGGACAATCTCAGACGCCAACTCCAGGCCGCGACGAACACCATTGTGCTACAAAACGCCACCATCTCCACTCGCATCCAGGAGGCCCTACAAGAGGAGCGTCGGCAGGCAGTTGAGGAACGACAGAAGCTCGTGACCCAAATCGCAGGCCTGATCAACACCCATGCTGTGACCCAAGAGACTCGTCTTGTCGAACAGGCAACTCTGATCCAGAAGAGCGTGGCCGAGTCCAACACTTCCCTTGAGGAGGCCGTGGCTCAGTATGACCAGGGTATGGAGGATTGGGATCAGAAGGAGGGCGAGCTGCTGGATGAGTTCAAGAAGTCTCGTGACCAGCTCAAGACGAAGCTCAAGGACGACTGGACGGCAGCCAGCGAACACAGCACCTCGATCCAGACCACGGCCAAGTCTGTCCATGCGGAGACGGTTCGCGTTGTGGACGAACAGATCAAGGATCTGGATGTCCAGATGGAAGCCCTTGACGACTTCGTCACTCGTGCCAAGTCGGAGAACGCGCACCACCACGAGACTCATACACAATCAGCCCAGGCCCTGTCCACCACGGTTGAGGAGTCGTTTGACAACATCTCGGCCCACTTCAAGTCGACATTTGAGCGCGTCAAGAACCTGGGCGAGGAGATGGACGCAGACCTCGGCGATCTTGAAGGCCAGCTGGAGCCCCTTGGCGACCAACTCTGCCAACCACTGTCTAATCTCCGTGAAGACATGGCAAGCACAGCTCTCCAAGAGTACCAATCCACGGGTCAAACGCCAGCCAAGGTGCAATATCACTACCCCACCGATCTCCCTCGCACCGAGGATCACGATCTCATCATTGCGCGTGTCGATGACCCGCCCACGCCGACGAGAGACCCCGACAGCTTCGATAAGGATACAACCATCGTCTTCGCCGATCTCGACTGCCCTCAGAAGATGATGACGTCGCCGCCGCGTGCGCCGCCTCGCACTTCCATCGTGAGTGCCCCGGACCACGGCCACAGCCTACTAGGTATGAGCCTCCGCGAGGTTAACCCCAACGTCACGAGCAATCTGACGACGGGTTGCATCGGCTTCGATCCTCGTGCCAGTATCATCTCCATGCCAGCTGAGCGCACGATGCCGCTATTCAAGCGCAGCACCCGTGCCACGCGCAGTACCAGGAAGCAGGCTAGCAGCGTCATCGTCGAGGGCAGCGAGAACCTCCCGTTGGCAGATTTTTCGCGGAGTGTTTCTAGGAGGAAGAGCCCGAGGCTTAACTAAATGCCTCTATGGCTTTCTTGTTGTTTCAATGTAATTGATATGCACAATATCTTGGTTTCTGGACTGGAGTAGGCAAAATGGCCTGGCGGCTATAGGCGTTTTGGGGTGGTATTGGTTAGATCATGGCTTTGCTGTTTGGTCCCTGGGGTGGTTTGGGGAGTTTTTACATTGCAGAGTTATTTGAGTACTTTGATACCCTTTGGCTTTTGACAGAGTATTATATATTGAGATTGAATCAGTTAAGTTCTGCACAAGTATTGTAATGAAGTTATATAAGTGCTGAATCTTGCTTCTACTGAACCATAGGAGCACCTTTTGCAACTAAGGGGAATCATCATGCCGTTCAGAGCTCACAGCTCTCTGTCCATAGTACCTCTTCCTCTTCCTCATCGTCGTATCCTCACCCCTCCAGCCCCGTGCCGGCACAATGGGCCGCAAGAAGCCATCCACATGCACTGCGCCGGCCACCTCCTCGTCACTATCCATCTCCTCCGTCTGCCCCTGGTGCACGAGCTCCAGATGGCGCCGCAGATTCGCCTTGCGGCTGAAGCCCTGCGCGGCGCGGTCGCACGACGGGATCGGGCAGAAGACGAGGCCGGCGGCGGAGCGAGACCGGGATCGCGATCGGGATCCGGAGGATTTGGAGGCCGCCGGGGACTGAGCGCCGGAGAGACGGCCGCGGAACGACTCGGGGCTGCTGCGGTCGTGGCTGGATCGCGCGAGGGAGGCCTGGCGGGAGGCGACGCGGCGCTGGACGAGGTCGGCTTCGTCTTCGCTGTCGTCGTCGGCGTCGGCGTCGGAGTGCGAAAGGCGGACAGGCTCCGGGCGGTATTCCGTGGTTTCAATGCCGGTGCCGTGCGAGATGGGGGCTTCGTTCAGCTTCCTCATCACCATGCCCTCGCCGAACAAGTCTGCGCAGCGCTGTGTCGTTCTCGCAATGGCTTCACTTGAGAAACCTGCTAGAGCAGCCGCCCCCAGGACGTCGCTCCAGTCGCGCAGACCCCATCGTGTGAGCTTCCTGTTGGGATTGTTGTCCCCGTTGCCGTCGTCGTCTTCCGTCTCCAAACCCTCTGAAGCTTCTCGCTTGACAGACAACGAACGTTCCCGCTCGATGGTCTCATCGCCCTTCCGGATCCACTCCTCAAATGCAGCGTCCTTGTCCTTGGGCGTTGTGGGAAGGCGTCGATGGGACTCTCGGGCGATGCGGAGAAGCATCTCCTCTTGTGACTCTCCCTCGCGAGGGACGTGAACCTTGCGCGGGCGGCCTCGTTTGCTAGGCGTTACGGGACGGTTTACGCCAGATTCGTTTGTGTCAACTGTGCCCTGCGGTGCGTTTCGAGGCCGTCCGCGAGCCCGCTTCTGGCCACTCTGGCTGTCGGATTCATCCTCGGTAGATGAATCGGAGAGATAGCTTAGGCCGGCAACGCGTGAGTTGCGTAGGATAGAAAGGGTGTCATCTAGCTGCGATAGAATGTGTCGAACAGACGGTCTGAGCAAGTCGTAGGATAATTCGTCGTTGGTTGACACCACTGGTTCGTAGGTCTTGGGTTTTGACCGTCTGGTTGGCGTAGCCGGCGTCGGGTCATCCGTATCAAGCATCTTCTCGTCTTCATCCTCGGCTTCCGGCTTGACAGATGGCTCCCGAGACGACAGACCGGGAGTGTCATTGTCGCTCTCTCCTTGAATGGCGGCGGACTCGATGGAGGCCAGCGCCAGTTTGCCCTTCCTTCGGCGGAAACGCCGCTTGGCGGTCCGCAGAATGGTTGCTGATAGCTCCTCCTCCAACTCAGTGCTAGGCAGGGGTTGCTCCGGTTTGCGAAACGTGGACCACTCGTCGTCATCGTGCTGGCTGTTGAGGAGACCATCTTTGGGCACTTGTTTGTGCTTAAGTGGCCACGCCGTCCAGAGTTTGGGCGGTGCCCAGACTACGTCCTCGCCATTGTCCTGAATATTCGTAAGCACTTGAATCTATATACGTAGGTGTGTAATAGCTATGAACTAGCTGGGATATAAAATAAATAAATAAAGCAGTGTTGCTGTGGAACAAAACTCACCATGCGAACCATCAGGTCCTTCGCCGTCACCGCATCGCGGCCTCGTCGCTTGAGCGCAAACGCGTTGTACAAATGCGCCGCCAAATCGTGGTCCTGCAGTTGCTTCATCGACTGCCAGAGCAGCCTCTCTTCCTCGGTGAGAGTGCGCCATGACGATTTCGCGCCCGTCCAGCGGTTTGGCCGGTGCTGGTGAAGGTCCTCGGAGGCGATGGACGCAATCTCATCGCTGTCCAGCTCCCAGTTTGCAGAGCTAGCCTCCATGTTCTGTTGCAGTAAAGAGACTAATATCGACGAATTTCAAAGAATTGAGCCGTATTCATTCAGTCATGCATCATCAGTCTTCTCATGATTTGTTGTTGTGCCGCTCAAGTACGAAGGAGGAGATGGTTGAGGATAAAAGTTACGAGGCCAAGTCTAGGGTGTGAAAAAAATAGAGCCAGCCTCCAGTCACAATTTTACATCATTTGTACCCGTCGACAACAACGGCCTTCACATTCACAACACCACACATAAAGCTCGCTCCATCGCATGTAAATTGAATCTATCTGAATGGTATAAAACAGTCCTTTTTACGCCGTGCCCTTGCCCTTGCCCTTCGCATTTTCCTTTTCAAACCGTCTCCTCTTGGCGCGCAGCTTCTGGTCTTCGGTGCTCTTCTTGGTATTAGTGTAAACCATCTGCTCATACAGCTTTCGCTTCTTCTTGCTCAGCATGCCCTTGGCGCGATCCAGGTCCTCGGCCTCATCACGCGCCTTCTTGGTCAGCGCCTTGCGGGCCTCCTCCTTTGCCTTGGCCTTGGAGCTCATGGGCTTGGATTTCACAGACGCGCCAGTCAACTCAGCCTCAAGCTCCTGCTGTCGCTGCTCGGCGGTGTCCTCATCCTCGTCATCCTCCTCCTGCTCGTCGGCAGAGAAGCCTCCGAAATCGTCCTCCTTTTCGTCGTCATCCTCTCCGCCCTCAGAGTCGTCCACGTCCATACCCTCAACGGTCTCGTCAATGTCCTTGACGGCCAAGTCCTCGTCGTCGCTCTGGGCCTCAAGGGCCTCGTCCTCGGGCTGCTGCTCCTCCAGGGAAATGGTAGGATCATAAGCACCCTGGACCTGCTTCACGAAGGGACTCAAGTGAGGAGGCAGAGAAGCGCCAGGGGCGTACAGGTGAGCTTCCTTCAGCTCGCCGTCGTTGACACTGTCCCAAACCCACTGAGGCTGGATGTATGTTCGTCCAGGAACACGCATGTTGGCGGGCAGCTTCTGCGAAGTCTGGTTGTCTTCGCCATCACCACCCTCCTCGGTAACAACCTGGACAGGGGGCCGATCGACGATGTGGTGGGTGATGGCAGGGTCAAGCTCATTGGTGGTGAATGCACCATCGCCGAGGACGGCATCCCAGCCAACGCGCTTGCAGCCGAAGGCCTTCAGGAGGAACTCGAGGGGTTGTCGGGGGGTCTCACGAGAGACGTAGAAGGTGAAGTTGGAGAACATGGAACCGGGGCTGTTTCCAGCGGTTGACGGCTGGGGAAGGATATCGCCACCGGGGGCGGCAGGCTCAAACTTATCAATTGCTCCTGTATCCTGCTCCTCACCATTCACCTCGTTCTCGGTCGCTGCCTCATCATCGGCATCGGTAGTCTTGAGCTTCTTGAGGACCTTGTTGACAGCAGCCTGCACCTTGGGGTCGGGCTTGTGGGTGGCATCCTCCAATTGCTTGTGCTCCTCAGCACCGACAAGAGTCTTGCCCTCGAGGGTGAAGGCGCCAAGTTCGGCAGCGTTCTCATCCTTGGCCTGGTCGAACTTGGGGGGGTACTTGAGACCGAGAGTGGTGTATAATCGGAAGTTGACGAAGCCCAAGAGGGTCATGTAAAACTCGATGAAGGTACCCATGATTCTGAAATCGACGTCGCCAACGACGCGCTGGTTGAATCGGTACGGCACCAGCCACAGAACGTCCTCTCCCTGAATGTTGGCCTGGTAGTAGATGCCCTTGATAGACAGGAACGACTTGGTAACGCTCTTGGACACAATCAGGTAGTGCTGGAACTCGTGGACGAGTCGCTCACAGCGCGCAATCATCTTGGCGGGGACCATAGACGTCGAGGGCAGGTTCGCAAACAAGAAGAGCATGGACAAGCAGTCGTCAAGGTCTCGCAGGGAGTCAATAAAGGTAGGATACCGCTCGCGGATGACATGGTCGAGGGTGTATCGGGGCTTGCCAGTCTTTTCAGGTCGCGCAGCGTTGCCCTCAAGACGAGCGGCGTCAGTGACATCGCCACGGCCGAGCGCACGGGAGATCTTCTTCTCGAGGACCTTCTGGTCGCGGAACTTCTGCAGCAGGGGCTCGTGGAGGAGGTACTGGATGTCCTTGGTGAAGTAGAAGGTGGTGGAGGCGGTCGAAGACTTGGAGACCTTCTTCTTGCTCCGGGGCTCGCGAGGGTAGATTCCCTTCCAGATGCACAGCTTACGGAAGTCGGGCAGGCTGATCTGGAGTTTCCGAATGGCCTGGTTTCGCGTAACGTAGTTCTTGGCCGCGCCGGCCTGGCCCTTCTTCTTTATCCGAGGCATTGTCGCAGTTGTTGACTGTTGGTGCTGGTCTGCTCTCTTGCGCAATGAAGCGGCGGGGCACTTTTCCCGTCTGTCGTTCAACTTTTTTTTCCAGCTGGATTTTTTAATGCCAGGTTGCACCGCCTTGACAAATTCCGCAGGGGGTTTAGCGTTACCAGACACTTCGCCAATTGGCCCGTGAGCATCTCACCGCCCTCGAAATGGCACTGGACTGCAGCGCTCGTTCAGTGCATGTCCAGCACCATTACAGGGTATCGGCAGGTCGCCTACAGGGCATCCGCGGTATCGTTACAGCACTCGGCCGAGCAAGCTCCAAGGGCACTGTTTCGCAGCGGTGGGCTCCCCTCCCGAGACCTCCTGCGCCAAGCCTGAAGCCGCCAAGTGGCCACGGGGTATTAGCCAGGTACACTCAACTCCACGTCTCTCGACCGCGACCTGCGACCCGCGACTTGCGATTGCGACTGGCTCCCCGTCGTCCCCAAGCATGCCATGTCCAGCACCATGACCTTGCGAGGCAAAGCCAGCGTCTACGCCGGCGCTGCCCTGCTGCGACTCTTTCTCTTTCTCGCCTTTCCCGGTCTCCCGGATCTTCTTACCGGCCGCGTCGAGATCTCGACGCCTGTCACCAGCTTCAAGCGATGTAAGCACCTCTCAGTCCCCTTCCCCCTCCCCGCATCCTCCGTGAGAGGGAAGCCAAGGGAAGCCACTTTGGCGCGCTGGCTCTAACCTGGCTTGCAGTACAAGAGGGATTGTTCCTATACACCAACAATGTGTCCCCCTACGACGGCGGCGTCTACCACCAGGCCCCGCTGCTGCTCCCCCTGTTCTCCCTCCTTCCAGACGTGAAGGCCTGGTCCATCTTCACCCACCTCCTCTACATCGTCGTCGACCTGCTCAGCGCCGATGCCCTATACAACATTGCCAATTCCGGCGAGGCCGGCAGCTCGAAGCTGTTCACGTCTCCCCGCCGGGCCAAGAAGTGGAGCGGAGTTGCCGTTGCCGCAGCGTAAGGAGGCCCCAATCGAGACTCGACCGACAGCAGCGCTGACATCTTCTAGGTTCTTGTTAAACCCGTATACCATCGCGACGTGTATAGGACGCTCGACTGGCGTGTTCACCACCTGTGCGATCCTCCATGCCATTTCCAAGGCCATCCACGGCTCTCCCTTCAAGGCCATGGTCGCGCTGTCGTTCGCCTCTTACCTCTCGATGTACCCGATCCTCCTTCTCCCGCCAGTCGTCCTTCTGGCCTACGATCGCCAGCTTGAGAAGCGTCGAGTTGCCTCCGGTCTCCATTTCGCTGGCGTCAACGTCCTCGTTGTGGCGGGGTGCCTTGCGGTTCTACTTGGCATGTCCTTTGTGGTCACTGGCAACTCGTGGGAGTTCCTCGCTCGAACCTACGGCATCCAGTTCACCTTGTCAGACCTAACCCCCAACGTCGGCCTCTGGTGGTACTTCTTTATTGAGATGTTCGACTCGTTCCGCGCCTTCTTCCTCGGCGTCTTCTGGCTTCACCTCGCCGCCTATCCCACCGCGCTGTGCTTCCGCCTACGACCCCAGCCCTTGGCCGTCTTAACCATCATCCTGGGGACCTTCTCCATTTTCAAACCATATCCGTCTCTCGCCGACGCCAGTCTCTTCCTGGCCATGATTCCCTTATTCCGACACATCTTCCCTCTCATGCGCTACTCATTCGTCACTACGTCGACCCTCCTGTATGCCACGTTCCTGGGCCCGGCCTTCTACCACCTATGGATCTACGCTGGAAGTGGCAATGCCAACTTTTTCTACGCCATCACCCTGGTCTGGAGTCTGGGGCAGAGCTTGTTGGTGTCGGATCTGACCTTTGCGATCCTCAGAGACGAGTGGGAGATTGACCGACCGGATATGATCGGCAAGGAGATCCGTCAGATCTAGTGCAACCTCTACAAAGAGGAGGATGGGATGGGTCAGGGATCATTATCCAATGTATAAAAAGAAAGTCCTTGCTACGCACGTGGCTGCGTATGAACGAATCTAGACAGTCCAGATTAAAAATGAATTCATTAATAGCGTCTTATTCGTCGTTGGTGGTCCATGAGATTTTGTCTATCCAGAGAACATGTACAGTGATATTACAGGTTGAGTTTTAAACTCCTCAGTCAACTTCCGTGTCTGTCTCAACAAACCGGTGTTCACCCGAGGCCAGGCCTGGGCCTCCCCTGGGAGCTTGATACCCCAAGGCACTGCCCAACATCGAGCCGAGTTCTCCAAACTGGCTCAGCTTTGATTTATTCCTCTCCGTCCGCCAGACTTGCGTCCGGGCCCCAAACGGTTGCAGCGATTTGTACAAGTGCAAACCGAAACCCATGGCCGCACCCGTAACCATGAGGCTCATAGCTAGCATCAACGTTCTCCCATCGACACCTGTGACGCCCCCCTCCGCTCGCCGCCTCTTTTCATTTGCATACTCCTCGCCGACACTAGGAGCGTTGAGGATGATAGAGTCGAGGGTACGAGCACCCACACGGAAGGCTGTAGTATGCTGAGATTCTACCCAAGGGAGACTCTCGGTATTTGCGAGCGACCAATATTTCATGCCGTCGATAAACTTGGATAACCGCGGCGCCTTCGTCACTATCCAATCTTTCAGGAAAGACCGAGGCACAGGGGCATCACGCATGAGAACCAGATAACCATATGTCAGACAATCTAGTGAGGTAGGCTTCTCAGTCTCGAAGAAGCTCATTGGCTTCTCGTCGTCAGAGCTTTTCATGAAGTCGTCCAACACAGACAAGCAATCTTCGGTTAGCCCGTACAGTCTGATAGCCACGGCCTGCTCGGGGGTCATCTCCTCCTGGACCGTCTTCTTTGTCCGCGCAGGAAGATGCCGGCGGAAGGTCTCAGGGAGGGCGTCCCTCCCCGCAGACAGGTGCAGAGAGCCGTTGGGATCGAAGTCGCTGTCCATGTCGGCGAAGCCTAGGTGCTCAACACGTTTGACCGCCTCTGCGCGTATGAGCGGCGGGACGGTCCATGTCAAAGGAAACGGCAGCAGCGCACTAAACGCCGGCCGAGTGGCGGCCGCCCAGTTTGCGGCCGACACATAGAGAGAGATCCAGCAAGGGGGCAGCATGGGCTGCGAGGAAGGCCCCGTAAGCGACGCGGTCGGCGTGCTGAAGAGGAGTCAAGTTGACATCCAAGTCGGCGCAAAGGGAGTTGGAGACAAGGTAGGCGACTATGGACCAGTAGCCACTTGTCCAGGCACCATCATGATGGAGTGCGGGGAGAGTATCTGGGGGTGGTCAGCCGGACAAGGTTGACATAGGGCGGTGGAGATGTCGTCCTACTAGATGGGCTGATGGACGGATCGTTACTGGGGACCAGGCGCCAGTCCGTGACGGGAAGGCTGTTGTGCAGGTATGTGATGAGGGCGAGGCACTCCGGGTCGAAGGACGGAAGGCCAAACGCCGAGCCCCAGACATGAAGCTCCAGCATGGTTTCGGGGATGCGATCAGGCGATGACAGTCGCAGGAGGGCAAGACGACAAAACGACACCCACACCAAGTCCAGATCGGTTCACCGGTTTACTGCAGGCAGGCCACGTAGGCAGCTGGCTAATGTAAGTGCGCGGGAGGTTCCTTTCGCTGGCGTAACAATAAGGACCTTTCGGATGTGAAATCCTAGAAGATCGGCCCCGTGCTACGTTCTCCGCAAGTTCACTAGCCTCATCAGCCTTGCGCTGCGTGCAGCTAGCGACCAAGCCCTGGGCCGTTGCCTGTTACGGCCCGGGCTCAAGCCACAGCGCGTAAACACGTGACGCGATTTCAGAACCTAAGCCCCCCGGACAACGGGAGCCGGGGAGGGGGAGACAGTGGGAGGGGGCACCGCTTACAGAAACACCCAAGTTACGTATCGATGACGGCCATTCCCTTTCCCATCTCCAGGTGCCACACCCACGGTTCCCCAGTATCCGCTGTGGCAACTTTGTTCCCCTGAACCTGCCCGTTGGGATGGGACGTGAATGGGATGGGAAACATGTGCTAGGTTGGAATGCTACCACACGCAACAGTGTTTGTCCCTGATTTACACTCTAGTACCTGCTCAGGCACCCCCCAAAAGCAGGAGAGAGGGGGGCTAAAGGGGAGTTACAGGCACAGGAACAGGCGTTCGTCTTGCTATCCGTGGCGCATTTCAGAATGGGGTTTTCGCCACGCAGCAATCAAACCATTTCCCGAAATTGCCAAAGATGCGCACTCTCACTCTTGCAACTGGTGACCGCTTGTTTCATCGCCCCTAAGTAATGACCTGTTGCTCCACGGTCTCAATTTGACTCTCTTGGCCCCTTTCTTCCCCGCAGCTAGTCTAATGGCCGGACGACGCTTGACACTCGACGCTCGAATCTCGACGAACGAGGGCCTCGCTGTGAACCAAGGAACTTCCCGTAGTTCCTCGGGCCAAGCCCGGACATAACAAAAGGGCCAACGCTTGCGGGTCCGTTGATTACGAAGAGTGATCACCACGCTGGGCGGGCGTAAGCTTCATCAAAGGTCAAGATGATGACGACAGGGCTGAAAGCCGTCCACGCCGTCCCAGGATTCCTGGGACGCCGTTCACTCGTAGGCAGTCGGTCACAATCAGAGCCGGGATGTTGAGACCTCCACACTCGTACTGCGTCAGCTGTTGGATCGACGGTGCACTTGGTAACACCAAAGACGCACGATGCTGCGAAAGGCATTCAGCTTGTCTAGCAGGAGTGAGACGGAGTGGTGTCGAGGGGCTGCAAGGGAGAAGCGAGATACAAGGATGTCGCTGATCACGAGGCACGATCTGGGCAGGGATATTCATTGGCAATTGGAACAGTTGGTGTGTGTGGCCATGATAAATCAATATTGTTCGTGTAAAATAAACTGGTATCTTCTCCATATCCGTCGTCTGCACTGAATGTTCAGTGGACGAATCATCCGACTAGTGCGGTAAAATACCCATCCCAATAATTCTATATATTCCCAACCAGACGTATTCATCATCATGTCTGCCGTCATCCCCGCGCAGGCGCCGCGTTGTGGCGCAGCGAAAAGCATAGGCGGATGCAGTAGAGTGCGTGGTGTATGTGTCAACGCCGTGACAATGCCTCTCTAATAATACAGTTCCCAAAAATCCCAGGAACGATGAGATACCCTCCCAAAAGTTTGCGTATGAAAAGAGAAGCCAAAGGGATTAAATGTTGTAGTGGTACAGCGGTATAGGATGTGCTCGGTAAATGAGCCATCAGGAAGTAAAAGGGTGAGGTCCGGTCGGGCCAGCCCAGGACTGGTGATGTGCGAGGTTGTTGTCAAGGCCCGGTATGCGACCGCGGCTGAGAACGGCTGGGTGAAGTAGAACTCCCCAGGTGTCGCGCAGATCGGGTAAAAGCAAGGCGAATGATTCGATGGCGAGTGAGCTGGTGTGGTGCAGCAGATGACTGGGTGCGCATGGCCAGCTCACCAAACCA
The DNA here is from genome assembly GCA_020740775.1 of Ilyonectria destructans. Classification (NCBI taxonomy): domain Eukaryota; kingdom Fungi; phylum Ascomycota; class Sordariomycetes; order Hypocreales; family Nectriaceae; genus Ilyonectria; species Ilyonectria destructans. Next base: position 1,892,440 of record JAHEWK010000011.1, read on the forward strand.
AAGGTGCGATTAGGTGCATGTATAGCAGAATGGGGTTGCGCGAGCGTCGCATATGCATATGCGCACGCGCGCCATTGCGAGCAAGGCCATGGTATCGACCCAAGCGAACCTAGTCTTGTGTAACTGACGGGGCTGCAAAGGCGGATCCAGGCCAAGCGAAGGGGGGTGATAACAGGTTGAAGCCATTTCACATATAGGTGATCCAAGTCGAGCGGTGGTGTTGAGAGGTTCGTGGTTGATGGCACCCGTTTACCCGCGCTTGGGCAGAGGAGGGAGAGGTCGGCTAGGAGGAGGCCCAGGGCAGGGAGGAAGTTGCGAGGGTCGCTGAGCAGGCATGTTGGCTGTGGTTGGTGTTGCTTGTGAGGCTTGGTGTGATGTTTGTTGGCAAAGAACTGAAGGCTAGTAGCTCAGTTCTTGGTGGTGAAGGTTGTTGGTGTGGTTGGTGAGTGCTGAGCAGGTTGAGTTGGTTTGAGGCAAGACTTGAAGTCAGATGTAGTAAGTGTAAGTCAAAGGCGGGAGTAATTGACTGAGTAACCAGATGATGCTGAGCTGAGTTGATGGTGAGAGAGATCGATCAAACTTTCGTGGGGAAGAGGGAGGTCGCTGCCCTTATGTATTCTCTGGCCGGTCTGGTGTTTGCTATTCTAGTCAAAGGCAATCTGAAGTGAAGCAGCCCAGGGCGCCCAGGGCAGGGCACTGAGTCGACAGGGGGAGGGGGTGGGTGGGGTGTGATTTCGAAAGGCGGGCACTGAAAGGACGGTGGGCTCTCTTGGGCGTGGGTCGTACGAGGTACATACGTCAGTGGTAGTACACGGCCGCCAAGTACCTGGGGCAGACGCCCGCCGGGCCTGGGAGCTGCGCAGAGACTTGCCGGTCTAGCAGGTACCGCACCCCTCGTACCCGGCCGAACAACGCCGGCTGGGCGTCTGTTTGGGGGGGGGAGGGGTCGGCTGTGGGTGTGTTTTGGGGGCATGGGCATTCTCTGACGGTGACGCACAGTGGGCCTCGACCACCGCAACAAAAGGGAAATTGAAACAGGCGTCAGCGGGCATGGGGGGTCCCCTGGAGTGCGCTGAAGTGCGCTGTGCTGAGCGAGGAGCGACGCGTTGAGTGAGGACGGCGAGGGATCGAGGTACCGCAGTACCGCAGTACCCCTGGTATGTGTTACCCCTGTTCAACCGCTCAACCAGCGAGGGACCCATTTCAGTGCCAAATTCGGCGGTGGCTGCTTTCGCTGGCTTGGCCGCTTGGTCGCTTGGTCGCTTGGCCTTGGAACAGGTTGCTTTGGACCGGGCGCTGTTCAGTGCTCGCTTGAGATGATCGGAGGACGTGGCCAGCAGTTGACGCTTGCACTTGCGCTGTCGCTGCACCGCGCATCAACTAGTCGCTGCAACGCGATGCCGTGGTGGAAATGCTTTTCATTTTGCAGCCTGACTGGGTACCTAGCGCAGTGCTATGGCAAGTTGCGTGAAGGCAGGGTTGCAAGGACCCCAATGCAAGTCCGCCCGTCATACAGCGTACATGAATTACATCGACATTACCGCATTCGCGACGCCGCCGTCTATGGCGCAGAGCCAAGCGCAGCAGCAGTAGCAGCAACTTCACGCAGCAGCAGCAGCATCGTCTCCGCAGAACCAGACCCGCGACCGCCCACCCGTGAACCTCCGACAAGATCCCGTCGTCTCACTCCCATTCCAGCCGGCCCGCCCAGCAGCCGTTGACTTCAGGCGAGCGAAACTCTCAGCCAGCCAAATCCGAAGGCCCAAAACGAGCAGAGGGCGGCCGACGGTGAGGGGCCGCTCGCTCAGGGCTCCGGGGGTTCCACCACGCCTTGGAACGCATGGAAGCTTTGTAGAAGGCACCCTAGCGTCAAATTTCCCTCTCCCATCGACTTCGCGGTCAGCCTGCCCGGCCTCGTCCCAGCCTGGGGAGTGGGAGATGAGTGGGGCCTCCCAGAAATGGCTGGGGGGGCTAGGCGCTGGTAGTTGAATGACGTCCAATTTCGCAGGTGATGACCTGTCATTCCCTGTCAAGCCAGGGGGCCCTGGAGGGGTGTGTGCCAGCGTGGTTGCGCGCCGCCAAGAGAACGGAGGACGGAGTCCAAAGGACACAACAAGAGCCGAACAAAAAAAAGAAATGGGATGGGCGAAACTCGGCCCAGGCCTTGGAAAATCATCCACCATTGTCCCTGAGACTGGAGAACAGCCCCAGCGGTGTAAGTCCTCTGAGCGCTGAGACAAGGCGCTGAACGCCATCCACTCTCCGTCGCACAGCAATTTGGCCAGAGTGTCACAGGGTCAGCCGCCGCTCAACAATAATCCCCTCCGGACTGATGGCCCACGCCGTGGGATGAGCGGAGGCACAAGTCGCTGACCGCCCAAATAAGCAATTTTAGCTATGTCTTGGGTCTTGCATCTCTAGGCGGTCATGTCAACTCAGACCCAGAGGGCCAGACTTACACGGCAGGGCCCCATTGCGGGGTTGTCGCATGTGTTCATCCGTCCATGAGGCGGCGGTCCGGAGCAACACTACGTACTATACACATGATAATCCCACACAGCCGCCTGTGATTATGGATCCCGACGATGTGTTGGCTAGACCTTGCAGGTATTCCCCATCATTCGCAAAGCCAATCCTCTGTTCCTAAATGATCAAGGACACGTAGTGTGTGTATATCCGAACAACATCCACAGCCAGCATATTGCACCACAAACATGCGTGCGCATGTCCGTTTCAGGACGACCTTTTGTTGTAAGTGTCCACGTCTCGGCCGAAGGCGCAGTCTCCCTCCGCCGCATTCCTCGCAAAATGGATTTTCAAACGGCCCACAGCGCATATTTCAGTGTGGATGAAACGACCATGGCAAAAAGCCCGACTTGTCGAAGCCTAAACTACCCAATTCGGGTGCTGTGGCGACTCAGGACACAACAACCTCGGCCGGGCTTCACCGTCTGACCGAGATGAGTGCCGGCGCACATACTATAGTACAAATCGCCTTCCGGGACACCGCGGGCTCGAGAGCCCCGCCCGGATGAGGCGCCTTGGTTTCTGAGCCGAAGTAAATATGAGACCATTGTAAGAGGGCCGAATCTATTTGAGTATTTGGGAGTTTGGTACACTTAGCCACCGCCGTTAATTGTCAATTCGCCTGCTGAGCAGGGGATTTCGTGGGACGGAAATAGCAGTGCGCACTGCGCAGGCAATGCCCCAGCTCAAAGCAAGCCTCTAGCCAACCCGCCCGATGTGCAGTGGTCGGGTTTGTTCAATTGGTCCCAGCAGTTGTGACTGTGCCGCCGCCTCTTTGTGCAAAGCCTGCCTGCGCCGACATCCTTCGCACACCATCAGCGCTACGCACCGCCGTGTTTGCTGCAGCCTTATTCCTGCGAGTGCACCTCTACCGGGTTTGGGGTTGAAAGACGGCCCGGGCGTCCTGTGAGTGGTTCGTCGGTCACTTGGCCGGCGTCTGGATCGGCATCCCTGCCTGCCAACAACCACAAGCTGCAGGCATTTTGACCCAAATTCACACTCCGCAAGTCATCACGATGCTAGGCCGGGGGGTCACCTGGGGTCGCGATGACTCACGCGCCCGCTTTGGCATCGGGGTGCAGGAACTTGTCCAAGCAACGATGCCCGACCCAACCGGCCGGAGGGCGACGTTGCAGGCTCCAACTCGCCGGTCCAGCCCTAGACGACGAGGCTCAGCGGTGTAGAAAATACAAATGCAAAAACCCCCACCCAGGATCCCCTCATCAACTACACCGCGTTTCTCAGTCACAAGTGCGGAGTACATGATACAGTACGAATACGCTACGTGGGCCGTTTGGGCCGTTGAGTTTGTTGATCGTGTTGAAATTTCTCGCACTCCCCTTCACCGCGCCGCGTCTCGGGAAGCGGTGACGATGCCAGGATCCCGGGATCCCGATGCCAAGGGACGATGGCGAAATGCAATGAAGTCATAGGGGTCTCCCCGTCTCCATCACGACTTGCCACTCGAAAATGTTTGCAGTCGCTTAAGTATACAGAGTAAGTAGTAGAATGCGCTGATCAAATCTCCCCCAGAATAATTATGGAGGATGATTTGTGCGAGGCAAGTCCCTGGATTCTGTAACGGCACACCCGAAAGGAAGCGTCCTGTATTCCGGCTGCGCGCTCTCTCGCATGGAAGCACGCACTTTTGGACCGCACTAAAAGTCTGGATGATGGCACCAAGCAGCCCCATCCCGCCCGTTGGCGCCGAAAATGTCTTCACACACAAGGCATCCCGATGCCGCACCAGAGCGGTAAACAGGGCGTCGTCGAATAGCCGGCTCTTTAATTAGATACTGAGGCGTAAGCGTCTTCAAGGGCCATCCACGTATGCACGCACGCACGGCTGACTGTTGTGCCCCGGATGTCTGCACACCGAGCACGGGAACCCAGGTGAGAGGTACCCAGGAGCCGGCTGGTAATTTAGGTAGTTTTTTGCACGGCGCCGAAGCACGGACATGGCCTTTGCGTGCCTCTGCGACTTGTCCGTGGGACTTACCAGGCTTGTGAGGCTTACTTACGCCCACCCTCCCACTCCCCCGGGTCGGCTTTTTGTTTTTGGAGGGAGCCCGTTGGGACGTTGTGGCCAACAAGCGTCTCACAACGCTTTGTCTCTCGCCTTTGCTCTTACACCGTACAACGTACTATTCGTGGGGGAAGAGGTTGGATGTCGAAACATACTAATGTATACAAAATACAAGCGCCCCGTTCGTGTGTCTCTTGATTACAGTATCAAGTACCACAGTTCGGTTTCAGTGTCCGACAAGTGTCTCTCTATCTCTCTCTAGACAACTTAAGACAATCACATTACTGACGCGTATGTGGACATTAAGTGATTCTATTTTGAACCCGGCATTGACTTACCGGAACCTGATATCGCGTTGTACACAATGCCACTTCATCAGAATCATGCTCTCCATGAGCCGACGGCCCCTTACACGGCCCAGCTCAGGGCTTGAGCTTTTCCGCTGGGACCAGCCGCCAGAAGCATCGCTACCCTCGCCGAGGCTTCCAGAGCCATGCCCCGAGCTCCAGGGAAGACCCAGGGTTGGGTGGCAAATTTGGACTTCTTGGCGTCTCCTTTCGGGGGCGTGGACGGAAATTTTGCATTTCGTGTCCTTTCACATTCGCGTCTCGATACCCATTTCGGATTGGCTTTTTTTCTTTGTTTCTTTACTAGGTATTCATTATGGAGAACGGGGCCCGTGTGCGCACAGGCTTCTGCACGATCAAATTTCACATGGAACAAACGCGCGGGCCTCCCTTTGTTGTGCGTCTGTTGGGAGATTAATTCACCAGCCATGCATAAACTATTCGGTTCGTGTCCGCCTCATGCCTCCTTTCCACCCCACAGGCTTGCACAACGAGTCAAAACGTCCCATCTGGTCTCCAGCCCAGCCTCCCCATCGTCGTCGCCTGCCCCTGACTACTGCGCGAACGGGTGGTGGCAACCCTCGAAACTAGCGGCCGCCAGGGGGTCCAACGGCCCTTAGGGCGGTGGTGCCTGGACCTAACCTCGACGTAGTACTTTTAGATCCGAGACCACTTGTTATTATTTTTTCTAGATGAGCCTTACCACGATGGATCTGGCAGACTAGCAAGATTTTTCTTTTCTTCTCCCTTCCTTCTTTAATCTGGGGTCGCAAGGTCCATTGTCAAAAGCTGACCCGCCACGCCGGGACGCTTCACCGACTCGGAGGGGCGAACAGTAATGAAGTGGCAAAGGCTTAGAAATCCGTCGACAGATAGGCGTCATTTCCTGTTTGAGCAGACGACCCCGTCCCAGACCGCAACTGTCTCGTGAGATGAGGCCTAATCTGAAGATGAAAAAGATTTGAGGCACACGACGGACCATCGTCGCCGTTGTCGGCCCCAGCGCGCCCGGAAACACCCCAAGAAAGGACCCCTGATCGGCGCTGGTTCTGACGTGACCACACCACGGCGGCTGACATCTCGAGGTTTTCACCCATGGGAAATGTCGCAAGTGTGTCTGGCAGGTGACTTGTGTGATTACAACTGCGTCTTTTCTGCTGACGCTTCCCCTTGTAAGCAAGCCGCCCATGCCTGCGGCGATCAATCAGCTCAGGCCCCTGGAATAATACCACCTCTTGGCTCAGCCTTCAACCCCAGAGCCCTTGAGACAGGTGGTCATCTGATGCTGAATGGGACGTGTTTCCGCGGGCAGGCACCGCTCTCGGCAGCTCGCTCCGGTTGCGAGGGGTGTGTGGCCGTTCCGCTGCGCTGGTACCCCTACCGAGGCTGGAGAACGACGGACCCTACGACTAGTCTGTCGTATTTGACAGAGATCACGAAGTCGTCTCAAGCGTGTTTGGGATTGGGCGATAAGGGGCCGGTCCACGGGGACGCCGTAGCTTGGGGCTGCCAATTAAATAGTGTTGCTGACTATGGTCGCTAGCTTGTCGATACCTTCTCCAGACAGACGGACGAGTGGGCCGCGTCTCCGAGGGGCTGGAGACGCCGGCGACAGGAGCGGTTTTCCCATTGTAGCACGTCTACAAGGGATGGGGATGGACTCAATGAGCTGAAAGGCTGACGCTTGCGCGGTGCCCTGTCAAAGTGAGACCGAGGAGCCGCCAAACGGTCGGTGTGTTCTGCACGCCATCGAGGACAAGACGACTCCGTGATATTTGGCCCGTGCCAGCCAGACTCGACGATCATGCCCAGACTCTCGGTTCATGCACAATGGGTGCCGGGCCACTTGCGTACGAATACTCTTGATTGCGGGTAAGAGTCGTTTTCCCCTTTGTCCTTGCATTGCAGCACGGTGGCTGGCTGAGTATGCAGAGGACTCGAGGCTTGTTCGTACATGTTCAGCCGCAGGATCTCGTACGAAGTAATACGACAGCAAGTATACATAGTATGGGTGCTTTTTGCCAGCGTAGTATCTGGCAGCAGCGCAGCCGAATCTCAGCTTCTGGGAACAATTCTACTGGCCCCCGAGTCAAGACAGCCACCGCCGCAGCCTGGATGTGGCTGGCGTGGAGCGGTGGGTGCATCGCGTCACTGCCATGTCTCAGGCAGAGCCAAGGTCGGCGACTGGCCTGAGACCTGCAGCCCCCAGTCCGGTCAAATGCGGAGTCAAGGAGTGTCTCCCGAAAAGGATGAGCGCAGCATGGAAACAATAAAAGCAATGCGGGAGGATGCACAAAGAAAGGAGAAAGGAGACCGAAATTGGGATGGCTGTGGCTGTGACTGTGGGCGCATCTGGGCGGCGATAGTCAGTCGCTGATCTCCTGGTTCCAGAGTCAACAAGCAACGCCGCCCGCAGGCCATTGCGAGCCATTGCCAGCCACACCAGGGGTTCTGGGGGTGAGACGGGCGGTGGCCAAGCGCCAAGCCACGCAGCGCCTTGGGTTACTTCTTCCACGTGGTGAGCCAGGGGGCGCGTCTTCCCCTGGACAGCTGGGGCCGGGAGGCTGGCCTGAAAGCTGGAGAGGGTGTGGCTTGCTGCTGCGGCGGTGATCTCCAGGTTGAAGTGTCATCGTCAACATGTAACACCACGCCTACGCTTCGGGTATCCTGCTGAGACGCTCAGTGTGTTTTTCCCACAATGAGCACAGTCCTGCGTGCATGCATTCTCCATTGTAGTTCTCCATTGTAGTTCTCCATTGTAGTACCCGCACGGTTGAGAACCACTCGATTGGGTTCATGGCCCGTGTCGGCTGTCATCCTGCGGACCCGCCTGTCATTGTCGTGACGCTCCTGTTGCGCAATCTGGTACTCGATGATACCGGCGCAGTCCCAGCTGAGCAGCCGGCCGGCCGCTGCAGCGCGACGGGACGATCCAATAATTCAGCCTCCATCTGAAATGATCCCGGCGAGGGTTGGGCGGCCGGTCGGCAATGGGATGATGCGCTGGCTAGGCCTTTGCTAATGTCCGACCCCCTGGCCAGGAAATGATGTGAGCCTGACGTTGACACTGGCGACCTGGGCGACGACGCTCGTCCGCGCCCGCGCACGCCATGACCCTTGGGCCAATAATCGCTCAATCGATCTTGAACCTTCTTTTATTGGAAACACAAGGCCCTGTGATCGCCAGATTGCGGCAGCCCATCGTATCGATGGCAGTTGGCGCGAACGATGTAACCCCAGATGTAAAGACCAGGGGCCAATGCCACGCAGTACGACACGCTTCCCACCTAATATCCCGCCGTGGAAATGAGAATTCCGCCCCCAAATCTCAGCCGTCGTTGTGCGTCCAGACTAGCATTTCCAATAATACGAATTAGACTCCAATCGAGAATACAGTACTCCGTACATGTTGGAGGTTCTCCGTGATATTGCGGCCCCGGTCCACCTAATCAGATACAATTGTGTAGGAACGAACCAAACGTTGCGCACGTACACACCCATTCGCAGGTGGTTTCGAAACACGTCTCAGCGGTCAGTGCTTCGGTGCAACCATCTTGCCGTCCTCTTTTGAATATGGCATTTGTGGGGTTGACTTATGTCAAATTGTAGTGGACACTTAATACCTCCATCTCGCTAGGATTCCTCGGCCATTTGGACATCCGCAAGACATTTGATGCGGGTAAAGGCATTCGCGGACATACAGTACCATTTCAGGAATGCAATTGTCTCAGCAGTTTCGGCGCCCCGGTGTGGATTGCATGACATTCGCGTCAATCCACACTGGGTAAACCACCTTGCGCAGATCACCCATCCTTGGTGCACATGAGCTGATCAATTGGGATGATCTATGAGTTCGTATTATGATCTGAAGTGTTATTAGTTGCTACGTGTTGGTGTGGCGTCTTGAGTCTGCTCCGCTCGTTTCACGGTGTGTGGGGCACGGAAACTCCAAAACCACCAATTGATATTCACCCATTCTCAGGATTTCATCCCTAGGGGTATTTGTTGCCCCTACAATGCTGAAACTTGCGTGGGAATTATCAGGATAACAGTACCCACAGCCCGAAATAGACATGCTTCATTGTTTTATTGTTAGAGTTATTTGAGTTTGGCATTTGTGTGCAAGTCCCGGGTAGGACTGGCCACAACTGAATATCAGACCAGCCTGTGTTGATAGTGTCAAAGAACAGGACCAGGTTTCCCTGGTATATTAGTGCATGTAATCAATGGTCATGCAATTAATGACAATATTTTCAACCAATATCCCCCCATCGCGTCTCTGTCATTCTTCATGGTAGCTGACCTAATATTGTTTACTGTGCTGTTTTGATAGTCCGGACTAACTCCTAGGTGCATGCAAGTCCACCCTCCCTCGCCAATTACCACCAATCGTGCTCGAAACTAGGAGAAGCATATCGCCTTTGACAGGACTCTTATCTGTGTACGATTTTGAAGGCGACTATGTTTTTCTTCTTCTCGTGCCGTAGGACATCTATGCAGGGGGTTTGAAGCCCAGGGTGTGTCGATCCACTCCTTACATCTACGACAGAGTGCAAAACTACACGAGAAAGGAGCTGATCATCCGCTACGCCCCGACGGCTGGTAATGGCTTGATATACGAAGCATTCTATTTGCCAAACTGACACCCTCTGGCGATCCCCAGGCCATTGTTGATGAGTTCGAAGCGGTGACAACTGCAAGTTCCACCAATCTGGGATGGCGCATGCCACTCAGTACCGGGTAGGGTATCCGGTATAGCAGTGGCAACACCGACGACTGGGATTCCACCCTCGACTGAGACCTCGATCAGCGCCCCTGGGTTGAGACAGTCCAGGATCATCAACTCCTGAAATCAGTGGCAGATTGCCCTTGGGTCTGATGCTGGAATCTTGAAAACTAGCATGCCACTGTTCAAACAACTTCAGCCAATGGAACCCCAGCATCGATGATGACTTGTTGCAACCTGGATCGAGGCTCCACAGTCCAACGTAGGAGGCGTAGGCAGAGGGATAGTTTCTAATCAAGTCTCACTTGAGGATCGACCTTGCGACTTCCCCGCTTTCTGTCAGACAATCAAATGCTTGCTTCTTCAGTTGATAATGGGAGTGATTATAATATAACCCACCCTGGAGTTATTTACAACCCAAATTGTAGCTGGACCCACTTTATTGAGGCTGGACGCCAATACCGGCTTTTTGTATTAAAATCACTTACTTTGTGTCTAACTTATATTAACCTTATCTATATATACAACTACCCGCATAACAACCCGTAAATTGAAGCTATTAATACAGCTCGTTACTAGTAATAATACAGTATATCTTTAAGACTGAATTTCCAATTTTTACTGCTGCAGAGATAGAATTACATTCTGCCGCTAAGGCTGCCGGCTTCAGCCTTCTTATTATAATAAAGAAGCCTAATACTACCGCCCCTTATAGGGCGGTATTCTGCTGCTATAAGGGCCGGAAGTATATCTTACAGTCAGCTGAAGGGGTGTATATAACTAAGAAGAGGAAGACTTATATCCAGCTAACTGAATATCCCTTTAAAATTACACTCAAATTAATATATAGCAGCAGCAGCAGAGATATATAGATAGTAGAGGGTATAAAGGGTAATAATTACTCCCAATATAACTATATATTTACGCCGCTATAGGTATTCTCTTACTACTGTAGGAATATCCTTATAAAACTAATAGATACTATTATTATATACTAAAATACTGATATAAGACCGATATATATCCTTTTGGAATTATAGAGTTATTCTGACCTACTAATTTAAGTTACTACCTAATATAATTTATATAACCTCCTTACTAAGTATTATACTGAGTAACTTACCGGCTGTATATTACTTTAATAGCTATATAACTAACTTTACTTTAAGAACTATTTTTTTTAGGAATTTAAGAGATAAAAAGGGCTATATTTTATATCTCTTTATTGCCCTAAAGTTAGGGATTTCCCTACTTTATTAATATCTAGATATTATATTATATAACTCTATCTATAAGATTAATTAATTCTAAATGCTATTATTTAATATTTATAGTATAATAGCTAATAAGAAGACCTTTTAAGTTATAGCTATATTCCTTAATAGAAAAGCTAAGCCCCAATTTATATAGATAATAAGCTAATTTATTACCTTACTTAATAAGGCTAAAATTAATATTCTATAGGTTATTATAACAAACTGAAAGCTAGCCCTAATAAATATATTAGCTAGAAATCCAATCTTAAACTCTATACTATATATTTTATACTGGTAGTATATTAATATAAATATTCTAGCTAAATATAAGTAATATTTCCCTAAGGCAATATATTAAGGTAATAAAACTGTATAGGCAGCAGTATTTTAGAACTTTCTTTATAATTAAAAGGACCTTATAAATGGCAATACTAAAGTAAACTATAAGAAGAGATTAGCTAACTTTTAATACTCTGGAAAATACCTATAAAAAGCTATAAATTATACTATAAAAACCTAAATTACACTATAAAAAGAAAAGCTTATCTGCTACTATATCGATAAAATTTATTACTTTAGCTATACTATAATATTAGTTATAGAGTTATTATATTCAACTATAAAAAAGTTCCTATAGTCTAATTAAAGAGATTTATCTACTACCTTCTATACTTTAAGTCTCTTTTAGGCTAGCTAAAAGGTAGCTATTTTAATATAGCAGGCTATTTCCAGTTATAAGTAACTTATAATATTACTTTATATTTTATATACTAATATAAGATATCTTATAGTATCTTATACTATTATACTTATAGCCTAGAAGCTAGTAACTTTAGATAAAAAGCTTAAGACTGCTCCAGCCGAGCTCTATAGCAGCTATTATATTATAGTAGTCTTTAGGCTTTCTTATTGGTATTAGCTTTAGTAGTATTAAAGGGATAAAAAGCTATTATATCCAGCCGATTTAGACTGTTATTAGTATTAGCAGTATAACTTATAGGGCGGCAATATATATACTTCTATACTATTAGATAACCTCTATAATCTGCACTTTATATAGGGAAAAAGCCAGCCTAAGGGGGCTTTAAAACTTAAGAAAAGAGTAGCTATTATAATATTATAATAAGACTCTATTTTAGCTAAGTAGATTAAAGTATAGAAGAAGGTAAAGGCAGCTATATTATATAATTTATCTATTTAAAAAAGTCAGCTTTATACTCAGCTAATTAAATTAATTACTTCTACTCTAGCTATTAATACTATAGATATAGCTACTACAGTAAAAGCTGCAATTTTATATTAAGTATTATAATTATAATTAAACCCTCTACCTTTAACTGCCTCTACTATAATTAATATAACTAAAAAGTTAATTATAATACTAAAAATAAAAAGACTATAAGCAGGCAATTCTTATAAGTCCAGTATTAAATTATATAGATTATATATATATATATTCTAGCATTTAGAAGATATCTCTAATAATAAAGTTAGCAATATAGCTAGTAATATAGCTAGTAATGCCACTAATAGCACTATAATTGCTATAATACTATAAGAAATACCTTATTTAACTGAGAAAAATCTTACTGATACCTTCAGCTAATTCTTAATTTAGTTAGATATAGATATACCAGATAAATCCCTTCATTCCGGCTTTAAGGAGTATATATACAGGCTCATATAGAAGCTTAAGGCAGAGGGTTATAATAATATATTTAATAATAATAATATCAGTAACTTCAGTAATATTACTAATAAGGTAGAATATCCGGATAGTAGTCCCTCTATTGAGGTATTAGGTAGTTAGTTATACAGGAAGAATAGCTTTACTATATACACTCTTAAGCTCTTATACTAAATTGGTTGTGGGCTGTAAAGCCGGAGGGTGGTGGAGTTCAGCTACAATTTGAGTTGCAAATTGCTCAAAAATGGGTTACATTATAATCATGCCCTTGATAATTGCGAGGAGCACGACATCGATCTGCTGACATGTACATACGTGCTTCTGGCAGGATCCACCGGTGCTGCGGGTAAACGGCAAAAAACATAGCATTCAGGTATACACCGGTTGACAACACACAAGGCAGTGAAGGTCTCACATCTACATGACTGCAGCTGCAGCCTTATCTGAGGGTATCGGTGAGCGGGCAATGCGATGCAAGACGAAGACGCAAGACATTCGCGGTGATAAGGATAAGGCTACCCGGGGTTGTGGGGCAAGGTGTGGCTGAGCGGGCGTCCGCCGTCCGACTTCTGCGGGCTCTCACACGGGACGTGGTAACACCAACAGCTCTAATGTGCAGCGTACATACAAAGTAGCCAACTACAGCGCAGACAGCCGTCCCCGTTGAGGTAGCTGCTGCGGGTGATGCAGACGTGAATCATGGACCATGATCGACTGTCGGGATAGGAAGCGGCCTGAGACGTAAGTCGGAGCCGAATTCAGCTACGTGCCGGACCTCGGGCGGCCTAGATACATCAATCCCCTGGCCATTGATCCTTCGCGGTGGGGGAAGCGATTTGATTGTGGATGATGCGATCGATGAGCTGGGGGTAGGACCTGGAGAGGGTCTGGAGAGGGTCTGGAGAGGGTCTGGAGAGGGGCTGGCCACGGCTGGCGGAGCTGGCAAAGCTGACGGGAGCTGGGTGCCGGGGTTGACCATTGCTCCGTCCAGAGACGGCGGACAACGTGCCCGAGCCGATAATCAGGAGTGGCAGCGATGGGGGAATGACGATGTTCTTTTGTCTCAAAGCGGGCCTGGATTGCCTGGCAAACATGTCGACGAGAGTGGACTCTACTGCATGCGCAGAGGAGGGGTCAAAGGTTGAAAGAGGGTGTGTGCCGTGGATGAGAGGCCTGGGTCCTGATATGGCCTCATCGAATGTCGCTGGCCAACACGAAAGGTACATGGAGGCCATGTACTCGGTCCTGGGCCTCTCCATCGCTGGCGTCATGGGACTCCAGGTACTTGCTTACCAAGTCGCAGTGGCCGTACTACGTAGTCGAAGCCGCCGTCTCAGTCACACTCGCCCTCGCACCGGCGGGAAGATCATTCACGAACGAACTCCAAACGCCATGATCCTTGGCCATGCGCTGCTGTTGCGGGGTTGCTCGATGCTAGCGCTATCCTGCTGCCCCAGCACGCCCTTGTTGTTCGAGGTTTCCCGAGGCAGTAACCCGGGACAGTTGGGCATATCGCGCACGGTAAGTAGCAATGCAAATCTGGCATCCGATGCTGCCGTAGCCAAATGTTGCATCCCGAGACGACCGAACTGAAGGATGAGTCTCGCGGGGAGCAGCAGAAGCAACATAGCCCAGCCCACGTTGCTCTCGTACGTATGGCTTATTCGGGCAGTGCGCTTGTCGATAGTAAAAGGTACACCCGGAATATTCGGAGCTAGACACTGAGCCAGACGCCTCTTGCGGGCGACTCTCAAAAGTTAGTGCCGCTGCCGTGATCAGAGAATGACGAATTGCAACGGCCTCTAGCCCTGGAAACAGACTAGGAGCTAGCAAACACTATCAGTATCACTGAAGGGAATGACCATTTTGCTGCGGAGTATCTCGTCCGTCATATCATCACAGTGAAAGTCAGTTTCAGCAATCACCGTGCAAGCCGCGTCACGCCAATCAGATGGAGCGTAACCATGTCAGGGGAGCCTCACGTGGGTTCAATTGAATTCCACCTTTGTTGGGGCCTGTGGAATCAACATCGGGTGCCAAGACCCTCTCGGATGAAAATGGGCATGTTGAATAATTGCAACCTATACGACTACGCACTCCGTGATTGTGATTGTAGGTAGCCTTCCCTGTACGTACGAATACGTCCATCAAACGTGGGATGTACGCCAAGCATCGGGCCGTCAGTGTGTGGTTCGGTGGACGACCAGCGGCCGTTCCACGAGGCAGCCCTCGCCATTATTATTAGCAGCTGCCTGGCGATCGATCCCCCTGCCAGGGACGGTGAGTTGGTCGGCTCAGCCACCGTCCACTGTCCAGGGCGGAGTCAGCTCTAATTGCTCCCGCCGAGATGCTTCAGGTGTGCATTGCGAGCCCAGTCCCGTTTGATGGATGCCTCCAGCTGCCCAGGGTCTTAGGATCCCAGCATCCCGAAGATATTTCAATCTCCGACCCGACGGCTGCACCCGCACGCCGTCGCCGAGATCAAGCCTCATCGTGCATGGTCAGGCCATTCCCTGACGCCTGCCGCTGAATTGATGCGTCGCCTAGATGTTGCCGTTGTCATGAAACCTCGTCCCCGACAGGCATTTGCGTAGACGAGATCCAGTTCTCCATCATTGCTTGGCCCTCCGGCCGGCTCCCACTCACACTCCCACTAGCTGCAGCACCACTGGCGCGATTGCTGGAAAGTGGTGTCTTCCCACCGTCCCTCTTCTTGACGACTAAACACAGCACCTGACCATAGATTGCGAACCCCTCATATGATACGTCCATGGCTAGCTTCTTCTTGTCGTCATCCTCGTCCGGGGTCTCGTCGGATAAGCCAGCTCGGCCTCGGCGCCTTTTGTGAGGGGGTGCCTCCGTATCAGAGTCGATCTCGATGGCCGAAGCTGTTTCATCTTCGTCGGATGCATCGCCGTCGATATCGTCGTCGTCGTCGTCCCGGCCCGGCCTCTGTCTCTGACGCTTACTCCGTCTGACTGTATCCACGGCGGGAATATCGGCCAGTCCAATGTCATCGTCGTCCTCCTCTACTCGTAATGCGGGTGCATAGTCGTCTGCATCGACATCCACAGTGGTCCGGTCCGTCTCGCTGATGAGTTTCGTCGAGTTTGACTCCATCCTGGGAGGTAGCTTTTCTCGAAAGTGCTTGGTCTTGCTAAGTAGAGAGTGCCGGGTAGCCGTCTCCATTAGGAAGATGGATACTTCAAAGTCATCTGGACTTGATTAGTTTGGAATTGATGAAGCCTGGAGCTTGGTTGACGATACCTGTGACTACCATATCCTTGATAACTTTCTTCTTGGTACTCTTCTTCTTGCTCCTCTCCTTCTCTTCACGCAGCTTGGGCAGCACCAGGGGTCGGATGCTCTCAATGACTTGGGGGAGTATCGGTTTGCGAGAGTTGAGAAGCCATGACTGGGCCAGGGCGGGGTTATCGAGGTAAATTCGACATTCAAGGACCGAGTATTTCGATATTCTGAGATATCGGCGTACAGGAGCCATGCTGTCGTCCAGATTGTTTATTTAGAGTCGCAGCAGCGTGAATGTTTGAGTGAGCAGGGCTGACGTCGGTGCAATTGAGCGAGCCAGTGATGTAACCACCCGCTGGAACTGCCCCGCAGAGGCGCTAGATCTTCAGTGGACCTGTAGCCTTGCAGCTGGCCCAAGCACTGCGTCTGCAGGCTGATGCTCCCAGCCGCGGGGTGTATCGCGTAGCGCTAAAATTCTTCCTCAGCCGCCCGCGATACCGATAGTTTCACGCTCTTTGACGACTGGGCCCGACTCCAGAATTGCCTGTACCGTGCCTCGCGACATGGTCTTAGCTCAATCATGTCCAAATCCTGGAAGTCGACTCTGAGGCTGCCTCGGTCGAGCTTTCCGTAGGTCCTCTCCTGCAATATCTGGCGTCATGTATGGGGCTAATTGATCCACGCCAAAGTGCTCGTCCGAACCCCAAGCTCCAGCCACAATGGCTTCGCCAAGTTACCGATGATCTCTACGACTGGCAGGCGAAGAATCGACCGGAAGACACAAACTTTACCCTTCACGATGGCCCCCCGTACGCCAATGGCAATCTTCACGTCGGACATGCCTTGAACAAGATCCTCAAGGACATGATCGTTCGAGTCAAGGTGCAGCAAGGACGGAGGGTTACATATAGACCAGGCTGGGATTGCCATGGTCTTCCAATCGAAATGAAAGCTCTCGGATCGAGCAACACCAAAGGGTTGACCCCGGTTCAGATCCGAGATACGGCGCGGCGGCTGGCTTCGAAGACGGTCAAGGACCAGATGAAGGGTTTCCAGTCGATTTCGGTCATGGCGGATTGGGAAAAGAGGTGGACTACAATGGACCGAGAGTTTGAGATTCGCCAACTTCGTGTCTTCCAGAAACTGGTCCGCCGAGGTCTCGTGTACCGCAAGCATAAGCCCGTCTACTGGTCAGCATCATCGCGAACTGCCCTTGCCGAAGCTGAGTTGGAGTATCGGGATGATCACGTTTCGACCGCCGCCTACGTCAAGTTCCCTATCGTTTCCGACTGGTCCTCGATCCCAGAGCTTTCCAAGTTTCAGGGAAAGCTCTATGCCGCTGTATGGACGACCACCCCTTGGACTCTCCCTGCGAACAAAGCGATTGCTGTGCACAACGACCTCACCTACTCTGTCATCCGCGTCGGTTCCGACGGTCTCCTGGTAGCGACAGAGCGTGTCGAAGCCATGAAGCAAATAATTCCTTCGTTCGAAGTAGTAGTGGACTCGATCCGTGGCTCTGATTTGAAGGGACTCCAGTATCGCAACAAGTTACAAGGTCAATCTGCACCACCGCAACCCATTATCGATGCAGACTATGTTACTTCTGATTCTGGTACCGGTCTTGTTCATACCGCTCCTGGACATGGTCAGGAGGATTATGAGGCTTGCGCTAAGCTTGGTATTGATGCCTTTGCGCCAATCGACGATGGCGGCTTCTTTACTAAGGAGGCATACCCTGATGATCCTGAGAAGCTGACGTCTGCCCCATCCATCCTGGACGGCGGAAGCCAATCCGTACTAGACCTGATGGCAGATGATGTTCTTGGAACGCACAAACTGCGTCACAAATACCCCTATGACTGGCGAACAAAACGACCTGTCGTGATCCGTGCCACAGCCCAATGGTTTGCCGACGTTGGAAGTATCAAGGACGATGCTCTTGCGGCGCTCCGTGATGTTCGGTTTGTTCCTGAGGGTGGCAGAGTTCGCCTTGAGAGCTTCATCAAGGGCCGGAGCGAATGGTGTATCTCCCGCCAACGGTCTTGGGGAGTCCCTATCCCTGCGCTCTATGACGAAAGCGGAAATTCCGTTATGACGGCAGAAACAATCGAACACATCATCTCTGTTATGCAGGAACGTACCTCATCTGCCTGGTTCTCTGATAGCCCCGATGATCCCGCGTGGATTGCGCCCTCGTTGACTGGTAAATATCGTCGAGGCACCGACACCATGGACGTCTGGTTCGATAGCGGCAGTAGTTGGACCGAAACCGAAGGTCCCGCTAATGTGTATCTCGAGGGATCTGACCAGCACCGTGGTTGGTTCCAATCGAGCCTGTTGACATATGTCGCGGCCCAGAAGGTGGATGAGAACCATTCCGGCAAGATTGTCGCCCCGTTTAAGACGCTGATTACCCATGGTTTCACGCTTGATGGGCAAGGCAAGAAGATGTCAAAATCTCTTGGAAACATAATCGAGCCTGGTCAGGTCATGGACGGAAGCCTTCTCGGCCCTGCTAAGGTGAAGGGCAAGGGCAAGGGGCAAGGTCAAAAGTTTGATGGCCTTGGCCCCGATGCGGTCCGTTTGTGGGCAGCGAGTGCCGATTTTACGAGTGATGTGCTCATCGGGCAGACGATTCTACAGCCTGTTCACACTGCTTTGATTAAGTATCGAACTATTATCAAGATGCTTCTGGGGTCGCTCAACCAGGAGGCTCGACAAGCTCCGCTGACGAAGCTCGACCAGATTGCGCTGGTTCAACTCTCGGATACCATGTCTCAGGTCATGGAGTCCTACGACAACTACGAGTTTCACAGAGGAATTGGTATGATCAACCGCTGGGTCGCAACCGACCTGTCGGCGTTCTATCTGGAGGGGCTCAAAGATCGCCTTTACTGCGGTGATGGTGGTGGCATCTTGGAGCCCATCTTCATTGGATTCTTGCGGATGCTTTCCCCGGTGACACCTCTTCTGGTGGAGGAGGCTTGGTCACATCGGCCAGCGTGGATGGCCGAGGACACGTGAGTTGTTGACCCTGACCACTCAGAATCAACATCACAAGCTAATTGCAATCAACAGATCTTTGGAGAACCCAGCTAGACAACTATACGGCTCGCCTCTGGTTGACCCCGCCCGGTTGACGCTTTCTCAGGATGCGCTACGGGAAGACGCGGCTGTGATCTCAGGAGTGCACAATGCGGTCAAGGCGGCCCTGGAGCAGGCGCGAGGAGACAAGATGCTGGGAAGCAGCCTACAGTGTTCCGTGAACATTGTCGTTGAGAACAGCGAGGTGGCCAGCGTTCTAGAGCGATATCTGGAAGAGCTGGAGGCCATTTTTGTGGTTTCGTCGGTAGAGATGAACAAACCTGTGCCCCAGAGCCCAACATGGGCTTACGAACAGGAGGTTGAGGTCCGGGATACCGAGGTGAAGGTTCACGTGCTTCCCCCGAAGGAGGACAAGTGTTCGCGGTGCTGGCGATACGTGGCGCCTTCAGAAGACGCGCTTTGCAACCGATGCGAGGAAGTTATTGGTGCGTCGCCTGCAGCCTGAGAGGACGCGAGTCCTGGACAAAGAAAGGAGCCGGTCAGGCAGGTGACTTGTATAGATAGATATATACCCCTCAGTCTCTCGTCATGTAATGTATGAAGCAGAGTGTATAATAGAAGCATTCTTGGCCGAACCTGTAATACCAACTGGCGGCAGAAGAGTCGCCGGGCTGGGAAAGGCACGCCGTACAGTGGCGAGCGCATGACTTGTATCCGCTCCAGCTGGTGGCTGCGGCGCAGACGTGGCGGCGAGTGATGGAGTTCATGCTGGGCCGACTGGGCTGAGTTGGAGCGACCTGAGCTGAAGTGTCTCAGGTGCGGTGTTTTTGGTGATTTTTTCCATGTGATAATGATGATGATCGGCACTTGGGTTTGTACAAGTACTTGCAGCGTGTCATGCCGCTACGTGCTACGTACTACGTATATCGAAACAACTATCTAAGTTAGCTGTCAAGTGTCCCTGTCCCTGCTTGGATGAATCGGGGCCCCGGCCGAAGAGTGTGCCTGTGTAGGGGAGTACGTCAGTCTCCTGTTGGCTACCCTGTTGGTTGCAACGGAGAGATACCCAGCCCGCGAGCCCGCGAGGGTGTGCTGGTGCGTCACTTTTCGCCCCCAGCGCGCCCTAATGCGAATTGCAGCGCAAGTTTAGGCATACGGGCTACTACCAATTCGTGGATGGCGTCGCACCTTATAGCGCCTGGGTGGCACCTTATAGCACCTGGGCGCCTGGGTAGCACCTGGGTAGCACCTTGTTAGAGCGCTCATGGACCCCACAGCACCCTTATTACCCCCGCCACCATCGCGCACTGGACGTGACCCTGTGGTAGCCACCCGGTAGCCATCCCGTGACAACCAGAACCTAAGACCAAGCAGGGGCCGGCCGGCAAGGTGTAACGCAACAACAGGTCCAGTTCCAGAACCCAGTTCCCAAACCCAGATCCACGACAATTTCGACCACTTAATCCCCGCGCCGCAAACAACTTGCCATGAGTCCTTGAGGGATTCTCTCTCCGCTTGGACCGGCATTCACTCCCTCTATCCTCGACATCCTGCGTCCTTGGTCTTGACGCCCGTCTCGCTCGACCCTCGGCCTTGGACCTCCCAGCTCCCAGCTCCCAGCTCCCATCCCCCGACTCCCGAGATCGCCCCCGAAACAAGAAAATGCTGCACCGCTCTCCCGGTCACCAGTGACGACAAAGCCTGCCTCCCATCAGCGAGCGCGAGACTGGCATGTGGTGAAGATTACGCGCAATGACGGACAAGCGTAGCCCGTCAACTCTCGCTGCGTATGGGAGACGCGATGGCCCAGTGACGCCCGAGGTTCCAACTAGGTTCAGCTACGACCACGCCTCGAGGGTCGAGCCCGCCACCATCGGCGCCCTGCTCAATGCTCCCACGTCCCCCGAACGGCCTCTCGCCTTCTCCGACGACGAGCTTCTCCCGCGCTTCAACCTCAAGGCCCGCGACCCCGGCCAGAGCAGCGGCCAGAATGCTGGCCGAGCCAGACGCATGAGGCGCACCCACAAGGCTCAACCCAGCGGTGCCTTCCTCCTGCAGGATGCCGTGGTCGGCGACGATGATTATAACCAGTCACGGCGTCCTCGAAACAGGTCGCAGCAGAGGCCAAAGGATGCACTCGAGCCCCTTTCGACAAGCGCCCCCCGAGATTTCGGTCTGGGCATGAATCCTGGGGGCAGCAGGAACCGGACCCGGATTGTTTCGCCTGATACATCTCAGGAAGAGCTGTTCCTAAAGAAGCGAGATGGCCACGCTCGCAGACCGCGTGCCTCCCAGCAGGCCTCTACTGCCCTCGACGTCGACTCTACCCAGATTGTCAATATGGCCTTGAATCTTAGCGAGTCAAGGCGTATAGCATCGCGACGCAACATCACCCGGACCAACCCACCTCGATTGACCCCCGTACAAGACGCACCCGCTGGAGGCAATCTCAAAGCCCACCTCCAACAACAACGAAAAACGACACGAAACATATCTCCCAAGCCACCCCAGGCTTTGAACCCCCGGCTTTCTGGTGTCAGGTCAAGTAGCCCCCTCCGTCCCCCGTTCGACACAGGAAACGAAGGCCCCTACCGGTACCACTTCTCAACATCAACTCTGGCAAGAGCACAAAAGGCTCGCGAGCATCTCGAGCTCATGTCACAGTACAGACGTCTGCTGGAGGTTCTCCCTCCCCTGAAAATGGGACCCGATCGACCCTCGGCTACTAGCCCACCAAGCTCTCCTATCAACGGAAAATTGACCAAGTTCGGGTCGTCAGAGCCTATACTATCTGGTGGGCGAGAGTACAACCCCTTGCAATACATCCGAAACCGAAAAGTTCGAGCGAGAGAAAGACTGGTCATAGACGGTGACACGCAAGGATTTAGTGACGTTGAGTCAGTCAAGATGTGGGTTGAGAAGGCATCGCAGCGAGCAACTACTCTAGAGGTTCTTTCTGGAGATGACAGCTCCATTTTACCCCCCTTTCCTTCTGCCGACGAAGTCGAGTCTCAACTGTCACTGGATTGTGCCCCTAAAGCAGCTCTTCGAGTCCGCCGCCCCCGAGTTGATTGGTTCTTCGAGCCGTGCGATATGATAGCGGATGCTTATTGGGTGGAACGGGATCATCACAAGCAACTCATTGAGGACCGCAATTGGTTCAAGATATTTCCCGAAGGGGCAGTCCTGAGCCGGCCAATGTCGCAGCAAACAGATGAACTCGGGACCGGCGTGACCCCGTTCCCTACCAACACTCTGGAAGACGCAGAGCCGACTCTCGAATCGAAAGATCTAAAACTTTTTAGACCCGGCACAGACCACTCACAGGGTAGCACGAAGGAACGGGCGAAGCAAAAGCTCCATGATATTAGTGGCGGTTTTCATCGACATTCTGCTTCGACCCACAGTCATCACTTGCGGATGAGAAGAGACTCCTTATCTGACTCTGGTAGTGACAACGAAATCAAGAGCGAGGGCAAGCCGAAGCGATTCCGACAAACCCGAGCCGGAACCATTTCTAGCCACACCAACGACCTGCTTGAGAAACAGATGCTAGAGATGATTGCCCAAGAAGCCAAGCAACGACTCTCCCATGTCACCGAGAATGAGGCAGAGTATATGCAAGCTGGGAGCTCTACAACACCAGAGCACAGTTTGCATTCGAAGCAAAACAGTAATAGGAAGTGGTCCCTTACAGATCCAAGTGATTCTGACCACCGATCTCTCCGTGAAAGAGCTCAAATGGAGTCTTTGCCCGGGTACCATCTTGAGAAAGTCGATAGCGGAGGCTTGAGACGCCCAAGACAGTTTTTGGACGATGCTGATTCGCCTCAACCAATGTCCCCGGAACTGAACCCGATTCCGTACACCCTCCCTGGTCTACCGCCCGGCTTGGAATTATCTGCACCCTCTAGCCGCGCCTCATCCCCATCCAGGAACCCCTTTTCCAAAGTGAAGCGGGCCTTCCGTGAGAAGGGTCGTGAGGAGGTCCCTGAGCCCCAACTATGCGAAGCCGAAGATTCAGATAACCGGTCTTCTGTTCCCGAGCCTAATTCTCTTGTTGAGGGCAAGACTTGGCCGGATCGGCTTCCTTCCACTTCCCGGCCCGCTCTGGACGGCCACAAGCATCACCGCAGCACTAGTGTAAGGCTCAGGAGCGACGATCAAATCGGACTGCGCGGAATGTTCAAGGGACCTCGGATTGACACAGTGATCCGTGGTGGGGTTTCAAGGCTGGGAGACATGCTGTGGAAGAAGGACAGCGCATTTGATACTCCACCTGAAGCATTCTCTGATGAGTCGGAGAGCGAGCAGCAAAGGGGACGCGCAAGGCTCTCCCTCACTCTGTCTCGATCAAACTCCAAACGGAACAATGAGCCTCAACAGAACCAAAAGCATTTCCTGGACACGATGCCTCAATTCCAGCATGTGTCCGAGGTATATGGAAAGCCTGGCATGGCACGGGCACCGGAGAGCGGCGTGCAGAGCGCTCAGTCATCTCGTCTGAATCTTATCAAGCCCTCGGGACAGGATGTGCCGAACACTGCACCCTCTGCACCCCGTCGTACAGTCGAGGAAGTTCTGGCCGCCAACGTCGAAGCATCAGAATCAGAGTCGTGCCAAGAAAGCGCGCCAGACGGCTCTCGAGCTGGGGACAAGATGCCCAAGGCAGTGACACCAATGGTCAGGTTCAACGAGCCTGACAACTTCAGGAGTCGAAAGTGGTCGATTGTCGATCAGGTCCACCCGCGAGAGGGCCAGTTCTCAAAGCGCGAAATTGCCCGATTACGAACCCTCATTTTGACCTCTGGTATCAAGGCCATGGAAATAGCTCGCCGAGCCCAAGAGGCCAAGAAGCCTCTCGCCAG
The DNA here is from genome assembly GCA_020740775.1 of Ilyonectria destructans. Lineage (NCBI taxonomy): Eukaryota > Fungi > Ascomycota > Sordariomycetes > Hypocreales > Nectriaceae > Ilyonectria > Ilyonectria destructans. Next base: position 1,916,173 of record JAHEWK010000011.1, read on the forward strand.
GGGTAGTTTGTTAGCTCCAGGCCTGTCTCCACGATCCAATATTGCAGGTGTGCCGTGGGCCGAAATCGCGAAGCTTACACCCAAAGCTTCGTTGCCGTCCGATCAGGAGATTCCATACCGCGACCACTACCCCCTGGCAAGCCAAACGCTAAGAATTGCAATTGAAACAGAGGTCGAGCGGTGGCAAATGTCGTCAGATTCTTTCACCGGTCAAACACGGCCGAAACTGGAAGAGCGTATCTGGTGTGTCCGCTCGCGCATTGCAGATGAGCTCTCGGGCATGACCGGAGAGGCAGCGGACCAAGCCGATGAAACTGGCAAGGATCTGGCCCTGGGGCAGTTGCTCAAGATCAAGCGGGTCATCGACTTGATCGAGGAGCTCAGTCGGAACCGACGCAGACGATTCAGATGGCTTCGCCGCGGCATGTGGTCGATTGTTGAGTGGGTGCTCGTCGGGTTCATGTGGTACGTCTGGTTCGTCGTCACTATCTTTCGAATCATCCTGGGACTGGGACAAGGCGCATGGAGTGGCGTTAGGTGGCTGCTATGGTTGTAGAGCACGCGAGAGGGTGCGAGAGGAGATGAAGCAACGAGTTGATGAGCATGCGATACAGCGTGGCGCATTGCTGGGCGTATACTTTTTATGCGTGGGGTTGAATGCGTTCTCTCGCAGTCCCCTTTACCCCGACCATCATTATTCTCATTTTTATTGGATACCTCACTCAACTGGGAGTCTGGTTTTGATACCCCTATTTATTCGAGGAAGGGAGTGGAGGAAGCAGCATGGCATCTGGCATTGGCATTGGCATAGCGTAACGCGGCGACAGCATAGCCTCGGTGTACAACTTTTGACGGGATGGTGTTTTTTCTTTCTTTCACATGTCTGTAACTTATTTAATAGCCAGGAATTTTTCCATCTCTCTTTATTCTCACTCTCTTGTACCTATCTATACCACCCATTACAAAGTATGCCTTCCTGGGATGAGGCCATCTTGGCGAACTATCTTACTTTAGTTATTACAAAGATGACATGCTTCTCCTCAAAATCCTGCTCTCAGCTGAGCTAGAGGGCACACCTTGAACATTACAAAGAACCCAACAATTGAACGAATAAATGAAGAAACGAATAAGTCTTTTCCGCCCGAGGACCTGCCTACTCAATCCTCTTCTTGCCCTCCTCGGCGTTGAGGTAGCGCGCCGTGCTGAGTCCGCGCTCGTGTTTCGCCACAAATGAGCCGACGAGGCCGTCCTTGCGTGCCTTGGTGTAGTGCTCGTTGTAACCCTCCACGGCATATGGTCGAGGGTTGAGGCGCGGCCAGTTGACCTAGAGTCGAGCAAGTTAGCTTTTTGGGCTTCGTACAAGAGGGGGAGGGGTCTGCATAGCGCCAGAGGGAGGCTTACATAGAGCATACCGTGGCCCCAGACAAAGCTGAAGGCCCAGATGGCAATGCCGAAGAAGAAGAGGAGAAAGAGGCGCATGGGCCAGATGCTGGCGTCCGGCGCACGGCGGGTAAATAGACCGATAAAGATGATGAAGACACTGAAGGCGAGGATATAAGGGATGGACTGGATGAGAATTGGTCGGCGGTCGGTGAAGACGAGGGTAGTGCCGATGTTGGTGGTGCCGGGCTGGTAGGCGCCGAGGAAGAGGTCGAACGAGTCCTGGCGAGGTCCGTCGAAGAAGTTGTTGCGGAAGTAGCGCGTGACGCCGATGCGGGCGTCCTGGAGGGCGCCGACCTTGGTGCGCGTGCCGGTGCGGGTGACGTCCGTCTTCATGGCTCCGGTGCCCGAGTAGGCGGTGGAGATAACGTCGGCGTTGTCAGCCCAGAGGTTCCGGAACATGTTCTCAAAGGCATCGTCCTCGTCGCGGAACGAAGCTCCGCGGGCCATGAAGCCTACATCCTCAAAGATGCGGTCAAGAACGTGGCGCGCGAACATGCTCTGGACAACGTTGGTACGATCAAGGCAGTCCATGCAGTTGGTGCGCATGACGCTCGTCTGATAGTTGCGGGCATCAATGCTACCGTCGAGATTCGACGGCGTGTCAACGGCTCGGAAGTAGCCCTGTTTCTCGAGGCCATCAGCTAGCCGCTCAATGAGAGCATAGGCCTTGTCCATCCGCATGCCCTTGGTCTCGCTGTGATAGTCGAAGTAGACGTAGTGCAGGCGATCAAACTCCTGGTGCTTAGTCTGGGGCTGGATCGTCGTGAACTTCTCCTCAGTGAGAAGGTCGGACTCCTGGCGCTGCTTTGGCGAGGTAACGAGCATCTGTACCATCTTCTCGTACGCCTCCTTGACTCGCTGCTCACGGCCTTTCTGGTTCACCAAGTTGATGAGATAATTGTCGCCGTACAGCTGGATCTGCTCATCAAAGTGCTTCTGGGCAGCTGAGAAGCCGGCCTCAATGCCCCGGATCTGGAGCTTGGGGGTGTAGCGGAGGCTGTTGATCTCGGCCCAGTACGCGGGGACACTGCCACGGGTCTGGACGTAGGAGAATATCTGCATCTCCTTTCCAGCACCCGCGCCGAACTTGCCACTCTGCATATCGGAGCTCCCGGCATACCCTCCCATGCCACTATTGCTGTCATTGAGAATGACAATCTGCTCCGTCTCGTTGTAGTTGGCGGCATGACCTTCCTCGTCCACACCACGGGTAAAGTATCTGGTTCCGCCTCTGTGGCGCGATCGACGGGAGATGAGGACTAGCGTCAGGGGATTGCTCTTGAAGGTCGTGGGCTTGATCTCGAGCATGCCAAAGATGCATGGCAGGATGAAGGGATCGATTCCGGGTTGTGAGCCTGGGTTAGATCGGGACCCTCGGTTGCGGAAGTTGATCAGATCTGACTGGAGATACTTGTTGAAGAAGAAGCGGTCGTCGGCTTTCATCCACAAAGGCTGGGAGGCATCCATCTGCGCCTGTCGCTGGAAGGAGTTTGTGAGGTCGATAGAATAGGAGAAGTACATGGGACCGCTGGCCATGAAAGTCTTGAGGAGCTCAATAAAGATATCCTCATCGGGGTCGTGGATCTGGCGCTCGCGCATCGGGAGGATCTCGGTGGAGACGACCTTGTAGACCATGTGGCCCTTGATGCGGCCCATGGGCTGAGCCTTGGTGATGAAGATGACATATTTGTCTATAGGTCGTTAGTGGTGCTGTGCTGGGTAGAAGTTGCATGGGGTGAGGCGGTGACAAACCCAGTCTGAGTTGGATGATTCCCAAGATACCGGCGATGCTGGAAACGCGCGATGCCCGCTTGGCGGTTCCAGCAGCGCCCTCAGTCAAGCGCACATCGCCCGTGGGACGGTCAATTACAAGAGCAGGCGCATCGGGGGAAGAAGGCGAGGTGAAGGTGTATGAGTCGCTGGCGACCTTCACATTGATATCGCGGAAGGGGAGCTTCGATGCTTGGAGGTGGGCCATGGTGGGCGGACGCTGGCTTCTGCGAGCCAGGAAATCGAGGTTCTAAGAAGCGAACAGAGTGACCGGTGAGCCTTGGTTGCTGGCGGCCCTGGGGATTTTGGTAGCCAGCTCCGCTGCTTGTGGTGGGGGAAAAAGAGCGTGTGTTGGTGGGAGAATGGTGAAGCCGGATCGTGATGCTTGCTTGATCCAAGAACGGGGTGGTGTGTGGTGAGGCCAGCGAAGCTTACATTGGCACCGCCACGTCTCTGCACGTCACCATGAATCCACAGTTGCGCGTCGCAACGAGAGACGAGCCACAGCCCTAGCCACAGACGAGGGAAAGACGAGCCACATCGATGATGGAACTGCGGGTCTCAGATTAGGTAAGGCCCTCGTGGCGAGTGAAAGGCACGTACCTCGACGCCACGAGGTACCAGCCATGTACTCCGTATCGCTCCTGCTCTAGAGAGATTGCGACTGCGTCAGTCCGGCCCCCGCCAGAGCAGGAACACCCGGTGTCCGTCCGCAGTCCGTAATTACTGGCACCTTAGAACAGATGAACCGGGCACGGGACCCAGAAGGTACGTACCTCCGGTACCTTGGCTCTCCCTCGCCCACCAAAAGGCAGCCTGCCTGACCTGACGTGTGCCTCGTGCGCCAGCCAGTCACCGTCGTCCGTCGCCCTAGCCACCCAAGGCCCAAGGCAGTCACTTAATACCTTAGTCTCTTCAACGACGTCGCCATCCCAAGATCCCTTGACTCGCCCTCTCCCCCAAACTCATCCTCACGCACCGTTCCTCTCGCCCTGACGATCGTGCTCCGCTCCTCGCCATCAACGACCGACCGATTAAATCCCCCTGTGCTGCGCTGCGATCAAAGGCCACCATTCTCCCCCCTCTCCCGATCCGAGCGCTCCACGCCCCGTTGTCCAGGCCACGTCCGACTCCCCAACACCCAGCCATACCGCCACTACTGCCGCCGTGGTAGCTCTCTGAATTCCTTCACGACATATCGCCAACTCCAAACAACATGGCCTCCCGAGCACCCCCTGCCGGCGCCCGCGGCATCAACACCCGCTTCGCGCAATTTAAGCTGGTTCTTCTCGGTACGTCTTCCCCCGTCTGCCTTGTCGGCCCCGTTCCCGATCCTGTTCTCGTTGCTAATCGACTATCACAGGCGAGTCTGCTGTCGGAAAGGTAATTCGCAACAAACTTCCACAACACCTTTAGCAAACTAACTCATATGCGTTCAGAGCTCAATAGTCCTACGATTTGTCAAGGTAACCATCAGTCGATTTCCCCCCATCATTGTGCTGCAGCTCATCACTTCCTCAGGACCAATTTGATTCTTATCGCGAGTCCACCATCGGCGCTGCCTTCCTCACTCAGACCATCTCCCTCGACGAGAACACCACAGTCAAGTTCGAGATTTGGGACACCGCTGGCCAGGAGCGCTACAAGTCCCTGGCCCCCATGTACTACCGAAACGCCAACTGCGCCGTGGTTGTATATGACATTACCCAATCGGTATGTCTCATCCAAGTCCCCGTATCCTCCAACCCATACTGACACAAGTTCAGGCATCACTAGATAAGGCAAAGGCGTGGGTCAAGGAGCTCCAACGTCAGGCGAACGAGAACATCATCATCGCCCTTGCGGGCAACAAGCTGGATCTGGTCACCGAGCAACCTGAGAAGCGCGCCATCCCTACCGCCGATGCTGAGGCTTATGCTCGCGAGGCCGGCCTCCTCTTCTTCGAGACCTCTGCCAAGACCGCTGAGAACGTCCAGAACCTCTTCACAGCCATCGCCAAGAAACTGCCCTTGGACCAGGCCGGCCCTAGGCACGCCCGCCCGGGACAACGACCAGGTGTCAGTCTGGCCCCGGAGAACAACAACACCAACATGAGCGGGCCCTGCAGCTGCTAGATTTTTCACAATATCGAGAGTACGAGAGCAGAGGGAGCGTCCTGTTGGGCTCCGACAATCCATCACAACGGAGTGCTCAGCGTGAAGTCAGGCGTAGACTAACCGTCATTCAGGCTCCGGCTCGCCTTGTGGAGTCGGGGTGCGTCACATATTCCTTGGAGTCTTTGGGTTTGGAGGGGATCAGTCCATACGTTTTAATACCGAACTTGAATTTGTTGCGGTTGTCTGGGTGGTTCTTCGGATGTCGACTGCTAGTTCGGGGTCGGCATGCATTTCAGGACACGCCAGACGGTAGAGGGTTCTTGAGACGGACCAGCAGGTCAATTTTGTACGAGGCGCTCAGTAGCATTTTCCATGGATTCCAGCGTCTAAATAGATGGCTGTTGCTAGAACCCCCATTTGCGCGTGTTGGCGGCAGCTGTCTGATGGGCCGAGGAGTCGATGACGTGCTAAGCGAACATAATTCAAGTACCAGATATTGTATAACGATGCAATTAATACCAATATTACACACATCAATACCTCTTCTACCGGACACCAATAATTACACTCTTTTCTTGTTGCCATCGTTCTGCCGCCGTCTCATGCTTATCTAGAGGCCAATTTGTTGCGTCGCCCGGTTCCTGCCGCTCGGCATGTCCCTCAGTGCATTCCGCACCACTAACGTTTAGTGCTTTGCTCCGTCGTGTTGGCGGATCCGGAGCTGGCATTAGCCGAACTTTTACCCTGAGCGTTTTTGAGCTCTCAACTCCATCTAGCCGATTCCAACCACATCACAACCAGCGCCTTGTTCGCCATTGCATTCCCTAATGTTGCGAACATCGCTTCGGTCTGCCAGGGTACTAGGCGGCAGGTCCGGTGCGGCCTCCGCCACCCGTCAATGGCCCATCGCGGCCTCGCGGCGAGCCGGCGTTCTGGGCCAGGTACGTCGCGCCCCAGAACTTATCAACTGATCGAGTGACGTGCTGACTCTGCCCTTCCAGCGATCCTACGCTGTCCAGAACAAACCCGACGCTGACCCCACGAAGCCCGCCGTGCTCCCGACCTCCGAGACCATCACATCTGAACGAGCTAAGACTATCGACGAGGTCAAGGCCACGACCAAGCCCCCCTCGACGCCGCCCACGCCACCTCCGAAGAAGAAGGGTTTCTTCCGCAGGCTGAGGAACTTTGTCTACACTCTAATCCTTCTGGGCGTTGTTGGGTTCGCTGGTGGAGTCTGGTACTCGCGCATTAGCGACAACTTCCACGACTTCTTCACCCAGTACGTTCCCTTCGGAGAGCAGGCCGTTCTGTACCTCGAGGAGAAGGAGTTCAAGAAGAAGTTCCCCAACACTCCCCATTCTTCTTCCAAGGCTCGGGATGCGGACGCCGCTGTTAAAATTCCCGCTCAGAGCGGTGCCTCCTGGAGGGTCGCGGACCAGACCCGTCGCTCCAGTGCTGGCCCTACCCACCAGGAGGCCAAGCCAGAGAAGGCCCCCAAGCCGGCTGCCCGTAAGCCCAAGCCTGCTGAGGCCGCGCCTGCTCCTGTTGCGGTTGTCGAGCAGGTACCCGCTGCCCCGGCCCCTCAGCCCGAGCCCGCTTTCAAGGCCCCCGAGGTCAACGAACCTTCCAAGTGCCCTCCTCTGAAGCCAATTGATCTCCTTTCGTTGGCCGATGCCAGGGAGCCCGTTATCCAAGATCTTGTCCACATGGTGAACGACCTTATCCTCGTTATCAACGCCGATGGTGCTCATGGTCGATACTCCTCGTCCGTGAACAAGGCCAAGAATGAGGTCACCAAGGTCGGTGGTAAGCTCAAGGTGATGAAGGGTGAGCTCGAGAAGAAGGCTGCTCGTCAAGTCCGAGACAAGATCGATGAGTTCGATAAGGCCGCTACTGATTTGATTGATCGGGTTGAGGCTTCCATGGTCACCCAGGAGATGCAGTGGCGCCAGGATTTTGAGGACGAGATGAAGAAGGTCCGCGAGAACTACGAGGACAGGGTCAAGACTCTGCTAGAGCGTGAGCAGAAGCTCAACGAGCAGAAACTTCAGAACCAGCTCCTCGAGCAGGCTGTCGCTCTCAAGAAGGATTTTGTCAAGGAGGTCCAGGAGCACGTTGAGAAGGAGCGCGAGAGCCGTCTGGGCAAGTTGAACGACTTGTCGGCGGCTGTTGCAGGCCTGGAGAAGCTCACCACCGGATGGAACGAGGTCGTTGACTCTAACCTCCAGACTCAGCAGCTGCACGTCGCCGTCGAGGCTGTGCGCGCTAGCCTGGAGGATAGCCAGCACCCTCGTCCGTTCATTAAGGAGCTTGTGGCTCTTCGGGAAATTGCTGCTGATGACCCCGTCGTCAACGCTGCCATCGCCTCGGTGAACCCTACTGCCTACCAGCGCGGTGTCCCTACTTCCTCTCAGCTTATTGACCGATTCCGCCGTGTCGCCAACGAGGTCCGAAAGGCCTCGCTGCTTCCCGACGAGGCGGGTGTGGCCAGCCATGCTTCCAGCTGGGTTCTGAGCCACGTCATGTTCAAGAAGCAGGGTCTTGCTGATGGCGACGACGTGGAGAGCATCCTGACTCGCACCCAGACGTACCTTGAGGAAGGCGATCTGGATTCTGCGGCGCGAGAGATGACTGGCCTGGATGGTTGGGCCAAGACTTTGAGCAAGGACTGGCTCGGTGAGGTTCGCAAGGTGCTGGAGGTTCAGCAAGCTCTTGACGTAAGTACCCTTTCATATTCCGATTTATCATCAAGTTGCTAACGTGATTCAACAGGTCATTGCTACGGAGGCGCGACTACAGAGCCTGCGTGTGGATTAAGAGACCGTTTCATTTGTCCTGTATATTGGACCTTGGAGCTGTCATGTCTAGAGAGGGCTTCCCGCCCGTGTATTGTATTAGATAGCAATAGACAATGAGGGCGTGACAACCAGTCTGAAGCATTGCTCTAGTTTAGCCCTGTATTTTTATCTTGTTTTCGAACTTGAGTGGCAGTGGTGTTAAAAGTTACAGTAGCCGTGTATTGCGATTGCAGATGTTAAGCTAACCCCACTATGAAACCGCTCAATTCTGACAGTTCCTCGTAGCCACACCATCACTGCTAATCCTACAAGCTCGCATCGGCTTCGACCACCCTCCGTTCTCGAATCTTAATTGGCCGGGTTTCACATTCCTGTGAGTAGCGTGCCTGTTGCGGTGCATGAGAAGGGTTTAAAATCACCAGAATGCTACAATAATCGACACTATGTGGTGCCGCGGTTCATTGACTCGTGGCTGGGTCACAGTACCACTCTCAAGGAGGCAACAAACCAGCCGTCGGCTTATCAACACCATGGCTCGCGACTATCCAAAGGCCCTCGGCCTCCTCTTCCAGTTATCTTCAAACCGCCAGATCACCAATCTCTTCGACAAGCCAGACGCCCCAGCCGCGCCTCAGCCTTCAGCTCAAGACCTCAACGCTGCGGCCATCCCGGAGATGCGTGACTGGCTCCGCCGTGCTGGATACACGCCGCAGGACCTAGCACGCTTGCGACATATCCACATCGCGGGAACCAAGGGTAAAGGCTCAGTGAGTGCGTTCGCGACGGGGATGCTGCGCGAGTATGGCACCGTCGGCACGTACACGAGCCCGCACCTCGTCAGCGTCCGGGAGCGAATCGCCATCCAGGGGGAGGCAATTTCGCAGGACGTGTTCACAGGGGCATTCTTCGAGCTGTGGGATCGCTTCACTGATGCGGCGAAGAGCGAGGGCATGGACGCGGCTGAGGCGGAGGGGCCATCGTCGAAACCCTTCTTCTTTCGGTTCCTGACGATTCTGGCCTGGCATATTTTCTTGAAGGAGAAGGTGGATTGTGTCGTCTTGGAGTGTGGTATTGGAGGAGAGTACGATGCAACGAATCTACTTCCACCAGAAGCTGTTTCTTCGGCGGTGATCACACAACTGGGCATCGATCATGTAGCCATGCTGGGAGACACTGTCGAGAAGATTGCCTGGCACAAAGCTGGGATCCTCAAGCCCAGTGTCAAAGGTTTCGTCCGGAGAATAGACGAACAACCCGGCGTCAGGGAGGTTCTTCAATCAAGGGCGACTGAGAAGAGCGCCAACCTGGTCGAGCTCGACGATAGCTTTGTCGAGCAATGGGGCGGCGTGCAGGGGAAGCTGGCCGGCGATTTCCAGAAATACAACCAGGCTCTAGCTGTCCTAGCCGTGCGGGAATATTTCGGCATGGATACCAATCCCGCGACTGCATTATTGGATATTCCCGAGAAGATGGTCAAGGGCCTCACAGAGGCAACGCTGCGAGGACGATGCGAGACCATCCAGGACGGCCCTGTCAGTTGGTGTGTCGATGGTGCTCACACAAAAGACAGCTTACAACAGGTGGCCAAGTGGTTTGCCCGAGCTCTCGGCCCTGGTGAGACTGCCACACTCGTATTTAACCAGCAAGAGAGAGATGTCTCGGAGCTCCTCGCAGGATTTCTCGATGCTGTTAAAGAGGCTGTAGGGAGGGACAATGTTTTCAAACATGCCCTTTTCACGAGGAACGATCAGCAAGGCCCTGCCGAAAACGAAGTGAGGGATTTGGAGGTGCAACATCGCGCAGCTCGCTTGATGGGTAGTACAGTCCCTGGCTGCAATTCGAAGGCCTTGGATAATATACAGGATACAGTGGCTGAGGCGAGACGAATCGCCGAAAGAGAGGGACCAAATCACAAGGTATTAGTGACGGGTAGCTTACATCTTGTGGGGGGTATCTTACAGGCCCTAGAGCCCGAGAGTCTATTGTAGTCTTGTAGATATATATACCTTGCCGGCTATGCTCCGTATCCTGTCCCAAACCATATACCATGCAAACGATAGCCATGGATTACAGGGCATCGGCCTTCTCCAATATCCCCAACGCGCCGCCAACCAGGTGCAAGCTCCCGGTGATGAACGCCTGCACCGACTCGCCTTCCGAAAGCCCCTCGCCAAGCTGCCGCGCGTAGTCGATGGACTGCTCGATCGTCGGCATGACCTTGACGGTGGAATCTGGATCTATAGATGACCACTTTTCGGCAAAACGGTGCTGGACTGTCATCTTGTCGATGTCAGCCGGGTCGAATTGGTGGTTGACAAAGTCGCGCTTGTAGCCTGTCGCGCTGTAGGTGACGTTTGTGCAGAAGATGACATGGTCGAAGGCAGGCTTGCCATCGCGTTTGGTGGCTTTCTGGATGGACTCGAGAAAATCGACGGCCTCGGAGCGGCCTTGTTGGTTGAAGATCATGACACGGGGGCCGGATCTAGGGGTAACGTCAGAATTTCTGGGCAACTGTGAGGCAGGCAGAGATGTTCACTTACCGGCCGGATATTTCGTCATTGAACCACTTCGCCGACATCTTCAGACTGTCAGCCGTATGGGCGCCATCAACATGCCACGTCACCTTGTCCTCAAGTTTGACTTCGCAGCGACCTCTCCAGACGACCTTCTCAAGGCCAGCCACAAACTCATACGGTAAGGGTTCTGACTTTGGCGGAAGAGTGACCTCCAGCTTCAAGAGCACGGTCTCTGCCAGGGCGACGGCTAGGGAAGCGTTGCGCTTCTGGAATGCAGCGTCTGGTCGGATCTTGACGGCCCTGAGTCGAGGGTCAATCTCCAATACCTCTAGATTAACATGCTTCTCTACAGCTCTTTGTCTCAGAACCTCTGTGGCCTCGGGAACCTGCTCAATCGTGAAAGCCGGACTACCAGTTTTCATAATACCGGCTTTGTGCCATGCGATCTTGTCAATGGTGTTGCCGAGAGCAAAGACGTGGTCGATCCCGAGCGTACTGATTCCGGATACAACTGGCTTTTCAACGACATTTGTTGCGTCAAACTCTCCACCAATGCCTGTCTCGTAAACTGCCACTTCCACTCCCTCTTGAAGGAAGACATGCCAGCTCATGAGCGTCAGGTAGCGGGCATAGATAGGTCGCGGGGCCATGAGGGTGTTCTCCTCCGCCACTGCTGCGGATGGCTCAAGCCGGTCCCATACTTCAAAGAAATATTTCGCAAATAGATCCTCAGAAATAGGCTTCGAGTTGATCCGGATGCGCTCCCGCACGGCGATGAGGTGAGGCGAGATGAAAAAGCCAGTCTTGTGAGGGACGGCGAGGGTGCGCTGGTACTGGGCGAGGATGGAGTCAACAAAGGCGCAGGTACTACCCTTTCCCTTTGTTCCCGCCACATGGACGATATTGAGGCGATCCAGATCCGTCGGCTGGGGTGAATTTATTAGCAGGAGTGAGGTTGAGATGAAAGGCATTTCGAGGTGAGTCTCACCGCGTAGCCAATTCGACCGAGGTACGTCTTCATCTCCTTGATGGAGACTGCATCGGGCTTGATTCCAGCCTTTCGGCGTGCCTCGATGATATCGAACGGCGTCTGAAGCGAGTTCAGGGCATCAATTGCATCCTACAGCGCACAGCCATGGTCAGTAACGCATTCATCCGACCGCAAAACGAATGTGGGGGCGGGAGTTGGGATGCGTCACATTGTAAGAGCGGCTCGGAGACGTCATGGTGCAAAGAGCAGCACGTCCTGAGACTACGAAGTTGAAGGATTGTCCAATTTGTCCGAGGGCTCGCCACGATACATGACGCATCGAAATGGCCCAGGTCCACGACTTTTTCTCCCACTGGCGACGGACGGTGAGCGAGGTGAAACTCTCTATTGTTACTCGTCGTTTGGTGGCCCGCAGAAAGCTCGGCTAATTCGAATTGACGCAGTTGGGCGGTTTTCTCGCGATGCCGATGTATACCGCAGATGGTAACTGGATTGACTGGTAAAAAATATATTCTTGAGGAGTTAAAGCTCTATCACGGGGGGTTGCGTATGGAGTTCTGGGTTAATTAGGTGAAAATTAAGCTCCGTCACTGAGTCGAGGGTGCCGGATACTGTCGGGGACGGTCCCGGCATCTTAGTTGCGGGCATTCGGACGCCGCTAAGATAGGCCGAAGGCCGCACTTCGGTGCGCAGAAACATTACCAATGACAAAGAACATGGCCTGTTGTGATTTTCTCGTCGTGTATAGAGGTAATTTCTAACAATAAGCACGTTTTCCCATATCCGGAAATTATTCGACTCCTTCCACGACAGTTGAATGTCCTTTCATAGACACGCCGAAACAGGCACAGCTTATCTCGGAGGCCCTCCGATGCCCCCAAACTGCTTTCGGACTCTTCACCCGATGTTGTAATCCTCAATTGTCCCTTCCTTCTCCAAAACATATTTGTTCATTCCCTCCTGTAGCGCTTCTGCGAATGCGTTGTCGAACCTCTTCCCACTGTCCAACCACGCCAGCCTAGCTCGCCATGTGAGCCAGTTCTCCGCCATGCCACCCTCGGGGGCTCGCAGAACGCCTGTTGAGATATCGACCACTTGCTGTCTGTCTGTCGGGCGTCGTTCTTCGATTGAGTAGAAGAATGTCGCACCGCATGTGCCGCAGAATGATCGCAGCACGTCAGACGACGACTGATAGGTCTTAGCAGTCCCGATCAAAAGGTCCGGTTTGATGGGCGGTTCGCAAAGGGCAAGTGGAATAAATGTCCATCCAACCACATGAGTCCCGTTGACACGGCGACAGTCGTCGCAGGCATCGAAACACGCATGCCATTTCGTCTTGTCCAAGTGGGAGACATACTTGGACATGTACTCGTCGTTGATGACCTCCTCAGTCGGTCGTGGAAATGTGAAAGACACGCCACCGCAGTGGCATTGCGCGCGCATACGATCCTTGCCGTCTTCCCCAACCTCGGGTTCGGATTCGAGGAGCTTGGCCTTGGGACTATCCTCGGGTGGGTTATAGACATCAAATTCACGTCCCCCGATGTGGGTCAACATTTTGGAGATGCCTTCGTCCTTGACAGATTTGGTGTAGATGTGTCTCCCAATCTGGAAGTTCTCTGGTCCATGGTCTGTGAAGATGGACGTCGCAGGTACCCAATTGCCCTTTTCGAGACCGATGCAGGCAATGTGACACCCACAAGTCGAGCAAAAGCTCACACTTCCCCCAGACTCGGGGACCACGTAGTGTGTCATGTTTGCCTCAGACGATGGCCCCACGAACTTGGGTTTGATTCCCATGGGGAGGTGGGTGTGAAAGACGCATGGCAAGCCAAGAGTGAATCGGCACAAGCTGCAGTGGCAGAGGTGAACACGGAAAGGTAGTGATGTTTTGGGAATGTCGACGGTGAAGTGGACAGAACCACACGAGCACTTGGCTTCAAGCGTCTTGGTGTTGCTAGAGTCCGTCATGGTGGTAAACTGGTGACTTATTGGTAGTGAGTGAACATGAACAAAGAGGTAGTCACTCGGAATGGCATAGAGGAGCGGGAAACTCAGGACCCCGCGTGTACAGGCAGTCAGTTGCCTTTTAAGGAAGGAACCATGTCTATCTGCGACATCCAGACCGCCAATGTCATCGACGCCCTTACGCCTTTGACTTCATCGCACACACGCAGGCGGCTTGTAAAGGCCTGACTGACGTTGGCAGTATCTACCTAACAATCTCCTTGACGTAAGCCATGGCGGGACCAGCTGTGAATTCCCGTTAGCCGATATTCAGCCGGGCTATCCGTGCCTAAGCCAGACCCATGCAAGTTTGCAGGTACCTTGATTTTTCAACGATCCGTTGCACATCGGCAGCCAGATTTTCTATTCCTCTGCTCGCTAGCACCCTTGCGGGAGCTGACGCAGATCGTCGCCATGTCGGGAGTCAAGGATAGCTTCCTGGATCTCGAGCGGCACCGGTTGCAGCTCGAGGAGCAGGTTCAGAAGCTGCAGAAGGACTTGCAGCATTGGCAGACATGGGATGCCGAGTATGAGACGCTCAAGGAGGAAGTCGACGACGTGCCCGAGGCCAACGCCGCCTCGCTCGCGCAGATCAGAGATGCATTCCAGGGAGAACTTCTCAAGCAGCTTGAGATTGACGACATCTTCGGCGGTAAGAAACTCAAGTCAAAGGATCAGATCAAGAATGTTCTTGATCGCCGCATCGACTATGTCACCAAGAACATCGAGTCCCTGCAGAAGCAGCTTGAGGCTGCCGAAAACAAGTACGCTGCCGCCACAGTCATCAGCCAACCCGATGCCACCGATGAAGACGGCCAACCCATCACGGAAATCATCGAGCGGCTGGACGATGATGACAATGTCATCTCATTCCAGCTAAACAAGCCAGGCAATTCTTTGTCTCAAGTCAAGGAGGCCCTGGAGAAGGCAGGCGTGAAGGACATCCCAGAGGCGGAATCGAGCGTGGCACAGCAGATCCCTCAGCAACAAGCTCGCCAGAAAGAAACCTTCCAACAACCAGATGCCCAGGCTCAGCCGGCGAGCAAGAAGATCCAACAACCCTTCAGATCTGAATCCCCGGCGAATAAGGCCGTCTCTTTTACTTCTGATACAAAGGCCGGAGACGACCCGAAGCCTCAAGTGTCAAAGAATGCGAAACGCGTCGAACAAATCATGAAGACTGCCAAGGAGCAGGAGACCCTCACTGAGGAAAAGCCAGTCATCCCCGAGGATGAAGATGAGGATGATGCGGAGATGCGCCGGCAAATGCTCGCATACAGCATGGGCGAAGTCGGTGCAGTGGTCGCCGAGTTGGAACTAGACGAAGGCGACACCGACGACGACGACGATTATGAGTTTGACTACAGTGATGAGGGGTTCGAGGATGACGAAGACAAGTACGGGCGATCTACTGGAAGTGTCCTGACAGATGGTTACCGCCAACGCATGCTCGAGTTGGAAAAGAAGCTGGGCATCAAGTCTCGCTTCACTGCCCAAGAGCCAGCCGATAACGATGATGATTCAAGCTCGGACGATGAGCGGATCGGTCGCATTGTTGTGAAACCAAGTCCCGAGGCGCCATCGTCTTCATCACAACCTGCCCCATCACAGCCTGCCCCATCAAAGTCGATCATCAAGGAGAAGCAGCTTGCAGAGACGCGTGGCAAGAAGGGTGTCCGGTTCGCCTCGAATCTTGACATTGCTCCCGAAGATGAGCCTGCAACACAACCGGTCAAAGAGATCACAGAAAAAGACGACGAGCCTCTGGTGGAGCCGTTGAGTGATGTCGTGGAGCGATCTGGTCCTGCCAAGTCAGGCGAATCCAAGGCGAATCGCAAACCGTCTCGCTTCAAGAAGTCGAGAGGCGAGGCTGCGACGGGTGACAGTATCCCACCAGGTCCTATGGACCTGCCTGTGAGGTTCCTAGACCAAGATCGGCCGACTGCGCCCACAGGTCCCGAGGGAACGACAATAGCTGATACCCTAGTTGAGCGCGACACGAGCACCGCCCCCAAACCAACGGGGGAGTTTGATGACGATATGACACAGGATGCGGTTGCTGATGAATATCATCGGATGCGCAAGAAGTTCATCCAGCGAGAAGGTGGGTTCCTTAAAGAAGACGAATCTCCGATCCAGCCATTGGACGAAGCCGATGGAGGACCGGCGCGTGTTAGTCGCTTCAAGGCGGCGAAGCTGTCAAGACAATGATGAAACTTGACAGCCCAAAGGCAAAACAAAGAACCAAAAAAAAGCATATGGATGCCGCGGGCGATATTCGATACAGAAAATCGACTAATCCTGACACATGCTCCGCTCAAGTGGCTTGCTGTGACCTGGTATTCGTGATTTGGGGCTGTTGTCTGTTGGCTGCCTCCTCCCCAACTTGCTAACCCTCCCGAGGTGTAGTACTTTTGTATCGTGTGCCTTGTGTGCATTTAATCTGGCCAAGTGTATCAGCCCAGTCACCCCTCGCGTCTAGACTCAGACTCGCGATGATCCGGAACGCTAGTCATTTTGACAATCGATGGGTTGCAGCTCTCAATCTGCCTCACGCATTGCAGCGCTATTCCAAGATTGATCCGATTCGAGGGGCTCTCTGATGCCATAATCGTTGGATTCTGTCCAACGTCGATGATATTGGCTACTCGTTTCACCCTTCACATTTCGATAGCATCAACTGATTCCTTGCAAATTGTCTGCCTCCTGCGTCGTCGTCTTCCTTGTTCCGTGATCCGCTTTGGGAGTCTGGGGCAGCCTGTTTGGCTAAGCGGTCGCCGCGGGCTGCTGCGGGTCGCAGCGTGTGGGGTGGATCACCGGAAGTTCGGCACTGCACACGACGACCGCGGTGCCGGGTGCCGTAGATGGCTGACGTTGCTAACAACGCCCGCGAATGCTTGTTGCACGGCCACCCCGGATGGGCCTTCATTTGCGGTTCTCGATCCTCGTTGGAGCTGAGGGCTGAGCAGGTCCCTTGTTTTGGCTCACCCGCTGCATCTCAGTGGCCCGGAGTGGCTACCTGACGGGCTAAGTTTACGCTGGCTGCCCGGCAAACCGGCACGGCTGCGATACGTCACTCGCGATACTCGTCTTCTTTCCGCCCTGGACTGGGATGAGGGGATGCGACGAGCCGCGGCGGTGGGAGGTGAGACAATCCCTTGGAGCTTGAGGCCTCTGGGTCCCCTGAGACACGCGGGCTTCTTGCTATCAGCCGCCGCCGACGCTATCTAATGCCGAGTACTTAAAGACGACACCCGGCTTTGGAAGCCGTCTCCTCTCAGACCAGTCCTGCACTTCACCAACAACTCTAAACGGAACGTTACTTTAAATCCACGATACACCTCCTCCATCTTCATCCAATCCAAAATGCCTGCCCCCATGGAGCCCACCCAGCAAGCCCCCATGGCTGCCGACAACGGCGCGATTGTCTCCCAGCAGCCCGTGAGTTTCTTCTTCGTCATCCCTTATATCGGGCCCCCAAACTGACAAACAAAGGCTGCTGAGCCCCAGCCTGATATGTCCATGCGAGGTGGTGAGGAGGCTGGCTGCGAGATCTGCTGCGGTCTCTGCGCCTGCGAGGAGGGCTGCTGCTAAACGCGCCTCATCTTTGAATCGAAGTAGATGGCAAGATGATGGAGGGGGACTAGGAATTTTTGCTGGTCCTGGACGAGAGTTTTGTCACTTTATGAGCCCGTTGACAATAGAAATGATATCCTACTTATAAGTCCATGCCATGATATTGATGAGTGAAGTCACAACTGTTAAAGCTCCCTCTCTTGAGAGAGCACCACGCGCTAGTCGCAGGTAGGTCCCTTCCTGTGCTTGACTCGTACCGTTCTTCACGCATTCCCCTGCATAATTTGATGTTGATGAACCAATTCCGTGGGCCACGACTATCTGATAGCTCGTCGTATGATGAAGTTTGACATTCGATATTTAACTTTGACGTAGATTCGATCAAGCCCCTACCACGCACGTGGTCATACGAACCACGGCCAGGTTTATTAATAGTCCCCAGGAGCTCCTACTGTTCGTACGGCACATATCATGAATTGGTGGTTGCAAAAATAATTTATATAGGGTAAGTTAGGGGTCATTGGGTGGCATCACCTTGGGGTCAGGTACTACGTTTCAATGTTGTTTGATGATACTTTCATAACATGGGGAAATTGATACCAAAATGAGAATTTGGTTCACAATGAGTGACATCTTCAGCCATTACAGATTGCATCTAGTCCTGATACGCTGTTGGTAGGATGGTGGTGACAACATCAAAAAGGAATATTTGCTCCCAGATAGCAAAAATGTGATTCCGCCCGGGCTCGAACCGGGGACCTTCTCGGTGTTAACGAGATGCCATAACCAGCTAGACCACGGAACCAAGCTGTGGTGCTTGTTGAAGAAACGGGTTGCTGTATGTATATATGAAGCTTTCCTGATGTGGTTTGGTTGCAGGTTTGGAGCCCTCGATGTGGGGTTGCTCTCCTCCGTGCGGGATGGAACATCATCTTATCATGGAGCAGCAGGTCAGTAACTACCCTAAACACCGATATTTGCTTTCCTAAGTTTTCTATTTCTTGGACCAGACATCACTTTTATTTTTAGTCTTCATGTATGGTAAGTGGATTGGCTCTTTGGTATCTCCAACCTCGTGTACAGTAATCAAGTACATCGCTGGCCCATCGCATGATTGCATACGCCAGCATCCCAATACCAATATCTTGGCTCTTCCATGTCGTACACAGATCGTACATCCATCACTAATTGATATATCATAATTTCCATCGTTATTTCCCACTCTTTCCAAATAGTGTCGACAGATAGTCCGTGAAAGTCGAGTTGCCTGCGGCTTGTCGCTTCTGTCGCTCGTCCTTTTGCGTGTCCCAGATCTCCTGCACCTGCCCAGCAACTACTGACTTGGCGTGCAAATCCGCTCGAAGAGCCGCCTCTTCTATTGCACGCTCCTCCACTGGCAGCTGGTCCAGCTTCTCCTTCCATTGCTGCTGTAGCTCTTCGCTGGGCGTGAATATGTCGGCCTTCGGCTTGGGAACGACCGGCTCGAAGACTGGGATTGGAAGGCCTTCCGCCTTGGCCTTCTCCACGGCAGCCTCGTGGCCAATCATCCGTTGGTAGAGAGAGTCGGCGTGCATCTGAATGTCCTCCTCCACCAAAGCTGATCTCCCCGATACTGATCCATATCCCAGGGCACGGAGGAATCGCTGCGGGACTCGTTAGCAGACCGTGACATGCGGCGTTTGGGTCGTGGAATCAGTAGCCTTACCGCTTGCATTGTGTAGCATCTCTCAAATTTCCGCACTTGAATCCGGCACATCTGTATTTGGTCGTCCCAGCTGCCATGCTTCATGCAATTCACCCACTCCTCCTGGGACTCCGCGCAATTCTCCAGGGCTGCCCTTCCAATTGCCTCCTTCCGCTCCTTGTAGCCCTCCAAGACGCCCATTAACTTGTCATGGTCGCTCGCCGTTTCGGCTTCGATTTGCGCCAGCGGTCGGTATGTCTTCCAGATGTCGGCATACCGGCCGTCCTGGAACAGGCTGGCCGAAGGTACGCTGGGGCCCTGAGCTCCCGCCTCTGCTACCGGGGAGTCGCCATTGCCGTGTGATTGAGGTTGCGAAGCCTTCGTAGGCGAGGAGTGTTGTTTTGCTGAGTACTTGACGGGGGATTCTTTCTCGAGGAATTCGCGAAGTTTGGGATCGAGTTTTCCGAGAGGGTCCTCCGATTTGTCGGTGCCGAGGACCGATGAGATCCAGCCCATTGCTACGGATGTAGGGAATCGGTCGTCGGTTTTGGATTGAGAGGCGGAATTTGGATTGGGAGGTTGCAGTCAAGTTTGGAGCTCTGGAATTCCTACTGGACCTGGAATCTCGCGATGGATCTGCGAAGAGTTGAGGGGTACGAAAAATCAGGGGGCACTGTATAATACACTGTACGATTCGATATTTTCGCCGTGCTCGTGTCTGCGGTTGCACAATTGATATGTCTGCTACTAAAACACAAAACCAACTACATCATACTGACGCAAGACATCATCATGTTTAATTATCCAGTCAAATGAAATTTGCCATGTTGCTCAATCCGAGCGTACGAGCTTGGATTGGATGTGCATGCTCTCAGTCACCATGAATTCAGTTTGGCTCTCACAGCAGCAGAATCGTCACTGGAAATTGGTCATTGTTTGGGATGCGAACGGTCAAAGACAAGAACGTAATCTTGAGACCCCGGAGACCCTTTTGCTAGCCATATCACGCCCAACTGAATCGTGAACCCCAGATAATTGTCTTCGTGAATCCTTTTATTCGCGATTGCATCTATAGCACAATCATTTGCAAAGCAACTTCCGGTGCCCGACCCTTCAGTAGAAATGTCCCATTTCCTCTGATGCTTATCACGCCAAAAATGCCAGAAAGGTGCCCAATTTAGAACTTGCTGAACTTCTTGACCTGCTTGCCAGTTCGGGGCAGCACGCGCAGGACGTTGAAGCGGACCTGATATACATGTTAGCTTGTTTCCGGTATGGTCGTAGCTCGGGGTTTCTCGGACGTACAGTCTTGCTGAGGGGACGGCACTGGCCAACGGTAACCTGGTCACCCTCCTCGACACGGAAAGCGGGAGAGACGTGGGCAGCGAGGTTCTTGTGGCGCTTCTCGTAACGAGAGTACTTGGGGATGAAGTGCAAGTACTCTCTTCGGATGATGACGGTTCGGTGCATCTTGGTGGAAACGACGGTGCCGGTTAGGATACGGCCACGGATGGAGACGAGGCCGGTGAAGGGGCACTTCTTGTCTGCAGCGCAAAAAGGTCAGCAACGGTTCCATCCCAGATGTTCCACCCAGTTCGATTCAGTTTGACGTGGCCTCTCAAGAGCCAGGCCCTTTCCCATTCCACAACAACCACCGCCTGGGACCACATGGGACATCCCCGTTTGTTCGTTCCAAACTCGATCCAATCGTCGACATGTCGCACGTACCGATGTAGGTGCCCTCAATGGCGGTCTTGGGGGTACGGAAACCCAGACCAACCTCCTTGTACCATCGTCGGCCACCCTTGCCCGGTCGGGAGGTCTTGGTTCTGATCTTCGCGTTTTGGAAGATGTGCGGCTGCTTCTGGAAAGCGCGCTCCGACTGGACGGTCAACTCGGTCGCCCTGAGCAAAGGTTAGCGACCCGGTTGTTTGAGTATCGTAGATCGATCGCGTTGAAGACTGACATCTTGAATTATCCTTCTCGGGCAGGTACCGTTTCGAGAGGGCGTGTCGTGGTGAGTGGGTGAGGCGAGGTTGAGATTGGCTATGATAGAGGGCAGTTTTGCGCAGATGGAGAAGTAGGGCAAGTCCCACACTATTTTTTGCGTGCACTTTCGGGCCTTAGGGCTTGCAAAATTTGGATTGGCCATGTAGCCGAGCCTCCTGATTGGAGAGTGGCTGCTTCGTGCACGTGACCTGCAAAGAGTGGAGCTGGGGGAACGCTATCACGTGAATGGGCGTCGAGCACAGGCCGCGGTGGGTGACACCAAGCTTGGCAAAGTGGGTCAGACCCTGTTGCTGGCCGCCAAAGTAAACAAACACAGATGGGTCGCGATATACAGACAGCCCACCACCACTTTATCGCCGCGTGGGGAACTGTTTGTCACGACAAGATCAAACAACACCACCAAAATGGCACCTTCAGCTGATGCCACGGTGCCTGCAACGCGGCGCACGCGCAAGTCCATTAGTTCGCACACCGACATGCGAAGGGCAATGGAGAAAGAGAATGCGACAGTCGACGTCACTAGCACGCTGGCTGCCAGTCGCAAGAAGTCAAGAAGCAAGAGTCTTGGCCCTGGAGGGCTCGATGCTCTGAGGCAAGGTAGCGGTAATCGTCGCGCAGTAAGACGGCTCATATCCTAATTTCTCGAGCAGCTTCTAATTCCGCCCAGTCTTTAGCAGCGCCCGCGAAACCCCCGCGCTCGATTCTCAAACCAACCATTTCTTTGCTCCCCGAGATCCCACCGATGAAACCCAAGCAGGCAGACTTGATAGATTTTAGCGAACCATCGAAAGAAACAACCGTCGCCAAGCCAGCAGGTGGGGAGCCCAATGGCTCAAAGGTTGCTGTTCGGACGGAGGAGGAGCAACAGGCCGCTGCCAGGGACCGAGAGGAGCGAGATCGCCGCGATGCTCGTCGCAAGTCCCTAGCCAACCGAAGAGTATCATTTGCTGCCGAGGCGACGCTTCACACATTTCATGAAATTGAGCACATGCCAGACTCGACGAATGCAGGGAAACGAAATCCTGGCCGTGGCCAGTCACAAAATGCGCCAGAGCCTGCTAACAACGAGGAAGAGCTTCATCAAAGAAAGCAACGCCGGAGCTCGGGACTTCCCGCTCTCAACTTTCACGACTCGGATGACGACACCAACACCTCGACTATTTACAGCGATGACTCCGAGCTTGCAGATGCGGTGGAAGATGTCGAAGATGAGGGCTCAAGCAGCGACTCCGACGATGGAACTATGATGACCATCGACGGGGAAGAAGTTACTGGCACCACAGTTGCATCGGACAGATCCGTTGACGAAACCGGAGATTCTTCGACCCTTGACGCAGCCCTCAGGCTTGCAGCACGGACAGCTGGAAACCAGCGTTTGGGAGATGATGAGAGTGACGAAGACGATGGAGAAGAGTTTATCCCCTCTTTTGGATGGGGGGCCCAAGGCAGCAAGCCGAATGCTGCAGCCCAAGACCAAGAAAACAAACCCTCTCAACCACCCTCTCAACCACAGCAATCGCAACCCCACCAACCGGCCAATGATGATACGGACATGGACATGGACATGGACATGGATATGGATGAGACCCGAGCTGTTGGCGGCATCATTAGGTCTGCGGTAGCTCAAGAACTCGAACCCGAGGAGGAAATGTCCATGGATGTCACTCGTGTGCTTGGCGGCATTCTCCCCCAAGTCCGGACCGAGAAGCAGCAACGCACTATGGCGGAAGACGAAGACGACGATGCCCCGATGGAAGAGGCAACTATGGAGTTCACTACCGCCATTGGCGGTATCCACCGGCATGCACCCGACGAAGATGATGAATCGGAAGACAACGAGGACATGTCTATGGAGCTCACAACTGTTATGGGTGGCGTGTTATCACAGCAAAAGAGGAAAAGCATAGCGGCTACCCGAAGAAGAACGATCAATCGAACCAAAAATCTCGGGATGGACGAAACTGCAATGGATATGGACATGGACATGACCGTTGGCGTCGGTCGAATCATCTCTGCCACTCTTGATAACAAGGATAATGACGATGACGATGAAGATGACGAAGCGGACGCTACAATGGGAATGGAAATGACGACGGCCATCGGCGGTATTCTCAACAATGGGACGAATGGCTCACGAAACCTTGGGAAGCAGATCATGGAGCAAGAAGCTGATATGCCTGATAGCCCTGTCAAGGCGGTTATAGCTATGGTGAACCACACCTCGCCTGCTAAGCAGCTAGCAGTCCAGACTGCACTTGAGGCTTCGCCAGAGACAATCAGCCCTGGCCTCTCAGCCTTCCATGGGAATGGATTGCGACGCAGTGTTGGTCCTCAAGTCTCAACACAACACCAGTCTCCTGAGATACTCCGAACCCCGTCTCCCGCGAAGTTCTCTGCGACATCACAATCGGCGGCGCAAAAGACCAAGACTCCAACACCTGTCAAGCCTTCAACACCTCGGGTGGGCTCAGCTTCCTCGACCAAGATTACCCCAAGGGCCTCGATGAGAAATTCGCGGTCTGCATCTCCGAAGCGACCATCTCCTGCAAAGTCGAATACCAGAACACCTTCACCAGTCAAATCTGCGCAGAGAAAGAAGAGTCTTTTCCAGGAAGATCTCATGACAGGCAATAAAACACCGACGGTCGTTTTAACCCCTCAAACTCGGAGACTTTCTGGAGTTGGTGCCGATCGAGCTGGCCTCGGATCTCCGCAGGTTGCCGCGTTGTTTGACCGAAGAGGCTCAATTGGGGACATGGCCAGCACGTTTGTTCCTGGGCGGAAAGGGGTCTCATTCCAGAACCCTCAGGAAATGGTGGACGAACTGGAAAAAGAGCGCCAAGATGAAGAGGACAAAGAAAATCGACGCAGAATCCTTGAACGCGAAGCCGATGGGGAAGCTACTCTCAACCTCAGAGAGATGATTGATAGTATGAGTCCTAAGCGACACCCGCTGAAAGGCCGCAAGAGTCTTCACGTTGGCAGTGCTAAGGGAATCCTTGGAAAGCGACCAAACGAGCTTGACGACGAAGATGAGGCAGAGGAAAATGACGGCATCAAGAGGCTTAAGGGGCATCAGAGCAGCCCGGTGAAGAATGTCAAGCTGAAGCAGCCGCCTTCCAAGGCTGAGACGACCGGTCGACTCACGAAATCACTTCGAAAGAGTTTCCAGCCAAATTTCAACAGCTCCACACCAACCCTATCCTCTCCTCAACGATCTAGCCCAGCCACGACTCCCAAGAACCAGGGCCGTTTCAAGGATATCCAAGACGACCACACCGGCCACTCAGTAAACTTTGCAGACTCAACGGTGAAGGATGCTGCTCAGCTCGAAGACGAAGCCGATGGGGAGCGCATTCACCTCCAAGACTTCCTTAACATGACTTCCATCCGCTTTATGGAATTGACCACCACGAAGCGCCGCCACACCACCGTCCCTGGAACCCTCCAGTCCGGCTTTTCCGCTGAAGGCGAAGACGACCTATCTCTTCAACGATGTGTTGTGGCTGGTGCTTGCACGGTGCCCATGTTGGAGTTGTACCAGCACTCTTGCCGGGAGCTGAAAAAATACATTTCTGAAGGGCGACGGATGGTCAAGGAGATTGAGACTGATACGTTCGAGGAGAACCCGACCCTGTTTAAGGAGTACATGGCCGCTACGCCCGAAGTGAAAGCTCTTATGGACAATCAGTTCAAGAACGTCAAGACCCACGCTCGACTTCTGAGCAAGGCCATGTGGTACGAGTGGCGCATGAAGCTTCAGGATGGACTCAAGGACGGCCTCGTGAGGATTGATGAAGGTATGGAGGTCGACCAAGAGTGCCTTGAGAAGCAGAAGGCTCTTCTTGACTCTGTTATGCCTGCCCTCCAGACTCGCTACAATGCGCTTGTGGAGGAAAGCAACAACCTCGAAGAGGTCGCGCAAGAACTTGCTGATTGCGATCCGTCCGAACTCGAGGCTGCGCGTGAGGAGCTGTCTTCCCTAGATGACGATATCGAACACAAGAAGAAGCTCATTGCACAGCTTCGCGAACAATTCAAGGCGTCAGAGGCTGATATCGAAACTTTAACGGCCCAGAAGCAGCAGTGTCTTGGGGATATCAAAGAGTCCGAGACCATTCGCGAGGAGTGCCGCGGCTGGACAAGCACAGAGGTCAACAGCCTCAAAGGTATGCTTCCCCCGACTCTTTGTACGCTTGAAGAGAGTTGCTGACATATAATTAACTCTAGCCCGCGTTGATGCAATCGAGAAGGAGCATGGCTGGTCTGTGACTGGGATATCTGGCACGACATTGTCCATGGCGTACAAGCGCGAAATCGAGATTGTTTTTGACATTGCAGCCTTCCAAACTCATAAGCCCAATTCGAGAATCGACCTCTGGTACATCGCCGACGCAAGGGAGCGTGACCCGCTGCCCAAGACGATCGAGAAGGACTTTTTCCTCCAGTGCATCCGTGATCATATTCGGGCACTACCACAGAGTCGCACGGAGACCTCTCATCTGCTTAACATGGTCCGACTTGCTTGGGACAAGGCCAACTGGGTTTCGTCTCAGATCAGCCGCCTCAACGTCACATTCCCCACAGCAGTCAAGAAGACATCTGATTCCAATGTGGCGATGTCGGCTTCTTTGCTGCTGGTCCCCCTTGAGACTCGGGTAGAAGCTACGTTGAACTTGAGCGGCCAAAGTGGACCCGACGGTCTCGAGATTGCAATTACTCCCGAGACCAAGGTTGTGTACGGGGAACATTTCAATGTGTCAAAAGTGAGCGAGTTCTTGGCCACAAGGATTGGTAAACACGTCGGCGCAGGAGAGGAAGAGTGGAGCGACGTAATGGTTGAGTTGCACGGAAGGTTGATTGCCAGGGGTAGGAAGTAAGGAATTTTTTTTTGGATTCAATAGGACAATGAGTAACGACGGGCTTGGGAACACGTCTGAGGGAGGCAATGGCGTTGGTTGGAAGAAAGATACCTTGTTTGTATACGTAAGGGATTCAGTCAACTCTTTGTTGACTGTACTGAATATCATGAACACGACCTTGTCCTTTATAGGGCTGAAACTTGATTGCGCCGTTTGCTGTCTGGTGTTTGTCCCTGGTCTCCAGCATGGAATTGGGCTCGGGTCATGCATGGCTAGCATGCCGCGATTTGCGCTAGACAGCGCTTAACAAGTTGGTTTAGTAAAGCGTTCAACTTAATGTGACATATCAATTACACGGATCCAGAACTGAACAAGAGTTGCGATGTGTGATTGTTCTAGCAACAAACCTCTCGCCCTACCCTTTGTCTTTATTCGCTGCTGTCAAACAAACGCGCATTCACTTGGCGGGCCGCTCGTTTGTCTTTCTGCTTCCATTGATCAGATTTCATTCACTGTGGGCTCACCTTGGAACAAACAAACAATGGCATTATCAAAGCCTGCAAGTGTTGTCAGCTGCAAGTCAACTGGCAGCTGCTGACACTTGAACATATCTATATAAACATGCTGTTACTGAGAACATCCCCTTCTCTCTTCTTCCTTTTTCTCATACTTTCCCTGCACTCTTCCCAGCTTCCTTTTCCTTCTCTTTCCCGAGAACAACCACAACTCCATCTCAGGTCACGGCGGAATCTAATCTCATTTGATCTTTAACCCACAATCCCGCATCACTGTGAGCACCCAATACCGAAGACTTGGAGTGGAAAGCAAGATGGCGTCCATTTGGGATACCATTTGGGATGGTATCCTAGACGACATGAACGAAATCATGATCTACGTGAATACGTTGCTCTCCAACGACCGAATTGTTTACTGGTCCATCAGAAACCTCGCATGGGCCCTCTGGAGTGGCCCTGTTATCATCTGGTGGATGATACTCGCACTATACTTCCAACATGTCGTCCAAAACATCCGCTTCGACCCTTTGACTCTGGTTATCACTTGGATTCTTTTCTTCCTCAGCCCTCCCCAATGGAGCTCGGATATCCCCCATCCAACAGAGAGGACAGGCTTTGTTGTAGATGACATCTTCTCTGCCTGGAATCTCTTCCTCGGACCGGTTTTCCTCTTTTCGCTCATACAAACCACCAAGAACCGGCGACAACTGGCAAAAGACATCTCCGACTTTCTCACAGCGAACCTGGACCTTGACGCTCCTTGGGACGGCGCAGAGGACCGCAGCAGCAGTGGCGACAGCGATCCCGTCCGACCTAACTCACCTGTCCGACCTAACTCTCCCATCCGACCTAATTCTCCTCAGCCAGAAGATACCCAAGTGGAGATAAACGAGCCCAAAATTAACCCCTTACTCGATGATCGCGATGAGTCTGAGAACGACATGCCAGCACCCAAGCCTTCGCGGCTTCGTGACCGATTCCTTCGAAACAATACCCGGCCTCCCTTCTTCCCGGGCAGGAATTCTCAACCTTACATCCGCATTGAGCCTCGCAAGAAAAACACGACTTGTGATCAAGGGACACAAACATCTCCTGTTAATTGGCGAACATATATTCGCGAGCACTACGAGCCCGCTCTCCAAGAGACCGACAACGACAATGTCCCCAAACTGCCGCCCTCTGACGAAAACAACACCTTTACCCGAAGAAATGTCAGCAATGCATCTTTCCCCGTTGGAGAGGGGTCTTACAACGATGAAACCCTTACTACAGAGGCTTCCATACCCGCAGTTGTTTCGAACATTGAGAACCTATCCGAGTCGCCCTCCGACGAAAACCATGCTGTTACCAGTGGGAATGCCAGCAACGCATCTCTCCATGTTCAAGAGGGCTCTTTCAATGACGAAACCCTTGCGGCAGAGACTTCCATGTTGGCAGTTGTTTCGGACATTGAGAGCGTATCAGAGTCGGAGCCTACCAGAGAAGAGGAGATGCTATTAAATCGTGCCCCTATTGTCGGATCTTCTGCTGAGAAACCCCAAGAAGAAACCATAAGCCCCCAAGATGAGGAATTCGACCAAAATGAGCCCGAGAACGATGAGCCCACCCAACAGGTTGTACCACCCATTGTCAGAACTCTCCTATTCACCCCCGCCCCCGTCGTTACCCAGAACCTGGCGGCCGTCACCGAAAGACCGGAGTTCTCAGAGCCCCAATATGAGGTATTCGACCAGAATAAGCCCGAAAACGATGAGACCACCGAACAGGTTGTACCACCCATGGTCGGACATCTTCCATCCACCCCTGCTCCCGTCGTCACCCAGAGCCCAGAGGCTGTCACCGAAAGACCGGAAGTCTCAGAGCCCCAAAATCAAACATTTGACCAGAATAAGCCCAAAAACGATGAGCCTACCCAACAGGTTGCACCACCCATGGTCAAAACTCCTGCTTTCACCCACGCCCCGGTCGTCGCCCAGAGCTCAGAGGTCTCAGAGCCTCAACAGGCCGTCAGCAAGAGCCCAGAGGTTTTGGAGCCCCAAGATGAGGTATTCAACCAGACGAGGCCCGAGGACGATGAGCCCGCCCAGCAGGTTGCACCATCTACAGTCGGAACTTCTTCTTCTATCTACGCTCCAGTTTTCACCGAGAGCTCAAAGTTCTCAGAGCTCCCATGGGCTCTTAAATTCAACAACGAAGCTCAAACCCCTAACTTGACTTCCAAATTTGGGACACCATCCATCAACGCCCCGGTTGCACTTAGTCCTTTCCAGACCTTCCTCCCCAAAGTCAAAGTCGCGGATACTTATAACCCTTTCGCCAGCTCCCCCTCCAAAAATGCCCCGGCTGTATCTTTTCCTTCTGGGAGCTCCCTGCTCAACAACGCCTCGGTCATGCCTACTCCTTCCCAGAGCTCCCTCTCCAACAAACCCCAAGGCGAACTTAGTCCTTTCGAGAGGCCCATCATTAACCAAGCTCAATCTGTCCCTAATCCTTTCGCCAGCCCCGTCCCCAATCCTTTGGCCAGCTCCGTCCCCAATCCTTTCCCCAGACCCATCATCAACACCGACAGTCCAGATGGTTCTGATGAACAATCAGCAGACGAGAGTATTTCTGACGTCGAAATGGGAATGACATCCCCGCCTGCGGAGGAAGATACGACTGGTTTGGATGGCTTGGAAGCTGATGCGACTGGCGTAAATGACCCCGAATCCTTGGGCTCTGATGCCAGTGGTTCTGCTTCCGACGACTTTGATCTCGAAGACGTACCTCCGCCAACTACGCCCACGCTGCCAGCAATAAATGACTCCCATACGAGTCCTTACGACTCGGATGATGATGAAGACATCTACGACTGCTCTATCGCAGGCGATATTCCTGAGGAAGAGATCAGCATCCCCGGCAGCTTTGTGGCAGCCGATATCCCCGAGGAAGAGGACGGCACCTACGAGCTCCCTACGAGTCCTTACGACCCAGGTGACGATGACGATATATCCGATAGCGACAACAACGCAGAGGATGACAATATCCCCGATAGCGACAACAACGCAGAGGATGACAATATATCCGATAGCGACAACAACGCAGAGGATGACGATATACCCGATAGCGACAACAACAACGCAGAGGATGGCGATATATCCGATAGCGACAATAACGCAGAGGATGAAGACATCTACGGCTGCTCTGTTGCAGGCGATATTCCTGCTGACGACGATGTCGATATGACTGACGACATTCTACCATCCATGGACGAGTCTCTACTTTTGGTTGAGCCAGAGACCAGCTTTAATTCTGAAGGGCTAGGTCGTTCCGGAAGTTATAATGCTGGACTTGAAGACCTGGCCGAAGAGGGAATCTGGTATTTTCAGGACAATAACATGGAATTTAACTCAGATGCAAGGACTGTGGGCATGGACATTGAGGACACGGAAATGGGCGAAGCAGCTGTTGAAGAGAACCATGCCATTGCAGAGAATACCATGGATATTCCGATGGAAATCTCCCACACACCGGAGACTGAGATAGCAAACCCGGTCAACATCAACACGACGGTTCCTGGACTCGGCAGCAGTATCTTCAGTTCTCCTCACAGATCACTACCGTTTGACACTCCGGTAGTAGAGAACTATGTGATGACCCAGGGCAATGGCCAGTCTATTTTCACCAATACTGAGAACGATCTTGAAATGACTGATTGTCCATCCACACCTCCCAAGGCCACCTCAGAGAACCCCGTGCCTGATCCCAACGTCCCTGGTGTGCCTCAGGGATCCGACTACGACAAATCATCGCCCAAAATGTCAAAGGACAATACACCAGCGGAGATTCTTGCTCGACGAAAACTATTGCCCCAAAGCCGCAGAGTTGCGACGACGAACATCGGCGCTGTTACCCAGGCAGCGCCGCCACCACAAGCCGCCCCCGATGCTAATCACGGCCTCCTCCATTTAGCGCAAGCTACAGGAATCCAGGTCGCGGGATCAGCAGCTCCGAACCTACAAACGCCACGACTGCAGACAGTGCCCAGCGGGAACACAGGATCGCTCCCTCTATTCAGCACTCGTGGGTTAGAGCAACATCAACCTGATCCGACGGCAAGGCTAGAAGCCATAGGTCAGGATGCAGAGATTCTGGAGACGGAGCTAAAGAGCCAGACACCCATGAACGAGGGCGGGCTGTTGTTTCCTGGAGGGAACGCAATGACCCCCGTGCCAGCAATTCCAGTAACGCCTGCTAAGGAACAACCCCAGCTCAAAGCTTACGTCCCACCGATCAAAAGAGGCGGACTATTGTTCCCTGGAGGAAACCCCGTCATTAACCCTCCTTCGACCTCAAACGATCAACTGGCAACTGAAACTCAGGGTCAACCCGATACTACCCCGGACCCTGAGCCCAAGGAAGATCTTCAGCAGAAGGAGTTGGAGAAGCTGAAGAGGATTCATGAGAGGCGAAGGAGCAACCGACCTCGGCCGATGCGTGATCCTCAGAGGCCCCAGCCTCGATCCCTGCAGCGCGACCCCG
Organism: Ilyonectria destructans; assembly: GCA_020740775.1. Taxonomy (NCBI): domain Eukaryota; kingdom Fungi; phylum Ascomycota; class Sordariomycetes; order Hypocreales; family Nectriaceae; genus Ilyonectria; species Ilyonectria destructans. The sequence continues at coordinate 1,946,965 of JAHEWK010000011.1, forward strand.
AAGCGAGAGAGCGAGATGAGGCACTCAGGGATCCATCGCGAATGACCGCAGTGACGCATTCACCAGTCACTCTGAGGCAGGCTGTGCAGATTGCTTCAACGGGGTCGGCAATTGAACACGAGGCTGAGAAGCAAGAAACACGCGACGAAAAGGAGTGATTGAGTACTTCGTTGGCTATATATCGACGGAGAAGAACTGGAAGAAGTAAGAGAGCACGCATGGCACCTTATGATAGAGAGGATTGTAGATTAGATATATAACCGAATGACTTAGAGAATGATCATGAGATGCATGCTAGCGTCATCTATTCTTCACTTTCATCCAACCACTTGACCCTCGGTGAGGAGAATTCTTTCCTTCAGTGGACTTGTCCTTTGTAGAATTGCTTTCATTGTCAGGCCCGTCCTCGATCTTCCACGCGTCGTCCTCTAGGACCTCCCAGTCAGGCGCCGGCGCCTCACTCACTAGCTTCTTCTTGAGTCTGTCGGCAAGCTTCATGGGGCCTGGTAACTTGAAGTTCTTGGCAAATTCAGTGCCCTCAGCGCTGCCAAGGAAGTAGAATGTCGTGCCGTGGGAAAATCGACCCATCCAGTTGGTTTGGACATCGTCGTCCTCTGCATCTTGGCTCTTGGGGGTAGAAGGTATCGGAAACATGTTGCCGCTATTGGTTTCCTGATCAATGAGGAGGTTATGCAGGTTGCGCCCCATGTTGCATATATCTTCAAAGTATGTCTTATCACCAATGGAAACGCCTTGTGTGCTACAAGCCCAGGCGATATCGTATGCAAGCAGAGTGACACCCTCAATAAAGTAAGAGAAGGTAGCGGGGTCTTCCTTGGCAAGTTGCGGCAGTGGCTTGTCGATAAAAAGCGGTCTTGGACGCGGAACATGTTGAGACTCTGGGTTTCGGGCGTCGGAGGAAGGGGTGGCAACTCCAGTCTGACTCGGAAAACTCGTATCGCCATGCTTGTAGGAGCTAGACAGAGTGAAGATGGTTGGCCGAGGATAGTCACGGTGAGGGAGGGTAATGGCTGCAGGAAGGCGAAGAGCGAGATAATGAGAGGTGAGCATGAGTATGTGAGATACGTGGCCCAGTGAAGTTGAGATGACTTCGGGGGATAGCGCTGAGGGAGGTCAATAAGGGGATCGAAGGTGGCGTGAGCCAGGACTCACAGTTCATGCTGGTCAAGTCGACGACTGGGAGACCTCCCAGATGATACTCGTATTGATTTGGAGATGCCTTGTTCAGACGCTTGAGTCCGCAAAGGCGGGCCGCCTCCATACACAGAAATGAGCGAGTTCGTGACATGTCTTCTGCGGTCTGCGACCATCGGTATTTGGACATGTTGGTCGCCCTCTCGACTTCCTTCTGTTGCTTGACCCTGCGTTCCATCAAACCATTCGAGACGGCGGCGATATCGGATCTGCGACGGGAGAGCGCAGCCTTTTTGGCCTTGATCTCCTCCCGGGCGGCTTTGATATCATTTCTAAGCTTGTCAGCAGCAGCGAGGATCTGGGTTGTCCTATCCTCTGCCATCCGCTGCTGAGCCTGAAGCGAGTCCTTGCGGTCCTTGGATGGGATAGTAGTGTCCGCCAGGAGGTCACTGATCTGCTTCTGGAGGCCTTCATTCTCTATGAGGAGATGCAGGTTTTTTATTCGGCCCTCGTAGATATGGTTCCTGGCATCCACGGCGCAGAGAAATGGCAGGCGCTTGGTATCATGACTGCGGTTGCAGACGTCACAGTCCATCTTGCCTGTGGTTTCGCCACCAGGCTGTGATGCGGTGCTGTATTCAATTTGGGACGGAGATGGACGGTTTCAACATGAAGTGACTGAAAGTGACTGGCTCGGGTGAGCTGACGAACATAATTGCAGGTCCGGCTATGTTGAGATGATTAAGGTGACTGGCAGATGACTTCGAGGTTGGACCCGCCAAGTCACGAGGTGGACGAGGCGAGTCGCGGGCTGTGGCGCGCCAACAATTTAGCCACATTTGGGGCGCAGGCAGCCAACCGCTGCGGTCAGTTGGAGCGTTCGGGGTAGGTACCTGTACTTTGTAGCACCAGGCATCCTTGGGGTGCCTGCTGCACTGACGAACTTGCGAACCATTGACCATTCAACCTCAACGGCTCACCACGCGCATTCAACCAACAGAAACCATTCATTCACGCATTTCTACGATCAAGCGGGCTTGGCTGCTCTCGTTTCCTGGAGGGGATTGGGCTATTCTCCATTGTTTTCAATGACGCCATGAAATCGGCCTGTTCTTGAACGTGCATCAGCCTTGACCGAGCACCCTTGACCGAGTACCGCCACAGCCCTGTCCTGCAGTCCCGGTTGCTTGGTCGACAATCTAAGAGGACGTGATCAGTGGATCGCAACCCACCATGGCCTCGCCAGTACCACCGTCCCCGCCAGTGCCGCTGTCCCAGCCCGGCGAAGCAGGCCAGAATCACGAGCCTGAAGACGAAAGCAAACCCGTTGTCGTGGAGGAAGTCGTCATGCTAGATTCACAGAAACAATCGCACCATGATGCGAAGACCCCAGAGCCAGGAGTGGATCAACAGCCTGCGAGGTCCGACACCCCTAGCTCACCTGGCACCCTCGCGTCGTTCGACTGGGAAGACTTCGAGGCAAGGTACGACAAGGCTCTTCGTGATGCGGACGAGCAAGAGGAGGAGATTCTAAAGCAAGCGGGTGCCCTTTCAAAGGTGAGACGACCCCCCTTTGGACGTGTTCAGTTATGCTCACAGCCGACAAGTACTTCAAGGTTTGGGCAGCTGCGGCGTCGGCACATGATGATGAACGCGCAGCAAAGCGCTTGCAGACGCGACGGCGCTTTGTAAATCTATCTGAAGAAAATATGGCACAAAAACAGCAACATTGTAAGTGCAACCAGCCAAGTATCTAGTGGGGCACAATATGCTAACGTATTTAGATGATGAGGTTGTGCGAGCATTTGAAAGTGCATTGGCTCTTCTTCGGTCAAAATAACGGATGGTATTTAGAGGGGGGCTAGCATTTTGGGGACCGCGGAGACTAGAATCGCTCAAGCTGCAGCCAAGCAGCCGGGCAGAGATATCAATGATATTGGCATGGAAGATGTAATTCCTGCATTCCCGACAATCCTTTGTCGCCGCCCTTCTTCTTCCTGTTCAACTCTTTGTTTCAAGGTGGTGCAAGGATGGAGCGTGGAACCTGAGGCCGCCCATGATGAAGCTGCACGTGACGTAATACCAGTTCTGGACCCAAGTCGCGTCGTGCATGCTCGAGCTTGCCAGGCGCGAACTCGCAACGACAGGATTGTCGTCCAGCCTCAGACATGCCCAAGGCAGATCATGTAGGTACACCAACCAAGTATGGCGTACCTACAATCTGCAAGGTTTGTTTCCCTCCTATCCTATCCAATCCCGGATCTGGTCACTAACCAGAGCTAGGATGACTTGTTCAGCTTCCACGAGAAGCACTTTTCGCAGGTTGCTGTCGCCTCATTCGGCGGGACCTTTATGGACCGGTCGGAAGAACATCAGTCTTATGATGACATGACAAACGATACTTGGGAAGAAGAAGATGACCTTGGTTACTACGAAGACGGTGTCAAGCGCACCCTGACGGACGCGCAAATCGAAATATTTCGCCACTCGGAACTCGAAGCTCTCCGCAAAGAACAGGAGAAGCAATCGAGTATCAAGGCTACCACGTCTTCGGACGAGGCCATGGAGCTGAGCGACGACAAAACAACCAACGCACAGCCCACGGTCGGCCCCTCGACTCTCCCGTCCACCCTCCGCGGCAACAAAAAGAAGAAGAAGAAGGGGGCCAAGCGCGGACGGCCGGCAGAGCCAAAACCGGACCTGCGAAAACGCACCTGGGACGTTGTCGACAAGGGATTGGATTCCCTTGATTACGACTAGGCAAAACCGAAACGCTGCGCGTCCAAGTGCCACCAGATACCAAACAGCCAGAGCCGACTTGGACGAAATTCCAACAAGGACATGGACAATGCAATATAGCTAGGATGGATGCATCCAACGCACATGTGAGTTTTGCATATTTTCTTCTACCGTCGTCTCAACATGATGAAAACCTTTCGTATCGTCATCCTTAGTCGGATCGGGACCGCAGACGTACGATCCATTGGCCTCGGCTGCTGGTGACGTCTGACGGTCGCGACATGTCGAACACTTAATCTTCTCTCTGAAAAAATACGAGACACCTTTATGGTCAAATGTGTGCTGCATACCTCGTTGGTTCAAGCTGCTGACTGCTGTGGTTTGGATAGGCATGGGGTAACGCGGACAGATGCAAGCACGTGAACGGCTGCTGTTCCGTTTGTTTGTTGGGGGGTTGAAATGGATGGTATGATATGGCTGCGCCAAAACGGGGATGGATGGGACACCTCCTCACCTCATCACCTCGGCACCTAGCTTCTTGCGACCGCGCAGAGCGGTGGAGGAAATATCAAGGGCTGCATACTCAACTATTGGAGTTTCGCGCATGGATAGCTAGCGAACAGAGGCCAAAAACAATGGAACACGCGATGAGAAGCCCGTAATAATGAATGAAATGGAATGTGAATTGTGAAATGGTCGCTCGAGGAACTGGGTTGCCATGCGGCGGCCGACGGCCGACAGCTGACTGCCGACCCCCGCACTTGTGTCTCTGCCTTAGTTTGTCCAGAGGCCACAGCGCTTATTCGCCGTGCCTTGTACCATTCCTTGCTGGGCATCATTAGCAGATTCCTAATTCCTGCAGTTGGAGCCAGAAACAGAATCAGGCTGAGTCGTCCGTCTGCAGTCTGCTGATGCCGGCCAATTGCTTATCGGACATCAGCGATAAGCCTTGCAGCCAACCACAGGCCCGCCCTCACGCCAAGAGTGGGCCCGGGCTGGGCTGCGACTCGCCGGGGCACGCTGGGGACATCCCACCTCGATTTTGGCATCCGTCACCCACCGCAAACCCACCGCAAACCACACCAAACCGCCCAAACCCTCCTCCCGGGCCCCATCTCCAGCCTTCTCTTCGCTCCCTCTTGCGCCCACCGCAGCCTCTCCTTCGCCAGGCTCCGTCCTCCGCCTCGACCACTACCCGCTCGATCCCCGTCTCGTCCGCGTCGCTGCCCCGCGACGCCCTCCCGACCGTCACCATGGCGCGGGTCTATGCCGACGTCAACCAGAACATGCCCCGCAGTTACTGGGACTACGACAGCGTCAACATCAGTGAGTTGACCCTGTGCGCGCCCGCCGCCGGCCTCTGCGCCCTCGCTAACCCGTCCCGCCAGGCTGGGGCCTCCTTGAGAACTACGAGGTCGTTAGGAAGATCGGTACGTGCCCGCTTGTCATGGCCGCCTGCTCCGTCCTGAGTTATTAACCCTTTGGCGCCCAGGTCGTGGCAAGTACTCGGAGGTTTTTGAGGGCATCAACATCGTCAACTACCAGAAGTGTGTCGTCAAGGTCCTCAAGCCCGTCAAGAAGAAGAAGATCAAGCGAGAGATCAAGATCCTCCAGAACCTCGCCGGTGGCCCCAACGTCGTTGCCCTCCTCGATGTCGTCCGAGATTCACAGGTTTGTTCTCCTCCTCCTCCCTGGCGCCCTTCTCCTTAGCCTCAGCGCCTCAATCAGCGCCCACCCCTTGCTGACCATCTTCCTCCCCAACTAGAGTAAGACACCGTCTCTCATCTTTGAGCATGTCAACAATACCGACTTCCGGAGCTTGTACCCCAAGTTCAACGACATTGATGTCCGATTCTACATTCTCGAGCTGCTCAAGGCCCTTGATTTCTGCCACAGCAAGGGCATCATGCACCGAGACGTGAAGCCTCATAACGTTATGATCGACCATGAGAACCGAAAGGTTTGTCTGCCCTTCGTCTCCAGCCGCTCCCCCTACTATCCTCCAAATTACTGACCTGCCCCAGCTGCGTCTCATCGACTGGGGTCTGGCCGAGTTCTACCACCCTGGCACGGAGTACAATGTCCGTGTGGCGTCTCGATACTTCAAAGGACCTGAGCTGTTGGTTGATTTCCAAGAGTACGACTACAGCCTTGACATGTGGAGCCTGGGCGCCATGTTTGCCTCGATGATTTTCCGCAAGGAGCCTTTCTTCCACGGTAATAGCAATGCGGATCAACTGGTCAAGATCGCCAAGGTCCTGGGAACCGATGATCTCTTCGACTATCTCGACAAGTATGAAATTGAGCTTGATGCTCAATACGATGACATCCTCGGGCGTTTCCAGAAGAAGCCGTGGCACAGCTTTGTCAACTCGGAGAACCAGCGCTTCGTCACTAACGAAGCCATTGACTTCCTTGACAAGCTGCTGCGATACGACCACCAGGTTTGTTCCTTTCCCTCTTCTTCCCATGACCAACTCCACTAACCCGTACACAGGAGCGCTTGACCGCGAAGGAGGCCCAGGCCCACCCCTACTTCGACCCAGTCCGTGACCCCGAGGTTTTCAAGCAGCACCTCGCCAATGCCAACGGCAGCGCCTCAAAGCCATGAGAAGCGTTCGGAATCCCCATACCCCCTATTCCCTATCATGCATATCATCCGCGATTTCCACCACTCCGACATCCCCCTTAACCCATGATACCCTGGACCGGCGGCACTACCCTCGTCGGCTTCACACCCTTGATAGGATCGCTTGTTCGGAAAAGACTCAACTAAATAAATGTCTTTCTCTCCCCTCTCACAACAGCACATGGTCTCTTCCCGGCTCAGGCTCGACACTACAGCGGGTTTTCGGCCCGTGATGATATTTCGAGGTTCGACCTGAAGATGGCTCGGCTCGCTGGGCCTCGACACGAGAACCTCTCATCCCATGGCTATGGGATGGATAGGGATATTTCCAGCCTCAAAGGCTTTTCGGCGATGGACTAGGACAGGGTTTTCGGCGTTCTAGGGGCGGGGAAACACGGTGCGTGGAAAGGAGGGCTGGTACATGTTTTCACTACAGACTTGATATTTTCCCTCGAGCTTGGAAGTTTTACGGGCAGTCTTTGAAATAGCGATGTAATCCAATAAAATCAAGCGATTCATCATATTGCCCACCTGTTAATTCCTACTATTCCGGAGCATCGCCTCTTTCGAGCTAGATGTATGATATTGTGACAAGCCGACCCTGCAACTTACTTGGGTATTCTGTATTTAAACTCGCTATTTACAAGCAACTGAAGCAAAAGTCACGTCTGCATTGATACCCGCCGACCCCGCAGGCTCTGACAGTCCCCCCTGGCGTCTTAACCACACTTCCTGGACTGATAGGCTCGCCATGGCGCTTCTTAACGGGTGTACGGAAAGTCTCGGTCGTCAGAGTGCTCGATCGCCAGGCCTTGATGGTCGAAGCACCGGAGCTGCGCGGCAGGGAGATGGATGGGCGAGCGGAATAACCTCGGCCGAGCTCGTCGTTTTCGTTCTCGGAGTCTGAGTCTGCCGAGACGAGGGACAGAATAGAGCGGCGGGAAGAAGGGGCCCGGGTGGTGCGAATGGCAGTGAGGCGAGGAGTATGGGGTTTTGAGGATTGGGATGGCGTTGGGGAGGGCCTCTGTGGGGTGTTGTGCGAGATATCGTGAAAAGGGACCTTCTTCCGCTTGGGGGTTGATGTTTGCGGAGGCGGTATCTTTTCAGCTACTAACGGTTGCGGGTCGTCTCCCTTGTCCAAGGATGCCTCATCCTTGGCCGTTGGTATCACAAGGGTTGACTTAGGGGCCGGAGAAGCCAGGTTTGCGTCCGGAGCTTCCTTTGGCTTCTCTACCGCAGCTTTGCGAGACTTAGGGGAAGTCCTCGCCTTGGCCGATCGAAGCATCTTTCCGGAACCAGCTCCTTTCTCTTGCGTAGTCACCTCTGCCGTGCCAGGTATATCTGGTGCAAGCATAGCCTGGGGCGAGTTCTGGGACACCTTCTGAAGCCATTTTATATCCCTGCTTAGGGAGATGGTAGGCGATCCGGGGACCTTTCTCGGGCGACCAGCTTTTCTTTTGGCCTCAGAATTGGGCTTGGAACTAGGCATTTTATTTGACCCACTAGGGCTTCGTTTCTTTGGTATACTGGGTGTTGTGATTAATTCTTGCTGATCACCATCCAAGTCGATGTCGGGTGGTTGTGTTTCCGGGTCTGGTTCTGTAGATATGTGTGTTGCTCCTCCAACTCTGTGTCCCGAGAGGGCCAGAGGAGCTTCGTCGTCAGAAAGATCCAAGGCAGGGTTGACGCCACTATTGTCAAATATGTTGGTGTGGCTCTGGTCTCCCTTGGGTTGTGCTGTCTGGAATGGTTGTGATGGCTGGGATGGCTGGGGAGCGCTGCTTGCTGGAGGTGTTGCGGAGTCCTGCGAATCTGGGATAATTCGCCCCAAATCAGTTTTGGCAGTGCCTTTGGGTTTTGTAGTTTTCTTGGCCGCTTGAGCTGACTTTGGCGTTCTTCGGCTTTCTTGGCTGGCCTTTTCCTCGCTTCTCTGGGAATTACCCTGGCTTGTCGCACCCGACTCTGATGGTTGACTGCTTGTGTTTGCGTCAAGCTCTAGTTGTCTGTTTGCTTCCAGCCAGGAAACCTTCCCTGTATACTCGACTTGCTTCCTGATTCGGCCAGACTTCCTGCGAGCTCCATGATCGTCTCCGCCACTCTCTGGCCCATCTTTATCCTCCCAATTGCTATTTTGGCTCGATGGGTCATTTGCAGGCGGCTTTGGCTCTTGTGGTTTGGCGGGTCTACCGGGCTTGCGTTTGACAAGTGGTTTATCGTCATCTTGCTGGCGAGAGTGAGGAGCCCAAATCGAAGTGTCGCCCTTTTGTGTGGGGAATTTGTATCTCTCCCCCTTTGACTTGGGAGTATGTCGCTTTGGGGTGTGTTGCTTTGGTTGGGGTGGTTGTTGAACGGGCTCATCTGGTTGTCCCCAGGCCTGCGGAGGAAGAACGCCTGGCATGGCCCAGGGACCCATCAATACAGGTTGCGGACTCTGGCCGATGGGAGGTGTACCATAGTTGAATGGAGGGGCACCATTGCTCAACTGGGGAGGCCCAAAGCTCTGAGGGGGTGCTCCAAAAGCAGGGAGAAAACCTATGACAAGACCTCCTCCATATGCGTTGGGAAAAAGAGATGCGATGGCGCCTAGTTGAGCACCGGTGACACCGCCCGGCATATTGAATCCTCCAGGACCACCCAATGGCATTAGGGAGTTAGATTCGCTAGCCATTTGTCGTCCCTCTACGACTAGGTCCTCCTCATCTCCTTCGGCCTCATTGGAGACTTCCTCTTCGGGATCTTCGTTGTCGGCCTCCTCCGAATCTTGGACTTCACTGATATCCTCCTGGTCGCCCTCGGAACATTCATCAGTGAGATCCTCGAGTAGGATGCCCTCATCGTCGTCATCGCCATCGTCGCCACCCCCAAGGTCACCCTCGTGGCGCATGCTACGTAAATGGCCATTATTGACGACAATCTCTCCGGTTTCCATGTCGATTTCGTCGCCGATACCATCGAAATTCTGGCTGTACTTCTCAATGATGTGCGCCATTGTCGCATGAAGCTTTTGGTCGGCTTGGGCGCGTTTGATGGCCAGCTGGTAGCCCTGGTCTTGGGGAGGAGGGGAGGACGCCAGCTCGTCAATGTCGGCTTCGTTGCTGGGTTCTGCGTCGGCTCTGAAGGTGGAAGCGCCCTGACGGCGTCGTTTTGCCGGGGGTTCCATTGCGGACGGAGGACATGCGTAGGCGACAGGCGCAACTAGAAATTGGAAGCCATGCGACAAGTGGCGGTGTCGTGCGATTCTTGCTCGATCTTGTCGCTGGTGCTTTGGTGGGCGGATTTGACGGTTGACAATGGTTGGAGGAGCAACTGGAGGGGCAACGCGAAACGACGCGCTCATGGTAGAGTATGACGTGCACGCGTAAAGTGCAAGAAGTCCTGGTAGGATTCTTTGTGGGTGCTAGGGAGCACCGGGTGGAGGGGAGGGAAGCTTCAGTGGGTGAACACCCTCAATGCTTCGAAGGCCAATGGAAAATCCTCCAAAATATATGTCAAAGTCAAGATATTATTAGCAACAGCCCAGAATCAACATAATGAAATAATATCTGACATTAGGCCAGAGCTAGAGTGAGGAGTTGCCAAGTACAACTTCGCACAGCTTCAGTGGGCAACCCGCCTCGGCCGCTGCTGGTGGGTTCCGTGCCGCAACGTCATCTGCGTCAGTGGGGCTCAAGCTCGCCTAGCTTTCAACATCATCGCCGCTCCTGCAGGTGACCAAACCCACGATCCTCTCCTCGACAACCCGCTCCGACTACGTCGAGACATGCAATATTAACTCCCGCCATGACTTGCCAAAAGTGCCGCCAGCCTCTCAAGCTGGATGGCTCACTTGAAGACCTGAACCCAGCCGCCTACGACCTCCTCGTTTGTGAGCGCATCCCTTCTCAGGTTCGCTTTGCGATCTGGCTAACCTTGCACCTCTACAGCTTCATCCTCGCCACTGACGCCCAAGAAGTCACCCGTACCCCGTCCACCAGTCGCCCAGCCTCAAGAGCAATCCCGGAGGTCCCTTTACGACAAAATCTCCCGAAATGCCACCGCTCCCATCTTCAGGCGCAACCAGGGCGGCAATCCGCGCGATTCCGCCATGTCCTTCATCTACCTGACCGAGTCGCAAATGGGCGGACCGCAGACTCCAGCGGTAGAACCCCCGCCAACACCACCCAAACTCCGGCGCGCGAGCTCCAGCAGAGGCGGGGATGACACCGATGGGCCAAAGGGGGACGAGATGGACAGAATCAACCGACTGTTCGAGATTCTTTCCGCCAGATCCGACATCGATCATCCGATATGCGTTGAATGCACCGATATGCTCGTGGAGGGCCTACAGAAGAAGTTGGACATGGCTTCGAAAGAGAGAGATGCGTATGTCAGACATCTCAAAGAGGTCAAAGCGGGCCAGCCAAGCGAAGAGGAGGTGAAGGCTCAAGAGGCTTCCCTGAAAAAGGCAGAACAAGATAGGGCAGCAGCTATGGAAGAACTAAAGAAGTTAGAGGGGGAGAAGGATGCCCTGGATGAAGAGATTGTAGCTCTCGAGGAAGAGTCGCGGCAGCTAGACAAGGAAGAAGAGAAGTTCTGGAGGGAACGGAATGCGTTCGCAACCAAGATGGCCGACTTCCAGTCGGAGAGGGACAGCGTCAACGCCAAATACCTCAACGACTCGCAGCTGCTAGAGAAGCTTCAACGATCCAACGTCTACAACGACACGTTTTGCATTAGCCACGACGGCAGCTTTGCGACCATCAACGGACTTCGGCTGGGGCGACTTTCGAACAAACCAGTGGATTGGCCCGAGATCAATGCAGCGTGGGGTCACGCACTGCTCCTGCTTGTGACAGTGGCAGAGAAGCTTGGATACAGGTTTGATGGTTATGATCCACAGCCCATGGGAAGCACGTCCAAGATTGTCCGGTACGAGACACCCAGTCCCTCTTCGAGCCGGCTCGGGGCTCGGATGGTTCAGCCTCCGCTCAAGAAGCACGTCCTAGAACTGTTCAGCTCCGGAGACATGCCCCTTGGATTGACGTTTATGCACCGCCGGTTCGACAACGCCATGGTGGGATTCCTGGAGTTGGTGCGGCAACTAGGGGCTTTTGTGCACCGGCAAACCGAGGCGACGGGGAATCCGCTGAGCCTGCCGTACAAAATTGACGGAGACAAGATTGGGGACGTGAGCATCAAGTTGGGGATTGCGCAGGACGATGGTTGGACCAAGGCGTGCAAACTGACGTTGACCTGCTGCAAGTTTCTTTTGGCACACGCGAGCAACGTGACGTCGACTGCGAGGAACGGGGCTACTTGACGATGAGGTGCGTTAAGCGCAGATGAAATGATTACATGGGATGGAGTTGGGAACGGATGGAGGGGAGGCGTTTTTTATTTCTTTTTAGATACTGGATATTTTTCTACTGCCTACTGTTTGCTGCGGTACTAGAGATTGTAGGAGGGATGGATAGATGATAATCGTGATATCATGATGCTCCAGCTAGGAGATGGGCACAAGGCTTCATTCATTCAACAGACAGGATGAGACCAGATGCCTTCGATCCAGCACTAGCACTACAACATTCCTCGCGTCAAGTGCAATACTATCAATCACTTGTAGTGTTTCCGAACGCATACATCTGCGGTGTGGGTTATGTATTCGTACGAGCTACCTAGGTACCTTTGGAGTAGCGTGCCGGGTGACTCAGAGTGTGCCAAAGTTCACGGAGGACGGACAGCCCGCACACACAAAATAATTGGATTGTCGCAAGGCTCACCACAGGGCGACCCAGCAGGGGCTTGGATAAGGACAAGGACAAGGATTTCCACAAGGCTACGGAGAGCCATAGGTGATATGCATGCACTTGGTGCTCCACAGCACAACCTGCGTAACTAGTAGATTGAAAGCACGCCTAGATATGCACGGAGGACACAGTGAATGTCGCCGAGATCATGTTATCTCCTCGCCTTAGCTATGTGCATGCACGTCCCCCCCGGCCCCAGACTCTGGCTGGATGACATGCATTATCGTGGCATTGCACATCAGGGCATTGCACATCATGGCAATTCACATGGTAGCATTTGGACATGTACGTGGTTTTGGCACTTTGCTGTGTGTGATAGAGCGAAGGTGCACATGTTTGTCCTCCAGACTGAAGAATTGCTACTGGTAGGTGGAAGCCGGAGGATGCCGCCCGTGCTCACTGCTCACCGACCTCCACTTCATCGAGGCTTAGGCTGCAGCAGCGGGGCAGTGCGCCGTAGCGGTGGTCTCCCCTGTGGCCCCCGGGCTTCCCCGCAGCAACAGGGCTGAAGCCACTGTGCGTCTCTCATTGGCACCGGCTTCCAACCCACCGACTCTCGCGTGCCGGTACTCTAGACCTACATCGTCTTCGGCTCCTCAGTACCCGATCGACGCCAATCACCGCGCACCATTCGTCCCTGTGATGCCTGGGCGATGCCTAGGACGCCTACTAAGAATTCATTCATGCGGGCGCTAGGAGAAGGCCTCGTTCGCACAGCACACGCCGGTGGCACTTTGCGTGCAGAGCACGAAACTGTACGACGCACCATCACCATGGTCCTTCGCTCTGCAACCCCCCGGTCCCCGGTTCCGAGTGGCCAGCACCTGGGCATGGTGCCGTTGCTGCCTCCAGCGGCTCCAAGGGGCTGAGCTAGAGACGAGAGATGCTTACCCGGTTGAGATAGTACAAGGCCGTCCACTGCACTCAGCTATCCTAGATTGTCTGTCGACTTTGATATAAAGCTGTCCCGACGTGGTCCCTGTTTCGAGATCTGGGCCATCCTCCCTCCTTCTCCCATTGCACTCCTCTCCTCTCTTCCCATCTTACATCTTATACGCTTTCGTTCGCTCTTTGGCTGAATTCTCCCTTCTTGTTTGGTCTTTGTTTCTCCCAGACCCTCATGGCCATGATGGAGGAAATCGCTGCTCAGCCTGAGGCTCGCGTCCACGAGATCCGAGTCATCGAGGGTGAAGACATCGACGATGACGCCTCCATTGTCAGCTTTGAGCATCTCCCCGTAAGCAGGGGCAGGGTCGTCCCCCCGCCCAAGACCGTCCTCAAGGTTGATGGCAAAGTCCCGGATGTTCTCTACGTTCTCAAGTACATTGGCTGGAACGACAAGGTCGTCGAGTGCAAGTATTCTACGACACCCAGGTATCAAGACCTCTTGCTGACAGCAAACCAACCAGACCGCCAAAGCACCCAGGCCTTCAAGGACGTCCCGGAATTCGAGGGTGACGCTGAGGGTGAGGCCAACATCCCCACTGAGAAGCCCGTTATCGAGATCATCACGAAGGTCTTCACTGCCAAGGCCGCCCGTAGATCTGGCCGCCGTCATCGTGGTCGCGGTGGCCCCGGCCAGACCGATCGCCCCCTCACCGAGACCTTTGATCAGGTCGACTACCGCTGCGACGACTACATCTCGGATGACGAAGATGATCTGGAGGCGACCCCTCCTGACAAGGCCCGTCCCTTCATGACCATTCACTCTGAGCACCTCATCAACGCCCTGAAGGCCGTTGTCGCCTACTACCCCTACATCAACCTCGATGGCAAGATGGTCACTATCAACTCCCCCTACCGCGTTCTCTACCACCACCGTCGCGAGCTCGCCAAGTATCGCGACAACCAGCCGCCCACCCACGACGCCGAGTACACCGCCACCACTGCCAAGCACATCGACGCCCTCCTGGGCTTCCTCGATATGAATCTCGGTGACGAGATTCGCCAAGAGGAGGAGCGCCATGGTCTCAAGGTCCCCAAGGCCACCTTTGAGTACTTCTGGCTCCTTCTCAAACCCGGCGAGGTTATCTACTCCAAGCGATATGACATCTGGACCCCCTATGTCATCAGCAGTGTCCGGGTCAATCAGCACGCCTACAGTCCGTATGATGTCTACAAGGTCAACTGCTGGATGATCGAGACCAACGGAACCAAGGTCAACCGCTACATGTACAGTTTCAACGTCTCTCCCTGGCTCGGTGAGCAGGCCATTGGCAGCCTCGGCGTCATCCCGGCAGCCTTTTGGCCTGAGGACCTTGACGCCCAGGGCGGCCTTACCATGAAGGAGAAGTGCATCCAGCAAGGCAAGATGTACTGGGAGCTTCTCAAGCGCCCAACTTACATGGAATACGAGGGTCTCCTCGTCAACTCTGGATCCGGAAACCGCCAGTCCCGAGGCCCCACGGGTTTCATGCGTGGCCGTGTCATCTGCGATGCTCCTGGCTTCGACAGCTACTATAACCTGAGCCCTGATTGCATGCGCGGCATGGCTCGCTACCACCGACCTCCTGCCCTCAACCAGACCGCACCCCCAGTTAAGGACCATCTCCCCAGGAACCAGCCTCGATGTGGATGCCGTGCCTGCGCGACAGACCGCTCTAGAGAGATCGAAAGCCCCTTTCTCAACTTCGAGGACCTTGATCCTATCCACGACTCTCCTCCAGAGAATGACCTCTTCTACTTCGTTTCCAGCAACACCATTCCTGGCTTCATCCTCGGCGATCGTCGCTGGGGCCACTTGAACCTCGGTCTTCTCAGGCCGGTTGTGACAGACAAGGAAGCCTTCAAGTATCTCGTTCTGGACGATGAGGTCAAGCTGACTGTCAAGGCTCTGATTGGCAAGTTTGCCACTGACCTCGGCGCTGGTCTCATCGCGCCGTGGGGCAATGACTTTGTCAAGAACAAGGGCGAGGGTCGCATCTTCCTCCTCCACGGTGCTCCTGGTGTCGGCAAGACTTGCACCGCCGAGTGTGTCGCTGAGTTGACCAACCGACCTCTCATCTCCCTCACGAGTGGTGACCTGAGTGTTGACTCGTACAACATCGAGACCAACCTCAGCTATTTCCTCGAGCTTGGCCAGCGGTACGGCGCCCTCGTCCTCCTCGACGAGGCTGACGTCTACCTCGAGCGCCGCCGCTCCAAGGACATCTCTCGCAACGGTCTCGTCTCTGTCTTCCTGCGTGCCCTCGAGTACTACCGCGGTGTCCTCTTCCTCACCACCAACCGCGTCCAGTCCTTTGATCCGGCCTTCCTGAGCCGAATCCACGTCGCGCTACACTACAAGAACCTGCGAGATGAGGACCGTGAGCGCATCTGGACCAACAACTTTGACCGCCTCACCCGCGACTCGGATAACCTCATTCACATCTCGTCTGCAGCCCGCGATTTCGCCTGGAACGGCCGCGAGGTTCGCAACCTCAAGTGGAACGGTCGTGAGATCCGCAATGCTATGCAGACCGCTCTCGCCCTGGCAGAGAGCGACTCTCAGGAAGAGAACTCTGACCGTATCCTCCTTGAGGAGAAGCACCTTCGTGCTGTTGTCAAGATGAGCCGTGGCTTCCGTGACTACATCACGACCTCTATCCCTGATGACTGGGAGGAGGACAGGGGCGTTATTCACGAGTATGACGACTCGGACAGCATCCGCGACTAGGGCTACAAGAGTTCCCAAGTCGTATCTCGATCACTCGCGTGTGTATTTCTTATATTAGCTTAGTTTCCTGTCGTTTATGATTCTGAATATTGGGGATTTTGGGCAAATTTGGAAAAATTAACCCTTGTTGGATTAACGACGATATGATATCACTCATGGTGCCTTCACGAATACAAACAAATTGCAAGTAATGAGGCCACAGTTTGAAAACTGTGATATATTCTGTTTTTCTTCCGTTCCCATTGAGCATCAAACTTGACGAAGCGGGAAATAAATCGGCGGCCAACTTCACCCTGTTCAGAGTGAAGCATGAATGCAGTGCATGACGAATTCGAGCGTAGTATCCTAACAATGTGTCTCAACCAAAATCAATCGATAAATCCAAGCTTTTCATTTCATTTCCTTGTATTTCTTTTACTCATTGCGCTCCTCCCCGAAAATTGTCCTCTTCAACTTCTCCTTCTCACCACTACTCTCGCACATGTCGCGGAAGACGCCGCCCTCCTTATCCCAGAGCTCGCGCGGGGAGCCAAACTCGGCGACGCGGCCATCGCTGAGGACGAGGATGCGGTCGAAGTCGGCAATGGTGCTGAGGCGATGGGCGATGACGACGAGGGTGCTGTCAGTGAACTCCTCGCGGATGCTGCGCTGGATAAGAGCGTCGGTGGCCATGTCGACGGCAGATGTGGCCTCGTCGAGGACCATGATCTTGGGGCGCGCGACGATGGCACGCGCGAGGCACAGAAGCTGGCGCTGGCCCTGCGAGAGGTTACCTCCGGACTCGGAGATGGGACTTGACAGGTCTCGGAAGACGTTGGTGTTCTTAGGCGCGAGCGTCGACGTTGCGGTTGAGGCGGGTGCCGTCGCGGGCTCGTTGGCTGGTGTTGCAGGCTGCGAGTCGACCAGGTGGACGCGAGCAAGGGAGTCGCGGAGTTCCTCGTCGGTGTTGTCATCGAAGGGGTCCAGGTTGGACCGGACGGTTCCGGAGAACAGCACGGGATCCTGTGGGATTGTTAGACAGTGTAGATGATTCAACAAAAAGGAGGCATTCTTACCTGGGGGATAATTGCTAGACGCGATCTCAAACTGTGGAGATGGACCTTGGAGATATCCAGACCGTCAATGACAACGCTGCCTGAACGCGCTTCCAAGAAACGGAACAGCGCGAGGGTCAGTGAAGACTTTCCAGCACCAGTACGGCCTACGACACCCACGCGCTCGTTGTTGTTGACCGTGAAGGAGATGCCCTTCAACACAGGCGGCAGATCAGGAGCATACGCTACTTCAAGGTCTTTGACTTCCATGGTACCCGAGCTGGGCCAAGCGGCCGGTGGCTTCTCGCCGTCGAGCGACTCCGTCTCCAGCTCCGTGTATTCCACGACACGTTCCGTCGAGTTCATGTTGAGTTCCATGGCGGCGTAGTTGCGAATCGTCCAGAGAATGCTCTCGGCAAAGTCGAGCGCAAAGGACAAGGTGAAGCCGGCCAGGGCGGCATCCATATTGGGGCTGAGGATGACGATGATTCCGACGATGGTGGAGAACACTGTACCGACGATAGCCATACGGAATCCCATCCATCGGTTTACGAGCCACATGTACGATGTGATCATGTCCCAACTGTCGAGGTTGCTGTACATGCGTTCGACGTAGACTCGGGTCTTGTGGAAGCCGCGAATCGTGGACACGCCCGAGAGGGCTGCGTTGAAAAGCTCAAAGACGGGAGACTTGGAGGTGCTCTCAAGTCGCTTCAGGGGTCGGGCGCCGTGGAGATATTTCCTTGCGATCATTATGCCAACGCCGAGGAGGAGAAACGCCAAGGGGACGACGTAGCGGGACGCGAAGAAAGCAGCGACGCAGACACCAACCAATGCGAGCAGGTTGGCGAAAAACATGGTCATGTCTAGGGAGATGCGGCTGTCAATGATATTAAAATCGGAGGTGAACCGGTTCAGAACTCTGCCAACGGGGACTGTGTCAAGCCATCGCAGGGGAGCGTGAAGAACAGTAAAGAGCATCTTGTTGAAGAGTGCCCTGCTGGCCTTGACGGCCAGGACAAAGCCCCAGAAGAAGCGCAGTGTTCCAACAACAGCCGTAGCGATGGAGATTGCAATATAAATCCAGAGATAGTAGGATAGATCGTGCTGAGCCTCGGTGGCGTGTAGACCAGAGGTTGGGTGGAATGGCTGTTGTTGGATAGCGAAGGCAGAGGCATAGCCATGTTCGTCTTGAAGGCTGGCTTTGGAGAGGTCATCATCAGACTGTCCGGTCCAAATTCGCAACCACCACGCTCGACCTGTTTAGACGTTAGATGACGAACACTATCAGGGGGCGCTCATTCAACTTACCAAGAATACCTGCCTCGAAACTAAAGAAAATTATGGCGGAGATGGCCCAGAGACGCACACCACCGCTGTCTTTCAAGTAGGTCAGGTAGACGTGCCTTTTCACCACACCCTTCTCGCGAGTCTCTTCCTGGATGAATTGCTTGGCGTCCTTGGAAGGTGTCTTTTGTAGCTCGTTGCTCTCTTCGTTATCGATGGGATCGGTGATTGAGGGGGCCCCCGAGTTGACAACGGTGGAAGCTTCCGCCGTCTCGTCGTCCATGATTTCCAGTTCCGTCTGCTCGTGCAGTCGAATCTCTTCCATAATTCCATCCCGCGTGAGGTCAGATACCAGCCCTGCGTGCATAACGGTGCCCTCGCCAAGCTCAACGATGAACTTGGCCTTGGACTGAACCAAAGCCACATGATGGGTGACGAGAATTCGGGTCCTTCCCTTGCAGATATCACCAGCAACACACTTCTCGAAAATGTGGCGACCAACATGAGCATCGACAGCACTGAAAACGTCATCCATGACGAGAATCTCAGCTCGAGAGTAAACAGCTCGGGCCAGAGTCACACGCCATTTCTGTCCACCACTCAGATTGATACCGTTGGCGCCAAGCTCGGTTTTATCACCGTCTGTCAGGATTCCAAGGTCCTTCTTCAGCGCACAAACCTCGATAACCTTGTTGTAACGCTCCTCGACAAAAGGAAGGCCAAACAGAACATTGTCTCGGAACGAGGCGCTCTCTAGCCACGGGGTCTGGCCAACATAGGCCACCGAGCCCGGGATGATCCAGTTGCCAGGGTGCGCCTCGCTGTCGTTGCGCTCGGCGGGGGAAAGCGTCGAGGGGACGCGGATGGAACCCTCCAACAAGTCTGTCTCCCCAAGAATTGCAGAAAGTACAAGACTCTTTCCAGTTCCCGTCTTACCTGAGATGACCGAAAGTTCGCCGGCAGGAAACGAGAAGTTGAGGTTTCGTAGAATGAATCTGTCCTCATCGGTAGTCTTCTCGTCAACGGGCCAAGAGATCGAAGCGTCGTCAAACCCAACCTCAGAACCCTCAGAAAGGGTATTTTCCATCTCGGGCCCATTAAGGTACTCTTCGATTCGCTTGATAGAGACAAGGGTATCAACTCCGATGGTGATAAGCTCGGGAAGAGCTCCCAGTGTCAATTCCAGCGCTTTGAAGATTCCAATGCTGACGAAAGCCACAGAGGGCAACAGCCGACCATTGATGATGGCGTACACAGCAAGCGACGTGGCAGCAAGCAGAATCGGGCTGACAACCCAGCAGGCAAAGAGACCAGTGTCTGCAAGAAAAAGCTTCCACAGCGTTCTCAGCTCTCGTTCCCTCATCGTGCGAATACGACTCTCCCATTTCGCCTCCAAGGCAGAAAATTTGATCTGCCGCATTCCCAGGAGAGCTTCGTTGACGACAGCCAGTTTCTCGTCGCGGAGTTTCATCAGATTCTCGGACTTGGCCATGAGCATCTTGGAGAGGTAGGTATTGGCGGGGAGGGTGAGAGCCCAGGCTAGGATGCCTACGGTGAATGGAATCCATCCGATCAGCTGCACAAGGAAGGTAGAGCAGATGGCGAGCTTGGCGAAGCTGTTTATGATCATGAATTGATACGCAGAGAAATTCGAGATGCGTTGAGCGTCAACGCCGACCAGGTTGACAATAGCTTGGCGGGACTTGAGAACACTCGAGTCCTCGGATGGTGCATCGTCATCTTCCTTGGAGTCGTCCTTGTTTGCATCGTCTTGGGAATCGGCAGTTTCCTTGGATTTCTCGACAGCCTTGACATTCTTGCGCCGCAGCGATTTCTCGAACACGAGAGTCGACATTTGAGCTCGGATGGGCAGGGCCATGTCCGCAAAGGAGTACCAGAAAACCCATCCTTCCATCCACTAATAACAATGTGAGTCCTTGTGGCAGAAATTAGGAAGACAACGAAAGGGGCTTACCGCGTCAAGCAAATTGAAGATTGCCATCCAGATGATGAGGGCCCAAAGCTCCATAGTAGCCGTATGGCCCTTGCCTCGTTCCTCGAGAATTCTAATGATGCGCAACATGATCCAAAATGGCAAGATACCCAAGAAATTTCGGAAGATGGTCACCGACCACTGGAAGGCGACACCGCCCTTGTATGCCCAGATCAAGGAGCGCAACAAGCTACCCTCAAATTTGAATGCATCCCAATCGTTCTTCAAATCTTCAGCGCGGAGTTTGAGGTCAGGTAGGGGCATATCAGCAGCATCGAGGTCGTTCTTCGTGGAAGCATGGTGGAGGAGCGGCTCCACCCAGGTCCAAGTGTATCTGTTGAGCGCAGAAACAGTCCATTGACGGTCGACCTTACGGCCCTTGAAGAAGACATCGGGTCTTCGCGGGATCAGAACGCTAGCGACGCTCAGAGCAATGACACCAATGGCGTTGACAGCGCGGAGGATGACAACAGGGTCCTTGTGGCTAGCTACTTGTCGCACGACGAGAGTCAAATGAGGGATAGTGAGAGATGCAACAATGAGGGTCGAGGCAAGAAGCCACAATCCCAGATCGTGCGATCTCACTGAAGAATGGTGAGCGCCCAAAGAGATGGCATGAATTAAAATGAGAAACTGCCGGTTATCATGTCAGTGGACGACCTCTTCACATCCCTTGTCCAGAGTGGGGAAACTCACCCAGGCAGCTGTGATCAGCCAATTTTCCCAGAATAGTCCATATTTAGATTGTTGGAGAGTTGAGAGGACAGAAATCGCAATTGACGTCCCAGCGCCAACGGCCGACAAGAGAAGAATTGCAGTCTTGGTCTTGCGGTTCGAGAACTCAGCGATACTCTCGGGCGTGGCCTTACCATCGGCGTCCTCATAGAAGTTGTCTTTAGGAGTTCGATTACGGAATTGTGTGAGAATAGCGAGGATAGCGGGCGAAGCAGATAATGCGACAACGACCAGGCCCGCGCCTGTGAGCGGAAGCATGAAGCCTTCGCTCATGATGGGCTCGGCGGTGATTCGTCCCACGAGGATGCGCGTTGGCGGATCGCCAAGTAACCCCCCCAAAAGAGTGTCGTAGGTCGATGGCGATTCGATCACGATGTCAATGAGTATCGCGTATTATTTTTAACAAGCTTCGAGCAAAGCCAACAAACAATAGCAAGAGCTATTGGGATTGAAGTTGAAAACCAACGTCGAAAAGAAACCCGTCGACACAAGCACGGACAACAGTTGCATCCGTCCCGGTAGACGTAACAAGTAACCGAGTTAATAAAAAAAAACGGGGAGAGAAGAAATGGAATGAAGCCTGAGGCTGACGAGTGACGCAACGGCCGTCTTCTACTATATACCCCAGTCGCATTGGGGTGCTCTGTGAGTACGACGGAGCCTATCCCTATTCTGCAGAAGAAAAAAAACGGAAGTAAATTACGATGTGGCGGAGACAGCACAAAGGCATCTCCCGTAATGACGGCAGGCTTCTGTGACTGCGACAGCCTGGATCCATCCTTTGATTACTGGAGCCAAGCCCATGAACCCGCTGTCATGGGACGGAGGATAAATCTGGCCGGTGGGATATCGAATCTCGAATGTCGGCCTCGTCCTGACGTGCAACCCTCCGGTGACAAACTGAGACCAAACCAGGTACCCCCGTCGCGTTTGCAAAGTTCCTCTAGCGATCAGCCATGGCGGTGATGGCTGTGACGGCGAGGCATGGGCTTTGGCTTCTTGTTGCGTTACGCGCATGTTTGCATGTTGCCTTGGGGCGCTTAAGGCCGGGGGTCAGCACCTGGGAGCAGAGCATGCATGCATATCTTCTCTTGCAGGGATCCATCCCGCTCTGGTGCCGGAACGCGCGGGCAAAGACCCCGCAGCGCGGATTCCTGATTAGCCTTGTTCGTCTGGCCGGGATAGAATGGATGGATTGTTGCCTGGGACAGTGATCGGTAATCACAATGCACGATCCAGTATAAACCGAGCACACGCGGAGTACATACCTTAGCACACAGCATCATCCCGAGACACACCATAAGCCGTGCCGCCACTCGCAGATCAGGAGGCTTGCACGCCGTGCTCCACTGGTCTCTGCCGCCCAGTCATTCGAGTTCCACCATGTTCAAGCTTGCTCATCGTGTCATCTGGTGGCTGCAGATGGGGGAAATGCACAGATGGGGTGCAGCAATCACCCCCGTGAGCGGAATATATCTCGGATTAGGGTCCCCGGGTGCCGTATCATCCGACCTGGGGCATCTGGATGACAAAATCAAGAAATATTGAGTCAGAGATGAAGGATTGAACGACAAAAGGACCCCCAATGTTCAGGTCGGGTTGTGCATTGCCCAGGGACCGTGCTTAGCGCGCCCGTCCCGGCGTCACGTTTTCGGAAGGAGGCGGGGGGTGCAGGCGGCAGGGGCGCCCGAGGGTCCTATCAGTGCTCCTACCCATGTCGCCGGCCTCCCTCAAGAGGCGGACCCCACTGGACCACGCTGGACCACACCCAAGCACACCCACACAATCCAGCCTCGTCTGCCTCCTCACTTCCACACTCGCCTCGTATTGGACCAGTTTCTGAGGTCTCGCCAACCCTTGCCGCAACCTTACATGCACTTCGTCCCTTCTCGACCGTATGTGACTCACTTGACACCCGTGAAAAAAAACAAGGTATAGCCATACACCGCTTCTGCCCGATTCCTGCATATCCAAGCTTCTTGATCGCCGTATTCCCGCCCGCAAGTTCGCCCACCTGCCAAGCGAGGATTTCAGCCCTGTCCATGCACATGCACCGGCAAGATTGAAAGCAACCTCTTTGAGGCTCAGTCCGCCCTAGGGAAAATGTGGTTGACTACTCTGCCTATCTCACAATCACCTTCACATCGGTTGAGTGCGTGCCGGTGGGACGGATAACGCGCTCAATGGTCTGACAATTGTTGCGTACAGCAACAACGAACCACTCGACCAGCCCGGCATTTCTTCACGTCGACATTCCGACTCAATACGCGCAGCCAGCCAAGACACCAACTCTTCAATGCCCTTCAATAAATCAAACCATGCGAAGATCAAGATCTCTCGCCATCGATACCCCCACACCCTTCCTCCCAGGGCAGGGCAGCCATAGAACGCTAACCGCATCCTCGTCCCATGGCTGCCAAGTCCAATCCTTATTCCCAGATGACTCAGTTTCTCTACTCTTATTAGAGGTCCAGGATGACACACTTCTGCAGTCACTACACACGTACATGCCAACACTGTACGCCATGTTTGAGCAGTCCTCTCCTTCTCCATTTTTTTCAGCTCCCGGCCAATCTTCCTAAGCCTCTCGCTTTTCAACAAGGGGTGATAAGGATGCCCGAACGTCAATCCGATTGTCATCCGGGGTGGCGATAATTCTTTCAGAAATAAGCATGCATTAGTGAAAAGACAACTTCAGACAACGTCAAGTGACTCACGGAAATCATTGTGGTGAGGTACCGGCGTGACAGCAGCCGTTCTGTGTCCCGTTTCCCCGTCACACTTGTCTTTGATCAACCTTGGCTCGGCAATTGGCCCCAAAAAAAAGGAAATGAATGACCAAATGCCGGGGCACCAAGGATTTTACCCGCGTAGAAATGGAAGAACTTGGAGCCTCTTGGCCTACTCTGTTCGTAGACTAGGGCATCAATCCGTCAAGGCCATGTACGAGCCCACGAACATATCCTACAGGTCTAAGTTGTCGAACTGCTTCGCAAACATGATCTGTTGTCAGTATGCCATCATCCCCATATAAAACATGTCCCTCTGCATGGCGCCCTCAGCGGACGGACTCCTGCTCTGTAACTCCCTACGCGTGCCTCAAACAGCCCAGTGTTAATAGGGGAAACTGGCATGTCCGTGAACAGTACGCGAGCACGTCCATTAATGGAGCGCTAAGGGGAGTATAGAAATCGAGGAATGAGAAGCTGGCATTTGTTGCAAGATGATGAAACACGGCCGAGTGGCGCTTCTGGGATTGGTACTCTCAACACCAAGAGCCTTCCTCTGCCAGACCATTCACCAACCAACCATGGAAAGAGCCTTTCCAAACCATAAGCAGTTACCAATGAACGCATGCTTAGGTACATGGCTGCGTCGAGCTCTCATGCTGCATCCCTCTTGACTTTGAACTTGAGTATTGACGAGGAGGACAAGGCTCAGAGGGGACTCATCGCCAACACTCTCAACTTCAACCCCAATTTATATGATGGCTATTGCTATCCTTCACAAATACGTTAGCACGATATCACGTCTCGCGAGCGCTCTTCGCCCCCATCCCATTATGGGTAGTAGTCAGATCTGATGGCAGTACGCCGAAGCGGAAAAACTACACCATCGCCGTCTACTCGTTGCAGCCGTTTCATATCATTTAAGCTACATAAGAGTTGGCATCTTCGATCACCTGCATTAAAATACAATACTCGAAAATGCCATAGCCTGTATGGTTGGCTGCTGGGTACCATAGCGTCCAAGTCAGCGCATCGCTCGAGTCGGACCTACTAGCATTAGCGCATGAGTCGGTGCATACGCAGAGTAAACCAGAACACCGACATGCTATGTTCGATCTACGGGGATAGCAACCAAAGTTTAGTTAGTAGTCCAAAGAACAAAGTCACATGGGAGAAGACGAACATATCCCATGTATAAACCAGCCACTACTCATTCTATCCTTTTCTTCAGTAGAATGAGATTAGCCTTGGTTGCATCTGTGCTAGATAATGGTACTTTCACCCTCATTCGAAGTTTAGATTCCGTAATACTTAGTGCTAAGTTTAGCTCCCTGGAATCTTCAAGAACCGAGTGGGTAATAGACGCAAACTCACTCGGCCTTGACCACTCTCGTGTTAGTCGTCAGGATCAGACGAGACACTTGAGGTTTGGACAAGATAGTAGAATGGATTCAATCTCGTTAAGGCTGGATTTTGGATGCGCGTAGCAACCACATCTAACCTCCCTAACTAGTCTACGAACAGCTGTCTCCAGCCTTCTCATCACCTCAATGAATATGCTCAGGCAAGTGTTGGGTCCAAATAGTAGAATGAGACCAGATGTTATTATGAGTAGTCTTCAAGGTTCAATCCCAGACCAATGTGATTAGGCGGGGCGTGTAATAGGTGCAATAGGTAGTATATGGTCCACGTTGGCGGAATCTAGTGTATTTCTCGATTGTTGTCATCGTTTGGGTTCACGACCTGGGACTGATGAATAGAATCTTGCCGTCTAGAAATAGAACATGGAATCGAAAATATGTATAAAAATGCCCATAATCCTTTTCTTAGGAAGTGGAAAGTTAATATTCATTTTGTCTTCCCTATCTAATATTTTCGAGGATGACGCTGTAGTTAAGTTGGTCGATTATGCTGCGATGAAGCATTTCGAAACAACGCAAGTATGGGCTTTGATAATATGGCACAAACAATAGCTTTCGACTTCCTCGAATTCTCTTAACTATAGTGAAAGCCTGTAATTAACTCCACGGTTGCCATGACAAGACTGGAAATTAGAATAGTTACATCGGGAACCTGTCCAGCGGCAAGGTGAGGAGCCACAGGGCCGACAAGCACGCAGCTTTAATAGTTGAGATATCTCTGATCTTCTAGTCATTTTCTTTAGAACCATGCATAACGCCGTCAGCAATTGTTATTGCGCTGCCGTTCGTCTGATGTATATCACGACTTGCTAGCGAAGGGTTACGTTGCGTCCAGAACGCCCTCAGTCGCCGGACAAACTACAACAGTGGCAATTTATCTACAATAACGGGGTTGAGTGACAGTGGCAATTTCTATCCGAGGACAGTGCGTCAGTTGCATCGTGTTCGGGTAAGTTAAGGGGGTGCACTAATTCGACTTCCACCAGATCTTCCGAAGTACGATCTCTCTAAGTTTGATGCGCTTTTTTCTAGAACATGAAACATTGCACAGTTCAATCACGGCCGCGGTGATATTGGGGTTTCTCGGCAATCGAAATTATTATGGTGCGATAATCAGTGGGAAGCATCTCGCATAAAGGGGAGCGACAGGAGCACATTGGTGGATTCACCAAATACCGTGGGATAGTGCGAACTTGTGCACTCCTTCATCCTGCGGCCACAAACATACATACCTCGCTAGGTGTTCCAGACTTTGTCTAAGAGCTAATTTTGTGAACTTAAAGTTTAAGGATGGAACTCTACATAGTAGCATTGTCATTGTCATTACCCGACAACTCGGTTAGCAGGACAGAGTTGGCCTTTCGACTCGGTGCCCCACATCGTTCAGCAGGTAAACCTGGGAGATTGTCAGGAGAGCGAATAACACCCATACGAATGAATATACTCTAACATACATTTCAAATTCGCATTCCATAGCCCCGTACTTGTCCTGTTGCTATTGGGCACTCCTAGACTATGGCAGGAACAAATATGAGACCAAAGCTGCATATAAGGCGTCGATCCTGTGTGAGACCATTGACCATCACAAGACCTGAGCTGACACGGAAGTGCCCCATTTGAGTGCCCTTGATAAGCCCTTGCACGCACCTATGTCCCTCGGGAATATATCCAAAATCCCGCTTGGAGCAGGACTGCATCGGGGATCCGATCCCCTGCAGATCTAAGTGCATGTACGTGCCGGAGTGGACGGCTGTGATGCCGGCAATTGGTCTCCGTAGCCTGCGCAACATCGGACTCGCAAACAGGGCGGATAGTGGCAATCAATACCTCCGCCCAGGACCTACACCGCTCGTTGGAAACCCCATGTATTCCATGTTTCTGCGTGTTCTGGAGATGTAGGTCTCTGCGCCATGCATGAGAGACAAAGCCAACGACACGCCGAGCTGTGGGGGCGGTGGCCAGCCGAAGTCGAGGAACCAAGGGGGGCCGAACGAAGCCATGAAAAGGCAAAAAAATAATGCTCGTCATTACGACCCAACCATGACGATACTTCCACATGCACATGACGCTTCTGGACAAGTTAGGTTATCCACAAGCTGGTGGCCACGATGCGGAGAACGAGTCTGTAATTAGGGATCGATTCATATTGCATGATACATGGTTGATGCATGCCACGCAGGGTCCCCCAATCCGGGCCCGAGAGCGAGCGAGGCGAGTCGTGTGCTTCGGTTTGGTTTTAACTACTGACTTACGCAGTATGTCGATTCAGGCCGCTTACCATATGCCGTGTCACGGATGAGAAAGACGGTTAAGGCGATTGGTGGCCGACGCTGACGCCGAGCCTAACACTGACACCACTACTGACACGTTCCCTGCCGAGAAACGCCAGCGAGTCACTAATTACGACGCGAGACGCCAACAAAGCCAACGGGTTAACTGAAGGCGACATGTCGATCGAGAGGATGTGGGATCACTGTACCCTCCGTCCAGAGCGTTGTGTCACCCCAATCTGTGCAGTTGTCTTTGGGCATTTTGTGACCATGAACAGCAGTCATCCATGATGGATGGAATGGGCTTCCAGCCAACCGGAAATGATGGCTTCTCGCTCCGGGCCCCTCCTCCAAGTTCACGTCTCTCATGTTTCAATCATTCGCTCCCTCATCCTGGTCCCGGGTCCGCAGGGCTGGATCCCGTTCTCGGCGAAAGGGTTTTTTTTTTGTTTCTGTCTTTGCTTTGCTTTTTATTTTCCTTTTTTAAGGCTCTCAGATCAGATCATGTCTCTGGATCCCGTCTCTTGTGAAATCGTAACTGGAGCCCAGCTCGGCTGCAACCAAGCCTTAAGTAGCCCTCCGTCCAAGACTTCCCAGCCGGGTGTGTTGCCGGGCCGTCTCATCCTCGCATCCGTCGGGGACCTGGAGCCCTGTATTCGTACCCCGTTGGTTGGCAACCTGGAGAGTGTGCGGTCGTGTCTTGGGTGGTGCGGGTGGTGCCTTGCAAGAAATGTCCGCTAGGGCGCTTACAGGTGATAGGTGCTGAGCTCCATGGTGTGCTGGGGGCCAGAGACCCTGTGCCGGAGACGCAGCCCAGTGCCCTCAGCTGGCCAGGGCACCTTAATGCGGTGCCCAGCTGCCAGTGCATTGATGACAGGCGTTCCGGCCGGCATGCACATCTCTGAATAGGATAGGGCCCATTGGGTGCCACTCGCACACCGGGGCTTTGCTGCGTCGTTACTCGCTCGCCGCTCCTCGCCAGGTAGGTGATGTTGCAGCCTTTGCTGCAGCTGCTGCACCCCGTGGCTGCAGGCGTGTGAGAGGCTTGCATCCAGTTGTCGTTTTGGGGGCAGCGCGGTTCAGGTGCTCCACCTCCGCTGGAATCCATCCCGCCCGGTCTTCTAACGCAGCCTACCTGGAAGTGACAAAGCCTGGCTGCTCTGCTACAGAGGCTTGCTTGCACTGACGGCTCAGGCTTTGTGCAGCGGAACCCAGGGTTTTCGCCCCGTGATACGATCGCCCGGACGCCCGCCCCGGCAAAACGTTCTGCGCCTTACTGCTGTTGGCGCAGGTTTAAGGCTCCTGAGAATCCGCCAAAATAAACCTCCCCTCCTCCTTTCTCCTCTCGCTTTGTGTCTGCCCTTTCTCCCTTTGTCCCTTTTTCCTTCTCACCATCCATCATTCGACCCGTCATCCATCGTCCCGCCCGCCAACTCTGCAGGCCCGATTGCCCGCTAAGCCCGCTGGGATCCCCGTCCCCATTCCGCCATTGCCCACTAATTACCGCCCAGTCCAGGGCCGACTCGCCTGCAGCTCAAGTGCTCGACTCAGCCTGAGGTCCACACCAGCTCCAGGTCTCCACTCCCCAACTCACCACGCACCCACTCACCATTCACCACCCACTGTAACTTACTTACTTGGTGCTACCTAATTAGTCGGTACACAACTTCAACTCCCCGGTTCCCTTCCTTCCGAGCCACGCCCCTCTTGGTCGTGATCCCGTCGGCCATTTTCTTTCTTCTCCAAACATCACCTCCAACCTCAGCTTCGACCTCGAGTCCAACAGCTCCAAAACTCGCCCACTGCCGCGTCGACCCTCTCCTCCCGCCGCCTCGCCAGGCGCCTCCACATGCAGCTCCGTCATCGACCACCCTAGTGTCTCTGCATCGTCGACGCGATGAAAGCCACTCCTCTCATCATCAATTGGCACGACCAAAATGCCCCCGTTTACTCGGCTCACTTCGAGCCGGGTGTTAGGGGGCGCCTAGCAACTGCGGGTGGTGATAACCACGTCAGAATCTGGAAGGTTCAATCCGATGGCGAGGACCGCAAGGTCGAGTACCTTTCAACCTTATCCAAACATAACCAGGCCGTCAATGTAGTCCGCTGGGCTCCCAAAGGTTGGTTTCCTCTCCTCCCCTCCCCGTCTCCTAGTTGTCACGTCTAACGATATTCGCTGCCAGGTGAACTCCTCGCCTCCGCCGGTGACGATGGCAACGTTATCCTCTGGGTTCCCAGCGAGACGCCCCAATCCAACTTCGGTTCCGAAGGTCAAGAAGACAAAGAGTCATGGAGGGCCAAGCATATGTGTCGGTCTAGCGGTGCAGAGATCTATGACTTGGCATGGTCTCCCGATGGTGCTCACTTCATCATTGGTAGCATGGACAACATTGCTCGCATCTACAATGCTCACTCAGGTCCGCAACTCGACCCTTAATACACAACAATCTCTAACCTTGCAGCAGGAACCCTGGTTCGCCAAATCGCCGAGCACTGTCACTACGTTCAGGGCGTTACTTGGGATCCGTTGAACGAGTACATCGCGACGCAATCATCCGATCGATCGGTTCACGTGTATTCCTTAAAGACAAAGGACGGCCAATACACCCTCAGCCAAGACGATAAGCCTCCTCGACTCGCCAGCCACATCAAAGCCGATCTGCCCCCACGACGCATCTCCTCCAGCAGCCCTGCTCCTCCAGATTTTGGCCATCGCTCCCAACTCTCTGTCTTAGACTCGGGCACCTCGGCAGGCTCCCCAGTGCCGTCCGCACCTGGGACGCCAACCTCGTTTCCTCTTCCCATGAATCCACCGAGCGTCGTGAGCCACAGTCGCCGATCATCCTTCTCCTCTCGCCGCTCCGTCTCTCCAGCGCCGTCCATGCCGTTGCCAGCCGTCATGCCTATGGAGCCCTCGCCAAAGCCCCCCGTTATCAGCACAGGGCTAGGCGTGAAGAACGCCAATCTTTACGCTAACGAGACTCTGACTTCTTTCTTCCGGCGACTCACCTTTACCCCAGATGGCTGCCTGCTCTTGACACCTTCTGGGCAATATCAAAACCAACACCCGGCTGAAAAGGATGCGAAGCCTAGCTACGAGATCATTAATACCGTTTATATCTATACCCGTGGCGGCATCAACAAGCCCCCGATCGCCCATCTTCCAGGCCACAAGAAACCATCCGTGGTGGTCAAGTGCTCGCCTATATTCTACGCTTTGCGTCAGTCGCCGCCTGCAACTCGAAATATTACCATCGACACGTCTTCCGCTGAGGATCCCATCCCGTCCCTGCCGGAACCCCTCTCAAAACAGTCCCCTGCCTCCTCGGTCATGGACCCGCCCCCTCCACCCGCAGCTCCGTCCACCCCAGCGGAATCTACTTCTGTCTCATCCAAGGGTGCGAGCGCAGAGACAGGCGCATCCACACCGGGCCCAAAGCCGGCGTTCTCGTTACCATATCGAATGGTGTACGCAGTTGCGACCCAAGATTCAGTCCTACTCTACGATACTCAGCAGAAGACCCCCATTTGTGTTGTGAGCAACCTCCACTGCGCAACATTCACCGATCTTGCTTGGTACGTTTCACTACAGCCCCCTTACCTAGGCCCTTGCTAACTCATTCCAGGTCGAGTGATGGTCTGACCCTAATGATTTCATCGTCTGATGGGTTCTGCTCCACACTTTCTTTCTCGCCTGGTGAGCTAGGTGAAGCTTACAAGGGCGAAATTCCCCGGCCTAAGACACAGGCTGGAACCGCAACTTCATTGTCGGCTCAAAACACCCCAGTTCCCACCCCGACAACTAGTTTTGCCCCTCCGTCACCATTCCCGAACGGCTCGCATCACCAGCATCGCAACTCAGCGAGCTCCTTTACAGCCCCTTCGCCGCCTCCTTCGGCCTCCCTCGCCTCCCAGCGCCCTTCATCCCCAACACGCTCAAACTCGACATCTTCGATTGCCACAATTACGACCCAATCCAGTTCGGTTCCAACTGGTGTCATCAGTAATCCTACTCTGATCTCTGGCAACGTCCCTGGCATTGCTGCTGCCAGCTCTGGCAAGGTGACTGGGATGCCGATGACGACACCTCCAGAGACACCCAAGAGCACCTCCGGCAGCGTTGCCGGAACCAAGAGAGATGCAAGCGAAAGTGAGAAGGAGGATGTGAAGGAGCCCAAGAGGAGGCGTATTGCGCCAACACCCGTTGATTCCAAGACTTGAAGTGCTTGCGAAACCACCAGGGCTACAGCAACTTGCAATTGTCAAGATAATGTACACGACATTAAAAAGGTCAGGGGCTCGGGCCAGGTTGGTCCTTACGGAAACACGGGGAGCTATAGTGTTTTAGGCATGGACGGCGTTTTTTAGTTTCACCAGGATGGTTGATTTGCACTTGGAGAAGACTGGTTGATTCCCGGACCTATAGGCTAAGCCTCGTCGCTGAGACAGAGGAAGACTATCGCCATGTATCAGGAAGGCAGGGTATCTTTGGGGGTCATTGGCCATGGTTAGGACGTTCAGATAATGTTTTTCAACAATGTTTCTCTTTCATTATGGGTCTGTGTTTCTTGGCGTTCCCATGTAGTTGGGGATCGAGCTGGGTAGATCAGTTCAAGACGGGTGTCCACCCCTTTCGTGGTACGAAGTTTTTGACGCCTTCGTCTTCAAGTATGCCGGCACCGCGCCGTCCCGTCACCACGCTGCGTTCGTATTCCGCACCACGGACGTAGAAGGGGAAGGATAGGCGGTCACTGCCAGTGCTTAGACATACCCTCCCCCCATAATGAGAGTCACTATTCCGGCCCTCGAGCTCCCACGCTGAGCGGCCTTTGGTTCGCCTATTAACAAAGCCGCAGGCCCGCCGGTCGAGCGATATATACCACCGTCTCTGATGAACACTACCAATGGTGTTTTGGGCGCCCGGGTAGGCGTTTGTCCGCCGGACGTGCTCGTCCTCAATCTCGCGAATCTCACGTTCCATGGGAGACAGGTTCTCCCCAGATACAATCCCGTCAACGCTTGAGGGGACATATTCGTCGTCGTCAATCGCCACATCACCCTCGTCTTCCTCGTCGCTAGTCTCTGGCTGTTGTTGCGGTATGCCTCCCTGGCGGCGGCGACGCCGAGTCATGGGAGTGCGGGCGCCGCGGGCCCAACCTGCGGCGTCCTCGGACTTGGTGAGGCGCAGATTAAGAACGAAAGGGTCGGGTAGGCGGGAGCCGTGAAGGCGGATGCGGATCTTTCGGTTCTGGAAGGCTGCGTGCAGAAGGTTCTGTGGGGTTGGTGAGGGAGTAGCGGTAGAGTTGTCTTCTTGTGATGATGATGGAGAGGACGCTTGGGAGGATGGATCAGATGAGGGAGCGTGCTTGCTTTTGCGGGGGAGGACAGTGTACGTTCCTGTGTCCCATATTAGGAGAGATCCCGTAGCAGGAGAAGCTGTCTCAATGAGGTGGTTCTGCAACATCCTGGTCAGATATATGAAGTGATATCTGCGTATTCAATAGAGTGGGTGGTAATACCCAGAGACAGTGGACTCGAGTCTCGGTCGCATTGCGGTTCAACCGAACACTGTTTGGGTCCCCAGGGAGCCCATACATGATGGCCCAGCTCGCGCTACTCGTCTCGTTAATCTGGAGACGGAGATCATAGTGGGTACCGGCGATGGGATGGTCATGTTGGTGGATGACGAAGTGAGCGCCTCGAGAGTTCCCAGCTGCATCAGCGTAAAGAGACGCGTAGGATGAAATGGACAGGGGTGGAGACGGTGAGGAAGGGGATATGTGTGCCGCCAGATGAGTGGTGAAGTGAGAGAGGTGGTCGTCGACTTGTACAGAACCGGACTCGATGGCGGCGATTGAGGGAGTGGACTTGGCGTGTGATGGCGATGGAGGTGTGGGTAGAGTGGCGTGGGGAGCCGCAAGAGTCCATTCGAGGTTGCGTTTCTTAATAAACGGGTTTGGGATAAGGTCAGGGCTTGGGGGGCGTTTGCCCGACATCGTGATGCAGCGTTGTTGAGATGAAGTTAGATGCAGAGATGGAATGTGAGTTGATCAGCGCAGATGGTAGACTAAAGAGAGGCGGCGGCAGAATCTATGTGTATATTCGACGACATCTTCGAAGGGCGCATAACGTAATGACTATAGAAAGCTACAATACTAAAGAGTAGCGTTTATGAAGCCCAACACATAAGCCAGCACTGTATCAACTCATTCGTCACGAGGTAATCATGGAAGACCGAGTAATGATTTCCAGAGGCGTGGCGTGGATGATATAGGGTAGCCATCGCTCAAGCCGTTGGCGGTCGGTGCGAGCCGTCATCCACGTTCACATGGTAAAGCAGAGGACCGGGACGGACTCCAGGCGGGTATCACCCTACCGGGAGCCTTGCCGGTGGGACATTAGCGGCACATGTACGTACTCCGACGTTTTTTTGAATCATATGAAGGAGATGTCCGAGGAATCTCCGTTGCGGATTTCGATGAGATGAGATACTCAGTGAGGTAATGAATTGTACTCGAAGGGCGGCGACATGAACCCCTCTGCGCTGAGTCCTGACCCGGGCATCATTGCTAGTTGCGTTGTTGCGTTTGTAGCACTGCGCAGCCGGACGTAAACGAGCGGCTTGCAGTTGTCGCCACCGGGAATGATGCACGCGAACATTGCCTTTCTCCCGAGCACGTAGCAGTTGCACTTGGGGTAGGTACATGCTGTACTTACGTCACATCTCAATATGCAGGAAATGGTAGAAGGGGGCAGGAGCGCGGCGGTGCGGAGTGCCGAGGTCAGTTCGGTCGAAGCCCCGGTCCAGTCGCTCCTGCCGCCGCCTCCTCGCTGAGTCTTGCCTGGCCTGGTTTGCCTGCCTCGGCGTGGCTCCCCGGATTTCTCTGCGTCTCTCGGGGGTCCCTTCCCCACTTCTGCATTTTTGCAGCCAGTAGCGGCTAGTCGCAGCTCTCACCTGGTCCTTCTTGCCGTCCTCTCGCCAGCCATGGCAAGAGGCTAAGAGGTTATCGCCCCCCGAGGTCGCCCTTTCCCCAATCTGCTTGCAAATCACCACCCGCAATCCGCTATCCGCCATCTGCCTTCGATCTCCTACCATCTCCTCCACTCCACCATCCCTTCATTCGTTCCTTTCTCCTCATCCTCCTCATCCTTAATCATCGCCGCCCGCCGTCGCCTGCCCTTCGCCATCGTCGTTGTTGCCTCGCGACACGCCCTCAACGACGCTGCCTCGCTCCGTCGCGTGCGCGGGCTTGGGAATCCTCGGCCGGCGTCATCCGCGCTCCCCAGACCGAGGCCTAGGGTCCACCACCAACCCCCAAAGTCTCACGGATCGCAACCATTGAGCGACCATCCACGTTGGCACTCGAACAGCGACGCGCCCCGATCCGAAACCCTGTGATACCTGCCGGGATCTCTTTCTAATTCACGTCCGCCTTCGGGTTCTAATCTTCAATACCCGATTCCTACCCTTCTTCCACTGCAACTCCCCGCGACAATGGCGTCCCCGCCCAAGCCCTGGGAGCAACCCGGCGCGGCAACAACATCGGCAGCTGGTAAGTGGGATAAACACTCACCCTCACCCCAATCCTTCCACTATCAATACATGCGTCTCTGCATTTCCCGCATCTCCTGCATATGCATGCATGCTCACCGACTTCAACCCTAGCATTACCAATCTCGCCCTCTATCGCTTCCACCACTACTGCCGTTCCCTCAACTACTGGCTCCGCTCCGCCGCTCCCTGACCGTCCTACTTCTCTTGCTTCCTCTGTCAACCAGAATGCCGCCGCCTACAGCCGCATGGGCACCTCTCCTTACGGTTCCATGGGCAGCTCCTACTCATCTCCATACTCCAGTCCTTACTCACGCTTTGGCTCCTACGGCGGAATGGGAGGCGGCATGTACGGCGGCATGGGGGGCTACGGCGGTGGCATGTATGGAGGAGGCATGGGAGGCATGTACGGAGGCATGGGTGGCATGGGAGGCATGGGAATGCCGGGTGATCCCAACAGCCTGACCAACCGCTTCAACAACAGCACACAGGCTACCTTCCAGATGCTCGAGGGCATCGTGACGGCCTTTGGCGGCTTCGCCCAGATGCTCGAGAGCACATATATGGCGACACAGTCGAGCTTCTTTGGTAAGTCTATTCAACCTTGCTCTGTGTCATAGCTAGTCGCTGACCCAGCCAACAGCCATGGTCTCTGTCGCCGAGCAATTCGGAAACCTGCGAGACACCCTTGGCTCCATTCTCGGCATCTTCACCCTCATGCGTTGGATTAGAACACTCATTGCTAAAATCACTGGCCGCCCGCCGCCCGCCGATGCTACTGCCCTCACCCCGCTCGCCTTCGCCCGCTTCGAAGGCCGCTCAACTGGCCCTGACGGCTCCCCGCTCCCTCCTAAGGCGAGCCGCAAGCCCCTCCTCTTTTTCGTCGTCGCCGCCTTCGGTCTTCCCTTCTTGATGTCTAAGATGATCAAGGCTTTTGCTGCGTCGCACGAGGAGGAGGAGAAGCGCCTCCAGCAACAGGCCCTCCAGCAGCAGGCTGTTGACCCCACCAAGCTCGAATTCTGTCGCCTTCTCTATGACTTCCTCCCCCAGCCTTCCAACGGCATGGAGCTTGAGGCCCGTAAGGGCGATCTGGTTGCGGTTCTCAGCAAGGAGGACCCCTCCGGGAGCCCTAGTGAGTGGTGGCAGTGCCGATCTCGGGATGGTCGTTCAGGCTACCTCCCCTCCACCTACCTCGAGGTTTTAAAGCGCCCGACTCAGGAGGTCAAGAAGATCAAGGCCGCCCCTAGTGACAGCAGCCGCACCAACTCCATTACCAGCTCTATCGAACAGCCTGAGGAGGTCAAGAAAGATTACACTACTGCTGATGGCATGCAGAGGAGCCACTTCTACTCCTAGACTTGGGTTGGCTCCCCTGCAATATGCCTGGAGAGAACGGCAATGATGTCGTGGCGGACACGACAGGTTGTAAAATCCTGCTTACAGGTATTGGAAATGGGTGTATTTGTGGTTCATTGGGTTATAAAAATATCCTTCAGGAGTAATGGTTCATGATCATACCGGTCCCTAGCGTTTAGGTTTATTTGTTGTTGCCTCTTCTATATACCAGGGGGATATGTCCCGACAATATGTCTACGATATGTCTACATACCTGTGTACCTTCTTTTAGGCCTCCTTTGTATTAAATATCTTTACTTTTTTTTCTATTACTTGGTTGCTTGGTGTAAACTCAGTACAGGGAATTCCGACTTTGATGATTGTATTTTCATAATACCTGACTACCGTAGGCAGAGAGCTACTACATTTGTGAATTTCTATGCCTCGAACTAGAATAAATGTTCACATTCCAGTGTCGTCGTCGCCCTTGAGCCCATTTGCATGTGACGAGGCCAATAGACTTCCTCCGTTTATTCTCTTCTTCACATATAACTCATCTCGTCAGGCATATCTCCCAAAGGTTGTGACTTCAAATAATAGCAATAAAAAACTCGGGTGACCTTTTTACACCCCACAGTTATGGCGATACTCGCCCGCTTAGCCCTCCGCCTCGTAGGAGTTGGACTTATGCTTGGGCTGGAACTTGAAAGTCGGGTGAACAGGACCCAGGAACATTTCGCTGCGGAGGGCACGTCGTTAGTACGACACACATTTCTTGGACAGGGAGGAACTGGTTAAAAACGTACCTGATTTTGATCCAGTCCTTGAAGTTGGTTGAAGCCATGAGCGTCTCCAGCTCGTCGCGGCCCCTATACGCAGGCGGGCGGTCGTTCAAGCTTGGGGGAAGATGCTCGAGCAAGCCGATGGGCACATATCG
The DNA here is from genome assembly GCA_020740775.1 of Ilyonectria destructans. Classification (NCBI taxonomy): domain Eukaryota; kingdom Fungi; phylum Ascomycota; class Sordariomycetes; order Hypocreales; family Nectriaceae; genus Ilyonectria; species Ilyonectria destructans. The sequence continues at coordinate 1,984,222 of JAHEWK010000011.1, forward strand.
GTGTGTGAAGCTGAGCCACTCGAGGAGGAAGCGGCGGGTGAACCCGATACCAAGCTCGTCGGAACCCCAAGCATCGAGGCCGTAGCGGACAAACTTCTCGATATAGGTGAGACGTTCGGTAGAGGATTTGTCGAGGTACTGGCCCTTCTCGATCTCCTCGAATAGCCACGGCTTGATGAGGGCGCCACGGCCGATCATGACAGTGTCGACACGCGCCTTTTCGATGTTTTCGAAGTACTCCGTATGAGAATAGCAGTCACCATTGCCTAGGAAGTACATCCGGCCATCCTTGGCATTGGGGAGAGTGCTGGCGTCAGGTTCCGCGATCGTGTCGGTCAGAGAAGCTTTCTCCGCATTGTAGGTCTTGATGAGCGCAGCGCACTCGCCAATGTAGCCCCAGTCGGCCTTCTTGGTGTATCGCTGTTCACGACTGCGGCCGTGCAATGTGAGGGCCGCGCAACCAGGGGCACCGAGGCGTTCGCGGTGCTCGCGGGCGCCAAAGGCAAGCCTTCCGATGAGCTGGGTAGCTGTAGGTCGGTTGTTACGAATACCCATGCGGATCTTGGCGGTAATAGGGACCTCGCCGGATGTGGCGTTCATGCCCCGGATCATGCGCTCCAGTTTGCCCTGGTTCTCCAGGAGGGCGGAGCCGCCACCTGACTTGAAGACCATATCGATGGGGCATCCGCAGTTCAGGTCAATGAGCCGGAGGTGTGGGCAATAACGGTTAAGGACGTCGGCGGCCTTGGTGACGACCCAGTAGTTGCTTCCTGAGATCTGGGCACCGAACTTGAGGTCAACTTTATGATCATAGTCCTCAAAGACAGGTACAGAGCCGGGGTTGAATTTGGGGGCAGTGAGTTCTGAATCGTGGACCTTGAGCAGTGTCCAGTCAGACTTTGTGCCTTGAACCAGAGGCATGCCCATGGCCATCTCGGAATAGGTGAGTTGAGCACCGAGCTCAACACAGAGTCTACGGAAAGGCAGATTGCCTTGGGTAGTCAGGGGCGCCAGCGTGGGAGTTTCAGGCCCAAAGTAAAGACGACGCTTCTCAGAGGGCTTGAAAGGAGGATCGACATATCGGGCACGAAGGTCCTCGATACCCTCGTTTGCCTGCGACTTACGACGGTTCTGGAACTCCTCGCTCAGCCTTGCCTCCAGGTTGAGCCACTGGATGTACTGATCCGAGCGGGTAAAGTCAGTTCGTTTACGGTTGAGGGCGATCTTCTTGTCCATGCTGACAATGTTGGAGATGGCGGGGCGCTGCTCCTCGGACTCCTCATCCTTAGGCCCGACGTCCTTACCATCAGCCGCGGAATTGTTGACGAGAATGAGCTCCTTTCTGCCATCCTCGTGCTCGACTTCCTTCATGTGGCTTTTGACGAAGCGGCATTTCCACCCGGACGGGCAGTAGCCGTGTTGCTCGAACACAGGGCACTTTCCACCAAGCGTCTCAACATCTTCGCGACGGCCTTCGTCAAGGTATTTGCGGAGGTCGTGGCATAACTTGCATCGCTCGGCAAACCTGCACTCTCTGGGCGAGAATTCTGGGTAAAAGGCTCGGCTGTTGCACAGGCGGATGGCGTCATCAAACCTGCCGAAGCTGCGCTCTGTGTTCTGGCCCTTGTTCTTCTTCTTGTCCTTCTTGCCACCCTTGCGGGAGTTTCTGTCATCTCTCGAGTCACCCTGTTCAGTAGAACCGCGACCCTCGGCAGCATCATCGTCATTAGCCTGGTTGGAAGCCTCATCTTCTTGGTTGGCCCGGTTGCCCATGTCGATTAGGTATCTGGAGTTTTGTTAACCAGGTACAATTTTGGAGGTAGGGGACGTAAATTACTCTTTCTTGATGGGTGCGAGGCCCTTGACACGCCCGTCGACATGGCCAGGCTTGGAATCGGTGTTTGAATCTTCGGTATGCCTATTCTCGCTCTTTGTAGGGTTCACGTTGTCTTGGCCTTCGCCAGGGACAGCCTTCTCAAAAGCCGGGGCTGCTTGAGAGGGGGACGAATCTTCCATCTTAAGTCTCTTCGAAGCTCTCTCTCCAGCATCTGCGTCGACAGGTGCGTTGCTTGAGTCGTTGGCTGGTGGGGCATGTTGTGCTTGAGGGGAGCCACCTTCCATCTTGACGTCTGCTTGCTCGGACATGGTTTCCTGAACAGCACCGGGGCTGAAGGAAGTGGATGGGCGGAGAGAACAAGAGGTAGCTGCAGGTACGGGATGTGTGTACTGCAGTTGATGGAGGTGGAATTGGTGTAACGGGGCGAGTGGTGAGAGTCAAGGTGACGCTTAGGCTAGTTGGTGTTTGCTCACGCGGCTGGGCAACACGAGAACCAATTGAAACCAAGGGCTCCTGCTGAGAGGTCAAATAAAAAAACCGGGCACTATTTTCTGCCAACTTGCTGCAGGGTTCCGTGAGGTTGAATGCCTGCCGCAAGCTTGATCGTGGAGAAGAAAAAAAATATCGATATGAGTGGGCGCTTCAACAAGGATGCACACGCTAATCGAGGAAGGTATCCGTGCAGGCCATTGGAGAACTGGGCGGCTCCTCCCTTCCCTCACTAAGCTCCAGCTGAGTGGAGTCCTGTTGCCCCTCATGAACGGCCCCTCCCTCCACAGTGGACAAGAGCCCTTTGCGCCTTTGAGTCCCTAATTAAGTAAAGAATAAGGCCGGGCGGGCATGCAGTTGGTTGGCTCTGGCTGAGTGCTGGAGGCGATCGGTTTCACAGCGCAGGCGAGACAGAGCCGCTCAATGAGAACTCGGGCATTTAATTCCCTAAACACTAAATACCCAGGGAGCCAATAGACTCAATTGACTCCCGTCGATGTCTTGATACATGCGGCGCGGGCAGAGGCAAGGATCCGAGCTGCAGACCCAGATGCCGTTCGCGATCCTCTGCTAATTTGCTTGAAACACTCTTCCCGACGGCCCTCAGCTTGCTGTACGTAGTACGATTTCAGGCGTGGTGCTGAGCTGTCAGAAGATCGCAGGGACTTGGGTCCAGTTGGCTACCGCACCTCCTGCAAGGTGCTGTGCCAGGTGGGCAAGGGTTGGTTCAGGTTGTCGACCCGCCGCACTTGTCAGTTCCAGGCCCCTGTAAATTTAGTGGGAGCTTCCACGCCCAGCGGCGAGCCCGGCGCCCAGAGCCCTGGAGGCTAGCACCCAGATGCCCCAGCTCCCGTCCGGACCTCAGCGAACCCCAGCGAACCCTACGTACTACCTACATCATCTCCCTCCAACCAGCCGTGTTCGCAGCCATCATCGTCGCAGTTCACCACCGTCCTTACCACCGCATACCTCCCGCCAGACCTCACAGTGTTGACCTGGCCCCGGAGCCTATAATCTGTCGCAGCCCAGAATTATCCCGTCATCCGAGAAGGCCACCCTTCCTCCTCGTTCCTCCATTGCAGTCGTCGGCCATCGTCTTCGGCCGTCACTCCCTCCCTCCCTCGTGTCGGGCACGGGCAATGAAGCACGACTTGTGAGACCATGGCGGATCTGGGCAGGTCAACCGATAAGTCCCCCCTCAAGACCAAGGTCGTGCGATCCCAGAAGATTACCACCGCATCACCGGCCGCAAGGCCCAATCCAAACCTCCCCGACGAATCCGACTCTGACGATGACGACTCGAGCGAACCAGCGCCCCTGCCCCGGAGCCATACCCCCGGCCATCTTGCCAGCAAGAGCATCCATACCAGCCGCCGAAAGCCCTCGGATCTCACCATTCGCCAGCGCTCCCAGTCTACCTCTCAGGTAGTGTCCCACCGTCCTGCCGCCAGGCCTTCCAAACCACCTCCCTCCATCTTAAACGGCGGCGGCGATGCCTCGAGCGAGGGTGACAAAGATCCCCGGCGTCCACCTGTCATGCGGTCGACGTCCGCGATAGCTGGCCGGCCACTTCACACTGCATCGGCGGCAGCTGCTCGACATGCAACGTTAGCCGCTTCACGTCTCCGAGGACAGCACACAACCTTTCCCCCACTCCCTGATATCAAATCCTCACCGGAGGTCCCTGTTGCTCCAGCCTCCGGCATGTATTGGTCAAAGGCTCCCTCGTCGGGCTCCCCTCACCCGAGTCTGCGAGCGCACACAACTACTCTCATCGGATCAAACATCTTCGTATTTGGGGGCTGCGACTCGCGGACATGCTTCAGCGACCTCTACGTCTTCGATGCCGATTCGTTCTACTGGTCCGTTCCTCATGTCGTCGGCGATATACCCGTCCCTTTGAGGGCCATGACCTGCACCGCCGTAGGGAAGAAACTCGTCGTATTTGGAGGCGGCGACGGACCGGAGTACTACAACGACGTTTACGTGCTGGATACGACCAACTTCCGGTGGAGCAAGCCGCGCATTATTGGTGACAAGATGCCATCTAAGCGGAGGGCGCACACAGCATGCCTTTATAAGAACGGAATCTATGTCTTTGGTGGAGGCGATGGAGTAAGGGCCCTGAACGATATCTGGAGGCTTGATGTCAGCGACGTGAACAAGATGTCGTGGCGACTAATTTCAAGCCCCGACAAGAACGCTCCAGGGTCCAAGGACTACCGCCCCAAGGCCCGGGGTTATCACACTTCTAACATGGTGGGCAGTAAACTCATCATCTTTGGCGGGTCCGATGGCGGCGAATGCTTTGACGATGTCTGGGTCTACGATGTAGACCAGCAGTTCTGGCGGGCCGTTTCTATCCCTGTTGCTTTCCGTCGCCTCTCTCACACTGCCACGATTGTCGGCTCCTACCTCTTCGTCATCGGCGGCCATGACGGTAACGAGTACTCAAACGACGTCCTACTGCTCAACCTAGTCACCATGACCTGGGACAAGCGCCGGGTCTACGGCAAAGGCCCCTCCGGCCGCGGTTATCACGGCACCGTCCTGTACGATAGCCGTCTCATCATCATCGGCGGCTTCGACGGCTCCGAGGTCTTTGGCGACGTCATGCTACTCGAACTAGCTGTTCACTCGTACTACTCGCAGATTAGCCACTTCACCATTGAGGTGTGAATTGGGGTGGGGGCGGGGTTTGGGACTGGGCTCATAATGCTGAACCCGTTATTCTACGCCTGTCATCTTTGCGTTGATATTTAGCTTGGGCTGTAAGAGATGAATTTATGAGAACGAGTGGGACAAAAAAAGAGATGGACGGGAGTCGGCGGCCTATTGTCATTTTGTAAAGCTTTATAAATGGTTTTTTTTCTCTTGGAATCTCCGAGGTGTGGTGATGTTGGATATCCTATATTCTATCATACAGTCCAATCTGTCCGATTTCTCGAATCAATTTGGATAGACCACCTCATCCTACAAGTCCCTGGCATCGTTCCCCGAGTGTTCTATAGCTTCGCACTGTAATATCCTAGGATTTTCCCCATTTTCCCTAGAGCTCGTTCCTTTCAATCAAACGCCTGATTTCATCGGCAATCAACTCCGGAATAGCACAACCAGTCCTCATGGTTCCTCCTCCTATCATGACCCTAAGTAATCCAGCAGCGGGTTACAGCGACCTCTTTATTAGTGGTGGTTTCGAGGTTGGGATATTTGGCGAGTCGTGTCTAAGGCATCTTGGACATTGTCCTTGGAAATATATGATGCCTTATACCTTGCTCTCGGACGTCTCCTTCTTGGAAGCCAATCTCTTCTCCTCAGCAGCAACCATATCTATTCAGCAAGTTAGTTTCAAGTCATCCAATTGGGGATCGCATGTCAGAATTTGGGGATGAACGTACCCTTCCAGAGATCTTGGCCCTCGTACTCCTCCTTGTGGATTTTCTTCTCAATCATGTGCTTGTGCTCGGGGTCATCGGGGTCGAGCACCATGACGGTCTGCCAGCGGCCGGAGCCCTTCTTGGCATCGTTCATCTCAAAGGCGGCGGAGATGATGAGCACGGCAAGTGTGAGGCCCTGGGCGTACACACGGGCCTGGACGACCTTGTTGGCGGTGTTCATGGGCGAGCGGCTGACGAGGGCAAAGGCGACACCCATGCTGGCAAGCCACGAGATGAAGACGATGGAGTATCGGTTCTCCTGGCCGTACTCCATGAAGCGCTGATACGCGCTCTCATTCTGACGCCTCATTTCCTGTGCGCGCTGGGTGGCGTCCTTGTAACCGAACATGGGGTTCATCGACTGCTGGTGGTGGATGGACCAGCGATCGGCGTTGACAATGGCGCCAAAGGTGCCTGTTGACGTTACGAGGAAGGTTCGGAAGGGGAGGGTGAGGCCGCGGAAGGCAGGATAGCGGCGCGAGGCGAACATGACACCGCCGACACCGAGGGCGAGGCCCAGGGTACCACCGATAAGGCCGCCCTTGACGACGACGGCGTAATGGGCCGCCTCTTCTTCCTTGGTGAGGATCTTCATGTTGACGGAAGTGTGTAGGGGAGTATCCGGTTTGGCGGTTCGAAGACGGGACGATGGTGGAGGGGAATTGGAAGTTTCGCGGGGCCGAGGCGGGCGGGCTCTTCTATGGGCGGCGAGCTCAAGGTTGGATGGAGGGCTGCGTTATAAGTGTCGTATGATGGAGGATGAGGTGTTGCAGTGCGGGTTGTTGTGGGTCAGGTATCGGGTTTCGGGCACCCAATTAGTAAAAGTGAGAAAAAAAATGGATCGCCGCAGGTATATCGGTCGCCGATGAATCGGATGGTCGGGATTACAGTCGGCTTTTTGGATGGATGGAGCTGATGAATGGATGCTGTGCAAGTGGATGGTTTGTGATGCTTCTCCTTCTGGCTGCAGATACGCTCCCGCAGTTGTTATATGTCGAATTTTAGAACGAGATCTTGTTTGATGGGCCCTGACGGTTGATGATGTCAGATTGAAGTGCTTTTCTCCCGGTGCCGTCCGTTGCGAGGGAAGGCCGAGCTAATCCCGTCGTTACCGTGCGAAGGCCGAAGTTGAGGATTAGGGTAAAAAGCCACCAAAGGAGGTATGGTTTGTACTTGGACACGCAGGAAATAAGACACAACGGCAGACTCGGCTCCAAGGAGGCGGATTATTTGTACTTGGCACTTCGCAGCCGCCCACAGCAATTTTTTCTGTTATTTATTTTTTCACACAATCTGCTGATCTGAGCAAGAAAACGAGAAAGAAAGGGAACCCTCTGATTCCTACTTTACCCGTGCCACCTGGTGCGGCTGTTGTCGTTGTGCCGCAGACGCCGCAGCGATTTGGGCGGTTTACAGTGGTTTACAGCGGGCGACGGTGCGGCGAATGCGGCCAACGCGGCATTCGTCCCCCGCCGCAAGTCGCGTTGATTATCTAAGAGCTCCTTGTGGGCGTGATGCCGCCGCGCCGCAGGGCACGCACGACACCAAATGCTCGGGCGGGAGCGCCAAAGTGGCGTCACTTTTACTGGGTTTGATGGTCGGCGAATCCGCCGAGACGTGGCTTTGGTATGCCCGGGTCTGGGGTTGTGACGGAGGGATTACATAGTGCGGGCCCTAAATCCGAGCCAAATCCTCTCTCCGAGGAGATAGACGGCCACTGAACGTCATCAGACCCGGCGCACAGCGAACCAGCGGGTGGCAATTGCATCGTCAACTCCAGCGACGGCAACACGGTTCTGGATCCACGCCAATGGCTCTGCGCCATCTCCGTCGCAGTCGCCATCGCCGTGTTAGCGACCGTTTGAACCGAAACGCGATCAACGAGAAGCGCCTACGTGAGCACGACGGCAGCTATCTGGCGCAAGGCAACCAGTCTGGCAGTTCATGCCGCTAACCTAGAATCCTGCGCCGACAAACCGCTCGGGGTCCTCCGGGAGCCATGCCATGGGGCTTATGGCCTGATGAAAGTCTGCTGAGAATCCATCGTCGTCAAATACGACCAGGGGTTTCTCGACATGGTCACGAGGCACGAGACGCAAGGCACAAGGCATGAGGCCTCAGACGGGAAGGAGATATGTGCCGAGGGCGAGGGCATCTTAGGTTCAATCACAACAACGAACAGCGAAGACACGAAGTCGGCTACAACTGACGCCGAATGGCGAGGGCGGCCCGCCTGTGGAATCCTTCGGAGACGCCGCTGCCGGGACCGTCCATCGGCGTTTGATCCGACACCTTCGGAGCTGATGGATATCTAGCCGCGTCAAGACGTTCCAGACATGAGTACTGCGAAGTACAAAGCCCATCCCTTTTCCGTTCCGACGATTCGGCCGCCCTGGTCCCTTATTACTTGTGCTAATATGTATATTTCCTTTTCCTTTTCTATATCTGGTGGTTCGTGGATACACGTGCCTGCAGGCCAGGTTGCATCTTAATATACCTCTCCAATCCACCCCCGCTGCAATCTGTTTCATCCAGAAACCCGACGACGCAATGTCCCCGCTCACGGTCCAACGATGTCGCCCTCAAACAAATCTCAGGTTACTCTACATAACCCTTTTTCGGGTCAGACAACGCGTTGTTAGAGAATTTGGAGTTGAGGCGCTGACGGTGACTTGTCGGCTGCTTGTCGGCTAGTGGGTCATTTATCGCTCACTTGTCAATTCCGTACGTCTTCATGAGAATCATGAACATTTCGCTGAGGACTTTGGGCTCATTGTGTCGGATACAGTGCTGCGTAACTTAGAGGCCCTCAGAACCAAGACCGGAGCGAGATCGGAATCCCAAGGCAACGCTGATGGATACATGGATTCCTCCTAGCCTCCGATATCAGGGCTCGGATGCACGCGCATTAACGTGGGGGGTAGACTAAGAGTGCCGGATTCTGCGCTTACACGAGTCATTTGGTGGTTATCCGAGAGGCAGTGAAGCCATTTACGGCATCCACACCATGCCAACGAAACCAGAGTGCGTAAATAGCTTCACGTAACAACCTAGTGTAGCGAGGGGCCGGGATCCGCGTATTGCCCGTTCCGGCTAGTTCTCATCTGAACCGCTCAAGAATCCATGATGCAACGACTAACTAGGTGCAGGTATCTATCCGTAGTTTCAGTTGGAGGTTGCCAAACCCTCGTCGGTGACGTGACGGGTCCCTTCTCCAGGAACGCCGGCATGCCATCTCGGGACGTGATCGACGTTGCCATTGGCTCGCAAGGCGATCTACTTCCATGTCCGGCCGCTTCGTATCTGGGCCCGCCTTGCTCTGCACGTTGCTCGGCGTCGCTAGGTTACTGGCACTGAGGCCAATGGAGCTGCGAGATGTTGACTGCACCGCACTCCTTGGCAACTTGGCGGTTGGACCTGCTATCTATGCCCGATTCGAGAACTCCTCCCAGACAAGGTTTGAGCCGTCGACGCAGGAGGATGGAGAGGGTGGGCGGACGTTGAGAAGTGGGAGCCCGCCGGCAAATGGTTGGCTAGCCTGCTTAGGCGTGCAGCTCGCCATGCAATTTAGAGAAAGCCATGCTCACCGGTGTTGGTTGTTTGGCGCTTCTACGTGATATGTGATGCGGACCGACTGAATCAGTAAAGGCGGCGTAGCATATCGTTGGGGATGGGACGGCCTGCATTGCATTATCAGCGGGCAGCACCGGGTTGCAGCACCGGGTGCCAAATAAATCACCTGCAGCACATTGGCTCTCATGGCTGCTCAGCTGCTGTGCCCCCAACGCCTGGCGTGGAGGCTTGACGCACAGCGGTGATCTATGCTGCTATTGGGTTGACTTGGCAGATATGATCTGATATTCACGAGAGATGGTCCTGATGATGAATCTGGTCAGCGTTACATGCCCAGAGAATACCCCGATCTGTCGATTCAACACTGTGGGCTCTCCGCATCTTCTACATGCTCCCCTCGTCTCGTCCATCTTCTCGGCCGCCGCCGGGCATATGTCAATTTGGTCACGAGACCATCATAACCTCGGTATGGCCGCGCGGAGATCCCTGGAGATGGCTATGGGTCCCTCAAATAAATGGGGGCTGGAGCTGCGGCCCTCGATGCTTTCAAAGTCCCGAAGGTATTCCCAGGTACTCGACGAGCCGCCTTGGTCTCAGAGTGGCCCGCGACTCGAGGCGGTGTTGGCTCACCCCCAATCCAGGGAATCAGAGCGCACACGATTACGGACTGGCTGACATATCACGCGGCTGTTGTGGAATGGAAGGTCTGGCGCCAAGCCAATTTGTTCCATGATGCTTCTGTGCCCACTTTTAGGGCCCTGGGACCCTGTCTGCTACCCTTGTGCTCTTGGAGGGCTCCTGTGAGAGCCCACTTGACCCTCCAGCCGGGCCGGGTTTGGATGAGGATGGGCGCCAGCGAGTGTAGATTCGACCTAGTTCGAGAGCAGGGGGCCGTTGGAAATGCCATGGGCAGGGCCAGGCCAGTGTGCGTGTTTACCTGAAGTTATTCCGTGAATCCGGCATAACCCAGCAAAGGTTGGTGAAGTTAGCCGGTGCTAGGCCAAAATGACCAGCAACACTACCTGGCACCGTTTATGTGGCATGAGTCAGGCAGCACAAGCGGGTACAACAGCATGAGTGACGCATGAGCAGTGCATGAGCAGCATTGAGTATGGGCCCTCCCAACAGATGTGACCTGGCCACCATGTGGGTGACGAGGATTCTGCCACGAACAGGCCGAATATGCATGCCTGGCCCGGTCAAAGGCAATAGGCGACAGTGCCATGCACGTAGGTAGCATTGGGCGGTACCTTAAGTGCAATATGTTGGAACTAGCCTACACACGTACATATAACCGGATTTTGTCGACGTCAGTTTGCAACTGCTAAAGACCCTTGATAGTTGGCCTCGTGGAGGTTCGCTTCGGAGCCATGAGTGCCGATGCACGGGCGACGCCCAGCCTATGCAGTCGAAAGGAGCAACAGATCTGTCGGCCAAGCGAGTGTAGCCTGGTTCTTCAGCGTGACCGGCACCCTTTCCGAGCTAGGAGGGGATCGTCAAGTGACTGCTGATGGGACATCCATTGGTGACGGCTGTCAATGGAGAGGCACCCCAGGCCCTCACCCTTGCCAACATTGTCCCCGTGCTGGGAGTGCCGCCTGGGATTCAATGTACAGGGCGGCACCAGGTCCTTGGAACTGGCCATGACTGGGTCGAGATCTGGCGGTGTCGGAGGGGCGTCTTCTCCGCTTGCTCCATCAGAGCTGGGAGCTGTGGTGGAGAGCTCTGGTGGCGCATCAGATGGCCATGTGCAAGTAAGTTGTCAGAGGGGAGGCCCGCATGTGCCGGGGAGAGCTGTCCATTCTACTACCTAGGAACTGAGGAGCCGCTGAGTGAGACAGAGAGGCCTTTGGGAACTGGAAACTGGGAACTGGGAACTGGAAACCTGCGAAGGAACGCGCTTGGCGCCCTGACGCGACCCTGGACGTCCTGCCCACCCACAGAGTAATCAGTGGAGGTGCGGGATTCTTACCAGTTAGCCAGGATGCGAGCCGATGCAAGCCAGTCAGTTGCGGCAACGGTGATGGGAGATGCAGAAGCGATGTAGAATGTTGCATGCGACACAACTACCTAACCTAGACGACAACGAGCGATCCCCCGAGCTTAAGTCGTCTCTTTCCTCAAGCGAACTGTAATTATTCAAACCTGGATCCTAGTGAAGGTTTACTCAACGGGCAGGCGCGCATAAGCCTGAAACGGAGTTTTCGATCGGGCTAAGTTCCGGGCTGCTGCATCGCCAGGGTCCTCACAGCCAACAGTTCAAGCAGGCCAAGTTCAGTGGTACAGTATCCTGCAGCCCCATAGTCCAACGCCAACTCTGCCTATCTATGAACATATTTGAGTCCGCTCCCACAGCTAGCGGAGCTATGCTTTAGACAATGACGGCGCCCTTTTCTCTTGAAAACCGGATGAAAGGGAGGGCGAGGCTTGAACCTGGTTGGTGACCCCTAGACTCCCCGTAGAGTTGAGATGTCGATGTACCAAATGAGCTCATCGTTCCGATCTGGTTGCGCTGGAGGTGGCTCGCTTGGGTCACGCACCTCGCAAACTCTCTTTGCGATAGCCTCTCTACATCCTCGGCCATTGCTTCAAGTTAGCCATGGATACATCTGAAGCAAAAGTACTGCTCCTTCTGCTTCAAGCCGTCGGACCAATGAGGTGTACTTGCGCGGCAAGGTGTCGGTGTGTTTGGTGACGGATAAATCTTACGAATACCCATAATGCCGCGCAAGGTCTGATCCAGTCCAAAGCGGACGGACCTTGTCGACTCCATCAGGGACGTTCAAGCTAGGCACTAAATCCTAGCCAACGCCAAAGGCATGTCACTGATACCCACGTCCCCTGCCGTAGTTGATTTGAGCGATGCCCTAAAATCGCAGATCTCTCGCGGTTTCGATTTCCGAAGGACTTGGTGAGTTATCATGTATGATTGGCGTATCTTTGAGAACGCCGTCGGTAGCGGCGAGGATGGAGCGAGCACAAGAACGGGTCCGGGCACTGTTTGCCGTGGCGGTAGCGCGTGACGGTGTAGTTGACAATATTCTTGTCGGTTGATAGCAGGTAGATCTGGTAGTAAATCCACGATGGCCCAAGTTAGGAAAGGATGCGATGCGACGAGATGAGATGAGATACGAAACCGGAAATGGTGATAAACTCTATGGACGAACTCTTCCTGTCAGTGTGACCTGACTCGAACGCGGCCTGTGGTGAATGAGATGGTGTGGTGTAGCGACTAACAAACCTAGGACTTCGCTCCCCTCCCACTTAGTGTTCTGGTATGGATGGCATCTGAGGCAGACTACGTAATTACTCTCTTTCCGTTTCCCCTCGGCTTCATTATCTGACTTGCGTATCGAGCACCTCGCCCACTCGCAATCTCTCCTCCTTGCTCGTCACACCCTCCACGGCCTTGGATCCACTGATCATCCACGAGACGGACTTGTCGGCCACGTTTTTTGCTTTTGAAATCACCTACGGGCTGCTCCGGCGAGGTTCTAGCGCCGCATTGGTGGTGCGCACTAGAACCTCGAGTCGACGCCATAGATTCTCGGACCGCTAGAGCGAGTACTGTCGTACGTAAAGGTACCCGTACTTGGCACCTTGCTGTCGGGCCGTCACCGAAGACAGACGCGGCCTACCCGGACTGGACGGGGGGACGGACGGGGGGACGGACGGGGACATAACTTACTACGTAGTTGACACCACATGCAAAGAGCCTCGAGCGAATGCCGGGCATTGCCCTTGAGCAGCAAAGGGGCCGCCGGCCGAACTCTTGGCAACTCCAGTGGATCACTCCACATGAGAGCTTCGGCTCTAGGCCCAGCTCCAGAAGCCGGGCACCCACCATGCGATACACGCACTGTCCTATTATACCACGTCGTCGTCTTAGGTTGAGCTCTCGCCAACCTCGGTAGACTCGGCTGGCCTGAAGACATGAGGGCCAGCGATCTTCCCAAAGCACCGGTAGCACGCTTGTCGTACCTCTCTACCCCCGGCTCTTCACCGACATGGTGCTCGCTGTAGATCACCAGCTCCGGCGGGCTCTCTCCAGAACTGGCCAGTGCCGCCAAGAGGCCCACCGACTCTCGGGGTGAGCAACGGACAACAGGCCTCTAACAATAAGTTACTTCTCCAGGCCACCTCCCGAGCCTCATAAGTGCCCTGGCCCCGACACAGCCGCCATTGCCTTTAACGTCACGTAACTACTACTTGTTGCCCACCCCCAGTGCCACCCTTTGACGGCACCTACCGTGCTCTACTACAGAATGGGACTCCATACTTATTGATCCGCTGTGTTTAGCACGACTGCAGTCCGTCAAAGGGTCCTGGAACCCACCCACTGAACGCACTGAACGTCCTGAACCTCACTAGCTTCAAGTAAGGTAGTGGGCTGCAAGCGGTACCTCCAGGTACCTGCCCAGCATGTCCGTGGTGGGCTGTGGTGGGCGGCGTCCCTTCCCCTGCCACCACCTGCCACAGCCTGCTCTTGCCTTGCCTTGGGCGACCCCACCCACGCCAGCCCGACGCCCTTGATTCAGCCATTAGAGTGGATGCAGTTTAGTTTTTGATCCAGAACCAAGTCTCTCGATCAAAGGCTATCCTAATTTCGCCCGCATCTTAATGCTGCTTTATCTGGGGATGTAAGTTCACTGCCGCCAATAGCCAATATTGCTGAAAATTAAATACAAATGATAAAGAAAAGGGTAGGTAATTAACGCTGAATAATATGTTAAAACTCATTGCTTTAGGTATTTTGTCTTTACTCTCTTATTATGTCCTCTACAGGTGTTTGTACTCCCCAAAGTTGCCTCCATTAAAGCGGCAGGATACGCTAGCCTACTATCGCAATAGCGCCTCCCTCACAGTACAATGCTTTGTCTCACAACTGCCCCCATCCCGCATTACTCACCAGCTGGGACCCATCCCTGTACGTACCCTGGAACCGTCTCGCGCAACTTGAAGCACCCTGGACCTGGGGAAGAGACACGGACAGACGTCGATTGGTACGGTACGTAAGGGAATAGTTTACAGCAACAAACAGCGGCAACAAAAGCAGTACGTATCAAGCAGAAGCATCCGTCTAGTCCGTCACTCCATCCATTCATCCTCTCTCGACTTATCTCTCGTCGGCCGTCTGCCCAGAAGCGAAACGGGTAGGTACCAGCCAAGTACCCAACATCACACAACGACTGAGACGACACCTTGACCGGACGGCACTCCCATCTCGTATCTCGTGGACTATCTCCGTACCGCCAACGGCGACCTACATTATTATACAGTATCCTTGGACTGTCGGTCAACTCGGATCCCTCGTTCTCTTCCTTGGCCCACAGCCTGTCTTCGAAGCGTGTTGCTGCCATCCCCCAATCCTCCATCCTCCATCCTCCACCGGACATCAGCCAGCCATCATCTAACACGTCGAGTCCACCACGGCCTTACCTCCAACGGCAAGACAGACAGGCTGCTAAATCCGTCCACCGCCCATCACTCTGTGAGCTGACTTACACCAATTTCCCACTTCCCGCGTTTAGGCCTCGGGGCTGCAGCCATCGCATCAGGTCCCAGCATCTTTCAGCCAAACCGCACGACCGAGCCCAAGCTCTGTCCAACACGAAGGACGCAAGCGAAACATCCAAGCGACCCCAGGCCGCCACACCGTCGGCCAAAGAAGCAACGGCCAGACACGGGAGAGTAAGGCTTCGTCCACCAAGGTGCCGACCAACCAAACGCCCAGGCAGACAGATAGGCTCCACGAGGCCGATCAAAAGGTTGTGCAACACAAGGTGCGCCCTCTTGTTGCCTTTTCCGTCTCGGCTTTCCAGCGCCGCCCAAAGTTATAACGGGGGCCCTGACCAATCCAGCCAAGCGACCAGACAGACTGGCTTGGAAGACGCGCAACGGACAGCGCTACACAGCACGACACAGCGCTCACTCGACTGGCCCTGTACCCTCGAGCTGACCCTCGAGCTGACCCTCGACACTCGCCCTCGCACAGAGCCTCGCCCTCGCACAGAACATCGCCCTCGCATAGAACCTCGCCCTCGCATCCCGCTCTCGAAACCTCCCAGCCCAGTGTCTGGCATCGCTGCCTCGTCCCTAGCATGCGCAGCGCATTCAAGTGGTTCCAGAACGATACCACCAGAGCTCAGGAACCGTGTGGTTCAGCCTCCACTTGCACATCCACACCCACACCCGCCCTCGCCTCCGCCGCCGTCTCCGCCGCCACCGCCAGCGACAGCGCCTGTGACTCGACTGCCCACTTCGCCGCTGCTGCTGGCCCTGACTCTCCTGGGTCCCTCAACTCGGCCTCGCTGACGCAGTCCCCGTCGCCCCAGCCGGAGACCCCTACCACCGGCCACTTTCCCACCGGCGCTGACGCTACCGCGACCGCTGCCTCTCAGGCTACCGTTGCCGCTACCGCTGCGACTACTATTACTCGTCGTCCCGCTGCTTCTGGCACCACCTCCTCCAAGACCATCCCCATCGCCGCCTTCTCCCCGCGCGCTGCCCAAATACCCTCGTCGTCGTCGTCGCCTACCAGCCGCTACCACTCCAGCAACTACAACCCCTTCGCCAACCCCGACCCCGATCTCGATCTCGTCGGCCGCGACATCGACTTTGACGACGACTTCAAGATGACTACTGGTCCCACGCTGGACCCTTCCATGGGTCGTCCCCGCGGCGACTCGTTTGTCAGCGCTGGCCCAAAGCCCATCTCCGTCAACAACCCCAACCGCGATAATGTGAACCGAAACCGAAGAGAGTCCCTTGCCGGCAGTCTCATGGGCGGCATGAGCTGGGGCGGCATGTCCTTTGGGAGCTTTGTCCGCGATGAGTAAGTCATCTTCACATGCTGTCCCTCCATTTGCCCGTGCTTCGTTTTGTGCCCTCTTTTTGGGCTGCTCCTCACCACCCGCGCTCGTCCTTCGACCTCACATTTCATCCGTCATTCCTCCCCAGACGGTCCCCTCCCGTATTTCGTTGCCCCACGCCGGTTGTGTTTTGAGCCCGTCTGCATCATCACCATGCTCCCTCCATCCGGAGATCCGTCCGGGTTCCGTCCGGAGTGGCGAGACATTTTGGGGACCGGGACTCCGTGACTGTCCGGCGCAAGCAGCCCACCTACTGGCGCTGACCGGCTGCCATATTAAACTGATGCGCCCTCTTGTCAAACGTCTTCATACAGTAAACTAACACTATGGCTTCGCAGTATTATGATGCAGGGCACATCGCCCTTCGGCACCCACCAGTCCCCCTCCTTCCACTCGTCCTCGTACCTCCCCAAGCTCGAGGCCAACTTCATGAGAGATTTCACTTGCTGCGGCAAGATCTTGCCTAACCTGCACGACTTGCTACAACACTACGAGGAGGCCCATACGCAACCGAGCCCCAATACCGCCCGAAACAACGCCTTCACTCAGTTCTCGCAGATGGGCATGCCGGGTGCGCCCAAGATGCCCAACTCCCGGACCAATTCGATAACTCAGGGCCATGGGAATGGCCAGTCGACTGGGCAGCTCGGACAGCAGGGTCGGACCACAGGGTCAGCCATGCAGATGATGGGCGGGCAGCAGAATACGGGTGTCAATGATGCGCATATCAACACATCAAGCCTCAACGACGAAATGGATGCTGTGGCAGATATGGAGATGGACGACGCCGTTGGCACCATGGAGATGGACGATAGTCAGCGGATGCACCAGACGAGACAGCTTTTTGGGCAGCAACAGCGACCACAGCTGAACATGAACACATCCGGCCTCACCCAGGGCCTGCGCACCTCTCAACCTCCAACTCCCGCGGCTGCAAGTTTCGGCCTTCAGAACAACCCTACCGTTTCATCCGTCAATACGCCCACGCTCACTACCCACCAGGGTCAGCTACCAGGGAGGGGCCAACAGGTGGATTTGGACGAGGATCTTCCCGGCATGCCCATGGGTGGTAACACAAATGATATCGGCGACATGAACTTTGGTGGCAACCAGAACGCCAACGATTCCAACTTCTGTATCAACGATCCCGGAAAGCATCTATTTAGTCCCAACGGCGCCTTCCCAGCGGCCAACCGCTCTATCCAGGCTCAGTTGGCCCAGTTGGGCCTCAACCAAGCTCAGTTTTCCGACCCGGCCGCCAACAAGGCCCTCATGCAACGCCTCCAGAGCATGATGATGCCCGAGGAGCATAAGCCTTTCAAGTGCCCCGTCATTGGGTGTGAGAAGGCGTACAAGAACCAGAACGGCCTGAAGTAAGCCCCCTCGCCCACACAGGTACATCGCGCATGCCAGGCCCTATACTAACAGCTCGGCTTTAGGTATCACAAGACGCACGGCCATCAAACACAACAGCTGCACGAGAATGGAGATGGTACATTCTCTATCGTTAATCCCGAGACCAGTGCACCTTATCCCGGAACCCTTGGCATGGAAAAAGAGAAGCCATTTAGCTGTGAGACGTGTGGCAAGCGCTACAAGAACCTGAACGGTTTGAAATACGTGAGTTTCCGCTTTCCGAGGCTAGATGCACAACTGGTTCTAACGCCCTGAACAGCACAAGGCCCATTCGCTGCCCTGCAATCCAGATTTCAAGCTCCAGGCGCTCGCTGCCGGAATGAACCTCCCAGGAATCGGCGAGGACCAGATGATGCAATAGAAACGGAATGACCACTATCCGCCGGAAGCATATTGTCACTAGCGGACCTCGCTTGCACAAGGCACGACCGGTCGGCGACGTTGCAAGCTGAACCGGCGAGAAAGCTTGAGGGGCTGGGATGGGATCTCGACGTCACTTCCCCACTCGCCCCCCTCCAAACTCCATCATTATGATGCCGATGCCGATGCCGATGCCGTCGCCAGCTTCAGCTCGTGCCGGATCGCGAGATCTCGACCCGACCGCATCGTGCCAGCTCCGTCTTTTCTTGTCAATACCCCTTGGTTCTTTGGTTTTCCTCCTCGATTTACGGCATTCCGCAAAGGCGTTGATGCATCGGAGGGCTCTTGCCCGGATTTCTACCTACAACTGGTTCTTCGCATGATTTGATATGATTGATTCCCTTTTGCGACTGCGACCCCCCGAAAAGTTTTGATCTTTACCCGTTCCGCTGTTTTCCTTACCCGCATCAGTTCTAATGGCACCTTGTCCAAGTCTCCGCTCGGCGACACTTTGTCCATGTCACTGCTCTGTACCTTTCTGGGCTCAGCCCGTCATTCCGGTTCCAAGGCACTGGCGCCATTTGAGTTTGTCTACGCCACACCACCACGACTAGGCTGTGCGGATCCAATGTGGGATCAAGAGGGTGACAGGCTGAGGAGGGATTTTGAGGTCACCCTCGATGCGTGTTTGCCACACCCTCTCTTGGAAAGGGCTGAATGTCTGGACACTTCCGCCACTACTTTTAGGTATGGTAGCTCACATAACCCCTCTTGTCTTGATACGGTGACCAGCTGGCTGGCCGGCTGGCCGGACTTGGCCTAGCTGGATGGGGACAGAACAGCGCGCTTTTGCCAATTGGTTTTATTGAAGGTGGATGAGTGCGTAAAGACTGCGAGTTTGGAGAAGAAGATTGGCATTTACATGGATTGTTGGGAAAGCCTTTTGTTTGCCCCGAAAAGACAGCGGTGGTTTGCTTTTACGCTTTTGTTGTCTGTTTCTTGTCGCCTTTGTTCGCCGATGCTACTGCTTTGTTTTCCCTGTTGAGTTGGCTGTTGTTTTTTGGTTGCAGTTCTCGGCGGGTTGTGCCATTGGCTCTCCCTTGCTGCGGACTGACAGTTCTGGCGTGGATTCCAAAAATGGGGCGGCAAAGCGTCTATCTAAAAAGAAGACGAAGCCAAAAAGGATATATAGACTGGGCAGCGTGGCTTCTATGCTGCAGGTTCGCTTTTGAAAGTTTATGATTGATCAATAGACCTGGAAGGGACTGGAGCTTAACTCCCACCCTTGATTTTCCTCGTTCACATGAAAGTCGGTTCACGATCATCGCAGCGCCCGCTCCATCGGTGCCCTGTCGGCTGTGACGTATCGAGCCATCGCGTCAGCATGCCCCCTGGCGATCGACAAGACTTGCGAGGAGCTAAGAGAGCAGGGGGTTTAAGGTGCCTCAGAGTACGCACATGACGACGCAGCTTACGATCTACATAGGTCGGTTGCAAGAGGAGCCAAGGACTGGTTACGCCCACTTGGATAAGCTAGCAAGTCGCAGACAAGGTAGATTCATTGGTTGGCCAGGATTTAAGAGGACTAAGTCTGTTGCGACAGCCAACGCCATGCAATGCAAAGAACCAGAAACAGAACAAGATGAAAAGGAAGACATAGACCGAAAGGCCAATAGACACCAGACACAAGCGAGACAACTAGGCTAAACTAGCCGAAACCAAATGCAGGAGCACCGCTGTGTTCGTCCCCCCGCGTATGCCGAGCAAGGAGGCCTGGTAAGGAGAAGAAAAGCAAAGAAACGGGAGAGCAAGTAGGCCTAACGTGTGCTCTTCCAGTGCGTGACATCGTGTAGATCGAGATCTCATCAAAGTTGGGGGTGGGGGCGAAGTTGGGTTGGTCAGGTCGGGTCGGGTTGGGGTCGTCTGGTTCCGGTCGCAGACCACTCTCTGTTTCCTTTGGAGTTTACGGGTATCGTTTTCGCGTGCGGATATGTTCATGGGAAAGCATGTAATTTAGTTGAGTTCCATGCCGTCGTCCTCGTCAGCCTCAGACTCCAGCATCTGAGTGTGGCTGCTGCTGATGCTCTCCTTGCGGGCGCCATGACCCATGCCTTCGCCAAAGCGCCCAGACATGCCGCCCCACTCCAGCTCATCACCTCCGACGACGCGACCCTCCATATCGATTTCCTGAGAGAGCTCGACGAGAGCAGACCGTGGCAGCCGGAGGAAGCCCTGTGTACGGACGATACGGCCCCAGTGCGTCATGCAGAAGTTGGCGGACCGCTTCCTAAGCCACTCCTCGTTGGCAAGGCCTGCGCAATACCAGATGACGCAAGCGTGGTCGACGTCAAGCTCCTTAGCTAGGCGGTTGACGCATAGGAGCCGGAGGTGAGGGATGTTATAAATGTTGGACATCACCAGTAGGCCCGCTACTTCGGAGAGTCCCGTTGTCGCATCGCTGTCCGCATCAGATGTGCCGTGAATGCTATCCGTGTATAGATAGTAAAGGAAGGCCTTGACCACCGTGTATGGTTCCGGAATGTGCATCTTCTTGGTGTGGAATTCGGCCATCTGAGCGTTGTAGAGGCGTGCAAAGTGCGGCCAGCGTGCTTGGAGGATAAGCTTATGCACATGGATGGGCTGTGAAGTTGGTGTGTCGGCCGAGAGCCAGTTTTGGTCTCGGGGTGTTTCGTCGGATCGAATTAGCCCAGAGCTGAGCGCGTCGTCCTCATCGTAGTCTCCGGCTAGGGCGGTGACGATGAAGTCGGTACCGCTACCAGTCTCGGGGGGTTGGTTAAAGAGCTTCGCGAGATCTGCTCCAAGGCCCTTGGAAGGCTGATCAAGTATCCTTGTCGCTGACGGTCTTGATTCAGCGCGAGACTCTGAGGCTAGGTTGTCTCCCAGGAAGCCATATCTTCGGAGGTCAATTTCCATGATATCACTGATTAGGTCATTAGTTAGCACTTTTAACCAAATGTCCCGTCGTGGTTTGACTTGTCCTTACCTCAGATATTCTTCATAGCCATTAGGTCCCAAGTCTGTTGCTGCGAGGTCAGTAGGACAGCCCAGCAACCAAGCTTTTGTTCCATCCTCATTCATGGTACAATAGTGCCATCTATACCCGGTTCTGAAGATCTCACGGCCCTCGGCGAGCTTCTGCCAGCGAAGGGTTCCTAGGTCGAGGGCTGATAACGAGCATTCTCTTGGCGTTATCGTGGCGGCGGGTGTCACGAAGTCGAGCAGAGTCCCTGAAGAGTAGGCGTGGTAGTGGATTCCCGACCCCTGTGCTGGAATGGCCGGTCCAGACATGAACTTCAAGGCTGAGATAGATCCCGGCGCCATGGGAGCCAAAGATTTGAGTTGGAACGATGGCGGATTCACTTGAGCTGTTCGGGAGTTGGCGGCGTACCCGGATGCGCCAACGACAGGGGCTTGTGCCATTGAGTAAGGCGCTCGAGGCGAACCGCTTACCCTGCTGTTGATCGGGGTTCGATCAAAAACACCAATTTGAGGGCGCGAGTCAAACTGGGGGTTGCCTTTGAGGTCCAGCCACCACAAATCACCAATCTTGTCCATATCCTCACTCAGCCCGCCAAACACCCACACCCGATCGCCCCAGATGTATGCTGAGTGGTCGAACCGGCCGACGAAGCGCCAAGATTTGGACCAAGTGAATGTCTTGAGGTCCAGGTAGCAGATATCATCCAAGACATAGTTGTTCTGGCCGGTGATGCCACCGATCACGAAGAGCTTGTCCTCGTGTAGGATCGCAGCATGTCGGGCTCGGCCTTTGGGAATCGGCCCTGTGACCTGAGGCTGGGTCCAGTGTGCTGTCTTCAAGTCGAAGACGATGAGGTCGGATAGGTACGTTCGATGTTCGTTTTCGCCACCAAAGACAAGAAGCTTGTCTCCTTGATATAGTGTGGCAGTATGCCCTATCCTCGCTCGGTCAGAAACTCCACTAACACCATGAGATCGGGATGAGGTACTAACCCATTCTAACGCCCGGGATATCTCCATAGTTGTCGACGAGGCTCCACTGGTGACTGACGAGGTCCAGCCTCAGCACATGGTTATAGACCTCATCTGTGTACTGGTCGAAACCGCCAAACGCATAGATCTGATTGTTTCCACAGTACGTCACGGAGGCGTTGACTAGACAAGCGGGTCTCTGTCCTAGCGTGCGGGTGACCTTGGGGCGGTATCCATCGGCGGCTGTGCGACCTTTTGCGGGGGAGTTGGGCATGATATATGTGTTGTTCGACGAGGAAGATCCTGAAGCAGCCGAGGGCGGCGTTGGCCCTGGCTGCTGCGTAGTAAGCGCGGATGAGACCTGACTGATG
Organism: Ilyonectria destructans; assembly: GCA_020740775.1. NCBI lineage: Eukaryota > Fungi > Ascomycota > Sordariomycetes > Hypocreales > Nectriaceae > Ilyonectria > Ilyonectria destructans. The sequence goes on from JAHEWK010000011.1 coordinate 2,006,549, forward strand.
ATGCCTTGGGACTGGGCAGTTCCAGCGACAGGGATCGGCCCGCCGAAGATGGATTGCGGCGCTTGGCCAGGGGTCGAAGGTTGAGCCATGGCGCAGATCCGGGAGAGAGTTGGTCGCTACCTGGTCATCTCAGACTCTGAAGAATGCGGCCGCAAGCGAATGTCGGAGAGAGCACGTCGAGAGATGATGTTGGCGGGTTCGGGGCGTTGCAGGCGTGGTCGTGTGTCGTCGGTGAGGGATGGTGGTGATGCGTTTAGAGGCCCTGCTCCCTGCCCAAACTGGAGAATTTGGAAGCCTCGTCTGTGGCGTTATGCAAGGGCCCCTGAGGCAACGTGTGGCGTGTTGGTTGAGCCGTTTTGTGATTGGTCGAGGTTGGGGCAGCCATTCCGGAGCGGATTTTTGTGACGCTCCGACGTCATCCTTGCGGTTGCCCGGACAGGAACATGGCGGGGCGCAAGGTAAATAAAAGGAACCCGTTGATCGCCTCTCCTACCGATTGCTTCTCTCCTCTCATCACCCTCAACCCGCATTCCTCTACTCATCCACGACTCTCAAACCTTCACAAAGCCTTGGGCTTTGCTGCAAACCTCTCTCAATCGCTTTTCGAAAGACATCTTGCAAGTCCGCTAGATCTTATCGCTCCGACGCCATCTGATCGCCCCCCGACTTCGCCGTCTCTTCGTGAAAGACGTTTCGATTTTATCGAACATTGAACACGATACAAAAATACTAATAACCAGGAACCTTTAGCTAGAGTCTCTTGGAGCTCGTTCGATATCCTCGAAGCTCGATTTTCCGTCGACGCATTCGCGTGCTACTCGCTTGGAGATCCCACTTACACGCTCTCACCTCGCGTCTGACACACCCTAAAGTCATCCACAATGGCCACCGCTACTGTGTCGACTCCTATCAAGTCCCACAAGGGACTTTTCTCCTCCCGTACAGCCGGCGGACGGATGCCCCTGACCCCTTCACCTCGCGGACAGTCATCGGTCAACATCCCTGTCAACCTCAACTCCTCCCCCTTCACCCCTGAGAGACAGTCCAGCAATGACTTCCGGGCATCCACAAAGTCCAGCACTTATGGCGGCAACCTCATGGCACACCTTTCCCGACCCAGCTCCCATCGCGATTCTCCCAAGTCCAACATCGCACGAGGTGTTCAGACCCCTCGCAAGGCTCTGGAGCTTGGCGTCTCTGACTTCACTCTCACCGGCACCGGACTCGTCATCAAGACCCCCTCTAGTTCCAAGTGCAAGAAGGCTCCCCTGCGACAAAAGGCCGCGAAGACGACTGTGAACTACGGTGGTGACCGCTTCATCCCCAACCGGGGGGCTAGCTCCGCCATCGCCAACGCCGGCTCCGGCAAGCTTGACCTGGCTGACAGGAAGCGATCTAAGAACAGCAGCACGGAGAGCTCCTCCGTCCTGTCCACTGCTGCTGACGAGGCCTTGGCTGCTCTTGAGAACCTCAACATCAACGATGATGACGACGAGCCTGAGACATACTCCCGTCCCTCCCCCAACACCGTGGCCTACCAAGATTCACTGGCAAACGCCTGCGGTGTCAGCCTGAACACCCGTATCCTTGAGTTCAAGCCTGCTGCTCCCGAGTCTTCCAAGCCTATCGACCTCCGACAGCAGTACAACCGACCTCTCAAGGCTGTCGGTGCTAGCTCTGCTCAGGTGCGACGTCGCATTGCTACCGCTCCTGAGCGCGTTCTCGATGCTCCTGGTCTGATTGACGACTACTATCTGAACCTCCTTGATTGGAGCTCGGGTAACCAGGTTGCCATTGGTCTCGAGCGCAACGTCTACGTCTGGTCTGCCGAAGAAGGTAGCGTCAGCTGTCTTCTCGAGACCTCCCCTGACACCTACGTTAGCAGCGTCAAGTGGTCCGGTGACGGTGCCTACGTCAGCGTCGGCCTCGGCACTGGCGAGGTCCAAATCTGGGACGTCGCCGAGAGCCAGAAAATCCGCAGCATGTTCGGTCACGACACCCGTGTTGGTGTCATGGGCTGGAACAAGCACCTCCTCTCCACCGGTGCCCGAAGTGGTCTCGTCTACAACCACGATGTCCGCATCGCTGAGCACAAAGTTGCTGAGCTCGTTTCCCACACCTCCGAGGTCTGCGGCCTAGAGTGGCGATCCGATGGCGCTCAGCTCGCTACCGGCGGCAACGACAACCTGGTTTCCATCTGGGACGCTCGCTCTCTGTCTGTCCCGAAGTTCACCAAGACCAACCACAAGGCTGCCGTCAAGGCCCTCGCTTGGTGCCCCTGGAACATGAACCTTCTCGCCACTGGTGGCGGTTCCTACGATCGCCACATCCACTTCTGGAACTCCACTTCTGGCGCCCGCGTCAACAGCATCGACACTGGCTCCCAGGTCACCTCCCTCCGCTGGAGCCCCCACCAGCGCGAGATTGTCAGCTCTAGCGGCTTCCCCGACAACTCTCTGAGCATCTGGAGCTACCCTACCCTCGTCCGTAACGTGGAGATTCCCGCTCACGAGAGCCGTGTGCTTCACAGCTGCCTGAGCCCCGATGGCCAGATGTTGGCTACTGCTGGTAAGAATAATACTTTAATGACTAGATGATAACCTCGTGCTAACGATGCTCTAGCTGCCGACGAGAGCTTGAAGTTCTGGAAGATCTTTGAGAAGAAGGCTGGCGCTTCCGCTGGCATCGGTGCCTCTGGCGCCTCCAGCAAGGCCGACATGGTTAAGCAGATGACCATCCGATAAATAAAATGCCAGTACCAACTGGGTCAGGTAGGTATGAACCTTTCACTGGTATTTGGGTCTCTCGGAGTTGTGCAAATTGAAGCATGGAGTTGGGGAGTCTACTTCCTCTTGCTCGTGGTATGAAAGCGCTTCTCCACGCAGGGACGACACAACGGAATGGTCATGAGCTATGATGCGATATCCTTGGGGACGAAGCCACAATATGGTTAGCGGTGTAGGAGTAATATTTGTTTTTGAAATTGAACTGCCTGGGGCGTTGATTGCGAATAATTTGCAAGCGTGTGCCATTAAATGAGATTAATCTTGCCAGTGAGATTGTTGCCCGTGTCTTACGAGTAGTGACGGAGTCATCCATGCATGATAGCTGTGGTGTTTGGTTCAACATTCCTCGTCACGAACATGCATCATGAGAGTTCCTTGAAATATGTTGTCGCATTCCTTGATTGGTCAGCGCCTTCGCAGTGTGGTCTCTGTCTGACTTTTGATCCGATGCAGTCAATTTCAATGCGTATAGTCTCGAGTTTAATCAAGCAACAAGACCAAATCATTCTTGCAAAGCTCAATGGGTACTGTTCTCAAGAGGGAAGATGGCTGTGTTGCTGAAAACGAGATGGAGTCGCTTGGGGTTCAGTGGTCATTACTGTCATTACGGCGTCTGCCTGCCCGCCGAAGGCGGTGGGAGCCCGCTGCTGGCTGAGCCCGCTGCTGAGTCAGCTAGGTGACCGCCAGCGCAGTTCTAGAAGTCCAAATCTACCACAGGCTACCAACTCTCCCCACTGCACATCACCAAGGCGCACCGACTGCAACGACCTTCGATTAGATCGACAGCACGGCGCAAGAGCTCGACCAAAACCCATCGACGGACGGTCCGCGAATAGAGACCCTACGTATTTATTTGATTGCTTGGAGTGCATCTTCTCTTGTCGCTGCGCATTCGGGTGCTTTAAGCCTGTTTATTGCAACCGCCGCTGCCAAGTACCTACACCGGGGTTTCCCACCGAGTCGCCTATCCTCACCTCGTCTCGCCTTCGCACATCGTTCCGACCAAGCACCGGCCCGCGTACTCTGCGATCGCGACAAGCTACCGCAGCCTCGAGTCGAGGTTTGAGCAACAGCTCATTGCAAGGACTTTCTTCCGCAAGGCACAAGCGACGCCGGCTACCCGCAGACTCGCACAGCGACCAAGCCCTCTGTCTACGAGGACGGCTCCACTAGCGAATCCAAGAACGCAACCGGCATCATGTCAAACCAGGCGGTCGGCAACGTCTACCAGGCCATCATTGACGAGGTCATCAACAGCTCGCGAGTTGATTTCGAAGAGAGCGGTGTCGAGGAGTCAGTGTTGGAGGAACTGCGACAGGTAAGAGCGCCAAGTTTCGTTGAGTTTCTTTGACTTGTTCCCCCTGGTTTGTTTGCCATGTCGCGCATTGCCCAGAGCCATCATAGCGCAGAGGACAACGACAAAGAACCGCCCACGTCGCTCGCGCCCCTCTCTGAGGACACCCGCGAGCGCAGTGACGATGCCGCCCGCCGCTGGCATCGCAGCATTGATGCCGAGCTCAGTCGAGCCATTTCGCTGACGACGTTCGGCTGGCGGGCCTTGCGCTGGGGGAGACGGCGGGTTGTGAGAGGGGGCGACGCAGCACTATTTGGGTCTTTTAAGCCCCAACCCCCTGCCGCGACTCGTGCTGTGACTCCACGCTGTCAGCGGCCCTTTTGATTGGCACCTCCAACTCCCCTCCTTCACGTGTCTCGCCATTGGCATCACGCACCCACTCAACTTGCATAGCACTGCCTGCTTGTAGCCTTGCGTTACTCACAGTAACCTTGCTGCCTGCCTGCCTGCATATCTCTCATTTCGTTGCCACTTGACTCATTATTCATACATTGCATTGCATCGGCTGTACTTGTTGAATTCATAACTAACATGGCTTCACATCTAGGGATGGCAGCGGAAACTGACCCAGTTGGATGTGGCCAAGTTCCCTTGGGACCCCAAGCCTGACCCTCCTCCTCCAGCACAACCTGCACCTCCGGCCGTGTCAGCGCCGCCTGCACATGCTCAGCCTCAGTTCGCCCCACAGCAGAACGTCCCACAAGGACTGTCCCTGCCAAATGTTGGACAGCAAGCCCCTCACGGCCAGAATGGCATGAAGCTGGATGGTGGCTTCGTGAAGAATGAGCCAGGCATTAAGCAGGAACCCGGACTACCGAACGGCTCCATGCCCCCCCCGTATCAGAGTTACGATAACAAGAATGTCGCTGCTCAGCGAGCCGCTCAACAGCTCCAGGCCCAGTATGGACAACGGGCTGCGAGCTCTATCAATGCTCTTCATCAGCAACAACAGCCTCAGCATCAAGCTCAGGGTCAACAACAACCCCAGCTTTCACAGCCACAACAAGGTCAGCAGGCCATGACCCAGCAGCAACAGCAAATGTACCGTCAACAGATGGCCGCTCAGCAGCAGCAACAGCAGCGGGCTGCTAATGGACAGCCCCATATCAATAATGGTCAGACGGATGGAGCTGGTGACGAGGATGAGTTTGAGGGCGTTCTCATGGAGCGAAGCGCCTCTGGCGACCTCCATGAACTGGGTCGGGTGGAGATTGACCGGATGCTGCACGAGCAGATCGCTGCGAAGGCCAAGAGTATGGAAGGTGGTGGGTTGATGTTGCCTTTGAAGGAAGCGACTCGACATGCCACCGCGGCCAGATCGAGGTCCGAGTCTAAGGGCAAGCAAGCTGCTGCCTACGACGGAGGAGACGAGGAAGAGGACGAGGACGCCATTAACTCAGACCTCGATGATCCTGATGAGGACCGAGACGAGGATGAGGTGGACGACGAAGGCCTCGGTCACATCATGCTCTGCATGTATGACAAAGTCCAACGCGTCAAGAACAAGTGGTGCATTTTCCCGTTTTCACGTACGAGACTTGTTTGTTTACTAACAACTACTTCAGGAAGTGCACTCTCAAGGACGGCGTTTTGACCGTCAACGGCAAGGAATACGTCTTCCACAAGGCCACGGGTGAGTACGAGTGGTAAGGGCCTGTTCAGATCTAGACCGTGTTCAGATGCAGGCGGGGGCCAACAACACAATACCACTGAGGGAGATGCAGGTGCGGAAGGATTGCGTGGGTTCGGGCGGCCGGCCGTGTCTCGCCCAAGGGAGGGTCACAGGCGTCGCTTGAACTGGCCAACAGACTGAATCACATCGGGGCTTCACCGGAGGAAACTTTTTTCGCATCGAGGGCGTGTTTCCATCGCTGCGTCTGTGTAGTGTAAGAAAATTAGGAAAAAAGACTCGTCACTGCTACGAGCTCGTGGCGTTTGACACTGGGCCTTGATACTTGACACTGGGCCTTGATACTTGACACCTGGCGATGCATCGGTAGTCGTTTCTAGTATAGTAGTGATTCATTCGTGTCATGGGGTGAGGGGCCGTCTAGTTTGACAAGGCTTCACCGCACCCTCGGGACCAAGAGACAACATCTTGAGTCAACGACGCCGGCTCACGTCACAGCTTATCCCGGGCCGGTCAAGATTAGTCTTCTTGTTATTGTTGTTTTCCTCCCCCGGTTTCCGACCTGTCGTGTTTCGCCCTTCCCTTACATGAGGGAGGCAGCGGTGGGCCAGCAGATATGGGGCAGACTAGTGAGACACTGTTGGTCCGCGTCTTTTCGCCTTGAAAGGAGAAACGGATGCGGCCTAGGGACGACCCGGGGGCTGGGAATCTGCAGCCACCGAGTGTTGGCTCTAGGTGCCACATCCCAGCAGGATCAGCATGGAATCCCTGCGCTGCTAGAACAGGTGTCCGCGGCGCGGCGTTGCCTCCGTCATCCCTCGCAAATCGTAGCAGCCTGCCCTTGTCAGCCACTCGCACACTGGCGTGGATCGGCGCCCTTCATTGGGGAAAATGCGATGCGACAGTGCCATGCTCAGCGTGCGTCGTGCTTCACATAACGATGTGATGTTGGATTCGGAGCCCTCCAGTCAAGAGTGATATGGCTTGCATGTTCACTAACGAAACATGCCATTCTGGCTTTTCACATGCCCCTTGCCGATGAAATCATGAATCGTCTGAATCTGCCCCTAACTGCCGCCGGCACCGTAATTTCGCGGGCCCCACAACTTTGGACCCGACAGTCTGGGACGGCTATTGCACCAATGCGGCACAGTCGACAGGGGTCAGGATCATGTCTCGGTCTCGGGGTATTTCCAGTCAGGCGCTGCTAATGTCCCATGGAGGGGGAGAGAAGCGAGGGCGCAAGACTGTCAGATCGAGTGGCATTGCTGTCAGTGTGTGTAACTATTGCGATGTGATAAAGGTACTGCCCGCTTTAGAACGCATTTTGTCACATTCACGGCCTTTTTGGAAGCAGTTTACCAGGTGCTGAGCGGCTCCATGCCAGGTATCACGCCACGTAGAGGACCAGGTTGCAGACAATGTGTCGCAACCATGGGGCTTCGAGGCGGTCTGCGATAGAGGGTTTGCGAATCGCTAGTCCCCCAGTTGGTTGGGTGAGAGGCTGATATCACCGCGCTCGGACACCCATCACCTCTGCATGTCGTCCAGGGTGGACGGCGAGTGTGTGCAGACTGGTAGCGATTGGCCAAAGAGGCTGATCAGACCCATGGTTGGTGAGTTCCAAGTAAGTCTTCGCCTACACCGAAAACCGCTGGCGCCATGCCCATTGACAGTAGCTGGACGGCGGAGGGGAGCCGGGGGTGTAAGCAGCAGGATCCCCCCTCCACCCCGAGTGGTCGCCTGACACACCTGTCCCGATAGAATGGTTCAGCCTGGTTGATACGCCCGTACTAGTCAAAGGATTGAGGGGTTAGGCTACTTCTCGTTCCCTCGCATCGCGTATCAACAACTCGTGGCTGCTGAGGTTGCAGTAACCTGGATCGTTTCGGTCCTAGTCGTTAGCTTAGCATCGCCCCTGGATCGAGGGAGTTGAGGGAATTCTGGGAACGACAAGTCCGTGCTGGATCTCGGGTTGGCAAATCGCCTCATCAAAGGATTGACCTGTTATTGCATGGCATGGAGATTATTACGCTTCCCCTAATGAACCAACCGATGGGGGGAGGGGGTAGCAACCACATTGCTCGCAATAATACCCAGCGCGGGAGACGTTGACTCCAGCACATTTTTGCTCGCTGACGTGTTGCTTCTTAGATGGTTGGGAATTTCCCCTCGCATGGGGGAGATGATCGGCCGCATTTGTTAAACCATGTCATCGGGCTTGATAGAGACTTGACCGCACCCAATAGCAGGAATGGGCTGGCATCCCTGACATTCTGGAGTTTAGCGAGAGGCTCCAAGACTAGAGGGATATGCCCGCGGACCAGGGAGCTGGGCCCACCGTCCCAGAAGTGTGAGGATATGGCGAGTCATGCGCACTGTGTGCAGTGGTAGCTTCGTTGAGGGTGCAACGACTCAAGACGGCGATAATGAGGCTTGCCCCGATTTTGCAACATGTGCCGATATTGCCCGCTTTTATGGGATTATCAATTGATTCGCCTGAGGCGCGTTTGTCGAAGAGTGGTGCAAGACATGTGGACCCATACTTAAGAAGCCTTCTATTGTCCAACCCTGCCAGGATCTGCGGCGAATGGCTTCGACCCAGCCCTTTGGATAGCGAGGGAGGTGACAGGGTTCAGGGATAAGGCAGCGCAAACTTCATTTCAGGTATTCCGTACTCCGACCGGCTTGCATGGACGAAATGGGGACGGTATCTCAACATGTTCGGCTGACGACAGGTCAGCGCCCTGATCCGAGATCTGAGACTGTCAACCCAAGCTAGTGGTACTGGGTCAGGCGGAAGGCCGTAAATTGCCTGAGATGGGGTATTGTCTGGGGGACTCGCAGATGCATGTTTGTGATCATTGTCACCTCTGGTGCATAGTCGTATCGACGCAGACGGGGCTCCCTTGTGACCAAGAAGGAGGTAGCTGAAACCGCCATGAGGGAACGACCAACTCGTGTAAGCATTTCGGTGTAACATATCCCCCCTCTTTGCAGCTGGAACTGAAGTCTATAGTATAGCCTTCGTATCCATTCTGTGGCTGTACGAGCTTACGGCTCTTGAAGAGGACCGTTTCGTACTCGGAGAACGTGATATTGAGCCGATGATTTCGGCGGTCCAAGGGTACATGTCCGACCCCCCATGTTTCTGCCACATGTTCCAAATGTACCTGGCATAGGGGACCGGTGTGCGCATCTTGAACATACATTGGCTGCCTGCATCCGACACGCACAGCTTGGTCAAATTTCGGACAATGCATGGGGACTGAAATGCATTTTCGCTCCAGGCCCTGAATGGCTCTGAAAGGAGGACTTGGCGAGTGGTCTCCACAATGGACGGCGGATTCTCCGCCGTAGTTCACTGTTGGTTGGGTCACGCCAAGAGCATGCATGCATGAGGTGCGTAAGGTGAGGAGCATGTCCAGAAGAACTGAGGTTAGCTCTCCTCGTCCTTGCCCAGGAACTGGACGGTGAGCACCAGGAACCATTGCGAAGGAAGGGCTGAACCTTCGAACTACCTCGCAATCGGAAACTCATCGACGGGATACGAGCGAGAGCGACGATTTACTCGATCCGTGTGGCTTGAGAAATCATCCCACGCATGCCAACTCCTAAGGGCATTCCAAATACCCATATCGCTGGACGCTGACCGACCACTTGCAGATGGGCGAATAGGAAGCGTTGGAACAAAGTGTGGAAACAGAGAGGACAAGAGTGTTGGTTCTGTACATACCTAGTGTTTAACCCTGCGTTTCCTGCCCCCGGAAAGCGGGCTCGTGGAAGTGCCATTGGAGTGTGTAGCCAAGGGCGCACGGTACGTAGCCGAATGCTGTGGCCCGATGCAGCCACATCTTAGAATCCATCTCGAGGCCGCTGAAACGGAACCGCGGCGAACGAGAACGTTGCATTGCAGGATGCACCGCGTAGAAACAACCGATGAGGAGTACCTGGTCCGAGCCCAGTACAAGGATGAGAGGCGATGCAGAGGCGCATGATTGATAGCGCCCATCCGTTTACTATGTAGCTATCGGCGCGATGTGGCTTTGGCACACGAGGCCAGGCTGAGCGGCAGCATTGTCACCTCGCTCGAGGAGCTGGAGGCCCCACGATGGGCTCGTCATACTGTGGCTTTGTTTGTCCCCTGGTATACGGCGAATCCGTCTGCAGCCTGCAGCCAGGGTTGCTGATCTGGTCAGTTTAGCAGTCTGTCGATTGACGGATGAGTTTCACTTCTGTTTACTCGGCCGCATATTGGGACGGGCTCGACCAAATGTGCGTATCAGCGGTGGCGGTGGTGGTGTACCAGACTGGGGGGAGCGCCCAGAACTGGGCGTGACGCCCGAGATTGTCATGCTGTTGGCCGGGACGGACACGGCGGCGGGGGCGACATTGAGGAGGGCGGCCCGGGTGGGTTCGCGGGGAGCCCAGGGCTGGTGATGTGCTGGCTGGTGTTGGTGGCGATGGAAGTGCGAAGATCGCGAGGTTGCTAGCACTAGTGATATCGACGGCTGGTCAACTGTCGTCCAATCCGTCTTGTTACCCGAGAAGGCCGTGTCTGTCGGGACAGCCGTGCATCTGACGCCCCTCAGCCAAGCTTACCAGGGCTGACATGACCAACTTGGCGAGGGCGGGTTAGGTCTTTGGGGATGGCCCAGAGCAGCGGGCAGGGCGGGCGGAGGCCAAACCGATCCCGTCATAGTCTGTCGAGGAGCATGATTTCGATCGACCAGCGGTCCGACACGAGTCCACGACACAGTGCCAACAGGCTTTAGCCAGGCTACGTAGTAAGCTGTGCCAAGCTGTGCGGGCAAGTTCTGAGGTGTGGTTGCAAAGAGCGGAGAGCCTGGCACCCTCCTGTACCAGAGCTCCGGATTGAGCGCGCAGGCCGCCACCACCAGGGCCAGCGCTTGCAGGGCGGCCACGGAGCGCGGTGAGGGGGCTCGTCACGCACCCCTGTGCTTGGGATCCGGAGTGATTATTTTAGTGAGTTGAGTGTGTGTGTATGCGTGCGTGCGTACGGAGGCGCGGCGGCCCTGTCGGTCTTGGAGTCGTCTCGGGCCGTGACTTTGGTCGTGGTCTCGGCCTCGTCAGCGGTCAATGGGAATGGTGCCTCGGCAAGTAATTGAGGAACACGGTCTCAGGCAAGACCAAAAAAAAAGAAGAGAGAGACCAACGGCAGAACCCGAGCCGAGTTTGGGAGCATTTTGGGTATGTGGCTGGCGCAGACGGGCTGGAGGGATCATCCATTCCACTCAAGACCATCCAGGACCTGGACTTACTCGGAGAATACGGTAGGCACCATGTATGGGTCTTGTTTTGGCCCTGTTTTGTCTTGTTTGGCAGGTTCTACTACGTAGTGAGACCACCCACGAGAGACCACCCACAGGACCACCCACAAGAGCCAGGAGTGGCATGCAGCACCCAGTGCTGTAGTGCAGCTGTAGTGCAGCTATAGTGCTGTATGTAGTGCGAGCATCCAATGTGTGCCTGCTGCACCGTTCCCCTGTGAAGCCAAGCCATTGTCCAGTGCTGGAAGGCAGGTGCAGGACAGTGCATGGGACGTTCGTACGGCTCCTTCCTTCCTGCCCCAACCCCAACCCCAACCCCAACGGGAGCAACGGGACGAAACGAAGGAGACGGGAAGAAAATGGGGCTTTGGGCTATGGCACCAGTGACTGGCTTGTGCGGATGGCCAAGAAGTCAGGGCACGCTTTGGGTGGGGGGCGCCAGGACAGGGCAGGTGCGGGACCCGTGGAAGGGGCTGCCCTCGGCCCTGACCGCACTCTTCCAGTTGTCGGAGCTTGGTGTCTGGCTCTGGCTGCGCTCAGAAGCCTTGACTGGCGTCCTGCAGAGCACCATCAGCGGCGGAGGGGCGGCGGCGGCGGCGCGCGACAGCAGCGAGCGGGCACTAAGCAAAAGCCGTCCATCGCATCGGGTTGGCTTGTGGGTGTGCTGTAAGAAGTACACGGAGTCGGCCACTTGGGTTAGATGGTGGCTCTTTTCGGGGCGCTGTGCTGCTGTGACGGACGCTGGGCTACGTGCGCTAGCGAGACGCGATGTGGAAGAACAACGACGACCAGGAGGATGTGTGAGGGTTGGAGCATCTGGAAGAGCAATAACCACAGCCATGCCCACATGGGCGAGGGTATTGCAGCCCTTTCCATCCCACTCAAGATAGGTGAGGCAGGTAGGTATCTGCCCACCTACCTACTTAGCCCAACTACTGTGTACCTGCTCGCCTTGCCGCACCTCGTAGGACTTTGCCTGGTAGCTAACTGCCGATGGAGCCCTACCACCTCCATGGGACGACCGTTTCCGCATTCCTGTTCTCAATTCACCCATGATAATAGCGGCAGAACCTAAGCCGTCGACGGCAGCCAACCCGGACACGGCGGACCATGGGAGCCTTAGCGCAATGTGAGGGAGGTAATTGGTGACAGCAACGGGTGATTCTTACGGTTGTTTGGCGCGTGTGAATAGTGATGTGCCAGTGTGAGTGCGGTGCCCTTGCCGTCGCATCGTGCTAGCACGCTTTTATGCTTGGCCCTACCACAAGCCTCAATGGCATTCCCATCCGCATCCGCCATCCATGATCCATCGCACATCGCTGCATCGCCCATCGTCCCATGTTCCCTGTCCCGCGCTAACTTCCACAGCACCACACTGCAGTCGCTAGACGTCAAGGCGCCGGTGCATTGTGCTGCGGGTACTCCCAACCCCGAAACACAGGCGCCTCCCCACCACCTCCCGCCCGCGGGCCAACAGGCCGGCCCCGACCCCCAGCGGCCACCGCTGGAGTGGAAGCCAACGAGAATTCCTAAACAGCGCTCGCCTCGCGCTCCGTGGCTTTGTGCCCGGTGGCGGCTTCGGCGCATTTCGACCTTGACAGCGACAGCGGCCGCACACTCTGGGAGCTAAGATCCGACAGAGTAGCGCAAGATGTACTTACTTTTTATACACCCAACACGCAGGGTACCAGACCTCGGTATGGGAGGGTTCTTGTAGTATTCTCGAGGTCACCATTGACCAACCTGCGTAAGTTACTTGCCTCGAGGTATGGATGGGGTGGAAGCAAGCAAGGTCGTTCGTCGCCTGCTCCTAATATGGATCTGAGCCCGTTATAGAGGCCGACAGGGACCTCTGGTGGGTAGGTATGACCTTGCCTCCAGCAACCGAGTTGGTTGCCCCCTTCCTTTACCATCTGTACCTTCCCTACCACCTTAGCTTGCCCCATCACCCGGCCTTACCTCCCCCCCTCCATCCCTCGTCCCTTCCCACCCCAGACCGACTGACCTGCTTACCTCCCTCCCTACCTGCCCAGCCTGCGTACCTTACGTACCTGCCTCTGGCTGGCGCCTCCAATGCCCCAGGCCCCAGGACTCCAGGGGCGTACTTTAAGCTGTCCGGGCGCATCATAACAATGGACTAACGGTCGACGGGGGTGTAATGCGGAAAGAAAAAAAAGAGCCACACCCACGGTCCCACGTCCTGGTGTCCATGTCCCAATGTCCCACCTCCCACGTCCCCATCCGGCCGGCAATAAGAATCGCCAACCTTCCTCCTCCTCTTCCTCATCCTTCCCCGTGGCCTTCTTATTGCGCTGTCCTACCTTATATTGTCGGCTTCTCCTCTGGGTTCTGCTTCTGCAACTTCTTTGTAGCATCTTCTGCGTCCCACAGCTGCGGAAAAAAAACCGACTCAGAAAATACCCCTCCTTCCACCTCGTTGCTCGCGTCCTTCCCCTCCGCCGTCACACTCACACTCGCCCTCATACTCACACGCACACTCTCACTCTAGTCCGCGCCATCACTCCTACACCCGATATCTCTCAGTGCGAACACGCCAGCACGCAACAGCTTTCTCCTCTCTGGAACAGCTCCGTATCGAAACCACACCCAGGCCCGCCGTCGCCCCTCTTCCGAGAATCCTGGGCCCTGCCATCGCTTGCCAACCAATCCTGCCAACTCCCTTAGGTCCAGGCCCTGGTGTCCTTTCTCTGCCATCCCCGTACCACTCTACTCTCGGGCCCGTTCTGTTCCACTTGATACAACCTAGATTCATCTTTGTAAGTCCCGCCCTGTGCTCCTCGGCGTGTTGCGCTTGCGAAGTTTGAAAGCCCCTATCACTGGTGACCTCATCTCCCGTGCCCCTCTATCCTGGATCTACCCACCGACAGCGAGAGCTTTACTGGGACAGGGAGTGCCAGAAAGCGTGTGTACGACGAACGGGCCAGTGTTTGCCATATTGAATGGCAACTCTCCTGCTGTCTTGTACCTCTCGCTACGTCCCGGCTCTTTTGAGGCGACCATTGAGGTTTACTCGGGAGAGATCCATTGTCGCTATAAAGAGACGCCCAAGTGACCACTTTGTCACCTCTTGTCCAACCTCCAACCATATTCCTTTCCGCGTCGTCATTGGCTTCAGCCTCCGTTCCTCATATTTGAGGAATTGCCATTTTCAGATCTGTTGTTAACTCTACCTAGGTGATTGCCCTCGCCCAGTGCTGCTTCCGGCTCCACTTGATACTATTGGCCACTCTGCCGCTCAGCTCGTTAACTTCGAGCCTTTTATTCGAAGCTCACGACTCTCTGTCATTCCTCCGTACCAATCATTCAGCACTTTGTGCAAAATCTTCCATGGTCGTCATGTCTACTCAGAACAGGTACGCCTTTCGGCATATCCTTTATCCTGTATCCCATCCATTGGTCTAACGGATTCACCAGCATACCCGAATCGGAGGGAAGGTACCTTCAAGATGGCTACTGGAGACATGGTCGCTTCTATGGGTCCTGGAAGCGTGGGAAGTATCTATTTCCCATTGATTCCGTAAGGCGATTCCATCTACCTATACTCGCATGCCACATCCTAACTATCACAAATAGGAAGAGTTAAACCGGTTGGATATATTCCACAAAGTTTTCCTCGTGGCCCGTGAAAACAAGCCCTTTCGAGCACCGATCGTGCGCCCAGCTCCTCGGTTCATGGATCTTGGAACAGGGACCAGTATCTGGGGAATCACTGTGGCCGAAGAGTATGTTCAGTTTATCTGAGTCAGTTGGCTACGGTCTTAGCTAAACTTTCTCCCGCAGATGCTTCCCAGATTGTGAGCTTATGACCGTAGACCTCAACCAGATTCAGCCTGCTCTGTAAGTTTGTCAGCAAGCAGACATCTGCCACATGCTGACCCGATGTAGCATCCCCGTTGGTGTCAAGTCGCAGCAGTTCGACATCGAGGAGCCCGAATGGGGTCCTCTACTAACCGAATGCGATTTGATACATTTACGAATGCTCTTGGGTAGCCTCCGAACAGATATCTGGCCTCAGACATATCGAAAGGTCTTCGAGTAGGTCGCCCGTTACCTGAACCATAGTGGTCTCTAACTTTTGAGTAGGCACTTAGCCCCAGGCATTGGTCACATGGAGCACGTCGAAATCGACTGGACACCGAGGTGGGATGATAAAGAAAGGCCAGCCCAGTCTGCATTCGAGGAGTGGGCCGAGTTGTTCTACGACGGCATGGATCAGTTTAACCGACGCGCAAGAGTACTGCCACATGAAACACGCCAAATGATCGAGGCAGCAGGCTTCACAGATATCAGAGAGGAGGTCATCAAAGCTTATGTTTGCCCTTGGTCTAATGACAGGGCTGAGCGAGAGCTTGCAAGGTGGTTCAATCTCGGATTAACCCACAGTCTGGAGGCTCTGAGTTTAATGCCTCTTATCGAAAAGCAGGGGATGAAGTTTGAGGATGTCCGCGAACTGTGCGAGAAAGTCAAGAAGGAAATATGTGTTTTACGCTATCACACATACTGCACTATGTGAGTACCTCCCTAGACTCAACTCGCGAAGCATGTTCCTCCATGATGCAGAAGCTAACAAACATGCAGCCACGTCTGGACGGCCAGAAAGCCCGAGGGCGAGCAACCCTCCAACATGGAAATCACCCGGTAAATGGCCAGATGAAACCATGTCAAGGAGAGGATCGCGCTGGATAGTTTCCGTGTGCCGGCCTGCAATACCACGGTGACTCTACTTTCACCCTTCCTCCCGACTGAAAGTCGTCTTTCGACTGTTGCAGTTTGTCTATCCTGGAACAGACAGTTCCGATATCCGTCCTCAATCACCAGGACAACCCAAGCGAACGGTGTGAACATGTTCATGGGCCAACAACCAACCAGTTCCGGACATGGATTGTGCCGATTGGCTTCGTCACAACTCTGGACCACCGGGCTTTTGCGGCGTATTTCGAACCTTGTCGCACTGACAGCTAAGCGCTTGGTCCCAGTTTAGGGACAAGTGCGCGGCGCAGGACGATGCAGTTCTCGATTTAGCCGCCGACCTCCTATGCAGCAGCTCATAATAAACTTGAGACTGGGACCGGGACTGTCTTATTCGGGCCTTTAGCTCCGTACCCGCTCTGCATCGATCAGCCGATCTATCACCTGTGCGTCGTTAATAACGCTCGTTTGCGGGCTGGGCTGCGGCGATCGCAAGGATATTTGTTTAACACGCCCTCAAATTGCCAGCCGCGGATGGAGAACGAGACATGCTCTCTCGCCCCTTCGAGCCGCCCTATGGACAAGACGCTATTCTTTCTACTTGTGTGGTCATTACTGATGCTCTCCCTGCTATCAGGCAATCATGATTTGACGCAAAGATCAAAAATACATCGTGATGGGAATTTTACAATGCGGAACCTAGAGATAAGAGAGTGGTTAGAGAGTCTTAGCTTTCAACACTACCCAACAACTATTTTGTCTAAGATGGATGATACCGACTGATAGTAAATACAGTCGCTCGATTGAGCTTGTTCTTGGAAGAAACTTCTATACCTGATCTGAACCATATTACTCTCGTCTTGGGTTTCGACGCTGTAGTATATAGTATAATCTCGAGGATAATCAATAACAAATAAGCGAGAGTAGTTCATCTTCAATGTTTTGCTCCTTCAATTATGCGTGCACCAAGCATGTAGCCGCTATTAATCAACCGCCCTATGGTCTGTCATAGTCGCGTGGAATTATCCGTGGCCCGTAACCCGTCGTGTTAAGATAGCACACGAGACGAGGTGATGTTCGACATACTTGACAGCAACTCTAATTTCTTGTCGACGAGGACGATGGAGCCAGCAGCCAACAAAGCAACGAAGTTCAGCGCCTTCGACTCGCGATAAGCAGATAATTAATTTCTTACGCATGCTCATCGCCTCTGCCTAGGCCTGCTTGAGTTGATAGGAACCGAGTAGACCCATCTATCTGTTTGAGGTCATTTCTTCTTGTTCTTGCCCTCGATTCCGTCTCTTTCTTGTATCCATCAGTGTTTCGCTGGGGTGTTTGCAAGCCATTCAATGTACCATTAGTGCTCGCACTGCCGGTCATTCACGAAAGCGAGGCAAATGGCAGTCTTGTGGTGATGGGCACAACAGCAAAAGTCCCAGCGTCGATATTAGCTAGTAGACCCTGATGTCACTTAATGCTAGACGCATCGACCGCTAAATTCCTGTGTATTTCAGGTTGACAGGGGGTAGGATGTAATTTGATTCATCGCGGTACCACCATCGGACAGCTGAGCTCCCGAGGTTGCGGGAATAGTGATCCCGATAAAATGGCTTGTTTGTATATTCAAGACGACCTGGGACATGGAGGACCTGCTAAGAACTCGGCAACATTCATAGAAATTGGTCAGGGTGGGACATGTAAATAGACAGCTTTGAATTGGCCGCAGCGGTCAGGAACCAACTGCAGCATAGATTGATGTACAGTTACAAAAGAAAGGCGCTCGCAGAGGACAAGCATTGAGGTCCCAACGAGATTGGATATTCCTACATCTCCCAGGATAACAGCCTCGAATTCTCTCCAATCGGCCCCTCCCAGGCGTACTCGAGCCGGGGGTAGGCCAAGTCTATCTATAACCCACGCATCACGGTCTGTCCACCTTGTCTAACCTCCTTCCTCGACCACTTCAGCTCCATCATGAGTCGCTTAGTGGTGCGAGCCAGTCTCACCGCGGTAGCCAACCAGCTTAAATCGGCCAATAATCTCCCCAACGGTGAAGAAACCAAGGAGCTCGGCAACAACGACGCCGCCAGCGGCGAGCTGGGGAGTGCCAATATTCCGGGCCTGCTGGATGAGGTTCTGTGAGGACTGGAGGATAGACCGGTTCTGGACGGACTGGAGGAGGTTTTGGTAGTAGGTCTGGAAGGTGGCCGCAGAGCTGGTAACGACGGGTTAGCGCATGTTCCGTCAATTAGGTGTCAATTGAGGGAGACTTACGGAGGGCTCATCTTCTGGGCGTGGAAGACAATCTTGCCCACCTCAAGGGTAACCTTGGAGTAGTAAACGACAAATGGGACTTGTCCTGTTCAATTTGTCAGTGCCGTGATATCCGGGGACCGCAATGGGACGCGATTCCACACGTACGCTCAACGAAGCCGATGATCTTGCCCGTTGGTCCGCCAATCTTGGCCAGAGCACTCAGAGCACTGGACAGGCCCTTTGCTGCACCAGCAATAGCAGGGCCGGCGGCAGTGGTGACGCGTGAAAGACCCTCCTTCGCCTTAGCAGCGGTGTCTTTGGCAGCCTCGGTGGCCTTGGAGGCGGCGGAGCTCTCGAAGCGGCGGGCGGCCAGGCGGAGGGCCGGCGAGCGGAGCATGGGGCGGGCGAGGGACTGCATGGCGGCGGACGGGAGACGTGGGACGGGAGAGGACCTCGCGGAATTCGATATCGGAGCTCCGGGGGGTGATGGGACCGAGGGTGGGTGGTCAATTGATGGAGTGGTGCTGGTCGTGATCGTGGGCGAGGTCGTCTGAGGGAGAAAAAAAGCTCGGGAGAAGTCGCAAGGTGGTGGTTGGAGCCGAAGGACGGGTTGCGCTAGTCTTCTTTTGGAGCCGCGGCAGTGCCTGGACGAACGGGCGGCTACCACAGCCAGCGGGTACCTCTTGCCATCCGCCTCACTTCCCGCTAAACTAGCAGCATCTTGAGCGCACCGACTACTCCCTCCGTACCTGCCTACTACGTGCTTGAGGTGTGGATTCCTCAAGGCACCCGGATCACTTAAAGGCAAGCGCCTCGCTGGCGGTACCTCTCATTTCCGTTAGCTCTAGATTTGCTTCCCTTGATCTCAAGCTGGACCCCGGCGCCTTCTGTCGTTAGCATGTACGCATACATTCCTCGTCATCCGTCTTTCGGGTTCATTGATTCCTGTTCTCACAAACAAAAGCCTCGCGGGCTGCTTCATTCATGCTCGTCGTGTTTCTATATACCCAGACAGAAAGGCTTGTATCTACTTGGCCTAGCAGCCTCATCAGTATACTCCCAGACCGTGCCTCAATCGCCAAGTTACGCCCAAATACCATCCATTTGCATTGCCACACCGCACTCTACTCCAGGCTCTGAATCATGACCTTGATCGCTCCGCTCTTGGGGTCTGCCGACGTCTCAAAGGCCTTAAGAGCATCCTCCAATTTGAAACGGTGAGTGACCAATTTAGACAGGTTAATGACACCACTCTCCACCAGTCGAATCGCTCTGGGCCAAGTGTTGCAGTACCGGTACTGTAGCTGGATATCAACCTCACGGACACTGGCGCGCATGAATGGGATGTTGATCTCGTTCTTGCCCACGCCAATGACAAACACCTTCCCGCCAAACTTGACCGCCCAGATGGCGGCCGAGATACTGCTCTCGACACCAGTGCACTCCATCACGATGGAGGGCTCGACGCCGCCGAACGACTTCACAATGGCCTTCGCGCTGTCCTCGGCCGACATCCTCTCGACCTTGTGGGTGATGACTCGCGGGCAAAGCTCCTTGGCGAATGCCAGTCTGCTCTCTGAGATGTCGGTGATGACAATGGGGGCAGCGCCAGCGGCGGCGCAGCAGAGCAAGGTGATCAGCCCGATCGGGCCCGCACCACAGATCAACACGGGGTCTCCAAGGGAAATGTTGGCCCTTTGCATGCCGGCAAGGGCCACGCTTAGAGGCTCCAACATCGCGCCGTCCTCATAGGACATATCCCCAATCTTGTGACACCAGACGGCCGGGTGGTTGATGTATCGTCGCAACATGCCAGGGACCGGGGGTGTGGACAGGAACTCGACGGTTTCGCAACCGTTGTATCGGCCAGTAAGGCAGGGCTCGCAAGTGCCGCAGGGGATGTTGGGTTCGACAGCAACCCTATCGCCGACCTTGAAGTTGGTCACCGAAGGGTGCACGGCGATGATCTCGCCAGCCGATTCATGGCCTAGGATATGATCGCCCTCAACAATCATCGGGCCAATGCAACCGGCGTGCCAGAAGTGCACATCAGAGCTGGGGAGGGTGAGTATGACGAGTGCAAGTGGGGTTTCCAGGGATCTTCACGACTTACCCGCAAATTCCGGTGCTTCGAATAGCGACAGAGACCTCGCCGCTCTTCAGGTCGGTGCCGGCCTTGACGCTCTCGGCACTGGGCTCAGCCTCGGTCACCCACAGGTCATGGTTGGGGTTGGTGTAGACACCAATGTTGGGCTTCAACGATGACTTAACGTCAACCACCGCCGCGGAGGCATCAGTTGCTGAGGGGCTCATGGTTGGGAGGGCGGTTCTGGTCTCCGGGTTGCCTGCTCTTGGTGCTGCCGAAATCGGTGAGTCTGCGGGTTCGAGGTCGGGAGCAGGTATCGAGGAAGGAGAAAGCCCCCTCCGCTGAATCGAGGACCCCCGGATGTCTTTAAATCATGCCCTTACCGCGGAAAATTTGGGGGTCATGCGGTCTGCCATCGGTATATGTTTGGTCGCAGGCGAATCTGAATTCCCCACGCCCAGCCAGGGCGAGCAGGGTTCGGAGAGCTCGCACTTGATGGTAGTGTGGGGTTGCCTCAATGCGGATGGACTTAGTTCGGAGGCTGTACGACCGACGCACCTCAACTCCCGCGCCAATCACAACGCTCGCCGCCCGGTAACAACGAGACGCCACCCATGGCCAGCACAAAGCAATTGTTCGCTAGTGGTCGTGGCACGGTTAGACGTCCGGTTTTCTCATGTGGCTGATGCAGATCCAGAGCATGATTTGTGCCCCGATCTGCCATTGTCACCTCATAGGCAATGGTGTGAGACGGCGTGCGTACTCGAGGCCTTGCCGCGCTTCGACACTCAACCGACCAGATCTCTCGATGTCGTTGTCTACAACCCTGGGCTGCGGCTAAACGGACAAGGCTTATGCACGCCTGGAGCTGCAATGCCGCCGGTATTCTGCCGAGTGGACTAGCAGCAGGTTGGGGCAGTCGGGACGGCTCTTGACTGGTACGGCTAAAGAATGGGGGACCTCACATCGTGGGTGGTAGCGGGTCCAAACCTAGGCACCCGATTTATCATCTTGATATATCCTCGATTAGGCCAACCATGGCAGCCAGAGCCGAGGGGGGCTAGTGGACCGATGGACACTATCTTGGTCGCCAACCGGACCAATTGCACAAGTCTGCCTTTCTTTTGATATCGGCATGGCGGACCCAACGACTCGGGGGCTACTGGTCTCGTGGCCGAGCGCATAAAGAGCCGAATCTTATGGGGGATAGGTGCGCCTGCAACGGGTTGTGGATTTCAGAGTTACGCCGTTCTCGTCAACACCGTCACATCTTCCTCCTATGAGCGATTTACGAAGCTTGTCCCAAAGATTCCAGGTCATATGACAGTATAAAGGATTCGGGGCAAAAGATGCCTTAGCGTGATCTTGAGGTACAGTATCTCAATCTGAAACCGGGGCTCGATGTTGACCGGGTGCACCTTTAAGCATCGCTCCAACCTACAGGAATCATTTATTCTTAGTTTTGAGAACTTAGCTACGTGGCACCTGTATCGCTAGGTCTTTGTCTCGTAATATCAGTGGTGGCAGTGGCGATATTCCGGTGTCTCGATCCCATTGAGTGAGCGATAGCCATTGCACCTTGTCCTTGACTTCGGAAGTCAAGGACTTACCATTGCTTCTAGAAGTTTTGATATCCCTCATGAGATTTACCGGCTGAACGAATAGATGGACTGACATACTATATGCTTTGCTCGACTTTCTAAGGGTTCTCTCAGAATGAGGAGATGCTAATAAAGTATGGATAACCCTCGTTGGTGACCCATGTCATAGTACTCTCTTCAATCGATTATGGCATTCCCGAGCTGAATCCCGCATGATCAAGCCCAGGAATCGCTGCCAAGACCGCAAGGATGACGGTCGGTAGGCGTCGGGTCAGCATCCTTGTTATTCTTACGCTATATTGGACACCCAAACGCCTCTTGAGTTGGCATCCAATGGGCAGCAACTGTGGCGGACTTGCACAACACTGATTGACCCCGTACGTCCGAAGGATCGGAAGGCAGGTGGCTATGTTTGTCCCTCGGTTGGTTGGCAATGAGAAGTAATAATAAAGGACTCATGGTTCCGTGTGACCATGTGGGAGACACCGTTCGAGTCGGCGGCCGTGGGTGAAGTAATTGGTCCAGTCAGTATGGAAAGGGCGCACTCCTCGCTGCAACACGAATTTGATTCGGATTTCGCCGCACCAGCACCGCTCGGCCGTCACAACACCAAAAGCCACCACTCGGATGGGAACGGAAGATATGCACGTTGCCAGCCACAAACAACCTGTTGAGTAACAACCTAGCTTACGGCGCCCATTCCCAAATTCATTGAGTCCCTCGGGCATGGAAAGTACCCGAAATGCCCTTCCTCAAGAAAATGGGACAGAATCATGGGGAGGATGATGGCGCTATCTTATTGACGCCATCACTCACGCGTCAGGAATTGGAAGTATTTGTGGTTGATTTAGCAGCTGTCCGTCATCTGCACCGTGTTGCCTCGCGGAAAGAACTAATGCATTCAGGACTACTTCACGTCTACGTCCTAGGGCATTGATACACCTAGGATGGAAAGCCACAGTTGCTACTAAAAGTCTTCAAACTATTGCAGCCTCTGGCGTATGCCTGCAAGAGGATACTCGGGGGTTGAATGCACCATCCTCTCCCCCATTGACTTATGCCGAGGGCGTCAAGACATTGGCAAAATTCACAAGCGTAAAATCCAGTACGAAATCTCAGCTCTTCGTCACCGAGTACGACTGATGCCACTCTCGACGTCTTACCCCACCGGCCGCTTGAGGCATCGGGAATGGGAACGGGGTATTACCCCACCGGAGCTGGTCAACAAGACAGACTCGATATCGCACTTGTACAATCCAGGTCAGGAATCGCATAAAACGAGGAGTCCACATCACTTACGAGTCATGCATGGCATTGGGTGCGCGTCCACTCCAGACGCCGTCGGCTCGAGGAACAACACCCCGCCCGATCACCCGGACGCGAGTCAACAGGAACATGAACGGACATTTCCCAACGAAGGAGGTAGTTGTAGTTTCCCCTCTTGGCTACGCCATTTACCCGGGCACGGTGTAGTCGGTTCATGGCATTCGCCGCACCTCTATCGGGTTAGACAATGGGCTCGGTGTTCTCGGAAAGGGAATCTGAGCTACTGGTTTTATCCGCAGGTTGGGTCCAACGGTGCATGCCGAGGCCTCGATGGGGCTCAAAGTGACGATGTTTTTGGCATGTTGGCAACCCCTCTTCTTGACGTGGGTGTAGGGGGGTTACCTTTTCAATTGATCTGCCTCTCGTATAAAAGTCAGTCAGCGGACAGTCTTTGTGCATGGGTCCGTGGTAAGCGACAATCGAGTCTGCACGTCGGCCATGGTCAACATCGATACGAAGCCGGAATCGCGACCAGGGTCACCATGTTAATTTGCAATGGGCCGGGCGTGGAAGGCTCACTTCGAGGCGAGTGGGGTGGCAGAATGATTAAGTTGCTTGGCAACAACATGTTCACAAGATGGGGTCATTGAGTTTTTGTCTCCAGATTGTCTCAATTTGAGTGTCTATCTGATCATATCCACCTTCACGCCTCTCCATTTCGCTTTTTCACATTTCGCGTTTGATGAGCGAAGGCCAACCGGGTATCCACACATAATCTGCCAGATAAGAAAAGATAGATTGTGACCATCTAGGAAAACCTAGAAGTCGAGGCCGGTGAATCTGATATCACACATCCCAAGGCCTGGTTGCTTGAGGGGCCAATCGAGTCAATTTCCTCATATCGCCGACGCCTGTATCGAGGGTACTAAACCTGACACGCCTTGCGTCAAGTTGGTTGAACGCGGTTGGCTCGTCAGATTGCTCAGACCCCTGTTTCTGGGGCGTCGCAGAGGGATGGCCCCACCACCGACAGATTTCGATGTTCAAAGCTCAAACCATAAAACGGCTTTTTAGATGAAGGAGTAAAGAGGACCGAGGTTGGGATCAGGCGTCGTACAACACCAAGTTTGGGTGGTGATGGGTAGGTGTTGTTGACGGGCGGCAGCATGTCGCATCGTTTGGTCTGCAAGCTGGTTCTGGCGTGCGCGTCTATTGGTCGTAAAGTCATCATGTCGTAAAGAGTTGGCTCAGCTGGTCGTCGTTATCGGCCATTTGTTAATAGCCAACTGAGACGACAACATCGCCCTTGCAAACCCCGTAAGAGCAGCACTCGGAAGGATCCATCTCGCCCTTGAGGATGGCATCAACCTTGGACTGTAGAAGAATGAGTCAGATACAGCAACAGGACTCGCCGGGTGAATTGCAAAAACTTACATCGGCGCAAGGACCGTTGGGGGTGATGGGAGCAGCAGCTACCAAGGAAGCGGCAGCGGCCACGAGGAGAGTCCACTTCATCATCATGGTTGCCGTAGGTTGACTCAAGGTGAGGAGAATGTGATGAGAAGGTGGTGAGGATTGAGGTGAGAAGCGGCCAAGTTGAGTGGTTTAGTGAAGAGAACGATGCGGTGATGCGTTGCTGTCAAAAGGAGTGATGAGCAGCACACGATCTGTAGCACAAAAGCTGTAAGGCGAGACAAAGATGATTTCGAACCTTGGGGGCAAGAGAAGGATGGGACATATTGGGGATGCCTTCCAACTTATTTACCAGAGCGAGGCAGGTACATCCCATCGCTAATTAATTATCTCGATTCCACGAGCGTCGGGCGCTCAAATTCCCTTCTCGGCAGGGACCTCCAAGGCATCCCTTGTCCGTTGCACCTTCCCCGGTAGGTAGTCGGCAGATGTCACGGACAGGCCTGCGGGGCTCTGTGAGCTCACCCCGTCGGGCCTGTCCCTGGTTACCCTTGTTCAACCACTGTTCCCCTACTCACCTACTGACGTAACGTGTATCAGAGAGACACTCTCAAACCACCGCTCTGCTCACGTCGCCTCTACTTCGATATTGGAAACCACATTGGGCCACAATGGCGGTCGAGGCATCCCACACGAGCCCACTATTGCCCGTTGCCCATCCTCAGCGCGACGACTCCCTGCGACTCCCTGCGGCCACTTTGGCATCATCTCAGCTAGGAGGAATCGAAACCACCAGGGTCCACACTCCTTCACTCATTCTGTCACCCCGTCGCCCTGCTTCTCATTGCCCTCCAGATTGCCCGGGCCCCACGGCCCCCGCCACAGCCACGCCCCGGATAGTGGGAGGAAAGGCGAAGCAATCAATCTGAGTCGGGCTCTTGCTCGCCTCAAAATGGCAATTTGTCTCAAAATTATCATCTTCGACACCGAACACAGGTACCCGCCTTGGCGTCCCCAAGAATCCAATGATTGTCAGCCAGTGGCGTCGGCAAAACTCCAATTCTACAGCAACCAGCTCGCGGCATTGCCGGATTCCGAACTTGGGCTTGACGACTTGTATCTGGTGCGACGGGACGGGCGGGCCACGATAAACAACGCTCAGTCCTTGACGTTCGACGCTCGTCTATCAACTCTCGGCCCTCAGCTCTACGCCGCCAGTTACGAGCCTGCGACACGACCAACCTCCTGCGCAACATACCGCACAACCTCAGCGGCCGCACAATGCCGTCCAGTGGCAGCAATCACAACCATCACCCTGTTGCTAGCGGATGGGCAGAAATCAGCCCTACGATCTTTGCAGTTTTTGTGATTACAGTACCACTCCGTGTGCCTACTAGAGTTGGGACCCTGCACTCCGACTCCTTGGATGTGGAGAATGACGCCCGTTGCATTTCCCTGTTATCCCTGTCATATCGAGGATGCTGACTGCGTTCCATCTTCCCTTAATCCTCCTTCACCTCCCATGGCCCATGCTTCCAAACGCCAATTTCAGAGTATGGCCGTCTCGGATTTGGCAAACAAAGCTTCAAAGCTGCTTGTGAAGATGCCCATTGTACGAAGGAAACAACCAGGTGGGTAAGTGAAATTCCTCGTACAGATACGGCCTGTCGACAAACTCAATGCCGTCTGACAGAACACATCGGCGACCGTTGCAGAGCGTGATGCAAGGGATGATGCACACCATGCGCCTTCGCGCGCTAATTACCGAGCCAAAGTTGATTGACGCTCAGCCCAAACCCAACTCTAAAGTTGACTATCGTGAAGCACAAGCGGGATTGCAATGAGTGGTCCTGTCGTAGGACGAAGCAAGGGACAGGGGTAGCTTGACCGGGTTTGCTCAACTCCTCGGGTAACGCAAAGTACAACTGGCCTGGTATCTCTTTCTACATGTCTCATGGCCATTACATGCGTATTGCTTGGGATTTTGGACTTGTATCATCTCGGAAGTCAACTACACTGTCCAGACTTCGATACCCACTCCGCCAACTATCAGCCTGTCGCTGTTTTCGTCATCCGAGGTGCTTGCCATCACCTCGACACCTCCCGGGTCCGCTACACCGCTATACTCATCGGCAACCAGCTCTGTCTTCTCCGAACCGATCTGCCATATCTTCACACGCTGATCGTTGCTAACACTGACTCCCAGTGTTGCCTCGCCGCGCTGTATCAATGCTACCCCGTTAATAGCTGCCGCGTGAGCCTTCCGCACGATGCCCCTGCCAGATATTGTGTAACGCCTGATTCCTGCCTCGTCCGACAAGACTGCCAGAGACGTGACTCCAAGCCCATTGTCATCACCACCAGTCAGCACCTGGAACCCTTCCGGCGTTGCCCTTAGGTCCAGACTCTTGATACCGTTCTGGTGTACCGGGGCTACATGTACCAGGACATGACTTACGGTCTTAACGTGGTCGAATCTCGCTTCCCAAGTGGTCAAGTGTCCATCGGTCGAAGCTGTGAGTGCCGAAAGGCCGTTTTCGTCCACCCCGAGGTGGCGTACCTGTGTGAGGCAAGCTCCCGTGTAGGACATCTGAGCCAAGAGCCGAAAGGACGCGCCTGGCGTATAACGATATGTTTTCAGAGTCGAGTTCGACAGCACCATGGTGATGATGATATTGCCATTAGGACCAACCTTGCTAGCCTCAAAGTCCATAACCCGAAGGTCCCCGTGCTTGCTCTTGTCATCAAAGACTGCCTCGCACAGTACGCCCAACCCCCTATAGGTGGTATTTTTGAGCTTCCGTACCCTCCAGACAAAGAACTCTTCATTGCCAGCGCTGCTCAGGAGGTAATCATCGCCGAGCCATTTCACCTGCTGCATACCAGCGATGTGCAACTTCATCGATGCCAGACACCGCATCTCTCGTCCACGCCCTGCTCCCTGCTGTTGCCTCCTATACTCCCAGATCTGGACTGTCGTGTCCTCGGAGCCGGTAGCAATATATCGACCACTGCAGCTAAGCGCTCGAATCTCTCTCCCGTGCGTCCCAGTCTTGATCGGCCGGTGCACCGACCCGCTTTGCGAGTAGATGAAAAGCTTGGATGTTCTTGTGAATCCGAAACGGAGATGATGAGGGTCCGTCGGGTTGTGCATCAAGGCAAAGGTTCGGTGGGCACCTCCGCATTCGATGGTCGCAATCTCTTCCCGGCGTGTTTCGTTCCATACGATCAGCTTCTTGCTCTTGAAGCCATACAGGATGAGCTCCGGGTCGGCATCCCGCGTAAACCACCCGCCTTCGATAATGGATCCAAAGGGAGGGGCCGTTTCGTTTCGCAAGTGTAACCGTACATCCGAGTCTACGTTTTCTATCTCGTAAATCCTGTAATTACTGTCCCGACTTGTAGACAAGAAGTACGGTGAGGCTGTGCCATCGGTATCGTTCCCAGGGAGCGGGACGATGCCCGTGATGGCATCCCTGCTGCTCGTCGCAAAGTCCAAGACGGGACGGAACCCCTCCTCGCCTTGTTTCAACACGGACAACCAGCCGTGTCGAGATCCGATGGCGATCAAGCCCCCCTTGATTTTCGCCGCGGACATAGCAACAAAGCGAGGATCCATCCCACGGACATCGGCTGTTGCCAGCACGGCTCCTGTGCGCCAGTCCAACGTGAAGAATTGCGCGTCGGGAATTCCGTGGAGGTGAATGAGGAGCTCCACGGAAGTGTCGTGCGCCTCGGTAAGCAATACAATATTGACGACCTTGCCGGGGACCGTGCCGATAAATGTCATCCCTTGCGTGCCACAGTAATGATAAAGGCCTCCATGGTTTGTTCCTAACAGCGCTGCCCCGTTTCCAATTGTCTTCAGAACGTAGCAGGACCGAATACCAGCTGCGATAGAGTCCTCGAGATCGACTTCCCGCCACTGCAAACCCTTGTCGAACGTGCCTAGCATCAAGCGCCCTAGCGAGGTTGTTGCCAAGACCTCATCCTGCGAGAAGAAGTCGTAACGCCCGATGATTTCGGGGCCGCGGCCGCGGGGGAGAACACTTGCATTGGGCAAGGAACCGAGAACCTCTTGCAGGTCGAGTGTGGTGGTTTCATGAATAGGCTTGTGTCCGGAACCAGGCGTCGAGGTGGTCGTCTCTGTCAGGAGAGAGATCTTGCTGTCTGCACCGCCAGTAGCGATTAAGGTCCGGCCACCAACGGTTGTGATGGCGTGGGACCACAGATGCTTGCCATTGTGCACGTCAATCGTCTCTTGGTGTTTGATCACGGCGGACACCCTCTTCGACGGGTCGCGCGCGTCTCCTGAGGATAAGGTATCCAAGTCCAGCCGCCAGCGCTGCATGGTTGAGTCCTCGCCAAACGAGTACACTGCCAGGGTCTTTGCTGGCTGCACATCCCCTGGAGTCGACGGGGCAAACTTGACCCCCCAGATCCGCGACGCATGTCCCATGACGACTGCAACGGGGCGTTCCGTTTCGGCGCCCCCGAGTCCCGGTGTCGATCCGAAACCTGTCTCACGCGGGGCGACGAGTTCATGCTGAGTGTTTCCCCCGACCGTCTCCCCTTGTCGATCCGTGACATCCCAAATCCTCACCGTCCGGTCGTCGCTGCAGCTCGCAAGCAGCCGGATCTTAGAACCGTCTGCGCAGGGCAGCTCGTCCGAGATGTGCACGCCAAAGATGGAGCCCTCGTGGCCGGCGAGGACGGAGATCATTTCTGACTGCTCCTGCTTCAGGTGGTACTTCCACATGAGGATGTCGCCGAAGACAGTGCCACCAGCGACGAGGATGCAGTCGTTGGACACCCACTTCAGGTTTGCGGCATAGAGCATGGGTCGCGACGGGGAGACGACGGCGCCGAGTATGGGCGTGCCATCAGGCGAGTCAAATCGCACCGGGATGACTTCGTTGTGCGCCGTGACGAGGGCCGCGGCTTCGGTATCAAACGGCGACAGGGCCGCGTCGTAGATCCAATCTGGGGCTGTGACCTTCTTCAACGCCAGCGCATGAGGCTCTCCCCCCTGGATGAGTTCTTCCAGGGCATCTTCCGCAATGACCGCGATCTTGGCGGCGCCCCAAAGCAGCACGCGTCCGTTCAAGACGCGGATGCCGTGGATGGGCTGTCCAGGGAAGACACGCACGCGGGCGACGACATGGCCGGCGCGCAGGTCGTAGATGGCCAGGTGAGTATCTTCGCCGGCTAGGAGATATGACGCGGCGCGGAAGAAGGCGAGGGCCGTAATGGGGCACTGGGAGAAGGCTCTCGCGAGGTGTAGCTTGTGACAAGGTAAGTTGTGTGTTGACGATGGTGGGATGGTGGGGGAGGGGCAAACCTTGCGGGGTTGAGCCATGACCGTGGGACGAACAAACAGGTCGATGAGAGAGTGAGCGATGGTCAAGGAGCCATCCGCTTATTTCTAATGAGATACTTCCGTTGGTTTGGCCCAGGATCTCTCTTTCATGGGAACCGCTTGTTTAAGAGTGAGGGTTAAGCAAAGTGTTGCGGCGGCTCAAGGTGTGAGTGGGTTCGGTGGTGAGTAAAAAAAAATTGTTACTTGGTTCGTGTGCACCCTCATTCAACTACATTACTCACAACTGGAATAGTTGTTCCAGCATTCTCTTGTCACTCAGAAACTGCGCTCGGAAAAGGTTTGAATGCACAAATATTTCGTTGATTGAGGTAACATCATACAGCGAAGTAAAAAGAAGAGGCTATATTTAATCATTCCAGTCCCCCCAAGTTTAGGTATCATGCCGTTCCTGACATCTTCCCATCCATGGCCCAACCCGGATCTACAATCCGTTCCCAACTGCTTGTCGTTACAAAAAGCATTCCCTTGTCATGTTCGTCATGATCGCTAGGGCCGATCCAACTCTCTGTTACCATCCTTCACGAGTATCCAATAAGATCCCAACGCCGGCAATGCAAAATCATCAAGGTCGGTAAACAAGTCACCAGTCGTGTCGTTTAGAGCTCAAGCACTAACGCCTAGCATGTTTAGGCGCGGTGCGAGTAGGGCTCGTAAGCGAGGTCAGAACGGGGAGCGCCGCGGGGAGCGCCGTACTGAGACTGAGACTGGTTCTGGTTGTAGTAGTTACCGCTGGTCATCTCATGGTCGCCACCGAGAGGAGCGTAGCCCTTGGTGGGAAGCAGCTTCTCGCCGTCAGAGCGGCGGTTCTTGCGGCTGCTGCGGTGATCAGGCTTGCAGCAGCAGATGGTGAACACCCAGAAGAGACTGGCACCGATGGCGAAGGCAGCAGAGATCCAGACGACGGCGAGGAAGGTGGTATTGATCTTAGCCTTGACGCCGTACCACTTAGCGGAGGCCTCGACACCACCAACGACAACGGCGGCTGTAGCAGTGGCGAGACCGGCAGCAGCGCAAACGAGAAGGGAGGCAATGCCGGCCACGATCCAGGTACAGCAAGCCATGATGGTAGAGCAGCTTGCAAAGATACCCATGACGATCTCAACAGCCAGGGCAATCAAGGCAACGACGAAGGCGACCTCGGTCCACTTGGTGACCTTGTTGAAGGCCTTGATAGCGCTGGTGATCTCATCGGGAATGTCAACCTCAACGCCGGCAGCAGAGCCAAAGTGCTCAATCCAGGTGGTGTTGAGAGCAGAGGCAGCCCAGTCAAACTTAGGGTCAACGCATGTTCGCTTGCCCTTCAAGGACGTGGCACAGTAGCTCCACAAAGAGATGTCGTAGTATTTGCCGAGGTTAAGGTCCGAGGCGGTGATGTTAGTCGTCTTGACAGCGCGGGAGCTTAGGTTGTCGATGATGGTATCGAAGCTCTTATCGCTGAGGGTGAGGTCCTCGGTATCCAGGCGGAAGATGTACAGCGACTTGTCGGCGACACCAGCAAGAGTACCGACAAGAAGGAAAATGATGGAGCCGACGGTGAGCGCGAACGGCAGCGCGACACAGAAGAAGCGACCGACACCCATTGTGTTTATGTGGTTGGTTCTCGTGCTGTGAATGCGAATGTGTGTTATTTTTGGCTTTCGGGAGGCGGCTGCGGTTGCGGGTGTGTTTATGGTCGGTCGGAGGGTCGACGATGACGTAAAGCCCGGTGGGAGGTGTGGAGAGCGAGGTGCGAGTGTTTTATCGGGAAGGAGGATGCCTGTTTAGCGAGCGAGGCGTCAAGAGGAAGGCGAGAGACGACGGCGCACGATAAACGACGGAAAGATGTATGGATAGATGGATGAGAGGGAAGGAGATGTCAGCAAAACGGGGAAGGAGCTGAAGGGCGGTGGATTTATAAAAACGCTTCAGCTGCTTGTGCATGGGCTGGGCTGGGTGGTGGGCGCTGGATGGTGGGCGCTGGGCACTGGGCGCTGAGCTTCCCCCCGGCCCAGGCGAGGTTGACGTGGAGTTTGCCGTGGCGCAGCACCCCGAGTGGATGTCGCCCGCGGACGTGTGTGTGGCAGTTCTATGGTGGAGCGACCGCGAAGCTAGAGGCCTTTTCTGCCTTGGCCGCTTATAGGGCGCCAGGGGGCTTGCACGTCTCGGGCTTACGTCCCTCCAGCGCTGGCTGCGAGGGGCACGGCACTACACGCCGCCGCGCCCACTAAACTCACAGCGGGCTTGGGTGGTCGGTAGCCCGCTCACAGCTGTGTGTTGGGGCACCGAGCGGGCTACAGGGCTGGGTTGGCTGGGTTGGCGGGGGGCCAACTGGTGAGAAGTAGGTGCCCGCTAGCTCAGCCACCCTCACACCTTCAGGGTCCAGGCCCAAGCCGGCGCAGCTTTGTTTCCCAAGACGGCCAAATCAGGCTGTGGACTGTGGTGCTATCTTCCGCTCAGACAAAGTGCATCCTATCGATGGCCCTGGGCTGTCGGGAACATCCACGATCAACATCCACTGGCGATCAGGTCATTGGCCCAGTAGTCGTCGCGCTGGGGGAGGAGCTTGGAAGGATCATGCTCATCACACACACTCACCCACAACACAACACAGTTCAGTTTGCAGGTATTACAGGTACTACAGGTACTACAGGTACTAGAGCGGCACTCGACAGGCCTGCATGCCCCCGCCATCCTAGGTGGGTTTGGTTGCTGACCGGCTGAAGATGGACGGTTTCACTTGTTTTTCCCTTGCGTCGACGCCGTCTTACTCCCCAAGCCATTGACTTTGGGCCGGAGAGACGCAAACGACCAAACTTGATCACCCTGGCCAAGTCCTACCATTCGCTTTAGCTCATCAGCCCCCACGATGCTTTTACTAAGCCGGAATCAAACATGACCTCCCTGGTGATGTGGTCAGAAGTCTGGGTTGAGGCATTCCCGTGCCCTTGCCAAGACCAGGCCTCTAAAGCCTCTTCTGGGGCTGACGACGCCCGGCCGGGACCCATGAAGAGCCCCACTCCGATGACCTTAGATTTGTGTCTGATCGACCTTTTGCCCTGCGGCCGAAAAACCACAGGGGATAATGGTGAGAACCCCATAGGCCATGTCAATCTGCTGGTGCTGACATGCAGCAGGGAAGTATGAAGAGAAGAAGAAAAAAAGACAAGAAGACGATCAGCGACACCGCACAATCTGAGCTTATGAATCTACAGTGGGAGAACCCGGGCTAAGGGACTAACTAGAGCACATTTTACGAGACACAACCCATCATTGGAGCAGTGAAACCCTCGAACCCGCCCCCCGCCTCTGGGATCTCGTTCAGCTGTCGCGTCCCCCTCCATCTGCTGATGTCACCGACACGAACTGACGTACTGCTGCGTAATTGAAGGCAAAAGACTGTGACGTGATGGACCCTGACCCTGACTTCTGTCCCTGACTCCTGTCCCTCTTGAGCGGGTGAAGCATAGGCCATCGGCAACGGCAGGTGGCATGGAAACGGGATCGGGATCCGAAGGACGACGACGCACACTCCGAAGGGCTGAGCGAAAAGAGACTCAGTCGCCAAGAAGCACCAGTGCCACAAAGGATAAAAATGAGCGATGAACTGACACAGCCCACCCGCCCGCCCATCCACTCACTGCTAGCCCCGCGCACCGTCCAGGCGGATTCCCCTAAATTTAGAAGCCCATGCTGCCTCAGCCCAGCAGCCGCGTACGAAACACAGCACACTCTCTTTCCACTACCAGAGAACAGCCCAACCAGCCCCCAGCCCACGGAAAAGAAACAATCCGGCGGCTGCCGGCGCGACATGCTTCCGCTCCGGGCCACTGCACTGCCACTACCCCTGTCCATCTCCCAGGACCTTCACCAGCGCCATGGAAGGACTTTGGTGAGCATCAATTTAGCATTGCTCAGATCGGTCTAGGCTTGGCCGGGACGAACAAGGCCCAGCTTCAGCCCCAAGTCGACAGGGCAGACGAATAAGCAAGGGAGATTACACTCTAGTGTCCGCCCGCCTCGAAGCTGTCTCATCATTTGATCTCACTCGTCACGTGGTGGCTGCTCTGCCGTCGATATTGAGATGATGCCCATGTGCTTCCGTACCTTCACGGTAAATAGCCGCAGTACTTTGGTCTGCAAGTCGGTGTCGACCCGATCCATTACGGAGGCTTTGCAAACAAACTCTCGCCCCTAAACCTGCATCTGCCTCCACTTGCCCCCGATTGACGGCATCTAACCCCCAAAACGACGGAGCCGCAGCTTCTCACGTAGGGCGTACGTAAGCCCGAAACGGGGCCTCTGGGCGGTCTGTAAGTCGCCGATGTTGCGCTGACGTGCTGCCCGAGGGGAGGAAAGTTGGACCATTGTTCTGAGAAGCCCGCGGTGAATACAATATTGTTTCCACCCCTTGCCATGTCAATCGGCTATCGAATCCCCATTCGAGAGGCGTACTGAGCAACTGGAATCGACTGGAACGCAGCATACACAAACTGGCCGTAGATGGAACAGAAGTGCCTCGAGCTCCAAATATGGCTAAATACAAGGACCAAGGTCATCATCGTGGTGGGATCCAAGAATCACCAATCCTTCAACCTGCTGCTCGACCTTGAGTCAACCTTCGGGTCCCTCGAAACCGTCAAGGTCAAGATAAACGTGCCGTTGAGAATGTTTGGAGAAGACCCATATCTGTTGCTGGTCCGGAATAAATCAACTAAAGATATCAAGCAAGTACTATTCTTCTCCTTCTACAGCTAATATTTTTATAGAACTAATATTAATATATACGTTTAGGTATATTATAACTTACTCTAGAATACTACTCATAAAACAATAGAGATTTATATGTAAACTTTAAACTACTTTATTTATAAAAATAAAATAGTAAAATACTTTATAAAAAGATTAATAATAAAATAGAAAATAATATAAATATATTTTAACTTTAAATTTTAAAGCTATAAAAAGAAAAAATGATTTTTTTTTTATTTAATAGTTTTTATTTTAAAGAGATTTTTTATTAAAAAAATCATATTATAAAAATTATATTATATTAATAAAATTTTACTAATAATAAAATTTAGGCCTAAATAACTAAAGCAACTAAAAAATAAAAAGCTTTAGAACAGGCAGTAAGCCAGAAGGCTTATCTTCCTCTAGGCCCTAAATCTCGACGAAATATAATAGAGCCTAAGATCCAGGCTCTATTAGGTACCTTCCAAGCACGCCAACTAATTGAAACGGAGGATCCGGCTGCCACTGCGATAAGCCCCTATCAGCGGGATATTCGGGGTACGCTTATAAAGCTTGCTAGCAATGAGCTTGCGAGGCATCAGAAGAAGCATCTTTTGAGAGTTTATGCTGTTTTCTGGCATCCAACTACCCCAACTGGACTCCGATGGGAGAACGATCGCGACCCCGGGCCTGATACCTTCCCTCACGAGATGCAGGCCCATCCTGCTGTATGCTTTGACCGAAACTACACCAAGGCCCAACTTGACGCCTTCAAAGTGATTCCAGAGTCGGATGATGCGTGAGCTGGGTCCATACTTGTTTTTATATTCTTTTCCCTTGGTGATTGATGTGTGCGTTCACGGTTCCGCCCAGGTCTTGAATTTTTCCATTTTATTTGAGCTAATGCTCTATTCCGTTGGATCGCAGGGGGATTGCTGCGATGAACATATGATTACAGTGCCTAGAGTCGCAAATTTCAAGCAATTCAGTTTCATTCCATGAGCGTTGAAGTTGTCCGTCAAGTAGCAAGTTGAGAATATGATCAAGAGGCCCAAAACATCTCCTCTCACGCTTTATAACGTAGGCGCCATTGATGCCTTCCTCTACCATTGATCGCAAGACACCCGCCCTCCAGCAACCCTCGAAGTCAATCACGTCAACTTCATCGTCAACGTCAAAGCCGACAGTTCTCAAGAGCACCCATGGGACACGTGCTAAAACCTCCCTGTCGTCTTCTCGGAGCCGCCCTCCCTCAGCAATCATGGTCCCGATAGTCCGTGGCTTGAGGGCGGAGACAGCCTTTCTTAGAGCCTGGGCTTCTTCCATTGTGACTGTGTTATTTGTTGGAGTGAAGACAAGAGCCGGTTTCCGCGTCATGTTTATGGGACACATCTCGACTTCATAGAGAACGTCATCGTTCCCATAAATTCGTCCCATGATATTCGTCAGATTTGCCGATTCCTTATTATCGGGAGGTTGTGGCGCGAGTGACGGGGACTCTAGGGTTCCTCCAGGTTTGTCACATGTTGGTGTTTTGGGAGTAGAACTTGGTCGGAATCCTTCAGCCCTTCATGTCCCTCGTCAGCAAACTCTCGTATGTTGGACCTCAATCCGCTCTATGTGATTGTGCATTCCTCATCGTCGATGTCCAACTGGTTCGTGGTGATCCCTCTCGCATGTGCTAACGCTAGCCGCGCCCGCCCTCTTTCAGCCCAGTTGTCGCAAGTTCCGGCTGAGTATATCGGTCATGGGATAGGGTGTTGCGTGGTCCTCTGCTCGCCAAGGGTCTCTTCCCAAAAGCGCATCGACTTCCGGGAGATCGGATGCCTGGAACACGTCCTTGAAGACCGGTCCCAAAACCTGATTTGTACTAGCAAGTACAGCGACAGGTGGGTTTTGTTGTGGGTACCCAGTAGTCGGCATGGGAAAATTGAGGAAGACAATCAAGATCTCCAAGTCGAGAAGGCCGGGATGAGTGGAGGCAGGCCGGAATAGCCACCTTTCGAACTGTGTCTTGAAGAGTGCGATACACAGGGAGCCCCGATGTATTGATATCGTCGAGGAGGCAGCGGGCCCATAACTCTTTAGATGGTACATGGAAC
Organism: Ilyonectria destructans; assembly: GCA_020740775.1. Classification (NCBI taxonomy): domain Eukaryota; kingdom Fungi; phylum Ascomycota; class Sordariomycetes; order Hypocreales; family Nectriaceae; genus Ilyonectria; species Ilyonectria destructans. The sequence goes on from JAHEWK010000011.1 coordinate 2,043,134, forward strand.
TCGTGGGCGCCCTCTGGCCATGATAGCTTTGTACCTGGCATGGATTGGGGAATAAGAGGGAGCCGTGTTGTGGGCGTTATGTCAGGGGTCTTGCTCTGAGTAGTCTGTACCAGCATCTTAATGACGTCAGACTCCCGGTCCCCCAAGAGTACAGCGAACTCAGAAGCATCATGTTCTATGTCGGCTGCATATGCCCGGGCTGCAAAGCGAAGTGGGTGAATGTGGAGCGAAAGCCGATGGGCCTCCACGAAACGCAACATGTAGGGAAAGTAGATGATGAAAACTCCTAGAGAGACCCTAGGCAGATTTTCTTCTGTCGAACGTTCTTCTGGCGCTCTCGTAATGTCGAAGTAGATGATCGTGGCAGCCAGAGCAAGGTTGAGAGGGACGAGATCTTCCGGGTGGCTGTTCAAGAACTTTTGGAGCTCAACTTCTAGTCACTTCGGGATTTTCAGGCAGCCAAAGGGGGCTACCGAAGAACCAAAGAGGAGGTAGAGTTTCGACCCCCATCGTATCCCAGACCGAACTTGGGAGGATCGTCTTTGTTGATGGGTTTGGCACACAGTGGGTGTGCAGGTAGCCCTGCTAATGCCTTGTGGTTTTCTTCGCGTAGTATCTTTGCCCATGCCAGTTTGCTAGAGGGCCACGTTTTCGTGTTGATAAGGCGCTTGAGGGCTGCAATGTTTCCCGGCACTGTCAAACCCTCGTGCCAGATAGTGTTGGGCCCAGCCACCACTCCACCAGGCTCTATCTTTAGCTGGAAGCCTTTATGATTATTTCCCAAGTCAACCTTCTTGGTACCTGTTCGAGGTGGATTTAAGAAAACCGGGAACCGCCAGTTCCAGAATAGCCCGCCCATCATCCCAAGGTTCCTTTGTGCCTGCAAGAAGAGCTTTCAGGACAGGGTCTGACTTATCCGGTCGAATAGATGCATTGAAAGTGACGGCATCCTCCCTCATATCTTGATCAAGGGTGTCCCCTCCCCTCTACTCCTCGGTTAGAATCACGGATCCATCCAAGATGATATCATCCTCATTGTCTGGCCCAGAGGGTGTGGATCTAGTTCTTGAAGGCAGTGCTCGGTCGTGGTGTCGTGTGGGCTCCCTCCTGAAGGTCTCGATCTCTTGGAGGCTGGAAGTTCTTCGAGTGACTTCTTAGTATTATCTGCTAGCCTCTTTTCCCCATGGGCCTGAGGTGCCTTGGGAGGAGTCGTAACTCCACTGGGACTCCTGGTCGCCATCTTTGCGACAGGCGAATGGCGCTTGAAATCGGCTTGAAATAAAAGAAAATCACGTTAGCAAAAGTCAAAATCGAATCCTGTTTAAGTCAAGATACGATGCCAGTCGAGGTTGCGGGGCTCCAGGAGCAAGGTTTGGAAGTTGTCGCGCGTGTGGTGAAGTTGTGAAGAGATGAGGATTTGAGAAAATAAAAGGGCAGCGGAGACATTTCAGCTGTTTGAGGCCGAGATTAGCGCAACCGAAGTGGACGTCGTTAAAAAAAAAGAAAAAAGCAATACCATTGCAATGCCACAGTTGTTGGAAAACATTGCATTTGCTGACATTTGTTTGACTCTTATGGCCCCCTTGCTAACGAAGACTCGCCAGTAATCTCGCAAACGACGCATCTCGATGAGGCTTACTATTGCGGTTGAATTATCTCGGGCTATCGTTATATTTGCAGACTTGTTTTTAGCTAGAGGGACTTATCTACATAGGTGATGGCTATATATGAAGGCCATCTAGCCAGATGGCTTACTCAATGGTTCCTTCCAGCTTGTTACAAGCCTTAAATATTGCTCTTGTCCGTTTTTGTTGCGTTTCGTTAAGAGGCATTATCCAGCCCATGGGGCCAATAATCAACTGGCCATGAGCCTGTGCTACGTATAAAGGTTCAATTCCTGGCGCCTGGCTTCCCGAAACTAAATGCCCCAGATTGCCAGCGCGGATTCCGAGTAACTGTAAGATAATTAGTGAAGCAAATCACTCGAGTTTTCTGTCCTACATCTCCGGCTCATTACTCTAGGGACACAAATACAATCACTTCAGGACGCTCCAGCACAATGCAAGGACCCAAATAGTATTGCTTCAGGACACTCCAGGACACTCCAGGACACTCCATGGCGTTAATGTACGTTCTTTCTACGGTCTCCGTGACTGCTAGGGCGTTTGAATATCCCGACCTCGAGTTCCCTTAATAAGGGTTCCCTGAAAGGCGTGTGGGATCTGGTCAATGACATCTAACATTCTTTGGATACATGAGCCTTATCACAATTTCTAAAGCCTGCTTATCGCAATCGACTCCTTTGTAGTCTATAATATAGGAGGTGTAATGCATGGTCGCGTGGCCCAGAAGTCTAAGGCATTGCCTTTAAAGTCGGGCGTGGCGAGCAAGTTATAGAAAAATAAGATGAGGTTTATAGATTGATTGAGTTGTGAAAGCCATTAACCAAACCCTATCTGCTATTCATGAAATCCTTAATATATAGACTTAGATGATTTATAGATCCCATAACTGCAGTTTTTTTTTAAAAACTCTATCTTTTATCGCCAGACTGTACGCGAGATAGACTCGAAGAGAAGGAGGGAAATACAAGGACACTCGCACCAACCAAGCCAACGTTAATTCTGAGACAGGAATCGTAAACGCTCGTACATGGCTGGAATACCGGTTGGGGAACCTGGCCAATGCAACACGTATATGGCAATCACACATGCCCCCCTCTAAACAGAGGCGGCAGTCACCGCTGTATGCATTGTTGGAACCTGGAGTGACGGCGTCCCATGCCACCGTCAATGTCATTCGTCGCATTCAAGCCGCGCCGCAGGCCGGGGGGGGGGGGTCCTCTGCTGGGACCTGTTCGACCAACCGCGCTTCCGGGATGGGTGTCGAGCACAGCAGCAAATCGATGCACTCCCCCTCATTGACGCGGTACTTGGTACGCAGAGGCGCACATATGCGGGTTACACGGCAGGCATGTATTGGAATTACTGGATTATCATGTAGGTAGAGAGAGAGAGAGTGTGAGAGCTACACCGAACCCCATGCTGCTCCCAATGGGGCATGCGGCGTGCGGCATGCGGCGTCGGTGAGGGAACGGCAGTCACGGGGCTGGGTCACGGGTAGACGTCCGCGTGTACGATGGCGACCAGCTTTGGCGTCATTCTTCCCCTGGCCTAGACCACACTCGCCCGTTGTTTGTCATTTGTGTCTTGCCGTTTTGTCATCTGCGCGCGCGGAGGAGAGAGCCAGCAACATGTGTCCTGACCAGCGCAGGCAGGGACCCGAACGCGGCGCCTTCGCGGGCTTGGCTCGGGGGCATGACAATCAACACAGGCCCAGGCGATTATCGATTAATTGCCTTGCCACAGTCAAGCTTCTCGCACGTGCCATCAAGCTCGCATGTTGGCTTCCGCACCCTGGCAACTCGCAGCCTCCCTGGCGTAGTGGGATCCGCCGCATGCAGACCGACGCGGATGTGGCGGCGCTCAGTGGCTGGTTCGATGGTGTGTCGCCGGGGGCTTCCAATGGTGCTTCCAGCCAGTGCTGGTGAGTGGTGCATAAGGTGAGTTAAGCGATGCCGAAAGGTGGGAAAGCGGTGGGGTGGGAGTCAGAGCGAGACGCTTCAATCCAGCTCCAGCCAGCTCCAGCTCCCAGCTTCTGCCCCATGAAGCAATCCGTTTTCATCGTCTCGGTCTGCAAATCTAAAACACCCCGGTCTCGTTGGGCATTGGTTCCCTGGGACCCCGGGATCCCTTGGGAGTTGGGCATTGAGAGTCCCGGGATCCAAGAGCCGTCGAGGGCCTCGAGGGGACTAACAACTGTCTAATCGCATGGTATTAGCAATAGTAAACGGGCCAGCCTGGTCTTGGCTTTGCCGCGGGGCCAGTCTCGACTCTCGAGCGCGCCAGCAGCTTGGCTTGTCTTGCTTGTGGACACAATCACTATCCCAGATCCCAGACCTGTCGAGTCCATGTTCATGTGTCCCGTGTCCCGCAGTCTCAAATCCATCCCGACCACGCGGAAGGATTGAATTTTTGATCGACACACGGCCGCCGACCTCATTGTGTGGCTTCCATGCCCCTCCCCCACAAGCGACCTTTGTAAATCGTTGTCTCTCGTTGCTTCTCGTTTCTTATCATCATCGCCCATCGCCAACGCCTCCTCATCTTTTCGTTTCTGCTCCCCTCCAATCGCTGCGCCGTCCAATCCCCTACCGCGGAAACCCCCCTGTCGAATTCCACGCCGACCCAACCGTACCGCGCACCGCAGTTCGGCGCTGGAGTGCCGTACGTCCATTGTCGCAGATCGCAGGTCGGGTTCCCCTCCATGGCAGCATCTGAACCCAGGTGAACCGCAGTGAACCGCAACCATCGTCATCCAAAACGCAGGGTTTGACCACCAACGCTGTATCAAACACAACGCCCAATCATTCACGGATCCCCCAGGCGATTCACAGCGTTCGACAGGCCAACACGACACCTGGAAGCCAAGAAGCCAAGAAGACTGAAGAGGGGTGTGGAACCTTAATTCGTTCGTAGTCGCCCGCCACGCCGCTCCATCGCCTTCGACCTTATCCGGCGGTACCACAAGCTGCTAGCACGACGCTCTCGCACGCCTACACCTACATACCTTGCCTGCCTCGTCCGTACATTAGTGCTTCGTACACCTTGTACCTTCTTTCCACATCCTCCTCCTCCAAATCCCCGTCCTTCACCTCAACCTGCCGAGCCTCATCCCACTGCTCCGCCTCATCGTCTACTCCTCACTTGTCGTTTGCCGTATTTCATCCGTCGCCTCGTCGTCTGTCGCCTCATCGTCATCTCCCTTGCGTTGCGACCTCAGAAGTCGACTCCCCGCCGCCCTTGAACCGACGTCTCTGCAGCGCGAACCACTCTCGACGCCCAGCGTCTCTCATCTCTGCACCCCGGTCCAACGAACCCTGCGCAAACTGCCTTCTGCAACAACCACCCAGCGCCCAGCGCCTCCTCCTCCTTGTTGACGCTCGTTTCTCTCCAAGCCGTCTTGGCTTTCGATTTTTTCTCTCGCATCTCAACCTCCCCTCCTAAAGGTACTCCCCCCCCCCCCATCCTATGTCCACTGCGGCACAACCACGACTCGTTGGCTGGATCGTTCTCCATTCCCGCCTTGACAGCCGTCTCGTTTTTTTCAAGCCTGGTCCACCACCACTTTGAATGCGCCGCAGAACTGCCCTCTGTCCCTCATCGCAGCCCAAAATACCGGCTTCTGAGCCCGGCTGACGTGGGCTTTTGTCTAGATTTCAAATCGGGGTTTCCGCTTCCAAGCGCTATCTCCGACTGTAGCGGTCGCGCTTTTCATCCTCCGTGGCTCTATCCGGCGTTAGGACGTCCCCCCACGACGTCATCACCGACGCAAAATATACCCTCCGACACCCGACCTCGACACCTCGTCAGCCTACTCCGGGCGCCAGCCGAAACCACACAAAACGGACGCTTCAAGAGCTCACCGTCGCGGCTCCTTCTTTGCTGTCCTCGGCCGATTATTCCATCCTCCTTAACAGCTTCCCATAGCGTTAGATCATCGAAAACGACTTCTAGGTGGTTCTGAGAAAAGGGCCGGCCAGCGAGCCTCGTCGACACTCCCACGCCACCACGCGACATTTGAGACACTCGTCGCGCTTGAGTGACACGGGGATCTGGCACAATGGGCAACCAGAATTCCAGAGAGAGCGGTGGTTCCGGCTCCAAGAGCTCCGGCTCTGCCGGTGCTGTCGACCCGCCCCTCCAGTCATACCCGTCCTTCAGCAGGTCCGACACCAAGGACTCGTCTCGATCTTTCCGCTCCCTGCGATCCAAGATTCCCGGTAGCGGCAAGACTGACAGCCCGAGGAACTCGACCATTTTATCCAACGGCGATGCTACAAATGATTCAAGCAAAAACGACGCCGCCTCGGTGCGGTCTGGCCGGAGTGGTAGGTCAAGCGCATCTCGGTTAAGCCGAGGCGACCTCCCGTCGCTCAAGCATAACCCCACCGACCTCTCCACCTCGGACTCTGCGATTCAAGAGGACCAACCTCCGCCTTCCCCCATCCATAGTTCGGCCAAGGGCGGCAACCATGATGTGAGCGCTGCCCAAGCCTCGGGCGAGGTTGACCACGTCTCCGACCAACCCCCCTCTGCCCACGCTGGTGTCAACACCCATATGCAAACTCCGGGCCAATCCATCTTGGTGAAGCGGGAGAATACCATCAACCCCGTCCATAAGCAGACGGCCCCCGACGCCAAAGGCGAGCCAAATTCCAATGTAGCCATGGCTGACATAAAGGATATTGACCTTGATGACTTTATTAAGCGTCTTCTTGATGCGGGTTACGCCGGAAAGGTGACCAAGAGTGTCTGCCTCAAGAATGCCGAGATTGTCGCCATTTGCCAGCGTGCGAGAGAGGTGTTCCTGTCTCAGCCTGCTCTGCTGGAGCTGGACGCCCCAGTCAAGGTCGTCGGCGATGTCCACGGACAGTACACGGACCTGATCCGAATGTTTGAGATGTGTGGCTTCCCGCCCATGTCCAACTACCTCTTCCTGGGTGATTATGTTGACCGGGGGAAGCAGTCGCTCGAGACCATTCTGCTGCTCCTCTGCTACAAGCTCAAGTTCCCCGAGAACTTTTTCCTTCTCCGCGGCAACCACGAGTGCGCCAACGTGACCCGAGTTTACGGGTTCTACGACGAGTGCAAGCGGAGGTGCAATGTCAAAATCTGGAAGACATTCGTTGACTGTTTCAACACGCTGCCGATTGCCGCCATTGTCGCTGGCAAGATTTTCTGTGTCCACGGAGGTCTCTCCCCCGCCCTCAGCCACATGGACGACATCCGAAACATCGCGCGACCGACTGATGTGCCCGACTACGGCCTGCTCAACGACCTCCTGTGGTCGGATCCTGCAGACATGGAACAAGATTGGGAAGCCAATGAACGAGGAGTCAGCTACTGCTTTGGAAAACGCGTCATCACCGACTTCTTGGCCGTTCACGATTTCGATCTCATCTGTCGGGCGCATATGGTCGTCGAGGACGGATACGAATTCTTCAACGACAGGGTGCTGGTCACCGTCTTCAGCGCTCCAAATGTACATTCCCCACCTTTGCTCGTCCTAACGTTGCTAACTTGCTGTAGTATTGCGGCGAATTTGATAACTGGGGTGCCGTCATGTCGGTTTCTGCCGAGCTTCTCTGCAGCTTCGAGTTGCTTAAGCCTCTTGACTCGACAGCTCTCAAGAGTCACATCAAGAAGAGTCGCAACAAGCGACAGCACATGCTGAACAGCCCTGTAAGTTGCCAGTCGATAGGTTACCCGTCTGCAATGTGCACCCACTGACCCTTCTCAGCCGGCCATGGTTCAGCCCCAGAGCGTATAAGTGTGGGATGGCATGCAGCCACGAAACACGAGCAAAGAATCCTTTTCCTCGACTCCCCCCACTGGGAGCATTCTAATACGTATGAGAGACGGCTGGCGATCCGAGGGCAACCCAGGAAGAGTCGGACGCCGTGGTTTGGAGCGACGCAACTGGACAACACCCGAAAGTCCTTTTTTGGGAAACGAATTGCGACTAGGAGGATTTCAAGCGAAGGAAACAGGGTTATTCAGCACGGGAAATGTGTCTATCATGCCCACGGGGTGACAACCGTGTTGGGGTGGTCCGCATCGACCTTGGCTTGATCCGAGTGGGCAGACGTAACTGTCCTCCCAACGACCAGAAATGGTCAACTCGGCACGCGAGATCCATGTCGCCGCCACATGGCTCCAGCATCCGCCCCGGGGAGTCTAGATGGGCTTAGCTCTGCGTCTTGCATGGCGCAATGTACATGTATCGCACCGTCTTTGAGGCTGCCGAGCAAGCAGTTCACGTCTTGCCAGAAGTGCTAATGTACGAGTGTCAAACTGGTGTTGTACTGCCGGGAGTCTGCGGATCTTGCTTCGCGTTGGTTTCAAAGACAATAAATAGCTTTTTGCTCAATAAGATACACAGAGAGGTGCTATTGATTGAACTCAAATCACACGAATCGGTTTGTGAAATGCCCGTATGAAGAACGGCGAATTGATCGGTGTAAGTGAACTGTCCAATAAGCGTGGAGAATTCCTGCTTAGTCATACAATCAACCGACATCAGAAAATTGGGCATGGCAAGGTGCAAACTCCAGCTCACCAACCTCAAACGACATCAAGCAACAATGCATCGCAACGCCTTTCGTTCGGTGTGTAGCCGAACAAGGCCCGAGCTCGAGCAGGCCTCCGATGCTCTTCGAAGCTGCATCCGCCAATTCTCTACGACGCAATTGCAAGCCGCCGACGACAATGGCCCCAGCAACGCCGCGAACCGCCCTCCCCACAGCCGATCTCATGCTGCCACAACCGAGATCAATTCCCTCGCCCGATCTCGCAGCCCCGTTCGACCTGGCCCGGCCGCCTCTGGCCCGGCGGGCGGACCCCGAGTCCTCGATGTGAAGAGCCTTCCTAGATTATCGCTCCGTGGTCGTGGGAATTTCCGTGGGCGAGGGTTACGAGGAGGAAGCGCGCCCCAGGGCGACCGTCCTTCAAGGGGCCGTGGTGGGTTTGCCCCTAGAGGCGACTTCGGTGCTCGAGGTGACTTCGGTGCTCGGGGTGGCTTCGGTGCTCGAGGTGGCTTTGGCGCTCGAGGTGGCTTCGGTGCCCGAGGTGGCTTCAGTGCCAGAGGCTCCAGAGGTGGTAGAGGAGGCAGAGGAGGCAGAGGCGGCCGAGGCGGCAGGGGACGTGGTGGAGCGAGGGACATGCAGGGACGGCGCCAGGAAGGCGATGAGAAGGACCGCAAGACTCGAGGGGACGAGTTTGCGCGATTGGATCCCGATGAGCAGGCCTTCGACGACAGCATCCGTTTCGGTGTGGCCTCCCAGTATACCCCTTCTCTGACGCTTGAGTCTCTTGCCGACTTTGCGCCCGTCGCACCCTCCAGCTCCGCCGGCAAGTCGGCGGCTGTCCTACAGAACCTCAGCGTCCTCGGCACGGCCGACCACGTTGGTGCTCCCCAGGCCTTCCAGGCCCGTCACTACGCCGCTGAGATTGAGGCTGGCGGTATGCGCTTCTTCGCCGACACCCAGGCCCGGGCCGCCGCCGAGGAGCACCTCCAACAGAAGAACAAGCCCGCCGAGACCGCCGAGGTCGCCGAGGGCGAGGGTGAGGCTCCGGCCGCGACGCCTACGCCCATCATCACCGACGCCGAGGAGGCTATCCGCAAGGTCATCCTCGAAAAGGCCGTTATGGGCCAGCACGAGACGCCCAAGTTTGCCATGGACCCCACTGGCTTGTCCCGCTCGTGGCACCTCCGCGCCGAGACTTACACAACCAACGATGTCAATGCATTTGAGAACAAGCTGACGTCGCTGTTGGCTAAGAAGGGAGGAAAGTCGGCAGGGAAGGCCAAGGCAAACGCTTGATGATAAATAAAGATAAATCGAGAGGGATCTAGAGAGGAAAACCAGTGTACACTTTTGTCACGATATGTAATATATACAACGTCCCATCCACCTTTTCGCGGTTGTAGTCTCTCAACATGCCTTTGTTGGCAACTTATGAGCCCTTTTGTTTGATATCGTACAGCTACATGACACACCATCTACCTACCTGCAACTCCATTACAGCTGGCGAATCATCTGGGCCTCCTCTTGGTCAAGCTCCTTCATCTTCTTGTCTTGCACCTTTTGGAGCTCCTTCTCGGCTCGCTTCACAACGTCCGGCAGCACAGTGCCGTTCTTCTTCCAGTCCTTCAGCGTCTTTTCATGTCGAGAACGCACCTGGCGGATGCGCTCACGGTAAGCCTGCATGGTCTCCTTGATGCGGCGAGCGACGTCATCCTTGCGCTCGAGCTCGACCTTGAGGAGCAGCTCGAGATCGTTGTCCTCGGAACGCTGAGGCTGCTGGTTGAACTCGCGACTGGCCTGGACGGCGGACATGATGGGCTTGATGTAGTCCTTGTCGTTGACGAGCAGGGAGATGGTGCGGCCGGAGCGGGGCACGACCTGGGCGAGCTCGCTAAGCGGGAAGGACGCGGCGGCATCGGCGCCGGGGTCCTTGACGGAGACGGGGAGGGCGCCGAGGTTGGTCGGGTTGAAGCGGCCGCCGTGGATCATGCCAGCGAGCTGGGCCTTGAAGTGGACGTCGATGGGTGCGTAGGCGTCAGTCACGACGGAGAAGTCGAGGGGGTCTTCGGGGTTGGCCTGGCCAGCCTTGGGAGAGGAAGATTTGGAGGACTTGGAGGATGGAGCTGGGGCGTCATTGCTAGCGACCGCATCCCTGTGTTTGGGGCTGTCCGTGGGGATGGCGATCTTGCGCTTCTTCAGGAGGGGCGTCGAAGAGCTGAAGAGGCGGACGGTGGACTGGGTGGGAAGGGCGGCGGTTATGCTTCGTCGAGGGAGGCTCTGGAAAGCCGGTCTAGAGGAAGTGTCAGTCGAGGTTTGGCGTCAGACCTGTGCTGCAGCGCCAGGCCGAGCATCTCCATGCGACAAAAACATACCCTTCGGACGCCAGGAGGCGCAGGCAGTGCCTTGCAGGCGCATTGGCTCGTGAGAATGCCATGGTTGTGATTGTGGCGGGGAGCAAGTGAGGTCTGTCGATCAAGTCGAAATCCTTGCGTCTGAGCTTCCGACGTCAGTTCACCAAGTTTCACGCCCGCGCTACGTACCCGTCTTAATTGGCTTGTGTGGGGTGGGGTGCGCTTCTCCACGGTTGCGAGGTACGTACCTGCCTGCGCATTAGGTTCCTGTCAATGACTTCCCTAGGTAGGTAGCTCGAACAAGGCTGTCTTGCCTTGTGATTTTAGACCAGCTGTCGCAGCAGCTATCGCATTCTTTATGCAATTTTTCTCTTCGTTGCATTGATAAGAATTTAATTAAGTGCTTCAATCCTCCAGTTTGCCCATTCCTTTCGCTGGTCTAAGTAGGCTCCCTCCTCTAGCTTATGATCCCAGGCTCTCTCCGTCTCCAGCCCGGTCTGCACTGAGCGTATCTTTTATTAATAAAGTATACATTACTTAGTTTATAGTATTTGGTTTATAGTATTTAGTTTATGGTTCTTCTCCTTCTACAGTTAATACGTCAATAGAGTAGATGTTGGCATATATTATCCGGCCTATTACGACTTGCTCTGGAATGCTGCTTGTGAGATAACAGGGATTGAGGTGCAGAGCTCAAACTACTTCATCCATCAAGCCGAGATAGTAAGGCGCTCTGCGAGAAAGTCAGCTGTGAAACGGAAGGCAACCCAGATGCATCTCAGCTTTGGGCTCCGAAGCCATGAGAAGAAGACATGTATTTTCTTGTCTGAGGCCCTCGTTCAGAGGACATTCAAGAAAACGCTGCGGAACCAATACTATGCTGATAAGTTGGTTTGGTTCCCTTCAATGGTAGCTGGGTTGGTGGTATCTGCAAGATATTTTCGCAGAACGGTGCCGAGACTCGACAGTCTCCTGAGTGGAGACAGTCACCCTCCTTCAACCAAATGTATGGCACACATCAACAAAATTTCGCTGATGGTCAAGTAAAAGCCCAGACGACTAAGGCAACCGAAGAGTGGAAGGCTTCGGAGCAGGCGGTAAGCCAGAAGGCTTACCTTCCCCTAGGCCCCAAGTCCCGACGGAATGTAATGGAGCCCAAGATCCAGGCCCATTTGTCTCGTGACGCTTGACCGGGGTATTTAATATGTAGGACTTAGTTTATGGTATCTAGTTTATGGCACTTAGTTTATGGCACTTAGTTTATAGCACTTAGTTTATAGTGTTTCGTTTATGGTATTCTTCTCCTTCCACAGCCAGTACTTCTACAGAGCTGTTAGATCCCAGAAAACTGCATGGACTCTTAAGAAGTGCTTCTGTTGATGCCTCTGCAGCTTGTTGCCGGCAAGCTTTATAAGTTTATCCCGAACATCCTGTTGATAGGGGCTTAATGTAGTAGTAGTCAGATTTCTCCATTTCAATTAGTTGGCGTGCTTGGGAGGTACCTAATAGAGCCGCCTTCCTACGGTCCGTTCCGCTTCACCGAGACGTAAGTATATAATTAATTTAAAATGCCCTGTAACCCTGTCGATTGCAAGTTCGACCCCTGCTAATGTAGCTTTTTGTTCCTTTACTCTTTATCAAATATTTTATAATTATTTGTTGTTTATCTACAGGTGTTAAGGTTAGTGGTGACAGCATGCTCTCCTAACATATGCCAAATAGTTGAACAGTTTGAGTAAACTAATTATGATTCCTTAGGTATGGGTACGATGGGGAGAGGTGGTGGGTGTATATTATATGTCTCTCCCAGCTATACATAGTATTGCGCCGGTGGGTCATTTACGGGTATAATGGGACGAGAGACAGTTATCAATGTCGGCTTCTCCGTGATAGTCACAAGTTGCATTAGCTCGTTTTCTTTAGTACTGATGTTACCTATGTGCAAGCACTTTAATTCATAAATCACAAAGATAGATAAATCGATAAGCACTCCCCTCGCGCGCTACGGCATAGAGGTCAGATAGCTGCATGTGCGCTCTAGGTATCCAAACCTTAGTAATTACACCTAGCACATATCTCCTCTTCTCATTATAATGGTGATTACTGGAGCTACTTAAACCTCTCAAGCACCTGATGCTCAGCTCAAGACTGCAGGGGTTTGCCCATTCCACCGGAAGTCACCATCTTCGTGACCTGGTACTCAGCGATGCCATCCAGAGATCCCTCGCGGCCAAAACCACTCTCCTTGACACCGCCAAAGGGTGACGCAGGATCCGAGATCAGACCTGTGTTGACGCCGACCATGCCAACCTCAAGGCTCTCGGCGATGCGGTGCACCCGCTCAATATCCTTCGAGAAGAAATAACCAGCAAGACCCACATTAGTGTCGTTGGCCATCTTCACTACCTCCTCCTCCGTCTCAAAGGGAAACAGGCCGGCAACAGGGCCAAATGTCTCCTGGGACGCCATGTCCATCTCGGGGGTCATGTCCCTGATAACGGTGGGTGCGTAGAAGTTCGGGCCGAGGTCCGTGATTCGCTGGCCACCGATGGTCACCTTGCCGCCCTTCTGCTCGGCATCCTGAACGTGGGCCTCAGCCTTGGAGACGGCTCGGTCGTGGATGAGAGGTCCATGGGTGATACCCTTCCCGAAACCATTGCCTACGCGGAACGCCTCAACCTTCTCGGTGAGCTTCTGGGCGAACTCGTCGTAGATACCCTTTTGCACGTAGATGCGGTTCGCACACACGCAGGTCTGACCTGAAGAACGGAACTTGGAGGCAACAGCACCCGCAACAGCAGCATCAACATCGGCATCGTCAAATACAATAAACGGGGCGTTTCCGCCGAGCTCCATTGAGAGCTTCTTGAGGGTGCCGGAAGACTGCTTCATTAAGAGCTTGCCGACCCCGGTGGAACCGGTAAATGAGATCTTCTTGATGGTAGGCGATGAAGTGAGAAGCTCTCCAAGCTCAGGGGTGTTGTCCAAGGACGTCACAATGTTGACAACACCCTTGGGGATGCCCGCTCGGTGAGCGAGCTCGGCCAGGGCCAAGGAAGTATAGGGAGTCTCGCCGGGAGCCTTGCAAACCACGGTGCAACCCGCTGCCAGCGCAGGGCCGATCTTCCTCGTGATCATGGCCGCGGGGAAGTTCCACCTATCGTCTGGTCAGTTTTTGAAGCGTAAAGTCAAGATGGGTTACGACTCACGGGGTGATCAATCCGCATACTCCAACAGGCTCCTTAAGGGTCCAGACTCGGTTTCCGGGCACGGAGGTGGGTATGGTATTGCCGTAGACTCGCGGCGCCTCCTCACTAAACCACTCCAGGAAATTGGCCGCGTACGTAGCTTCTCCCTTGGCGTCTGCCAGCGGCTTTCCATTCTCCCAGGTGATTAGGGTAGCAATGTCATCTGCATTGTCGATCATCTGGTCGTACCAGGCGCGCAGCAGCTTGGAGCGCTCACGGCCTGTCTTCGCGCGGAACGCTGGGAAGGCATCGGCAGCGGCGACAATGGCAGATTGGGCGTCATTGGTGTCGAACTCAGGACACGTCCCAATGAGGGCGCCCGTGGATGGATCTAGGCTAAGCATCAGTATCGCGAAAGAGCTTGGGGCTGCGGGCAGCGCAAGGGACGAGACTCACCAGTAACCTTGAATGTCTTGCCTGACTTGGCCGGAACCCATTCACCGTTGACATAGCAAACGTTCTGCTTCAACAACGAAGGATCCTTGAGCTATGGAATTATCAGCATCTCGTTGAGGTTGAAACTGAAGCAATCACGACTAACCTTGGGAGGCGCCAGGTTGGAAGCTCGGCGGGCGAGGATCAGAGCGATGCCGGGGCCGTGTCGCAGAGCTCCTCTGCTCGACGGAGCTAAGATGCGGTGGAGGAGTGCCATGACGATCAGCAGGATCAGGTTGCAGGCTGAGATGCGGCGATTTCGAGAAGCAGAGAGAAGAGTCAATTGGCAACGCAAAACAATGAGAAACGCCGTCCAGAGGTGGAAGGTTTCCGCTGTGATGATAGCGGGGTGACGTCTTAGCGATGGGGAAACAGCTTCGGTGGGGCACAAGATCCGGTGCCGGTTCGTGTCCCGGCCCGGCTATCTAAGATGCGGAGGTGGAGCCGATGCTATAATTGAGTGACAGATTCAATGTCATGCTTTACTAAGGCGATTAACAATGAATTTGAGCGACGCAAGTCAATGAATTGAGGTCAACATGCGGCGTAGATGGTGTTCTCATGAAGCAATGCACAGCAGAGCGCCGGGATTGGCTATATCGTATGCATCATGGATGTGAGGTACCACTTCCTTGTAGGTGTGAGTGTGGGGCCCCAGCCGGCTTGTTTACCGGCCATCATGGGCTCCAAAACTCTCCGTCATCAGCCGTGCCGGCCGATACCAGGACCAGTGGGTAGCAATAAATCTGATTGCAAATCAATGAGAAGCGTCTCGGTCTCCGGTTCATGAAGAATGCGCCAGGTCGATCGAGTTGAAGGGAATATGATCAGTCCAACTCCTTGTTATCAGTCGGTGTGGGAGCGACCTTTCCTCCCACTTCCAAAAAGGTAAGGACGAGGAGTGGATAACGTCGAAGACGTAGGAAACCACAGGCCTCTAGTCACAGAAACCACTTGACGACACCTTGTAGAAGCAAATAGCGTAGGGGAAAAAAGAAATGGCGATGCCTAGAATTGAACCAGGGATCTTCTCTTGTGCGCCACGGAACAAGAAACAGCCATGTTTCGTAAGAAAGCAGGCTGATCAATCCCGTACAACATCCCGCTTGTGTTTGTCACACTGCGTGTTTGTAAGAGACGCTCTACCACTGAGCCACACCGCCCATTTGCTAATGTACATTGAATCATTTCGCATATAAGGTTACAGAGCTTGTCGGAGAATCGGGCGTGCGAGCGTGGTGACAGCCAGCCGCTTGAGCGACTCGTGGTAGTCCTCCTGCATGACAACCAAGCATCGCAACGTGCCACACATCCTTCACTTTTTTTCCGCTCTTGTGAATAATGCCAGGGCACGCGTATCGAAATCGCCAAATAAACTAGCTGGTCACCTTGTGAATTTGGACATTGACGCAGTTCGGTGACGTCTAGGGCCTATATATGAGTCCAGATGCTTAGCTATCTCTTCGATCAGGAGCAAATGTTTCGAGGTTCATAGAAGTCCCTAAAGGCAAGGCAGTTTCTAGGTAAATAAAACTGAAGTTTAGCTACAAAATCACCTCCAGCTTTCTCCCAGGGTTGAAGTTAATTGTTTCTAAATACTAACTCAAATTGCGTTTGGAGTGCTACGGTGCGATACATTCGCTTTTTGACTAAAGTGGGGAACTGGACGATCCTAATACAACTTGATTTTTATCGATATTATTTCTCTATCATTACTCATTTATTTCCTCTGTTTCCCAAAGTATGATATTTGGAGGATAAATGGCTCTCCGGGAGGGACTGGAACGCTTCCATCGACTCGCATGATATTCGATCACGTTGGTGGCCCCCTCGCCCATCCCCCTCCTCCATCCCCCTCCTCCCTTGCTCAGATCCTCGACCGTTTGTAAAATCCATCACTATCCGGATTAGTCGCTCCCATATTCAACATCTTGGTAAGATTTGGGCCGTGTACCGCATTGGGCCTAGTGATCGCACGAAGTTACCCAGCCACCCCGCCCCGCCTGGATACGACACGACCAGATGAACCAGCCCCCCCTCCCAACGGCACAAATGCCTCATATATTGTAATATGAGCCAATTTGACAAGTCGGTCGCGTGGCCCAGTGGTTAAGGCATCTGCTTTACAACTCAAAACGCAGAGGATCGCAGGTTCGATCCCTGCCGCGATCAAACTAAATTTTTTGCTCTTTTGGTGTTCTGGTTGATGGGTGGGGATGGCATGTACATTATCCATCAACCAAGTTGACTTAGACTTCAGTTCTTTTTTTATCTAGTACAAGGGCGTGTGACGAGGAAAGACCGCGGCTCAGATTTGACAGGCTGAGGAGGAGAAGACAATTGCGGTCAAGCGAGAGAACTGAGAAACTCGGGTCATTGCTCCAGAGACTCAGATGCCACCACTCCACTAAACTCCAAGGCGACAAGGGACAGTGTGTTCATGGATCCAATGACTTCAGGTGCTTTTCATTTTCTCTTTTTCGATGCATAACCTCCAAGTCTATTCACCAAGGTTTCTCTATATGGTAGGTAGGGTCTGGTTAATCGCTTTCAAGACCCAATTTAATCTGTGAGCCGTATCTCATCCTTCCATAGCTTACTTGCCACCACCGACTTGAGCTCATCTGGCCCGATGATCAATAGATCAAACATGACCGGTCTCTGGGTGTTATATGAAAGGGCCCAAACATGGTCATTTGAGGAAAGACTCCCAAATACCTTGCTTGACATTGAGTACGCATCCATGCGTGCCGGTGATATTTGCCCATAAATCCTTGACAAGAAAATAAAATAAAAGTGGAGGATGAAAGCTTAAAGGTCTTGTGACCCGTTGAAGGGACCATTATGAGTACCCTGTCTGGCCGGGAGGGTATCATATAATATCCATCACCTGTGTGGATGGACCCCTCTGGCTAGAGGGCAGTGAAATCCAACGTACGGATAGTCTGCAAGAATTCAAACCCAGCCTAGGAAACACAAACCATAGCCAGATGTGTAGTTACAGCTGGGGTTAAGCTGACAGGTTTTCTACTTTCTGGCCTCTTCATTTGTTTCCTCCTCCACCTCACCACCCTCACATTAATCTTCCAGCTTCGCCGCCTCGCCACCATCACCTCGCCTAGCATTGTAAATATATTTTCCAATTGTATCTTGGGGTTGGTTTTGACTTACATTACCCGTCGCCGACTCGCCTCCGAGCCCACGTCTAGCTGATCACAGTGGAAACTCAAGATAATAAAATAAGTATTAGTATAAAGCCTCACAATAAATCTAAAACAAGGATTACTATAAAGCCTTATAATAAATGAAAATATTCATTTCTGTCTTATTATGAGTGTGTTCTGCCGTTTGTAGTTGAGCCCGTCATGACGAAGTCATTGACGAACGTTGGGATACCCCTGGCAAAGAAACTGTCCGTCCATCCATCCAATGGTGGTCTCATCATCCAATTCCTCACGAGACCCTCCGGTCCACAAGAAAGATGCCAGATAATGAACATGGAAAAAAATGTACAAGTCAAGTTGTTGTCCTAAGACAGAAATCTTTCAGTGCCGGTTGGCCTCTGGGCGTCCCAACAGGTCCATTGGTATATCATGCGCAAGATCCGTAACTCCAATCCCAATAACTCAAAGAAAGTGCCCATATTGGATTCCCATCGCGCTATATCCGAGGGCCACCTATCCCACGGCGGCTGCTTTTGAATCCTTCATCTCATCGTTGTCTCCGGGCTAGGTTCCTGCCTCAGCCTCATCGGTTCTGCTGATACCGCAGCGGCAGCTGGCGGTCCAGAGTGTGGAAGGCCTGCGTGCGGGGTGTAAAGGGCGCTTGGTTGTAGCTCATTGGGGACTTCATGCTTTGCATCTCCCAGTTGCGGCTCTCTTTGGGCTCGGATGTCGTGTAGTACTCGTCATCTTCGTCGACCACGTCGTTTTCCTTGTTGGGCCACATGGCCCAGATGGCAAAGGCAAGGTTGAGAAGGTAAACGGTGCTGTCCAGATGTTAGATTCTGCGTGTAGCTAGGGCATAAAGGTGGATATACTCACAGCAGATATACGGACGGAACCAGGGCTGCCTGCGCTATTTTGCATGCCTTGTAGTGTCCGTAGGGCTTGGCCAGGTCGCAGCCCTTGCGGAAGTACCAGGCGGAGGGAGCGGGATATCGAGAATCGATGTAATCAGGGCCGATGTTGCCGTAGGTGCTCGCAGCGTAGAGAGCGACCATACCGAAGTTGATAAAGGTGGCGAGAACGGGGTACCACACTTTCATGATGTTGGCCGTGAGCTTGCTGAGCAGCATAAAGAGGGAGAGGACTGAGATGGCGACATTGAAATCGGTGAGACTGAACAGTGTTAGTCAGAACGGTCGCGACGGGTATGATGGACGGGAGCAACTCACGTCCTGGTCCAGACAAAGGCGACATGCGGCTGAGGGGTGTGGTTGGCGTAGGCGAAGAGCTTGATGGCCGGGTTAGAGTTGAGTCTGTGGTCCCAGCCAATCTGCCACATGTCGGTGCGGTAGAGGTTAGGCTGGGAGAGGCCGAAGATGACGAGGGCGGTGACGGTACCAGCGAGCTCGAACGGCATGAGCCACCAGGTGCCTCTCCGGGGGATGCGAGGCCATTTGCGGAAAATGAGGTGGTAGCTGGTGGTGCCTGGCACCTTGGGTTTGCGGCTGAAGACGGTGACGGGCATGATGGAGGTGGTGTTGGTGTTGAAGTTGGTGTAGAGGTGGCTGGGTGGTTCGTGGTGGTTGTTTGGCGGGGATGCGACGGACGCTTTCTTGGTTGTCTTCATTCAAGAGGCTCTACCTCTGTCTAAGTGGTGTAAACCGTTGTTGACTGTGGAATTGGCGTCGCCGCTATCAAAGCGTCGTTCGTCGTTGGCGAGAGTCGCTGATTTCACTTTGTGGTTGGTTGTTGGTTCTTGGCTGGCTGGCTGCTGGCAGAGCAGCTGTAAATCAAGAGCGCATGGGAAGAGGCAGCGGGGCGACGTCGAAGTTCGATGGCGAGCTCGTTGGTGCAGGTGGAAGTGGTCGTTGGAGGCCGCGCCTGGAAGGTTCGCCGTTGGGTTGGGGTCTTGTCTTGGGTTCGATCAGTTCGTCCCAGGTAGAAGAAGTGAAGAGGCTCAGTCCCGTCGGTCGCAGTTGGGGGCGGGCATGGCGTTTATGGGCCATGATGTGGCCGGGCGGAGAATGGGGAAGTGATGGGGCAGGCACCCTGGCGAGATGCGCTGTGAGAAGCGCTGTGAGATGCGCTGTGAGAGGCCGGAGATGGGGCCCTGTGAGCGCCATGAGCCTCTGGGAAACCGCTCCCGTCCAACACCCGCCCGTTGTGACCGTTCTGGCACTCGCGCAGCCGCTCACAAGCAGTCCATGATCCATAGCATCGCATGCTCATCCTGCCACGGCCCAATGAGAGGCCCGAGGAGGTGTGCCATCACCACGTTGTAAGCGCCCGGGTGGGAAGCTTGGGGAGCCCCGGCAGAGAGGGGCCGCGCCATTGGCCCGGTCGGTGGTTGGGTATGTGGCGGGCCGGCCAATCAGGGCGCCGGAGAGCCGCTCTACGATGTGAAATGCCGTGCGGCGCATCCAAGAGGCACACTTGAACAGGGATTCCTCGCTCTCTTACCCTCCAAAACCAAGCCGTGAGCAGTTAAAATGGTGAGGTGAGATTGCGTGCAGTGCTGAGCTCTTGCACATGCTGTGGCACTACGGCACTGCGCGGGTTTGGATCCCGTCTTCTCTCCCGGTATCCGAAGCCTCCGGCGGCTAGGCGCCGCTGCTCGTCACATCCTCGTGGAGATCACTCATTCAGGCCCTTGGCCACTCTCATACGCCGTTAGCCGCTGTGCTCTCTCCGTCAGGCGAGTCTCGTACAAAGTCGTGTCACAGAGAGACATCATGGGCCCTAAACATATTTGATATGGATCAGAGATGGAGCGACAACTGCCGTTGTTAGCGCTGCCACTGGAGCGTATATCCATCCATCTGCTGCCTCTATATCCGGGACTGACCTATCTGGGCAAATGGACGTCCAGCTGTCATGTTGCTGACCTCCCGTCTCACACGTGTGGGCGTACAGAACCATTACGCAAGCTTTCGGCATTCTTGCTCGTCATATTGTGATAAAAATATCTTAGTGGAACATTACAACTGCCATTGTCATGGTGGCATGCAATATTGATTTGGTTGTCACTGAAATCACCGTCTGATTCACCTATTCATTCCCCATGTCCGCTCTCCGGTGTAGCATACGTATTTCCCGCTATTTGGGTCACGGACCGATGACGTCGAGGTCGGTATTGCGGTCGAGAACACTGATGCATGTCTCAATGTCTCCGCGCCAGTGCTGAGAAGAAGCTAGGCGTGGGGCGAGACCCCCATCTTCCCCAACTTCACGACTTTTTACTTATTGTGCTACCCTATACCTGTGTGGCGATTCTAACGTGGAAAGTCGAGACTGCTCGACCAGACGGTTCGACGAGAATAACTGTCTGGGTGGACATTAGGTTTCAACCCTAGAGTACTCATTTGTTCCGAAAATGATGTTTGTAGCATCGATCGGCTATACCGGTCTGCAATGATGTAACTCCTGTCTCTCCTCCCATTAGAACCCTTTAAAATGTCTTGTTATTGTCGTTTCTAATTGACACAAGAAGACTAACAGCATCGCAAAAGCATCGGTAGAAAACTCAACCAAACATGTGCGGTCAGAGCCATAAGTAGAGACCGGCGACAAGACCGACCACTGACAAGTCATAATAACATGACATTACCGCGCCATAAGCAAATTATCCAAGATGTCGGCCGCCCTTCGCGGGATCAACGGGTTGGACGCGGGAAGAAACCGCACGGAGAAAAGCCTTCCTGACCCGAAACAGCCACTCAAGTCTCACACCGCCTTGGTCCTAGCGGTCCCACGAATTCGGAAACGTCACGGGCTCAGAGCGGATGCTTCCTCGTCGAAGCGAGTCGGCAACGGGCCAGTCACTGTGCGAGGCGTCCTACTCGGCCGACAGAGCGGACTTGAGCAACAGCGCCCTGGACGCCTCCAATCTCCCGCGCAATCAAACCGCCGGACTGCGCCAGCCTGCCCTCTGGTCTGCGCTCTTGGTTGGAGCTGGCGCAACAGCCAAGGCCCTGGGCATCCCGTCGAAGGCAGTGGGCCGCGTGGTGGGTGTGCCAGCCCAGTGAGCAAAGAGTCTCACTTGAGGATTCCTGGGCGGCGTGGGTCTTCCCAAGACGTTTGGGGAGCTTGGCTTCTGTGATGGAGCCGCGATGGAGCACTGATGGACCCCCCCAGAGGATGAGGCGGCAGGGGCACGAGGCTTGCGGAGTCTCCACGGCGGCACAGGGCGCCCGCGAGGGACCGTTCTAGACCACGACGATCGTCATCGGTGTTTCTGGATCTGGGCGGCCGGTTCCACCGCGTCCGGTTGAGGCGCGAGAGACACTGCGGCGCCGACGCCCACTACGTATGACGCCAGCGTCCAATCGCCCTTTGGCCAGCGCTCCGGTCATAATCGGGAACTTTTTACTCTGACTCGGCCCCGCTCCTCCATCACGATTCTCGCGACCTTGCCTATGGTCCAATATTCCATTCCCGCAACCCCAAACCCGACGAGGCGATGAGGCTTGAGCAGCGCCGTCGTGGCAACTGCCAATGCGCCTCTGACGACCTTGGGCTCCACAGGGCCATCCCGAGAAGGGGAACTCGAGAACGCGGGTCTGCTTGGCACTATTATGGGATTGTAAGGATGGGCGATGGTAAACGCCACCAGTGTGACGAGTCGCCCATAATAGCCGTGTGCGGTTTTTGCTGATAAATTGGTTGTTGCGTTCCCGACATCCGACGAGTCCAGCGCGTTGAAAGTCGAGGTCTGGACCGCCAACCCTGCGGGAGCTAGAGAGCTTCGTACATGCTCTGTACGCATTGGCTGCTGCTCTGTACAGTAAGACTTGCGTGGGCTTGGGGCATGATTGCCAAGAGGTGGTACCAAGTGTCGTTGATGTTCTTGCGTCCGCCACCGGTGCTGCAGAAGGTCCATGAGCATCTAGGCCCTCGCGCCCCATGGTTTCTGACAATCTGGCACAGAGCGATGGCCTGATGGGAATTCTCCAGCTACTACGAAGTAAGCACAAGCCTGATGATCGACAGGACCACGGGGGGACGGAGCAGGACAGCGCCTCCAGACCAGACCGGGGAAAAAAAGCTTGTTTGCTCTCATGTCATGTTTCTGAATGCTGAAGGCAGGAGCTGATGCCCAGACGTCGTAATCCCATTCCTCCATTCCCCATTCCGACTGGATCGCACGCTCACTAACAAGATCCCACGACCCCACGCCCTCTGGCTCGTCCGGTCTGTGTCCGACCCTCCGACTGTCCGTCCGTCCGCCCGTCCCATCCGTTCCCTCTAGACCTTTCGGGGGAGGGGGGGGGGCCATGGCCCCAGTTCCACCAAGCGGTTAATAAGGGCCCAGGCGAGGCGGCGCGTGTGGAGCATTGGAGCGTGGAGCGTTTGGCCTGGCAGGGTTCTGGATTCTGGAGCGATGGAGGCCCATCCACTTGGAGCCTGAAGAAGTAAAGTGTCTCGCGCTCCTGGGCTTGGCACGAGAGCCGCTCTGGGCTCTGGCGAGTTCTGGATCCCGTGTGTGGATGGCCGATCGGATTCGCGACTCTCTGATCGCTGTCTTTGCGAAATCCTAGCCCGCCTGTTGGCTACTTCCCTTTGGTTGTTGCGTGTCCTCGCCTCGCTTGCAAGCTGACGGACGAGGATTTGCGTCCGCTGCTAGTTCTTATTAGTCGTGGTTTTTTTTTTGGTAGCCTCTGCCTCGTCACGAATGAAGTGTAACTCGTACCCAAGCCTCCAATCCCCATTCCCCCGTTGTCTCCGGCGTGCAACCCAGTGTGTCACTGGTGCCTTCAGCCTGTTGTTCAGACAAGGTAGCACTCCATACGAAGTGGTCGGAGTCCATTATACCCTGGCATGCCTTATCCGCCCTGCAGTTCCCGTCTTTCGTCTATGCCTTATACGCACCTCATGCTTCTGCCCGTTTTCGCCTCTTCCTGGCGGCCATGTTTAGACCGTCTGGCAAATAAGGTACCTGAACTCCTTCTTCTGCCTTGCCTGACTCTTTCGCCGGGACCCATCTCCATCCCCGGCCTTGACTTGGCGTTCTAGTGCTTTTCCTTGTCCACTTGCTGCTCCATCCTGCTCCATCCTGCTCCATTCTGCTCTCCATTCTGCACTCCGTTTTGGCATCCTTCAACGGACTGCCCCGTACTTCGTATCAAACTCGGACTACGTACGACGGAGCCCCCCTCCCCCATCTCTCGCTCTCGCACACTTACACTCACACTCACACACCACCCGCAAGCATACCTACAAACGGCCACGCGATAATACCCCCGATGGCTCCGGTCGGACCCTTGTCCTGGATCACTCCCTTACCTGCGCCGATCGGGACTCTACCTGGCCTCGGCTGCGCATTGACGGCCTGCGCCTCTACGGCCTGATGACCTTGACGTCCTCGACGTTCAGTGCGGCTCTTCCGGCGCCCTACAAACCGCCTTACAAACCTTCCCATCGGCGCCCGTCTTGCCCGTCCTGCCGTCCCCCGTCGCGCGACCCCCCGTCGATTCCCAGGGAACCAAACCCAATCCACAGCTAAAGGAATCCCTGCTACGGATCGGGCCACTCATTCAGTCGAGTCCGAGTCCAGAACGTTGGGGTTGCACTTTGGACCGTCGACTGGGGTTTTGCGGCGTGTTGCTTGTCAGTGCCTAGTTATTCCCTACCTAGTTTCCACGAGTCCACGAGTCTGCAAGTCCTCTAGTCCGCCGCAAGTCTCCAGTCCGTCCCGGGATCCACGAGTCGTTCACTTCGAATCCCGCCGGCACGTCGAGCCTCGTGGTCCACCAAGCAAACCTGACCCTACCGGCATGCCCTGCTCCCATCCCATCCACTCCCACCCCCCGTCCACTTAGGAGGACCCCCTCGTCGTCGCGCATCTCAAGCGATACCCTGTCCGCGCTGGATTGGACGCCCAGTACCTGGCTACTGTGCTCTCCAGTGAGTCCAGTCCCGGACGTGGCTCCTCCAGCTCCACTCTCCGGGTCCGTCGAGGTAGCTCCCATCACCACCTCGTCTACCCATTCTACGTTCTGGTCTTGTCTTGTACATACCTACCGACTTACCGACGTATCGACATACCGACCTACATACATACATACCATACGGAGTATCTAGCTTTCATACACCACCACCGCTGCCGCCGCACTCGCTCACGCACGCCCCTCTCGTACCATCTCGATTTCCTGCTTGCCGCTACGCAGGCCCCGAGCCATCTGAGGCATAGGACTCGCAGTCCCTCCGGGGCTTCGACTCCGTCCCTGCCCCGGCGCCTTCATGCAGCAGCTCCGCAACGACCGCTCTGCTTCCAGCCCCGACGCTCGCTCTTCTTCTTCCTCACCCACTTGCCCCGTCGCAGCCGCCTCCGACTCGATCGATCCCACGACTTCTTCGACTTCTGCGACGAAGGCCTCGGACCCCGCGACTCTAGCCATCTCCATCGCGGCCGCTGCAGCAGCAAAGGCGGTTGCTGCAAAGGCTACTACGGCGGCAACCTCACACCCCTCCAACTTCCTCGCATACGAGCGTCCTTCGAGTCAACCCGCAGCATCATGGAGGCGTGACCCTAGCCAACCCAACCTGGCCTCCCACGTGCCCGTTCTCAATCTCAACTCGGCGTCGTCCCCGACCTCAACCACCAGCGCGATTCACCAGTCAAGTTTATACACAGCCGCCAGCCCTCGAGGGCCCACGGTGCCCGGTCGAGGGCTAGCGGAGGCTCAAAACCCGACGAAACGTTCCTCGGCTGGGACGAGAGGGGATCCCACGATGCATCCGTCGCCTGTCAAGAAGGCTCGCACTGGTGCATCTCCGCCCCGCAGGGTCGAGATCCCATCTGTAGCAGCTGGTCTGCAGATGTCCGCAAGAGCGCAGTTGGAAGGGCCGATTTCTCCGCTGTTCTTCTCCCATACGCCTTCAAGACATGTCAATCGACCACAGGGTTTCCCTACCGCTGAAGTTGCGGCGTCCATGCTTACACGCATGCGGGAGGATCCGTCTGGAAGTGTGACAACGCTCAAACTGCCCCGGGCCAGTGTGAGCGCTGTTGCGGCAGCTCGATCGGAGAGCACTCCAGGAAGCTGGGGCTCCTCAATGGATGTCCCTGCGCACTCGTCAAGCGCCGAGAGCAGGAATCTTCCACCAGGACTGCAAATGCTTCAGGGTGTTGGCGTGATCGAATTTCTTGAGCAGGATGATCGACCTACCTTTTTAATAGACTTGGATAACTCAGCCAACGCCAGCCGCGCCGGGCTCCACATACTATACTACAACGCCTCACTCCGAGGGGCGCACGAAGTTCTGCAATCTCTAACAGTGGACCAAGAAGATGCCAGCCCGGACACCGACTTTGGGCGCTTCAAATCATGGATAATGCAGCCCACCAAGGCCCAAGGCCCATCCGATGCGAGCCAAATCTCCCATGTATACGCTGGCATCACTTGGACCTTCTCGTCGCTGAGAAAGAGGTTCCGTTTCGTTAGCGGCCACGGAAGCTTCGCCAGCGCCCCGCCAGCATCACCGATGGCACCGCAGTCGCCCGAAATCCCAGCGATCCCCGATACCGAAATCATCGATGCCCCGGACTATTTCAGCAGAGCCGGGAACTACGATGCCGATTCCGGAGCCGTGGAGGTTGTCATGGGCCAGAGCGATTCAAGGCTGCATCCTGACGAATTCACTAATCAGGTGTTCCAATCACAACCCGCAAAATCAATATTCGATTGGACGAGGATACCCATCACGGATAGTCTCCCCGAACACATCAAGTTTGCCCGGTCGGTCGACTGGGCGTCCACTCCCCTGGGACCAATTGACGACTGGCCTGCCGATCTCAGGACCATGTCCAACCTGGTCATGGGAAGTCCACATCCCGCGGCAATGTACTGGGGACCGCAGTTCGTTTGCATTTACAACGCTGCTTACCTGGACATGGCCGGCCGGAAACATCCACAGCTCATGGGATGCATGTACCAGGAGGCTTGGCCCGAAATATGGGATGAAATTGAGCCCGTCTTCAGGAGCGCAATGGAGGCTGGTCAAGCCACTATGAAGCACGAAAACCAGCTTTTCATTGACCGACACGGCTATTTGGAAGAATCATTCTTCTCCTGGTCTATCGTTCCTCTGGTGGGCGGCGATGGTGAGGTCGTTGGTCTATACAACCCTGCCTTCGAAAATACCCGGCGGAGAGTCAACGAGAGGCGGATGCTCATGCTTCGTGAAATCGGGGAGAGGACGGCTGCAGCTACGACTGTTGGTGGTTTCTGGCCCCAGGTGCAGAAGGGCTTGGAATATGACGAACACGACGTACCATTTGCACTGATTTACTCGGTCAAGGATGACACTGAGAGCGAGGTGTCTTCTCTGCATTCCGGGAGCATGGCCCACTCGCCCCAGTTAGCGTTGGAGGGTTCACTTGGTGTTCCCGATGGACATCCTGCTGCATTAACGAACCTCGACCTACGACAGTCCGATGAAGGTTTCGCCCCTTACATGCGACAGTCTATGTCAGCGGGCGGCGTCCCAATTGTGCTCTCCCAGCAGGCTGGTACCCTTCCTTCGAATTTGATTACGGGACTGAAGTGGAGAGGTTTTGGAGATCCTTCACAAACACTCGTCGTGTTCCCAGTCACCCCAACTACAACAGGAGAAACTGTCATTGGGTTCATTATTATAGGCGTGAACCCTCGGCGACCTTACGACGAGGACTATAAGCTCTTCATCCACCTTCTATCCCGACAGCTCGCCAATTCGATGGCCTCCGTGCTCCTGTTTGAGGATGAAATCAAGCGTGGCCAAAAGGCGGCCCGCTTGGCTGCGTTGGACCGCCAAGAACTCTCCTTGCAACTCTACCTTCGAACACAGGAGGCCGTGGAAAGTGAGTACAGGTTTACTCGAATGGCTGAGTTCGCACCTGTCGGAATGTTCATTGCCAATTTCGCTGGGCAGATCAGTTACTGCAACGACATGTGGTGGCAGATCTCACGACACTCTCGAGAAGAGGATTCCGTGGACAGTTGGATGGACAGTGTCCGTGACGAGGATCGGCCCCGCCTGGAGGCCGCCTGGGGCCGCCTCCTTAATGACAAGGTGACGATATGTGTCGAATTCCGATTCAAGTGCAGCCAAAGGAATGGAGACAAGACTATTGACACTTGGGTCCTCATGAGTGCGTATCCAGAGAAGACACACGACGGCAGCTTCAAGTTAATATTTGGCTGCATTACGGATATCTCTTCTCAGAAGTGGGCTGAAAAGGTTCAGACTGAGCGTCGCGAGGAGGCAGTGGAGCTCAAACGGCAGCAGGAAAACTTTATTGATATCACGAGCCACGAGATGCGCAATCCTTTGTCCGCTATCCTGCAATGTGCCGATCAGATTGCAAACAACATCAGTGCCTTTGAGTGCCACGAAGATAGAGAGGAAGTGGAAACGTTGCTGGATAACTGTCTCGACGCGGCGAACACGATCAACCTCTGCGCAAGCCACCAGAAGCGCATTGTCGATGATATCCTGACGCTCTCTAAGCTCGACTCTAACCTCCTGGCAGTAACTCCAGTAGATGAGCAGCCTGTGCGAGTGGTACAACGCGCCTTGAAGATGTTCGAGGCCGAGTTGATCGCACATGATATCGAATTCGACTTCCAAGTCGACGAGAGCTTCGAGAAGCATGATATTAAATGGGCGAAACTTGATCCATCAAGACTCCGACAGGTCCTCATCAATCTGATGACAAACGCCATCAAATTCACACAGGGCAGAGAGAAGCGAAGTATTTTGGTTAGCCTCAGCGCATCCAAGGACGAGGCGGAGGTGACCAAAAGAGGCCTCCCCTACTTTGATAGGATCGATCATCCACGGACGGCCATCGTGGACATCAATAATGTGGAAGAGTGGGGGCATGGCGAGGAGATCAACCTTCACTGTACAGTCGAGGATACCGGCCCTGGTCTGCTCGAGGAGGAAGTGAGGCTCTTGTTCCAACGCTTTCAACAGGCAACACCACGAACTCACGTGCAGTACGGTGGCTCGGGGCTGGGCCTCTTCATCTCCCGAATTCTGACGGAAATGCAGGGTGGACAAATTGGAGTTTCGTCTCGAAGGGGCATTGGAAGCAGTTTCAGCTTTTACATCAAAGCTCGCCGCTCTTTGCACCCCCCTTCTGAGTACGAGCGTGTCCCACCGTTCAGGATTTCCCGGAAATCACAATCCCCTGCAACCCCCTCAAGACCGCAGCCGACCCGCCAGCTGTCACGCACAATGCCTCAGGATGCTACTCAGCTATACGACGTTCTGATTGTCGAGGATAACATTGTCAACCAAAAGGTCCTACAGCGCCAGCTTCGCAACTGCGGAAACAACACCTTTGTGGCGAATCACGGCAAGGAAGCCCTTCAGACGCTCCAGCGGTCTAGGTTTTGGCTGGGTCAGGAGGCTGAGGGTGTGGACATATCCGTCATTCTGATGGATCTAGAGATGCCGGTCATGGATGGTGTGACGTGTGCTCGAAAAATCCGAGAACTGGAGAGGGAGGGAACCATCATCAAGCACATTCCGATCATCGCGGTAACGGCTTACGCACGGCCTGAGCAGATTGAGAATGCCAAGGCCGCGGGTATTGTGAGTTTCCATGAGTGTCATTTTCCTCGGATGCCTTACTGACATTGATTAGGACGACGTCATTTCAAAGCCGTTCCGGATACCTGAGCTGATTCCCAAGATCGAGGAACTAGTCGCCAAGTACAAAAACCTCTCCGTTTCCACCGAGCCGTAGTCGGAACATCTCTTATCAACCTTGATTTTTGCATTCTGGTCCAAACATTGCACCATGATGAGAGCATTTACCTCATTGTTTTCTTCCATTCTTGTTTAGATATCACACTTTTTTACTATACTTTCTTCATACTGTCAGCCACTTGGTTTTTAGATCGAGTACCCTTACAGCATGCATGCATGGGTTCGATGACTGGCAGCCAAGGCGTTTTGGAAAGACAGGGTAAATTTTTATGACGTGGCGAAAGATGGGAACTAATCATCCGGCGATGATTGAGTGCGCAAACATATCACGCATACATTCGGGCTTGTTTTTGGCGAGGCGTGGGTTCTGGTTGTGGCAAACCAGACTGGGAAAACGATGGACTTTGGGGAGGGAGAAGGATATATGCGAGAGAAATTATCAATCCACAAGGCGACACTGTTGCCCACGGAGATCCGTTTATAGAATTTGTCCGTGGGATCTAAGCTACCCACGGATCCCAAACCACTCATATATACGATAATGCAAGTTAATACATGTCCATGTGCACCAGAAACGTATTTTGTATTAGTAGGGGTGGATATGTCGAACCCTTCTTGTCCTTGACTACCATTGGTGAGGTTAGTGTACAGGTTAGCAAAAGCCACTTACTATAATATACCCTGGTGGTCTTGTTCTATCTGTTGGAACGGTTAAACTGCCGTATCTACGAATACTAGTTTGATGGGCCCTTTGCGTTGGGGCACTTCAATAATACAATACAACAAAACCACACATGAACCGCCAACAAACAAACGGCACTCATAACCGAAACCACCAAGACGTGATAAAAACACGGTCATGCGCTCAAGTGTGAAATTTGATGCAAAAAAGAGAAGGTGATTTGACAAAGAATTGTTGGTAGCTGGACAAAATAAACTGTAGGGTAGGTGACCTGGACGTCGTGAGACGACGTGGTCGCATGATAAGTATGTGGGTAGCCATGCTCTGGAATTAGAGAGATGGGTAACTGGGAGTAAGTACATTACCATGCATCACATCTGTTGAGGGGAGAACAAGTTGCCCTCGTCTTTAGAGGCACGAGCAAGAGTAAGGTCACATGTGCAGAGAGAACAAAGATATTCAACACGGGCATTTGTATTATTAGGTATTAATTATCTCCGATCCGGGTATCAGACAAAACCAAGAGTAAAAGCAGAACGAGCATACCACTAATTGATAGCTGTGAGTTATTTTTTTGTGTTTTTGTGGCCCGTTGCCAGACCTTTTCCGTTTTCGTGTGCAGTGTTGCGGAAAGCAAGTATGGAAATTGGTATCAGTAAGACAGTCTTTGACAGGGTATCTCGGTATCTTGTGAAGAAATGCAGATCAATCCTTCCATTCCAAACCCGTTCTCATGCGTGTGTTGTGTTTTCTTTGATAGTTTACGACATTCAGTCGATGCGATCAACGGCTGCAAGCCATCTAGGCAGCGGCGGTGACAGCAGGGGTGGTGGTGGCAGCCACGTTCTCGGGCTTGACCTCCTCAGTCTTGGTCTCCTCCGTCTTGGGAGTCTCCTCAGCGGGCTTGGCCTCCTCGGTGGCGGCCTCCTCCTTGATGGGCTCCTCAGCGGCCTTCTCTTCGGCGGGCTTCTCCTCAGACTTGGAGGTCTTGCCCTTGATGGTGGCACGGAGCTTGGAGAAGGGGCCGTTCTTGCTCTTCTCCTCACCCTCGACGGGGGCGGGGGACTTGTCGCGCTTGCCGAAAGCGAAGGGGAGGGAAGACTTGCGCTTCTCCTTGACGTCCTTCTTGACCTCAGTGACGGCCTCAGGCACGGCGGCCTCGGTGGTCTCGGTGGTCTCAGCGGGGGGAGCTGTGACGTCGACGGCTAGGGGAGTGGTGGCCTCGACGGGAGGGATCACGGGAGCAGTCTCAGCGGCCTCAGACTCCTTGGGGGCGTCAACGGGCTCGGTGGGCTTGAGCTCAGGGGTCTTCTTCTCCTTCTTGGAGAAGACGCCCCCGAAGAAGCTGTTGCGCTTGGTGGCGGTGGGCTTCTCCTTGGGAGACTCAACGGGCTTCTCCTCGGAGGTCTTGTCCTCGACAACAGGGATCTCCTCAGTCTTGGGGGCCTCCTCGACGACGGCGGGGGTCTCCTCAACCTTGGGGGTCTCCTCGACAACAACAGGGGTCTCATCGACCTTGGGAGCCTCCTCAGTGACGGGGGTCTCCTCAACGGGCTTGGTCTCCTCCTTCTTCTCCTCCTTCTTGCCGAAGCCGAAGAAAGAAGCACGCTTGCGGCTAGCCGATCGGCGCTTGGGCTCCTCGGACTTAACCTCTTCCTTCTTGCGCTCCTCAACGACCTCCTCCTTGGGGGTCTCCTCAACAGCAGGGGCAGCCTCCTCGACGGGGGCGGTCTCCTCCTTGGCGGCCTCAACGGGCTTCTCCTCCTTCTTGGCGGGAGGGGCGGGCTTGAAGCTCTCAATAGTGCTCTTGTAGCTCTCGGACTCGGTGACGGTGACGGCGAGCTCCTTGGCCTCGGCGATCTTGGCCTTCAGCTGGGCAACCCAGTTGTCACGCTCAGCGACATTGCCGGCCTTGAAGCTGTGCTTGTTACCTTTGGAGGTGAAGTGGAACTTGTGGGTGCCGTCGGTCTCGGGCTCAGTGGCATCGGCCTGCGGGGACAGAAAGTTAGCTCTGCATGTCGGCAGTTGGATGGGCGGGTGGATCCCGAACTTACCAGGCTGATGACGCTGGAAGGGGACTTCTTGTCACCAACGAAAAGAAGACCCTTGCCGGTCTCGGCGGCCCAGGCAATGTTGGAGTGAGCAGTCTCGGCGGTCTTCTCGGCCTTGAGGTAGGCAGCGAGGGCCTTGGCCTCAACAGCCTCAACACCGAAGTAGAAGAACTCCTTGCTGGCGATCAGGTTCCTTAGGGGTGGGGTTAGTAAACATTGCTCGCGTGTCGCGCTGGACCGGACATCTTACTTGGGGAAGCTCAGGCCCTGGGCCTTGTGGCTCAGGTGGCCCTCCTCGACGGGCTTGACCTCCTCCTTCTCCTCAGCGGGAGTCTCCTCGGTGGCCTCAGCGGGCTTGACCTCCTCAGCAGGCTTGTCCTCAGTGGCGGGAGCCTCCTCGACCTTGGCGGTCTCCTCGGGCTTGGTCTCAACGGCCGCCTCGACGACGGGAGCGGGAGTGACCTCCGGCTTGGTCTCGACGGGGACCTCGACGTTCTTCTGTTCCTCGGCCATTCTGAAGGTGGGATGGGGTATCAAAGGGGATTGGGTATCACAAACAAAGACGTTGGGTATAAAGAAAAAAGAAGACGATCCAGAAAAGGCGTTGGATGGAGAGTCGGCTGGAGAAAGCTGGGTAGAGCGGGAAGGGAAGAAGAAGGAAGGAAGAAGCCGTGGGAGTCTGGGGGTACTTATTTCCCGTCGAGTGGTGGGCGTGACGGCGAGCGACTGGGTGGGAGGAGGGAGAGTGTGAGACGGAGGAGGGCGTGGGCGATCCAGGGGGGGCGTGCAGGCGTGCAGGCGGCTGTTAGGGTGTGTGGGCGGGCGTGTGGGCTGGTGGGCTTCAGTGGGTTTGGGTGTCGACGGGGGCCGTTTAGTGGTTTGGCGGATTGGTGGTTTAGTGGGCTCAGTGGACAGCCGACAGTGGCCAGTGTGCTCTTCAGTTGGCTGAGGCGTTGGGGGGCCCGTTTGGGTGGGCTCCTTTTGCTTGGGTCTTCCAGGGGCCGTGGCACTGAATCGCAGCCGCGGAGCCTGAGGAGATGGATCGAACCGGGCGTCAGAGACGGCGACGGGGCCTGGCATGGGCTCTGGGCTTTTTGGCTTGGGTTTTTGGCGTTTGCTTGGGCCTTGTTGTGGGCTTGAAAGTGAAGTGTCAAAAATATGCCCTAAGCGAGCCCCCCTTAGTCCCAGCGGCTGCAGTTCTTGTGTGACGAGGTACCGATGGCGGATTCCATGTATTATCTTGCCTCGGGAGTTATGTTCCCGCGGCCTGCTGTCACTGCTCCGGTGGTTTCCCTCCTGTTCGTCCGAAGCACCCGGCCGTTTGATGACTTCCTGTTGGAATTTCTCATTCACTGTTCCGCGCGCACGTCGACTCTGAATGGACCCTTGCGTGCCCTGGCCTCGGCTGGCTGGGGTGGCAGAGGGTAGAGGCCGTCCTAGCAGGGTGTCTCCTATTTGGTCCCCTGTGATCCCCTGTGCCGGTCGGCGGTAGAGACGCTACCTGTCGTTGAGGGCTTGAGCCGACGTACGGGGTATTGCTGGACAGTGCTCAGCTTATACGCCATGGCGGATGATCAGGATACAGGCTGGCGTACGACTGACCGACTCACCACCACCCCCACAACCACACACACACTCACGCATCCGAAACATAATAGCAGTTAAAACACACCGGCACACTGGCACACCCCTTCTCCCCTTTTAGCTCTTTACATCCTACATGCTACGTCGGCGAGCGCCTCTGAGACCGGTCTGGTTCAGCCTTTCTTTTCCTACCATGGTGTCGTTGTTGTTGCTGGGTGAAGCGCTGGCCCGTGCGCCGTTTAAGCGAGTGGGCCTGAAATTGCAGAGACCCGTCCTGCATTGTCCAGCCTTTGCTGCCGGCCGCCTCCAAAATAGCCCTGCAGCAGCGGATTCCCTACGAGACCCTGAGCCAGCCAACCAGCACTAGCTGTTGCCAAAAATCGTAGCGGCGCTCTGGACATGCGTATCGCGCGCCACGTACGGTCCAGATACAGGACCTACCCCGTGGCCCGCAGGTACTAGAGGTACGTACCTGCCTTTGACGCCCGAGCTGCTTGACGACATTTCATATTTCCCCTTTCGCCTGTTGCGACCCTGGACATGTGACTTCCCCTCGCTAAGGGCCAGTCAACCAAAGCCGTAAAAGCAAAGATAAAACAAATCAGTGGCAGTCATTCAAGATCC
Organism: Ilyonectria destructans; assembly: GCA_020740775.1. Classification (NCBI taxonomy): domain Eukaryota; kingdom Fungi; phylum Ascomycota; class Sordariomycetes; order Hypocreales; family Nectriaceae; genus Ilyonectria; species Ilyonectria destructans. The sequence goes on from JAHEWK010000011.1 coordinate 2,077,125, forward strand.
ATCGGTACCATTCACTGCCAGTACGTAGTACGTAAAGTACCCCATCTGAAGTATACTGATCGCTGGGGCTCTCCGCCTCTATCCCTGAACGCTCGCTCCCTTCTCCCCTCTGTTCCTCTGCCCCCTTTCTCATGCTCTTTCCCCCGGTAAACCGTCGCCGTTGGCCTGGCGCCGAACCACGCCCGCTGGATTCTCATCTCCATGCTGCCTGGGTAGGTAAGGTGCCCGGGTTGGCTGACTGGCTGACTGGCTGGCTGGCTGGCTGGTAAGGCACCCGGGGGTCGAACGACTGGCAATGAAATGTACGGACGTCGTCCGTCCCGGAAGTACTTCCCGTAGCTTGACAGAATTGGTGTAAGCGGATGCTACTACGTCGTTAGGTACTTACAGCGCTGTACGAAGTACGCATCTAGAAAACAACCGTGCGCCCTGGCGTCATGCTGGCGCTGCACGCTGCGACTCTCTTGTCTGCCGCCTGCACCACCGCGATACCTGTAACCACCGGGCGTCAGTCCATCCGGAATATGCCACCACCATCACCAACACTACCGCCACCACCACCACAGAGCCACCATTACTATGCACTTCTCCTCACCGTGACCGGACCCCTCCTTTAGATACTGACTCATCGGGAGCCAGAAACACGGAAAGCTGGCGCGATCACGGCCAACAAGGGAGCCCACCGGCCGCTTGGCTGCTGCTGGGCTCGGGCGGGTCAATATTCGCAAATATCAAATCTCACTTGCGCGCACCGGCTTTATTTTTTAGTCCCAGGGACCCAGTGTTGCCAGGCCAAGTCAAACCACATCCAATATCGATCTTCGGCGTCTATCCCCACAGTGCCTAGCAATTGTATCAGTGCCATGCGTGCGTCCAGAAACCCACCCATGATAATGCAGCTTCTTCATCTTCGTCGTCATCGCCAGGTTCCTTTATTTCGCTCTGTTCTCGTCACTGTCCTCGCTCCTCTCGCTTGCTCGGGGATTAGGGTCGCACGTACGGAGTAATAATAATAATAATAATCTGCCCAGGACCCAAATCCCCTCCCCCAGCAAGCTCAATGACCTCCTGGTACTTTCAGCCTCCCACTCTTCACGTTCTTTTTCTCACTGGGGCCGGGGTTGCTCAGTCCCTTGCCCTTGCGCATGGATCATGGGCCACATTGAAATAATCTCCCTGGTCGCTACCCGGGCTTGTCCCCTGCTCTGCCATGCTCTCCCCTGCTCCTCCGATACCGACAAGTGATCCGTGCCGGCACCTCTCATCAACCGCCTTGCACCTTGACGCGGTTTTCCCAGTGGATCGCCATTTTAAAAACCACAATCTCCAGGGGAAACGTTTCGACACGTATCTCTCAACACCACTCTGTCAGCGACGTAGGCTGGTCTTGGCTTGCCTCTGGTCTGCGTTTTGGGCCGCCTTGGCTTCTTGGCTCCCTTTTCTTTGCACGTCCACACCACCCCGGGCAGACTCAACTTGCAATCTCAGCTTGTCGGATAGAGTGCCTGGATGCATCCAGCCATCCGCCCTCCTTGCCACGCACCTGGAGGGGGAGGCCATCTCTGGTAACTTCGAGGCGTTCCCTGTGGCTTTGTAGCTAGCCTGCTGCACAATTGCATTATTGGCAAACCGGCAATCTGTATTTGTGCCTTGATCTACCTCGACCGTTTGGGAACCTTGGAGAGACCTGAGCAGCAAGGCCATGCACGCAGGTGTGGTGTCAGGTCATGTCATATCAGGTCACGCTTTGCCCGTGCCCCAAAGCGCCATCCTCCAATACTCACCTGTCCAGTCGTTGTCCACCGTCGACCCTCCATCATGAGCTCGGGGATCCAGTCTTCAGTCAGCTAGTCCGTCCTGTGCGTTCCGTCTTGCAGCTACCCGGCCAGCCAGAGGCAACCTCTCAGCAAACGGCGGCGCCTCGTTGCCCGTTTCGCCGCCTCGATACAACGACGCTCGAGGTAACCCGCTGCCCGCAGGCATGATGACTTGGTGCGCGCCGGCGTTTTCCCAAGTACCGACATGGTGCGCTAGCGAAAACGTCGTAATAAACGGGGCCCGCTGGCCGCCCTATGAGAAGTACTACTGTACGTGCTGTGATACCCGCGGTACCTTGTTCTTGTTTCTTTTCAAGCGGGACCCTCGTTTGATCGTGGACTATCGCCGGTCCGCTGCGAAGGCGGTCCAGGATGGTACGTCGAGGCTCACTCGAGACCCTCTAGCTTCAGATGCCCTCCATTCGCCTGCAGCGCAGATGCTGAAGATGCATGGAAGCTGGAGCTGCAGCAGGAGCACACGACAATGCAATGACGAGCATGGGATAGCCATGGCGACACGCTCTGTGTCTCTGCACCCCAAGTTCCCTGCACCAACTGCGCAAAACAACGACTCACAAAACTTGGCCCTTTCAACTTGCAACCCTTCAGTTTCCAACATCCACTCACACTCACGACATCCCTACAAAGGGCACAACGCATGTCCATCAATCCATCCACAGGCTAGCCGCCCACTCACACCAAAAGCCCACGCCGCCAACCCACCCAGAGCTCAACGTCGTTCAGAAGCACCCATTACCACCCATCCACAACGAGTGCCGCACGCAAACCCGCTTGCGCTTCCTTTTCCTTCTTACCCATTCAAGTTCCATGCTTGGTCTAGGCTAGAGCCTCAGCTCGTGGCTCGCGGCTCACACCCTCCCCTCCTTCGCCTTTGGCCAGGTGACTCGTCGCCGCGGTGGCGTCCTTACAGCTTGTGAATAGCGCCCACCTCGCGCCGGCCTGGCACACACGTCAGGCATGGAGCCCGACACAGAAGGATCAGCCAGGGTGTCAGGACCTCATCAGTCGGTTCAGACAGAGCTCGGCCTGCCTCCGTCAGCGCCTTGCCAGCGCCTTGCCACTGGCTGTATGGAGCCTTGGTTAGAGCCTCCTGGTCCCCCCTCCATCTCCCTGGCCCCTCGTTGATATTCATTCCTTCATATCCTTGACTCAGGCATCCCGAATCTAGTTCCCCGCCGTCTGCCACTCATCACGCAGGCACGCGCTTGTCGGTGAGACATGCAGATATCCCGTCGGTCGGGGGATCAGCGCCGAGACAATCCTCAGCCTAGAACCCCCGGCCTGTAACGGGAAACGGCAACGGGGCAAGCCCTTGTGTGACCTGTGCTTGTGCTCTGCTTGCCGCCGTGTGTGCTGTGTTCGGAATGGACAGTGCTGTGGTGTACTACGATTGCCGCAATCCGACTGGAGATGTTCTCTGCCCAGACGCATGTATCCGTAAATACACATGCCGGGTATTTTGCCTCTGCCCCTGTGACCGAGGCGCTTTGCTTTTGACCCAGTCCTCCCCTATCTGATACACATTCTCTTCATGACTCTTGGACCTCGACACCGCCTTTCCACGGAGCGATCGACAACAAGCGGCTGTTGCAAAATAAACCGATTTAAAAATTACGAATAAAATATCTACCCAACAGTGTGCACCACCGTGATCACCGCACACGGTCCGTCAGTGGATGTTGGCAATCAATCGAGATCCACATGCCCGTCACTCAAACCAGGCTTGGCCTCGACGCCGGCTTGTGGCTTGTGGGACCAAGCCGAGATCCCTGCAGCTCTTTGGCGCCTCACACACGCAGGGTACCTTGTTGCTGGGCCGTGTTCTGCACGCTGCACTGCACTGCGCTGCACTCTCTTGGCTAGCTACAGCAACTATTGCATTGTAATGCTGTGATGCTGTGATGCCGTGATGCTGGTCGTATTCTTCGACGCCGCCTCATCCGATTTTCAAAACGCCAAGTTTCTCCGGGAAAACGTGTTTTCGCCTAGAACGCTAAACCTGGTTTGCATTGCCCAACTCTCCGCCGACGACCCTTTATTCTCTCGGCTGCACGTAGGACGTAGTAGGTTCGAAGATCCAAAAACCCAAGCGCCCTAACAGAGGTACCTGTCCCGATTCGACCCAGTCGCTTCTGAAATTGGACCGTACCAGTTCATTTCAAGACACAACCAAACAGATGGCTCTCCTCTATCCGTTTCGAGGCCCAAGTGGATGTGTTCGTTTCCCACCATCGTACCCTCATCTAGCCACTCTGCCGCCGGTTCACTTCCCATGCCTACCACAGTAACGCGGTATAACGATTTGCGATACGATGCGACGGGATGCGATGATCTGGCTTGGCTTGGCTTCCTCAGAGGAGCCACATCTCGATGGCCCGACAACCCTGGTCCCCGGGCGACCGTGGTGCTCCAACCTCCAATCCCCAATCCTCGTGGTGCATCTGGTCGGCCATCCATTCATCCATTTCCTCCATTCACCGCCAGGGCCAGACCGGCAAGGACATGCTAGGCACGGTGCGCGCTTCGTCCTCGTCTGACGCCGATGATCAATCCGCCATCAAGGAGAAACTCGGTGGGACCCACATGGCGATCCTGTGTCTAATCGCTGGCTTTGACTGCATACGACTCCGTCCGGCCTTGATTGCGATGGTTAATTCCACATGGTTAATGCAGCCGTGCACGTCCGGCCGAGGACTCCACCGCCAGAGCATCTCCGATCCCTTTGCAGTCCATGTGCCCAAGTGCCCAGGTGCCCGGGAGCCTCCGTCCCGTCATATCGCAATATTGCCGTGTGTCATCGTGATTCGACCCGTGATGCTTCACCAAGGCCCTAAAGATGTGGTGGGGTGTTCCCTCGCGTGCCTGCCTTGATGATCCGGACCATCCGTCCAGTCATGTGTTGGCCACAAGCTTTCTCGCAGCGGCAACTTTCGCCAGCCGCAACTCTGCTCAGTCACCTGATTTGCCGGCATCAGCTCTCACCCCGGACCTCGTTTCATCGCCGCCATCATCCCACTGGCCTCCATCGCCAACCTTGGGAAGCACCGGGTTTTTTTCTGTCTGCCGCTCAAACCCGGGAGTGGCGTTTCGATGGAGATGAGTGGGCTTCTCGCCTGGGGGGAACTGTGACCCTCCGACAATCCGATACCGACGCCGCCACCGCCGCCGTGATCCCTCCTTTGCTGGCTTCGATGCTGGTCCATCCCAGCCGGTGGTGGTGTGAGGCAGTTGTGCAACTCTCCACCGGACCATGCCACCCTAGGACTTTTCTTCGTCTTCCGTCTTACCGCTCCCCCATGCCGGCCAGTACCTTGATAGGACCATGGCGATCCTGCAGGTCTTTGCCATGGCCATCTTCCGTCTCCAGTGAAATGCCATAGACGGCTGTCGTATAGTAGTAGAGTGACATGGGTAACGCTGTGGGTGTGGGTGTCCAGGCTGCTGCAGTGCCGTTTGACAACCTTTTTGGGTTCGTGTGTCGATCCCTGGCCCTGGTGTTGAGGAGACGGCCGTATCTGTGGTTCGCCTGCCACTCGAGTCTTTGACTGCCGAGTCTTTGACTGTCGAGTCGAGTCTTGGCCGTCGAGTCTCGAATGTGTCTGGTGCACAACATGGTGTACATCGTACAAGATAGATCTGCCAAGGCGTCGCCATGTCTGACCTATCTCAGCCACGACTCCGTTGATCTCGTGCCCACGTACAGGTTGTCCCTCCAGAGTCACGACCCATTCCAACCGTTCATAACCGTAGACTGCCCACAGCCGATGGCGGCGCACTTGGTCACACACACCACCCTTCCTCTCCCACCGCCCATCCCTTGCGGCCATAGTTACGCTTCCGCCGCCCATCACCGCCCTCTTCGAGCCAAGCTTGGCGATGACGAAACAGGTCGTCCAAAACGTTCATGCAGTCCCCGCTCCCTTGCATGTGGGCATGTGCGCGCCCATGTGGCCCGCTCCAACACGCCCAGCGCGTTGCGTCCCTCGCACTGCCCCTCCAAGTCCTCGAGATGGTGTGCTGGCATGCCCTTGTTGCGCCTGATGGCCGAGCTAGCTGTGGACGGGGCCGGGAAGCATCCCAAGCCAATTGCTGCAGGTGTGGTGGTTGCTGGGGTGCGGTGAGGGATCCGCGTGTTAGTGGACTGGTCGTCAACTGCGGTTAAGCTTGGTGCGGGGAGCGTGTGTGATAGGATGTAGATATCATGCACTTCGGAGACATGAGTCGAGACAAGTTTCGGCGGTAGACTCGGAAGGCCGTCTCGACGTGATTCGTCTAGCCTGCTGTGCGGCGCTGGGCCGTTCCTAGTGGTCAGCACGTCGCTCTTTATTACCAGTTTGGGGAGTTTTGATAACATCACCAGCAGGACTATGTATGTGCCCAAGAGTTGTAGAGACTTCGCTGGATATCGTCTCGTCTCGTCTCGTCCCCGAGGGCCTGGATGATAGATCTTTGATGCGGTGAGACGGGGGATGATGTAAGGGCATAAGATGTCGAGGCTGACAACGACGGTAATTTAGTACCCAAATGATAGCGAGGTTGCAGTCATGTGATTAGACGTTGAATATCTATATCTTGCAGATAATCTGCGTCTAAGAATCAGCTCGGTATTCGTTCTTCTCCTATCAGCTGTGGTGTAATATTTGGATATCTGACCACCATCCAGTATTCCACTCTCTTTGGTCAACGGGTCACTGAAAGAAGAGCTCACCAAAGGAATCTCCACCTAGAAGCCAAGTACTTATCCATGGTTCTTGGCTCTAAGAAGGTAGTCATCCCCTCTCTCTGCTGAAGACCGGTAAAAGTGGGTTTCAAGCCAAGACTCAGGCTTCTCGCACACCTCCTAGAACCCCTAGTTTCCAGTCAACCATAGAGACAAGGGGGGGGGGGGGGGTTAGTCAGAGGGGAACGTCTGGATCACTGACAACCGTACCTTGCAGGCAATTGACCCCAACATGTCACAAGGAGTTATGACGTGTTATTTTTATACCAGGAGTCCCTCGCGGCTTGTGAGGCAATGGCGCTAGCCAATGACACCCTCCAGAAGCCAACACGAGACCACGAGACAAAGAACTCCCCTTAGGCCGCCGCCATCTCGAAGTCAAGTCTCTGGAACTCCTTGTAGATTTCCTCCTTCCCTTTGTTCTCTAGGGCATATTCTGCCTCCTGTTGCCGAAAACTCGTCTTTTGTTTCCAAGGAGTTGAAGGAGACGTCGACAGTTTCGAAGAAGTTCGGTGTGAGCCCAAAGGCTTGCAGTCTTATGCCAGTGTCGAGGAATGAATTGTAGCTTAGAACTAGGATTTCTCTGGTAATGGGAAATTTCTACCTCGTAGTCGTGTCTCTGGTCTCGGCTTTCTATTGCTTCGCTTTCGATGATGATCGGAGGTTGGGTCGTAGGAGGGGGCTAGAGGAGCCGCCAATAAGTCAGTGGGATGGGCCATCGAAAGTCGGGTCAGGTCGATGTATTTGGCAGTGGTACCTACTTGGTGAATCTGTCAGTGCCTGGTCTTAGTCCTCGAGATTCTTGTACACCCCTGCTTGCCAGTGTAGAAGACTTCTCTTTTGGGCTGATTCGCTAGCAGGATGGCTATGATTCGCCGCTCCTAGCATGGACCCAACCATCGACATCCTCTTCTTTCCCTCTATGCCGCTGTCGTGTGATTCTTGCATTAGGTGTCTCGGTCTAGATCCAGACGCTCGTGTCGTGCAACATGCTTATTCCCCTTGAACACTCGCTGTTTCTGTGCTCGAGTCTTACTGTTCGGGTTCGGGTGGTTAGCAGTCTGCTCTTAAGGCGGCTCAGGGTCTCGCTATTAATCAAGTACAAACTGTGGTTTGGGTTGTATGAGGCCGGTGAAGAGCGCCCATGCCTCTTGTGCTACTCTGTGGCTATTGCTTGGCTTCGTGGTTAGTGTCTGCGTCATGAGGTATGAGACGGACTCTCTCGTACTGTTGAGATGCCTTGCAAAACTAGGAATGCGAGTCTATTCCGGGGTTGAGGCTTCCGGAAATGGCCGTTGGTGATCTAGGTGGCCAAGCCAAGCAGTGCCGCTTTCTCGAGGCTGGAACTTCGCGTCGGTGACGATGCGTCCGGGAGGGTCGATGGTCTGGTCTTCCAAGGGCTTCTTGCTGTTCATACGAATTAGATGCTGTCAGGGTGAATTTCCGTACTGTGGTGGTGTTTCTCGTCCGTGTCGGGGGCTGTCGTGAGCCTGCGCGTTCGCGGCACCCCCTCGGTGTTTAGGAGTGTCAAGGGGTTGGATCTTCGATGTATCTCTTGGCTAGAGGAAGCTGGTGGCCTACTACTCTAGATTAATGATGAAAGGTTAGCATGAGCTTCGGTTGGGGACTTGTGGGCAGAGGAGGTAGAGGCAGAGGAAACAGAAGCAGAGGAATCGGAGGTAGAGACGGCTGCGTACCGGGGTGGCGTTCACCACGACCTGTGTTCGCCAGTCCTTTGTCGTCTGGAACAGGAAGTTAGCCCATCGAGGAACACTCGAATGCTTCTTCGTCACTTGTCAACCGATAAATCGTTCTGGCCAGCATGCGGCTCCAGCGGTTGACAAAGCCCTGGCCCAGGACCCAAAATCCACGTCCTAGGGAGTTAGTGATGTCAAAAGCAGTCTTCATGGACAGAGACTCTCGTAGAATCATCTGTTCGTCGTTTTCGAGGTTTTAGTGATTTCATCGAAGTGAGAGAAAGGGTAGATTGCTGTGTGCGGTTGGTTCTGCGCGGTGCTGTGGGCCTAGTGGTGCACAGGAGGAGCTTCGCAGGCGGTTTAGGGGAAACGTTCTGGCAAACATGTCAACACCAGCCCATATTCAGTCCCCTAGAACGTCAAATATTTTATGAAGAGGATCATTGTGTACTCTGGGATCTGTGACAATTCTTTGATTCATAGTTACGGGAGGTGGATGTATATAAATGATGTCTGGATATCGCACATGGCAACGCGTCCTGCCAGTGCCGCAGCAAGACAGGGCATCTGATTCGAAACAAGCCTGTCTGTTTTGTCATTGGTATTAAGCTGCAGTACGTGAGTAGCAATAATACACTGAGCCCTAAAGCCCTGGGCTTTGGGTGCCTCAGTTTGCCCAGTAGTAGTCTCCTGCAGGCACACCCCCCTTGCTCTGCCAAATTTTGCAGAGAGTGATGATTGGAACAGCTGCAGCCATACACACTTAAACCCACACTCTCTGCCTCTCTATTTTCTTCTTTTCTCCCTCCTCCACACAACAACACCGGCAGCCTTCACTGCCTTCCCTCCCCTTTGACTTGAGCTTCTGCTCCTTCACACTTCATCATCTACCCATCTACCCTCAGAGCCTGCAGCACTCACCTCTACAAGGTATGTTACATGTTTATTTTCTCTACTTCTCTTGTGGTTGTGGCAGCACAGCTTGATCCCAATCTGAAAGGCCGCACGCGTCGCCTGCATCCTCAGCCCCCCTCCCCACCTCGCCCAACATCCTCTTGTTACGCGTTCTACCCTCTCGTCTCCTCCTTCTCTACTTCATCTGGCATACAAGCGTGATTTGGCACTCACTTCACCCCTTTACCGAGTCATACCCCTTCAAGTTGATCGGCACCCGTGGTACTGGGCAGTGAAGGTGCTTTGCCAGAGTCACGGCAGTCGGTATCCATCTGCTTTGCCGCGGGAGACAAGCTAGGGACTCTTTTATGAGTATTCTAGCTTCGAAGCCACTGCATCGCTCTGAATTCCGAAGGTCTCCTGTTCTCGCGTTCGCCGTCTTCTTTTGGACTTCTGGGATTCATGAACTGGGCCGTGGACCGCCTGGTGCTTTCACATCCCTACATCAATAGCCTAGTCCCCGGTCCTGGGAGAATGACGCTCGTCGACCTTGAATTTTAACCGTCAACCTTTTTCGAAGCCAGGAACTGACGTACTTCAGAATCAAAGGGCGTTTGGGCCCACCAAGCAACCGACGTCGACGTCGACCACCAAGAGCTAGTCCAGCAAGTGTGCACAGGAACATTTCGCGAATTCAGTAACCTGGCTTCAACTGTCTTCGTGAGAGCATTTCAGACCAAAGACTTTCCTCCTTGCGTATGGATCCTATCCCCATCCAATGTTGACGTGTGCTGACCATTGGTGCAGAACAGGGACACTCTAGCTTCTATCAACTCTGAACGTCGAACACAACTCGGAGGTTCAGAACACAACTCAAACATTCAGAACATCTCAACCGCCAATACAGTGGCATTTTGCTCTCCAACTTTCTGTCTCACAGTCAACTTGATTCGGAGTCGATAGGATTCTCCGACTTTGCTGATTGGGTCGCTGTGAAGTCGGGTTTCTAGGTGTATTCAAGACAACCCAAGGTATGTACCTGATTTCTTTCGCACCCCATTTGCTACCCTTCTCTTCTCCAATCGTTTTACATGCCTCGATTTTGAGCGGCTACCGCGCGAGCTTTGGTTTGAAAGCAAGTCAAAAGCCTCGGCGAAGCATCCAATGCCAACCGCGATATGTATGACAAGGCACCTGCCCCCTCGGTTGGCTGCGTTGAGCGGCTCAAACATGTGACCGGCAGTGATTCCCCTACGCAACCCCCTAAGCCCTAACTCTTACTATGCCCTCGATCATTCATCTCTTCTCCCTTCATTTCTTCCTCTCTTCGCTCATCCTTGTCCCTCCAGGGCCAATCCTGGCCATTTTACGTTCGGAATTTCATCCACGTGCCCAAGTCTCTCAACTACGATCATCCCGTGGCATCCCCAACAATACCACCCATCATGGAAAAGAGGAAGGAAAGGGCTAAGGCGGTAACTAACCCGATCAATAGGCCTGGCCAGATCCAGAAAAGGAAAATGCAGAGCTTCTACCAACTTCCCCAAACCCCCGCCAATCATGGTGCGTCCATCTCTCTACCGTCTCGTACTTTAGTACTAACTTTAGCCAAGGCTACAGGGTCTATGATGCCCAAATTTCCGCACAGCGTATCTTCATTTCCGGATACCACCACAAGGTCACATCGGAAGACTCTGAACAGATCATAAAGAGGTGGCTTCGGACCAGGAACAGGTTGACGAACCGTCCGACAAGAACCCGGTACATGATGGGTGGTCACCGTCCCAATATTGGCATGTACACCGATAGCAACGTTTTAATCACGGTAAGATGAGCATCCCGTTTTGTTGCGACTGGTCAACCTCGACTAACATCCACAGCATGCCAACCACGGAGTCAGTCTCGCTCCAGAAAACCTACCCGATGACATTCGCGGGACTTTTTTTGGTTGGATGCCTTACGGAAAGACCATCGCTGAAATGCTAGCAATTGATGGATTCAAAACTCTGGAATCGTTTGCTGCCGCCGACCCCCAAGGCTGGGCTGCAATGTCCAACTCAGTGGTTGGTCATCCGTTCAAGTTAAATGACAAGCAACTGACGTCAGGTCACAGACTATCTACGACTTTTCTGCTCAAGACTTCCATGGGCCTGCTGATGGAGACACTTTTCTGGCTCTTAATCCAGAATACTCTGTCAGCAGTATCGGGGGCGGGGCTCTAGCAGCCGGGACTTGCGAGGAGCAGGCCAAAGCTAGAATTGTGAAGATCATTACACAAATCTACAACCAATGTGGACCAACAGAACCGTTTTGGGCTATGGACGTGGCGAGAGTCACTAATAACACCAACAATATGTCCGCACATCCGATGGTTGCCATCATGCCAATCTTCTACTCGGAGAAAGCAGTCAAGCTCGTCCGGTCTCTACCCCATGTCTTGGGCCTAGAGAGATTGATGGCACGTCTTCAGCCTTCACAGGAGCTGGCATACCGACCGTACACCCAAACAGCTCTGGACGGGCTCTTCAAACTTCGTAAGTCATTTTTTCCTGTTGGAGCACTTAAGTTTCATGCTAACACCATTCCAGTGTGTTCTCTAAACGACAGGAAGGACAAGATCCAAGTCCTCCATTTTGTCAACACCCCTCTCCTTGACAGGAGAATGGTTGCCATCATCTTGCGGTCATGCCCGAAAGTCACTATGATCGGCATCTATGACTGTCCCCTTATCCATTTTGGAGATGTCATCTGTTTGCTGGATTTGATCAACGAGATCAACATCTTTCGCGAGGCCATCAATGAATACCCGATCAGTAAATTTGATTTTTTCCCTCATTTCAACCAGGGAATGCCATACGCTCACCCCGCTGCCGACACTTATGGTATTACTTGGTCAGGGCTGACCACTGAGTTCGCCCACCGAGGTATCTTCCGAATTCTTTTGGAAGCTTACATCAAGGCACGTTCGATGGGTATCGAGCTGCTTTTTGACGAAGACAAGGCCTTCCGGCAGTATCTTTCTCAACTCCCACTGCTTCCGCTCGCAGTGGAACGATTTCTTCATGGCCTCGAACGTCATCGTGAAGCGGAATTGCTGGATCATGGTGATGAATTCAGCGCCCGCAACGCCATGTGGGAGGCCCAGGAGGGCATGTATGATGCTCTCAAAGCAGTTCGTCTTGGCGTTGAGAACATCTGCCACGACTGGCCGCATTGGTACGGCAATGTGATGGGAGCAGACCTTGTATTCTGTTCTTCTTGTGGCCATGAAATGGTCGAAGAATTCTTTCTCGAAGCATCACGGTCATCCCCACCTCATACCAGGCTGTGCGCCGGGTGCCTGCTACGCAAAATGATGGATGGGGAAGTGAACCATCAGAGGCAAGATGTCTTGCGCACATTGACAATTCTTTTCAAGGCCTGGAGCGGAAAGGACTTCAACATGGATGCACCGTTGCGGTATGGCCTTGACGGTCTCTTTCGGCTCCAGTCGACTACGACTGTTCGAACCCCTTCGCCACCATTGCACGTCAACGTAAATGGGCACCCCGTCCAGCCGCAGTTCATGCACGCTTTAATACGGGACAACAAGATCCACAATGACTCCGTACAGAAACTTCCAGCCTTGGAAGCCCTGCTTCATGCCGACACTGAAGGGCTGAGAACAAGAGCCATGCACTACGCTATGGTGGTAGACGTGGAACGTGTCACAATCCAGCTTCTTGGAAACAGCTACCCAGTTCAACAAGACGGCATTCCCCCATATGGAGAGACTCGAGTAGATCGGGCCCGACCCAACCATGACGACGAGGGTCAGAGAGCACCCCGCGGGGTAAACCCTTTTGGCTTTAACACCGCTCGCCTCATCTTCCGAGCGGCATGGGCCATGGACTTCTGAGGGCCATGTTGTCCATGGCTAGCAGCCTGCCACGCAAGTAGAATCGGCGCGAGCGACCTCTTCGAGGTTTCCATAGCCTTTTCTTACTTGGAGAGGGCAATCACGGAGACAAACTCTTTGGAGTTTGAAAGACGACACGATCCCCAGTTCAGCAACAATACTGGTAACGAGAAACAAACATCCTAGGGTTTGGTGACGCACATTACTGTAAGAGTACTAATGATTCTGGTTACGGAGGAGATTCTCGTTTAGCTGAGGGAGACAAATGGGAAACCGAAGTCGAGAAACTAAAGTCGAGAAATGGGAAAGGAATGGCAGCTGAGTTCCATACGCCGAATTGCTTTTGAAGTATGGGGGAAGGGATCTGATTAGTGAGAGGGAACAAGGCTGCCGTGTTTGAGTACAGGAAATTCTAGGAATCTGGGTTCAGAGAGATGAGAAAAAATTGGAGTTGAGGCTACAGTCGAAAATCAATGAGGCTTTTCATGACAGTGCTTTCTCAGTGGCATAGAGGATCCCCGTTGGTTGTGGTGGGTCAAACGCTGGGAAGTTGTCGTTATTCGGCACGTGACTTGGCGATGGATGGCCTGGCCTGGCCCAAGCAAACCTCACCACCATTAGCAGAATCTTGGCTCGAACATTGCAACACCAAAACCACCATGGCGTCTCTCCTACGCACCCTTTCGCTTTCCGTGAGGGCACTGAGGCCGAGCAATGCCCTTGGGGCATTTGCGATCCGGAGTCCTTCGTCAATGATGAGCGCAGTGCCCTCGCTCTTCGCCAACACCAGCGCCGCCGCTGCGCCGACAGCCTTGATGCAACAGACTCGAGGGATGAAGGTCCACAGCTCGGTGAAGAAGCGCTGCGAACACTGCAAGGTACTTTGACACCCAACTCAAACAATTGGCCGTCGGGGCCCTGCCCATTCGCCGGTTCCGGCTGGCACAAAGGGTTGAGCAGTGGCAGCTAACATGAGTTCGTTTCCCAGGTCGTTCGACGAAAGGCCGGCAAGCGACACAACGGATACTTGTACATCATCTGCAAGGCGAACCCTCGACACAAGCAGCGACAAAGTTAAGCAGACGTCGGGGCCGAGGAGGCATCATGGCTGGGAATTGTACGATACGGGGAACACACAACGGCTGCGGAACGAGCGTTCATACAGCGACCAACATGTCCCGACGCATGCCTGCAGGTGGAAGACAATTGCTTGGATGGAAGAAGAGGACTCGTTGCGTCCAGAGAATTGGAGGTTGGGGCGGTGACCCAGCAATGGGGACGCCCATCATGTACAACTATTATGCTACATACCATCGACATACCTCTCCATCCCCTCCCATTCAGTCTTACCCGTCGACAGCAGATACCTGACGTGAGCCTTTCCTGCAGGGTCAGCCTTAAATAGCCCACACGCTGGCCGCCATTGGGGGCCGCTACAGCCGGCGTGCAGAGAACGTACCGAATCCGTCACGCCACGGTGCCTCTCGAACTCATCGCGGGCGTACCTGCGAGATTCTGCTTTTGTCGTAGGATCGGCAATGCGCTTGGTGCCACGTAAAATGGAGCGGTAGAGCGACAAGACCTTGGAGCGTTGTAGAAACTAGGACATCGCATCAGCGTCGTAAGTTCATCCCTCAGTGCAATGATTGGCAGACGGAGAGTGAGGCATCAACCACCATACATACCTGGTCGAGACTCATAGCAGCATTGAGGCGGGAACCGGCTCTGCGGGTGGCATAGCCACGGCTCAATGAGAGCAGGCGGACGCTGGACACCATCCCACCAAGAGCTTCCTCATTGGACGGAGGGACAAGTTCATTGAAATACGGATTTCGCGTCACGGCTTGTCTGTTGGAGGCATCAAAAGTTCGAGTCTTTGCGGCAGAGCCTCGGTTAAATGCTAGACCCGCGTTGGTGTCCGTCGCGGGAAGGAGGTGGGGCGTCCATGACGGTGTGCTGTGTGGTGTCGATCCTCAAAGCGCAGGGCGAAATGCCAAACGTCTATTTTCTCCTCCTCCAATTACAAAATCTCACAACATTCGCACAATGACGGAACCAATTGACACAGTGTCACCTGTGCCTGAACCGATACCCGGTCCAGAGGGAAGAGAGAAGACGCGTGGCGGGAGACGACAGCGACAGAAGCCCGTGAACCCAATTGAGATGGCCAACAAAACACCAGACGCGGACTTTGTCAAAGAATACATCAAGCCAAGGTTAGATCAGAGGCGCCCAAAAAAGAAAACATTCTGGGGATGAGAAAACTCTGACGCCTCAAACTCACACAGCAGCAGCTGGCCGAAATGGACGCATCCTCGCAAAGAGGCAGTGTACACGCTGAGCTTATCTAGACCAGGCGACCTGTGCGACGACGAGTTGGACGCTTGCTTCAACCTAGTCGATGAGACCAGTGGTGCGGACTACCGGAGCTCGTCGTTTGGGTGGCATGTGGCTGTGAAGAAGAAGGAGATGCGATCGCCGGATCTGCGGTACATCCTGGTCAAGGATGCAGACGGCGCCGTCCAGGGCTTCACATCCATGATGCCAACGTTTGAAAATCATGAGCCTGTGGTGTACTGCTACGAGATCCATTTGAAGCCGGAGCTGCAAGGGTGAGTTGAGCTGGACATTCCTCCCAACAAGCCTCACTATCACCCCAGCCAACCATACCGTCAGCTTGTACCAAGTACCGACGCAGGCCAAGCAAGCCAGACGAGGCTGTGGGTAACGGGCGATGGGGAAAACGCATGTGATAGTCAACGTGTGCTAAACGGTTACGAACGTCGCAGGACCGGCCTTGGCACCCAACTCATGGGGTATCTCATGGACGTTGCAGAAAACATTCCAACGGTGGAGAAGGTGATGCTCACCTGTTTTGCGAGCAACATGAGCGGGCTGAAATTCTACGAGAAGCTGGGGTTCGACAAGGATGACTACTCGCCGAGGGAGAGAAAGCTACGTGGAGGCAAGACAATTGTGCCCGACTATGTGATTCTGAGCCGACGCACGGCGACGGGTAACGCTGCCGATCCTCGTCGCCGTCGTCGACATTAATTAACGTACAGTATCAATGAGGGTGCGCGTTCTTGTGATGAACGGACAGCGATAAGCTGCCAGGAGCCAGTCCAAAGGACCGTTGGCCAGTGTTCTGACCCTGATGCATGCTGGGTGGGATACATTTGGGCATGATGCACGACAATCACCAGCGGTCAGCAGCAAGGCAACGGCTGTCAGCAGGCAGACCTGGATCTTCTCGCACTGGGGATGATGTTTCTGGAGGCGTTTGGGCCGGCCAGACGCAGGTCGACGTGTCAGCCTTGGGAATCCTAGGATCCGACCTGGCCCACAATCCTAATTTAAACTCACCCAAGTCGGTAAGGTTCCGTTCGGGCATTTCCAAGCCTGTCAATGTCTCGAATTGGGCTCACGGCCCTCGGCACCTCAGCTGGCGGACAAGCTTTGCAGTGATGATAGTATGCGTCAAGTCAACAGTGCCCGCGTGGGCCCAACGAGACAGGGCGCGGTGCGCAGCCCCGTCAGTGCGAGCATCCAGAGATCGAAACGAGACACATCCTTCGGAAGCACAGGCGAATCATTGAACGGCGCCGCACAGCAGACGTCCAACGTCTCCACCACCGCCAGGTCAGCCCTAGGACGCTAGCATGCCTTAGCATTGTTAGCAGCCCATGGCTGAACCTCCTGTGTCAATCCTACGCCCTGATCCCCGGTACTCGCGCCGTGCACAGCCCGCCTGAGCTGGACGATGAAAGCTCACAGAACGACAAGCATGGACGCCACAGGAGGAGCTGCTGCAAGACCCCCTAGGATATCCAGACACGAGGGAGGCGTCAGGGTAAGACGGCTCGAGCTTGACTCCGCAAGCGACCCTGTCGCTTGACAGTAAAATGAACGGCTTGGCCAGCCTGGCCTGCCTGGTGTTACCTATATCCGTCACCGTCGGTACCTAGCCCCCAATGCTAGCTAGACTGAAGTTCTTTTCTTACATCCCATAAGGCGCGTCTGAATCCACCTCGATCTCGCACTCTCTCACTCCTCTCTCATCTGTCTGTCGCGTCACTGTTTCTTCTTGACTCCCTCGAATCGCCTCAAAGTCGACTCTCGTTTACGCTTCCAATCCATCAACCTCTCCAACCCATCACAATGGCTCAACAGCAACCCAATGTCCAGAACCAGGAGTGGTCCAATGGCCTCTGCAGCTGTGGTCCTTGCGAGACGTGCTTGCTCGGCACATTCCTTCCCTGCATCTGTAAGTTTGCCTCCTGAACTGGATCTCGGCCTCGACCTGGAGCTCAATCTCCCACGCCGTCCAGAGGACGAAGCACAGCCAGCCATAGACGAGAAACTGACACGGCTTGCCACAGTGCTCGGACAGACCTCGGACCGCATGCGTGACCCCACCATGCAGACTGCCGACAACTTCAACAGCGATTGTATGATCTTCTGCGGTATCCAGTGTGTCACTGGCTGCGGTTGGATGTAAGTGCCGACTACCTCAGCTTTCCAAGGTAGACCTCGTCTGACTTGTTACAACAGCTACGCCATGATGAAGCGTGGAGAGATCCGTGAGCGATTCGGTATCCAGGGCAGCGGTATGGGAGACTGCTGCGCCAGCTACTGGTGCGGCTGCTGTGCTCTCATCCAGCAGGACAAGGAGGTCAAGGCTCGCCTCGCCGCGGGTCCCATCACTCAGGGATACCAGGGCCAGAAGGAGGGCATGCACATGCCTCCCGCTCAGCAGCAGCAGCAGATGCCTCCCCAGCAGATGTCTCCCCAGCCTATGTCTCCCCAGCCTACCTACCACCAGGCTCCCGAGGGATCATTCCCCCCGCAGCAGCCCATCTACGACCCTAACCAGCCTCAGGCCAAGTACTGAGTGTCCGGGTCTGAAGCTGAGGTGAAGGGCGAATGCAGACGAATGTGGCGATAACACAACACGAGACATCGCATGGAAAGAAAAGGCAGGCCGGTGGAAACACGCGGTACAGGAATTGACGCGCTGGATGGGTACACGTTCTGGATTATACCCCCATTGACTTCATATTGTCATGTTTCTTTTGTTCATTTTTATTTTATTTTACTCTGCCTGGGCTGGTTTGCAATGCGCCTGTCTGTATGGGTGTATGAATGCTGGTCCTTCGATAATTTCGGGGACCATCCCCAAGGAGTGGAGAAATCGGTGACCTGAAGAAGAGAAGCAATAAAGAAATTGGTATCGGATTGACATCGCTCCGAATAAATAAATCTATGCATAATCATCACACTCATTACCCTCGCGCTCTTGGCGCTCCACCTTGTGAGGCCTGTGCTGTATCACCGTCTGCAGCTTTCATTGCGGATCCTCGGCGAGCCGGGAAAATGATCTGACGCGGGGACCTTGATAATAGGGAGTCAGGATTGTTTCACAGGCACGTTTTCGAGGGAGATTGAGGTTTCGGCGTTCAAGACACAAACGGTGAGCAAGTATTTGCTTCGCTGAGACGTGTTCCCAAGGTCGCATTGTCGTTGGTGCGTTGCGGATTGGACTCCTCGCTGTATTTTATTTCACTTACACACCGGAACGTCGGCGTTTGACCCCTGGCACAAGTTCGGTTACTATTTGCACGCTACGGGCGTTTCATTCACCCCACTGTAACATGCACAGAGTGGCAAGACAGAAACCCAAGTACAGCCGTTCCCAGGACACATACGTACAAGTAATACCGTAACACATAGGAAGTATGCGCAGGTATTATCACAGGCCTAGAAAATCGAGTCCCTAGAAAAAATACATGATGGAAGCTGCTTGCATGGTGCTGACTGCCATGACGAAAAGTTCAGTGTGTGACAAAGCATGATAATATCTCGTGTTCTTGTGCGCAAATTGCAGTGGGACGAGCAAGCCCCGAGGCTCACAGCAAAATCGCAACAATTTTACATGAACTGGCAGCACTTCAGGAAAATTCGACATAGATTCAATCATGCCCGTTGGGCTGTAAATTTCAAAAACGCCGTACCGCACTTCTAGTGGTGGTTCGTCAAAACGCCTATTCAGATCTATGGTTGTCGAGTCATCTTCCGTAGTGCTCAGTAACCCGTATCCAATGCACAAGGCTCTGCCCAATCATTCCAACAACTCCTTAATGCAAAACCCAAAATCCCCTCATCATCATTTTTGGTCCATCCGTGTCTCTTCAAAATACGTTATAAATCATTAAGCGTAAAGCTTCTTCTCATAAGACTCCATGTTGACGTTACCCTCCAGCTGGGCGCTGGCGGTTCGGAGCTCGAAGCGCAGGTTACCCGCCTCGGCTTCCTCGTGCATCTCAATCAGGCCGCGCATGCCGCTGTCCTGAAGAGAGTGCTTGAGACCGGCAGCAAGGTAGGGGAGGAACTTGTTGATTGATCTGGGATCCATGTTAGCAAGTTGACAGAGTGTTAACACGATTAGAGACTCACCCTCGGTGCGCAACGGCACCAGAGACACCTTGAGCCACCAGGACGCTGTCACCCTCAGAGAAGTAACGAGCGGTACCAGCGTTGCTCTTCTGGCTGTCCTTGCCACCACCACCAGCTTTCTTGTCCTGCATGGCGTCAATGCTGCCCATGCCTCGGTATGCCTTGACCAGCTTGCCCTCACGCGAGACGAAGGAGGTGCCGGGGGACTCAGTGGTACCAGCAAGGAGACCACCCATCATGACGGTGGAGGCGCCAAGGGCAAGACCCTTGACGATGTGGCCAACGTTCTGGACACCGCCGTCGGCGATGCAAGGAACGCCGAAGCGAGCAGCGAAGCGGCTGACGCTGTAAACAGCGGCGGCCTGGGGACGGCCGACAGCCATGACCTCCTGAGTGATGCAGGCAGAGCCACTGCCCATACCAATTCGGAGACCATCGACGCCAGCGGCGATCAGGGAGGCGGCCTGCTCTCGAGTAACGACGTTTCCGCCGATGACATCGAGGCCAGGGAGCTCAGCCTTAACCCACTTGATCATCTCAATCTGGTACATGCTGTTACCCTGGGAGCTGTCCAGGATGACAATGTCCAGACCAGCATCAACCAGCTGCTTCAGGCGAAGCTTGTCCTCGGGGCGGGTGCCAATGGCAGCGGCGCAGAGGAGCTGCTTGCTATCGGGGAGCTTGGAGGCGAAGGGGAAGTGCTGGTTCTTGGTCAAGTCGGAGCGGGAGATCATCGAGACGAGGTTGAAGTCCTTGTCAACGATGGGAAGCTTGCCCTTCTTCGACTTGGCGAGGATCTTGTTAGCCTCGACCAGGGTGACACCGTCGACGGCAGTGACAAGGTCGGTAACCATGACCTTGGCGACGGTCTGGTCGTGGTCCTCCTCGAACTGGAGGTCTCGGTTGGTAACGATACCCAGGAGCTTGGAGCCCAGCTTGCCATCCTCTGTATTTTTCAGTTAGCCCAAGATCTGGTGCGGGGTGATTGAACTGAAAAAAATGGATTTGTAAGGTTGGAGTCATAGTAAAAAAGTCCTCATGACGATCGTCTATACAGTGGAACGAAAGTTATATAAAATAGGTTTATAATCATGCAACCGGAGCCAACAATGGCAAGGAAATGTGTGTTTGTGCTCGTTTTGGTACTGACCTGTGACGGGGAAACCGCCGAAACCCCACTTCTCCTTGAGAAGCTTCGCATCGCCGACGGTGGTGTTACGGCTAATGACAATGGGGTCGAGGATGAACCCGTTCTCGTATCGCTTGACCTTGCGGACCATGTCGGCCTGGGCCTCGGGGGAGCAGTTGTGGTGGATAACTCCCAGACCGCCCTGCAGAGCCATGTGGATGGCCATCTCGTGCTCAGTGACAGTGTCCATGGGCGACGAGACGAAGGGGGTCTTGAGGGTGATGCGCTTTGTGATGGGGGCATCAAGCGTCACCTCCGAGGCCGCAAAGCCGATGTAGCCGGGCAGCAGCAGGAAGTCATTGTAGGTCAGACCGCCGTGCTTGGTCGTGTCCATGAGCTCGTGGAGGTCGAGGCCATCCTTGGTCTTGTACTCGTTCAGCACGTCGAGAGCCGTGGTGTGGTCGAGGACCTTGGTGTTGCTGCCGGAGATGGACATGGTGGCGGTACGAGGAGAACAGGTGAGGTCGAAGACGGACGAGTCGATAGAGCAAGCTATGGCCTTGAACCGACTGTAAAAATTGATGGTACGCTTCTTCCCGTAAGAAAGAAAAGGGAAGGGAAGGGTCGTGACCCTCCGAAAACTTTTTTATACGCTGGACCCTGGCGCTCGCCACGCGTGAGCCGGTGCGCAGTGCGGGGCAGCTCTTGCCTGCAGCGAACAGCTACCGTCCGTGTGGGTGGGGCACGCTCCTTGCTGCAATTTTTTTCTTCCTTCCCCCTCCCACCGACACATTTCCGCATGTCTTACCCTAGAGCCCGGCAGACTACTCGCACCAATGACAATCATTTCTCCGTTTCTTCTTCTGATGGATTGGAGTAGAACTGAACTTGCTTTCGGACAATCCAACTAATCCGTACGCTCGAGATTGGGTGATGATCATGGGTGTATCGCAGACTACACTAAAAATGGTCGACATTAGGTATCCGTACAATCAGGATTTGATGTGATTAGTATTGTTTTGCGTCAGCATCACATCTTCATTACTACTCCTAACCCACCGCAGCCATTCTAGAGAGTTGACTAGAATGTTCCCAAGAGATTGGTCAAGTACTGAAATACACCTTGACTTCAATCTGATTGCTCCACCTGCTCTCCAGCTCCATTTCCTGCCACGCTGTGCCAAGGTCAATCTCCACGACATGGTTGTCAGCCTTTGAGATGGTTACAGTATGTGCAGGGATCGGCTTCTCCTGGATGGTGACCAAGAAGTCTCCTTCTATTGTCATGGATGGTAACGCTGACACATAGACACCTACAGACAGCTCATTAGTGAACATAGTCAATTAGGCAGCACCCCGAAGAAGGTCACTTACCTAGGGTGCCAAATGCTTTGATCCAGGTATCAATCACTACTCGGCCATTCTCGAGTTGTTTTATGTTATTCATAAAAATCGCGGCTGGGCCAGCCATTTTGCCCAAAAGACCCATGTTCGAGGTCAGGATAGTGCCGTGCTTTTTGCTAGACAGGCTCGTAAGGGGGAATGCGCAGAATATCTCATAGCCCCGAACCGGAAGCGACCCAGTCATCAAAGAACCAGGGGCATCGACCTTGACTGGTCGCGATATCTTGCCTGTAGTGTGGGCTCGAACCACATACTCAATCGATGTATCAGTACCAGGGAAGCTGGACAAAGGAATAATCTCGGTCAATGGGCGTGCTGAGATGTTGAAAATAGCCAAGATTGGGTTCCCAGTTTGCGAGGCACCTGTCACCATTAGCTATGCTCTGCTGCCCAAACGCGGTTGGAAGAGCTCTCACCATGATAACTTCCCACCTTCAAGAGCGAGTCATCGTCATATCCCATGTAAGGATAAACCGTTTTACCCAAAACATTCGGCCTGAAAATCACCGTCTTCCCTCTAGGAGTGAGACCAGTCATCTGCCCAATCAGGTCCATATCGTGCTTGCCTGGAACATCCGTGATGTAGATTGGCCCCCCGCTGACACATCTGGCCGCAGCATGGAATCCGGAATATTCATGCACAGTCTGGAACATGTCCCAGTCAGGGAGTACGTTCAAGTGCCCCATGAATATGCTGTTGTGCGCATTTGTCCACACATGCCAGGGATGAGATGAGGGAATCTCCGGAAAGAAGTCATCCGAGTTACGAACTAGAATGGCAGGCCGGTTCGTCGGCATTTGAGAATGAAAGAGGGCCTGCGGAATTTGCGACATGCATGAGATAGCCTTGGCGCTGAAATGTCGAAGAGTTGAGATGGTCCACGCATTAAGATACGGAATGAGGAGATCACGTCGAGCAGAAGCGCTAGTCCAAGTATCGATCATGAACTGCGCATCTGTTTTTACGGCGTCAATCCCGCAGTCTGACAGGAACCGGTAAAAATCGTTGTAGAACCTGGAAATGTCCTCTTTAGCAACGACAGTCATCTTACCGCCGAGGGGAAGATTGCGACGATCTGCATCCTCTCGATCGACCTCAATGGTCTTGTAAGTCTGGGCAATCTTGCCATCGGGAGCAAGACCACCCCAATAACCAAGCAAGGCATGCCAAACTGCAATGTGCTGGATGTGAGGGTGTTTCTCCCGGATATGGGAGATTGTGGCCTTCAGGCCATTGGGAAACGCGACAGGTTCCGCTTCGAACTCCTTCCAACCATATTGGAATTGACTAGGCCCCCTGTAGTCAATCGACTGCCAATTATCGTCGATGATGAGGCTGGAGACTTTGATATTATGCTCAGCCAACTTGTCGACGGCGTCAAATATCTTCTGATCTGTGAGTCGTTGTCCCAGTGCATTCCAGGTACCTGGTCGACGTCAGCTGGGCGAGTCCGTGAGTGAGAAGGGCGCGACGCACAGAATCCAAGCCCGTCATACCAATTCTCCATCCACTCAGGCTTGAAATCACTTGCTAGGGCCTTTAACTCTTCATCTTCATCCTGGCCAAGACTTGATTGCTTTGCCTGAGCGACTAGTGTCCTGGCGTGCTTCATAACAGCTGCGACAGCAGATTCAAAGTCATCGCCCTCGGAGACCAAGATGATGGCCTTCTCTTCCGTGAGGCCGTCATTGCGCGCCTAATCCTCTTAGTAATAGTGGAGGCAAGTGACGGTGCACTTACATGCACGCAGAGGGTGCCATTCGAACCATGTCGAAAGACTGGCAAGACATGACTGATGCCACTGATTGCCAGGAAGACGAGGTTTTTGCCATGTGGACTGAGGAATGAGCACAAGATCCCATCTTTGTCTAAAGAAAACTCCGTTTTTCCATGACGAGGGGCGAGCCATGGAGACCATAAGCGTACTAGGGCAAACCATCTACAGAGTGTTAATCATGAGGAGGCCTCTAGTAAGCAGCGAGCCGCCGTGACTGATGGTTGTTACGCTATTGCGCTTACCTAGAGAACGAACCCCAGGGCGTGCCGACTGAAATGTCTTTATACGTTGAGTTGTCACCTTCGGCAGGCGGAATAGGTGCCTCGAGTGCCCAGAGAACAGCCCCAGGAGACTCGCTTGAACGAGACGAAACCACCCATCCCTCCGAGTTAAGATCGGGAATGAGATCAGTTAGATTACCAGATGAAATGCCAGCGGAGGGCTGAACGATCCAGCCATCACAAAGTCCTTGCTCATCGCGAATCCATCTCCATTCTTCATGCTGGCCATGGCGAAATTTGAGAGTAAATTGTACGGATGCGTCGAAAGTAATCGAAGACGAAGAAGCGAAGTAAAACCGGGACATGGATTCTGGCAGTAACTGCAGTGTCTGCGGAGTCTGGCTCTCTTCCACGGGGAGGAGTCTGATCTCCTTCCATTCCGATCCATCTATTGAATGCCAGACACAGACTTCCCATGGCTCTGCTGCACGGGACTTGGGAATCTCAAGAATTGCGGTCAAGGAAACGTCATTGCCCTGCACTGGAGTGACTTGTCCCAGAGGCGGGTGGCTTTGGAGGGTTGCTTTCATGTCGTCGGCGACTGGAGGAGGGGCAGGCTTCTGTTTAGCGATGTAGATGGCCTGGAAGACTTCGCCGAAGTCATAGTTGTCAGAGGGCATGGTTGGGAACGAGGATGGAGAGTTGGATTAGAACAAGAAATGTTAGATTGAATGATGGAACACGAGGCTATGGATAGGAAGGAGAGATGTATTTGTTTTTAAAGTGTTCCGTCAACTCACAAAAGTCTTTGCAAGTGACCGGTGAACTTGGGCATTCGTCTTCGTTGGGCAACGGCAGGTGACGGAATCAAGCCAATGTGTCCGTGAGAAGTGGAGTTTCGGTGGACCGAAAACAGGTTAGTAATAGAGGCCTTTGATTGGACGCACTCCTGGCCTTTCTCGCCCCGATTCGGAGTTGGTCGGAATGACTAAGCCCTCCGCCTCAATGCTCAGGCCGCAAATTATCTCAGTAAAGCTTCTAGCCGAGCAGCATCGAAAGATTTCATCAAACCACTCAATCCAGCGTCGACCCTCCAAACCTCCGTCATGGCGTCCCGGAGACTGGCTTTGAACCTCTCGCAGGGCCTGCGAAACCGTGCTGGCCTGTCGGCCGCCGCTCCCCTCCGACGAGGCTTTGCTACGCCCTCTACTGTCGGCAAAACTCAGACCACGACCCTTCCCAATGGATTGACCGTGAGCGCCATCAGCAGAGACCAATTGGCCTCGACATGCATCTCAGACCGGCTATCTAACTCTTGTGGACTAGGTCGCGACCGAGCACTCCCCCTTCGCGCAAACGTCGACCGTCGGTGTGTGGATTGACGCCGGATCAAGGGCCGAGACCGACGAGACCAATGGCACCGCGCACTTCCTCGAGCATCTCGCTTTCAAGGTTGGATTCCCATCAATGGATGGTGGATCACTGCTAACATCCATCCTAGGGCACCTCCAAGCGATCCCAGCAGCAATTGGAGCTCGAGATCGAGAACATGGGTGGTCACCTCAATGCCTACACCTCGGTCAGTCGGATGAAGGGATACGAGTCTGGACCAGGCTAACATAACCACAGCGCGAGAACACCGTCTACTTCGCCAAAGCCTTCAACGCTGATGTCCCCAAGAGCGTTGATATCCTCTCCGATATTCTCCAGAACTCCCTTCTCGAGGAGTCCGCCATCGAGCGCGAGCGCGACGTCATTCTTCGAGAGTCCGAGGAGGTTGAGAAGCAGGTTGAGGAGGTTGTCTTTGACCACCTTCACGCCACTGCTTTCCAGCACCAGGGCCTTGGCCGCACCATCCTTGGTCCCCGCCAGAACATTCGCGACATCACCCGAACCGAGTTGACCAACTACATCAAGAGCAACTACACTGCCGACCGCATGGTCCTTGTTGGTTCCGGTGGCATTCCCCACGAGGAGCTGGTTGGCCTCGCCGAGAAGCACTTCTCCGGCCTCCCCAGCACTGGCCCCAAGAACCACGCCTACCAGCTCTCCAAGCAGAAGGCCGACTTCTTCGGCTCTGATGTTCGCATCCGAGACGACAACATGCCCACCGCCAACATTGCTCTTGCTGTTGAGGGTGTCAGCTGGAACTCCCCCGACTACTTCACTGCCCTCGTCGCCCAGGCTATTGTCGGCAACTACGACAAGGCCCTTGGCCAGGCTCCTCACCAGGGCAGCAAGCTTAGCGGCTGGGTCCACAAGCACGATATCGCCAACAGCTTCATGAGCTTCTCTACTAGCTACAGCGACACTGGGTAAGAATATTCCTGACATATAGTGCCAGCCACAAAAGCTAACAAAAATAGTCTCTGGGGTATCTACCTCGTCAGCGACAAGCCCGAGCGTGTTGATGACCTTGTGCACTTCGCCATCCGAGAATGGATGCGTCTCTGCACTAACGTCAGCGGTGCCGAGGTTGAGCGTGCCAAGGCCCAGCTCAAGGCCTCCATTCTCCTTTCTCTGGATGGTACCACTGCCGTTGCCGAGGATATTGGCCGACAGCTCATCACCACTGGCCGCCGCATGGCTCCTGGCGAGATTGAGCGCCAGATCGATGCCATTTCCGAGAAGGACATCATGGACTTTGCCAACCGAAAACTCTGGGACCGAGACATTGCCATCAGCGCCGTTGGTACTATTGAGGGTCTCTTCGATTACCAGAGACTCCGCAACACCATGAAGCCCAAGTTTTAAGGTAGAGAGGGCCAACCGGGTTTGCGAAAATCGAGACCAGGGTATAGAGTGTATGAGATACCGTTTACAGGCCTAGTGTACCATAAAGTTTCCCTTGTTCATACTAGGTAACGTGGCAGTGTGATCAGTAGAGTGTGCTCGTTCATACCGCCTATGTAATTGTTGATGCCATCGTGTTATGTAGGCCTCAATGTGATTATAGTGTTCCTTTGAGACAATTTTATCGACCCTCGATAGGTTGTGTGACTGTCCCGAATACTAGTATTCTTATCTCATAACTAGTATCATGCGTTCTTCTGTCTCTATGCATTGCTTTCGCTTTGCATGGGCCGTACTTTTGCCGTCTCCGACTTAGTTGAAGCCCTGGACGCCACCACGCTGTAACCATGCATCGGCCATGATGGTGTGATCTGTTGCGTGAATTGCGACTGGATAGATTAAGAACTGGCCTAGGAGATGTAATGATGGACTGCAGCATGGCAGCGGGAATGATCCGTAGTGAATGTTGTGTCGTGCATATCGTTTGTGCATTCACCTCTGAGCTTTCTTTGTTCGCAGGCCTCGGATGTTGACCTAATTCCAGTTCATTCTGCTTTCCATCCCCTAAATAGGCATCTATGGCCTAAAAACCCTTGGTGACCCAAACGCCAGCAACGCCGTCCAAAGAAGCACTATGCGGGGAGCTTCACAACCCCTTCTTTTTGTAGATACGGGTACCTGGATTGTTCAAAATGAGCAAAGCCTTGTGACGCGGTCGCCAACTAGCCTTCCTCCGCCATCTCCTCGTCTACATCTTCTCCAAACATGTCCTCAACAGTGCCGCCTTCCACGCCATCCCCGCCGACATCCTCGGGGTTGGGGCCTTCGATTCCCTCCATGGCATCGCCTCCCTCCTCCTCTTCGTCCTCTTCATCCCAGACATCCTTCAAGCCCCAGCTGGTCCCACTAAGAACGAAGCGCTCGCTCGGTAGCCGTACACCCCATTCATTGGGTACGATCCTGGGTAGGGCGACTTTGTTCCGCTCGCGAGCCAGCTCCTGCATGTAATCTTTGCTGATGCCGCCGCCGGCGCTTCCTCCCCGAAATTGGTAGCTAAGTCGCGCTGCTATGGCCAACTTGACTGCGTTGGCAGATACAACGGCATCGCCTGGGGCGGGTGCGGTTGCACCTGAAGACGCGGAGGGCTTTGCGCCAGCTTGTGTAATGTATGGGTCACCCGAGAGGTGAAGCGCGTCGCTTAGCACGGACGAGGTGTGTCGGTACGCAAAGTCGAGAAGCAGCAAGGGGACGCGCTGCTCATACGCCGTGACGCCCTGGGATGTTAACAGGAGCTCGACGAGTCGGGCATCGCGTGGTCGCGGGGCTGTTGTGGAGGGCGTTGCGGGAGGGCCGTTTTGCGAGGCGGCAGTGGGCTGACTTGCTGCTGAAGTCTGAGTGTTGGGGATAGTTTGGGACGTGCCTGCCGATGAGGCTGGGATGCCATTCGTCTGAGGCTGGCTAGACGCCATATTCAATGGCGCTGCAATGCAGCAGAGGAGTTGGCGAGGCGCGAGCTTGGGAGAGTGCGAAGGTGATGAATCTTAGGTGTGCGCCTTGCCGGAGTTCGTGATCGCTGATGAGTTGTTGAAATCGTTGACGATGCAAGTGGGTCAAATGCGCCAAGGATCTCTAGAGTATGGTCGCTCTTTGAAAAAATAACAGTGAGGTAGTGGCTATTGAGGTTGAGAGCTTGATGCTTTGAATTCAGCCTCATGCGCAGGCTGGTAGCTTGACGAGGCCGCGGTCGGGCAAACGTCGGATTATTGATAATCCGAAAGTTCTGTGAAAGTGCGCACAGACCACACCTTAAATGACTTGCCCAGTCGCAGATGCTGGATTGGCAGAATTCGGAACGGCAAAATAGCAGGAAGGAAGGAGGGACTCGGCCTTTCCTTGGATGGAGGGGTGACTCGGCGAGGGGCAAAATGGAAGTGCCCCACCACGCCGCCGATGCAGGACTCAGCATTACCACCAACTTTTTTGCGATCACTTGGCTTTGAGTCATTGAATCTCCTCGATTGAACCAATTTTGGGCGACTCACGACGTCAATCCCATTGTATCTGTTCAAGGCCTTTCAGCATGGAGACGACCCTCCCCCTCCCGTTCTTGGTCAGCGTTGTCGGCCAGGAGGGGCAACCTGCCGCCAGCGATGGACTCACGCCCCAAGAAGTCTCCCTGCTCGGCGCTGCCTTCGTTGAGACGGCTTCTAAGGATTGGTCCCGTTTTGGCGCTAGCAACAATGTTCATATGGACGTAACGGGTGTGACTTCGCCCGACGATGTCGCCGCCCTCCTCGACGGCGGAGTTCGAAAAGCGTTCGTGGCTGCTGAGAACCTCTCCGACTACACCGAGTTTGGGTCACGCATTATTCCCACTGTGTCGACCCTGGATCTCTCTGCCGCGTCAGAAAACGGACTCTTGATCAAGGACTTTGACTCGTCAGCTAGCGGTGTCAACAAATTCATCGAGGAGGCTCAGGCCAAGAAGATCAAGAACCTCTACCTCAAGCCCACACCCGGCACCTCTCTCCAGGCCTTCATCGAAGTTGCTTCCAAGGCTAGAGCTATCCCAATTCTGCCCTCCGCGGGCCTGACGACCAACAAGGATGACACCCAGAAACTGCTTCTTTCCAAGGTCATTGCTTCCTACTGGAAATCTGACCGAGCGGACGGTCTTATCCCCACCGTGGTTACCGACGACTCCGGAATTGCGCTGGGTCTTGCTTACACAAGCGAGGAGAGCATCTTGGAAGCCTTGAGGACACAGACCGGCGTGTACCAGAGCCGGAAACGAGGTCTCTGGGTGAAGGGTCTTACCTCTGGGGATACCCAGGAGTTGTTGAAGATTGGCCTCGACTGCGACAACGACACTCTAAAATTTGTGGTTATCCAGAAGGGTCGCTTCTGTCACCTGGAGCAGTTCGGATGCTTTGGAGAACTCACTGGAATTGCAGCACTTGAGCAAACCCTGAAGTCGAGAAAGGAATCCGCTCCTGCTGGTTCGTACACTGCGAGACTGTTCTCTGATGAGAAGCTTCTCCGAGCGAAGATCATGGAGGAGGCCGAGGAGCTTTGTGACGGAAAGACTAAGGAGAACATTGCTTTCGAAGCAGCGGACCTGATTTACTTTGCCTTGACAAAGGCTGTTGGCGCTGGCGTCAGCCTGGCTGATATCGAGGCCAACCTCGATGCCAAGAGTCTCAAGGTTAAGAGGAGAGCGGGCAATGCAAAGGGCAAGTGGGCTGAAAAGGAGGGTATTAAGACTACCGAGACAGTGCCCGCGAAGCCCGCCCCTGTAGAGAAGCCGGCCGAGGGTCGCATTACCATGGAGAGAATCGACGCGACCAAGACTTCCGAGGCCGAGCTCCAGGAGAAGTTGAAGCGACCCTCGCAGAAGTCGCCTGACACTATCCTGAAGATCATCAAGCCGATCATTGAAGAGGTTCGAACTGGTGGCGACAAGGCTGTCCTGTCTTACACTCACAAGTTCGAGAAGGCAACTTCTCTGACTTCTCCTGTGCTCAAGGCTCCATTCCCCCAGGAGTTGATGAACCTGGATCAGGAGACTATTGAGGCTATCGATATTTCCTTTGAGAATATTCGCAAGTTCCACGCTGCTCAGAATGAGGAGAAGACCCTACAGGTCGAGACTATGCCTGGCGTTATATGCAGCCGCTTCTCGAGGCCTATCGAGAGAGTCGGCCTGTACATCCCTGGTGGAACGGCTGTTCTGCCTAGTACAGCTCTGATGTTGGGTGTACCCGCTATGGTGGCTGGCTGTAAGAAGATTATCTTGGCCTCGCCTCCACGAGCTGACGGTAGAATCACACCCGAGATCGTCTATGTTGCCCACAAGGTCGGCGCTGAGAGCATTGTTCTTGCAGGAGGCGCCCAAGCCGTTGCTGCCATGGCTTATGGCACCGAAAGCATCACCAAGGTTGACAAGATTCTGGGCCCTGGCAATCAGTTCGTCACGGCAGCCAAGATGCACGTCAGCAATGACACCAATGCTGGTGTTGGCATTGATATGCCTGCCGGCCCATCGGAAGTCCTTGTGATTGCCGACAAGGACGCCAACCCTGCCTTTGTTGCTTCGGATTTGCTCTCCCAGGCTGAGCACGGTGTCGATAGTCAGGTTATCCTCCTTGCTATCGACCTCAATGAGGAACAGCTCCAAGCTATCGAAGATGAAGTTCACAAGCAGGCTATGGCCTTGCCTCGTGTCAATATCGTTCGCGGTGCTATCGCCCACTCTGTTACTGTCTTGGTCAAGGACAGGGATGAGGCGATGCGCATCAGCAACGACTATGCCCCCGAGCACCTTATTCTGCAGATCAAGGATGCTGAGAAGGTAGTGGACCAGGTGATGAATGCCGGCAGTGTCTTTGTTGGCCAGTGGACCCCTGAGAGTGTCGGAGACTACTCTGCTGGTGTCAACCACTCACTACGTAAGCTCTCCCACACCCCGGACAATCTCTCTGTAACATAGCTAACTCACCGTTTTTGTAGCTACCTATGGCTTTGCCAAGCAGTACTCTGGTGTTAACCTGGGATCTTTCCAGAAGCACATCACTAGCTCTAACCTGACAGCCGAGGGCTTGAGGAATGTCGGTAGCGCTGTCATGCAACTAGCCAAGGTTGAGGAGCTCGAGGCCCACAGGAGGGCGGTGGAGATCCGAATCAACTACCTGAACGGACAGTAGAGAGGATAACGGGGACAACGGCGTAGAAAATTCGAATTGTATTTTGGACAGTTTTGCAGATCTTTGGAATAGACAGAGCAATAAAGTATTCAGTGCAGAGTCTGAATCATGAATTCCTCGTGGGTTTCAGGTTGTTACAGATAGGACACGCAGACAACAACGATGCTTGAAATGAGAGGTTGCCAGAATAACTGCTTTGGATACTCTGTTGAAGAAAGCCCTCAAAGTCTGATATTTAAAGCCTGATGCTAGATGTCAATGCTTTTTCTGTCTGTATCTGTGCAGCATACCATGATCGTTACAAATGCAATGGTAATCCCAACGCCACGCTATGTGTATACCCCTGATATCATAAACACACCTCCCCTTGCTCGTCCTTCGACTTCCAACCCAACTACCCGTCTTGATGTGAGTTGTTGAATCTCAATTGGTCATCGGACATCCAAACCGTTGAAACCCTTCCGAAACGCCTCTATGGTACGATGGGGGCGGCATAAGTAGCCTCATATGTGGTCCTCTACACATCCAGACTTAGCTTTATGATTGACGTTCCTTTTCCACAGAGAGACGACTAACCCCCGTTATGCGCTCAGCGGAGAAATCTTCAACAATCGATTTGCGTCTTGTGGAGGCTCCATCGGGCCGAGTGCTGTCCTCAAGCTCGGGGACAGGTTCCTCATTTTCGCCATCGTCGCTCGCTTCCTGGTGTTGCTGTGCATCCGCTTCTTCGAGGTCTTGTTTCATTGATGCGATCATTCGCTCCTCATCGGCGCTGCCGCTCAGCACACTCTCCGCCTCGACGAACTCGTCTATAGATGCGCGAGACATGTAGCTGTCGGCTAGGGCATCGTCTACCTCATCATCCTGTTCCTCCTCTTCATCATCGTACACACTGGCCGGGCCGTCTTCAACATCATCGTCCTCGTCCTCGCCTTCATCCTCACCGTCATCCTCGTCACTCTCACTTGCGGAGAAGTCGGCCATGGCGAGAGGGTCGTCTCTCCAGTACTTGAAGTCGGTATACTCCTCACCACCACCCTTAACCAACATGCTGACTGGAGGAAAATAATGATCCACAACCTCGTTAATGTTGACGTAGCTCATCTTGAGCTTGTTAAGACTCAGGAGGTCCAGGGATACTTCAGAATTGGTGTTGATGGTGAAGATGCGATTTCTGGGCACGTCCACAGTTCGGTACGAGATCTGGTCTGTAAATCGGTTGCCAAACCCAGCATAGAAGCAGGTCCGATCCGGCCCATACAGGTTGCGGATGTCTCGAAGAGTAGCCATCTTGAAGACCTGTGGCTTGCGCAGGTAGACCTCACGTCTCAAAGCCGCCATGGTTCGGTCGGGAGAGAGAATTGTCGGGCCAGGGGGCATCTTGCAACCCTCCTGAACGATGTTGGCGAGGTACGCTCTCGTGTTATCTGACTGGCCGACGGATCGACTTGTCAGATACATGATGTTGTAGCCATTGGCAATGATATCGCAGTAGAGCTTGGCGATGCCTGAATGGGTCCAGTCGCGCCCGATCATGTTCAGAACATGACCCAAGGCATCTGATTTTGTGATGGTGCCGTCAATGTCAGAGATGACTACGGGAGTTTCATGTTTCCAGAGGAACATTTTTGCCGAGCAAGTAGCTCGGTTGACGGTGAAGCTCATATTGTTCTCTCCCGGTTGAAGTTCCAGATCCTTGAGCTGCTGACTAGTCAGCCGGAGGGTTTTGGCGTAGTTCCTGTTAGGATCTCCTGCATGGCCCGAAGAGCCGGGAGGAGTCCGGGGAGGTGTTTGCATGTCCATAGGACCAGCATCCGACTCGGACCGACGATGCGAAGGTAGAAGAGGCATCGTGGTGATGTCGCTGCTGTCGCTCTGGTAGCCAGGGTCTGAAGCAGCATCGGCCGCCACGGTATGTCGGTGGGACTGCAGAGACGACTCGATTGTCTTGTTCATGGCGGCTTGCTTGGCCCTCTCGCTGCTGTAGATCCACAGGTTGCCCTGCTCATCGAAGCCAAATAGAGCTCCAATGTCGTAGTTGCCATCGAGCTCCTCGGAGAGGATCTTTCGGGCAAGAATCTCTGCTCGAAGGATGTCCTCATCGTTGTTCTTGAAATTCGACATATCCAACATAAGATCTCCGTTCTCAGTCACCTCGCTCGGGATGTTGGCAGCGGACAGCTCTCGGGAGAGAGCTGTGGCACGCTCAATTGCCTCCCTTGTGGCAAGAGGTGGAGGACTGTGGGACCTCTCGGAATCATCTGGGCTCTCACCGGTAGCAGAGCCCTCGCCTTCACGGGTCTGCGCTCGGGCGGATTGTCGTAGGATGTCATCGCTGTGTGGTCGTTGGATGGTCGAGGTCCAGTCGCCGGAGGAGGGTCGGGAGCTCACTTGGCCGGGAGAGCGGGAGACTGGGGTGATCATGCCTGGGCCGAATGTTAGCTTGGGGTCCGTAGATTTCAAAGATTCCATGGGGGGAAGTAGGCATACCATTCTCATCGCGTTGGGTGTACAGGATCGCAGGCGGCGGGCGACGAGGCTTCAAGCCGTCTCCATCAAGATCGAGGAGTTCAGGTTCCTGCAAGCCTGGCGGGGATTGCTCGGGATTGAGAGGCGGACTGCTCGCTGGGCTGGAGGCGGGGGAGACGAGAGGAGAAGTCTGGAGCGACTGTGGGATGTTGTCTGTGGTTTCGAAGACGAAGAAGGCCTCGCCACCTTCGCCGAGTTTCATGGAATAGGGCTGCTTGGCGCCATTGACGTGGAACTCGACCTTTTTGTCCGAGGGTCGCAGGAGCGAGAACTTGCCGAAGCGGACGTGGAAAGGAGAGCAGGAGAGGGAGCCATCGTCCTGCTCGACGACAATCACATCGATGGCGCCGCTAAGGGTGGCCGGGTTGATGGAGTTCCATGCTGTCGAGACCGAATCGCTCAGGTTGCGCACGTATTGCATTTTGCGCAGCGGCGAGTTGGCGAATGTTGCGGAGGAGGAGGCGAAGGGGGAGGAGGAGGAGGAGAAGGAGGGTGGGAGGTCGTAGGAGGAAGGACGATGACGATGCTTCGACGGAAGAACGGCTGGTGCGATGGAAAACTTAAAGCCTTAAAGCGAGCCGGGACGTTGACGTCAAGACAACGGCAGCGACCAGAACGGCGACAACGACAAAGCCAACGACAAGCAACTCAAACGCAACAAAGATAACGAGAGGAAGTGCGGCCGGGAAGAAAATGTCAGCCGACGCAGAAGGCTGGGGTAAGCGGGCTGCAGCAGTTGGGAATGGGGAAGCCAGTGGGCGAGTAGAGCGAGCGCGAGAGGGCGGCGGATTGTTGGGGAACGACACGACGTTTGGGGAGGCGAGTTCAGCGCAAGGCAACCTGGAACGGCACGGCCATAAACAGCTGACGAACAGGCGGCGAAGACAGGGCAACGATCCTAATTACAGTACAAGAGCGGTACAGCACAAGGGAAGCACGGCGCGCGTTTCGTTTCCCCTCTTTGCTGTTGCCGTCGGAAAATCGACAGAACGGGAGCGGCCAGTCGCTGGGCAGGATGAAGCAACGAGTACAGGACTGACGGTGTACGGTGTAAGAGAGCGAGCGACTGTCCGGGGCGCTTCCGACTAGGGCCTCTCTATGGAGCCTCTGCATGTGCTGCGTACCTAGGACGCAGTGGGTTGGTGGGCGGTGGGCAGTGGAAAGTCGGCTGGCTGGGGCAACAGTGGGCTGGGGACAGCGGGTTGGGAGGGGACGTGCCGCCTACTGGCCCAACATTGAGACAAAACGAGAGGCTTTTGACATGGATCATTTCGGAACCGCATGACACTGACAAGTGGACAACCCAGACAATCAAGTCAACCTGGACAACCCAGACCAGCCTGGCCCAGATCAGTCACCTCACATCTCTTCTCCGCAGCTCTGGACGACCGGGGTCCTATTGGAAGCTGGTCCCTTTCAGCCATGGTTTGTTCCATCGTGACAAAACCTCTGCGTCACGAGGAACCCCACGCCGTCTGTGAAGTTCAACAGACTCAGTCCGCAAAAAGAGATAGACAACCCTCATATGTCAACCCTTTCCGGTTTCCACTAATCCCTTATTAATCCTGCGTCTAAATAACACTCAACAAGTTGAGAAGAAAAAATATTCAAAGTGGCGGTCTCCCACGTGTGTGATGACAGACGCGCCGACTAGTCCCCGAGGTGAGAGAGAGTGCATGGGTGAACTAGCCGCGGCTCATGGTGTGCATCATGTGCTTCCTACCGTCATCCTTCAACAAGGCAGAGCGATCACTTTTGACAATACTCCGTAGTTAGTGCAAGATTCGCCGCTTCTCTCTTTTTACGGAACCTAGCTTAGCCCTGAAAACCCAGTCAGCTGTCCGAAGCCTTGATGTCATGGCCTTGGCCCTGTCGGGCAATAGTCCAGGTACTCTCTGATTTAAATGCCGGCATCCGGCTTTGAATCTGATATTTGCATCTTGACACCAAAAGTGAGGCGGCAAAATGCCCTTGTCTAGGATCGTATTCGTGTATTCCAACCATTGGTTCTTCTCTGTCATCTGTGGTTGTGGTTGCGCTTGCTCATGGGACCCTGAATCATCCAATGCCCACCCCCATGCGGCCTACCTACGCTCTTCGGCATCCGGGAATGGGGCTGCCATGGAGTTATGCCATTGATGTCTCACATGTTTGGCATCCAATCCCATGTTTTGGCATGGGCGCTGATTCGGTCTGTCGCCAATAGAGATGAGACCGCGACGAATCCCAAGTCGGGCATCCAAGCGCATGGTGTCCGGTGGAAGCCGGAGGCGAGACGCGGGCACTAACGTGAGGCGATCCCCGGCTTTGGCTGAGCTGGACACGGGCGAGATCTTGGATGCTCCCTGTGTGGTTGACGAGGTGGCGGGATATTTCTCCGGCATGCAGCTGGATTTCCGCTGTGGTGACGACGATATCTGGTGGAGAGACAGACAGCCCTGGACCATGGATCAAGCCCACATAGCCCGTATGGACATTTCCACGCCTCTTCTATTTCCATTTCCATGGCCCATTCCCATTTCTAGACTTACCTAACTACGTAACCGACCTACGTATGACGGAGAGATCCTCTCCATACCCCACTTTTATTAATGCTTTCAGGATCACACCAAGGCCGCTGGTCTCAAACTTTTTGTCTGGTATCCCTGGTGTTTGTGGTCGTGTTCCACGGTAGCGAACCGCCCCAAACCACTGAGCGACACTTTCGGTCAAGCCCGATCCCTAGGCGCGGTGGATGCCGGAAAGAGGCTCTATTACCGGCGCTGAAAATATCAAGAGGCGTGGCGGCAAAAACCCAAACACTCGGTGCAGTGAATCAATTTTCAGGAACCCATCCTGCAAATGCAGCGTTATAGTTCTAGAGTCTCCGGCGCCATGGGTCGGCCTCGTCACGAAGACGTCGTCTTACGTTGTACCCTCTAAAGCGGCGAGAATCCGAAAGGCGGGCCCTCACTGGCTATGCTTGCTCTGCGTACCGCTCAGGGTCGCCGCAAACATCATCACGCACTGAAGTCTCCCGCTCCCGTCCACTAGGCGTGCGCCTCACGCCATTGCAAATGCACTTCCAGATGCAAGCCATCAAGTTACTTTTGCCCTGCCCCGGCTTTCCACGTTGCTTGTACATCTGGCAGCAGGTAATCGGAATTAGCTCGCACTCCATGAAATGACTTGCCAGCGCACTCAATGCGCGCACGTCCTGGTCAACCTGTTCACTGGTTGTCAAAGCGCAGCGTGATGCGATCAGCGCAGAAGAACGAATAGGAACGTATGTCTTGCCCCAGAACCACTGTCGCACAGTGCACACAACACGGCGACAGCGTTCCATTCCCCAGCACCCGGCGCCGCGCCACTGCAGCCCAGCGCATCCAGACCGGCATCACAGCGCCTCACACAGTGTTGGCCGTCTACCCTGCCACTGAAACCTGCCCTCGTTCCCCCGATCACCCGCCAATCGACTCCCGAGATTTACTGGGGAAAGAGCACGTCCGGCCTGAAGCTCGTACTCCACGCCTTTTTTCTGCCATCTGCCGACAGACTCCCATCCCACACGACACGACGCCTGGGTCCGTCCTGAAGCATTTTCTACCAGGCCGGGATCGCGCTGAGAACATGTCATGGGAGTTGCCCGTCTTGACCTCTCTCATCCTCAGCGTCCTCGGGTTCTGGTGGGTCTATAACCCGCACTCGAGCTACCAGAAGGCTCTCGTCTACGCTGTCGTCTGCGGCCTCACTCTGCTCCTCGACCCTCGCCGATTGCTGCTGCACATGTCCGTGTCCCCCATTGGCCTGGACACATTGCTCGACCTCCGTCCCCATGTCCTGCTCATCCATAACTTCAAAATGGTCTTGACGCTCGGCGCCGTTGTCTGGTGAGTTGCCGATTGCTACCCCTCTCATACGACTTGATTCCGCCTCTGCCGAATGTTGATTCCCCTCCCTTCGCCCTTCGGCCGCTGACCGCGCTCTTTTTAGGCTGCTGCATCGCTCATGGCAGACGTTATGGAAACCTGTCCCCGACCTCATCAATATCCTCGGGGTAGATGTCCCTGAATCCCCCGACGTATCGCTTGCTGGCATTCGAGCCGATGCTGCCACTCTCAGCTGGTCCCACCCTCCCAGCAATCGTCCTGTGCAAAAATACTCCATACAAGTGAATGGTGTTCATGGTTAGTTGCCTAAATCGCGATTTTTGCAAGCCCGAGGAGCCCGGAATATCCGAGTGCAACGCTGACAATGCTCATCACAGTGGGTGACTCGCCGGGTAATGAAGTTGCGATTACAGTTACTGGCTTGAAACCGGACCACTTCTACAACATAAGGGTGGTTGCCGTGGGTCCAAACAACTTCCAGGCAGGCAGTCCAGTCCTCCGCTTGCGGACTTTCGGAAAGGATGGAAAACCTCAACTCGGGAACTCGAGACTGCCGACCAGTTTCGCTAAAAACGATCACCCTCGCAACAAGTCCGACGATGACAACGATGACACCGATTTGAATAGACCTTCCGTTCCAACTGTCGAGGCGGCGCCGGTCCTCGATGGCAATGCCGCGCCCACATCCGATATCACGAGTGCCGCCACTGGTCAACGCCGAAACACGATAAATCGACGACAACACTCGCCCTCAGTGGCTAGCACGGAACACCCTCAGATCAAGCCCCCTGGCACCGATGGCCCGGAAATGTCTTTAGAAGAGTTGAACAATAAATTTGAAGGCATTCGAAAGGAGATCGACGATACTCTATCGCAATGTGGCAAGGACGAGGCCGAGTTTCAGCAACAAGAAGAGGAGTTGAAGAGAGAGAAAGATCGCAAGAGACAGGCCCTCAAGGAGAAGGAAGAGCAGACGACGCAACTCAAAGCCTCGGTCCGCAGTACGATGGAACAGATGCGTGGTAGCGAAAAAGAACGTGCTAAGAAGGAGCAACAGCTGAAGGACAAGGAGACTAGGAAATCCAAGGTCCGAGACAGCATTGCCAAACTTGAAAACGACATTGAACGGATGAAAAAGGATCGGGCTGGATTTGAGACGCAGAAAACCGAGTTGGAGCAAAAGCGCGATTGCGACGTTGATAAGCTCGATGAGATTAACCAAGACCTCCAAGAAAAGTGTGCTGAGCTGGAGGCGGAGCTGAAGGAGAAGGGAAAACAGCTCCAGGATCTCAAAGCCGCGCGCGAGCAACTCCCAGGCGGAGATGACGAACAGTGGAAGGAACACGATACCCTGGTCCGCCGAGATTGGGAGGCTAGGAGGAAGGAACTACATAACCAGTTGGTTGCAGAAACGAAAAAGGGGCATCATTTCGACCAGCATATTAGGGTACTCGGCGAACAACTGAGCATCCAACATCAATCAGGTCTTGCCTTTTACAACCAAGCAGATGCTTCCCTCGAGTTCGAACCCTCAACCCAAGTCAACAAGCGACATAGTGGGAACAGTAACTCCCTCAATCTCTCACCTCCTCCGACTCAACTCGCCATCCCGGAAAGCCACTTCTTGGCGTCCTCAGGTCTCACTCGCTCCGGGTTTGCACCTGGGCCCTTCATGGATTTGGCTGCTGATGGTCCCGATGATCATCAGACTGAAGCCGAAATGAGAGCCGCTGGCGGTCCGTTGAGTCCAACTGCGCATTCTCTGCTTCCGTCTGGTATCTTTGATGATACATTTGAGGTACCCGACCCAGGGGTACACCACAGCTCGTTTTTGCCTGAAGCCATCACTGCTGGAGACGATGAGCATATGTCGCCAGCCTCGTCCAGCCATTCCCTCAGTCTTTTCTCAAGCCCTCAGGGTTCCTCACATAACCTGCCGTTTCCACAGTATACTGATGGTGAGATGCACACGCTCCAACTCAGCACGTCGCCAGCCGCAACCACATTGGCAGGTCATCGACTCACTAGTCTTTTGTCTACTTTCCAGCGCAATCGAGCACCTAAGATCCCCGACGAGAGTGGAATACCAATTGGTACACTCAAAGCAGGGCAGAGTCAGTCGTTTCCCCGCGGCACGGATGAGCACGAGCCGTTTGGTAATAAACGCCGGCTCAGTTTTTCTTGGATGAATCGTCACTCAACGGGTGAAGGAACTCGAACAAGCGCTATGTCATCGAGGCCATTTTCCGCACGCCGATTGAACCCCTTCACAAGCTCTGCCGGTGCCCTTCTCCCCGAGAGAGATGCGGAACATTCTCGACCTGCATCGATTTCATCGACTGATCTCCCGCGGCCGTCGACCGATAGTGGCTCAATTTGGGGAGCCCCTGGAGAGATCTCCATGCTCTCGCAAAACCGCCTCTGGTCCCCTCCGAACGAAGGACGATGGCAATCACGAAATCCGTCTCGTCGCCCATCGATTCATGGATCCCCTTCAGCATTGGAAACGACACTTGCATCTGCCGAAGACGAGATCTTGGATGAGGATGACTTGCTCGACCCTCAAACTTCGCCTAGCCAGGTTGGTGTCATCGGTTCCCGTCCTCCCAGCCATAGAGCCTCAATGAGTCAACGTCTAAACCCTGCTGCGCCAACCTTTATGGCCCACATTTTCGGCAAGGACAGGGAGAAGGACCCCAACCCTGAGAGAGAGAAGGGCAAGGGCAAAGAGAAGGAGCGACATCGAGACAAGTCCAAAGAGGGGAGGAAAGTTAAGGAGCTTTCTGCTCCTTCCATTGAGTTCCACAGCACTCTTGATGATTCCCCCTCAGACTCCCGGATATCTAGAGATGGACATTCCGTGCATACTCTGGTATCAGTATCAGAGTCCCATGAGTCTCTGAACCTTGACACGACAGCCTCCAACTCGACCACGGATATGACTCCCTCAAGCTACAAGGACCCCGAGAATGTTGTTAAGAAACTGTTCCGTAAGGGGAGCTCTAGCAAGTTCAGCTTGTCATCCAGGTTGGGTAAGGACTCGGGACTCTTTAAGAAGGGACCAGGCAGTGCAACCTACTCCGAGAAGAACCTATCGGCAGAACATCGCTCTAGCATCGGCGACTTGGACGACCTGGGTGAGGATGTCTCCCAAATGGGTCGCAGCTTTGACAGCATGACAAGCAGTCCTTCGCTAGGCGCGACAAGTTCTCGGAGCAAGGAGACCAAGGAGGGCCGAATGGGCACCTGGCGATTCTCGATGAAGAAGAAGGGCAAGGATGCACCGGCCAAGGAGAAGGAGAGCTTGGACATTGACAGGGCAGCGGAAGGGGAATAGATGGAAATGGCCGAGGAAAGGCATGTAGCGAAGCGTGATAGCATATGGTGGTAACTGGTTAAGTCAGCGAATACAAAGCATTTGTATCAACCGTTTGTCCGTGTCTCTGTTGTCAACTTCTGAAGTGGTATCTCTTTCCATTTGGAACGCAAAATGTAATTTGTATGGAGTGCTTATGATATTTTGTACAAGTGAGATAGCTAGGTACCTACCTAGTAGGTAAGGTACCTTGGGTATTTTTCTCGTTCACAAGTCAACTAATAAGCTCACTAGATGTTCAGGGGAGTCCTCTCAGCCTCCCCCGTACTAGTTGGCACCAAGGAGGAGGGCCCACTTTTAAGGCATCATGACAGTTGACACGTGCTGGAGGGCGACGAGCTTCAAGCTTCAAGTTCGAGCATCAAAGCCAAAGCCAACGACTCCTCCGATTGAAGCTCCAGAGACTGCAATTTCGCAGGAAATCGTCTCAAGATGAATGGGAGCTTGGCTGATACGTCCGCCCTGGACGCAGGTTAGTCCCCATCATCTGTTGTTGCTCCCCTTGACACGGCTCATGTCCAACACTCGCCCGCAGTCGACTATGACCCTATAGACCACCTCAACCTCCTCTTCTCGCACCCGTCCGCCGTCTCGTCCATCAGCCGGGTGTCCAAGACCCTCCAGAGCCACCAGAATGCTCTCTCGACCGACATCTCCGCCCTCGAGACCGCCCAGGCGTACGGGCCCGACTCCAGCCTCGAGCGCATGCAGTCAGCGCAGGTTGAGCTCGCCCAGCTCTTCCGCAAGATCGAGACGGTGCGGTCGCGCGCCATCGAGACGGAACAGAACATCACGTCGATGACGGCCGACATCAAGAGACTCGATGGGACCAAGAAGAACCTCACGCTCAGCATGACGGCCCTCAAGCGGCTGCAGATGCTGACCACGGCGTACGAGCAGCTCAGGGGTTTGGCTAAGACGCGGCAGTACCGGGAGTGCGCGGGGCTTCTGCAGGCCGTGTTGCAACTTATGAAGCATTTCAACAGCTACCGAAGCATCGAGCAGATTGCCACCCTGAGCCGCGGCGTCTCTGAGCTGCAGCGCGAGCTTCTAGAGCAGGTCTGCGAGGACTTTGAGATGGCCTTTGCCAAGGGCGAGGTCGGCGCTCGTAGGGGCACGCTTGTGGAGGCATGCCTCGTCATGGATGCTCTGGGCGACTCGGCCAAGGCGCGGCTCATGACGTGGTACGTCAACACCGAGCTCCGCGAGTATCGACAGGTGTTCCGGGGCAACGACGAGGCAGGCAGCCTAGACAATATCGGCAGGCGGTATGCGTGGTTTAAGCGGATGATGAAGACGCACGACGACGAGCACGCCATGATCTTCCCACAGCATTGGAGAGCCAATGAGACACTGGCGGCGGCGTTCTGCGACGGGACTCGGGATGACTTCAAGGGCATCTTGGAGCGGAGCATGCGGC
This sequence comes from Ilyonectria destructans, assembly GCA_020740775.1. NCBI lineage: Eukaryota > Fungi > Ascomycota > Sordariomycetes > Hypocreales > Nectriaceae > Ilyonectria > Ilyonectria destructans. Next base: position 2,119,850 of record JAHEWK010000011.1, read on the forward strand.
GGACGGACGGCAACAAGATCGACGTCAACCTGCTTTTGAGTTGCTTGCAAGAGACGCTCGACTTTGAGCAAAGCCTCGAGAAGCGGTTCGCGACGTCTTCACGGGCGAGCATTGACACGCTCAGCTCGGTAGAGGAGAAGACGCACAGTTTCCACGGACTCATCTCGGTTGCGTTCGAGCCGTACCTGAGCCTTTGGGTTGATTCACAGGACAAGCAGCTCGCGACGATGATACCCAAGTATCGCAACCAGCCACACATCCCCCCCGACGAGGAATTCTCACCACAGGCGGTCATCACGTCTGCGATTGAGCTCTTCCACTTCTACAAACTTACTCTTTCGCAATGCGCAAAGCTGTCTACCAGCGAACGCCTACTGGACCTGTCAAAGACGCTGGCCAAGTACCTGGACGAGTACGCGCAGCAGGTGTTGCTACACACGCTGCAGAGCGGTGGAGCACAGGGTCCTACGATTCAAGACGTGGTGCTGGTCCTCAACACGGCGGATTTCTGGCACACCAACACGAACCAGCTAGAGGAGAGTATCAAGAAGCGCATCGACAGCGAGCTCGTGCCCAAGGTTGACCTGTCGTCGCAGTCGGATGCGTTCCTGGGGGTGGCGAGCGCTTCGGTGCTGGCGCTCGTGCGAACAGTGGAGGTGGAGTGTGAAGGCGTGTGGCGGGAGATGAGGAACACAAACTGGAGCACGATGGAGAGCGTTGTAGACCAGAGCTCGTATGTGGGCGAGCTTGTGAAGCACGTGGACACCAAAGCAGGGGAGGTGCTGTCAGTCATAACGAAGCAGCAGTATGCTCGTGCGTTCTGCGACAACCTCGTGGAGCACCTTGCGACAGGCTACATCAACAGCATCGTGCAGTGCCGACCAATATCTGAGGTCGGAGCGGAGCAGGTGCGTTTTTACAGTGCGCTGGTGTGTTAGTAAAACGACGGTGGGCAGCTAACGACGTGGTTATAGATGCTTCTGGACAAATACGTCCTTACCAAGGCGTTTGAGAAGCTGCTGATGCACCACGCGTCCAAGTCATCGCAGGACGCGCCGCCATCAAGCTTCGTGAGACGGGTTCAGCAGTGTATGAACCGGCTAGACCCGCTGCTGAAGACGTTACAAGTGCGGCCGTCGCCTCCTGAGGGCCTGGTGCAGGCGTACCTGATCCACATCGCAGACCGGTCCGACACCAACTTCAAGAAGATGCTGGAGCTGAAGGGCGTGCGCAAGATGGACCAGGCGCACCTGATTGAGCTGTTTGGCATCCACCGCGACGGCACGCCCAACGACAAGCTAGTTGCCATCTCGCCGCTACTGGGGCCGCTCATGACGTCGTCAGGGCTGGGCGTCGGCGGAGGCAGCGGCAACGCCATGATGATGAACTCGTCGGCGGCGGCGCTGTCCTTGACGGGATCGTCGGGCGGCCCGCGGTTCGAGGCCGGGTCCCTAGGCGAGAAGCTGCTGAGCGCAGCGCGGGACATTTCGCAGAGCAGCGTCGCGGGGGCGGGGCCGAGCGGCATGGAGAAGGCCACCATCAACGAGAACCTGCGCAACTTTGGCAAGTTCTTCAAGCGTGATATTGGGTCGCTGGGGGCGAGGTTTGGGAAGAGGGACGGCAGCGTGGGAGCGGACGAGGGGCGGTGACGATGATTTGGGTGTAATTTGAGGGTGTTTACTAGATGTGATGATAGACTAGGGACAGAGAGAGCTACAGACTTGCTAGCTAAAAGTTACAGAGCCACATATGTGCGCATATCTTTGTCAGTCTGGGTGTGTGTATCAGTTCCGAAACTCGCTCTTAGTCTCTCCCCAACAGACAGGGTCAATTAAGCGCAAAGACCCTTGTCTGCTGATTTGTCAAATACGTCAAGCACCTGGCAATGCAATTCGCGTCCAAGTAGCCAAGAAAACTAAAAAAGGTCGTCATGAAGCCCAAGATGGCGGATCCTGTGTACCTACTGTCTGTACCTAAGGTACGCATGACCCTGCTGGATCGCAAGGCTGCACCAGGCCAGGCGTGATTAGTCAGGAATCCCATGACAGCTGCCCAAAGGGGGAACGGGGCCGGGTTCCAAATTCTGGCTCCGCCATGCCTTCCGGTTCTTGTCTTGCTATGCCATCATCGAGCATTGCGTCCACTTCACTTGATTCCAAACGCTACAGAAAATCTCCACTTGTCGCAATCCACACCCGCAACCGCAATCGCACCGCCGCCCACACCGGCACATCCACGTCCACTCCCGTGCGCCCACCTCGGCAGCCGCAGCACGCCAGCTTATAAATCGCCAGCCCAATCACCACCGCAGCGCATAACTCCGGTCGCCTGTCGTCGGTCTCCGTTGGCAGCTCGCCCTCCTCCACCGGCCGGAGCCCCCGTCGCACGCCAGTACAGTAGCTTAGAGAGGCAGGGTCCAAGCCGAAATCGCTCCCTCTCGCTCTGTCTAAGGTAGCCTGGGAAAACAACCCGGCCACTGCCTGGGCCGTAATCAATCGCCTGTCTTAGCACTGTGGCTTTCTGTGCTGTGGCATTCCGTCTTTGTCAGGTCCCGGCGGCGCTATAATCCAGCCACTACCGAATAAAGCACTGCACTCGCTATTACACCCCCCCTCTCTCCGAAAATACCCCGCCGTCGCCGTTGAGGGTCCGTACCGGATCCATCTCCGTCCATCCAATTCCGTCGTGTCGTGTCGTTTCGTGAGGCGCGGGCTTTGACGTCGATTAAGCTAAGGCAGGTCTAAAACGTGCTTGACCTGAACTGAGGTGGTTCCCAGATCGGCCTTTTTTATTTTTTATTTTTTAATACATATATATCCCCCCCCATCCACACCTCCTTCCCCCTCGCACCCCCGAAAAGCCGCCAAACTGTTCTCCTCAACTTTCCGACGGACCCTTCGCTCGAGCGCTGGGCTTTCCATTGCTGCTGCCGCCACTACCTTTCAGAAAACCACCAGACCATCCGCTGAGATCGGCGTCAGGAAAATGCACAGCAAGGTTGTCAGTACGTTACCGTTGCCCCTCTACGCCCTCCATCCGCTCTCCTCCACTCGCGAGTCCATCACGATATAAAATCACAGAAACTGACATGCAACAGTCGTTGGCTCTGGGCCCGCTGCCCACACTGCCGCCATCTACTTGGCTCGCGCCGAGCTGAAGCGTACGCCCCAATCTTCAGCCTCACGACCGCCAACCCACTGACCGCGTCCACAGCTGTCCTCTATGAGGGTTTCATGGCCAACGGCATCGCGGCCGGCGGTCAATTGACCACCACCACCGATGTCGAGAACTTCCCCGGCTTCCCCGCCGGCATCATGGGCGGCGAGCTGATGGTGAGTCCTTGCTACCCCGGCCCAACCCCGAAACCAACGGCCGTCTAACGCATCCCGCTCCCGTCCAGGAAAACATGAAGCAGCAATCTGAGCGCTTCGGCACCGAAATCATCACCGACACCGTCGCCTCCGTCGACTTCTCCAACCGCCCCTTCAAGTACACGACCGAGTTCAGCCCCGAAGAGACCCACACCGCCGATGCCATCATCATCGCCACCGGCGCCTCCGCCCGCCGCCTGCACCTCCCCGGCGAGGACAAGTACTGGTCCAACGGCGTCTCCGCCTGCGCCGTGTGCGACGGTGCCGTGCCCATCTTCCGCAACAAGCACCTCTTCGTCGTCGGCGGTGGTGACTCGGCCGCCGAGGAGGCCACCTTCCTCACCAAGTACGCCAGCCACGTCACCGTCCTCGTCCGCCGCGACGTCCTCCGCGCCAGCAACATCATGGCCACCCGCCTGCTGAAGCATCCCAAGGTCACCGTCCGCTTCCACTCGGCCGCCAGCGAGATCAAGGGCGGCGAGGACGGCCTCATGAGCCACCTCGTTGTCAAGGACCTCAAGACCGGCGCCTTGGAGACCGTTGAGGCCAGCGGTCTCTTCTACGCCATCGGCCACGACCCCGCCACTACCCTCGTCAAGGGCCAGCTCACCATGGACGAGGATGGCTACATCCAGACCGTCCCCGGCACCACCACCACCAACGTCGAGGGTGTCTTTGCTGCCGGCGATGTCCAGGACAAGCGTTACCGACAGGCCATTACCAGTGCTGGTGAGTTCCCCCCTTTGCCAGGTCTCTATGCTACAGAACGACAGTGAGCTGACTTGTATTTTTTTTCTTCCTCTAGGTACTGGATGTATGGCTGCCCTCGAGGCCGAAAAGTTCATTGCTGATCAGGAATGACATCTGCGAGTCGACCGCATAAATTCTTCACCCCTAGAATCTACGATAGATATATTTAGACATGACATAGATGACCAGGACACCAATTCAAACAAGAGCAGCGACAAGTCGAAGCTGTAAATTTCCGTTATGAAACATATATCATCGCTCAATTATTCATTTTCATCTATCATTTCTGTGCTTTTGTCCCGCTTTGTTTGCTCCATGTCCAACCATTTTTGCTAAACCTGTCCTGTCGCAGTTGATTTCCGTCCCAGCGGTGATGCCGCCCATTCCAAGAAATTGGGTTTCCAACATTTCCATTTCAATTCCAAACCCTTACTCCAACAGCTTCGGAACTATCCAATTCAAATTTCAGATCGCTTCATGTGTTCGTTTTAGGGTTCCATTGGGTGGGTGCAAAACCGTTGATGGCAGCTTCGGAGGGCCTGTAGAGAAACCATGACGTATCGGAATCTTTGTGGGCAGTTCCTGGGGCTCGGGGAAGCCGGCCGGTCAATGCTCAAGATCTTGAACTTTTGCCTGTCCTCTAAACTTCTCACCACCATTGGGGGCTGGAGGTTATTCTAATCGATCTCCAGCTTCGCAGGCGCGGTGAATTCCATGCTCTTGAAGTTTTTGAGGCCTTCGCCACCCTGTATTTAGTTAGTATGAAGCTCAATTTCGCCATTGTACGGGGTCAACTTACGTAGCTGATGAGAGGAGACACCTCGGCACCCTCGGCGGCCTTCTCGCCAACCACAAAAGCGCCAGCAGCCTCCAGCCAGCGCTTGCCCTGGGTCATAATGTCGAGCTTGCTGGTATCGGGGTCGTCCTCGCCAGTGCCACGAGCGTTCTTAAGAGGCGAAAACTCATCCTCACGCTTGACCTCGAAGCAAGCAAACTTGTCGATGGACAGCATGGGGAAAACGTCAAAGACGAACTGCTCGAGCTTAATGCCGTTGGGCTTCTCAGGCTTAACAGTCTCGCCGGTCTCGAGATCGGCGAAGGGGATCTTCTTGCGGGCGACGTGGTGGGGCAGCTTGTGAGCCCACAGGGGGATGGAGTCGAGGAAGTTGAAGGAGTAGTAGTGGTTGACAATGTTGGCAGCACGGAACCGAAGAACGTCAGGCTGCTTAGGGTCGACCTCCTCAGCAGTGGCTTGGTCAATCTCGGAGTACTCGACGACATCGGGCTTGCCGTTCTTGGAGAGAATCAGGCCAACCGACTCAGTGGCGTTACGCTTGCGGACAACCTTGGTAGCGATGTCGACGTTGAGGGCAGCAGAGAAGCCAATGAAGATGGGGTCAGCGACCTTGACGAGGCAGTTGTCGACGCAGTAGGCGTGGATGTGCTGGATTCCGCGCTTGCGCATATCCTCAAGGACACCCGAGACAACAAGGGCCTGGTAAATACCACCGTTGCCATCAGGGGCAACCGCAACCTTGCCCTTGTTCTCGAGCAGGATCTTGCCATCGTTGGAAATGCAAGGCAAAACACCCTGCTCGAAGATCTGGACATTCTCCTTGTGCAGGCCAAAGAAGTTGTTCTCCTCGAAGAACTTCTCGGTGGGGCCGCGAGTAGGGCCGCTGGTCATGACATACCAGGGGACAACGGCATCGGAGTGAGGGGTCTTCTTAGAGGCAATTTCTTGGACCCTGCGGATTCGCTCGGCCTGGACCTGGAAGAGGGACTTCTTGGAGGGAAGACCGATATCGTAGCAGCCCTTGGGGGCAGAGCTGCCGAGTCGAGTGCCCTGGCCACCGGCCATCAGAATGACAGCAACCTGCTGCTTGGAGATGAGGTCGAGACCCGAGTGGTACCACTTCTCGATGTCCTCGGTGTTGGAGTCGAGGACACTGGCGGTGGCGGATTCAGGGAGGGGCTCGAGGGTGTCGGGGGTATCAGAAGCCTTGGGAGGGTTCAAGGCGAGCTTTGTGATTTCGTTGATACGGGCGGGGTCGAAACCCGAGAGCTGCTGGTAAAGAGCGGCGCGCTCGGCAGTGGGGAGAGAGTCGTAGAAGGTGAAGACATGGTCTTGGCCGGCCTGAGCGTACTTCTCCTTGAGCTGAGCAAGGGACTCGGCCGAGGGCTCGATGGCGACCATGATGACGATGTTGGGGTATGTAGTATTTGGCGAGGTTACGGTGAGCAACGGTGAGGGAGGAAAGCAACAACTGGCGGGGTTGTCTTTGAGAGCAACCTAGAAAAGCCAATTGGGGAGGGATGGAGGGTATAGAAGCTTCACGAGCCAAGAAAGATGATGGGGATGATGGATATGAGAGAAGAAGAGGGGAGAAAGAAGGTTGGCGATGGTGGAGGCGGGCTGAATAAATACGAAGGGCCCCAGTTCTCTTCGTCAGGTCGTCAGGGACACGAGTGGGAAGGCATGACGCCTAGCTGCACCTACCCTGACCGATCTTACTTTCAAAGCGTACCTACCTACGGAAGCAGCACGTAACACCTTACCTGAAGCTCTTTCCCCGCCACCGCCCACCAACCCACCACCACCGCTGCCGGAAGCTGATGCCCCTCCCAGTGCCCCGCCAACTGAGCGCCAACCTGCTCCCTGGACGGGACCACCAAAATGCTCGCCAACTGGGAAAACTGGCCTCTTGGCTAGCCCTGTACGGCCGCTGATGCGCCAGCGTCACACCCAAGCCCCAAGAAGGTGCGAGCCGTAAGCCTACTGAAGCCTCCTAGCGTGCCATGCCGTGACGCTGCCACATCCTATTCGCCTGGCTGTGGTGCTGGGGAGGTAAGCCCAAAATTGAGCAAACACCGACACTTCATCTGGGTACAAGTAGTCAATGCCTGAGGAATGGTGCCAGAAGCTTTTAACGCCATCAAGTTTGTGTGTATGTGTTTGCGTGTTTGTGTCTTTAGTGTCCTGTTGCAGAGATGTCCGTATTCCGCGGCAGCTCGTCTCAATCCCGAGCGATCAACCACTGCCGTTCAGGGGTCCATGTCCTTCTGTCCCGCGCGCTGGCTCATTCACTGCGCCACTAGCAAGGAGCAGCCAACCTTTGGTGGGTGATGCCTTGACTACCACCTACTAACGTCCCGGTAGGACATTACATGTGGGGCCACCATCCCCTGTGGCTGTGACAGAGGCTGACAGTTGCCTGGGGATCCTGAGCCGGACTCACCAAAGCATTAGAGGGGGCTGAAAATAGCTGCTACTAGCTGACAACAGCTGAAGACATCGTGCATCCCCGGCCTTCCAGGATATTCCAGCTAGAGCCATCAGAAACGGCGGCTCAGGCTCCGGGCAGGCAGAATTCTCGACATGGCGTTCTAGATTCCCAGCCGAGAGAGACAGGACAACCATCGATGATTTAAATTGGTGACTTAAGCAGCAGTCATCAGCCAGAGCCCATACTGGAAACACTCGCCACCTTCATTCGCTGACTTGACTCTCACCTAATCCATCCATTCGTATACGCCTTATTTCAGAGATGGCATCACACCATGAAGAGGAGGATGGCCGTGGGGACCAGGTTGATGAGGAAGCAGCCCAAGAGCAACCCCAATCCTCTCCCCAACCCGCAACTTTTAAGGGACGCCTCCAGCTCAGTGACTTCGCCTTCAAGTCGTCCAAGTCAGAGCTGGCCCCTAACTCTTCCGCATCAACCCTCACGCGCCGCAAGTCTCCGCGCTTTAATCTCACCTCATCTTCAGCAACACCAAACAAGAGACCGCAAGAGGATGAGAAGGATGAGAAGGATGACAACAGTGGGAGCAATGACAACAGTGGGAGCAATGGCAACAATGGCAACAAGACAAAAAAGAAGCGAGCCCGTACCGCTGCTGGCTACGCGCCGCCCTCCACTTACGCCCACCTCTCACTCCTCCCTGATGCCATTTCTCAAGATCTCCTTGTCCTCTTCATTGGCTTGAACCCGGGTGTCCAGACGGCCCGTACCGGACATGCTTATGCTCACCCTTCAAACCTATTCTGGAAGCTGCTCTTCTCCAGTGGCGTCACTCCACGGCTCTGCAGTCCAACCGAGGATCGCCAGATGCCCGAGCTCTATTCACTCGGCCTCACCAACATTGTTGCTCGTCCCAGCCGCAATGGTTCCGAGCTGAGCAAGCAAGAGATGGACGAGGGTGTCGAGATCCTTCAAGAGAAGGCCCGAAAATGGCGCCCAGAATCCATCTGCGTCGTTGGGAAAAGCATCTGGGAGAGTGTCTGGCGCGTCCGCCACGGGCGTCCCGTCGGCAAGGCCTTCAAGTACGGCTGGCAGGATACTACCGAGAACATGGGGGTCATCGACGGCGAGTGGGACGGTGCCAGGGTCTTTGTGGCAAGCAGTACGAGCGGGTTGGCAGCTACACTGTCGCCGGCTGAAAAGCAGCGTATCTGGGGCGAACTTGGGACCTGGGTGAAGACGAGACGGGCGGAGAGAGAAACTGGAGCCGAGAAGACTGCGCCAGGACTGATATACCCGGTTGAATAAGAGCTCTATTTCAGGATAGCATTGGATACCACACGAGACTGTCAACTTTACAAGAAGACCACGATGATTCACAGGGACGGGACGTCATAGTTTTGAGAATTGCTGCCATACATTGATCTTATCAAATCTAAACCGAACTCTTTTTGGAGCCAGGCTTTTCCGTATTTCGGCTGAAAAATGGCATCCTCTCCCCAACTCCGTACGCCGGAAGTCCACCTCCAAGAAACCTTTCTCAGAGGCCTTACTTGCACCGCTTCTCGACCACGTTGGGTCCATTCTCCTCGTACTCCTTGCGCGAGATCCACATCTGGTGGAATGTACCCAAGCTGGCGAGAATGCTGCCGCCGATCCAGGCACCGAAGCGTCGCTCGCTCGTCAGGCCCGCAGAGTGAATCTTGATCTTGAGGCCAGGGTACATGGTCGTCAACTCGTTGTTGAGGCGGTCGTTGAAGCCGTTGATCAAGCTGGTGCTGCCGGTGACGACAACGTTGGCAAGCAGGTTGCCGCGCAGATCCACATCCACAGCGTTGAGAGCAGAGCGGATCAGCTCAGGGATCGTCTGGGCCTTGGTGAGACGGTCCGGCTCAGGGAGGGAATATCCAGCAGTCTCATCCCACATGCCCTCGGTCACTCGGAACCGCTGTTCGCGCCACATCTGGTTGTAGCCGTCGGGCATCTCAAACACTCGGCCGGGCTGCGTCTTGACGTACTCCTCGTTTCCAGGAACACTGTATCGGCCAGGGCCGCGCCACACCTCAACGACGGACTCCTTGAACTCGGTCAGAACACGCTCCTCCTCGTAAGCGCGGAAGGAGTCGTTGATCTGGAAGGGGAAGTGACGCAGGCGAACTTGGGGAGATGCCAGGGCATCAACGGGCGTCTTGTTCTCGATCATGAATGTGGGTGTCAGATCGACCTTGGGCTCCGAAGAGTCCCACAGGCTCCGAATCTGAGACGACAACCACAGGCCACCGACGGGAGACTTCTGGATGGATCGCTTAAGCACCATGCCATCGTGGATCGCCGTTACTGAGGTGTTGGCACCACCAACATCGATGACCAAGGAAGTAGCCTTGCCAGCTGCGAAAGCGGCCAACACAGGTGTGCGGCTAATCCAGAAGGCAGGGCATCCCCAGTTCTCCATGATGATCTCAATTGCCTTCTCTCGGGACTTGGGGGTGTTCCACGGTGCCTCCGTCATTAGAAGGGGGCTCTCCTGGAGGGGCTTCTCAGCTGCCTCGGCCGCATCGTCCATGGCGACGTCTCCCTCGACATCATGGTCCTGGTCCTTGGGGTCGTCGTTCAATCCGTTCTTAGCGGGTGGTGTCTGACGCTCAGGCTGCAGTCGCTTCACCAGCATGTTCTCCCAGATTCTAGACGCGACATCCCAGTCTTCCACCACGCTGTCTCGGTTCATGTAGTTGCGGACCTCGTAGTCGGAACGGGGGATCAAGCACTCGTCACCGAAGAGGTCGCGAGACGGCTCGCTCGTGATGTGGCCATAGAAAGAGGGGAGGATTGACTTGGGGACATCTTCGCCGGCGAAACCTGCTCGGGTGTTGCAGTAGCCGGGGTCGAGGACCAGCGCTGAGACCTCATCTACACGATCAAAACGTCAGTATGCATGCTCACGGGGAGCGACGCGCAAGGGAGCTGACGAACCTCCTCCGTAGATGTCGGTAGGCTGTACCGACGAGGAAAGAGGCTGTTGGGCCATGGTGATTGTGTAGGACGAGTCGCAACGGGTTGGTGACGGAACCAATTGGGGGATCCAGCGCGGAGAGTCGCGGGTTTTGGTGGAGATGCGCCAGGTGTTGTCGCGTTGGAACAAATTTCAGCCTTGGCCTGGTGGTTGGTGAGCTCCGCGAGCTGGACGCCTCACTTAGTTGTACGGAAGCCTCATGCTTGTGGCGGGGCCCGTGGCTGGAGGGAAGTGGGTGGCTGGTGTGCGAACCGGAAAAACCGCGGCGCTACTCGGCCGTCATAAAAAGTTCTCGTCGAAGCTCCAAAAAAGTCGCTTCTCTTCTCCCACACATGGAGCGAAAGTTCCATGCTGCTATTATGATTGTAAGTACAAGCCCTTCTCGTTCAATCCCCTCACACATTCTATCATGATGAATTGCATATCTCGCTTCAGAACCGCTGCGATTGACACAGCTTGCTGTGACTGATTACAACCTGCCAATCTCTGATGACATTTTTACCTCTCACATTCTTTGCTTCACGTCTTGGGTCATGAACAAAAGCTAACCCAATTGACAGGTGTAATGATGTCTGTACAGTACCTTCGCCTGGCCGGTCGGCCTTTAATACAATCTCTTCCTCCGAGAGCACCTGGACTCGTTCGACGTTCCCACATCGTATGCCGAGGTAGCTCCGTGACGAGGGGAGAATGGAGTGCGCAGGGTGTCGCTTTCAGGAGGTCCCTCTCGACCTCTTCTGTCTGTCGATACAACTCGCAATGGGCTCCTGAGGAGAGTTCCGAGGAGCTGTCGCCCTTTAAGAAGCAGCGTCGAACTATGTTGTGGGAGGAGCAACAGAGCGAGGACCCGCTTTATCCTGAAAGCCATCCTCGCCTGGAGCACACTCGCCAACGGTACACTGTACCCGAGTTCATAGAGGCGTTCAATGCTGCTGAGCATAACGAGATGGAGAATGTCACCGTTTATGGCCGTGTTCGGTCGAAGCGCGCCGCCGGAAAGTACCTGGTTTTCCTCGACATTGTGAACGAATTCGAGCGTCTGCAGGTCATGGTCAACAAGGCAAAATGTATGGGGGACCAGGAAACGAGAAACCACAAATTCGCCTTGTTTAGGAGCTTGATAGAAGTGGGCGACCACATATGTAGGATCCCAATGTTTACCTCTATTCCCCAGATGCTTACAGTCTGGCAGCGATTACTGGCTTCCCAACTCGTACCAAGGCTGGCCAGCTCACTATTGCTGCCACGGCTCTTCCGGAGCTTCTCTCTCCAGCCATGGAGCAAATCCCTGAGAAGCTCACCGACCCCAAGACTCGCATGCAGGAACGCCACGTTGACATGCTGGTGAACCGTGAAGCCATTGACGTGCTGAGGCTGCGATCTGAGATCACCAAGCACATGCGCGATCACTTCCACTCGAAGAAATTCTTGGAGTTCCAAACCCCCATCCTGGCTGAAAATGCTGGTGGCGCCGTCGCTCGCCCCTTTGTCACTCAGGCCACTGAGTTCAAGGATCGCGATCTGGCTCTCCGTATCGCACCCGAGTTGTGGCTCAAGCGACTGGTCATTGGAGGCGTCGACAAAGTCTTTGAGATTGGCCCCGCGTTCCGCAATGAAGGCATTGATGGAACTCACAACCCAGAATTCACCATGTGCGAGTTCTATAGTGCCTACACCAACTTGGACGACCTGATTCGGGAGACTGAGGACCTCTTGTACAGCATGGCGGAGCATTCCCAAAAGCTCATCTCTACTCAACTCACCTCCCTGCCGCCGATTGATCTTGAGAAATTCGCGCGGCCATACAAGCGAGTTGAGTTTGTCCCTGCCTTGGAGGAAGCTCTTGGGCTCCGCTTCCCGAAGCTCTCTACCGAGGGGGCTCTGGCAGAGCTCTTGGTTATCCTCAAGCTTGTCGGCATCAAGATTCATGGCGAGGTTCCCAACTCACTATCCAAGCTTCTCGACCGACTTGCGGCAATCTATCTGGAGCCAATGTCTTTCGAGCAACCCATTCTCATCATGAACCACCCTGCCTGCATGTCACCGCTGGCGAAGAGCTTCCTCTGCCCACGCACCTACCAGTTGGTATCGGCGCGCGCAGAGCTTTTCATCGGTGGCCGTGAGTTGGCCAACATGTACGAAGAGGAGAACGATCCTGAGGCTCAGAAGCAGAAGTTGCTTGACCACCGTAACCTCGTCAACAAGCCCGATGGTGCCATTGCCATTGAGGCGCCAGAGGTTGACCCCGCGGCTTTTGATGAAGATATCCATCTTGTTGAGGATGACGAAGGAGAGAGCGCACCTCTTGATCAGAGCTTTGTCAAGGCCTTAGATTATGGCCTGCCGCCTACTGGTGGCTGGGGCTGCGGTGTTGAGAGGATGGTGATGCTCTTCTCGGGTGCAAACCGCATCAGTGACTGCCTGAGTTTCGGCACGCTGAGGAATGTTGTGGGATTGTCAACGACCGAGGAGGCCAAGAAGTCTAGCACTGCCGCTGAGGACAACGCGGACGAGAAGGCCGAAGCCTCTACTTGAAAGAGCGTGTGTGGCTTGGAAGCAAGTCGTTCAGCACGACGATGATGTATGATGGATGACAAGGACTTGTATAATATTGTAGACGTGTCTATACCCTAGAAGGACCACTGTATTGATAGGCAAGCCTTCATTGATATTCCGAACATAACCTTCACACAAAATGGTACGAGTGGATTATCTTATTCGCCTTCTTTCCAGTCATGAAAACTCCATTCATCTATGGCATATTGGTATTGAGGTATCAACAAATCATTTCCAAAGCGGGCTGCGTGCCGTGAAACGGCAAATGCAAGAATCATATATATACAGCGTAAAAGAAAAACATAAATTTTCCCATTCCCCGAAAGTCAGGTAATGGCGTTTAGGTGGACAGCTGGAACAAGCTGCTACCCGTAGAGCTGTCAGCGAATCCAGAGATCCATCCCTGGATGGTCTCGGAGCTCAGCCCGGTACTGAAGTCGAAGTCGGCGGGCAACTGCTTAATAGCGACACTGGCCGTCTTCTCGTAAAAGACAGTAGCGACCTTGATATAGCTGTCGGTAGGGCGGTCGAAGTAGTCGGAGCTGCCAGCGCCGTTCTTCAGGTGGAATGTGCTCTTGCACTTGGTGTCGCCCGAGGCCAGCACCTCGTAGATGTCGGCCTCGCCACAGCCAGAGGTCCAGCAGCTGCAGTCGCTGTACTGGGCAGTACGGGGAATGCGGGCGTTGAGGGCCCAGAGGGCGGGCATGTCGCCGTTGAAGCTGCGGTCGCCGTCGAGGGGCATCTTGAAGTGGAAGAGGAAGACCTTGTTGGCACCAGCGAAGCCCTCTGTGCAGGGAGGAGCCGTTAGCAATGAGACGAGATGGAAGGGATCGTGAGTTCAGGGGGACGTACTGTAGGCAACATCCTTAGCACGGGAGTAGCCGCAGCTGTTATCATCGCACTCCTCGGCGGTAAAGATGGCAAACTCCTTGTTGGAGGGAATAAGGACATCCTCGAGGGTCGTAGCATTGGCAGAACCGCCGTCACCGTTGGCATTGAGGTAAGACAGAGAGTTTCCCCAGACGCTGCAAAGACAAGTCAGTAACCATGTCCGTTTGAAACATGTGTATGCTGCCAGAACTCACGTATCAAAGACGCCAGATCCCTCACCACCGTAGTTTCCGAGGAAAACGATGTTCTCAGCAACGCCGTCCGCGGCGTTGTAGTAAGAAGTGCGCTCCCAGTCGCCACTGGCAACGGACTCGGTCTTGCTCTTGGAGCCAGACTTAGAGCTGCTCTTGGACTTGGTAGAAGCCTTAGGAGCCGCGGCCGCCTTGGTGGTGGTGGCGGCGACGGGCTCAGTCACCTCAGCAGCAGCGGGGGCCTCGTAGGCGGGCTCAGTGGGGACAGCGTCGACGGGAGCGACGGCAGTAGCAGGGCCGAAGTAGTTGTTCTCCCAAGAGACGACCTTGCCATCAATAGTGGCAGTGATCCACTCGGCACGCTTCTTCTTGCGCTGCTCGTGGAAGTGCTCGTGGCCATGGCGACGGGCGTGGACGTGAGGAGAGGGAGCGACATCACGCTTCTTCTTCTCCGAGGCAAGGTTGTAGACGGCAAACTCCTTGAAGTTGATGGGGCCACGGATGTGGACGGAGAGCTAAGATGACAAGTTTAGCATGGCGTACCGGAGAGTCTCAGTAGTGAGCAACTTACATCCTCGTCGAGGGGTGCCAGAGGGCCGCTGTAAGGCGTATCCTTGGTCTCACACTCGCCACTTGCGCCCATGTTGGTGACTTCCTTATAGGAGCCGCTTCCGGAGAAGCCCTCGTAGAGGATCTGCTCAATGGCGCCGCAGAACCAGTTGCCGCCCTCCTCGGCGGCGGTACCAGTGCATTGCTGGGTCAAGGCCGAAGCCAGGCCGGTCGAGGCCAGCACGATAGCAGTTGTGTACTTCATGATTTCTTCGATACAAACACAAAAATTGCGGTTGCGGTTGATCCGTAAGACTGTTTCTTGATGTCTTGTTTGTGAGTGAGTGTCGTCTTAGTCGATGAGTGTCCGAAGAGCTCTGGGTAACAGAAACGGAAATGAACGAGCGATCCAGTCGATCGTCAAAGAGTAAAGCAAACAAAGGAGTGGATAGAGTCGAAACTGGCGACAGATCTGTTTCGAACCTCGAGAGATGGAAATGGAAAATTCCCGTCTGGTGGGAGGAAACAAGCAATCCGGGGGACCCCCCCTTCTTGAGTGAGCGGCCATGAGATTAGACGCTCGTGGATGGGCTGGGCAAATTCTCGGCCCACGATCCTACTCGCCAGCACAACAATGCCCCTGGAAGAATGCCCTGACGAGGTGGTCGAGCCGGCGGTGCCAAGCTTTGCGGTGCGAGCCCGAGAAGGGCGCAAGTGGGAGATCTCAGTGCTGTTCCTGGTTGGCGCCAGGGTCACGATGCCGCAACCCTGACGATTGCTAAAAGGGCGTGTTTCAGGAGGTGACGTTGGACGGCCCAGCCAATAAACGGCTGCCCTTCTTTAACCTTAAAGCAGAGGGATATGCCTGCGGTGGAGAGCGGAGGGAGAGAAGAAGCTATTCTAGCCGGAGGAGCCAAGCAGGATCCGAGCCGCCAACGAGGGTGGCCACACACCGGCGCTAAGACGCAGGCGCAGCAGCTCACTCGGGCCTTGGTATTTTTGGCCAAGAGGTTTGAGAAGACGCCAAATCTCTCTTTGTCCTGTTTGAGCAGGATGAACGGCAATAGCGTCTTTGCGAGTCGGCACGGCAAATGAGGCCTCGTAGGACTGCAATCGAGAAGAAAGCCATACTGCTCCGTACGCACTCGGGATTTGCGTGCCGGCAAAGGATGAAAGAATGATGAAGGATTATGCACCCTGCAGGTCGGAAACACGCTCAATGAGACTAGACGGCCCAACTGCCTGTGCGGCAATATTCAACCAACACCACGGCCACAGTGTGCTGATCCACGTTGGGCAAATCATCCGGCACCTCCCTCGGGCGGCGGAGAACGCTATGGAACACTTCAGGGCAGGATCATCAGGTACAACGAAGCGGTCGAGCGCGAGAGAGCTACCGCCTTGGCCGTTTCTTGGGTGTCGGTCGCATTTCAGCTCATCCTTGGCAAATCTCTTGTTGCGGCCGGCACCATGTTGCGAGCATTGATCCCTGAAATTGTGCTTTGTTTGCCGATCCCCTCCTCCACGTGCGGTCCTCTTTGTCAACGTGCAGCCAGGCATCGTAACATTGCTGCTCCCCCGGCGATGCACCGGTCGATTGACGAAACGACGAGGACCGTCACTTCAATGGTGTGATTCGCCGTCGCGCCGAAATGAGCAGGGGGCGCATGGGCGACAATTCAGCCTAGGTGGTGGGGTCAGCCAAGAGACGACCAACAAGGCCGAGAGTGACCAACAAAGCGATAATAAAAAACCAGCAAGAAGGTGACTGTGAGTTGTTCTTTGATGAAGCTCCTACGTGGTTCGGTGTGATGAGCTGTAATTTCCCCAACCGCTCAAAGTGCCTCAGCATTGGTCTGCATCCCGTCACCCAAGACTTCACTTGCCAGTTCGCCAAGCTCTGCCAACGCACGCATGAAATTGCATCTGCCGAGTTGCGAATTCAACTTGTAGTGATCAACCGAATGGCCACAATCCTTGACAAGGGCAAAGTGCCTTCAAACTTTTCAGGTGATTTATTCTTAGGCCAGAGGAGCAGGCGGATCTCCATCCTCTCTTCCGGCATCCTATGTATGCTGACTGCATGGGTATCATCCATGCCGTCTATCCGTTTTGTCCATCAGTCATTCGGCTCTCAATCCAATCCAGCCCACTCCGAGTCGTCTCCGCTGTCCTCGGTTTGCTGCGTCTTCCTCTTCTTGCTACCTTCGATGGCACCCTGTCGGTTGTTCTCCTTGCGTCTCTCGTAGCCACTCTTGGATGTAATCTTAGCCTTGTTGCCGCTGCGGCGAGCTTCCACACCGCGCTCCCTGAGCGTCTTCCTGTCTGCCTTCGTAACGTTGGGCAAGGCGTCCAAAAGCCACTTCTTCACGCTTGTGTTCTCGCCTGTCTTGCCGGCCTGCTTCTCGCTGGCCGCGATGACGTTGGCGACCGTCTTGACAAATGGGATGTCCTCCTTCGTGTAGAAAGTCACCGCAATGCCACCCTCACGGCCAGCACGACCAGTTCGTCCAGCGCGGTGTACGTATGCGGCACTAGAGCCAGGTACATCGTAATTCACGACACCGTTGACACCGGCAAAGTCCACGCCACGAGCCAATACGTCCGTAGTGATCAACACCCAGATTTCTCCAGCGCGGAACTTGCGCATGATCATCGCGCGGGCTGAATCAGCCAGGCCACTGTGGAGCGCGGCGATCCTCGTAGATCCGCCAGCCTCCAAGGGGATATCATACTTGAGCTCCTCATTGAGAGCGGTGGCTCGGTCAATGGTTTGTGTAAAGACAAGGAAAGGAGGTCTGAGAGGTGGACCAGAGTCATCACTTCCCGTGGGGTGCAACAACTGCCGCAGCCCAAGCAGCTTTCCCTGCTCTGATCCCGTGTAAACGAGCTTGTGGGTGATGTTTGGTACCGCAGTATCCTTCAAACCGACAACCAGCCGGATCAACGGCTTCGGTGTAATGTCCAGCGACTGAGCTCGCGATGCCAGCTGCTCTGTGACTATCGTCTCGATATTGGATCCCATAGTCGCTGACCAAAAGGAAAGCCGCAAGTCGGGGTTGGTGCATCCCGTCCAGACACCCAACATCTGTTCACGGAAGAGAGGGTCGAGTAAAACGTCGGCCTCGTCAAGAATCAAATCGCGGACAGTCGGCAGGACTTTTTGGGTGCCCGCGGGCCCAGCGGTAAGGAAGTTGAGCAACAGGAGAGGCGTCGTGATAAGAATATCAGCTTTGATGATGGACTTGGGCTTCTTGTCGGCAGGTTTCTCATGTTCAGACTCGGAATCCTCGTCGTTTTCGTCCTCGGAGCTCTCCTCAACTGCCAGTTCTTGCTGTTCGGCTGAGATAGACATGCCTTTTTTCATGGCGACGATCTTGAGTCCCGTCCCTTCCGCAATTTTCTTGCCCTCGTTGGCAATCTGATGCACCAGCTCTCGGGTAGGCGCCACAACAATGGCTTCGAGCTCGTGAATGTCGTCCAAGTTCTCACCCGCACGCCTGCGCATAATGTTGTTGATAGCAGGGATGAGAAAGCTAATGGTCTTGCCACTTCCCGTCGGCGCAACAGCGAGGAAGTCGACTCCTCCATCCAAGCCATCCTCATCCTTCAATGCGATGTCGGGGCGCAGAAGGAGCGGCAAACTACCCATCTGGACCTCCGTTGGCACGCGGTAACTCTGAGCGACGAGGTTCTCCGCCACCTGGCGCGAGATTCCATAGGCGTTGCGAAGCTCGCCGAACGAATTCAGCGGCTGGGGGAACAACTGCTTCTTGACATCCTTCTTCACCTCCACCGCGGCCTGCTTCTTCTTCTTTTTCGCCTTCTTCACCCTCGATTGGTCCTCGGTCTTGGATAGGAGGGTGATCTTGAGGCGATGCGATCGCAAGAGCTGGCGACACTCGTCCTCGCTCAGTAGTTTGTGGGCAGGTCGGGGAGGGCTCTGGGCTCGCTCGATCTTGTCCGAGTCGGGGAGCGCCTGGGGAACGCTTTCAGGCTTGGGGGCAAAGAAGTCGACTTCGGGCAATTCGACAGGAGCCTGGACTTGCGGTTCGTCGCGGGTCCGCTTTCTCTTCTGGCCGCGGACTTCATCGTGGAAGAGCTGAGGGTTCGTGCTGGTTCCGGCCGAGGGCAGTTTCGTGGCGCCACTGTTACCGGCCTGACTCCCCTTACCGGTTTTTTTCGTACCTCGCGAAAGGACCTTGAGGATATCCATGGCGATTGCAGCACTGAGGCGAGTGGTTGAGAGCCTGCGTCGTGGGAGTGAACGCAGCAGTTGAGGCGATGCGATGGGAAAAAAAGTTCCCAATGCCGGGACAGAAATTTTGGTGGAGACGCTTGCCCGCAAAGCACTCCTGTGTGCAACGACGACGGGTAGTGGGGTGTGGGGGGGCACCGCTAACTCGTAGCGGATAGCGGTCGTAGCGGGTACTCAGTGGACAGACAGCGGGCGAAAGATCACCACAAGCACCAAACATCACTGCTACGCATCAACGCTCCGTCCCCGTGTAAAACTACACCATTGAGATTGGCGCCAGGAACCATGACGAAAATCCATTTACTTGCATTTGCAAAGAACTCCTGTTCTCCTGCAGCTTCTTTCAGTTCGCTCTGATCAATCAGGAACCGCCTCTAGAAGATGGGCCAGCCCTGATCGATCAATGTCGATCGTCGTCATCCACCTCCCACATGGAGCACACCCCAGACTGACGTCACTCCAATGACACAGGATCCAACAATCAGGATTTCGGCGCAACACCATCATGGACTCGCCATGATTACTTAGGTGTGGGATGGTTCTTTAGGGCTCGTTTCCCATATTATGTCCTCTGCAGACCCAACTCTCCTTTTTCCCATGCTGAATTCCTGAAACTACTCCTACACTCTGATAATCATCAACGAAACCCATCAACACTGCTCAATACCGTCACCATGCCTACCATGCTTGGACTTACCACCGACCAGTCCCCACACGGCCTCAACAGTCGGGACAGCAAATCTGGCGAACGGGACGAGAACGGCAAGATGCAACTCGCCTCCAGTGAGAAGAGCAGCTTGACTCCAGGACTGAAGTCCGACTTCTTCACCAAAGGCGCCCCGAAGCACGACGACGAAGAAAGCGACGACGACGACGAACCGCCCCTCAACACCATCAAGGGCCGCAACCACGCCGCCGCCAAGGAGATGGAGACGCTGCTCTGGCGCGCCCTCTGCGACAAGCCCAAGAGCGCTCTCATGTATATGGGCAAGGATGCCATTGTCTCGAACCGCTTTCTCTTCGATGACCCGACACCACGCACCAAGGACTCGGACCCGCCTCTCGAAGAGGAACTCAAGCACTGCAACGAGTGGCTGGCGTACAAGATCCACGATCCTCAAGTTGTCGAAATCGACTTGATGGCCGTTGCAATAGCTTACCGCGCGACCCTGTTCCGACAAGTCAAGAAGGGGAAGGGAAAGTCCGGTATGCAAACAGTGGAGGCGACCGTGTCGAGTTCCTGGAGACAAGTTGCAAGCGGAGATTGGGAGCTGTGCAGCATGTTTGCTGCGTAGATGTTTAATGAGGGGATGTCATGTTACGCTACTTCTTCGTGGTTGAGGGGCGATTTGTATTATAATCAATTGATTCTTATTGGAAAATAAATTCTCACACTTGGGGAGTGCATTGCAGAAGATTCTATGAGTTCACTATTGAGGTATAGGCCAGTAAATCGTTCGAAGCCTGGACGAAGAAGATGAACGACTACGTGACAGGGGACAGGAAGTATGTCAAATATACTAAAGAGTATTGCTATTCGCGCACACGCATATTGCTACTCGCACATATAACTACATGCTTCAATCCTGCCAATAATTATTTATTATAATAATAATAATAATAAATTTAAGTCGAATTTATTAATTACTAGTAAAGTTCTTCCTTCGATCTTCTCCCTACTTTCTTCATTTTTAACTTCGCTCCGTGTCACCATGCAGCATACACTTGGCACCCATAGACCATAAGCACGCACTTCCGTCTATGGGAGGTAGCGGGCAGTTTCAAAACGAGGAGGTAAACAGTATTCACTTGCACGCCCTTTGGGTTATGAATATGGTGCAGGGTATGTATGTTCAGTCTCAATGGCTTCGCCCAATATCATCAAATGTATCAAACTCACGCGGTATTCAGTTGTAAACCTTACTGCCCGTGGAAAACCACTTTACTTCCACTGCGCAATGACATTAGCCCGGGTGCAAGGTACATCGTTTTGTTGCGTCCTTTCAATGTCTGGAATATACTGCATTGCTCTGATCTATCCGATAGATATCAACAAAGCTAAAGTATTTACAAGCACACACCTCTTGCCTTTCCTCGGTTTAGTATCTAATACTCATTCCCCGAGCGTCTAAAAAGAAAATATCTGCACCTACAGACACTCCGAGGAGAACGGTTTCAGAAAACGATATCTTCATCGTCATCGCTATTGCCGCCCTCATAATCGTCTCCCCCATCCCAAATTGGGTGAATGCATATCTCGAAGAGGAGATCGGAAGAACCCCGATGGGCACGCAGGGACGCTGCGATTTTGTGGTAAAACCTGTTCTTCATGAGCGCAAATCCGGCCTCGTCATTGAGAGTGACATCTTCATGGAATGTACACCTGAGGGTCTCTAAGGCGAACGTGAAACGGGAGAAGTTGGGTTGGAGAGGTAACTCTTCCACGAGATCCCGCAGCGACATTTGCATAAACTTCCCCTTGGGAAGCCATCTCCTGTTTTCATCATGTGAAACATCCACACTAAAAATTATATGTGGACGTGGTTTTTGTTTTTGGCTCGAGGGTTTGGGGTCGGCGTCTTGATCAGCCTCATGCTCCGCCGCACGGCCGAGCACGCTCCCAGGAGTATGTTCCAGCTCTGGCCGCGGTCCATTCTTATAAACGGGTTCTAGCACCGGGCTCGACAGTGACCGCAGGCCTTGCCCAGTATCGTGTGCATGAGCGGGTGTATCGTGTAGGGCTAGAGGGAGTGACGGAGTCGTAGGCCGTGGCTCCTCTGCAGCATTATTTGACAACGAGTCTCCAGTGCAACCATCTCCGGCCTGCGTCCTTACCGTATCGGCAGTTGGCGCTGAGGGGGGAGGTGGAAGAGAAGACTTCGTTTTGGGTCCATTACCCGCCCCCTGCGAAGTTGCAAGTTCGGCATCACTGTCTGATTCATCGGGGCCGATGGCTTCAAACCACTCAGAGCCGGTTACATAATCTGGGCGTAATGTCTGTCTCCGTTGTCTCCTAGGAGAGAACCATAAAACTGGGGTTGAGCTGGCAACGGGCTCGTTTTCAGCACCACTGACAGGGTGCGGGTTGGGTTTCGTTGTATTTTGCTCCTGAGGTCTTGGTCGTTTTTCCAGACGAGTCTCTTGGTCATCTTGTGGTTGACCGGCTGGACGCTTGCCCTTGCTCTGACTCTGACATCTGTTAGTACTACGGTGGGCAAATGCAAGATGCACATGGTAAGACGGACCTGTACAGCAGGAAGAGTATTTTGACCAAAGGGCCCATCGTTTGTATGCGCCATGGGTGTGACAGGCGCCGAGGGTGGATGTATCGCCATTGAGCCGGGTCGCTGCCCTTGTGGATTCTGAGTGTAACTCTCGTCGACCGTCTCCTCAACGGATGTTTGGTACATACGGGGCCGCGGAGGGACAGCAAACAGGGGGATTTCATCTCTACAAAATCAGTCAATAAGTGTTCGGGGAATCAGTGTAAGGATTCCAAACGTACTGAATTGTTTTGATGGGACGGGAGCTTGTCGATGATGTTGTCAAGCAGAATAGTTTGTCAACATCAATCGGTTCTTCGAGGCTGCCCCGCCCCCCAAGATGTGAAGTATGCTCAGTTCCTGGAAGGGGAAGACCCAAGCGGCGGGCTCGATAATGGGGATCAGCCATTTTTCTTTGGCTGCCTTTGTGCTTGTACTCCTGGCAGGCTCTCCAAAAGAGTTGTGTCATAACCCGACTTATACTGCAATGGGTACCTTGTTAGGGAAACAATAGGTTGAAAAGCAGGAAAAGAAAGCAACTTACCGATCGGCATCCTTAGAGTATTGAAGTGAACGATACTCTGGGGATGTGGAATCGTCAGGCCAGAAAATAGCCCCATTGCCATCATCTTCGAGGAATCGTCGGGTCAGCTCGAGTAGACCCTTTTGATGAGGTGGAGCTTTCCACCGTGTAAGTTCTGTTCCCTTGAGGCCATGGGTAGATTTAAAAGTAAACATGTATGAGCAAACGCTGTTGTAGAAGTTGACGTCCCGACGCTGGCCAACATGTGCGCAGTCAAGTTCTGCACGGAGTGTTCTGATATTTGGGATGTGGGTGACATTTGTTGCAAATATTGAATGAGGATCCATGGCATGGGCAAGTCGGTGCCACGAGGTTGCCAAAGCGAGTGGAATTACGGGCGTAGGATGCCGGCTTGCGCACCATGGGATCTCCGTGAGGCGGCCGAGGTGCAAACTAGAAAACAGTATGCTAGCTGGCCGGCGAACCACTCTGTGGGCCCTGGAGAAGGCGAAGAGAAAGAAAAGGGGCAGTGGGCTGAGTTGTTAGATAGATAGTCGGTAATATCCGTCGTGCGGCGGCTGAAAGAGAGCTGAGATACGTAGGGCGGGGCGCTTGTTCCATGTAACTGAGTGGACCAGTTGTTGGTTGGAATCCTTGCTCATGGAAGGGCGGTGTTGAGAAGCTATACATACATAGCAGGCGTTCCCACGATTCTTTTCGGGGATTTCTTGAAAAGATATCGGAACGTCGCCCCGCGTGATTTCGTGACACCCGGAGCAATTTCATGCCGCTGACACACGTGGGTCAATGCGAAGGTGCAGTAGCCTATTCGGGGGCTGTGCACATTTATGAAACTGTCCCCTGCCCATGCAAGGCTTTTTGGAGAACAACGTGACGAGGCCAAGAAAAGACTGAAAATTCTGATTCCCAGATCCGAACAGATGATCGCAATTCTGGGTGCAACATGACATCTGCGAGAACACCGAAATGCAGATACAAGCACCATGTCCTGAGTTCCTGATGAGTTCCAACGGCTACTTCCCTGATCTGTTTTCCTCTAAAGCGCATCTGTGTTACCAAGGAAACAAATCCGAACACCACGTGACCAGCAGGGGATACGAAGTTGTGTAAATTAAATGCATTGAGACGTAAAATTATGTAAAGAGACCCGTTTTTAATTTATTTTCGAATTTATTTCCAGCAACAAAGAATCCGCACCAAAACATTGAAGTCGAAAGGAAGGCAAACAGCAAGACACGGTAGAAAGATCAAGCTTCATCAGTGGTGCTCTGACGAGACACACCACGCTTCTCAAACTGTAGCATCCTATATTAGAGCACGTCGCGTTGCGCTCCTCGTCTGTATCCGATTTGCAGGTGCGGGATTCGTAGGAGCAATATTCGCAGGGGTAGTATTCGCCGGGGCAGTATTCGCAGGAGCAGTATTCGCAGTGTTCACAGTGAACGACTAGCAAGTCAGAACTGAAACCATTCCGCCCTATGCACAGCGAGCTTACAATATCTGATATATCCACCGCAGGTGCCCTGACCAAGAGCCCTTTATTTCTTTTCTCTGTTTCGTCATCGTCTTGGTTCGTCCGTCCGTTTTTGCCTAAGGGAAATTAGTGCTCATGAATCTTGTCATAGATATTGTCAAATTTTTATACCTGAGAAGTAATGGCATACAGTGTTAGTAACACAAACAACAGTGATGCAGATGACAGCGAGACAGATAAAAGAAAAGAGTAGACAGGCAGCACAAAAACTTAGAGTATCCATCTTGGCTGTTGGAGTTGTGGCGTCTATGCCTAAGTGTTGTGGAGTTGCGAAATCCGAAAAGAAAGAAAGAGGAGAGAGTTTAACTGCCCTACCCCGTTTAAATACGAGAGCCATGGATGACAAAGACCTATTTTGGACCCCAAATTCCAAGGGGGTGAGGTAGTATGCCTTGGCCCCCTGACAAGATCTGACCGCGTTGCGCGTTGCGTGTTGCGCGTTTTGGTGTGGTGTGCTGGTCTGCCGCCTCAAAGCTGTGTGCGGTTAATTGCGCCCAGGCACCGATGAATAAAACACGCCCTTTAAGCGGAGTATATCTTGTTGTAAAGAAATGTCAATCGAGTGCAGGAAAAGTGAGTGCGAGGTGAAAATAATGCATTGTGGTGATTTCAGTGCCAGGGCTAGAACATCTGCGTCGCTTCTTGTTGCCCGTCCGCAAATGCACCAGAGGAGGAACTGCAGATACCTACACGCCTCAATTCATGCCTACGTGGCCGCCGCCTTTCCCACTTTGCTCGACACACGCACGGGCACTGTTGTCGAGGGTTTTATTTAATACCTTAGCATGGATAAAGTCGGGTTGTAAACAACGAAAGTCAGACTTGTTGATAAATGGTACGGTAAAGACAGCTCTAAATAAAAGAAATAAATATCGAGCCTGGCGATGGCCGATATCTGATAATCCTAACCCTTCGCACATCCATTGACGAGATAACCTAACAGAATTTCCAGTCCGCCTGAATCCAACCACCAGCCATCATAAGAATGAGTAGGATTTCAAAAATCGAGAGCCTCTTCGACATCATCATCCTCAACCCAGCGTGGCTCAATGGATATCTCAAATCCCAGGGGCCTGTCCTTGTACATGTCCTTGATGGCTTCTTGGATCTTCCCCAGGAACCGTTCCTTGAGAGCCTCAAACTTTTGCTCATCTCCAAGAATGACATAATCCACATACCTTGTTTTTGGAGTCCGCAAGACAAAATCCAAACCGAAAAATCTATCTCGGATGGGTAATTTCTCCAAGAGATCTCTCAGCGAGCTTCGCTTAAATCCGCCCTGGATGTTCAAGGTCCGGTTCAGACCCCGCGAAACCATTACGCTGTATGTGTAGTGGGCTCTTGGAAGCTGGCTCTGTCCTTGCCTGGAGGGCCGAGTGTTGACGCCATGGTCGATCCTATGCTCTGCTGTGGGCTCAGGGGCTCTGCAAGGAGCATTCTCAGGTACATTCTCAGGAGAAGGATCTGACTCGACTGCCAAATCGCGCTCACGGCCAGACTCTGGCCTCGGTTCTGGCACTTTCTGCGACAGTGGCGGCAGAACTTCATCGGCCTCAGGTTCGGGAGTGAGCGCACCCAGTGGTTCTTGATCACGCTCTTGGGGAGCTGGTGGAGTCGCTGAGAGTCTCTCTTCTGGACCCTCAATTGACGACACAAGGTCCTCACCGAAACAACCTCTGCCTACAGTACCGACAGTATCCTGCCTCAGGGCACCAGGCGGAGGAGTGGGGAGGTGGGATCCCGGACGAGAGCCATCATCTGCGCCCTGGACATCGTCAGACTCGACATCGCTGGAAGTGGCTCTAAGAAACGCCTCTCCAGTAACAAAGCCATCGCGTTGAGGCGGTCTCCGGGGACGTGATGGGGAGAGCAATGAGCTAGTGGGAAAATTGGCGAATGGGTCGACATCATCATGATCGTCCCTGGAGATCTGAGGGCTGCGCTGTTGCTGTCTTGGTCGTTTTGCTTGAGAAGTCTCATGGCCACTTTCGAGTTGGGTGGCAGGACGTTTACCGTTGCGCCGACTCTGTTGCTCGTTAGTACTATTCTGAGTCGACAACATATGAACATGAATAGACCAACCTGTGCAGCAGTAGTGGCTATGACTGAAGTGGATGGCCCATCAAGTAGATCCTCTGTCATGGGTGCCAGTGGCGCCATGGGCCGACTCCTTGCATTGCCTCCCACTGTGGTCGGTCCTTCCTGTTCACCTCGCATGTGTAAATCTTCGATCGGGCCCTCGGAGAATGTTTGCAACGAGAGAGGTGTGGGCTGCGGATGGGCTGCGGTCGATACTGTGGCTCTAAAGAAAGGTCAATGAGTATTCAAGACTCAAGTTTGAGGATGTTGAACGAACCTGGGAGCGATGATTGGAGAAAAGGCCGGGGAGGGGGTCACAAAAAGTGATGGCTCGTCAAGATAAATGGGATTTTCGGGGCTCTGGCCTCTCTCGAGAGTTGTCGGGATATTATTCTGTCCCGTAGCGGTTTGCTCCGAGCGATTGCTGACTCCCTGAAGTCGAGATTTGGGATTCTGCTGACCGAGTCTCCAGAATAGTTGCGTTATGTATCGCTTTATGCTGAATGGACTCATTGTTAGAAAAATGAATGGTTAAGACACAAGACATAGAGAGGCACTCACAAACCAACATCTTTGGGGTTGGAGTATTGAAGCCGACGGTATTCTGGGGATGCAGGATCATTAGGCCAGAAACGCGGCCCATTGCCGTCTCGTTGAAGGAACTGCCTCGAGATCTCAAGCAAGGCCTCCTGATGGCTTTTGTCTGTCCATTTGCTAAGCTGGTAGCCCGTGAGGCCATTGCGGGATGTGAACTTGGACGAGTATTCGCATATGGTGGTGTACAAATGCGAACCCAGCCGATGGCCCGCACTCGAACAGCCAAGCTGTTTGCGCAGTTCCGTAACGTTTAGAATCTCATTGGTGTTTGTACTGAATACCTTTTTGGAACCCCAGTTTGGTCCGCGTGGCGAATTGGATACCATGGTGGGTGAGGAGAGATGTGATAAGTTGGAATTTGGGCTTGGGTGATATGGAAGTTCTGAGAATGCCCTGGGAAACTCCAAGGTTCAATCTCAACTATTTATACCCGTATACTGGCGAACCACTCTGAAAACCCTAGTATGTAGTTATGAGAGGGCAAAGGCCAAAGGGGGGGCGTGTAAGGCAACCGGCGGGGGTGAAACAACGAGGCATACTGACGTTATAGTGACGAACAGTTGATAAGAGAAGGCCAAGAATGAAACTGAACTAGAGGAAGGGAAGATCGAGGTATCCCTTGTCGGCGCTCAGTCCAAATCTGGCTGCCGTGGGTGCATTGTTGGTCGGCAGCGCTGTTTGCGTGAGGGCAGTGTCGAGACACCGCGACTACCACGACTGGGAGCATTTTCCCGCGAATCTTTTTGGGTTTTTCTTAAGATAGTAGCCAATATTTATTTGATCTTTTTGATTCGAATGGTACCTGTGGTTCTGCGGTGAGCCTCTGGTGAGTCTGCGCGAAGCGCTTAGGGTCACTGAATGGGCCAACAGCCAGACTAACGGGGAGCTGTTTCCGCGCAGAGCTATTTTGGGAGTCGTGCAGGCATTCCCACATAAAACAAAACCACCCCCTCCCCCGAGTGGGAACTCCTTGCTCTTGCTGTCTGCTTCTTAGGCGATATCCGTGGTGTCGGGAGGGAGCCAATGTGGCAGAGTTAATAGCGAGGGCGTCTTGATCTGCCCTGAGGGAACTTGGCATTGTTAGAGCCATGACATTGAGCTTGCTAGTTACTAGCTTCTAAGTGACTAGGGGACAAGTTCTTTTTGGCTCCTGAATTGACATCCTCGTGCGAGTTGCAGCAAGGTGGTCCTGTCTGGAAAATCCCGCCATGTGTAGTTCTGGCCACCAGGTAGCAACCACTCTAAGAAAGGGCGGAGCCGTAAAGCCCCTATACAGAGGATGTAGTTTGAACTGGAGGATTGATTTGAGCAAAATTCCCCTAGTTGCCTGCATCCTGACCGCACGCCTGCCCACACCTCACACAGAATCTGAGTGTAAACGCAACCCTCAACTCAAACACCAGCTTCCCACCTGACCAAAAGAAAACTCAGAGAATCCAAGAGAGCGCAACACATAGACCTCACCGTAATTCTAGATCTCCTGGGAGATCGCAGCGGTTTGGTGTGGGTAGGAGCACACCCCTGGCTGTGACAAGCCACACCCCAAAATGGACCTGCTGCCGACTGTTGGTTCCAGCAACTCGCCCATCTGCCCTCCAAAATGCCCTCTAGGCAACCCCGCATGGGTAGAGAGGCATTAAAATACAGGATTAAAGCTGGGGACAAGTCGCCATCAAAAACCCGCAAAGAATCGTGGGAAATTGGAGCGTGATGCGGTCACAACACTTTTTGGCGGTATAAGCGTCCATTGCCAGGCTTTAAGGGCTACGTTTGTCTGCACACGTACAAATGCGTCAAAAGAGAGAACTAAAGATACACGTAACCTTCGATGTTGGGTTGGTGGGCCTGCATTTTCAGCTGAGGAAGATCATGTTTGCGCGCGTCGTAATCGCCCTCCTCTCTCGCCCTCCTTTTTTCCACTTCGCCCGCCCGGCAGGCATCATTATCAGAGTTTTTGACCAGCTGACTATCCGGCTTGATTCTGCCATTTTGGGGGCCATTTCATGCTCTAGCACTGCCTCCTGGTCGGTCATGTCCGATGCTCCTTGGACAAGTCTGACTCCTGCTCCGTTGGCAGTCAACGGCGACCCCATTTCCTCTCCGATTTCTTTTTTCCACAAGATCACCCTCACTTAATATATCATGGAGACGGGCGAATCAAGCGGTGCTCATCCACCAGGCCCTTCGACATATCTTCCATTTAACAGGATGAAGGTAACCAACATTCCCAGCATCACGGAGCTCCGCAAAGAGCTCGACTATGGGCATGCCGGCGAACGACGGGACATTGTGTTTTACAATACTGTACGAGCATATATGTTTACATTTGTGTCTCGTAAAGGCATTCCTGGCCCAGATCTACTCAAATGGAAATACCGTCCTCACCAAGCTGGTTTGTTAGAGATGGCGTCGCAATTCTTAGATCAAGATGCGAAGGGAACATTCTTTTGGCCCGATGACCCTGCGGCACCAAATCATGGCAAACTGCAGTACTCTAAAGAACCCCGGCGGTAGGGAAGCTCCGTGAAACTTCATCTAGACCAACACTAACGTGGGCTCACTCTAGGATAAGAAACTTTCTGATGCAATTATTCTTCAAGATCAACCAGCAACACAAATGGAAGGGGAATAATCGAGCCGTTGCCGACCCTCAGCCGTCAGAACGACCTGACCCAGCCTGCCAGACAAGGGAGCAACCAAATTCCACAGGGCCCCAACAGCAGACTGATTTCAATCATGTTTTGAGGGGCCACAGCGCCGAGTACGCAATTGATGTCGACACCTTCACGTTCGATGGCGATGATGTTGCGGAAACAAAGCCCGACAAATCCGTCTGGTAAGCCAATACGGGCGACGAGCATGCATTGTGTCAACTGCTAATGCTTTATTAGGGACGATGCTACCACGTCTACACCCGAACCGCCGTATACTTCCCAATCCTTTCCACCTCTTTCAACTGAGCTTTTCGGTAATCATAAGCCGAGTACGCATGAGGAAGCCGGAGAACTGAGGGCAAGTTCACAAGTGGCACGAGTGGCACCGACGGCACCAATGTACGATCCATTCGACGGCCCAAACAGTCCGGAATCGGATGTCCCTCTCGCTATCGAACGAGTTCGTTAACCACTTTTCCTTTCATGGCGATGTTGCTAATTGAATATCAGGCATATCGTCTCAACAAACGGCCAACTCCTCATGCACGCGACGAGGAGGCGCCTCAAGCGAAACGGCCTCGATCGCAAAATGACGTCCCGAGGCAAGTCAGCACATACCATACCACCAACCCTGCATCGTCTGTCATTGCCCCATTACGGGTGATTTCTCCTCGGAGGCGAAACCCGCCACATAAAGAAGGGTTCGTTACTGGATCTGCGTACAACGAGGCCATCGAATCTCAGCT
Source organism: Ilyonectria destructans (assembly GCA_020740775.1). Taxonomy (NCBI): domain Eukaryota; kingdom Fungi; phylum Ascomycota; class Sordariomycetes; order Hypocreales; family Nectriaceae; genus Ilyonectria; species Ilyonectria destructans. Next base: position 2,150,088 of record JAHEWK010000011.1, read on the forward strand.
CTCCCCTACAACTACAGCATCTGTCTTGGGCCTGAATGATTCGCAGGGCACCAACGTGGGGGCAGAATCAACGACTCTACGCCCAAGTGCGCCGGAAGAACTGCTGCGAAACACGATAGAGAATGATGCACACACCACAGAGTCGATGAATCAGGATCCTCCGCCTCCGCCAAAAGTGTTGGACAGCGGTCTCGTCCCCAAGCCCGCACCAAAATTACAGCCCGAGCATGAAGCCAAGTCCGAGAGTGAGCCATCAAAACAGCAGCCGACTTTGCCAAAAGTCAATGTCATCTTCAGCGTCAATGTTTCACCGACTTTGAGCAAGGTCTGGAGTCCTAAAGGCGGTTTTCAAACGAAGTCACTTACGGAGCTTGTCGCGGAACTTCCTCTAAAAGGCAACTTCCAAGGTCTACATTTTGCCCTGCAAGCACCTGGGAGAAGGTTTGAGAGCGAGGTTCTCCTCGGCGACGAGGAAGAGTTTGAGAGCATGAAATTTCATTTTCGCCGCAAGATTATGGATGCTCGCCGGAATCATGCCACCACCAAAACTCTTCATTTCGAGATCTCAATCAGCCCTCTCAGCGATGACCAAAATGAAGGTGGTGGAGAATACGAAGGTGATGATAACGACCTTGAGATTTTTTGAGATTTTTTTTTGCTTCGTGACGAAAGTTACTCGGAATAGGATGGATGGCGTTTTCTAGGACTGGCATGGACTTAGATGCCCGGCAGATGATTAGACATACGATAAATTACAATTTAAGTTGAATTGGAGGAGCGTCAATCCTTGCGTGATGAGACGGATAGACGATGGATACTTCGTAATGCGACGGGAAAACTTGGCTCAGAACAGGGTTGGTATTTCGCTGGGGCTTCTCGTCTGTCTACTAAGAAAGCAATACCTAAACATACACACACAGGTCACTGACACCAAATTGCATTAACACTCTATATATTTTATACCCACTCTGATACTTGAGCTCGGCTAGAAAATACACTTAAGGATTTAGTAGGGATGAGTTGAGTAATTGTGGATACGGTTGTATGATTTTAGCTAATTAAATACACCAAGCTGTATGTGTATGTTTGGGACTTGTGTGTGTATGTTTAGGTATTCCAAAGAAAGTACAGGAATTTTCTATTTATAGCATCATCGAATTGACATGGGCAAACATTACTGCTCTTGATCCACACAGTTGGCTATACCTGTTCAATGATGACACAAAATAACTTGACATGTGATTAGTGGACGTCGTATGGTATTTGTAGATGTTGTCGCTTTATTATTGTAGTGGAGAATATCCCGACATGCAACATTTGAAAGAATACTGTGGAGCAGGTTCCGCATGTTTCCTACCTCTATTAATCAACCACCGTACTGTTAGCTTTTCATGAAGAAAATATGTAAATTAGGTACAAATGAGATAGTTGGAGGCATTTCTGAACTGAGCAATCAAGAGCTATGGTTGGCTCAATTAATTCTTTCTAATCCATTAATGGGTTCTTGATACATGACAGTCGTTACCAGACTTCTATGCCGAGTCTTATGCTCTCCCTTGATAATCCCAACATCCCAAACGCCATGCCTTGTAGTGTATGTTTTTGACCATATGCGCCATGATGCATTACGAGTCCTCCTCTGCTTCATCGTAATCGTCCCTGCCCTCTCCGTAAAGCACCTCGCAAACTCCCGCCAGGGGAATGTCCATGACGGCATCCGTGCCTTCATTCCAAACCTCGCGCCACCGCAGACTTCCATTGCCCTCGACCTTGCTCTCGCGGTTGCGGCCCCCGCGCATTCGCCCCTTGGTGTCAATCTCGGCCAAGTGGCCCGCACTGTCGACAATGGTCTCGACGTTCGCCAGCGGCAGCGTCAGGATCTCGGTGTTGTAGGCCGCCAGCGCAACGTAGGTGTAGAACACCGACATGACGATGAACGCCGGGATGGCGAGCGCCCACCAGCGGTTGGGGTAGAAGTAGGCATCGATGCCGAGGGCGCGCAGGAAGGCCGACGGGAGGTAGCCCCAGAGGAGGTAGATGAGGAAGGTCAGGCTGCTGAAGAGGTACAGGACGAAGCCGTAGTACTCGTACGTGGGGACCTTTGGCGCCGCACGCGGGACGGGCGCGAGGGTATCTTCGTCGGAAGCATCGGGAGTCGTGGGCCGCGATGGGCGCAGGAGAGAAGTGAGCGACGGCGACGGGGGGAGCGGCGTAGGCGGACGCCCGTAGAATGGCGGCGCGAAGAAGTTCTGCGATGGTGGGAGCGGCGGGGAGTCATCGCCGGAGGAACTGACGGATTGGTTGTCGGAGAGGATCTCGTCCTCGTCGTCCGAGGTGACCGACATTGCGGCGCCGGCGTGTGCGTTGTCGCAAAGCTGCAACGGGGAGTGAAGTTGGAGTGGTGCAGAGCATGGCCAAGAAGCCAAGATGCATCATGGCGGGCGGAATTGGTTCGGTAACGTGTTTAGCGGGTTTTAGCGCGTCCCAACTTTAACTGCCGCCCTAAAACCTTTATTCCAGCGGGCTGTTATAGCCGCGTGGATACGCGAGTATCCACGGCTTTCAAGCAATTTTTGTTTTCTTGAAGAATAGTCGATGTTTGATCCTTGCTTCTTGATAATAATCACAATACCGTCGGGTCCTTCTTTTTACATTGACAGATCATCCTCGCTGCTAATTTCTTCGTCCGTAGTTACCAATATACTTTCAATTATGGCAGGAATTTGCACCTATGCTTTATGCCCTCTTCTATTTGTCAGATTGTAAGAAAATCATCATCATTAATAATCTCCTCTATGCCATACAGCTGTGTACAGGACCCTCCTCCCTTCAGCCATCAATAGGGCATCTATAATCTCTCTCTCGCCCGGTTACTCCATTCTCCTGGCGCTCCTGCAGTGCATCCAGACAGCTCTGGTGATAAATGTGTCGACACGCCAGTACGACCAGCGGCCCAAGTGGTTTGTCGTTGCCGTTGCTGTTAGTGCCACCGGTTGGCTCAATCAGCATGCTCGAAGGTCGCATGTCCACCCCCTTTCCTTTGGCTCTCATGTCCGATTCTCCATCACTCCCCTTGGCACGCTCCGCATTATCCGCCTTTCTTTCTTTCCTTCTCTTGTCCTCAATGACCTGCTTGTCTTCCCATGCCTCAAACACTGATCCGCCAGCCACGCCCGGACCCCAGACCCGACGACTGCATGCCTCGCAGGTTGATCCTCGGGGCCGCCATCCTCGTTGCCGGAGCTCAACTGACTGCTTGACATTGACAAAAAGGCTGCGTTCTAGTAGCCTGTTCGACAACCGCAAGATCGACTCTTCGTACGCATATGCTGAGAAGATCGAGGCCAACACTCCTCTGAGATCCGCCAGGTTCGGCGAAGATGCAGCGGCCTGTGTTAGGAACGCCCGCAACACGCGGAGAAAGGACAAGTTTGCCCCAGCATTTGTCAGAAGACGCCCTCCCGCCTGCCCTGACATTTGGCTGGACGTTGTCGTTAGCAGCGCTGTGAAAGTGTGCTGAACCAGGGAGCGCAGGAGAGCAAGGAGCTTCTCCTCATCCAAGTCCTCCGCATTGTTGGCGTGATCAATTGCAGAGATAATTTCCGGAGAGAGCTTTCGCGTGATCCGAACACAAGCCTCTATCAAGCTCAACCAGAGCGCTTCATCGGGCGACAATACCTCGGCAGCAGACTTCTGCTTCTTCTGCACCACATTTGTCCTCTTGGATGATTTCGTTTGTCCCTGGCAGAGCCAGATGCCGACATGGACATACTTCTGAAGGGCCTGGAGCAAATCCTCCGCCGCAAACTGCAAATCCAATGCGTGGTCTTGTTCCTCCGCCCCCGCTAGGAGACCTTGCATGGCCGACTCCAAGGTGCCAAGATGCTTGACGAGGCGGTCCATTGCATCTTTGATTTGACCCTCGCGGGCCATCAGGACGACTGCTGCATCAATGACTCCTGTCTCCTCCATCGTAGGGATGAGCTTCTCAAGTCTCAGATCAGTAGACTGGACCAATCCAACGTAGTCAGAAACGTGTGCCGGCTCAAACTTGCACATCAACTGAACGTAGCGCTCGACCAGGTCCCTGTCAGACACGGGCTTGTCCTCGTGCGAGGCTTCCCTTGGCTCCAGTAATGTCTTTAGGTATGCGTGCTGCAAATCTGGCGCATCCTCCGCCGAGTCGAGAATATGCTGGTGCAGCGCCTTATCCTGTGAGCCGAAAATGTAAGCTGCCTGCTCGGCGTCGAGCTCAAGCAAGTCGCGAGCATGTTCTCTGACGACGCCCAAAACATCGTGAAGCTGGCGATTGCTCAGTTCAGTATGTGCGCGTAAACAACTGGCGATGCATTCAAACACCATCTCCTGGTCTTCTGGGTCTTCAAAGTACGACTGCACCAGGTTTCCATATTGTTTGTCGGCCTTGTAAATGCGCTTCAAGATGCGATAGAAACCTGCACTCTTAAACAGAGGCATCAACGCAGGCATGTCGGAAGGTTGATAGACAGACAGGAGGTACTCGGCACTGAGCTGTGCATCCTCTGCAAGATCAACACCGGGGTAGTTGCAAAGCCCAGTGAGAACCTTGGATAGTGTCGTACCGGAGAAGAGAAGATACTGGGGGAACTTTGGCAGATTTCGCGCAATGAACATGTCGAGGTAAATGGTATCCTCGGCAGCAAATTCATTGGTGTTCATGACATCGAGCAGGATTGACAGGATGTACTGGCGGTTGATGGTGAGCCCAAATATCTGCTCCTCGGGCAACTCGCCTCTGGCTCCACCATTAACGTGTTGCTGGTCAGGGGAGTCGTTCAGGAATGGATCCTCAAAGGCCTCGTTCAAAGCGCTTAGGAAGCTAGGCGCATCGAACTTGAGAATTAGGCGCAGATATGGGAATGCAGGCTGAGTCTCGGCGCCAGGCATGATGAGGAACTCATCACCGCTATCTTTAGGCCAAGCGATGGTTTTCCCTGAGAATAGGAACCAGTAGATCTCGGCTTTGGCTTTGGTTGCCACGTCGTCGTCCAATATCTCTCCATTCGGATAAATTCTTCCAGTCAGGGTGTAGGACAGATATGGGAAGATCTTGAGAGCGCTGATGCTGTAAAAGTCGTCCGCCATGTTGCCAGCCACAAAGTCCCCATTTGCCATCAGGGGAATCAGGAGGGAGAGCAGGTCGATCATGGGGGTGATGTAGTCGTTCAAGGCCTGGTTCCAGACGTAGATGAGCGCGTCGTATAGACTGTGCTGCTTGCATAGCAGAGTAATCTGATCCAGATCAAGCGTTGCAGTCTCCATATGGCAGATCATCTCCTCGAGTCGGCTCTCCCATCCTCGAGCCACATAGTGTGCAACCATGTCTTTGACAACGGTAGGAGGCACTATGGAAACAGTCCTCTCTAGAATATAGGGTTCGAGGCACTCGAGGAAAATTCCACTGATGTCAGCATCGTCGTACCATTCATACATGTCCTCAAATAGGAAATCGGTGTTGTCGATACTCAGGCATGCCCCGAAGCATGTCTCTGCCAGCTGCTTCATGTGATCGTCGTCGGCATTTTCCAGGTTCTTTTCGCGTTGTCCAAAGGCGTACTTCAGTGAAGCGCTGATGATTTCCATGATTTTGTCTCGAACCATCGTGTGTCGGAGGTTTGTGTCTTCTGGTAATCCGACTGTGAGCTTGTCGGCATCTCCCGTGTAATAAGAAGTCGCCAGCTGGATGGCTCCTATGTAGTCGCCATTTTCCATCATTGCAATCAACCTGTCTGCCCAGTTTGACAGTGCACCGATGGAAACTTCATTGAAGCCCAGAACGAATATTCTCCCCTTATAGGCCTTGAAGCTCATGTAGAAAGCATCCGCCACCACTCCGTGCATGGACGCATCATTCTCGTCCAATTGTTCCACGAGGGAGTGTAGTTGCTTCGAAAATAAGTCGGTATGATATATGTACTTTTGCAAGAGATCAAAAGCCTCCGTCATGCGCATGGTTCTGTCCTCGAGGACAATCAGTCTCTGGGAAATGGTTAGAACGGCGATGACCGAGCGACTCAGCCACTGAACAGCAACAATGGCTTCCTCGCATTTCCATCTGTTTCGGGCCTTGAACCTGAACGAAGGCGGTTGATCTTTATCATCGCGAGGAATCTCGTCGACGTCCAACACCGTCAGAACATTTGACCAACAATACGCTAGCTTCACCTTTGAGATGTCGCTCCCTGTATGCGGGTCCGGGACCTTGAGCTGGACAGCAGGGAACCATGCCAAACATCCGGTCATGGCGCTGTGAGCGGGCACGTCCTTTGGTCGTGCAGACTTGTGCTGGGTCTGAGCAACAGGCGTTGTTGAGACGATCACCAGAAGATACGGGGTCAACATAGCCGTCAAGCCGAGACCATCAGTTGACCGCTCAACATTCCCCAGTGGCAAGGGAGCAAAGGCGAGGACAGTGCTAGGCTTCACTGTTTTACCAGCAGGTGTTGGCGCATCTGGGTATCGACCTAGAATCCGGTGTGTCTTGACGGATCTTCCCAGTGCTCCAGTGCCCCTGGTGGCGAGGTGAGAGAATGCCATTCCCTTGTCATCGGCCGAAACCAAAGCAGTGTGTCGAGTTCCGAGGAACCCAAGGTGGGTGATTGCAACATCTGGAACATGTCCGTCTGATATCTTATTCTTCAGTTGTGAAGGGTCAAGGTGTGGTATCGTTAAGAATGGTCTTGACGCTCGGTTCGTGTCCCAGGTAAAGATGTAACCGTTTGCATGACCTCCGGCGATTGTTGAGTGATCGGCAGATATAGCAATTGCAGTGATTGGACCGCATTCGACAGCTTTGAAAGGTCAGCTCTGGCACTCTCCGATCCACCCATGAAGCTCACCTTTTGTTCCTGGCCCAATAATCATCTTGAGATTTTGGTTATAGTCGAAAATTAATATTATTCCCTTCGAGGTTCCCACCACAATTGTCGCCGACACCGCCAAACAGGTCGGGGATCCAAAGTTGCGCTTCCCTGCCTCAGAAAAGGCCTGCCCATTGAGCTTGCGCAGGCGTGTCCACCGGACCACCTCCCACGGAGGCGTCGGGGTGTCTGTATCGGCCTGGTCGAGGAAGAATTGCGAGCTGAGCGACACATTGCGGCTATGTGTAGCGAGGAAGGCCGGAGAGGCCGATCGAGGTGTGTGGATGCCCGGGGAGGAGATGCGGGACTGGAATCGACGATCGAAGGGGCGGAACGAGGGCGTAGGGCTGCTCAAGCCAGGGCGGGAGGCGACGGAGGGGAGTACGCTGCTCCCAGGAGAAGATATGAAGGAGCCCTATATTATGTTAGAGGTGTCAGGGGTAGTGAGAAAGTGCCTCGTCTTACCTGGATGGAAGGCGAATCATCCGGCCCAGACATGAGGGATTCCATGGGACTGCCGGCTCTCTTTGGCAGGCCATGCACATCGCTTCCCGCCAAAGAGCTGACATCTGAACTGTCGAGGTGTTGTTGTTGCATAATCTCGCGGTATCGGTTCGTCACCGTACCGTTGCTCATCTCGATGGGTGTTAGGTGATCATCGGGCGAGTCCTCGTCGTGCGAGTCGAACGGACCAACACCACCAGCCCCCTCCAAGACATCCTTTATCGTGTCGCCATCGTCGGAGCCCGCGTCCCCCGTGAGAGACAAGTCTTCTGGATCCATTGCGCCGTGGCTTCCATCACTGCATGCGCAAGCACTACCGCGTCGGGGTCATGGCCTGGCGAAGCTAAGGATCGCAGGAAGCTTGTGATTGCGATGGAGTAACCGTGTATGGAGCTCTCGTTCGGGTCCGGGCGACGGCGGGTTCGCGAGGCACCTCGTCAAGCTCGTAGGCGTCTCAAAGGATGGCAAGGGGCAAGTTCGTGTGATGTCTTGCTTCTCCGCTTCAAAGCTGCCGCTCAACACATCCGAAAATTCCGAAATTGGCGATTCGATGGCGTCGTGAAAGCTGGGTCGAGCTTCGTGGTTCGTACCATGCACCCCATCTCCCGCTGCCTTAGAAGGCGGCGCAGCAACGAACGGGCGGGCCGAGGATTCTCCGACCCAACCCAACCTTGCGATTTCCCTGTGCAGTGACGTCTTTAGAGCGTCGCAAGCGCGGGTCCCACCGCGAACTGCTCCAACCACAACCCACCTGAACGGACTGTTTTGTTTTTAGAGCTGCTCCTCCAGGCGGGACGACTCTGCAACTGACCGCCATCATGTCTTCAATTGGACCCCAACTCCCACCGTCTTTATCGAAGCGAAAGCGCACGCCCGAGTCGCAGGCGTCGCCACCGAGCAAACTCCGACGGAGTGAGTCTCCGTCCAAGAACAGAGACGAGATCGACGTCGACGACTCAGACGACGACTACGGCCCTAGCGCACCCGCAGCCCCAAGACCTGCCGTCGGACCATCACTACCACCTAGCAACAACCAGGACGAGATCGATCTCGACGCCGACTCCGACTCAGACACCGGTCCGGCACCGCCTAAACGGAGCGTCGGCCCGGCTCTGCCCCCCGCGAAACTCTCCACCCGACCCGAAAACGACGCCGACTCGTCCTCCGATTCAGAAGATGACTACGGTCCCGCGCTCCCCGGCGCCTCAAATGCCAACAAGCGTGTAGTAGGCCCCCAGTTGCCGGCGGCAGAAGCGCAACCTCAGCGCGACGAGTGGATGCTTGCGCCCCCGACTTCATCTGGCTACGCCGAGCGCGACCCAACACGCATGCGCAACCGCAAATTCGCCTCTAAGCCTGCCTCCTCCTCTGGCCCCTCTACAGTCTCCTCGATCTGGACCGAGACACCCGAAGAGAAGCTCAAGCGCCTCCAAGACTCAGTGCTAGGTCGCGAGGACAAGACCCAGGAGGCGGCTGTTGGATCAACACGGTCCAAGGAGGAGGAGGAACGCCAACGCCGAATTGCAGCCAACATCGAGGCACAGCGGGGCAAGAGCCTCTACGACGAGCACCAGGGCCGTAGAGAGAAGGCAGGGGAGAAGGTTGAGGAGGACGACGACCCGAGTAAGAGGGCATTTGACAGAGAAAAGGACATGGCGCTGGGTGGGAAGATTGGGACGGCACAGAGGAAGGAATTAATGACAAAGGCAGCGAACTTTGGAGGGAGGTTTCAAAAGGGATCATTCTTATAGTATCCCCTCGGACGGAGCGGGGCACCCCGTACGCATGAATATGAGCTCCCCAATATAGGGTGCATAAACTAGGGAGGTAGCGTGTAGAGTCGATCACGACAGATACGAATAAATGTCACGAATCAAGTTCAAAGAATTGGGCGGAACAAATATTTCGTTGCACCATCCAACTATCGAAGAGGTCCATAACCACCAAACTCCACCGCTCCCTCCGTTTCCAGCTGAAGCCCGAATTTTCCAGCCCAAATGCAAGTTACAAAAACCTCCCGTCTTACAAATAAACAACACGTCCCGAAACCAACAATTCCTCCCATGCTATCCTTGAACCCTCTTCGGCGCATGCGGAGACGTGGCGTTTCTGCGTACCCCGGCTAGGGTATATATAGCTGTCATCATCCTCGACGTGTTCCAACACGTCTCCATCCTGCCTCTCCTTTCTCCTCTCCTTCGAGCGTGTATTCGATGCGCGTGGAAAATAAAAAAAATGCCCTTTCATAATGCGAGAATTCGATCCCCGTGTATAGTGTTAAGATTCATGACGGTTGTGCCCAACTTTTGCAGTTGGAAAAGGAGAGAAAGCCATCGCTAGGGTAATGTGTCGTCAAGGTGTTTGAGGGTGACCGATAATTGAGTTCAATTCTGGCGCATGATTTCTCTTGCGGTATAGGGGGGCCTCGGTCTCGACAACCCCAAAAAGTTATATTCACATCATTGAGTAGCAACTGCAGTGCGGTTTCCAGACTCTAGTTGTGATGGTGTTACAGTTTCGGCACCTGGAGTGGTGAGGGGGGTACCCTCATTCCGTCTCCTACCGAACCCAAAAGCGCCACGAACCGAGCTCAACATGCCACCATTTGAAGTCCCGGTAACTTCTGCTGTTTGCTGCTGCTGTTCAGTCGCCTGAGTAGGTCGAGAAGCCCGGCGCGGTTGGGCTTGACGAGCTTCACTACTCGCTCGCACTCTGGACTGGCCCTGTCGTGACGGCGATGATCGGAACCAGGCATTACGTAGGCCGGCGGGGAGGTTGAGGCGCGAGTTGGCGCGATTATCGAAGTTGGCGTTGTTGGCAGCAGCATCGCCGCCTTCAGGTACAGGACGTGGCTTAGGAACGTAGTAGTCCGCCTTACAGAGCGGGCAGCATGCTCGTCGGCTCGTCAACCAAGGGTCCACGCAGACAGCATGGAATGCATGGCCACAGGTCAATCCACGAACGTCGTCATCATCCTCGAGCGTATCGATGCAAATAGCACAAGTATCGCCGGGAGCTTCCAAGCACTCTGGTGGCAGGGCGCCGTCGATGTGTTCGTCGTCGTCGCTGTCCTCACTCGAGACACGGTGTAGTTCGTTGTCCTTGGTCAAGTTTCCTGACTGCGTTCCGGAAGTCTGACCAGCCTCCGCGGGTTGGGTGGGTAAGTCTTTAGGTTTCTCGGTTTCCATCGTCTCTCCTTCCTTCGCGGGTGTTGCGGCGCTGGTGGAGGGGCGCTCGTCGGTGGAATCACGCTCCTTGGAGAAGTCAGGGACGATGCCGTCGGCGTCCCGAATGCTGTTAGCTCGACTCGGGGGTACCGAAACACCACCAGCCGTAGGCAGGCCCTCCTTCGCACGGTCCGAAACCCAGCTCTTGTACTTCATCATGGGGAACTTGTCGTTGACCTCATCCATGGTCATGAGCTTCTTCTCGCGGCGACGACGGTGGGGTCGGGGCATATTCTCCAGGGTAATAGGCTCTCCATCCTCGTTCATACGGAGCTGGCGATTACGGGCGTTGTATCGGAAGCAGTACTTGACACCGACAATGATCCTGGGGCCGTGTTAGAAAGGGTTCGTTTTTACCTCAAGCCATGCATGCACGGTTGAAAAGCATAAGCTTGCAGCAGCGGAGTCTCACCAAAGATTCGTAAAAACGACGCCGAAACCCAAAGCTACGAAGAATAACAGAGGGGAACTGGAGCCATTGTTGTTGTCTTTGTTGTTGCTGTCGGAGTTCGTGGCGGAAGCGGCGCTCGCAGTCGTCGAGACAGATTCCGGGGCGGCAGCTCTGGCGACGACACGAGTCGCCTCGTTGAGCAACTCATTGATAACGGCCATCTTTACGATCGGGCGTCGGCTCGGACAGGATTTGAGCGATGGAAGGCGGGCTCGAATTGACTCGGGGGCTGCCGTACGGGTACCATGGGCTGTCGACAAACTCACGGGCGATGCAGCGGCAGCGGGATCGAGCGGATGGCGGCGGGAAATGCGGAACCGAGGCAGAGGACGGTTTCGCTTTTACATCCAACGCCTTTATTCCTCTGCAACTATTTGCACGTCTCACTCCGTCGGGTCCGGCGGGGAAGAAGATGCGAAGAGGGGAGAAGTCGCGCCAACGGATGGCTGGATGGGAAAGGATGGAAGAGGACGGACGGGGATGGGATGGGATGGGTCTATGTCTGGAGATGGGGTGACGGCGGAGGCGGAGTGCAGGTGGAGTGGACGAGGCCAAGGCACAGAGAGAGGAAGGGCGACGGCGACTCGCGTGGGAGAGTGCGAGTGGGCAGGTGAAAAAGAGGGAAAGAGAGGAATGGGGCGAGGCCGGGCCGGGGGGCGAACGGCGAGTCGTGAGTGGCCAGAGGTCGAGCGCAAGAGTGCGAGTGGAGCGCCAGAGTGCCCAGCCAAGCAGCAGACGGAGGGGCCGTGGGAGACACTGTGCAGGGGGTACCTGTGGCCGGGCAAGCTCTAGACCGCGTGCAGCCTAGGGAGGTACCCAGGAGCCAGGTCAACCAGGTGGGTTTGCCGCGGGCGAGCAGCAGTGCTGAATGCGCTGAGTGCCCTGTAGCTTAGGCCAGCCACCCAACGGAGGTGCCCTATAAGATATCCTGGTGGCGCCCCGGAGGTCGGGAGGTATGCGCGAGGGCCCTGTAAACGTTCGCTCTGGCCGCTTTGGTGGCCGCAACGCAACAGGGGGCGGGGGCCGCTTCCCACTTCAGCTCTGCGTCTTGCTTTGAGACCGGAGAGGGGGAGGGAATCCTGGGACCCCAGCTGAGAGGAGGGTTGGCAGAAGGGTACCGTGGTTGGCTGACAGCCTGCCGCACTGAGACTCGAGCCTATTGCGCGGTGCTGCTGCGCCGTTGGACCTCGATTTGTTGGGTGTCTTTTTTCCCTGTTTGCGCTCTTCTGAGCGACGACGACCGGGGAGGAGAATTAAGCGTGAGGGAGGTGGGTAGCGGTCCGAGTCGAGGCAACTTGGGAGCCAAAGGAAAACGGAGCGCCCCTGTATGTCGAGACGAACGGTCGTTGTAGCGTCCGTCGTAGTCTTGCTGCCGGTTGGCTTGAACGAACTCTCTGATTCAGAGTGGATTTTGGTTTTGGACCGTTCCTTGACTGTCCGTCCTGTCACAGACGCTGTTCTTTTCCAGCCGGTCCAGGCGCTTGGGTTCCAATAGCGCACTGATAGCAATTCACTGACAGGGGCCAGTCACGACGTTCGTATCGGCGCATCGACCAGTGCTCCCGATAGCAGGGAGCCCCGTGTTTGTACGGCACAGATCCGGTAGATATATATATAACCTAACCACGGGCCGGTCACTTATCTCCCATCTGACGCATCGGCCGAGCAGCCGGGGGAGTGACGACACACGAACGCCTCTGCTCGCTGGATGCTGCCGAGTTTAGCCTTCGTCCTGACATGAACGCAGAGCCTCCCGCAGCAGCCAGACGGAGCTCTCCACCTCGTCCACTGTCTCTCGGATCTCACTCCTCTTAGCTCGTCCATTGGCTTCGGCTTCCTGCGCTGCCGCTGACACTCGTGGCGCAGCGCCCGCCAGCGGAGTGGAGTCTGACGGCGATCGTTGCAGGGTCGACCATACGACGGCCACCAAGATAGGTGGGAACTCGGATGCCGTCATCCTCTGGCTCACTATCAAACGTGGGCATGACACCCCAATCCAGCCCAAAGATTCCATCGCATGCTCCTAATCAGGGCGCAGTTGCACCGTGGGGATCCGCCGTAAACCCAATAAATCACTACAGGTCTAAAACCACGGGATGGACGAAACAGGCGGGGCCTCGCGTTCACCATGCTTTCCACCACAACGGACCCATCGTCTCATCGTCGGCGCCGTCTTCCGTAGATCACGCTGGCCAGTTGGCCCACTTGATGCCGGTCAACTGTCTCAGTCCGCCCGGCGCGCGCGGCGACTGCTAAAATCCCAATGCCTTCTTCTCATTCACTGCGCCCGAAGTTATTGTCACGAGCCAGCGCAAGACAGCAGGAAACATCCTAGAAGTTTGCAAGACAACCTTCAGCATGGGAGGTCAGGCGCGCACCGCCGTCTTAAGCCCCCGCTGTCGAGAACAACGCGGCACAAACGTGAAAGCTTGTTGCAGTTGACTTTGAACTCGCCCGCAGATCTAGACCCTGAAATCCAAGACCCAAGTCGGCTACCCGTTGACGAAAGCTTCCGCGGACGCCGTGTAAGAGAGCCATGGCGTTCCCCTTTGGATGATGCGGCGTTCACCCTTCTCGGCCGCTTCCAAAACAAATCACCACTGTGTCGGGATCAATGCATAGTGGCGGCCCCGCCCCCGAGGCGAGGGTTCAGCGGTCCCTCCGACGGATGGGACACGCCGTCCGGCACATGCTTCTCAATGGGGCGTTGTATTGTTTTGCACTGCATAGCTGTTATTGTTGCAGACGATGCTTTCACCGAGAGCCCGGGCCGGGTCAGGTACGAGGCGAACGGGGTTGTATTGGAGGGATGATGGATGGACGATTGAGCAATGCGCTTCCCTGCTTGTTACGACCGTCCGGGTCCGGATCCTTGATGACGATGACGATGATGGAACCCACTCTGAATCTATTATCTGTTGCACTTGCGTGATATGCCCTTGGCCGGCAAGGCAAAGCTGGCTGCCACGCTGGCCATGGCTCCGATCTGTTCGTCTACATGCAACACGTCTTGTGCGACGGTCTCGCTGGACGGCCCGTGTTCCGTAGACATCGTCCTACTTACGCACGCAACGCAAGGCATCTGCAACTGCATCTGCAGCCGTCCCTGCGGGATGGAATGCATGATCTCACTCGCCCCCAAGCCCCCAATCTGTCTCAGGATCCCAGGAACTTGCCAACTTGGCTCCGCGAGATGGAGCAGCGAAAAACCGCAACGTCGCGTCTCGCGTGTCCTGATTTTGGAGTCGCTTGTAGATGGCCGCCCCCAAGGCGACCCGCCGCAACCTGTCTTGCTGCGACGATGAAACCGCCGTGTCCGCTGCAACTGCACATTCCCGGCGGCCAAATTACTTACTTGTAACCGTACCTGTCGAACCAGCAGCACATAATTAAAAACGGGATGAACCGCGGCCCAATTGATCGCAACGACCCCTTCTCATCAATCCTTCGCACGACGTAGATAATATGACAAGCGACACAAATGCTCCCTTTGACGCCATTTTCTGCACGAAGGAATTGCCCGTCACCTAAAAAGAAACCTCGTACTCTGCGGATGGTACCTGGGTAAGGTACCCCCATGCATGCATGCTGCTGTCAAATCTGAGCTCAGATGTGGCCGAGACAGGTCAACAGAAGCCCAAATCCAAAGTCCAGCCCAGTGCGTCCACTGACAGTTTCACACGGCCCCCTAGCGTCGATTCCGGCCTGTGGGTGTGTGACATGTGAGTGGGTGTGGTAAGGCGCACGGGCTGGTTCAGGTGTTGAAGCGATGATGGCTCATTTTTGGGATCAGTTCCATGGGACGGGAGAAGTGGTGGCTTGCTGCAGAGTTCATCACTCATCACACTCTCTAACTGGGCTCTCGTTGCGCCGGTTTACTACGGCCATTGGGTGTCTCTCCCTGCCGACGCAGCGGCTTGTTTTGACCGGTGATGATCATCTTTGGACTTTGTGATTGGCCCAGCTCACAAGCCCCCGTTGTATCAAAGTTGTTCGTTTGATGACTGGAGGGCGCCCCCTGTGCTGTGAAGGCCTCCAAAGCAGGTACAAGTTACGAAAAGCAATACCAAAATGGCAAACGGACCTTTGGGATGTAATAGAAGTCAGAATATTGTGCCGCCCATGCCCCAGCGCTCGGGCTCCTGTCATTCTCGTCGGGCTGGATGCCTTCACCCGCAGGGCCACGGAAGAGGCGGCTCTTTCGGCTGTCACGGGGACATAAGTGCCTCATCCCCCCATTGTTCCGATCTTTTACACTGGACAGTTTTTGTTTTATCTGCCCATCGTCAGACAACCTCTGCAGTCTGACTCCCCGCCGATTCCGGCAGTTGTGAAGATCTCGTTCGTCTGGTCGGGTTCCTGGTGCCGCTATGACGCTATCGATTCTCATCCCAGCGCTCCGAGCAGATCCGAGCCCCACGTTGTGTGCGTTCGTCTAAAGAAGAAAAGGCGACTCTGAGACAAGGGAAAAAAAGATACTTCAACCTGGTGTCACAGTTCGTGTTTTCCTGCTAGGTTCTTCGGGCCATGTAAGGAATAAAATCAAGGGCTATGGCGGACGTAAGCTGAGCAATCATCAGGGGGCTGCCAAGGCGTGAGCTGGCACCAGAAACGGCCGCCGTCGTCAATGTTCGGCGGTGCAGCGTACGTATGCGGCCCGCCTAAAAAACACCACGGACGAGTCGACGGCGATGGAGCTGAGCAAACAAACCTCGACTCGCCTCAGATCAATGGGGCTATGCCCCCCTTCGTGTTGTATTCGGGAGGTGTGCGACGTGAAGGGGCCCTCCTTACCACCCTCTGAGAACCAGTAGATGATTTGGAATCCGAACTTTGTTATGTTTTAAATGCTAGCGAAGCTTGGCCTGCATCCGGACGGCCATGCGCGCTGTCTGTATTGGCCTGTGTCTGGGCCCTATCACCATGACCGTCACAGGGGCACACCGCGTCACCGAGGCGCAGATTGATGCAATACGGCGGATTGGGTGTATAGATGGGGAAGTTGAGAGAGGGATGCAGCATACTCACATCCGGGATGCCTCAACGTCGTCATTGAGCATTGAGTCGATGACATTCACGGCGATCGGTAATCTTTAGCTCCGGATCCCGTCTCACACACACCGCAATGCTCGAGGCTTGGACGACTGAGACGACGACCTTGCACGGGCCACAAGCATGAAGGTTCTTGGTGTGGCCCGTGCACGCCGTTTGCAAGTGCGGAGAGCATCACGAAAGTCCGAGTGACCTTCTATGGGACACGAAGAGAGAATATTGCCGGAAACAAATACTCGGAATACATGTTATCCATATGTCCTCGAGTCCTTGTATAATTCCACATCTTCAGGTTTTCTGTCAGTTTTGTCAAGCTTATGCACACGTCCACACCCACACGAAAGCGCACGATCAGCAACGGCCTTCCCAATGCAGTTCGTACTGGGCGACTACGAGTAGGCACAGGCCCAGAGCCAGACGGGGGGATTGTGCATGCGTAGCGGCCACTTAAGACACTCTGGTCTCGCCCACGGCCTCCAAGTGTAGACGGGATCTCATTGTCCCGCCGCCATTTGTCACCCCGTGTCGCCCGCTTCGTCGCTTCCCCGCGTGCGACGGCGTTGCATCGCTTCCACGCCGTCACCCACATAAACTCGCTCCCCGCCCTCCGCGTCTGCTTCATCCCCGGCATCCCCGGATCCAGAACTGGGGACTAGGATTTAGACCAAAGGAGCCGAGTGGTCTTGGAGACTGCACTGCATCCTGTCTGGCCGGGAGGAAAGGCGATGGACGATATGGAAGATGTTTAGTCGAAGTTGTCAGCGAGGCAGCTATCTCATTGCTAGAACTGGACGAGCAGGATTGTTTGCCACTCACAACGGCTAGCCTTACCCGAACAATCAGTCCGTCCATGAGAGGTGCAAGCCCGGGCCTCGTGAAAGCCGAGATAGGGAGCTCTGACGGTGTAAGTAATGCCTCAGTGGCTGGGGTCACTGGCTATCGGCTCGTTGACTATCGACTCGGAAACTGTGGGGGAGCGAAACGGATGGAACTAGCAAGTCGGCTGAATGCAAAAAAAAACTGCCCCACGTTTGCCCGCCCGCGTCCATTCTGCAACCGCTGCAGCAGGCTGGGTTTAGCTCATCAAGAACGCATTGGTTCCTCTCCACAAAACACCCGACGAACAGAGACACACACAGGCAGATACAGACATCCAGCCCATACTTACTTACAGTGCTTGTCCCCTTGCTGTGTCCCCGGAACCCTGAACCCAAGCCCCCTAACCTCCCTGAACGATGGCGCCTACGCAACTCCCCGAATCCGGGAACCCGCTGTGAGTGCTCCCTCCCCCCCCCTCCTCCTCCTCCTCCGCCGAAGTCTCCTCCTTTTCGCCCGGGGTGCGGTGCCTGTCCGGCCCGCTTTCGGAGGTCCATCGTGGCGGTGCACGGCCAGACGCCGTTCGGTTCTCATGGCCCGGTTGCAGAGAGAACGAGTCGGGTCGAGTCAAGCAAGTGTGTGTGGGCTGATTCTTGTGCTTGGCTTTTTTGCCATTGCAGCGTCTTCTTCGACATCACCCTCGGAGGTAAGTCTTTCCGTTCGTCCTTGTGTTGTGCCCGTGCCATTCCCTCCGTGGCGTTCCTCCAGGTTTTGAAGCTATCCCCATCCGAGCAGGTGGTCACAGCATCATGGTGTTGATGGTGACCAATGGCGGTCCATTACCATTGATCATACCCTCTATCTTCTTGCCAATCACCCTCATCCATCATATACAATTCATTGTTCATCGTTGACGCTCATACTCACTCATATCTTCTTACATCCAGGCGAGCCACTCGGCCGCATCACCTTTGAGCTCTTCAAAGATGTTGTTCCCAAGACAGCCGAGAACTTCCGCCAGTTCTGCACGGGCGAGTCCAAGAACTCCGCAAGCCGGCCTCAGGGCTACAAGGGGTCTAAGTTCCACCGCATAGTCAGTCCTTTTTCTCCCTCTCGTGTGACTTTCAATGTAGAAGCTGTTGGACTGACACCGAGATTAGATCCCCAACTTCATGTGCCAGGGTGGCGATTTTCTCAACGGTGATGGAACCGGATCAACCTGTATATGGGGCTTCAAGGCCTTTGATGACGAGAACTTTATTCTGAAGCACGACCAGCCCGGTCTGCTCTCCATGGCGGTAGGCTCACCATCACCCAAGTATCCAGCTGCTATGCACGAAGCTCTAACACCATCCCAGAACGCCGGCCCCAACTCCAACGGCTCCCAATTCTTCATCACCACAGTCCCTACGCCCTTCCTCGACAACAAGCACGTCGTCTTCGGCAAGGTTGTCGACGGCATGGATGTCGTCAAGAAGATGGAGGCTACCAAGACCGGCTACCGCGGCAAGGACGTGCCCAACCTCGACGTTACCATTGCCCAGAGCGGCGAGATGTAGATGGCCGATACTGGCCATTGATTGATCGCCGTTTAACGGATCAGAAAGGACTACGAAAAGGGGGTTTGGACGGAGAAGGATGCGAGGTCTAGTGGCATGGACGCCAGGAACTGTGATACATAGATACCCGTCATAGTATTACTCGATCAACCTGTGGTCGGCGGTCTCCTCATATGTGTATCGTTCCACATGTAATTACGCAATGAAGGGATATCTTCCTTGTACATCATTTGTTTGCTTGCTTCCATATCAATGACACGACAGGTCAGTGTCCCACATATGTTCAGCATCACACCAGTCACCACGAACATAGTCATAGAAAGGCACAGCATCTTGAAAGGCACAACATCTTGAAATCAACGTGTTTGAATTTCGGTTTCTCAAAGGCTGGCCTTGGAAATATCTGCCTGTCTACCCCTGAAGATCCCCGAGTCCTTGTATCTATCCTTCGCCCATGAACCAAATCAAATCAACAAGAAAAAGAAAAAGAAGCGAGATTTCGCACGGCCCAGATTTGCATCGAGCAAAAAGGTTACCGTGGTCGAGTTAAACAAATGGTATCAATGTATCCAACACCGTATATGCTGCCCAAGCCCCGTGCCTGATCCGCCTTGCACCTTGTGCTGTGTGCCGGTGCTTTTTCTTCCCAGTTCGCGCCTAACATCCAGTGATGGTGAGGGCTGCGCCGTGTATGTACCGAAAGAGAAAAGGGAAAAGAAGAGTGAAAAGTGAAACGTGAAACGTAAAACGTAAAACGAACTTGCGCCTTGAGGCGTGGAGAGGTCCATGAACGAAGGCGGAAGTGGTGCGTTCAAGACAACTCCCCTTTGCCTCAACACGAAGGACAAGTGCATCTTTTTAAAAGGCACCAAAAGCCCAAGACCCGCGTCGACGCATGAAGGGAGTGGGCACAATAGCTCCGCCGGAGCTAGTGGCTGTCGCTGCCGAACTGTCGGCAGGGATGGGAGTCTCTCGGAACTGGCCACCTGGGAAGGTCGCCGACGTCGCCGAGGGATGTGTGATGTGAGTGGTCAAGGTCTTGAAGACGGTTGAAGTGGACTTTGGAGTGGACTTTGGAGTGGACTTTGGAGTGGACTTTGGAGATGAGATATGTGTAGTCAAGGTCTTGACGTACGTCGAAGTTGACTGGGAAGAAGGGGTGGCGTTGATGTGGGTGGTGAGAGTCTGGGTGACGGTCGATGTCGAGGACGGAGCGGCTACCGACTCAGCAGCACCCGATGTCACCGACCGAGTGACCAGAAGAGTTTTGGTGGTTGTCGAGGTGCTCATGGGCTCCTTGGTAGTAGCTTCAGCAGCAGGTACAGTGACATAGACGGTTGTCACGGAAGCAGGAGGTCGGACCGTCTGCGTGACAGTCACCGTCGCGACACCATCGCCTGAGCCTCCATCTGCCGGCACACTCGTGGTCGGTGCGGGAATCTCAGTCGTCTTGGTGATCCCAGTAGGAGCAGCACTGTTGCCTCCATCGCCGCTGTTCTCGTCAACGTCGACTTGGAAGTTGCTCTCCATCTGCGCCTTGATTCCCACAGAGTAGATGTTCTGGTCGGGAACATAGTCCAAGGCCTTGGAGCCCTTGGTAGAGAAGGAATCAGCGCTGGCTCCGGTGATTTTGATGTCAATGACACTTGAATAGCTCTCATTGCGGGCGATAGCAGCCATGGTGAAGCCGTTAGGATCCTTCTCGCCGCGCATAAAAGTGCCCGCCCAGGGGAACTTGCCGTCAGTGGTGGCGTTAATATCAATGGCGGCCGAGTTCAGGTCGGGCCAGTCCCAGTACCAGTAAATGGTGTAGATGTCGCCAGCAGCCAGGTTATCGGGCAGCTTGATGTCGGATTGACAGGCAAGCTCTTGGTCATGCACAGCGCCCTGGTCAGAGAACTCGGTGGCACGATCGGTGCTAATCACGCCTCCGTTGGTCTGATAGCACTGGCCGTCATCGTAGTTGCGCGTGGCGAGGAGTGTGCCGCGGCCATCACCACCAGTGCCCTTCTTGTTCCAGAGAAGGTGGACGTCGAAGAGTTTCTCCTGGGCCTTGGGCTCAGTGGTGCCGTAGAAGTAGATGGTGCCACGGTTTCGGGGTTTGTTAGGCTGGTTCTGGGGGAGAGTGGTGTGGCCGTTCTCGAGGTGCATGAGGGCGATATAATCACCAGCGGCGGCTTCGAGCATGGGAAACTCGGGGTTTTGCTCCAACTGGTACTTGTTGAGAATCTCGTTGCCGGAGTAGTAAGACTGGCCTGAAACTGGGAGGATGTTCTGGGGAAGAGAGTCGGAGTAGACCGGGTCGGTGGAGTTTCGAGGGACATATCCTCGAGCGTAGCCGGTCTCGCCAACCATAGTGCCGTTCTTTGCGAGCTTCTTGGCGTACTCGACCCAGGAGTGGGCAGAGACGGATGGGATCAGGGTGCTGGCCACGAGGGCGGCAGCAGATTTGGTAGTAATCTTCATGGTTGTGGTTGGTCGGTAGGTTATGTTGTTGAAAGGGAAGGTTGAAGAAATAAAAAGTTGTGAAAGTTGTAAAGCGAGGCTTTGGAATCAAGAGTGGAAGGAGCGTAACTCTGGTAAGTCCCGTGAGGAGAATGAAGGTGTTCTTTTATGTGAAGGAGAGAAAGAGAGGCAGCGCCCGTCACGAAAGTTGGCAGGTGATTTGGTTGAAGAAGGTAGGCGGCGGTGTTTGTTTTTGTTATTTGAGAACAGTGAAGGCTGTTTTTTCTTTGGCGAGTGCCTGGCAGCTGGCGAACAGTTGAACAGTGACGAGGTGTAGTACTGACAGCTGGCAAAGGTCGAGCAGCTGACAAGGGCCTTTATTCAGTGACGAACAATAAAACGTTCAATGAAGTATTGTTTGAAAGCCTGAAACTTTTCGGGTTCTGTTTGCAGTAGCTGAGGGTGTATTTTTCTAAGGTGAGTCTGAGATTTGCTGAAGCGGTTTCTCGGTGGCGAGGAGGGTTGTAGATGATCAACGTCCGGCGTCGGTGGTGGTTGTTTTTAGTCAGTCCCGCTGAGCCTCAAAGGAGAAACTGCAACACAAGGAAAGAGAAAGGAAATAAATCGAAATTCAAAAAGGGGGGTACAGCAGAAGAGAAGGCTGAAGACGAAAGGAGAAAAATCGTGAACCTCTCTTAGACCATGTCCATGTTGGTGAGTCACGAACAGGGCAGGATAGAGTGACGTGTGGAAGGGTGACCGGGGTTTTCGAGGCGGTGGAATGGCCGAGAGCGTGCGACTCAGGAACGGGGGGCCAAGACGAGATGGGAGGACGAGCGGGTTGATGAAGAGGACGCACGAGAGACAGGCAATCAAGCGAACAAGGGCACGGGGAGCAACGACGCAATCAAGCAAGCAAGGCAGGCACCCGATCGAAACACTTTTGGATGGTAACGAAACACTTGGCTCTGGGAGGGGGACTCGGTGGGTAGATATCATGGTCTAGAGTGAGAGACCGGTGGCCTATCGTTGGCCAGCACCATCATGGTCGAGGAAACGGGCCTTGGACGGAGATGCAAATGCGCACGGCATATCGACGACTACGACATGGCACGGACGCGGGAGATGGGCGCTCGCATGGACGCCCTGGCAGATGCCCTAGCAAGGACATGGACATGGGACGGCCGATGGTACGGCATCGGAATAGCATCGCATGGCATGGCAGCCGCGCCAGGGGAGAATACTAAGAGAAGTGCTGGAAGCCGGCCCTCGCTCGTCTGGGGAAGCGCTGCAATGAGACGCTCTGCACCACTCGATGCGGTTCCAGAGCCTCGACGCAATGGGGCCGTGTCGCACAAGGGTCTGAGCCGTGGCGAGGCAAGGCCATGGGGCCGTTGAGATGGGATGGCTTCTACCGGGGTGTTGGGAGTTAGGGTGTTGGAAGTTGGGAGTTGGGGTGTTAGTTGAGGGTGTTTCGAAGCTGGGAGGGTTGTAGCCGCCCGACTGGAGAAAGCCATGGGTTCTATTCTCGATCTTGATCGTGCGGCAGTGGAGAGAGCCGCAAAAGTCGAGACCGACTTTAATCTATAGGCGTCCAGGGGCCCCCGGGTGAGGAACAGGGCGAGAATAGACGATCTATCTCTGCGTTGCAACAGCGCGGTGCGTCGGCGTTGCACCAGAATGGGAGATTGCGGGCGCGAGGATTGGCCGTGGACGCCTGGTTAGCGCTGGCCAGCCAAGTTGGCGAGCATTAGACGCCCGTCGTATTCTCCGCCTTGTCGCAAGCGCGCCGTGGTGGCTGGCGGCCAATTGGCTGTCAAGCCCCCTCGGCGATGGTCAGGGATTGACAGAATATACAGGGACCAGGTCGCGAACAGTTATAGAGCTCCGCAGGCCATTCAATTCTCGCGTTTCTCGTCGCCGTCTCAAGTTGTCGCTCCGCCAGGCCTGCGACGACGACCCTGTGGGCTCATCGCGTCCGGTGGCCGTCGGGCCTCAGCCTCGGGCCTCACCTCACCACCAGACCAGGCGCAACTATGGCCTGGACGGTGATTGTGGTGAGACCCGGCCGTCGCTGTGCCTTGATTCAGTCGCTTCTCTCGTGGCCGTCGTCCCACGCGGCCATGCCGTGGTCCCATCCTCGACAAACCACCACCGCATTAATCTTGTAGCGCCCGACGGTTTGGTCAAGCGCCCAACGTCCACGCGAGAGCAGAAATGAGATATTGCGGTGGAGATGGAGATGGAGATGCGTGGCCGTTGGGTTCAAGACCCAATAATGAAAAAAACTGCGACTGCTTCGCTGGGCCGGGGTTCAAACATATGTCGTTGGAGACTACGTCCCTCTATTTACTCCAAACATTTTGCCTCCTCGGTGAATCAAACATGCGACGAGATTTGCAAAACAGTTCCTGTTACTGACAGACCCTAGCGCCCGTCTCCCGAATGCTGTGACATTGCAACCCTTGGGATCACCAGCGAGCAAACATGTTCCCCTTGTCGGCCTTTTTTTTTGTTCCTCCGCTGTCGTGCCTTCGCTTGTGCAACCGACTGTGCGCTATTTGAAAACCCTTTCTTCAATGGCCACCCGAACACGCGGTTCCCTTTGAAGGGCCTTCGTAGTGGGTGGACGCTTGGGTGGACGCTTAGGTGGTGATAGTTGCGCAGCACACCCACTGCATCTCTCTCCTTCTTTCACCTCATTTCGCCTCCTTTCACCCAATAAATTCCCTCGGTAAGGGGAGAATCCCCTTTATGAAACTCCTTGACAGCTGTCGTCCTAAAATCCCAATACTCGTGCCCCTCAAACCCCTCTCTCCCTCCGCCCCGCCGCTGTGTTTCCCTAGCTTCACCTCCCTCCGTCAATATTCGCACCCTTGTCCGCCTCAACAATCCATCAAGTCTGTCACAACCACGTAGTGTACCTAAATTAAGTAAAAGGTAATTTCTAGTTCAAAGGAAACGGTACGCGATAGGCGCTGCAATGCAGAGTGAACAAAAAAGCAAACTAGACACAAAGAACACTCTCGAGGACTGCGCGCACGCTCCATCTCAAGTGTCTCAGCCATCCAGATCTCGGCGCCATGTCTCTACCCATCTCCGACCGTTTCTTATTTTTGCTTCTCTGGGCGAAAATGGTATTGTCCCGTCACTCGGGTGGGATTCTGCTTGGCCCTTTCTCCAGTAGAGGCGTTCATGGGTGGGACTCCTTCTCCCTCATGAATCATGATTCACAACCGATGGTGGAGCCGCTGCTGAAGAGACACTTGATTTCTCCGTTGCCCTCTGAGACTCTTGTCGGAAGCTGTTTTCTAATAGCGGGTGTCGTGGCTTTTGTCTGACCTCATCCGAGTGAATGAGCCATTGATCCACGTAACCTGGGGAGGACATCTGAGACCCAAGACGTTGACTAGTCTTTGGCAATGGTTCAATTGTTCAACGAGAATAGACAACATGTCTCGAATGCAGTCGTTAATGTAGAACACAGCTCAATTAATTTGTCCTAACCATTCAACATATTCCCGTCATGTCTATAACCACAATGGTATTTTCTGCCTGCGACAAAACCCACTATCATCCCAACGCCGCCCAAAAGAAAAACACCATGAACTCTTGCGAAATCCGTGACGTTGCCGTAAACAAATGCATTACCCAGATTTCATGATTCCATCTTCTATCCATCTCCTGCCCGCCAGCCTTGCGACTGTCCCTATCGTATTTTACCAACCTCCTGTCGCCACAGTGACTGGCACATGGCCATCGATCGTGTCCCCTCGTCTTCGCTTCATCGGCCGTGGGCTGCCATCGCGTTCTGCCCCAGCGCCTGTGTTCGCCGTCATCTGCGCCCACTGTGTCGGCGTCCACATGGTTGACTGGTCACCAGGGTCGACCTTTGTCGTCTGGGCTGCCCAGTCCGTGCCCGCTGCAGTGTCCGTGGGCCAGGCATCGAGTGATGGCATGTCCCAGCCTTGGAGGCCGGTATCACACTCCGAGTTGTCGTAGACGAGCGAGTTCGACAAGTCCAGCGCCGTGGTCGCCGCAGTGAACGAGCCAACTGAGGGCATCACGGGCTTGAGATCTGCCAACGTCGATGGCCCGTCAAAGTAGGCCGCCGTATGCTGGCTGTGTGCCGTGCTCACCTGCGACTCCGTCCCGGCTGTGCTGCCCGTGGCGGGTAGGTATCCCACGCCTGTCGACTGGGGCATGTTGTGATCAAAGTTGGTCGGGTACGTCGGGTGAAGGCCAGCTGTTGGCGGAGGTGTAGCGAGTCCATTGGAGAAGGACTCGAACAGTGTGAGCCCGTTGTTTGCTGCTGGCGCCGACGGCACCTGTCCCAACCCCACATTACCGTCCCATGCGGAGCTGAAGGTCTCATTCATGACGGCAGTCATGTGTTGATTGACCGAGGGTGTGGGTGACATGACAGAGTCTCTCGACACCATTGCCGATGGGTAGACGAGCGCCTTCTGCTGGTGGTATCGCGACATGGGGTCGTTGATGGTGAGCCATCGCCACGACGTACCAGCCGGCTTGAAGACCGGGTTGTACTTGTACCATTGGTTGGTCGTGTTGAACCGCCAGAAGACGATGCCCTGTCGAGTCCACCGCGAGGAGTCAGGGGCGCATGACCAAAGCTCTTGGTACATGGCGACCTTGCAGATCAAGTCGCTGCCGGTCAGCTCGCGGCGAGCCCAAGATGCGGCATCGCCGTCATCCTCAGAGCGCTTGCGCTTGCTGCTAAATCGCTCCAACTCGCTCTTCTTCCGCTCGCCGTCATGCTTAGACCGCTTCTCCTTCTTGCGCTGGTGCTCGACATCCGGGTACTGTACAGCCATGCTCAAGATGCTGGCCCACTCGACCGCAGGAAAGGGGACGTGGATGTCCTGGCGCGGTCGCGCATGACAGTCACAGTCGGCCTTGGAATCGCTGCAACCTCGTCGGTGGATTCCCGTCTCGTTGGAGTACACGCTCGGCTTTGAGTCCTCACTGTGCAGCTCTGCAGGGCGGGTCAGTCGTGTGACACACTTCCATCGGTGGTTCTGGAGGCTGGGCTGCGTGATTGCCACCTCAACAAAGCCAGTGAGCTCTGAGCCGGAAGGGAACTTGGCGTGCTCGTGCAGCTCCAAGGTCGCACACATCTCAAGAAGAAGGCACTCTTCATCTCGTGTAGGCAGATCCAGCGTCTCATACATCTCGGGCGCATCCTTCTGCCATCGGCGGGTAACCGTCTTGACACAGGCTGAAGTCGATCGGTCCAGGGATCGTGTGTACTCGTGGAGCAGCACGTCCTTGCCAAGAACGTTCGGGCTATCGTCGCAGTTGCTGTACTTGTTCAAGTGCGGGAACGACTCCTGGTCCAGGGGGTTGTCATGGGCATCGTAGGCAATCTCGTCTCGGATCTTGACATCGGATGACGACACAAAAACCTCGCACGTCTTAGGACGGACTGTGATCAACGACTGGAGCGCCAGGAGCTGGGAGAAGTATTCGTAGTTCGGCTTGACATCTGGAACTCGGCCCTCGGCCAAGGCAGTCAGGACAGGGTTGGACTTGAACGACTCTTGTTCTTCCTCGTCATAGTAGTCATCCGAGTTGGTTGAACCGGGCTCCTTCTTCTCCTCGGCAGGGAAGAGGAAGTGGACTGAAACGAAGGCGTTAGTATGCACTACCTCCAAGAGGTCAAAGTTCAACTCACAGCAGCGCAAATCTTCAAAGAACTTCTTCACAACCTGCATATGGCTGGACACCTGTTTTCGTCCCATCTGCTCGATGCTGTCGTTGCTGTTGTCGATGCGGAAAATTTCTTTGCTGCCTAGGATGGCAACGCAGATGACGAAGATGTATTCACTGATGAGCATGTTGCGGCCGTGGAGCTTGCCTCCCATGGAGAACTTGCGTCGGCCCATATGGGGCATGAGGAGGACAGCTAGTTATCACCGTCAGGATACTTTCTCCTGTCATGGCAGAGGGTAAGGAGTTCTTACAGTCAACGAAGGCATCTTCAAGCTCTGGTCTTCTCCAGACACCTCCCTTGTCCTTCTGTGTGTCCTTGTGGGCTTGTCTGTTGCGGTACTGGCGGAAGGCCGGCCAGTAGTAGAGAGGGTTCACGCCATTTCGAGTTCTGCGCTGGTAGCGAGGCTGGTTGCGAGGCGTAGGTACACGATAGAGGCAATCGAACGATTGCGAGGGAACCATAGGGGCGGGGATGTTGGGAGGCATGGATGGCGACATGCCAACAGAGTTCTGGTAGCATGAGACCATCCCATTGAAGTTGTGTGACTGCGCATTACCGTTGCCCTCCCGCAGAGGCAGTCGACCAGCACTGTATGTGCTGCCTCTCCGGCTGTCCAGGTAGTCTGGTGAAGGCGAGTATCGTTGCGACGACAGCACCGGCCGCGGGTGGTAGAGTGACGACGACATGGCAACAGCTGAATGGAGGCAAGGAATGCCGACGAAGATGCTCACAAGAACAAGCTCGATCCAGCGGAACTGCCTTTTGCTGCTCTATGAGTGGATGTAATGAGCAGGTCAAAGAGGATGAGAAATGCTGAAAGGAATTCAAGACGTGGAATGGTGGGATAGATGTATGCCTGAAGAAAGGCAGCTCAACCACTGGAACGGAGAGGTATTCAGGAGAACTATTAGAGCATATAAATCCAAGACCCGGGAGAGAGTATAGATAGTCTGCGGAGCGTGTTCGCCGAACAGAGGGTCGCTGCCCCTCCTCAACCCAAATATCGAGATCCATCCATCCATCCATCGCAAGACATGGAGGTACATGGGGGAGGGTGGGTAGTGTGGGAAGGGCGCTCGAACAGCGGGGAACTCAGCAGGCATCGCGCTGAGGGATGTCGACGGCGAGGAGAGTGGCGACCAATTACGACCACTGGCAGAAGCCACTGGCACATGGCAGCTTGAGGTTTGTGTCGAGGGCGTTAGCATGCAAGGGAGGATCGGGCGGGTCCAGGACGAAGGTGGTCTCATCACCAGGATGGGGCGTGCGGCGAACGACGCCTCGCGGATATGGCATCAATGGCACAAGGTATGTGGACGAGATTGACATCAGACATAAGGAGGATCCCGCACCTCCCCGTCTACATGCTGAATTCTTTAACGAATATCTGACCCGCGATGTGGCGGCCCCCTGTGGTGGAGGGTTCGGCAATGCGGAAGGCGACGGCTAACCCATCCACCTCACGGAATTCGATCCCTTCCCAAGGGAGATGCACCCCCCGGGGCGAGGGCACGACGAGGGCACTTCAGCCTTGCCTTGCTGGGCTCTCTCGCCTGACAGAACGGGCGACCATGAGAGATAGTTTCCTCCCCTCAAGCGTCGAGTTCATCCTCGTTTCCAATATTGACCCTCGACCTCCCCTTCCCAGTCAATTGTTGAAGGGCTACCTTATTGACTTGGCCTCCTACTTTCCTCTGCATCTTTGCAATCTCCTCCTCAGCATCAACCGCCTCTGCCTCTGCAAAGTCCAAGACCAGCTTACGGCCAAGAAGATGGGTGTCCCGAAGCGCATTTAGCGCGTTCTCGGCTTCTCGGGGAGTGACGAATTCTGCAAATGCAAAACCCCTTGGGGTATAGTCTGCCTTTTTGGGAAGGCGCACGGACCTCAGCTGCCCGTAGGTCCCGAATAGTGTTCGGATGTCCTTCTTGGTAGTCTGGAAGGGCAAGTTCTTGATGATGATCTTCGTCCTCTGCCCTGCTGCCTTCTTGGCCTTGTCCTCCCGTCGCCGCTCCTCGGCAGCGTCGTGACCCTTGTGAGATGCCTTGACGGCGAGGGTGTGAGCCTCCAAGACCTGACCATCCATGACTTTGAGTGCCGCCTGAGCTTGTTCCTTCGTGCGGAACTCCACAAAGCCGAAGCCCATGCTCAGCGTTTGGCCTGGTTTCTTAGCATCCATCTTGGTCTTAACTCTAGCCGAAACGAAGCCGTCCAGTGATTGAAAAGTTTCTGCCAACTTAATCGTCGTCGTAGTGAAGTTTAAATTTCGGACAAACAGCGAGGTTGTTTCCACATCCTCCTCCGTCTTATCGCCGCGTGTGAGTAGCTCGTTGACACTTAACTTTTGAACCGTGGTCGGCCGGTCTTTTAGCGCCACGACGTGATCAACTAGGTCACCTTTGAAGAGATCCCTTGGCGCTTTCTCCAAAAAGAGCACGCTATCTTTGATCCGGCGATACGCCAGCTTTCCAAAAGCGGATTTGGCATGGCCCGGCTGAGCAAAATGGACAATGGCGATTGTTCCACTTGGGGGCATGAGAACCCTCAGCACAGGCCCAGACTCCTCGAAGAGCTTCCTGAGTTCGTCGATCGTTGTACCATACGGGAAGTTCTTCACCAGGATGGCAGTATCGCCCCGCTTGTGAGACTTGAAAGCTTCCAGGTCCACACCGTTAGCGGCGAAATACGCTTTGGTCTCTTGGATGACGCTCGTCTCTGCCACGGCCTGTTTGACGGCAGCGTCGGCAGACGTAGGATCGAGCAGCTCAGATTTTGAAACACCAAGACGCTCAGCAACTGAGGCGTTGACTGCATCCTGGTTCATGTAGAGCGCATTCCAGTTAAAGGTACTAGCGGCGGCCTCGGCCTTCCTCTTGATCATGTTTTGCTTCTTCAGGGGAAGTTTTGAGATGGCGAAGTCATCCAAGCCAGTGTCTCTCTTTGCACTGGCAGGAATGATGTGGACAATTCGCCCCTGAAACGTTGCCCCGTCCATGGCTTGGAATGCTTCAACCGCCTGGGATGGGTCCGCGAAGAGGATCAGGGCGAACCCCTTGCTCGCCCCTGAGCCAGCGACGGGCAAATGAACCTAGCATTGTTAGTGGTCGTGAAACCAAAGAGAGCTCAACAACACAATCCAGAAAATGAGGCAACAATTCAGCTAATCGAAGCATCTACTAAAATATTCGTCTCAAGGTTCTCATCATATACCGAAGTATAAGCTGTCCCTATCTGAGGTTCATCACGTCGCCTTTCCTTTTAAAAAAAAAATCACAAAAATATCACGTACCTCTTCAAGTGTTCCGAACTTCTGAAAGCTCTCGCGAAGGTCGTTTTCCGTAGTACTGTAGGAAAGGTTCCGCACGAAGAGCCGAGACGTTCGGCGAATTGCCTCCAGGGGGTCGTCACTCGTTGGTTCACCCGCCTCCTTCTCAGGAGCAGCTTGGCCAACCGCCACATCCACCCTGGATGGCGGGCTCGGGAGGACAGTGTTGTCGACATCACGCCCCTTTGTCTCAGGAGCAGTGGTAGTGGTGGCTTGGACAGGAATTCGTTCCAAATCATCGGGATCAACGAGATCCAACAACCGGTTTGTCCGCGATCGCAGCCAGTCGTCATCTGTCGCGCCGAGTCCCGGCTGTTCCAGATTCGCCTGTTTCGCCTCCGATGGCTCAGCAGTCTCGTCAGAGGCTGGTACCTGGCTAGCAGAGGGTGTGTCTATCTCCATCAGCTGAGCTGGTGGAGAGTCCGAGGCCTGGTCCTTCTGCGGTGGATCTATCCTGCGTTGCTTCCCCCTGGAGGCTGGGATTTGTTCGTACTCGTCGTCACTCTCCTCCTCAGGAACAGCAGCTGCGGGAACAGCGGGCAGGTCACCACCAAGGTTTGTGTTTGACATGTCTTCCATCGCACTCTCGCGACCTCTCTTCATGACTTGAAGGAACTCGCGCAGCTTCGGGTCGGAGGCGTCTGGCTCGTCTCGCTTCCGTTTCTTGGAACTCGACTCATCCTCAGCTGGTTGATCTGAGCCCCTTGGGATGCTGCCTGCCGCACCATAGCTGGAATGCGACTGGTTCTGGCCTCTCGTCAAGGCGGGGTCTGAGATCTGACATTCCATGAGCATAACGTCAATCGAGACATGGGGTGGTTACTCACGGGCTTCGCTGTCTCGACAGCAATCTTAGACATCCGAATGTAAGACTTATTAAAGTACTTTACTGCCTTGGTGGCATCATCGGGCGTCTTATAGCCCACATAGCCAATGCGGCGCTGGGGGATCAGCTTGACATCGGTAATCTCGCGACCCTTGGCGGAGAAGTGTTTCCGAAAGTCAGCCTCGGTAATGTTGGGTGGCAAGCCCTTGACAAAGATTCTTGAGGAGGCCATGGTGGAGATGACGACTCCCAGTCAAGGCGAATGGTTCACCGTGGGAGATAGAGATGTGGTTGCATCCTCGACGCGGGCGCTTCTTATGAAGGGAGAGAGGAAGAGAAAAAAAAAAGTTTCCTTCCATTCTTTATCGTTAAGGGTGGGGCACAATAACATGGCCCGTGCGTCCGGGTCGAATTTCGTCGCTATGTGGAACTCCACCACACCTCGATGATTTGCATCGTCTCTCAGCAACCTTCGTTCTTCAACTTCGTCCCATGCGGGACCTTGCGTATGCCCGTCATGTCAGCGATGTGAAAAATTCCGCCTGGCTATTCGGGATCAAGCATATATGAATGCACGGTTTCGGTGGCCATTTGTAACAGTCCAGGCTCAAAAGATGTAGCATTTTGTTCCCAGCTGTTAGCTCGTGGCTAGCCTCTTTAATGCACCACACTTCAGCAACTCAAGCACCATTACTCCGTACATGAAGGGCCGTTCTAGTTCCATATTTGGCCAAAGATCCACTGCGAAAATATAGGAAATATTAGTGGCCATCTAACGCATGAGTTTGTTAGCCACCAGGATCTTGTTTGGGGTCCCACTAAGTCTACTGCTGTCAACCTTTTCCCGTCTATCAAGAACGTTAACGCAAGTAAGCACTGTTACCGCGTGGGCACAGAATTCTTCAATTCCATCTCAGGTGTTTCTGGGATAATTATTATCAAGTCTTTATCCCGATAGACTTCCAACCCGTCAGCTTACTAGGCAAGTTGGAAAGTGGTCAGATCAGGCCCGTGGCTCAGATACAAATTATAAGATTCTCAAACTCTAGACATTTCATCCAGTATAAATGCCCTCGATGTGTCTCAGATTGGTTCAGGTCTTTCTCTTTTCTCTTTCCGGTCAATTGTGAAGTACAGTATGCGTTGAGACAGGCCGCAAGGATGTTGCAGGACAATGCACGGATATCCAGCTTCAGCTTTCAATCACTCAGCATGTGTCTCCCATGATTTGATCAGGCAATACTGGGCCGGGAAATTAACTCCATTCAATTTATGGCTTGCCGGTTTCCATTTTTCTTGTAAGGTGCACGGCGGTCTTGGAAGATGGATTCCAGAGGATTCCGGCGCTGATCGATTCGTAACCGGGGCACACCTCCCCAGTTCACAGACCCAATGGAAATTTTCGCATGTACTCTTATTTCCTAACAGTACTTCATGATCCTCTAAAATAACTTTAAATAACAAAGCTCCTCAGGAATTGAAGAGATCATAGCTTGCTAGGTCAGACCCAACTTCCGAGTTACGGACTCATTTCATAATTCCCACGGGCTTGAACTTTTATAATTAGACCACAGCAAGATTACGAAGCAATTTACTTTCTTCTTCACGACACCATGTACATGGTGGGTGGGCGATTCTGTGTTTGACAATTAATACCGATTCTCCCAAACTCGAACTCAAATACACAGTTTCCAGGTCATATAGACTCGCGCGTAGCAGTGACCAATCCAACTAAACTACTCAGATTACATATCTATGACCAGGATGGAACGTGGATATGGTTGACCATGGCTTGTCTTCGTTTTAGGTGAACCAACGAGTCAACTTAGTTAGGGGTGTAAGATGACGTGGCGGATGAACACGGTGCATGGTAGATGTACCGAGCTTATAGAACGACTGGATAAAAGTGATACGTTTGGATCTTTGGTGGCTCTCTGAGTGGGAGTTTACGGTCCCCGCGCGACCTAGCGTGCTTCTTCGGCTACGGCCAGTTGATCCCGCTGATCAGTAGATTTAAAGACGGCGCAAATACTAAATCGGCAGAGACGCAATAGAGGTCAAGTGCACCATATGACTTGAATTCAGAGTCAATGAACATAGCATGTCACTTAGTGATACAACAGACCATCGGTATTGGCGAAACGTAGAGTCGCTAGGATCCAGATTTGAAACGTAAGTATGCCAACCGAATAACGGTGGTGGGCGAATGTAAGCCGAACAAGATATTCACAGGTGATCAGATGTGTCACCTATTCGTTGGCCCAATGGAGGGGGGATTCCTTCTCGTGAGTCTATTCTGCGTCTTCTTATTGGAACTAAACTGCCACACTGCCGAACCTCAGAACCTAACAAATCGCCACAGACATGACACGGTACAGTCCTTGTAACTGATTCACAACCTAGGAGTGCATCGACCAAATTCTCGGGTCTCGGTGTCCCAGCGGAGTAAACGGAGTCAGGTCATGCGGTCTCTACAATTTGTCATTGTTAGGCCGAATGTCGCCAAAGCATGTCAATCTTGCTTCAACCATCTGGGCTTTGACTTCTCTCGAGCTGTAGTCATAGTTTTCCGGGTACACGAATGATTCTGGCCCAGGCACATGAGTTCCATATGCATTCTCAGTCTTGGGGGGGTCGATGAAGAGCCGGATCTTCCTAGTTGCTCCCTTGAGTTGTGAAATCAAGATAATGCTCTTGACTTTGGTTGTGAACATTTTATGGTATTCTATCATTTTCCTTTCTCTTCATCATTTTCTGGGCTGCAACCCACAATAACCCGCGCCCTCTCCCGTATTCAGTGTTCATGCCATCCGCGTGTTCTGACCCTGGACTTAACCCCAGTCACTCAATCCATGCTAGTTTAGGGGAACCAGCGGTGTGAGCTCTACTACGTACGGTGAGCAAAACTCTGAGCTTCTTCCATGTCACAGGATATCGGTCAGTCTTGTCGAGTCCTTCGCCTCTTTACCGCCCTAGACAGAGGACGGTGTGTTGGGACAGGGGATTCTGTGTGTTTGGGTGTGTGAAAATAACAACTCGGATTCACAGCTTCAGGGGTCATGAGAGTAGTCTAGTACATATGTACACAAACTATTGCAGCAGCCACAGTCAGCTTTTGATCGCGCATTACCGTTTTGCCAGTGGCGGTGGTATGGTTGATGCATGGTGTTAGAGCTAATGTTTATTTTTTGCGTGTTGAGGTTGATAAATTACCACTCGTTTGATTACATGGGTGTTGTGGGATAATTATCCATATATCAAGGCTTGCATATTCCTACACTTTACGTCTTCCGTTGTTTGTACACGTTCCTAAATGACATTCATGCTCGTTGTGTCACCGTTCTAAGAAACCATGCATCAAAGCAACCACTGAGCTCTGAATGGTCTCCACATCACATTTAGCGATGAGATACTGCAGACGAGTAGAAAAGAACAAAGAAGATGATCAAAAATGGCAGGCAATCAAAAGTGAACGTCGTCAGCGCATCGCCGCGCCATGACGACGACTGTGTGAGGCAGTGCCGAGCTTGTCATGCCGAAAGTGGCGGGTCTAGGGTACGCGGGAAGTGTTGGTGGTTCAGCCGCCCCCTTCACGCGCATGTCAAGTGCCGGCGCGGCGCACTTTGCGCACGTCCCGCGAGGCCCTCCAACAACACCATCAACCACGCGACTCGCGAAACCGCCTACTCTATAAGCCCTTTGTCGCCGGCTACGTTCCAGACAACAAACACCTGTCGCCGCACCGCTTTCAACCACTCGCATCCACGACACGAACACGACGTGTCCCCCCTCCTAGGCGCCGCCACCTGTACGTACCGCCGTCGCGAAACAAGGCTCAGAGAAAAAGGGGGCGAGGCAACCGTCCAGCTGTTCAACCGCCTTCTCGCAGTCCGCCTCGCCATCGCACAACTGCCGTATCGGGCTGACCAGACACACGCGCAGAAACGAATTTGACAATCCTCCAAACCCCCCACCACACGCCCACGATGTCCGACAAGCAAGGCCCCGAAAACCCCGGCTCCCGGGAGAAGCTCGAAGGTGGGAGGGACCCCCTCCATGACACGACGACTTTGGGACACCTCAGCTAACACCCAAGCCCCAGCTCAAATCAAGTCTGCCGACATGGTGAGCTGTACCGCTAAGAGACACACCGAGCTCGATCGCTGACGAAAACAGACGGACGACCTGCAGCAGGAATCGATCGAAGTTGGTATGTTTTTTTCGGGCACCCATGACGACGTCACCATGCGCCTCGTAGGGCATGAACAAGGCTGACGAGGCTACAGCTCAGGAGGCCATGGCCAAGTTCACCATCGAGAAGGTTCTCCCACCAAGGTCCCCTGCCACGCGGAACCACTAGACTCACACATATCGCAGGATATTGCGCAGCACATCAAGCGAACTGTTCGTGGCACCCCAAACACGTCTTCTGCCTACCCCAGCTGACCAAATGTTCCTTTCTAGTTTGACGAGCGAAAGGGCCCTACCTGGCACTGCATCGTTGGCCGAAATTTCGGTAGCTTTGTGACTCACGGTATGTTCGAGCCTCATATTCCCTTTGTTCTTGTTTGTTCTTGCTGACATGTGGTAACCCTGGATCACAGAGACGAAGCACTTCATCTACTTCTATCTCGGCCACTGCGCCATTCTACTGTTCAAAACGCAATAGGGGTGGGAGAAGGAGCTCGCAGACATCTGGTACGACATTTGGCCTTGGAATTGGAAGTGCAAGTTGTGAGCTACGGGTCTCGCCCTTTGGAGGAACAAGACGGATTAAGGCATGGCACCCAAGGCTGCAAAACGTGCTATGCCGCCCGCCAAACCCCAGTGTACGAGAAGTAAGAGACCAGGGACCGTGTACTATAGCTTGCCAGTGCGCCAGGTTCACGATCAAACCGATGATGGGCCACTTGCCCAGTTAATTCCCATCTTCGCCCTACTACGTACGTCCTCCGTTGTCGACTTCATGACCGTCCAGCACGCGCTGCGCGTGACTTGTCTCACTGGTTGCGACGCGGCGACTACGCGTTCCTGAGGCGATGGCAATACTCTGATGACTGGCCAAACCTCATCCCAGAGCCAGCGCCTTGTCCCCTCGGCCGGTGTCGCATCCGTTCCTGAGACACGGCAACTGTATTACTGTGAGACATTGATCTGGCCCGGCCCCGTTGCCTCGCCCGCCACCCATCTCTATTGGCAAGAGATGTCTTCTGCTGCGGGCTTGGATTTGTTGCCACTCACACAGTGAGACAAAGGCGTCAAAGGCTGCGTCAGTCCCTCCGCCCGATCCTCAGGGAGCCCGAGAGGTGGGTGTATCACGCAGATGTCACATGCATGATCGGGCAGCTCTGAGAGGGCCATTTGGGATTCCAAGTACGAATGAAGTACATGCACTTGTCTGCCTGTTGATCGTCGGGAGAAGTGCGCTTTCTGAGCCACCCCAACATCCAACAACTCGCTCACAGTGCAGAGGGCCTCTCGCAGCGAGAACCGGGCCCCGTTAAGTTTTCTTTCGGAAGCGCTTGGCTGGCCGGTCGATCGAAGCAATCGATCATTGGGAAGCTAACCGGGACCATTCTGGGTGGAATATACTAACACCCCGCTTTTTGGCGTCTTGGGGTGAGCCCAGAACGCCTCTCGCGGGGGGCGGAGGAGAAAAAAAGGTGGTGGCGGGTGTTCGGTGTTCGATTTTGGTAGCTTGACGTCGGATGACCAGCAGGATCAAGAAGCAGACACCAGCAGGAACAAGGATGATTGGGAGAGGGGTCGCGGAAGAGTGGAAGGAGACGTGGGTGGAAAATGACCTCAACCGAGGCAATGAGTACGATGGCATTGTGATATCTTACGAGGGAAGAGACAGAATGCGTCAGGGCGGATGACTTCTATGACTGGCGATGAGGAATTGACGGCCCGGTTGCCATTTGCATCCCGTGAGGCATGAGAAACCGCCAGGAACCAGGCAAAGATCGCTGTTACTATGCTCCATCTCAAAGAGTTTCATCCCAGGAACACTGCCAACGAAGCTGCGCACTTACTCGGCCGTAGCCCGACCCCGAAGTCCAGAACAGAGACGCGCAGGCAATCAATCAGGTGGCTCGCCGACGCTGTGGGTGCCCCAGACAATAAAACCCAGTTGAGCATGCGACGGCCATGGTCCCGACTCATGCCGGAATCAAAGTGGGAGGCACTATTGGCGGTTAGATCCCACACGTCGTCGGCCTTGTCACCATTGACGACGGCTTCAATTCCACCATCAGTCCGCTATATTCCACCGGTCTCAATGGACCCGGCGCTAGTCGACATTCGACATGGATGGTCCTCGCAGCTCTCCATGTCACCCATGTCACAACCCACTCCCCGTCGCCCACGCTTCTTCGCTCACCCACCGAGCTGGTTTCTTGACCGGGATACGTCTTCCTGGAACCCGACGCTTCGAGTACTTTTCGACGTCCGGGACCGAGGGAAAACCATCCGGAACTCAAGCCAGGACCGCTGGGAGCCGTGGCTTTTGGTTCTCGGTCGGTGCTGCTCGGACAGCCGTCTCTCGCCCGATACGGACGTACGATCTCAACCCCACGACGACGGAGATCCATCCCAACTCTCATCCCATTATCGTTGAATTAAAGAGGGGCCGGCCCGTAGGGAGGGACCCGGCGTCAAATGTGGCGAACTCGTCAGCAACAAAGTAACCTACGAAGTACGTGCCTGCGTGAAGCATTCCTCCAACAGTACAAAGTGACTTGGGCCGTATTCTACTGGGCCCTGTCATCTGCAACGGATGGATTGGTGAAGATGCCTACGTAGTACGCAGCCCAACGCAGGCCGACTGACGGGACTGACGGACTGACGGACTGCACCGCAATGGCTGCACGCACCGCGCAGCCCGCCATGCCTGATTAGCATGGCTTGCAGCGGGCCTATCCGGATGACGGAGACGGAGGGATGGAACGACCGAAAGAAACCATCGCCCTTCTATCAGTTTCTCGTGGGTGAGAAGTGACAAAGCGACAAAGGTGACAAACTTGCCGAGCTCTAAGCCGTGGGGGGAGCGGCGGTAACGAGACCTGTGGGCTTGTCCGAGCTGAGCTGACCTGAGATGGGTGAGATGAGACGTGACGGCCAGCAGAGCTGCTGTTATCTGTCTCTCAATCGCAGAACGCCCCGGCGGAGGATGAGGACATTAGGATGAATTCGGGCCTTTGCCGACGCCTCCGTTCGTGGTTCGGTCGGTGGTTGGTTCCCATGTACTCCGTCCAGCGATGCAGCTAAAGTACTTGGTCAGCAGCGAGAACTCGGCCTCGTAAATAGCCTCAATCCCACCCTCGAGGGACTTGGCAATCGTCATTGTTCACACTGTACCGACAGCGCTGTAGAAAAAGCACAGCAGTTCCTCCGGGTTGGCCAGGGATTTTCGGTCGTCCAAAACCGTGCGCTGCACTGCACGCCCCGAGGCCTTACCGCCCATCCGGATCATCTGGGAATGATTTCCCTCGCATGGTCCGTTCTGTGGTGCCGTCCTTGGACCATCCTAGTCCGCTTTCCGCTGGTACCCCGATCGGCCACGCGAGAGTGGTGCGTGTTCGTGATGGTCCGGAACTGCGTGCGTGTGTGTGTGTGTCTATGTGTGTGTGTGGACAGGCCTTTCGGCCACCTCCAGAACCGTTGGCCGACTCGAAGGAAGCTTTCCCGCCGCCCGCGCCATGGTCTTTGGCCACCCATGCCCGATGACATACGCTGCCCGTAGAGTCAATCGCAGAGGGAGTGGCAGTGGCAGTGGTACCATGTAAATAAAGGCGCCTCCACTTGCCGTCAGAGCTACACCTTGCAAGGATTAGATATGTGCCTTCTTGGCGGTATCATTTTGCAGCAACTTCCTTTTTCGTTATGGCAGCACGTAGCTTTCCGAGGTAGATATCTGCTTTCTACCAACTGTATTTGCAATGCCTATTAAACTCCGATGGCTGAGCATCATACCAAAGTACCTATATTTATTTCTAATATATCCCGAAGATACTCGAGTACCTAGGCTGTAAGGCGCATTGTGGCGATGTCGCAAATGCACGTACTTGATCGCTCTATACAACCTGGAGAACAATGACACACCCGGCCTGTGGGTGAGGCGGCGAGTGAGTCTTCGACGAAATGAGTCTGGACCCAAACCGTACTCTTAGAAGTTCATTTGTCTAGGCTAGGCTGATGGTGGCGAGACATTGCCTGAGTCCGCTCCCCATCGGCCATTTAGCCAGCCAGCCAGTTGCGGCACGCGCCTTAGCTTCCACTCCGATGCCCTTTGCGTTCAAGGCTGCCCCATGTTGCGGCCTCGAGAGTTTGGTAAAGGGATCATGTACCTGCGTTCCAACTTCCTCAGCCACCCCACCTTCGTCCGTTCTGCCTGGCCGGTGTACCCGTGCCTTGATCCTACGGCAACCTAAAGATCCCTCGCGTCCTCGATGCTCGTACTCGTTGGGCGGCCGACCGTGTCGAATATTGCATTCCCAGCAGCCCTACGGCGCGTGTACGTACATGCGTATTGTCCGGGTAGAAACATTGAGGCGCAAATGGGGCTGGCGTTCCCGCATTCAAACGGAACACTGCACGTACCCATAATGGCTATTGCCCGCGCCCCGCTGTCATTAGCCTGGGTGATGAACCGGGAGGATCCACGCATATTGGACAGATGGATTCTCAGGAATGGGATTGACTGTGATAGAGGAACAGAGGGGCGGCACAGTGACGGCAGCTGAGCTCATTGAGAGTTTCATGCCGTCATCTCTCTCTTGGTTGGCTATCTGCGATTGTCATGGTTTTAGAAGAGCACATCTCGGATAACTTTACTGTGTGACGCACGGCCGGGGCCTGCGCGGTACGACGGTTCATACGAGCAGTTTCGCAAAGCATCGAAGAGACACCGCGAAAAGCAAAGGGATCAATCATTTGTAGCAGCACCAACGCCCGGATAGCGGGCCGTCGATGATCTCGCTGGAAGCTAAGTTGTCGCCTGAAGTAAAGGCTGTAAAACAGGCGTTCGCTGTTAGGTGGTTCCTGAAATTCCGTTTTCGCGGAGGGCGGCGGGACTGGGCAATCGAAGCCGTCAACTTTGGCCTAATCGGGCTGGCCGGGGGGACGCCCCCATCCGCAGGTGGCAGATATCCTGGACCCTGAAGTTGAGGCAAGGCAAGGCGGTCGTCGGATGAAATCCCATGTGAATCATGGACGGAGGTGCTGGGCGGGGGAGTTGCCTGGTCGTTGGCCTACATTCGTTCCTTTCTGTGAATATCTTGCCCAATTGTAATTAATTGCCTACGGACGCCTCGTCGTTGTCGTCAGGGACAGACGTCAGAGCCTCGTCGATGGTCGGCAACGTCAGAGACACAGACGGTCGCGTGCAGGACCAAGACACTCGGTGCAGGAGGCCCGCCAGTACGAGGCCCCGGCTGACCTGTGGCCCAGCCCACCCTTCTGTCAAATGTCGACGCCTCGAATGGGTGAATGCACGCATCCTCCTGCAAGATGCCAACCTACAGTGGTTGTACCTCGCCGTGGCGGTCCCGCACTGCGTCCCTCGGTGTCTCTCCCGGACGGTGTTCGTGTCGGCCATGCCCGTCGTCCAACCGCGCAGCCGGGCGGGTCTTGTCGGTGTCCTGGCTGGCAGGACGAGGCAATGCATTGCTTGCTCTCCGACACTGCGTTGTACCATCGGCAAAGCCTCCGCTGACGTTTGCCGACGCTTGCCTTGACCGCGACTGTTGTCCGGCACTGGGAGATTCCCCGAATTGGACTCAAGAGCTCACAACTGCGGAGTCAGGGAGAGGAGGGTTCGGGGCGGTCTGCTTAACATCAGATCAGATGGATTGGGCTTGGACCACATAGGGCCGGACGACGGTCACACACGCAGCAACCCATGGCATCATCGAACGGGAGTCGACGCTGGAGCGAGTGTCTTGCCAAAAGGCGGACCCCTAGCCAGAGACCCAGACACCGCGGAACCTCCAGGGCGACACCCTTGCGCCAGTTTGGGCTTGGGCGTGAAGGTGGCCGGCGTGGGATGGGAGTGGGATGGCGGAGAATCACAGATGGAGTACCCGCCCACCACCTGAATTCGTACACCTCACATCACAACTGGGAACGGGGCGCCGGCGACAGCTGACCATAGGCCCGCAGCCCAGCCAGACTCGGCCACTGACACACGCCCCCCCAGAAAGAGAAGCTCCCACGGAGGGACCTAATTATCCTTCAGAGCCCCCAAGCCCTGAAGCCAGAGCGCTTCCACTGGCCGAGCGCCTGCCGCCACGGCGGGTTGTGTGCTGGAGCGTCTGGCCGCGACTCAACTCGGCGGCTAATGTGCAACTACAAAACTGAGGGAGCGAGGCAATCTCCAAAGATGGCGAGCCTGGCGGGATTTTCATCCCGGCGTGTGCGTCGTCAATTCGGTTGTCCCCTCCGATAAAAAGTCGCAGAGATGCCGGAGCTCCGTCGCACCCCGCGGAATGTTCTGCTGTGGCGGCTGGGAGCGAGGTCGCTGGGCTGCCGGACTGCGCTGAACTAGACTGCCGAGCCGACCGTCGGTGATGTCAGCGAGCCGAGTGACGAGTTGAGTCGTGTGTCCGTCTGAGTCCGTCCCTCGGCGTCTTGCATCGCTGGCGTGGGCAATGGCGCAGGCTGGCTTTGGGGGGCTTGTCCAAGGTGTTCACCCTTCACCCACTCGCCCACTAACCCACTCGTCAAGCCCACTCACATCCCCATCCATATCCCCCCATCCTGTCTGCCCCAGATCCCTCCCCTGTGCATCCTGTCTGACCAGGGTCAACCGCCTCCCGCGCGGCCAGGGCCTAGCTGTCCCGGTGAAGACAACCTGGTCGGGCTCCAGGCATGCCGCTACCGCCTTCGTTGTTGTCGCAGTCGCTGTCATTGTTCTGGCCGCTGGCTCGTCCCATGTTGTCGAGTCGGAGGTTCTATTCGTGCGTTTCATGTACCACAGGCTGTCAGGCGTGTCCAGATTGGGATTGGCTCGAACGCCGCTTTCTTTGGCTTTGCTGTCCCCGTTGCAACTCATTCCATCCTTCCCTCAGGAGCCAGCCCGGTGTGCTAGCATGACGCTGGGCACTTACGCATTTTCCAGTGTGCTGGCTCAACAAACGATGGATAGGAGTCCGAAACGGAGCGGGGTCGACGTTGCTGGCTTCAAACTATTGGATTTGAAATGAATATTCAATTTCTCCCAAATAATTAGAACGCAATGCATATCTACTGAGTTGCTTGGGTTTGGCGGGGTCCGAGAAGATGTTAAATGAGGCTAACTTAGCCGTAATATTAGAATGCCGGTGACGACGCCAACCCAACTTAATTAGACCATCCATTGATTTTCCGAATCTTCTAGCTTGGGGACCGTTGAGAACCGTTGCCGATTGATCTCCTTACCAGTTATGACAGAAGTCAAGTGACCACGATCCTGACAGAGTCCGCTGTAATTGTTTGAAGTGAGCGTGCCAGTGAGCCTG
Source organism: Ilyonectria destructans (assembly GCA_020740775.1). Lineage (NCBI taxonomy): Eukaryota > Fungi > Ascomycota > Sordariomycetes > Hypocreales > Nectriaceae > Ilyonectria > Ilyonectria destructans. The sequence continues at coordinate 2,192,422 of JAHEWK010000011.1, forward strand.
TCAAACCCAACAGTAGCCCAGAGCGATACAGTCCAATCCAGCTAGTCAGGCGGCACGCATTCAAGCCTGGGACTCGATCTTGTGACAGGGGAACCTTGGCCCACAGTCCATCAGCCACCCTGACACCACCGCACCGGACGTGGTGAGAGCATACTCGCGCACGTATGCCAACAAATGTATCTCGGTTTCAGCTGGCGAGTGCTACTCTGCTTTCGTACTTTTCTATAAGTCTTCGATTCCAACGGGGAAAGTGATAACTTTCATCGGATCCCAGGGTCTTGCAGGGGGCTGAGCAGAGGATGGTTGTGGCCATATTCATTGCCCGATTGCGCCACGCCTTTTTGGCCCAGGTCATTCATGAAACCCATAAATCCTGGAGAGGATTTGGTACCCGGGGAATACGTGGAGAACCAAGTGACGTTTGACTTTATTCAACGAGTCTATTTGAATTTGTTGAGTGCGTCTACTGCTTCGCGAGACGCTTTCTGTGCCAAGCCGCGAGAAGAGGAGCAGTGCGCCTAGCGTGTGAGTGATGGCCAGCGCAAGGGAGACGGTACCTCGCCGCGGGAGGTAGTGCTCGATCTGCTGCGTCAATTGGCGGGGCATGAGCTCGAGGGTGGGATGCCAACTGGCGAGAAGGAACTCTAAAGATGACAATCAACCACAGCAATTCGGTCCTTGATGCCCGCTTGTGTAACTGGTCTGCAGTGGTAACAGGAAAAACAACCACGGCGTTGACGACAAGGCCGTCTGCAAGGTCCCGACCAACGTAGCTGCGGATGATCGACACCTGGGATGCAAGTCGCTGACGGAAGAGTGCAGGAGATGCATGACTAAGCGTGACGGTTTGTTCGAATTGCAAGGCTGAAGCAGAATCGGTAAGCGGAGTTCGGAGAGAATGGTATCGAATAGAACCATATCCCCGTGGGTCGTGGGTTTACAGTAAGCAAGTTTGTCCGGAGGACTGGCTGGGATGGTTCAAAGCATCTGCAGATGGCTGTGACCCCGTGTGAGGTGAGAGTCAAAGTATATGACGGGCTGCAGCAACGAAATGCAAACGCATTTCACCACGAAATAAGGCTTCAAAAAAAGAGAAATAGAGCCAGTTGTACAACCTTAAAACAAACATCCTACTTCTGCAGGGGTTTGGGTTGAGCGAGGCTTGGTATGCTCCTCTATTAAATACGGACGGATCACGTCTCGTGTGGGATGGTAATTGCCCTTGAAACGGATTTGACTCGGTGGACCAGGTAGGTGGATGAGCTGCCTTAGTCTAGAAACGTAGCGCCCGGTGCATAACTCGGTTTTGCATATTATGCAGAGGGGCGTGCCATTGCGCAGCAACCGTCTCAAGCTCGTCCATTCCAACAGCTGAAGCACAGAGCGCACATCAGCCTGTGCTCCCGCGTAAAAGCAGCAGTGCCCGGTTTGGGGCGTTGGGAGTGGGCGAGCCACCGACGAGGTTGCTTTCCAATCAAAAGCGAGCCATCGGGAAACCCGTCGTCACAGTGGTCGCATAGTGAGCCATCCTGATCTGACTATGACCGTCCCCCGACGATTCTGTTAATACATGGCGCAGGACCCTTGGTCAGCACGGCCTCTGATGTGTCGCACAAGAGGAACCTCTGTAGGGATCTGTTGCAGAGAATTGGTAGAGATGCCCGGCGCTTATGGCGATTCCCTCCCTATTCGTCCTACAACAGCCTTCAGAGTGCTGCCCTACGCCTACTCAGGAGTGACTCGTTTGGACTCGGGACGTAGACGTGGGTGGGATGTGGAGAAGAGGCGTCCGTCCAGGTTCCCTGCGATTCTCCATCTGTACCAGCTGGTCCTCGACGTTCTCGCTCGACCGCCATGTGGCATCGTAGTAATTGCTAGGCGATGTGCCTGAGCCTCACCTTAGGCTCGTCCCTGGCCTCGTCTCCGGCACACCCTGCCCTGCTCTGGGAGCAAGGCACCCAGCGAGGATGAACGGCCTCGGAGATGCGCTCAGCTTAAAAATACAGCTCTCGTCCCCCAAGAATCGGGTCAAGCTGGAAATAGTTCAAGCGCTCCACAGTGGGAAGGGCAACATGGACCCGTTGCCGGCCGACTGGAAGCGGCGCCGGGGGTGCTGGACGCTGTGTGCTAGGTACTAGGGTGCTAGGGTGTCGGGACGCGCTATTGCTATTACAGGCATGACAAACCTCGCTTTCCGGTGTAGCGTCGTCTTCAGGTTCATTGCCATGGACAAGCACTCACGAAAAGGGTCCGTCCAAGGGCGGCGAGAGAGGGATGAGGCCTTTGAAGCAGCACCGTCTCGTCTCAACTTGTCTCATCTCGTCTACTCCAATCCCGTAGTTGTGTGTGTCCATCGCTTTCTCCGTTATCGCCTAGCTGAGCGGCGAAAAAAGAAAGAATGGCAATGCATGCCGTCGGGCGAAGGCTGGCTGGGAGAGAGCTCATTGTTGGACAGTACCGTACCCAACCAGCTGACCAGGGGCTGCTTGGGCAATTGAGACGTCGACATGCTTCCCACCCACAGCAAGTCGACGTCGCTTTACTGTACCCCCCAGAGCCTGGCCACGTTCCGGGTGACAGATCCGCTGGCGACTCCATTCTGGGCCCTGGCTGTCTCGCCGAGGGCAATGGATCATGGATGATAGGTGATGGGGATGGGACCGGCCGTCGTTCGCTCGCTAAATAGGTAGCTCAACCTGCCCGCTGGATCCAGCCCGTCATATCGTTTCGGTCCCCTGGACTCGAGACTGGCGTCCAATTATGGCGGAGGACGGTGACAGGAACAAGGGGTAATTACAACAGGCCAGGGTAAAGGATTAAAAAAAACTTGGCCGTTTTCCTTTGCAGCTTGAATCTGCCGCCTTCCTTATTACTTTATGGTGCGGTCGGACTCCTCAACGAACACCACCCACCAAACACGCGGCCATGACAAAGGCTGCAACCGAACAAAAAGAGGCCGGTGAACGGCACGGGAGGAACCCTTTGGTGGTGCTACTCAACTAGCACAACGCCTCGCATGCATGCACCAATATGTCGTCGTGGGGCCTCCCCAGGTACGTACCTTGAAGGTACCCACCGAGAGAGTCAGAGGTAGCCGTGCCGTATCGACCGAACCGCCAAGCCGCTGCGTGCGGCCCCATAACCCACTGTAACCCCTGTTGCGGCCCCGTCTGGATACCTGAGGACAACCTAGGGGGAGACCTCCCTTCCAGACTCCCGCACACGTACCCACGCACCACCACGCACCACGCGCACCACAGACGCCACGGGCCCAGTGGGTGCTAGCGCAGTTAGGGGTACGTCAACAGGTACAAGCCAAGCTGCAATCCTGGTGCCCTGTGAGGGCGGTGCAGCGATCCGCTGTGGGCAGTGCACGCCGCTGACCGGTGCCCTACGGCGGCTCCGAGACGGCGCTGCAGGTGCGCTGTAGACGCTGTAAGCACCGCTCCGTCGGCCGCTGGAGCCCAAGTACCGCTCCAGGTATCAACCCCCCGGATGACCATCCGTCACGTACCGTACTCCGTACCTCAAGCCTTCCCAGGCTTGGCCGTCCGGGGTGGGTGTGTCCCTCAACTGGCGCTAGTGCTGGCAACTGGTGTGTTTATGCTGGGTTGTGCTGGGTCTGGCGCTGGTGTGGTGCTGTGTGCTGCGCTATGCTGCGCTGTACCAAACCCGTACAGTACTGTCCCCTACTGTGTGCTGCGCTGCTGTGTTGTGCTGGGTCTTTGGGGGCCCCGGCCTGCTTCCTTGTTTGGCAGTGCGGTGCCTACTGGTACTCCCACTCCCACCCGTGGGCCGTACCTTCCTTCCGTACACCCTCCTCATCTTCTCGCCGCTGCCGCTCCCGTTCCCCCATTGTCTCCGCTCCTCCAACTTTCCCTCCTCTCCTTCTCTTGTCCTCCAAGAGAGTTGCCTCTCTCAAGGTGCTGTTCGTGGTCTTGATTGTTGTGTGTGTATCATTGTTCCCGGTGAACACCACGACACCTCTCTCTCACCTTTGTCCTCCTTGACTGGAAGGACCCTCGTTTGCCTTGGCTGCTCCACCTCCAGCCAACCAGCCATCACAACAGCGGCCTCACTTTCGACTCACTTTTGGATGACAATGTGACAACGCCCTCACCTCTCGACCGCCTTTAAACCCCTTCCTCCGCCGACGACTCGAATCATTGCCCGAGTTTCCTCACCTTTCCAACACACCGAGACGCTACCACCTCGATCAACCGACACGGCTTCCCGCATCGCCCTGCGCTACACTGATCGACACCACTCCATACCCGCGTCATTTCCCACCCCACGGCCTACCTAGGCTCGTGTCAACCTCCAGCATGAACTCTCTCAAGGTTCCTGAAGCCGGGTGGCAGCTGGAGGGCTCGCCTAGCGAAAGATCCAAGCTGCCGCAACAGGCCTTCGCTCTGACGCTTAGTGACAATGTCATAGAGGACATGATCAAATGCGTCCAGAGTGGCGATGGCCTCCAACTTTCCCTTGGCTCCACCCCAGTAAGTTGAGCCCTTCCGATTCTATCTGCTCCCTTCCCATCGCTGCTTCAAGAGCTTGTACCTGCAATCGTGTGCCGGAAGCGTCACCTTGGTTGTATCGCGTCTGTCGTCGGACGCTTGGCTGACCCTCGTGCTTAACTCTAGACCTTCATTTACGGCTCCAACTCGCACGTCATTTCTCCTCCCTCCGAGCCGTACCCCTACGACGTCTACCTGACAAAACCATTCGACTCGACTCGAACAGCTGTCAAGCTCCCGCATACCGGGTCACTCTTCCAGAAGCCCAAGAACAATGCTCCAGCCAAGGCCCCTGCCAACAAGGCAGACAGGGATGCCGACGTTCGACCCAAGGCTGGAAAGACAAGCAAGAGCAGCACCCCGTCTGGACTCGACTCGGACCGTGAGGTCCTCCAGAATGAGATGGCTGCTCTCGCGGCTGGTCGGGAGAAGTCGGTCTCACTTACTTCTCAGCTTGGTATCACTGTACTGACATCTGATGATCTAGGGCTCGCGTGGTCGGCAAACTACCGACGTCAAAGAAAGGCGCTGCAAAGGCCAAGGGCAAGCTGCTGCCAGGCTATAGCTCGGCCCCACGATCGATACCCGCGTCCCCGGGTCACATCTCGCTAGGTTCGCCGTCCTCGACACCCACCCTCTCTGCCTCACAACAACATGTGGAACGAGCCAAGGAGCAGAGAGTCATCTTAGTTCACGAGCTTGCTGTGCAGGATCGCTCTCTCGAGTACCTCACCAAGAAATGGACTGGCAAGAAGGAGGACATGAGAACCACCCTGGAGAAGGTGGCGGACAGCCTCCCGGACACCAAGAAGTGGGCAATGAAGAAGACTTATTGGAAGGAGCTTGACGTTTGGAATTACGACTATGATACCCAGGAACTGCGACAAAAGGCGATTGATAACGCGGTGCGACAGTACGACAAGCAGAGATTGTCGGAATCGGAACCAGAGTGGCAGAAGTTGCTGCCCAAGGAGGAGCGAGGGAAGGGCAAGTTTTTGAGCAAACTGCAGGCCAACTTGGCAAAGGGACCTTCTCAGCCCCCACCCAAGATCAAGGTGCAGAAGGCGGACGGCAGCCCATCGTCTCGAGACGAGACTGGTTCTCTGGATGGCAGCCGACCAAAGGCTGCGGCTGAGAACATGTCAAGATCGGCCTCCAATCCTTTGCCTTCCAAGTCTAAGAAGGTCAGCGGTCAAGAGGCCCAGGTCAAGCGGCTCCTCGGCAACTCCAAGCCTAAGCCGGCTGTCACAAAAGCCTCGCCCACCAAAGCCCGACCAACGGCAAGCAAGGCCAATGGGGGCAGGATTCTCTCCAAGGAGATCATTCTGAATTCGGACTCCTCGGGGGATGAGGCTCCCGCACCTGTTAAGCCGAAGCCCGTCCCCGTCACGAAGACGAAGGATACGGTGATCGCCAAGCCTCGGCCAGTGGTCAGGGAGCCCATCAAGCAACAGACAATGAAGCGACCTCGTGATGACGACTCGAGCTCGAGCTCCGGAACCCCTCTGTCGAAGCGCATCAAGCCCAAGCAGCCACTGCCTGCCCCAACACGACTGAAGCACCGCCCATCGGATGCCAGCCAAAACTCTCGCAGCACTGGCACCGCTTCATCACACAAGAGCAAGAACACGTCGCCCACGAAGTCATCGCCTCTGGCTTCTTCCCCACCAACCAACGCGTCTGATCTCGAAAACGAGGCGCCCCGGGCCCCACTGGTGAAGAAGCGCAAGATGATGGATGGAGATGGCAAGCCGCCACCGCCTAAGCGAGCAGCCGTCTCGAGACTTTCGGAAGAACTAGTGCACAAGGCACGGACTTTCAAGACGTATTACGAAAAGTACGAGACATTACATTATGAAATTTCGGCGTTGAGCAACCCCCCGAAGGACAGACTGGGACGCCTCAAGGACATGAGGGACCAGCTGCAGGCTATGAAGATGGAGATTTATCAGGAGTGCCCTCCGAGCAAGGCCTGAACGAAGGTGGTAATGTGGGTGGGGGAAGGATATTTCGGGCGAGGACGCAACAGCATCATGAACCTTGCTTTGAATTCGCATTTGCATCAGGGGAAACGGGATCTGCATGTTACAGGATGAGAGCTTCTATGGTGTGGTCACCAGAGCTCGTTTGATTTGAATTGGTCGTTTTGATACCACAGTACCCGCCACACGGCTAGAGTAGGCAGGCAGGCAGGCAGGCAAAGGCAAGGAAATACAGCAATTGTTGAATGCAAGATCGAATGAATAAACGAAGGCCGTGACTTGAGTGAAACAAAGAGACGCAATGGTTCCCTCTGCGCTGGAACAAGAACGATGATGAGGTGAGACGAAACGCATGTGACGGCATGTGGTCTGGGGGAGGCCCAGCTCCCAGGGGTTGGCGCAGATTGCCAGGCCTAGAGACCCACTTGTGGGCCAGCGAATGATCTGACGGAGCTCGGCAAATCATCCGGTGTAGGGTAGAAACGTTGAGTTGGGCTGCAGATGGGAGGGGACGATGCAGCGGGGTTTTATGACGGTTGTCATTGAGACACGTACAGTTGGGTAGGTTTTCGGTATTTGTTACTATTTTCAGCGAATACATGCAGCAGCAAAACTCTCCGGAGTGGGTGTGAGTGAGTTTGTTTTTGTTTACATTCGCTTAACGGTTAATCTTTGCCTCGGTCAGGGTGTCTACGGTTTCCGGTACAGGATTATTTTCATCGCAGACAATAGAATATCAGAGTATATAAACTTCGTTACAATATTAGGTAACAGCAAGAGTGCATCAGCGGACACTGAATGACATTGAATCCTGCGACGACGTAGTAAGTTGGTTTGTTGAGCCCTTTACCACTTGACGCATTGCAAGTGTGGGGCACGATGCAACAACAAAGCAAAACCGGCGATGAGTTTTATTGTCCGTTTCTACCGTCCTGTGTACACAAATCTGGTGACTGAAATGTAAATAAAAAGGAAAAAAGCATGGGCACAGGAAGCGTAGCAAATTGAATAAAGTTGATGTTAGAAATACGATGTTCATGGTTAGCCGAACTTCAAACCTAAAGTCTCGACTCCGAGGTTGAGGTGGCGAAGTTACGAGCGATGATTTGATCTCCAACAAGCAATGGCCCAGAGAATGGACTGGGATTCCTGCCGAATGAGATGTACCCGGATACCAATGACTAAATGTAACTGACTTGCGACTCACTGACGAAAAACTGAATGAATACTGACAATGTACCGCGCTACTATTCCCCGCTGCGGGGGTGGGAACCGTTGTCGCCGCCTAGACATGAACGGTCGTCACGGTACCGGGCGCCGTCTTCCGGCGCAGAAGGAAATACAGAGAGCAATAAAAACCACGAAGAGGGGGAAGAGAGGTAGATGGTCTCGGGCCGAGGGGTCCGATTGCCGGTGCGCATCACGATGAAGCAGTGGTACAACAGCCTTGGCGATGTGATGAATATTTTCGATGCGCAGCTATCGGCGCCCCAGCAGCATCACATGCATCCGTCACACGGCGTCTTAGCCGGGTTGCTGCGCGAATGGCTCTGGACGAACGCGCAGTTCGTGCGACGCGGGAGATGTGCTCGGTGCACGAAGCCATCATCCGGCTCCAGATGCGCCAGCTGGAGGAGGTCGCGCAAGCGGCGCCGGCGGGGGAAAGCGGAATGGCTCGGACTTGGTTCCGGCACGCGGTGCGGATGCTGCAGGTGTCAAGCGCCGAGGTGGTGCGGTTGGTGAGGACTGGCAGAGCTGCAAGTTCTTGGTGGTGGAGTTGGCGCTGGAGTTGGTGCAGGCTAGGGAGTTGGCGATCCGGGGGGGAGGAGGGTGCATCGGCATGTGCTTTGCGGGTGGGCAGAGATGTGGGACTTGAAGTGAGCGAGTGAGTACGGAAGTGACTGACTGGCAGTGGAGTTGTTAGCACAATCGGAATATCATGCCTGTAGTTAGCAGCTGCGACGAGGAGTCGACGCATCACGTCATGTTGGTTCATGACTCCAATGACGATGATAGACAGGGGAAATACAGAGGGGACCTTGGGGCGTGGGAAAACCATCAAGGCTGGCCAATCGGGAGGGCAGTGGGGGGGTTGCACCCGGACTGGTTCCTTGCCGGCCACGTGGGAGACACGGCGATCGCCGGGCCAGCCTGTGCGAAAGTGCACCTGCGCGTTGCCTGCACCTGCCGCCTGTGCCTGCCTGTGCCTGCCTGCTTTGTGCCTGTGGCGGTGCGCCTCCCTCTGACAGAAACTGCCTCTGTGGCTGAGAAACGGCGACCCCCTGTCCCTTGTCAGACTCGCCTGAATCGCTTCGCTTCGCCCCTAAAAAAACTTGCCCGTTACCCTAACGGAATTTTTTCCACCTTGGGACCGTCAGCCTTGAGTTGCCACTTGCTGTTGGTTTTAGTGCGAATGGGGGCCCACGAAACACACCGACAAGTGAACCGTGACTTGTATTTCAAGGGTCCCTCTTCTCCGCTTGCTCGGAGGCTCTTCTTTCCCCCGGATTTGTTTTCCCCATACTGCTATACTACTGGCACTACTCCGTACTACTTTCTGCGTGCGATCCGCTTGCTGGAAGCTACTGCTGCAAAGTGGATGAGTGAGTGATAAGGCGCCTATCTCATACAGTTCAAATCATCGTCGCCCAAGATGAGTGCTTAAAAGGTGCTCTCTTCTGTGAGCGCAGTTGACGAGATCCCCTCTCCTCTGCTTCCTATTTTCCGACCATTTTCACATTTTTATTCTTCACTTTTGGACTTAGCCCCTCTCTCATTTTCTACTCCCGTCTCAACTTCTTCCCCGAGAGTCCGACGGAGCTCTCATCCTTACCATGGTTCTCGCCGTTGAAGACTTCCCCCAGATGTGGCAGCGCCCCAGCTACACTGAGCTGGTCGATGTCCTCCAGAGCCTTGAGCTCAGCCCGCCCATCTGGAACCACAAGCGCCGCCGCTCCGACATCGCCGCCGAGCAGGAGTCCCTCGCCAGCCAGCGCAAGGGCGAGGTCACGCGCTATCTCTCCTCCATCATCAAGAGTCAACTCGTCTGGATCGAGGAAGACGACGAGAAGGAGGCTTTGTGGACACAGGCTAGCAAGCGCATGTCTGAGAGGTGCGGTCGCACCGCCATGGGCGAAGTTATCCGACGCTGGCCCTTCGATGGAGAGACGGCTACAGCGGAGGATTTCGAGCTCGTCATCAGGGAGCCGGCGCTGACGGGTGATTCGCTCGGCTTCAAGACCTGGGGCTCGTCCTATGTTCTCTCCCAGCATTTGCCCAAGCTGGCCGAGACGTCACTGTTCCGGCTGTTCGACGAGACTCTGGGACAGCCCCGTCCTGATGTTCTCGAACTGGGTTCCGGGACAGGCCTGCTTGGACTCGCAGCGGCTGCGCTCTGGAAGGTTCCCGTGGCGTTGAGCGACCTGCCAAATATCGTGCCAAATTTGAGGGACAATGCTTCCAAGAACGAGAGCCTGATCGAGGCTCGTGGTGGTTCGCTGAAAGTTGGACCTCTGACCTGGGGCGGCAGCGAGGATGACATCGACCAAGCATTGTTTGGAGAATTGTATCAGTTCAAGGTACGTCCCTGCCGTGGTGTCTTGACCCTCACAAACCACACATCGTGACATGAACACTTTCTCTGACTCCAAACCTCTAGATTGTCCTGGCAGCTGACCCAATGTACGACGACGACCACCCAGCGCTCCTCGCCTCTGCTATCTGCGATCACCTCGCCCTGGGGTCAGAGTCGCGTGCCGTCGTCATGGTGCCTAAGCGCGACGCCACCACCGTGCGCCTCCTCGAGGCCTTCAAGCAGGCCATGATGGACCTGGAGACGCCGCTCTTCTGCGAGGAGGAGGACGAGCTCGCCGGCCAAGATGACTGGGTCCAGGATGAGAACGCTGGCCAGGTCAAGTGCTGGCTGGGCATTTTCTCGCGCGGCGGGTCGCCGCTGACGGATGTCAGTGACGAGATGTCGTGAGCGCTTGGCCCGCTGTTGAGAAAAAGGAGCAAATCACTGCGCGGAGAGATAGACACGAGACACGAGATATGGAACCTCTGCGACTTGCGATTACTAGACAATTAGACAATAGACGCCTTAGAAAGAGAGGGAGAAGCACAATGGCATTGATACAGCGGCATAGATGTAGACAGGGGGAGTCATGCATGTCACAAGATAGATAGATGGACAACAATACACTGGTTAGACGAGTCACCTTCTATTCCCACTGCTTGCCCAGAGCGACTCGTATTGTTCTTCGCCTGCTCAACCGTTACAATACCGCCGCTCTCTTGGGAAATGGCACCTCCATCACGGATTGTCTCGCCTGCGCTGTCACGTCCGCTATTCACGTGCAGCCTCCTATTCTCTCGCCTCATTGTCTTCCACCTTTTTGCCTCTACCGCTCTCTGCCATTCATGAACCGCCCCTGATTCACTGCGAGCACCCGCCTGTCCTCCCAAATGAGCTCGTGAAGGAGGCTATTTATGCACTTCTCTCTCTCTCACTGCTGCTTGCCATCATTGCTTTCCCTCTTTCACTGTCCTAAAACACAAGAACATATTCACCACCTTCTCTCTCCCAGCGCATCACTGCCCATGGGGGTCTTGCACCTTTGTGTCGTTTCCAATTCCCTGCGCCTGGAAGCTCACCTTTAGACCCTCAGACCCAGGGTAGTCGAAACCGCTCAACCCTTTCACTGCCTGGGACATTGCGCGGTGTTCCAACTGGTATTAAAAGGTGTCAACTGAACAAGGATCTGTCTTTTCTTCTTTTACTTCTTTTCCTCTTCTTGTTCTTCTAATTTTCATATTCCTTCGCCTATGCTTGCTATCACTTGCTTCGGTGCCTTAACACCACCGCGCGCCACACTTACACCACTAGCGGTGCAAGCTCAACACCACCTCTGCTCACTGTGTTAGTGCCGAACACAACCACTCACGATTGTCCTACCTGGACCTCAGTCTCGACCTCACCTTCAAACTCACCCTGTTTTTCCTTTTCACCAACTCGTTCCACCACCTTGAGACATCGCTCAATATTCCAAGTGCTCATCACGCATTTCTCGTCGCAGCCTGGACATCATGGTAGGCCAAAATGTCTACACAGAACAGGAAATCCGGTTTATACTTGATTTGCTCATCAAGGAGGCAAAGGGCCCGGAGATTAGCGAGGCCTACGACAAGGAGTTCGGCAAGCCCCTCACACCGAACCAGCTTCGTTATGTCAAGAACAAGTATGGAAAGGATCCTAAATACGGGTATGTTCACGCTCTCTTCCCTTGTTCACAGCAGAATCATGCTAACAGATACCTTCTTGTACAGCACCGCCGCGATCAACTCCAGCATGAACAAAAACAATAAACACAGCAACAAGAGGAAGCAGACGGATGACGGGTATGTTGACACACCCTCTCCTCTTCTTCAACCGCCATCTGACTCCCCACCACCAGTGCCGGCCGCGACAAAGCCCATCCCTTTCCATCCTTCGAAGTCAACAGAGCCACGAACCAAGCCAGTCCCTTCCCCGGTTTCGAAGAGAACAAAGCTGCCCACGACTCAGCCAACGCCTTCTCGTGCTTCGGAGAGAATAACTCGGAACGAGGCTTTGCACCTGAGCCGCAGGTGATCCCCGACAGCCTCGCTCACGGGTCGGACAATATCTTGTGGAGTGTGCCACAGTACCCAGGCCCTCAGGCACATCATCAGCCGCTTCTCTACCAGCCTCTCAACCCTCAACAGCTTTCGATGATGCCACAAGCTTCACCGTCGCAGAACTACCACCAGCCACCGGCCCCGAAGACCGAGCTAGAAGACTTCGTCCACGCCATGGCGCCGCCCGCTGCGGTCCCCACGAACGAGCCCATCTCCTACCAGCAGCAAAACCACGTCTCCAATGGCGGCGGATATCAGATGATGGGTGCTTGGGATAGCAATAACCCGGAGCTTCAAACCCTTGGTGGCATCACCGACCTCCAACCTGTTCAACGATCCTCTGTTGCGCCATCTGCTTACACACCCGCCTTCAATCAATTGCCTCTTCAAAACACTACTCGAACCGCTCAGCAGCAGCAGTCCATTGCTCCCTCACCACAGTTGGCTCCCTCACCTCACTACCCTCCTCCAGCTCAAGCTCCTCGACCTAGACCTACGGTCCAAGCGGTGCAGCAGTATAGTCGGTACATGCCAAACCAGTCGGCCGACCTCCTGTCTCCTCCCAACGACGCTTCTGCAATTAACCCCCAACCCGCCACCGTACCGTATTACGGCACCGGTCCACATCCTAGACAAGTCGAGGAGTTTCGGAAGAGGCAGCAGATATCTATGCAGCAAATGACCGTGGCGCGACAGGCGAATCGCACACAGGATTGGAACCAATATTCGTCTCCCCAACCTCACAACACGCCTCAACATCATCAACACCCACCCCAGCAGCAACCTCAAACCCAGCCTGTCATGTTTTCCTTCAGCCCAAACACCCAGACCGCACACATGGAGACGGCCTCACTTGCTAACAACCCTGCCACCACAAATGCTCTCCCCAACCCCCCTTTGGTGCAGGCCTCGCCGTCCTTCAACACAACCAACATGGCCCCAGCCTCGCCCGCGACCGCGCGAGATGTCGTAAGCACTCAGACCTCTGGGCTCAAGTCGAGCCACCAACCCAACTTAGACGATGTGCTAACAGGCCACTTTGACGCCGCCGATTACGAGTTCTTCGTCCACAGTACACCCGACGAGTTCGCCTTTGAGCAAGTCTCGTCAGTGACGACGCTGCACCCTGGATTTAAGCCGCACGAAGCCCAGAACGAAGCTGTCAACCTCGATACGATCGACCCGAAGCTGTTAGACGAAATGTGCGTTCTGCCACCCCTGAAGCGGGAAGATACCGCGACGCCTCCGGAGGATGGTCCCCAGACACCTGCTGTGTCGAAGAAGCTGAGCGGTGCTATTTGAAAGACTGTTTCTCATTGGTTCTTTGATTTTGATTTTCTCTTCTTCTTTTGTTTTGTCTGCAGAAGGGTAGTTGGCTTGCTTGCAAGGAGCGATGCATTGGGAATAGGAAATAGGAAACAGGAAACAGGAAACAGGGACAAGAACTAGGAACTTTCGAGGATACGGATAGGAAACTCTGAGTGATAAGGTCATAGGGATAAATCTGACTTCAGCGAATTTGGATAAATAATCCTCCCAATCGAGCATCAGTGCTCTCCCCGAAAATATCGCCTGTGATCCGTTACATCCAACCAAAAAGGACTTGTTCACCAGTGAGTGACTATAGAATGGTTCCCTCTCCCCATCCCTCGGCGCCCCCTTTTGAGACTTATCCGCCCACTTCTTCCTTCGTTTGCTCTGCGTATGTGGCGCCTGATCCTTCCAACAGGGTATCTAGTGCATTTAGAAACGAATAGACCGCCGCTCAAATCTCTTTAAATGTTTCAAAAAATATCTTCCGCTCTCTTCATGTGTCGTGCCATCTGTTCTCATATGATACGTAGTCAAATCAAGGCTAGGCCTCCCACCAACCCATCGCGCCAAAATCTAGAAAGGGGATACGGGAGGTGAACGTTAACCAGTGGACAAATATTTGTTGTCCAAAAAAAGAAAAAAAGAAGAAGAAAAGTAATAATATTCGACCAGATCGAAGGTCGGAGGCAAAGTCACCCCCTAGACCACGATACTGATATTTCGGCGCGTGTCCACCTCTTCCAGTGGGAACTGGAAAACAAAGCGGAACAGCTCGCGGAGGTAAGAGTATCTTTGTGAACTCTTAATCATGGTGTGAATACTCTTTGCCATATCCTGAGCCGACACTCGCTTGCCCCGGATTGGTAGAGAGTGGTGACGTGGGATGATGGTGTCCATGAGGACGGAGTTCTTGTATTGTGATAATAGCGTGGAATGGGCCATCTGAGCACCGAAGGACCCGATCGGCAGATCCTGAACGAAATGCTGGAGCGCTGCGGCTGCAGACTTGGGGTCGGCGATGGCATCGCGATTGAAACCGAGGTTCATGGCAGCCCGGAGCACAAGAATCTTTGCCCTCGTCACGTTTGCGTCCTCGGATGCGGCCGTCGTCGTTGCTGTGCTCGACGTCCTGGCACTGGTTTTTGAATAACCCGACAGGTTGGAGGCGTTGCTGGACCATCGTCCGCCCCGACTGTTCTCGCTGGGAGTTCCTAGGACGAGAATGTTGGGCATCTGGGGCGAGTGGCTCTGAGGGGAAATGGGCGTGTCCTCGAACTCGGTCACAGGAGTCTCGGGAACTGGCGGTGGCTTCCTCGGCTTTTCTTCCTGGCGTCCGCTCTTGACGCTCTCACGCTTGGAATGGATCGAAGATCGGTTCGAGGCTTGGCTCTGGCGGCCACTTTGATCAATGGCTTGGTGGGGGAGAAAGCCCGTTTGGCTCGGTCGTGGGGTATGCCTGTCTGGTCGCACCTGTGTCCAGCCATCCCTGAATATGTCACAGAGATCCCAACAGGCTTGGACTGCCGAGCCCAAGAGCTCCTCATCTGGTGGTCTGCCGTCTCGCTTATTTTGTCGAATATTGAAGAGCATCTCCGCGAGGGCCCAGCATGCCCGTAGTAGTTGATCAGTCTCGTCGACGAAGTCGCTGCGTTGCTTCATAAGCCGATGGCACAAGGTGATGTAAAAGTCCAACGTCCTCTCTCTGAACTGTTCAGGGAGGTTGCGACTGTCTTGGGCGCTATATAGGCTTTGGGAACATTAGCATACATACCGCATTCTCAGGGAGATGGTACTAACTGGTTGTTCAGCTCAAAGCTGACACGCAATACAGAGTCTGCAGTGGGATCATTTCGTTCCCGGACATCAAAGAGAGCTTGGCAGAAGTCACGACAGAGGTCGAGATTCACCCTGACATTAAATGAAGTCGTATCTTCGTCTCGATTATCGTAGAGTCGTTGGCAGAGCTTCCAACACGTCTTCCAGGCCTTCTCATGGGCGTCGGGAATACCGGAATTATTGAAGACTCGAGCACGATGAATCGAGCTCAAATTGGCCAGGGTGTTGCAGAGAGTCCAGCATTCTTGGAGGGCGCTTCGCAAGGCACTAATCTCGTCTTCCTCTCGGGGCATTGGCATAATCTCGGAGGCGTAGTCCTCATCGTCTCCCTCGGCCTCGGTCTGCTCATCGATTTCTAGCCCATGGTTAGCATTCTCAGTTTCGAGGACCTAGAACTAACATACTCTCAAGACTGCTGGTGCTGCTCGACCGCATCCGACCACCATCATCTAGCATTGACTGCAGGTCCTGTGCGCGGGGTGTGGCACTGTCTAGGTTGTACCGCACGGGGTTGACATCGGTAGAAATGCGTGCTGGTTGTCCAGACGTCTGAGGGACAATCAGTATGTAGACAGGTGAAGATGCAATACGAATTGACCAACCTTCTCTGGTGTGCCATTCAGAGCATCTAGGGCGGTCGCATCTGCCTTGGGCGACACCCTTGCACTGGCTTCATTCTGCTTGGCGATGGGTTCAGAGGATACCTATCCGAATTAGCCATGTGGTTCAGACCACGACGATGGAAACGAGGCGCACCCAAGCGGCAAAACTCTCAGGAGCATGAATTACTGAGACCGCCTCCTCGCTGCTAGGCTGGCGCACACTGTCTTGTAGGTTGGTGGATAGCATCCAGAGCTGTGATGGAGGTTGGTTAGTGATGTGAGATGCGGTATGGTTTCGCCAAGTAGATGTACCTCGGACCGGCGGCCGGAATTGGTGCCAGCGCTTTCCTGATGAATATCTTCCGAGGCATCGTCCTCTATTTCTGTTGTCTCGGTCCCGTTGGATGTTACTGGAGATGGTCCAACAATGTCGCTAGGGCTCATGATATTCATTGTGTTGGCCGACATTCGATTTGCGGAGATGGGCCGGAGAGAGGCGGAGTCGGTCACTGCAGGAGGCGAGGAGCTGGCGAGCTGGTTAGCAAGAGCTTTGGACCAAGGTCAACTTGTGGAGTGGTGCGCATACACGACTCTGAAAGGTGAGCGAAAGCCGTCCATTTCCGAAGGGGCAGACATGTCTCTATGATGACCAGGAAAACGGAATTGAAGATTCCCAGTCGATGACCTTAAGGGAGCTTCGAGGGCCATGGCGGGAGCTGTGATGTGATATATCGAGTGGCGACTAGAAGTCGCCGTCGAATGGAGATGGGTGTCGGCGGGGAGCTCGAGCCTCGGATTAGAGCACAGCGACAAGAATGCCTTGCGGATTCTTGAATGCGGAGTCTACGAGGCGGAGCTGGAGAACGAGGTCGACAATAGAGTCATGCGCAACGAGCAGGGACGGCCGAAAAGAAGGATGTTGATGCAGGCCGGTGGTGGTGAGGCCGGGTGGTGTGGGAGGCGGGTCGAGGTCTGGCGGCTGCTCGAGGCGACGGAGGGGAAAGAATTGAGGAGCTTAGACAAGAGAGAGGCGAAGAAAGGACCGGCCTTGGGAGGGGAGCACAGCAAGCTTCCAGCAGGGGAAGCTAGCTTGGGTGGAAGGGGGCTCCAGGTCGCAGATCGAGGTCGCAGGGTCGCGAGTCGCGGGTCGAAAATGGGAAAGACGGAGGGCGGCAGGTTTAAAGAGTGAGCGAGTGGGTGAGCGAGTGAGTGGCGGCGCGGTTGAAGCGAGGCAGACGCAGGCAGACCAGGGGTTGGGCGAGCAAGCGGCCCCCTGTCGATTCAGGACGGATGGAGAAGTGAGTACCAATGTACCAGGAAGAGTGGACGACGGTACCAGGAAGACCAGGAAGAGAGCCCTGGTCGAATGCTGCAGGAGTCCGGTACAGTCCGGTCGAGTCCGTGCCTACGACGTGAGTAGAGTGCGTGCTCCGTATTCTTTGTTACTGGAGCCCCAGCGTAGAACGCGGGGAAGGGTAGCAGCAGGTACCTCGGCCCTACGTGGTTTGCGCGATGGATGACCACTGCAGGTGGATGGGATGGCGTCCAGAACAGGTTCAGCAGCAGTAGCAGCGGTAGGAGCAGTAGTACCAGTAGCTAAGCCACGGCGTAGCTGGCGTGCGAGTGTTGTGGAGGGGCGGCCGTAGCTGCGACCTGCGCTTGTCGGGACGCGAGAACTGGCGCGGCGGGACCTAAAGAAGCGCTTGGGATTGGAGGGAAGCCGACCGCTTTGTTATCAAGCGATGTTGTTGTTGACGAGTTTGGAAGGAGGGAAGAAACACGGGCATGAAGCTAGAATGGAGCCGACATGGGCAGCGCGTTGGGCGTGCCGTCCAAGACGGCGATGGGATGGATGCGGGAAGGCCGTGAGTTTGGCTGGAGTGAGCGTTGGCAGTTGGCAGTTGGCAGTTGGTAGCTTGGGAGTGGATGTGGATGTGGATGTGGCGTGGGCGGTGTTGCGGGGTGCCAAGAGGGGCGTGGGAAAGCGGAAAAGAATCAGACAAAGACAAAGACAAGGACAAAGACACAGACATACACAGAGACATACACAGACGCAAACATACTACGTAGTAAAGAACAGACGGTCAAAGTGGGTGCGGCAGTAGGCGCAATGCAGAACAGGCTGCGACTAACCAACGCCCAGGAGGGGCTCTGCGGCTAAGGCTCGCCCTGTGACAGGTCCAGCGAGGCACTGGGGGCAGGTGTGCGTTGTGCTGCTGGAACGGTGGACCAGGTGGGCAAAACAGACGCAGCTCGCCAAAACTAGTAGACGACGCAGTCACGCAGAAGGGGGGGGATCGGGATGAGATGGAGCCAGGGGGCACTGATCGTGAGGGCCGCATCAATCTTACACGCTGCTGCGAGCACTACAGTGAGGTTGTAGTAGGACTGTGCTATCTGAGGTTCCCGTTGGCTGACGGCCTGGTCGACGACAGCAATGCTGCAAGGGAAAAGGCTTTTGGTTGGACATTTTTTTCTTTTTGAAAAGAGCTGATAGCTGGATTCCCCAGAGCCCTCATTGGCGGGCTTCTAATGACTGAGGTCGGACGAGCCAGAGACGGGATGGAAGGGGGCTTGCGCGTGGATGTGAATGTGGGAGGACGAGTGGATGGAGGGGGAGGATGGAGCGGCTACGAGCTGTGTGCCTGTCTGTTTCCTGTTTCCCGCTATCGCGTGGCGTCTGCTTGACGGAGAGATGCCCTTTTCCCGCTGTGGCAGTTTCCTGCCTTCCATGCCAACCTGGGTGGTACATTAGTGGTCTCCCCTTTGGTGGGAGGGATAGGGTGTGGTCAATGCAACCCGGCCGTTTGGTGAATGCCGCTGATTTGGCCCCCACGGCATGCCTAGAAGCACAGCAAAAGAATATCATGGAAGTATTTGAGTCAATGACGAGGATCGATGATTCAATGGACTAGAAATATCGTCTCAAAGGGAATCACAGAGGCCAGCGAATGCGAAGGCTACAACACACCGAAAAAAGACACCCTCCTCCGGGCTGGGTGGATGAGCGGATCGTGGATTGGAGGGACGTGTAAGATATGGATGGAGGGGATGGGATGGCACAACCCACACCCTACCAACAATTCCCGTCTCACACCCACCGACTACTTTTGACCTGGGCCCGACTCTTTGCGGTCCAAACGCGCTTCTTGTCCTTGTCTCTGCCTGTCTGTCTGTCTCTTGCTGTCTCCCTCTCATCTCACGCCCCCGGACCCTTGCCCTGTCGTGAATCCTCCATCACCCATGGAGGTCAGGCTCTGTAGCTGCGCGTTACCTGGCCCTCCCTTCCGACCTCCCACGCGCCGGGCCTTGCATCAGCCCAATCACAGCCCGGCAGGGCGTCAAGTAGTGGAGGATGGGGAAGCCCTTTCTCCATCGCTCTCCATGCCCCTAGCATCCCAACCCGTGGGGCTGCATCCAAAGCGGACAGGCGTCGGCGCTTAAATCAGGTGGGGGGAGGTCCAAGAGGGGGGGATGCCCTCGCTTCCACCAACGGACTGAAGCCTACGCAGTCCAGCTTGCCAATGCGATGGCATCTCGGCCTGTGATGCCTCAGCTCAGTCCCATGAAATGTGATGCTATTGCGTCGCTGGCGCACCGGTGTTCTCTACATTCAGCCTGAACCGTCAGCCTGGGCGCGCTGCACGATGATGACTCTTTGACTCTTTGCTGCTCTGGCTGCGCGCCCGGTTCCCGTCCCGTTCGCCAACCTCAACGGCCATCTAGGTGCTGCGCTGGCCAATAATGCTGCATCCGTACCCTCCACCGGCATCGCGGGCAGCGAGAACAGTTGACAAATACTACTTCGCAGACATGTCGGATTTTCTGTGTCGGCCCAGCCCGCTGCCTGTGACCGATTGCTCGACCAGGCTGCTAGCCCTGTCTTGACATGTCCTGCCAAGCCCCTGGCTCTCGCCCTCGCCGTCGGTATTGTTGTGTTGTTGGTCGGTGTAAACCATCTAGCACAACAATGCCTCGCCAGCAATTATTACCTGATCCTGAAGCTGACGCCAAACCGACCCTGCCCTGGATCGACAAGCCTTGTGACACTCAGCCCGCCGTGGCCGCCGTGGCCGCTGGAGAGGCCGCCGCCGTCGCCCTCCTAAGTCAGCCCCCCAGGTCCAGGCGAGCCGGCGCAGGTCCCGTCCCAGGATCCCGTCGATTTGGGACTCGCTACAGCGTAGCCCGCCCGCCAACGCCTTGCGCCTTGCGTGGTGGGAGGAAGCTGGAAAGGGTGGGTGCTGAGGTTTGCCGCCATTGCGCGGTGGAGCATGGGACGGGCCAGTGAGCGCCCGGCGTTGATGAACCCGGCAGTCTGGTCCCGGCGGCTTTGGAGACGCTAAAACAAACCGGTGGCTCCACTAGACCGGGCGGCAGAGTGGATCCCATCGCCAGCGCGGCCGTCTCTGTGGTCTGTGTCAGGGTATCCGTCCAAGACACTCTGCCCGCCATCTGGGCATCTGATCTTGTCTCGGAATTATTCCCAACAACACCAGAGCCTCGTTTCCTCGTGTCTCATTTACGTAAATGCGTCAACGTGATTACGCCTGGTGATAGCGGGCCAAGAAGACTTGCTTCTGCCACCTTCGGTAACGGGATTGTAACATTGGACGGGCGCAATCAATGAGACTTGCAGTGGGCGGGCTTGGCTTGTTGGCTCGCTCATTTTCTTGAGAGCCAAGAGGCGTGAGCATGGGCAGGCAAGCAGGACATTGAGAAGGAACCCTACCCCCCAGGAGTCTCCATTGTGGCTTAATATGATCGATCGGGGACCATCTCCCAAGACGACACAATTTGTGGACCAGCACGCACACAGGCGCAGCTACCTACGTAGCCCACCCCTCCACGGAATCGCGAATGTGCACATCAACATGGAAATGCCGGTGAGCAAACTTAGCTTTGCTTTTCGTCCTCGTCATCTGACAACGCAAAGCCTCTTCTTGCCATGGCCCATGATCCCTCCACAGTTCCCAAGCCCGTGGACATTAATCCGCCAGGGATTCTCGTCCCAGCGGCCATTTTAGCGTGGTGACAGCCCCTATGCCTGCTGCGTCGTTTCAGTATATCACAGCGCTAGACAGATTGTCGGAACCGCTCCAGCGATCCTATCCCAACCCAATGGTGCGGGGATGACTTCCTCACTCGCCTGCTGGCCAGTCGGAAGCAGAACCCCCGTGGTGGCTCCCATGAGTTCGGCTACGATGAACTCTTTTCCCTTTCGAAGGTGGCTTTTCTTTTCTCGATTCTTCTTTTGCCAAGGTTGAGCCAGGGCGTTGTGATAGAGGTCTCGTGGGCAGCCCCCTTCCCTCCGGACCGCGCCCGGAGCTCCACCCCGATGCAGTCGTTTCCAGGTCTGGACATGATCCCATCGTGCAACGTCGGTGCTTTCTAACAGTATTCGGCCTAACGGTGCATTTGCCACGGCATGGGAAAGAATAACCGGCAATGTAGCCGTAAGCAGCGTAAATTTGAAGCAACCCTTGGGAACGTTGCGGTGGACCGCCTCGACGCGTTATCATTGAATGATGCAGACCCCAAAGGGCTGAACTCAACCTGCATTGCATAGGCGCCGGCGCCTCAGGGAAGACTAGACAACCCTTGCGGTTTGGCGCGCCATTCTCGCATACCGACTGCGCCGTGCATTAGGATGAGTTGGGTCTCTCTTCAGTGGTCCGTTGAGTTTCGATGTTGGCTCTAGCAAGAGACATGGCGTTGGATCGACCAAAATGCAACGCGCTGCGTGCTGCGTACGCGGGTAATGCCCGCATTGAGTAACTCGTCTGGCCATCTCGCGGCAAATCCTGCCTTGGGCCATGAGATGGGCCGTTGTCTCCCCGTCTCGGTCCCCGGCATGGACCCGAGGCTGTTGGTTGCGGCGTCTGCAATTGTTGCCGCGTTGGTCCATCATGCAACTCCATTGACCCCCATTTGCCCAAATGCTACGACGGAATTTTTTTCTTCTCTCGACCCAACAGAAATGGCGCAGCTTCGTAAGCGAACACTTGCATTGACATTCCGCATGGTGGCGGTCATCTATCTCTCCGGAATTCCGAGCCGGTGGGTGGATTGGGCTGAGGAGTGGTTGGTGGCTGCTGGAGGAGACCTTCACAGAGGGCCTCAAAGGTGACCATGAGGCTCATTGGCCGCGGCCTTACTTGAGCCTCAATACCCACAAGTATGAGACAAGATGATCACCCTTTCACCATTGTGATATGGAAAGGGCTTAGATTCCAAGAAATGGATGCCACATTTTGCTGACCGCTCAAGAGGATCGAGGCCCGAGACTGAGAAGCGCGCCGTGCCTCCCCTGCCAATGCCCCATGTCGCCTCTTGCGAGAGGATCATACCCAAAAGTCCGCAAGCCCCGACGGCTCTACTGCAAGAGGGTTACTTTGGAAATGCCGAGTGGCAGAAATCAGTCGATATGACCGCTGAGAAATAGCAGGCTCGGCTCCGACAGCTTGGTTCATCAACACAGCCATCATGCATGGCGAGTGTTTGTTGGTCCGTAGTGTCTCGGCGGACAAGGTCAGACTCGGACAACGGTGCCGGCCTGATGCCCTTTCGCTTGAATTACCCCAAAGAGAACAGTCAGTCCAGGCCAAACCAACACAATCGGGGGCAGAGTTTGTCTTCCAGACCGTGGGTCCATGTCAGGTGAGGTTCGGGCTATGCGAGGCTGTGCGTTCCGATCTCCCACGCAGATGTCTTCGGCATCAGTGGAAAAGTCTGTTGGTTCTAGCTTGTCTAAATACGCCTAACGTTTGCTCATTTCCGTTGCGTCGGGTGTGCCTTGGTTTGCCCACCGCTCTTTCTGCTCGGCCCCAGAGGACGCGTTTGTGGTTGCTCACAGGAGCCCATGGCAGTGCAAGATATTATCCATGATATCGTTCGACACAGCAGTTAAACCACACCAAGATGGGCCGCTGTAAGATACGATCGGAGTTTCCATCTTGGCTTCAGACCGCCATCGATTCGTTCCATTTGCAGAGGCCGAAGCGTGGCACCAAGTCGTAGCAGTTGCACTTTTCAAGTCGTGACACATCCGCATGGATTGGCAGCCGAGATGAGCGCTCGCGTGCTCCATAGAAAGACTTTATTCAATGCGAATTCCTCCATACGCCAGCCCACGCGACACTTGTTTAATGTCCCAAAACGCCTGACCATGCATGATCCCGTTGTTGCTCCCTCCCAAGGGTGCTCTACTCGGTCTCGTTCAATCGCTGCTTCTTCTCGTTTCGGCCATCGGGCGTGTACCTGTGGATAGATTAGCAGTTGCTCCTCTGGAAACGATCTTCGTGCGGTGTCATCGTACTTGAGAAGCTTCTCGATAAGGTCGACGTGGGTCATGATCATGCGGCGGCAGCAGTAGCGCTTGAGGCCAAGCTCGTCCATAGCATCACTAGATATTCAGGTTAGCCCCTCGTTGGAATGGTCGCACGCGATGCTGTCGTACCCATCAGTCTTGCGGGGATCCGCGATCAACTGGAGATAGCGCTCCCAAAGGTCGCCGGTGACCTGCAGATTTGTCAGTCAGATTGCCGCTTGGCCGGCGCATAGTCAGCGGGGCGCGTACCTTTCCGCAGGAGAAGCAACGGATGGGGATAATCATTTTGGCAATGAGGGTAGGTCACGCGGGTCTTTCGGGTTCACAACACGGATCGCGACAAAGGGTAGCTGGTTGTCTCAAAGAGAGCTCGGTGATGGGGGCGACCTTGGTGTTGAAAATAAATTCTGCCACCCGAGCTTTTCCCGACGGATGCTTATCTTATCAGCAACAAAAAAGTTCACCAAAGCGGGACCAAAATTTCTGCGACCCAAGCATTGGCAGTCCTCATCTTTCTCGATCGACGACGCGGAATACGATTTGGCCGTCGCGCCCCCCCCCAATTCTCGAAACTGTGTCGACTTTGCCCAGGGGCGTTTCGAAAATGGCCGGCAACAAGAGCACTCGGACGAAAGAAGATCAGACGAAGAAGCGCAAGAGGGAGCTAGCCGAGGCAGATTCGAGGTCGAAACGGCAACGTGCTGAACGGAAGGAGAACAAGGCCAATGGGCGCAAATCAGTCGCTGATCTGCTGAACCCCTTGAATGGCGTCGGCTCCGAGAAGAATGGACTATCTACCGCTCTCGAAACTACCGGGGATCGCGAGCTGGGGATTGTTCCACAGTTCGACAATGCTGAGGCTGGATGGCGGGTGTCGAAGCCCATGGGTGGACGAATGCTCGACATTGATCCTATTCTCACTGAAGATGACCAGTAAGTTCTTTCACAAAGGATGTAAGGTGGCGTTTCTGACCAGTATCAGATATCTCATCCTGGCCTACAACACCTCAATCCAAATCTACTCGGCCGTGGACTCTTTGTTAGTCCGCCGAATCCCCATAACGGTTGTCGAGTCTTCTGCGCAGAAGGCGTCGGCGTCGGCAACCATTGTCGCTACACGACTCTCAAAGCAGAACCCCCATTTTGTTTGGGTGGCCTGCTCGGACGGTCGCGTGTTCCATGTCGACTGGACGAGCTCTAAGACGCCCGAGTCTTTCAAAACACGATCCGGAACGGCCAAGGCACTGGTTGTCTTGACCACCAAGATCTCCAAGAAGACGGAAGAAGTCCTCTTGATCGCCGAATCAGACAAATCAAACCGGATCGAGGTCGTTGCATACGAAGGAAAGGTGCAGTCAGCTGCCGAGCCCAAGGTCGTCATGGCCATGAAGAAGCCGGGCAACGGTCTGCAGCTGCTGGAATTGAGCGAAGATGGCCAGGTTCTTGTTGGAGCTATCAACGACCGCCTTTTCATGGGCGTCCCGTCGCAGGAACAACCCGACGCTTTGGCGGCCCTGGAGTATGAGTTTTATTCTTTCGACATCCCCGATCTTATCACAGCCCTGGATGTCCGAGTGTACACGAGGCCGGCGACGAGCAGCAAGAAGGCTCGGTCAGAGCCCGCACCTGTTGTCGACGTCATCGTTGGCGGTGCCCGTGGTTCCATCTATCTCTATCACGACGTCCTTGCCCGAAGCCTAGCTCTCGGAAAGCCGGGCTCTGATAAAGAAATGATTCAGGCCCAGAAGTATCATTGGCACAGAAAGGCCGTGCACGCTTTGAAGTGGTCTCGCGACGGTATGTGCTGAACTCGTCACGCTTCAATTCAATTGATACTAACTATGGGCAGGTCACTATATGATTTCTGGAGGCTCTGAGAACTCCCTTGTTCTCTGGCAGATGGACACTTCAAGAAAAGACTTTCTCCCCCATCTTTCCGGCAGCGTGGAGAACATTGTTGTTTCTGCCAGCGGTTCCTCGTATGTAATCCATCTGGATGATAACTCTACCATGATCCTGTCCACCGCCGAGATGAAGCCCACTGCGTACATCGCCGGCATCCAGTCCGCCGCAGTGCACGCTTCATCCCCCAAGGATCTTCTCGTTCAGCGCACCTGGACAGCTCCTGAGTCCGTGCGACGACCCATCCCAGCTGCCATTAGGCCGACGGATCACTCGAGACTACATGTTTGCGTAGGCAACGGTGCTCAGGCTACTTCGTCAGGAAACTTCTCAGCTCCTTTGTTGCAGACATTCGACCTCGAAACCTTCCGAAGTGTCTCTAGACAGGCTCTGGCACGTACGCAACCTACCGACGTCAACATTACCAACAAGGGCAACCCCATCGATGAGCCTCTCGTCACCCACATGACCTTTTCGGCTGATGGAGAGTGGCTTGCCAGCGTGGATACTTGGGAGCCATCGCCTCGAGATGTGGACAACGTCCTCAGCGACTTGAAGGAACAATTCATTCAGGAACGACGTGAGGTCTACCTCAAGTTCTGGGAGGCTCGACAGGGCGATGACCAGATTGCCCTGGTTTCTAGGATCAATGCTCCTCATGCCACTTCTCACAATGAGGCCGTTCTCGATCTTGCGTCAAATCCCGTCTCGACATGCTTCGCGACGGTTGGAACCGATGGCTTGGTTCGCTTGTGGCGACCCAAGACTCGATCCCAAAACGGCGTTGTTGTCAAGGGAGCAGATGGACGAGAGGTGTTCACCTGGAGCTGCTCACAAGTAATTGCAGTTGGCGAAGGCCTCCCTCAGGAGGGCACTGTGGACGTTCCCGAGCCCACCGCCAAGCACGAGCCTCAGGGAAGCATCACATTCTCTGAAGACGGTTCGACTTTGTTCGTTGCCTTCGGAACCGTTGGCACCGGAGCTGTCTACGTTATCGACGCCGTCTCTGGTGAGATTGTCAAGACACTGGAAGGCCAATGGAAGGGACAGCTGTGCTCCGTTCGCGCCCTGTCTCCCTTTGTTATTGTCCTGTCAGACGAACTGCGCGTTTACGATGTCGTGAGCGATGAGCTGCGATATGGTGTTGTTATCCCCAAGACTACAGGGACCAACGACCTGCTGCAGCTCGCTGTGGATCACACCTCTGGGCACTTTGCCGTGGCGCTGCCGTCCAGTGAGGGTTCCACCCTGGGAGTCTTTGAGCCGGAGGAATCCGAGCCTCTGCTGGTGCGCAACACCCCTCAAAAGATTATTAGTCTGGTGTCCGCACCCGACACGAGCGGTTTCATTGCTCTGGACGATGCAGCTCAGATTTGGGTTGTTGCTGAGGGATCTGATGCCTCCTCGCTTGCGACCGTCCAACCTCTTGAGGATCTTCGTCTTGAGGATACCGATACTCTTGACAGCGATACGGGTTCCGGCCTCATTGAGGAGGACGAGGATATGGCGAGTGACGTGGAAGAGGACGCAGATGAGGTGGCAGATGAAGAGGACGTCGAGATGGAGGATGACGACGTGCATCCGAGGGTGGTGCATCAACAGCACCTTGCTGACATCTTTGACGCTGCTCCCGCTTTTGCAGCGCCTCCTATTGAGGACATGTTTTACAAGGTTACCGGCCTTCTTGCGACGAAACCCCTGTCGGCTTCCTCGTGAGCAATCTAGACGATAGACTTAATAGCAAACATCCGTTTGGGTGGACTGTCTGGGTGGCTGATGCCGTGCACCACGGCCTCGGACTGGTTGGAAATGCAGACCCAGCAACACAAGATGTAAGATCACGACCGAAATCGCCCGATGTGGGATTCCGCCGTGGAGGCCATCGCCAACGCCACCCGGCATACATCGGTTGTTGGCCGATGCGGGGTGTTCAGATCAGGAGGAGGGCGCGTGGACGTGGGTGGAACCCAATTGCGCCATTGCGCCTGGTGATGGACTATTTCGTGGCCTTACCTTACATATTTTACGCAAAAAGAGACGATACCAGGTTACAAATCAACAAGAGAGATTATTTTATCATCGTGCGCTTCGTCATTGTCCTTTTCCCTGTGCTTTGCCTCCATCACCATACCGTTCTGCTTCTATCCATGTCGTTTACGTCCGTCCCGATTCTGGACCTGGCTGCGGCCGGCGACCCAGCGACGAAGCCCCAGTTTCTCAAAGAGCTCCGCCATGCATTGATGGAAGTTGGGTTCCTCTATCTGAAGAACGTGGGCATCTCAGATGAACTGTTTCAGCGAGTCATCACGCTGGGCAAGGGCTTCTTCGACATCCCGGAAGAAGAGAAGTATGGTTCCTCCCCCGCTTCGGTAGTTGAGCCGGCTGTCAAAGGATTGCTTTACTAACCTGCCGAATAGGCTCAAGATTGAAATGAAGAATGCCCAGTCGTTCCTGGGCTACTCGCGCCTTTCGGCCGAGATCACGGCCGGTGAGGTTGATCACCGTGAGCAGATTGACCTGTCGACGGAGCACCCCATTCCCAGGCCAGGATCGCCACTGCACCACCACCTGTTGGCGCCCAATCAATGGCCGGCGGAGGAGTCTCTGCCTGGGTTCCGCGACACCTATACGGAGTACATGGATCAGATGGGCAAGATCTCCATCTACTTCACATCTCTCATCGCCGAGGCCATTGAGCTGCCCAAAGACGCCTTCAACAAGTACTTTGACGAGGACCAGCAACACAAGCTCAAGATCGTCCGGTACCCAGACCTCCAGCAACTTGGAAAGGATGGAGAGAAGCAGGGTCAGGGCGTCGGTCCGCACAAAGACTCTATGCTGAGCAGCTATCTACTACAGGCTACGCAACATCGCGGCTTGCAAGTACAGAACATCAAGGGCGAATGGATTGACTGCCCGCCCATTCCCGGAACCCTTGTCGTAGCCATCGGCCAGGGCCTCGAGGCGCTGACGCAGGGCGTGTGTGTGTCTACAACGCACCGCGTCCTGTCGCCGCTGTCCGGCACCGGCGCGCGCTTCTCCATCCCCTTCTTCCAGGGCGTCAAGGGGGACGCCGACTTTGAGGATCTGGAGGCCGTGGGCGTGGGCAAGGTGCCCGAGAGCGTGCAGGAGCAGCGACGGCGTGTGGTCGAGGCCAACGGCGGCCGCATCGACGACGTCGAGTTTACGTTCCGCGGAGGCGGCGTGGCTAAGACACTGGGCGAGGCGACGCTGCGCAACCGCGTCAAGAGCCATCCGGACGTTGGCGAGCGGTGGTACCCAGACATCCTGGCGGCAATTCGTGTGGAACAGGCCGAGGCGAAGAAGAAGGCGAGTGCGCCAGTGGGAGCACCAGTCAAGGTGCCCACCACGGCGGCGGTGGAGGCTCACTGATCAAAAGACATGTCTATCGTGGTGTAGAGGTTTAGGACCTGGAGACAGATCTAAAAGAACTCCCATAAATCAAAACCAGAGAGCGAAAAGGACCGTGTAAATCATCCATCATGAGCCCGTCAACCTCAACCTCACACCAACCACCATGCGCTCCACAAGGACGCCTCGCTGAATGCTCCCACTCTCCACTACGCCATATTGCTTTTTTCTTCTGAAGCCTTGCCAGTAGAATGATCTACTGCTCGAAAGTCGGGAAGCACTCCTCTAGGGTCTTGCTGTGCTTGTTGCCGGCGTGCTCGGTCAGACTGCGAGAGGATCCAGTGTTAGTTCGGAGATCAGGATAAGGGAATGTTGGAGGAGTGGGTTGGAGGGGCACGAACGCGGGGGCTTTGGTGGTCTTGAGGAAGGTCGACTTGCAGATCTGGCACTGGATGTCGCAGGCCTGCTTGTTCTATTCGGGGCCGTTAGCATGCGAGACACAGACGAAGAGAGGGCGGAGGACGAAGAACTCACCACCTTGAGCTGCGACTTGGCAACCTTGCCGTCCTTCTGGTTGCGATCACGCTTCTGCTGAGCCTTGGCGCCCTGGATCATGTCAGTTAGCACACCAGAAACCTGGGAGGATCGTAGGGTCTCTTACGTTACCCATGGTTGCGGTTTAGGAGGATGATGAGGAGAATGAGTTGTTTGAGGCTGTGTTTTTTTGGTCAGATTTCTGGATGCTGAAGGTTGATCTTGGGCGATTGGCGGTTGGGCCAAAGAAAACGGGAAAACCGACGTGCTGCCATTCGCTGGGGCGTATCAGTGGGGCCAGGGTCTTCAAGATCCACACAGTGCGCTTGTGCCTCAGAGGTAGCTTCTCTTTTCAGAATCGAATGAGAGCGAATATTGTAGCATAATGGGTGTTTCATAAAGTCCATAGTGTAGTAAGGTTGGATCTTCTATTATTATTATTATTATTATTATTATTATTATTATTATTATTATTATTATTATTATTATTATTATTATTATTATTATTATTATTATTATTATGATTATTATTTTCTTCTTCTTCTTCTTCTTCTTCTTCACTGATATTACTTTATATCTATATTTAAATGTGGTTGATATTGTTCAAACCCGGACATCTAGTGCCGAGTGGTACAGCCCAGCAGATGTAGCACCTGCCGGATATTCGAGATTTCATCTAATGAATGGCAATATACGAGTTCATTTTCCCCAGTGTCGGATATCTTTCTCTTGCTCTTGTTTCTTCCTTCTCCAATACAAGACCAGATACCTGACCATCAATCAAGTTGCGGTTCATTGTGGAGGTAGAACGCAAACTCTTCAAATCAGACCGCGCTTCCTCCCCCCTTAGGTATTTCCAAAAGAAACTTAAGACTTACGAGTATTTATGGTTGGATGGTGAATGATGTGATATAGTCATGGTACCCGGTATTAGGCATTTCCGAGGCTCGTTGTTGATTGAGTACAATACGTACAGTGCTTTTACTTTGCACAAGTTCGGGATTTGGAAGTTTTTGGTACGTACCATTTTCTTCGAATTCTGCCTCGGTGAAAACTTCGAGATCAGTGTCGAGAATACGAAGTATGCTCAATCTGTTTATATCTAGGGACTATATATTCGTGCTTATCAGAAATAGTCATTCAATTTTTTCCAGCACTCCATCAATTCTGGGGCTGGTGGAATTGAATTGCTCCATATGCTTCGCGCACTTTCCTCGGAACCATCTCGCGACATTGACAGGTACGGCAAAATTTATGTTTCTGCCGTTCCCTCATGTTGTTTCGGTGGAGAGGTTTTTCTCTACGCATACTTCAAAAGCATCGCGCCCTCGAGCGATGCATGTCTGTAGATCTGTAGGCATTTAGTAAGGCAATACGATTGACATTTAGCTAACTTTAAATTTCCATCTGTATTGATTCACCACAATTCGTACAATAGCGCTAATGCAACCCCTATATATAGAACTGGGCCATGACGTTGTTTGTTTGTGATCCCGAGCTGTGATTTATTGTCATGTGCTGGAACGACTCCACCGAAGTTCCCCCAGAAACTACGAACACGTGAGAATTGAGCATCTCAACTACTGGCAAGTGATCCCAAGCTAACTTGCGGACGGGTGATTGCGAATTATTAGTGAAGCTTATATGTCCAATATTGACTTGACAGGTGTAGCAGCAATGTGCAACCAGCCATTACAAAACCCATGAATTGAAAGCGATAGGCATAAGATGTGGCATCCTGGCGCCAAAGCCATGGTACCCGACCTATTACTGAGGAGGTTTGTGTCTATTGTCCGTGCCACAGACTATCAATGGGAGGAAGCTGTCTCTAGAGTGATGATTCATAGTATGGTTGGGCTTCCTGGTCTGCCCAAAAGGACCAGAGTAATTTGTCACGTTGAATGATAGTCTTTGCGGTTTGTGCGGATTGGAATGGATCAGCCAGCCAAGGAGTCATATTGTCAGCAACCAATTTAAGAATGGCAATTTTGAGATGACGACAAAAAAGAGTAAAATCCTTCAAGCCATCTCAAAGGATGTAGGATGAAGAGGGACAGCGCCAGAATAATTGTTGTCCGCCAAGCCTTTGCAGCCTTCGTGAGGGCCGCTCTTGTGCAGAGCCAGCATTACTCCATGGACATCTGGAATTGTTACATTTGTGACATTTGTGAAATTCTGTCCATTTCGGAAAAATCATTTGGATATCTGTTGAATTGGTGGTATTTCTTTCCCCGACGTGATTCCAGGTGGAAGCTGCTGCTGTGTGGATGTCACCGTCCATTAGTGGTGGACGAAATGCCGACCGATCGCGTGCCGCGTCATTAGCAATGTCGCGTCGCAGACAACCACCAACTTCTTCACCCTTCAACATAATCCTTCACAATACATCCACGATAGTACAGCTCATCGATTTTAGTACCAGCCACACATCTAGAGAATCGATTCTCTACTCATTTCGAGGATTTTCTCTGCCGCCGTTTTCGCCGTCACGCCCTTGCACGGTTTTCCCAAGTCGGAACCTCAACAAGGACCGTCACCCTTTGCATGCAGCGACACTCTGTGAACGGCTCCCAACTCTTTCTCTGCGTGGTTTGAAAATACCACAGTGCAAGACACAATTTAAACACGGACTTGGCCACCTCTCTCTGCACTCTAACGATACCAGTCTACGCCTTGATCAACCAGGGCGACATGGCTTCACTGTCGAGCATTGCCGAGGCGGACAAGATCACCAAGACCGAGTTTGAAAGCCTTCTCGGCCAGTATCCCGATATTATCAAAACCATCTCAGAGTCTAAAGGCGGTAAGTCATACATAATTTGTTCTCTCAACAAGGTCGCTAATAGAGAAACACAGCCAAGGATGGCCAGAAGACGCTGCAGGAGCTGGACGACTATCGATATGATGAGGCGTTGAGTATGTTTTCCATCGCCAAGTCACAGCGCTCAATGGACCTCGACGACGTCAAGGTACTTGTTGAGTGGAAATTGTAAGTCTACCCCTCTTGGATGCAAACCACCCCAGGCCTTACTCCGTCTCCACGATCCCTTGTCAGCAGGTTCCTGAGGAGATCACATACACTGTGCCATATAATAAGTCAGCTTGTGGATAATCTAACACACCATTAGGCGACATGGAAAGTTCCGACCAACATTGATGAAGCTCGTTACATCCAATGACCCAGCCGTCGCCAAGGACATTATCCAACAGGCGCTAGATGGCTACCGGAAGGATTCCAATGCCCAAGCGGCTCTCGACATCCTAACGAAGCTTCGGGGCATCGGCCCCGCAACCGCATCTCTGCTATTAACCGTCCATGACCCAGACCAGGTCATCTTCTTCTCGGACGAGGCCTTCTACTGGCTGTGTTGCGATGGAAAAAAGAGCGCCATCAAGTACAACGCAAAAGAGTACCGTGCCTTGCGCGATAGTGCGCAGGACCTATCCAAGAGACTTGGCGTGTCTGCGACAGATGTTGAGAAGGTTGCCTATGTAATCATGAAGCAGCCAGAACAGTCACCACAGCCGAAGCAACCACAACAGCCAAAGCAATCACAGCGGCCGAAGCCAAAGAAAAAGGTGGCACCGGCAAAAGAGGTGAAGAAGAGCACAAAGGCGTCATCAAGTAAGCGGAAACATGACGATGAGCCGAGTCATACGGAGGATATTACTCCGATCACCACCCTCAGACGGTCAAAAAGAACGAAAGCTTAGCTGCGCTTAGAGCCAACCATGTCATGGGAACATGGGCCCTGGACCTGGACGTCGTGGAATCTTGGGGCATCTGATCTTCTTGTATGATACACACACGGCCAATGGGAGCAATATCAATTGCATCGAGTCTCGAAAAATTCTCCCATTGGAACGGGGAAGCTCAACGTGTACCGACCCCGGCCCCGCGGCCCGCGATAGCGACAAACATCCGAAGAATAGGCACCGCGACCGAAGAATTACCGCGAGATGAATGTCTGTGGTTGGACTGGGAGAAAGACGTCACGATAACAAATGTAAACTCAAGCTGTCCATGCATCGCATGAGACACTGGGGTTGACAGGGCGTGTCACAAACGACACCTACCACGCATCCTTAACTCCGTCGTCCCCGCTCTCGGCATCATGAGAAGCAGTTTCACAGCTCACCGCCGACTCATCTTTCTGCAGTTCTCGTGCATACCTCCTTTCTTAGAGAAAGCGTCTTGGCGTTGAGCCTACCCTGATATCCACTTCGTTCCATACCTGCATTTACCATGTCGCCGTCAGATCACAGCCATGGGCCAACGAGTAGCATGTTCGCCGAAACTACAGAGCCTATGCCTCTGCCTAAGCGGTTCGCCAAAGTGAAGGAAGGCCTGATTGCTGGGAAGGAAACGCAGATTACCGCGTCATGGAAACGATTGCTCGTCAAGTTGCAAGCCGAGATTGAGGTCATCGCAAGTGCCGGCCCCAACATATTTCCCTCTATTGCCTTTGCGGACCTCTCAGATGCAGCCATGGCGGAGGACTTCTCGTTGAAAATGAAGGAACGAGGCGTCGCTGTCATTCGAGGCGTCATTCCCCAGGATACAGCAATGCAGTGGAAGTCGGCGACAGACTCATACCTTGACGAGGATCCCCGCGCCCGTCGTCTACCTACTCACGACCCGCATCTCTACGGAGTCTATTGGTCGCCCTCACAGATCAAAGCCCGAGCCCATGACAACGTCCTCGCCGCCCAGCGCTTTCTCATGAACCAGTGGCACTCATCTGATCCAGCCGCCCTCGTCACTCCCAACTTCCCCGTCAGCTATGCCGACCGTCTGCGTATCAGGAGCCCAGACGACGAAACATGCTCGCTGAGTGTCTACGTCGACGGCGGAAGTGTCGAGCGCTGGGAATCGGACGGGTACGGCGTGGGAGCGACGTATCAGCGCATTTGGGACGGTGACTGGGAGGACTACGACCCGTGGGATAGCAATACGCGGCTCAAGGTGACGAGCGATCTATACAACGGCGATGGTGTATGTGCCCTGTTCCGCATGTTCCAGGGCTGGCTCTCTTTCAGCCATCTCCCAGTCGGCGAGGGCACACTCCTTCTCTGCCCCATGATCCGATTGTCCACGGCCTACTTGCTTCTCCGTCCGTTCTTCTGTCCCATTAACGCCTCGCCTCTGCATCCGGACTTTCTCTCCCCTGAAAACTGGAAACTCGAGAATCCTGTCTCATCAGTCATCCAGGGTGCGTTGCCCTCGTATCCCCAGGAGCTCAACGTCGCCTTCCACCCACATCTGCAGCTCTCACGCAGCATGGTCCACATCCCTCGCCTCGAGCCCGGCGACTACCTCGTCTGGCACTGCGACGCCGTCTACGCCCTCGACCGCCTCCGCCGCCCCGACCTCCCCGGGACGACCATCATGTACCTACCGGCGTGTCCGCTGACGCAGACCAACGCCCTCTATCTCGCCCGCCAGCGCAAGGCCTTTCTGCTCGGCCATCCGAGCCCGGATTTTGGTGGCGTCTTTGGTGAGAGCGCTCGCACAGGGAACTCAGGCATCCAGGAAGTTGGTGAGGCTGGTGGAGTCGAAGGGTTGCGCGCAATGGGCCTGTTGCCATGGGATGAGGATGAAGCGAGCGATGACACTGAGCAGGAGGTGTTAGAAGCAGCGAATGGCATCTTGTTTCCAGAAAAGTACGACTTGGGATATTACTAATTATTGGGCTGTATCAAATTGTACTGAAGGATTGTGTCAACCAGGTGGAATATTAATAAAGGTCATGGGTGCCTCAAAAGGGGAAACAAAACCAAGTAATGTAGCATACATCTGGGCCAGGTCACGTCAAGATTTAAATGGGTACAATTAAAAACACAGATGTCCTATGCCAGGCATATTCGTAGATCGCATTGATCTGCTGTTGCTGAACCGCGCCATTCCTTGGCCTTGTGTCACACTCGTCTCTTTTTTCCTTGCATTCCCAAGCATCACTGTCCATCCGCACCTGAGATGACCTTATCTCCAGTCTTTCTCGCTCCGGCTTCCCATCATGACCGACCGTTCCGGTCAACGTTCCGGTCAACGTTCCGGTCAACGTTTTGTTTCACATCGACCTTTCAATCACCAACCCCCAATTCCAATCATTCTAATCCCATTCTAGACACGGTTTATTTGGCCTTCTTACCCTCACCATCCTCTTGGGTGGCAGAGTACTTGTCGCTAAGCTCGTCATAGCTCTTGTGGAGCTGCTGGCTCTGCTTCTTAAGAGTCTGAAGGTCCAAGTCCTTGAGCTCGAGCTCCTTCTTAAGGGCAGTGACCTGCTCGCTATCCTTAGCGTCCTTGTTGGTGCTCTCGTAATCGCGAATCTTATCCTCAAGGCGCAAGACATCGATGATCATGACGTAGGTGCGGTTCAGGATGAGGGAGAGGAAGAGGGTGAAGCCACAGAGGTACATGTTGCGCTGGGAGTAGAACTTGCGAGCCTGGACTTCGAGACGCTCGTGGCCCATGACACCGGCACTGCAGAAGAAGGCGAATGTTAGCAGAAGCAACATTGGTGATTTTGTGGGATTGCCGAGGGACTGGGGTGGGCTTGGGGGATATGACGTACCCTCCCTTCTTGGCCTGTTCGGTGGCAGCCGCGAGCTCAAGCTGCACGCGGTAGACACGGTTCACGCTGTCAATGAAGAGAATGAGAATGAAGATGAATGTAATCTTCATCCAATACTGTATCTTGGCGACAATTGGATTCTCGGAGATGAAGCTATTCCCACCAAATCAGCTCTGACGTCGGTTTAGCGGGGGAGGGGCGGCACGCACGTGAAGATCTTGCGCTTGGCGTTAAAGGGCAGCGGCACGATCAGGAGCATGAACAGCGTCATCTCGAAGACGAGCAGAAGAAACACCTGTTGTCGCATAGTCAGTGCCTGGAGCTTCGCAGCTTCGGCCAGCGAGGGGACGACGCACGAGGGTGTAGTAGAGCGTCATGTTGACAGTTGTGGGGAGGCCTCAGCTTCGAAATAGCAAGAAGTGTGGTGGTGATAGGCCTGGAAAAGACGTGGAATCGAGAGGTTGAGTTGGATGCGAACGAGACGCAGTTCGTGGGAAGCTCCTGGTTTTGTATCCGTCAAGTCGGTAGAGACGGCAACGTGTTGGAAGCGGAGGAAAGGTGGTCAGTTGCCTGGCCGAGCTGTCGTGCGTTTCGTGGCAGAAAGCTGCTTCCGTCTTGTCGAATCGAGTCGACAACGTCATCGCCCACTGTGGCTGTGACCTGGCGGGCACTTGCCGAGTGGGGCTGACGCCCTGTACGTACCGGGCTTGCCGGTTCTGCCAATCACAGAGTGCACATCTTTTGTGGCTCGTGAATCTGAATTTGTGCAATAGTTATGAACATCTCAGCAAGGATGCGATTACACTATATTAGTTGCGTCACTGACTTTGGGATGAAGACAAGTACATGTGTGCAAATAGTCACTCTTCTTCAATCCCAAATTATCTTGCTACTCATCTTGTATTGAATCGCTGATTCTCAGACTAGTGACAAATGCAAAAACAAGTATACACACATGTTGAAGCTGCTCAAACCTCCCAACTACCTACCAATGCAATACCTTGCCCAATGTCCACCACCAGTTTCGCCATCCTTACTGCACAAGGTCCAAAAGCCAGCTCTCAATTATCTATCTTACAATCCATTAGAGGCCCTCATTGACTCGCAACTACATGCTGATCCTCCTCCCTAAACTTCGCCGGTGGTCGTCGGTTCCTCATCCCTCGATCCAGACGCTGTCGAACCATCACATCCTCCTCCTCCTCTTCATCATACTGATCTCCTATAGAGCGCTGCATGGATTCATCTGCCGCATCTTCGCTGTCGTCGATTTCTTGTACGCTGCCTCTAGATGGCTGTAGTGGCTGGGGAGTTTCCGCTGCCAGGGGTCTCACCTCGAGACTTGAAACTTGGGCTTGGGCTTGGGCTTGTGCAGGGGGCTCAGTTTTTGGCTGTTCATGAGCGGGGGCTGGAGGAGCGGCATGGACTGTAGTAGAAGCAGACTTCGGGCCCAGGCGCGGATACTTTCTAGGCCTGCCGCTCCCGGGTCTAGCTCCGCCCCGTTTGCCCCGAGTCTTGGGCTCGCCTCGAACATTTTCCACCTGCTCAGATGCTTCACCCTTCGATGATGGCTGGCGTGGTCGTTTGCGAAGTCTCGTAGGTGGTTTTGTCAATGGCTCGTCTGAATCGATCGTTTCCGGCGACTGAGACTCGTCATAAGAGGCAGTTGCGTCGGTACCGGTTGGGTGATATTCCTCTTCTTCAGAGTCGTCTCGAATTCCTCGCTTGCGCTTACGGCCCGGTTTCGATGCATCCAACGGTTGCACGTTAGGCATTGGTGTATCCTCACCTCCGGGAGCTCGAGGCGTCGCCGCCGGGATCACCTTGCTCTTCCCAGGCTTCTTCTTGTCTGCCTTGGGCGCTTTTCTGGCAACTCCCTCGGCATTGTCAGTGCGTGGCCGACGCCCTCTCTTCTTGACCTGCTCTGATTTTCCTCCCGCCTTATGGTCGAGGAGCTTCTTCGTCAGGTTGGGGAAGTTCTCGCCATAATTGAAAAACAATTCTTCGCCAGCTTCGATGTCACGCATCGCCGTGAATTTGATCCGGTATTCGCCATTGACGTAGAGGATTCGAGGCGTAATGTTGCATCCGCGCTTGTCGCTCTCTGAAGCGTGGTTAATGTATCGGCTCAAGTTGCCGTATATCGCTGCATCGACCCAAATACCCTCGTTCTCCAGGAGAGTAAACACGTACGAGATGTTGGATTCCTCGTCAAAGACGTCTCCTCGTCTAGCTTCTCTTCGAACACCTTCATCGTGGCTAATGAGTTCTCCAACATACTCAATGATGAAGTCATCCTGGGAA
The DNA here is from genome assembly GCA_020740775.1 of Ilyonectria destructans. Lineage (NCBI taxonomy): Eukaryota > Fungi > Ascomycota > Sordariomycetes > Hypocreales > Nectriaceae > Ilyonectria > Ilyonectria destructans. Next base: position 2,230,345 of record JAHEWK010000011.1, read on the forward strand.
ATATCCTGGGCCGTGTAGAGGCCATATCCAACGCCCTCAAGCTGGCTCTGACCCAGAAGCAGGGCCTTGGGTGCCCCGCGTTGTAAGGCACAGTTCTGGCAACCGTTCGAATGCAGGGTTTCATCTTCGGCATTCTCTGGGTCGGCACGTTCCAAGGCACCACAAGCACCGCAGAGCTCTGGGTCACACTCACGATTCAACTGCACGCAGATGCAAGGCCGATCTTTTTGCTTCGAGAAGCACGTCTTTCCTTGCGAATGACACGCACAGCCGGTGAACTTGTATGCACATGTCTCCACCGAACAACCGCAGAATTTCTCGCAGAGTACGCCCTGTTGGACACACGTGCAGCTTTCAAGAGTGCATGGTCCGTCATGGGAGCACGGCTCGAATAGCTCCCGTCGCTGATGCTCATGGCTCACAGTATGGTCTTGCCAGTCGCCAATGAGCGCCTTCTTAAACCGGTCATACCACGAAACAGTTCTAATCAGCTGCTTGCTGGTCGGTTGAGGCTGCGGTAGTGAGATTTGCAGCATCTCGTACTCGCGGAAAACATCATAGCAGTCGCGATCGAGGAAATCCGCGACCAGGCACATCGGGTCCCGCTTCACCTTGCTGCGATCTGCTGTAACAAGTATAGATCGTAAGACGATATGTTCATCCTCTGACCATGGAAGTCGCCTAATGTCCATGGGCGGAGAATTAAACTCCTGATAGCAATGGCGATGGCAGGGTTTCGAAGCGTTCGCATGACCATTGACAACGACTTCGCCATCGGCTGGGACGCGTCTTCTCCGTTTCAACGTGTCTGAAAGACGTGAAATGATGGAAAATGTCCGCTTGCAATTCTGAGCATCATACTCGCCATGTTCACAGGAGTGGCTGTAGCAGATGAGGCAACCCAGAATGCAATAGGTTCCCAAGTTGTACTCTGCCAGTTCGTCTTCATTCTCATTCTGAGAACTTGGGTTGTCCTTCGCCGTTGGTTTCGAATCCATGATGCTATCAACGGACTCGTCAAGCAAGAGCACATCGCGTAACTCAATCTGCTTTAAGTGGGGTTGGTCCTTGTGGAACACTAGATGAAAGGCTTCGGTAAACATCTCGGCCGCCTTGTTCGCATCGGAGGGGGTCGCCGTGTCGGCTTCGCGATGTGAATTCAAGATATCCGTCTTCTGGCGGGGGGTAATAGCATCGTCGGGCTCTCGGCTGGCCATGTATCGGATCAAAGTCGACTTGTTGCAGCCAGGAAGTGACAGCCTCTCGAGCCAACCCTCGAGATAGAGGGACACTGTCGCGGCATATTCTGATCGGACAGTAAGAGAGACCTTGTCTTCTCGGCTCATTGGCTTGAAGCCAGATTTCCGATCGATGTCTTCCAATTCTTGCAGCCAAACATTATATTTTGACTCTTCCGAGCTCTCCAGATCTCTCAAGTGAGGGACAAAAGTCAGCATGGTGTTCGGTGTCAACATGTTCTTTTTGATTTCCACGTGGTGGAATCGATACCGAGGAACACGCTCTTCGTCAGTCTGGATGCACACAACACCGTGTCGTTCCTCGCGACCATCCTTCTTCACTTTGCTGTGTTGTCTGTGTTGCTTATCTGGAGTCAGTAAATATATTACACGGAGAGGTGAGGGCAAGGTACCTTGAACTTCACTCTCATGCTTTCCTCTAGTTTTTCCACCACAGGCTTGTCGCTGAGGCTGGCGAAGAGGTCCTTTCCTGTATGGACACGACGCTCAGTGGCTTCGGTCGAGTCGATGATGTAGGCCGCCAACTGAGCGTGGCCGTCTTTGATATCTTGCCGAAAAGTATTCAACGAGTCGACGATGCGATGGACATTCCAGCCAGACTTTCTGGGAGTTTGGACCACCTTGGGAGTCGCATCTTGGGTAGGCTGGAGGACCTTGACAGGATGGAGCTCCAAGGGCGGCGTTACTTGCTGAGAGCCGGTACTAACCCCGACACCGGACAGCCTGGCCATGTCGCGGGCATTGTCAGCGGTCGAAACCACTGTAGCCGAATATGATTGCGCTCTGGATGCCGGGTTCGGGGCATGCACTGGTAAGGTAACGGGGGTCTGAGCTTGGTTGATGCTGTTACCGCTAGGTCTTTTGATGGGAGGAGGGCTGATGGGATCCCGGGGGGTGGTGCGATGGGCGTGGGTGGCGGATGTGCGAGGGAAATCAAATCGATTCTGGAAGATACCAGCTGCGGCAGTCGGGGACTCTTGCTGGCGAGAGGAGTTCTGAGTCGAAAAGCCCTCAGAGTCGCTCGACGACCCCTGGGTCAAGTCAATGTCCACCACCATGGCTGATGTCGACGGCGTATGAACAAGGTTTTCAGGATTGCCCCTCTCCTTCTCCCGTAGCCGCTTCCACCATTCTGCAAAGGGCGTGCTTGAGGCCAGCGTCAAGGCGGGCGCGGGGGAGACGGTAGGCCTGCTTCACGAACAGGCGGTGTTGGAAGGATGCGAGGGAAAGGCCTGTCTGGAGGCCGAAAACGCGGTTGCGACAAGGCAAGATCTTTCCGCGAAAGAAAGAAAGCGCAGCCTTGGGGAAGAAGGGACGCGAGTGTTATCAAATCCGCTGGGCACTACCCGAACAGGCTCTATGCGACAGGAAGACGGTGCGCGAAAATGCGATGCATGTAACCGTCGTTCGCGTGTCGCACTCAGGCTTCTGGTGAATTGAGTGAACGAGTGAGTGAGAGCGTGAGTGAGGAACACGCGTTGAGGAGTCTGCACAGGGCGGCAGGGGGGCGCGTTACCAACTGAGTTTAGGCTCGATTACACTGCGCACGCTTTTCCACTTTAGACAGAGGCACCTGCCATGTTCCCACCCAGTACCACAGCATTCAAGATACGGAAGGTACGGTGATAAAGAGTTCATGCATTCAATGATAAAATTGATAATGAACCATGTTATGCGTTTGGAGCCTATTCCGATATTTTACCCTTGCGGCTCCGAATGGAACTTTCCGATTTGCAGGATGCGATTCTCGAACAGTACCGGCATAATACCTCTCATTAGCGGAGCCCGCTTTTGTTTGTCGGAAGCGCCGTGGTGACAGATTGCACATAGCAACCAAGCAGAATGTTAAGGGGATGAACGACGGACGAGTGTAACAACTAAAATATTTACATCTTTTACATAGCGTCGGTCTTCTGGGTATAAGAGCCATTACAAGCACTAACCAAGCCCCAAGTTAAACAAATCCATCAAAGACAGGAGGACATCAAACAACGAGTGCATCTAATTACTTACGAAAGAAATACGACGACGGAGGAACGCAGCTAGACTCAGCCTCACGGAACCGATGGGCCCATTGGGCATATTAAGAATCAATCAATCAGAGAGGACCCTGTCCAGTAGCTAGCATCAACACCAAAACACTGCACCCAAACGAAGGACCCGCGATCGTCAATCATGTTCCACGGGCTCGGGAACTGCTGGGGCCGACAAGGAACGGACAACCCTGAAACCCGTCATCCAAAAGACCCCGATGGCATAGTTCGATTCCGTCATTGTTCCTCTTAGTTGCAGGCTAGCGCTGCAACAGCCCGAAGCTTCGTGGGCTGCGAGCCGCATCCGGGATGGCCAGCCAACTGAAGTGAGACGTCCCCCAAATTCCCAAGCAAGGAGAATCCCTCAGCCACGAAATCGCGGGAGAATGCCCAACGCCATAGACCTGAGATATGCCAGAGCGCTTGTATCTGTACATCTGCTCGCCACTGCATCACTAGTCCGAAGAGGTACTGAGACTTAGACTAAAGAGGGCCGGCTGTACCGGCGCCTTGATGAGCACACCACCCACTTCTGACGAAGTGGGCCCCAGATGACGTCGCCGACAACATGCTGCCTCCAAATGTGACGATCTTATTCTCCGCAACATCACCTCCAACCCTCTCGGCCTCCCATAAAACGATCCCCATCAGCCCCGTCTGGATCTACCTCTCTCTGCCATCTACCCCCTCCTGCAGCTCTCCATCAAACCACGTTTATCCCCACTCCCCATTCCCTGCTCATCCGCCTCGGTCCCTACTCTGCTCCACCGCTTCAACTGTGTCGCAGTCGTCGACTCGTCGCATCATCACCACCATCATGCATCGCACGTATTCTATGCGCCAGACCCGGGCGCCCACTGCCTCTCAGCTTCAGGTATGTCTTCTCGCCCGTGATCACTCTTGTGGCATGGAAGCACCGGGACTAACGTCACTGCCAGAACCCCCCGCCCCCTCCTTCGTCTACCAAGTCCGGTCGTCTCTTCAAAGGCAGCTTCGGTAAGCAATCGCTCCCAGCATCCAACGACCATGGCCCCCGATAAATCGATCCACCATGGCTGCTTCGTCGCTCGAAGCTAATGCGCAGTGAAATTCAGGACATGCTCTTCGCGGCAAAGCCGGCGGTGCCTTTGGGCCTGACCTGGCCAAAAAGCTTTCTCAGCTAGTCAAAATGGAAAAGAACGTCATGCGAAGTCTTGAGACTGTCGCCCGAGAGCGCATGGAGGTTGCCGTATGTTACCCAGCTTCTACTTAACGTGAGCCTGCGATTGACTTGCTCAACAGCAACAATTATCCATTTGGGGTGAAACTGGTGATGAGGATGTCTCTGACGTCACCGACAAGCTTGGTGTACTCCTCTACGAGATCGGCGAGCTCGAGGACCAGTACGTCGACCGGTATGACCAGTACCGAATCACTATGAAGAGTATTAGAAACATCGAGGCCTCAGTCCAACCCAGCCGAGACCGTAAGGCTCATCCAACTCAAATATCTCCATGTCGCGACGCTAACCTCAATACCAGGCAAGCAGAAGATAACCGACCAGATCGCACAATTGAAGTACAAGGAGCCCAACTCTCCCAAGATCGTCGTTCTTGAGCAGGAGCTTGTTCGCGCCGAGGCCGAGTCGCTTGTTGCCGAGGCTCAGCTTTCCAACATCACGCGTGAGAAGGTCAAGGCCGCATACACCTACCAGTTCGATGCCCTACGCGAGCATTGCGAAAAGGTCGCCATCATCGCTGGCTACGGCAAGCACCTTCTTGAGCTCATTGACGACACTCCGGTTACTCCGGGCGAGACTCGCCAAGCATACGACGGATATGAGGCTAGCAAGGCAATTATCCAGGATTGCGAGGATGCTCTCACCAACTGGGTCAGCTCCAACGCCGTGGTCTCGTCCAAGCTCTCAACCCGTGCACGCACCCTATCTCAACGACGTCGAAACTACATTCGCGCTCGAAGCGAAGGCCATGATCTGTCTGGCCAGGACGTGCCTCTCAACGACAGCAGCTCCTGGGTTGGCCGGGATGCCGAGCTTGAGAGCGACGAGGACGATGAGGATGACGTTCGCGATTCGGTCCTCGGCAGTGATGGTGGCTTGAACGGCGAGTCCCGCGGACGCACCCAGGAAGTCGCTGTCGCGTAGTATGGCTGGCCACTGTGATAAAAGGGACTTGTTTAACGCAGGAAATGATGGGCCTTGAAGAAGGTGAGAGGATGATAATGCCAGGATATATTTTTGATAAGGGAAATTCTGCCTCGGCCGTGTGAGGCGTTGGGGATGTTTTAGGGACGGACGGTTTCTAAAAGGCTGTTTGGATCCTTTCCTTGGTAGCTTTCTTGTTGTATTTTTATTTTCTAATGCCATATGGGTTCGCTCAGATGAAATTTTGGTTCCTCATTTGGCTAGCAAACTGTTCCACCTCCATCTTGACAATGTGGTGTCCAGGGACAACTACCAGTCCAAGATAGCGAGAGGTCATGTCTAGGGTAACCGCCTCATCACCAGCCTTCACTGCGGCCTCGGCGCGCTGCTTGGACGAGGGTTGCCTGTATTCGTATGTGCTGGCAAGGATAATGTTCTTGTCCTTTAGGATAGTTCCGTCAGCGCAAGTCCGTCAACCAAGCCACTGTCATTGAGGTTGGAGTGGGCAGACAAGACATACAGGATCGGTGCATTTGAATGTTCCCCAGAACAGGCGGCCATCCGTCGTCAAAACGCGGAGGTTCTTATTCAAGATGCTCGCAAGGTATTCTCGAGCCTCATCCTTATCCATTGCGAAAGATGCTAAGGCTTCGAGGGCTAGCGAGAAGGGGCGTAGAGAGGAGTGAGTTCGCAAACGCAGTGGGGGAGGATTCTGAAGTGTTCTGGGGAGTAGCGCTGTGGGCCAATGGATTAGCGGCGAGAGGCCCACGCTGACGTTATGGAGGGCGCTGGCGCGAACAGCCGTGACTCTTGGACCGTGAATTCTGGATGGCAGCCTGCGACTTGTTTCTCCCCCTACACGCTGCTTTTCCTTCTTCGTCTCGTCTGTCGTGGCCTAAGAAGTTCTACTTGACCACATCCAGTCATACGATGGTCACGGTCCGTATGAAACAAGGGCCAATTCCCTGAGTCTCCAGGCTTCGCGCCTCGACCCGCATCTGAACTCGAACGTCATCCTGCTCGATCACCATGGGTGTGAACGGCCTTTGGACCGTCATACAGCCATGCGCGCGACCGACGAACCTCGCGACACTCAACCGCAAACGCCTAGCTGTCGATGCCTCCATCTGGATTTACCAATTCCTCAAGGCCGTGCGCGACAAGGAAGGAAACGCCTTACGCAACTCCCACGTCGTAGGCTTCTTCCGTCGTATCTGCAAGCTCCTCTGGTTTGGCATCCAGCCAGTCTTTGTCTTCGATGGCGGAGCCCCGGTTCTCAAGCGCCAGACAATCCTAGGCCGAAAGCGCAGACGCGAGGGTCGCCGAGAAGATGCTGCGAGGACAGCGGGCAAGCTGCTTGCGGTGCAGATGCTGCGCATCGCAGAGGAGGAGCAAGATAAGAGGCGAAGGGAGAAGGATCTCGATATCTCCGCTAGAGAAGCGGAACAAGAGGAAGAGATACCGGACGTCAGCAAGCTTGTCTACGTCGATGAAGTGAGAATGACAGAGAAGGAAAGACTCCAGAACAGGAAATTCCACAAGCAAGATGCCTACCATCTACCTGAGTTGGATGGCGGCGGCATCGCGGCAATGGGAAAACCGGATGATCCCCGAATAATGAGCGTGGAAGAGCTGGAGGAATACGCCAGACAATTCCACGATGGCGAGGATATCAACTTGTACGATTTCAGCAAGATCGACTTTGATGGCGAATTTTTCAAGAGCCTACCACCTCCAGACCGATACAATATTCTAAACGCCGCGAGACTGAGGAGCCGACTGAGAATGGGCCTCAGCAAGGAACAGCTGGATGATATGTTTCCCGATCGAATGGCCTTCTCAAGGTTCCAAATCGAGAGAGTCAAGGAGAGAAACCACCTGACCCAGCGTCTCATGTACGAGGTTGGTATGACGGGTACTGACTTGACCCTTGGTGTTAATGCACGAGTGGCTGGCGAAAAGAACCGAGAGTATATTCTGGTCAAGAATGACGGCGTCGAAGGAGGATGGGCTCTGGGCGTGGTGAGCAAGGAGAAGGATGTTGGTGAAGCGCACAAGCCTATCGATGTTGATGCAATCCAAATCCAATACCAATCCAAGGAGGAACAGGATGAAGAGGATGACGCAGACTTTGAAGACGTTCCTATCGAGGGATTGAACCGATTGCCAAAGCCCACACCGACTTCTGCGGTTGGCACCCAGGATCTCGCGGTACGGAGCCAGAATCTCTACGATGGCCATCGGAACGAATCTGCTGCAGTTGAAGAAGGCTCATTGTTCGTCGGTGGCAACCTGGGAGACGTGAATGGCCTATTTGAGGCTCAGTTTGAACAAGCCGTTCACCCAGAGGAAGAGGACGAACTTAACCTCGCCATCGCTCTGTCATTACAAAACCAGCATGGTGTCGGCCGAGAGATAGAGGTCGAAGAAGAATTCGAGGATGTCTCGATGGAGGAACCCAAGTGGAAACAAAAATCTGTTGAAGGGCCAAAGCCCATCAATGCTACTGGCTCCATGATCGCACACATTGTCAACAACCGAGCAAATGCGGCCGTGCCAAAGCGTCAAGGGCGGGAAATTACTGCCGGCAGCGATAGTGAAGATGACATGCAGGCGGTTATGGCCAAGTCTAGGCGAACGAAAAGGGCCCAACCAGCGCCGGTCATGGAGAACAAGAAAAACCCCTTTGATGGTCCATTGCCTTTCCCCAAACTCGACTGGGGATCTTCCCTGTTCGCTAAGAAGACACCTCAGAAGGGAACTGAAGTCGCGAAGGAAAGTGGGGCTCAGGAACCCCGGAACGTGAACGATGAAATGGCTGGCGGCTTTGAAAAGGAGTCTCAGAATGGTGATGGCCCAAAACCTCTGCCTCCTTGGTTGGCCGATGGAGGCGATATTCGCGAGTCATTAAAAAAGCAGCAAGAGGCAGACCGAGAAATCAACGCTGCAGATAAACTTGCAGCGGAGGAAGACGAAAGACTTCGACGACGGGAGATGCAAGATCGACTGATTGAGATTGATTCCTCGTCAGATGATGGAAGTGATATCGAAGTCATCGAGATTCCACCGTCTCCAGAGAAACCAGCCGACGATACCCCTGTTGTCATCGATAACGACGAGGTTGACGCCACTGCAAGTGGGTTACTAGTGCTAGACGCTTCCCAACCCTCATTGCTGGAGGCTGAACAAGAGCCCGGGGAATTGGGGTCAGCAGAGCCAGAATTTGAAGAGGTGTTGGCTCCTGCTGTTTCCAACGACGAGACTCAGTTGCCACGAACAGAAAAACAAGTCTCCCCCTCTCCCGAACCAGAGTTTGAGGATGTTATCACTGCTGAACCCCTGGTGGAAGAAGCACGAAACAGTTCATTGCCATCCTTCGACGATGCTTCTAGACTGGAAGCCCCAGTTATTACACAGGGAGAAAACGATATTGGCATTGAAGACGACGAGTTTGATGATGTTGAGTATGATGAGTTCAGTGACCCAGGAGATGAGGAGCTCATGGCACAAATGGCTGAGGAAGCCGAGGAACATGCTCGATTCGCCAGTGAGCTGAACAACAAGTCTGCGGCACAGAATAGGGAGGATTATGAGAACGAGCTGAAGGCTCTTCGAAATCAGCAAAAGAAGGACCGCCGAGATGCCGATGAGGTTACACAAGTCATGATCACGGAATGTCAGGCTCTCCTTCGGCTGTTTGGCATCCCCTATATTACTGCCCCCATGGAAGCCGAAGCACAGTGCGCTGAGCTGGTCCATTTGGGACTTGTTGATGGCATTGTGACGGATGACTCCGATACATTTCTCTTTGGCGGAACTCGGGTCTATAAGAATATGTTCAACAGCAACAAATTTGTTGAGTGTTACCTGGGCGTCGATCTAGAGAAAGAATTATCTCTTTCCCGCGAGCAGCTCATCTCACTCGCCCAGCTTCTCGGATCTGATTACACTGAAGGCCTGCCTGGTGTTGGTCCCGTTACTGCAGTTGAGATTCTCTCCGAGTTTCCCGGTAAGTCTGGGCTCGATGATTTCCGCGAATGGTGGCAGGCAGTTCAATCTCAAAGTCGGCCTAAGGCAGCCGACGCCTCGTCAACCTTCCGAAGGAAGTTCCGTAAGTCCCAAGCCACCAAACTCTTCCTCCCACCTGGTTTCCCTAGCCCAGCCGTCTACGATGCGTACCTCAACCCCGAGGTCGATGCTAGCGCTGAGCAATTCCAATGGGGTGTCCCGGACGTCGAAGGCTTGCGACAGTTCCTGATGGCGACAATTGGATGGAGTAAGGAGCGGACGGATGAGGTCTTGGTACCTGTTATCAAGGACATGAACACGCGGGACCGGGAGGGAACGCAAAGCAATATTACGAGGTTCTTTGGGGGCAGTGTGGGTGCTGGCGCGAAAGATGCATCTGCGCCGCGACAGAAGGCGCAAGGAAGTAAGCGAATGGCGGCGGCTGTAGACAGATTGAGGGCGAATGTTGCAGGTGAAGGGCCGAGCACGAGTAACGCAGAGAGTGGAACTGGGAAGCGAAAACGGGCGGCGAGGAGAGACACCGTGGACAATGATGGAGATGGATATGTAGAGGAGGAGGAGGTTAATCAAACGGATAGTATCCCGACTAGAAGGTCTCGGGGTAAAGGGAAGAGGGCCAAGGGGTCATCATGAACTAGCCATTGGACAATTGAGAAAAGAAATCCGCGTTTGGCTCTCCTGGATCAAACTACTTCCCATCTTTCTCTCGCCAAGTGGAGAGAAGATAAAGGAGGACCCCCAGGCTCATTCAAACCACCCTGAATTCTACTAGGATAATTGATCCAGAGAATGGGAACTCGACATATTGTGGAGGACCCTGGCAATGGTGGTAATACTACTCATCCATCCGACTATGACATATACAATACTCCTCTTTCTTTGTCCTTCCATATGTTGGCAAGTACTAGCCTGAATTCTTGAGAACATAGCTCGCTTCAAATCCGGGTCGCTTCACCAGACTGTTCCAGTTGCGTGAAAGCTTCGATTGGTCCACGCATAGCGGGTATGAGGTTTTGTCTGCCGTTGTTCGATTTTACTGATTAAAAACATTGAAGAAAGGATAGTGTATATAACATGTGGTAGCGGTATCGACACGTCTACTTGGAGGGGACCTTTTGAATGCTGGACATCGAGTTGGCTGCAAATGGGGTCTGAGGTCGTCGAGTTTTGCCAGGCCGTCTTGGTCGAAATATAGCGCTGGGGGTTTAAGCCAAAGGCACCAAACAAGCGAAATGGTGTTGGCAACTGGATATGATTAGATATGGTCGTTTGATGTCGAGAATTAATGTAGAAAAGTTGAAGGCAAGCTGGCCGCTAACAACGCACACAAGTTGGAGGTTAGAGTGTTCATGGAGGCGTAGATCTCCTTTATAAGTTCTGTTCAGAGCTGCCATGATAAGTTACTGGGATCGATAGCTCAGTGGTAGAGGTTAGTTTGACTGCCAAGTCATTCACTAAAATCACCAATCCTAACATTCTTTCAGCGGGAGATTGCAGATCTTCAGGCCGCGTGTTCGAACCACGCTCGGTCCTCTTTTTTTGGCCTTTCTTTTTGCATTCCCCTCCCAGCTTCCGCCAAGTTAACAGGTGTCTTAAAGCCCTGTCTTTCAGCTCCGGGATCGATAGCTCAGTGGTAGAGGTGAGTTTCACTGCCATGTCTTGAATTAAAACATCCCATCCTAACAGTCATTCAGCGGGAGATTGCAGATCTTCAGGCCGCGTGTTCAAACCACGCTCGGTCCTTTCTTTTTGCCCTTTTTTTGCAAATTCTGATACTTGGTTTGCACGTAGCGACAGAGAGAGGCGTTGAATACTAAGTGATGACGATCCCACAGCTTCCATGAGGCTAATATTCAGCCCTACCACTCACCAAACTCCAGGCTGCCAGAAGATGAGACTCCAATCCACAAACTCAGCATGGATTTGTAGATTTTTTTTTCTTTTTAAAAAAACCACATTTTTCCTTGCTCAAGCCAATTAATATGGGAATATCTCGGATTTCGGAGGCGGGACGTTGAAGCCACGGACCACACACCCCGCCGCTTGTACCTGGGCCACCTAGAGAAGTCGGGGGCTAAACACCGGTAGAACCTGCTCACGTGCCGCCTTGCTCATGGTCACTCGGCTGCTTCGCAAACACCCCCCAAAGAAGTGGTGCGCCTGGACAAGCAAATAGATTTCTCATTTTCTTTCCTTATCTTCCTTGCTGTGATTTCCGATTTCTTGACGTCCCTCGGCTGTTTCCCCGTCGCTGCTCTTCGATCGCCCCCCATGGATCAACGCGAGCTCGAGGCACGCGTCAAGGCTTTGACCAAGTGCGTGGCTGCGAATGAGCCACCCGAGAACGCCATCAAGCTGCTCGAAACGCTTAAGAAGGATGCCTCCCCTACTGAGGAGATGCTGAGGGTACGTGATGGCGCTACGTCACAGATGTCTTGCGCTTGGATAGGTTGCGCCGGGAGCAGCATAGCTATGTGCTGCAACGCCTCGTGCCTCCGTCGCTCGCCTGGGCGCATCTGGAGACTTGTCTGCGATAATGTGCATGATCGTGGGGAGCTTCAAGGCGCAACCCGAACAAACCTTTGCGCTTTTGCCACACCTGCACCGCAATTTTGCCCAAACCTCTACTGACATTTGTTTTCATTGAACAGGCTACTCGTGCCGGTGTCTACGTTGGAAAGCTTCGGTCAAATCCCAACAAGGAGATCGCCCGTGCCGCCTCCGAGCTCGTCATCAAGTGGAAGAAGCTTGTCGAGCAACAAAAGAACTCGAAATTCAACAAGGGAAAGAAGGGTTCTCCGGCACCAGCTCCCACATCCTCCCCTGCTCCTCCCTCATCATCCGGCGGCGGCGCCGTCAAGAAGACCTTCAAGGGTGATCCCGAGAAGCGCAAGTTCGATACCGACGGCGTTGATATCAAACGCACCGACTCCAACGTTCGAAACCAATGCATCGGCCTTATCTACAACGGCCTTGCATTCCGATCAACCACCCCCGAGTCCGATGTCATCGCCAAGGCCGTTGCCGTCGAGCACGCCGCCTACTCTTACTTCAAGGGGGAGGGCGCCGAGTACAAGAAGAAGATCCGATCGCTGTTCTCCAACCTCAAGAACAAGTCCAACAAGGAGCTGGGCCGCCGTGTCATGTCTGGAGAAGTGTCGGCAGAGAGGTTCGTCAACATGACGGACGAGGACCTGAAGAGCGACGACCAGCGCAAGAAGGAGATCCAGCTGGAAAAGGAGAACATGCTGAAGGCTCAGGTTCCCCAAGAACAGAAGAGTATCAGTGAAAGCTTGGAGTGCGGCCGTTGCAGGAAGAAGATGGTCAGCTACACGCAGGCACAGACGCGAGCCGCTGATGAACCGATGACTACGTTCTGCGAGTGCATGAATTGCGGAAACCGATGGAAGGTATGTTGCATGCATCTTATATTATCCCTTCACGACGAAATCAGAGCTAACATGTTACAATAGTTCTCTTGAGGGGGTTTGACGGCGGCGGCGTTTCATTTCGCACAGTAGGGTTTGCATGGGACTGTGGTGCGATATTCTAGGGGGATTCTGGAGTTCACAGGAAACGGAGTGGCGACTTAACTTGTACCAAGAACGAAGACTACGGGCGCGCGATACCTTTCTCTTATTGTCATGACGGAATTTTTCCAAGCGTCGTCCCCAAAAGAAACATATTTGGGGCTCCTGAGTGATTGCAGTAGCTTGATGGGAAATAGACGTCGACAAGGCGCCCTATTGGAGACGTATCACTTGGTTCCGCGCTCAGTTCTTGTTGTATTATTTTTCTTCTTTTTTCTTTTTTCACTTCATGATTGCTCATGTCGTCTTGGGTATCCCTAGCTCAGAAAATAAGTCGGACGCCTCGTTGTCGCCCTTACGCTCCATCTCTTTGATGTGCTTCCAGAATTTGCTGAGGTGGCGTGAGCCTGAATCGCATAGAATAGTGACGACGTGACTCCCCGGCGGCAAGGTCATGGCGGTAGCGACGGCGGCGACGCAGTTGACGGAACTGCTGCTGCCGATGAAGATGCCGTCGTGCTCGACGAGCCAGCGAGCCATTCGGCAGGCCTGCTCATCTGTCACCTTGACGGCGTCGTCGATGAGTTCCCGCCCGGCCTCGAAGTTCTGCGTGAGGCGTGTGATGCCGATACCCTCTACCATGGTGTCGACCTGCTGGCGACGCCGTGTGCCCTCGCGCTCTGTCGACGAGTACATGACGCCGTGACGGACCTTGTTGTACAGGCCACTGCCCTGGGGGTCGGCCAGCACAATCTTGACGGTTGAGAGCTTCTGTTCTTCCTTGAGGTACTTGGCGACGCCGGACATGGTGCCACCCGTTCCCGCGCCGGCAACGAAGGCGTCTAAGTCGCCGTTCGTCTGTTTCCAGATTTCAGGGCCGGTCGATTTCAAGTGCGCCTGCCAGTTGGCGTCCGACTCGAACTGATTGGCGAAGAAGCCCTGGCTGCCGTCCTGATGCTTCGCGGCGTGCTCGGCGGCGTAGCGACGGGCAAGGTTCACAAAATGGTTGGGGCTGGTGATGGGCGCAACGGTGACTCGCTCGACGGTGGCGCCGAGTTGCAGCAGCAGGTCCGACTTCTCCATGGCCATGTCGTCGGGCATGAAGATATGAGCGCGGTAGCCCTTTGCGCGGGCGAGGGTGGCGAGCGAGATGCCGGTGCTGCCCACGGTGCCCTCGTAGATGGTGTCGCCGCGCCGGGGCACGAGCAGGCCCTGCGCCTCGGCCTCGCGGATCATGTTGAGGGCGACGCGGTCCTTGGGGCTGTTGCCGGCACCGTTGAGAAACTCGGCTTTGGCCAGGATCGTGCGGCCCGTGGCCTCAGAGAGCGACTGGATCTTGATGAGCGGCGTGTTGCCGATACAGGCCTCGATGCCCTCCGCCGGGCTGCTGCGAGCGTCGTCGTGCGCCGAGGGGGCTTCGTGGTCCTCGAGTTTAACGGGGCTGCTCCAGAAGAAGCTGCCGCGGCGAGACTCATCTCCTGGGGCCGAAAGCGTCTCTCGTGAGCGCCGCTTGCGCTGGTAGCGACGCTCGAGGTCGGGATACGAGTCCTTGAACCCGAGGGTCAGCAGGACGCCGGCCGTGAAGGCGAAAGCGAGGGCGGCAGTGCCGTAGGCCCTGGGGTGATCACTCAGGGCCATTGGATTATTCCCTTTTCGGGGGTCCAAGCCAATCAACTGGGCGAGTTAGAAGTGTGGTGTTGAATTAATGGCATCCCATTATTTGCGACGATATATTGGCAATTGGTGGGGCAAGACATGAAGTCTTTGGCGAACCTGTGGAAGGGTTCGAGAAGCGGCCGTGCACGGAGCATGTCGTCATCTTTAAATGGTGGGGGCCAGCACTAACAAGAAGATAGAGGTATACTTCGTAGTCCTGGCATCATGAGGTTCATTTGGTCATGAATGATTTATTTCTCGACGAATCAATTAATCATTCTGCTATATTCAAGACCTAAAATGATCCCACCATCCATCACCAATACGGATTACGCACAATCTTCCTTCGATGCAGCTCCTTCCAATGCTCAATGTGGATTTCCTCGGGCCACTCCGAAATCCAATGCCAGACATCAAAGTTGGGTTCCCTCCGTCCATTTGGCCCCCAGATCTCGCAGGTCGGAACGCGGCTGGTGTCCTTGACCTCTACCACCCACTTGGCGCGCCAGTTGGGGGTTCTGCTGTTGCCGTCCATGAAGCCGGTCTCAGATCGCCAGCAATATCCGTCCTGGTCGCTGTTTGGTCGCCATATCTCGTCTCCCTTTCGCATCTGGCGGCCTCTTCTGTAGTCCCTCCACATCTGTACAAGACTGCCTCTCTCACCGGGCGTTTTATGCTTCCGCATCAGATCGCGACGAATTTCCTCCAAAACTGGTCTCGGATTCTCCATGTATAAAGGAGGCGATCCGACGTAGCCATTGTCGTGGGTCACTATTCGAGTCGAATCCACTGCCGTAGACGGGTCGGCCATGGTTTTGGTTTAAGTTGTTATGATGTGAGACAAAGAGGAGGATTTGAGGCTGGATGCCCTGAAAGGAATATGAGCACAGAATATTTTTTGCTGGTAGAGAAAGTGGAAGGAAGATATGGTCTTGATCTGGTCATGGTGTGGCCTTTTGTAGTCGACGATACCACATACAACCGAATCGATTTTGATGACATAGAGGGAAACCTTGAGCAAAAGTTAACCTCTGCAGATGCCTCCCAAACCATGATAATAGTGATTGCAAGGAAGACCAAACTATCCGCGTCGACCATCTGTAATGAGGGTTCTTGGTTCGTATATATGCCCGTGTAAAGCTTCTCGGATGTCGTCGTCATTTCCTGAGAATCTTCATGGTCTAGAACTGAAAAGAGAGAGAAATATTTTTCAGGTGCATAAAAGTCTTATTCAGTTGTAATTAACTTCAACACCCCGCACGCCGAACGAATACTGTATGTGTTTGGTGATGCTTATCCAAGCCCTTGTTCGGAACTGGTCTTCGGGAATTGTGATGAACTATGAATTAGAATACGTATAATTTTTTGTCATATTCTCACACCGTCTCTGGTTCCGGTCGATGGCGTTGACGATGTAACGTGTTCCCTCCAACCTTGTTGCATTTTAACGAGCACAAGTGATCAAGATGGAGCGTCGGTCGTTTAGCTAGCGACGGATACAGAGCACGCAGACACCTAAATAGGAAATGTCTCGTGTGATTCGCGCCTGGGATTCCAGCGATTAAAGTCCCCTGCGTTACTAAACGCCCACCCGAGGTACACCCGGAACGAGCTCGGGCCATTGGCATTTGCCCACTCTTGCTCCGGCTTCCATCGCTCAACACCAAAAAGTGCCCCCATGATGCCGCCGGTGCTGATCGCCGCCTCGCCAGCATAGCATGGATTCCCCCATTGTGGCCCAGCTCTTCCGCCAGCTCTTCCGCCACCGCCCACGCGGCTGCCAGGGCCAGCTCCCGCACCTGCGCAATGGCTTGCGCAAGGGCCCCGCCGTCGCCGTGGCTCACCGGAGCTGCAGCGCCCACCAGAGCCGATCCTACGTCGCCCGTCCCTCGCGCGATCGTGGCATGAAGACAAACGAGAGTCGCTGGCAGCAGCGGACCAACATCCTCCCCCAGGATCGCTCTGAGGAGTTTGCAGAGTACCCGTACATTACCATGCAGGAGCTCAAGCAGCGCACCGAGCGGCCTCGCAAGGTGAAGATGTTGCTCCGGGACTTCATTGACGGCAAGCCTCTCTAGTTCTGCTCCAATTCTCACGGCTAACCCAAGTTCCCTGCACAGACAGCCTATACAACCCCCACTACGGCTACTTCTCCAAGCAGGCCGTCATCTTCAGCCCCGGCGAACCCTTCGACTTCCCCACGATGCGAGACGAGATCGAGTTCCAGGGCATCCTGGGCCGGCGGTACACCGAATTCGAGGACCAGCTCGACGACCGCGAAGGCGAGAACCCGACACGCCAGCTGTGGCACACGCCCACGGAGCTCTTCCGCCCGTACTACGGCGAGGCCATCGCGCGCTACCTCGTCTCCAACTACCGCCTGACCACGTACCCGTACCACGACCTGCTCGTCTACGAGATGGGCGCCGGCCGCGGTACCCTCATGCTTAACATCCTCGACTACATCCGCGAGGTGGACCCTCAGGTCTATGCTCGTACCAAGTACAACATCATTGAGATCTCCTCGTCGCTCGCCGCCCTGCAGAACCGCCATCTGCTCTCCTCGGCCGCCTCCCGGGGCCACGCCGACAAGGTCGAGATCATCAACCGCTCCGTCTTCGACTGGGACCAGGTCGTGCCATCGCCCTGCTTCTTCCTCGCCATGGAGGTCTTTGACAACTTCTCCCACGACGGCATCCGGTACGACGTCACCACCGAGGAGCCGCTCCAGGGCCACGTCCTCATTGATGGCGACGGCGACTTCTACGAGTTCTATGTCCACGAGCTCGACCCCATCGCTGCCCGCTACTTCCGCGTCCGCCACGCTGCCACCGGGGGCAACTATCCCAGGCCATATCCCACCAATGCCGCCTTGCGATATCTCTCCACTAAGATGCCCTTTGCGGCCAATCTCTCGGACCCGGAGTTCATCCCCACCCGCCTCATGCAGTTCTTCGATGTCCTCGAGAAGTACTTCCCAGCCCACCGTCTCGTCACCTCCGACTTCGACTGGCTCCCTCAAGCCGTCAAGGGCCTCAACGCCCCTGTCGTCCAGACCCGGTACCAACGGCGTATGGTGCCGGTGACGACTCCCCTGGTAAGCAATTCGTTCGACAAACCTCTCTACCATGTTAAACTAACACCCCACTTTAGGTACACCAGGGTTACTTTGATATCCTCTTCCCCACCGACTTCCACATCACGGAAGCCATGTACCGCGCCATCACGGGCAAGTTGACGCGGGTCATGTCCCACGGCGACTTCATGCGCAAGTGGGCGTACGTGGAGGATACTGAGACGCGGAGCGGCGAGAACCCTTTGATATCGCACTACCGCAACGCCAGTGTTCTAGTAACAGTGTAACAATAAAAACGAGAAAAGCAAGAGTTGTAGAGTAGATGCCGGAAAAGAATATACCCCGCTATGGAACCTCCAGCGAACACGGCCGCGTTCATGGCCGTTCAAAACCATCATGACACCATTTCACATAACGTCTATAAATTTTCCCATTCATTTGTCTGACCGGGCTCCCAGCCTATTGCCCGAGCTACATGAACTCATTTCCAATCCCAAAAACCGAGCAGAGAGTAACAACAGGTCCCAAAAGTTTGCTCACAATATCCATTCTACAGCTTCAGCTTCTCGCTGAGCCACTTCGTCGCAGTCTCGACACCGTCATCGATGTTCTCGGGCTTGGTGCCCTGGCCCTGTCGCGAGGGCTCCTTGCCGCCTGAGCGACCGCCGATGACCTCGGACACGGAGGCAGCCCAGTGCTCGGCGGTGACACCCTGAGAGGAGAGGTGCTAGAGAATAAGTTAGGATTGCCTGTGTTTAGTGGGTGAGATGAATGGGGACTTACAGTTCCGACGTAGACACCGTGCACCACAGCGCCCTCCTCCTTGCTACCGCCAAACATGTAGACGGTCTTGTCCTTGTTCTTGCTTTGGAAGTGCTTGACAACCTCGGCCAGAGCCTTGGGGTTGGCACCAATGGGCAGACGGCCAACGAACCACTTGGAATCCTCGTTGGTCTCAAAGTGCTTGAGGACGGCGTCGAGAGCAGTCTTGGACTCAGCCTTCTGGCGCTTCTTCTGCTCAGCGACGACCGAAGCCGAGATCTTCTGGAAGCGCTTGTTGAACTCCTCCTTGGTGAGTGTGGAGATGACAAGCTGGCTGAGATCCACGGAAACGGCCTTGAGCTGGGCCTCCTTCTCGGGACCGAAAGACAGCTTCTCGAGAGCATCAAGCTTCGTGGAGAACTCGTTGGCTTCGCGCTGAACACGGTGCGCCGCCTCGCCGGTATAGGCGATGATGCGACGAATGCCCTTGGCGATACCGCTCTCCTCCACAATGATGAGATCCTTAATGAGGCCGGTGCTCTCAACATGAGTACCGCCGCAGAACTCGACACTGTACTTGCGCCACTCAGCGTTCTTGGGGTCGGCGAGCATCGCGTCGATGTCCTTGCCAATAGAGACAACGCGGACAGGGTTGGGGTAAGTCTCTCCGAAGACAGCACGGCAACCATCGATCTGGCGCGCAAGGTCTAGGTCGACCTCCTTGGCAAAGATCTTGGCGTTGTCCTGGATGTACTTGTTGGACATATCCTCAATCTTCTTCAGCTCGTCAATCTTGACACCAGTCTTGTGCGAGAAATCGAATCGGAGCTTCTCGTTGTCCACAAGAGAGCCTTTCTGGTTAACATCATCGCCGAGGACCTCTCGCAAGGAGTGGTTCAGAACGTGGGTGCCGGAGTGGTTGTTGCGGATGGGTGATCGGCGAAGCTCGTCGTACTCGCAGATAACCTCGTCACCAGAAGACACCACACCATACTCGATGTATCCGCTGTGAAGGATGTAGCCACCGAAGTTCTGGACATCCATAACCTTGAAATCGACAACATCGTCAATCACGAGTCGTCCACTGTCAGCCACTTGACCACCGGACTCGGCGTAGAAGTTGGTGTTGTCCAGTAGGATTCCGAGGGCAGTCTTCTCGGGGAGGTCCTTGGTCGACTTGTGGAAGCCCTTGCCGTCGTAAATCAGTTGCACCTTGCCCTTGGTGTCACCCTTGCCAAACTTGGCATCGTCGTTGGTTCGAGGAACCTGAAGCTGCTGCTCCAGCTCGGCAATCTGGTGAACATTGAGCTTGGAGAAGGTCTGAACTGACTCCTTAACGGCCTTGCTAGCCTCGCGGGCCTTGTTCTTGGCGGCCTCGACCTCGTCGTCGTTGATCTCAAGATTTCGCTCCTCGGCCATCAATCGAGTCAAATCGACAGGGAAGCCAAAGGTATCGTACAATCGCCACACGACGTCACCATCAAGCTTCTTCACGTTGTTCTTGAGCGCCTGGGCAGCGTATTTCTCAAACTGGGCCTCGCCGCGATCGAGAGTTTGCGCGAAAGCAACCTCCTCCTCGTCAAGAATCTCCTTGATAGTCTGCTGGCTCTTGACCAACTCAGGGAATTGCTCACCCATTTGGTCGACCAAGGCAGGGAGGATCTTGGAAAAGAAGGCGCCGATGTCGGCGTTGAAGTATTTCCTGGCGTATCGGACACCTCGTCGCAGGACTCGTCGGACAACGTAGCCTCGGCCATCGCTGTTGGGCACGGCGCCGTCAGCGATGGAGAAGGACAGAGTTCGGATGTGGTCAGCAACGACTCGGTAGGCGGTATCAAGTCCGTCGACGTCGTCCTTGCCGTACTTGTCAGTGTAGGGGCGGGCGCCAGTGACCTCCTGGATCTGCTTGAACAGGGGGGTGAAGCAGTCGGTGGCGTAGTTGGAGATGGCATTCTGCAGGGCAGAGACCAGTCGCTCGTAGCCCATACCAGTGTCAATGTGCTTGGCAGGCAGTGACTTGAGGCTCCTGTCCTTTTGGCGATCGAATTGCATAAAAACGTTGTTCCACACCTCGACAACCATGGGGTCGTCCATGTTGACAAGGCTGGAGGCGTTGCGTCCGCCAATCTTGTCGTAGTGAATCTCACTGCAAGGACCGCAAGGACCCTGGTCACCCATTTCCCAGAAGTTGTCCTTCATGTTGCCCGGCAGGATGTGGTCCTCGGCGACACCAACGGACAGCCACAGCTCCTTGGCCTCGAGATCGGGCTCCAGGCCCATGGCGGCGTCGCCCTCAAAGTATGTGACGTAGAGGCGGTCGGGGTCGAGGCTGTAGACCTTTGTGAGGAGCTCCCATGACATCTGAATGGCCTCCTTCTTGAAGTAGTCGCCGAAGGACCAGTTGCCCAGCATCTCGAAGAAGGTGTGGTGGTAGCTGTCCTTGCCGACATCGTCGAGATCGTTGTGCTTGCCACCGGCACGGATGCACTTCTGGCTGTCGACGGCGGCCTTGAGACCGGCCATGGGATCCGTCTTGCCAATGGTTCCGAGGAAGATGGGCTTGAACTGGTTCATGCCCGCATTGGTGAAGAGCAAGGTGGGGTCATTGTGAGGGACGACGGAGGAGGAGGGGACTGCAATGATAAGACGTCAGCTTCTATTGGGAGTAAAAAAATACGATTCAGGGAGAAGCAGCGTCGTGTGCGAGCGCAAAGGCATCGACGAGGCCATCCAGAGTGGCGGGGTGTTGTGCCCGCACTGTCGAAGTGGTGTTCATACCTATGGTGTGGCCCCTCTGCTCGAAGTACTCGAGGAAGGTCTTGCGCACGCGCGCAGCGGGCCACTCGAGTTCGGCCATTGTCGCACTGGAACTCGAAAACGCTCGGCGATACAGAGGGAACAAGTCGGCGAGAACCCGGTGCGTAGACGGTCGCAGAATCGCAGCGGCGGGAAATGGTCGGTGGTTGCGGTGGTAGTGGAGGAGTTGCTGGAGATGTGGTGGCGGCGGAGTGTAGAAAGTTCTACAAGAATGAGTCAAGAATACAAAAGGCCCGCCGACGCCGCTACAGTGCAACAGCCCGCGCCCGGCCGAGCTGCTGCTCCTTGTCCACATCCGGGACAAAGCGCGACTCCGACTCCTCGTCTAGATCCTGGATTCAATCCCGTCAGCCGCATCACTCGCAATCCAATTCGCCGATAACGCAGAGCCTCGCCCTGACTGCGCGCTGTTTGTTGCCTTTTCCTTGTATGTAAAGGGGGCAGAGTTCCTTTTTGTGGCGGGGGAATTTCGTCGGCCCAGATGATGCTGCACGGAGCGCAATCTCCCTCCGCCGTGTCGCCGGCCCTTCCCGCTGTGGCAGCTGATGCCGCACCTGAGGCCGACGACCAGCAGACGAGGCTACATCGCCGCAAGAGAAAGGCCGGTACACAAACGAACGAGCGTCTCTCCAAGCGTCTGAGTCTGCTGAATCTTGGTGCGTATTTCTCTTTATTTATTCCCTTTGTCTGTCACAAGCTGACACGTTCCGGTTAGAGCAAGGTGGCAGCAAGCTGTACGTCCCCGTCGAGACACCCGCATCCTCATCAAACAACAACTCAGTACCTGCTCCGCGCGCTGCAGCCATGCCTGATGATACTATGCAACTGGACGACTCGAAGCACAAGGTCTACATCTACAACATCGACGATGAACTCTCCTCCGACAGCGAGTCCGACGACGGCAAGCTCGTATTCCTCCCTGACATTGAGAAGCATCTCCGTGCAACCCGCATCCCCCCCTCCATCCTAGCCAAGGCCGACGCCGAGGTTGAAGGCATGGAAGTTGTGCTCTACAGTGACCCCAAGTCACTGACGGTGCCCGAGGGAAAGGACAGCGTCCGCAAGGCCATTATCGAGTCACGCCGCCGCACGAGGGAACAGCAGCGGCTGGAAAGGAAGAGTAAAAGTATCGATGCGGCCACGACTGCTCCTTCAATCGACAACGCGAGCATGCCATCCAGCATGACATCTGGGGGCTATGATGATCCAGATGCAATGGACATGGACTAAGACGTCGGTTGCTTTATTACATATACCCTAGTAGGAGTTGGAGTTCCGGATGGTGGTTTATTCATGCAGCCCAGCAATGTTCTTAATAGAAGTACTAGTTATTTCTTTTCATCTATCTATATTCTATAGATGCATCCATCCAGACCTCATGTTGCCTTGTTTTTGCCCCGCCTGCCCGTAAAGCCATCGATACAGTGTCTACCAGCGATTCAATCGTACACGATCTTGATGGTTCCTATCCCCTAATATGCCTTGTTTATCTTGACATTGACGGCGGCGGCGGTCCTGGCGGCGGTCCGTACTCAGACTGTCTAGCCTGCATCGGGTCGACCTTGGTGCCCCCGGCAGGTGGCTCGTAGACGGGAGGTCGAGACGGGTCATAGACGGGCGGTGGCATGTTGTACATTTGATAACCGTTTGGCGGTGGGTAGTATGCCGGTTGAGGATACTGGTAACTCGGGTCGTGCTGGGCGCGAATCCGTCTGCTCACAAGGCACTATCGTAGGTGTCAGTCGGCTTGGTCCTGTGAGTGGCGAGCGTGGAGCGTGCGAAGAACTTACCCTGTGATATGCGAGGAGTGGCAGGCCCTTCTTGAGCCTTGATTTGGCGTGCATGTATCCGCCAATGACCCAGGCCATGAATAGGACGGTGAAGGTGATGAAGATGGTCCATTTGACGATGATACCCGTCTGTCGCAATCAGCATCCAACACCACACAGCATGCGCAACACGTTCGGGCGACGACTTACATCGCTATACCACCATGGAATAGTATGTCCATCTGATACAAATTCCCAGTTCACGTCGTCATTATTCTCGTCGTCGGCTTGGCGCCGCAGTAGCGTCCATTTCGCAAAGGCCGCCATGGTGTATGTGTGTGTTGGAGAGAGGTTGTTGTCGTCCCGCGAAGCCAAGATGGCCGGGGTAAATAGTTCAAAGGAGGGAGCCCACTGGCCAACTAAAGTATATTTGGGACACGGGGCGCAACAGGGGGAGTCGCAAACAAAGAAAAAGCAGAAACTCCAGAGGGTATCGTGTCGCGGTATGAAGCAACCGGAATTCAATGGCGCAGAGATGAAATATTAATAGAGGGTGACACTTCCAGGGAGAAGAGGCATTGGTGGCGCGGCGAGTGACCTCCTGCGGCAGGTCGTGTTGCGTCTGAGCCTCTGGAGTTTCAGAGGAAACAGGCCCCGGCCTCCGGGGGAATGCAGGCGTAGTGGGCCCGGGCGGCTAGCGAGCTGACGGGTCAACGCCCAATGGGCTTCGCTCCAAACTCCGTACGTCGTCGATAGGTGGATCAAATATGACGGGCAGCCCGGCGGGCAATGAAGAAGACGAGAGATACAATGCCAGACCCAGCTGGGTGGGATGTTTCAGCGAAGGCTCTGGAGAGAGCTTCACTCGCGCGGTTCGCTAGATATTCCCATGGGGTGGGCTCGTACTATACCGGCTAAGTAATGCCCAGTATCGAATTGCCCAGGCCAACCAATGCTGAGCCTCCCGGGCCTTTACTCTCCCGTCTGTAACCTGGCCTTGGGGCCTGAATTCATCCGGAGATCAATCCCTGGCGGCCACGCCGGCCTCAACCTGATGCCTGGAATGTCTCAAAGCCAGCGTACCGGTGTCGCGAATGCCAAGGAGCCTCCCTCCCGTGCCCATTGTTCTGCCGGAATCCATGAGTTCTCGAGTGCCTAATTCTACATGCCAAATTCTACATGCCAGAGCGCCACCCACATGCCTTCGACATTGTCACGTACGTGCGGCCATGGCGAGACAGCTTCTCAACGGGCGCACTGCACAATACCAGCGCCCACTGTCATTCTCACTCTGACACAGTATTCACTACTTCGTACCTGATTTATGAATGAAATCCAAAGACGCCATCGCTCTAATGCTTCCCGCGCGAATGAAAACGAAAACGCCCGCCCTTTCTCTGCACCACCATCTTACAACAGCCCTTTACAACAGCCCTGCTCCTCCAGCAGCCCACTCTGCGAACCCTTCCCCTGCTGCGTTTTCGCGCGCTCGGTTCGGTGGGAGTCCTTGTTCTCGTCGTCGGTTATCCTCTTCTTGCATGTGTACCTGCTGTAAACGCTGTCGCCACCAGAGGAGAAGCACAAGGCACAAGGTGATTCCGATGATCAGGAAGCTCTCAACGATCCCATCATCCTCATTCAAGACATCGCCGCTGGCTAGCGTATCGTCGTACAGGCCCTCGGCGTTGTAAAACTCGTCCTCGTAATGAAGAGTGTCGTCTTGGAGGAAGTTGGCAATCCACTCGGAAAGAGACCGGACCTTCTTCGGTTCTGGTTTTGTCAGTAAAACACCGGTATAGGGCCATGCAAAGTTACTTACTCGGCTCGTCCTGAATGGAATGGATTGGTCCGTGTGTCAGGGTATTCCAAGCACTCCGGAGTCGAAGCTTGAGGAGACTTAATGTGACCGGGAGGTAAGCCTCCTCATTCACTTCCAACGCTTGGTCGTAGTATCTCTTAGCGAGGTGGAAATCCTGCACCAGCCCAATGCCGTTCTCATGCATCCATCCGAGATTGAACAGGGCCTGGGCGCTCTGAGCGTAGTCAGAGGCTCCAGTGTAGCACTGGACAGCCCTGGTAATGTCCTGCTTGGCCCCAACACCATAGTAGTAGTAGTCGCCCATCTTGACGAGCGAATCCACGTTGGACTGTCTCGATGACCGTGTCCAGTAGATGAGGGCAAGCGACGGGTTATCCAGGAGGTTGTTCGGTTCTACTGGCTTCTGGAGCCACGACAACAGAGGCAACCGGGACTGAACAGAGTCCAGCATGTATGCGACGTTGGTTTGGGCCTTTTCGTATCCCTGCTCAGCCGCCATGAGGTATTCGAGGAAGGCAAGCTCGTAATCGCCGGCCTCATATGCATCGTTGGCGTCGCCCCAGGATGAGACCAAGGGCTCGGCCTTCTCAGCAACGCTCTTGTAGTAGCTCAGTGACGCGCCACAGAGCTTCTCTCGGCCAACGCCGTGGTGGATTAGTTCGCCAATGTAGTAGTGAGCTTCAATGTTGCTATGACGGCTCGCCAGTTCGAAATAGTTATTCGCGACCCTAACATCCTCTTGGCCTCCTTGATCCAGATACAGCTGCCCCATCTGAACCAGCGCCGGGGCATAGTCTTGGTCGGCTGACTTCTTGAACAGCTCCATGGCAAACTTGACATTCTCCTTCTGGCCGTAGCCATTGAGGTTCATCAAACCAAGTCCATGTTGGGACTGTGCGTCTCCGTGAAAGAGGCCACGTTCGAACCACAATTTCGCCCGCTCAAAATTTTGGGCGACACCGTCGCCTCTCAGGTACATCCGACCGAGATAGCCGGCAGCCTTGGAAGCGAAAGACTCGATGCCTGCCTTATAGTTCTCTAGAACGCGACCGTCCCTCTTCCAGTATCGTGATGCCACTAGGAAGAAGTACTTCCGAGCCTGGGGGATGTTTCGATCGAGACCACGCTGGCCCTCGTAGTAGATTCTTCCCAGATTGTATGATGCCTTAGAGTCTCCCTTTTGAGACATGAGGTCCAAGTATTCAATGACGTCGTCAATAGCAGCGTTCGCATCAGATGCAGGGTTCGCCTTGAGAGCATTCATGCCGGCGCTCGAGGCACTCGCTCCTTCGCCATAAATGCCACCGTCGTCATCCGAAATGCGCCATGCCTGATGGACCCAAGACCTGCCTCCTGGGGGGCCAGCTCGGTACCACGCAATAACCTTGTCTGCCACACTCTTGTAGTATTTGACGGCGGCTTCGCAATTCTTAGTTGTTCCAATTCCACCGTTGTGTCGGAATGCTGTCGCCATTTCAGCCCGAACGTCTCCTTGGATGGCAGCAAAAGTGTAGTAGAGGAGCGCTTTGGCCTGGTCGCGGGGCACCACCCATCCAAGTCCAGTCGAGTAGTAGACACCCAGCATGTACTGTGCTGTCGAGTTTCCATGCACGGTGGCAAGCTGCTGGTAATGGTTGAAGGCGGCGTGCAGGTTCTTGGGGTGGCTATAGTTGCCAAAGAAGTTCATCTGAGCGAGGAGGTAGAGAGCGTCTGAATTATTCTGTTGTGCCGCCTGTTCAAGAAGCTGAACAGCCTCCAGGAGATGACCACTGATTTTGGCGTCATGCGACTGCGATGGCGCAGTTGCCGGGCCGTGGGGGATCGCCTTGAGAATGTACCGCATGACCGTTCCAACAAGGCCCGATGGCCGTCGTTTCCGTTTATGCAATGATTGGGGAGTCTTCCCGAGCTCGATCATGGCGGCGTTGACAAGGTCCGCGCCTAGAAATAGTCAGTCTGTTGTCCGCGCCGGGAGGTCCGATGCGTCGCCATACCAGGTTGAGGACCGTTGTGACGGCCTTGGTCCAACATAACGTCGGTCTTTGGAGCCGCGACATGCTTATTATGACCACCTCTCTGGAATGGTGGGGTTTCCGTGTAGGTTTCTTGATAGTACTTCTCGTTTGTACAGAGTCCGGAGCTCGCCTGCCAAAGCACTGGATCTGGTCAGTCGTTGTCGCGTGCGTCTTGCAGCGGGGAGAATCAACATACGGAGCACCCAGACGAGTGATTGCCGCATCTTGGGCAATGACTATGTGCCTAAAGAGTCTGTAACAGCACTGGGCATGGCCGGTTTCCGAGATCAAGGATACCGCCGTCGTTGTGATGGTTTCGCGGGGTGCGGATTGAGCTGCAATCTGCAGTAACAAGCTAGCTGTCCACTTGAAGCTTACGAAGTACATGAGGTAATGTGTCCGACGCCGCTTCGGCCACAAGTGGCTAAGCGCCGGTTTCTGGTCCGGCCATCGCTGACTAATAAGTCCAATCGCACCTGTCACGTCCCGAGGTTGATTGTAGAACAACTCGGAGCTTTCGTTTCAATATCACTTCAATTACTATTTTCTGTTGGCTATTCAATGGCATAGTGAATCTAGTGTTTGAGCTAACGTCACTGAATATGCCTTCGATTTATTGGGGTTGCGGCCTATCAGAGATGGATATTTCTGCTTGATTGAAGATCAAATGCAGCGGATGAACTAACAGCCAGTAAGACGGCATCGCACTTTAGCTGGAACAACATGTTGAGATTGGGTTGAGCATCCCACCGTAATGACTACCTAGGCACAGAAATACAAGCTCATACGCCATTACAATTCCTTCCCAAAAGATCTCCTGCTTAGGTAGGTGCTTAGCTCGAATAAGGCCATGGTACATTCGTTCAGCCATGCAGTCATCAATTCTATTCTAGATGGATAGATAAGATGACTCGGCTTAAACCTAGGTAGTAATCAAGTACGGCACTTCGGGACTCAGAATCACCAGGCAACGCAACGACTAAAACCAAAGTTCCCTCCCCGCCCCCTAAATGGAGCTACAAATGCATCTCACCCACAACTGCCGAGGCGGCGTCGCTAATAAGTGCGCGCAGCTGGACGGCCACAGCGCCATGGCTGCCTATAACCCCAGGGTTTTTCAGCGCCTCAGCCGCTAACGTCTGCCCCTGCATTTCGCGGCCCGTGAACACGAAAGTCACGGGTAGCGCGTTAATGGCTGCAGTTCGACCGCGTCGCTGAACGCGTCTCACACCCCAGCTGCAAGCTAATCCCGACGTCGCTGTGGCCTCGACGAAAATCCAAGTCATTTCGTAAAAACGCCCTCCCAGCTCTCCCAGCTCTCCCAACCCTCTCCAGCCTCCGCTCCCTCTTTCCAGCGTTTATATGTTACATCAATTCCGGGTGCATTCTCTTCAATCGATCATCCACAATTCCGTCGCTACGAGCCCGAATTACCAGAGTTCCTCGCCTGTTCAGAGGTCCCTTCGTGCATCGACCACTGCCCCTTGGCCGTCTCCACCCCCAGATTCTCGCCATGTCGACCCTCAAGCGCAAGGCCAACTCGGCTGCGAATGGAGCTGATGCAAAGAAGCCCAAGGCCAATGGCAGCATTGCATCCTTCTTCGGCGCGGCCCCGAAACCGGCCGCTGCTGCGACTCCAGTGGTCAGGTTTGACAAGGCCAAGTGGGTTGCCGGCCTCACCGACGAGCAGAAGAACCTCCTTAAGCTGGAAATCGAGACTCTGGACGTGAGCTGGCTGGCCCACCTCAAGGATGACATCACCACCAAGGAGTTTCTGGACCTGAAGAAGTTCCTGGAACGAGAGTCCTCCACTGGACGAAAATGGTTCCCTCCCAAGGAGGATGTCTACTCCTGGTAAGACAATTGGATGCTGTCACTTGCGAGCCAGACTTGTGCTAATCTTGTTCATGTCAGGTCCCGCCACACCCCCTTCCACAACGTCAAGGTCGTCATTGTTGGTCAGGACCCGTACCACAACATCAACCAAGCCCACGGCCTAGCCTTTTCCGTGAGGCCCCCGGCTCCGGCTCCCCCCTCCTTGAAGAACATGTACATTGCCCTTAAGAAGGACTACCCATCGTTCGTGGTACCACCCAACAAGGGTGGTCTCCTTACTCCTTGGGCGGACCGTGGAGTTCTCATGATCAACACATGCCTCACTGTACGAGCACATGAAGCCAACTCGCATTCCAATCGAGGCTGGGAGCGCTTCACTCAAAAGGTCATTGACCTCGCCGCACAGAAGCGGACGCGCGGTGTCGTGTACATGGCCTGGGGCACACCTGCCGGCAAGCGAGTGCAGAAGATTGACCGAAGTCGGCACCTAGTTTTGCAGAGCGTGCATCCTAGTCCTCTGAGCGCCTCGAGAGGGTTCTTCGACTGCAACCATTTCAAGAAGGCCAATGAGTGGCTGGTCAGTCGATACGGCGCTGAAGGCGAGATTGACTGGGCATTGGTGCCTGGCAATTCCACAAAGGCTGTGGTTGAGGAGACCAAGACTGATACAGAGGCTGAGGCTGACGAAGATGCCAAGCCTGAGGTGAAGAAAAATGAGGCGAAGAAAGTCGAGACGAAGAAGGTCGAGATGAAGAAGGTCGACGTCGATGACAAGGAGAATGAGTTCGAGGAGGACGAGGAGGCTCTGGAAGAGGCCTTGAGGTTGGCCGAGGCCGAAGCTGAGACGCCCAAGAAGAAGGATTAAACAATTCGGTCTCGGTTTCAAGGCGCCAGTGTGTTTCTTAGGTAGGGATTGGGACTATTGTACGGTGGCGGCGTATACTTTGTATGTATTGGATGGAAGACACTCGGACAGGTCCTGGGCGTTCGCGTGATCGATCAGGGATCATGGCAGGGCCAGCTTCGGGAGTCTGTGTACACTTAGGCTATAGGACGGGAATGGATGAATAACAGGTCTCGGTTACTCGCGTGTCTCTCGATTAACTGTGAGGTCATGACTGCCTTTGTGGGTCACATCTTCAAGAAAAACAAATATGGAGTATGGGGCGCCTCGGGCATCAGCGGCCGGTGAAGACGGACGAGAGGAACGCTTATACCAGGCGGCTATTATTATATGTCAGAAGGTCGGTAGGCTAGATCGAAAGCACGTCCATGTCGGGATGATTCGCAGTCCTTCTTGTTTGAAGCAATGAAGTCCAGGAATTGCTTCTCGAAGGCGGTTCCGAAGGCTCCAGTTTTCCTGGCGGGTGGCATGATGCGACTCCTTCAGCCTCACGGCAGCGGAGCGCATGAAAGATCTAAGATGAGGTTTGAGGAGAGGAATCTCGCACGCGCCCACGAGTCCACACACCCACAATCAGCCTCACACACCCACCCCGTTTCGTCTTGAATTTGCCCCTCCCCCTCCTCTAGATCGTACGTACCTGGGACGAAATTTAATCTAGCATGTCAAGTCATTCATCTGTTTCGTTTCTTCTGAATACGACATCGCTAACTACATATGTAGCCAACCCGGGGTGTGGCCGGGGCAAGGTTGAGCAGCAGCAACAACGTGGACCAACGGGGACCAACACTTGCATCATGGACACGACGTTTCAAGTCCTGACACAACCCAGTAAGACGTTCGTAAACGCTGGACAGAGTTAGAAAGACGCTGCATGCAGCCCCGGCAGGTGCATGAGCATGAAGGTGGTGGAGCACTGGAACTCGCGGTTCAGTGCCAGACCTCCAACCCGACCGGGATCATGGATCGAGCGTCTGCGCGGCAGCGTACGGATGGGACGAAGACAGCACACGGACGTACTAGAGACGACCTTTTCGGGGCCGTCATGCTAGTGAGGCACGTCAAGAATACCATGTAGCGGTCCCTGGGACGGTCTTTGCTTTCTTCGTCCCGGGTCTTCCAGCTGGCTCGGCATGACCTGCATCTCGATCCCGACAGATGACGCCAACAACCGGCATGGCGATGAGCAAGTGGGAAATGTTTCGCAATTGCTGCGGTACAGCTTGTTATTTGCTGGCCGGGTACATACGAACGAGCACCCCCGGCTGAGGTTGGCGGCGAGAGGGCCACAGCTGGTGCCAGCTCACCACCCTCCTTCGATCCAGGAAGCCTCGCGAGAAATCCCATCGCACCTTGGCAGCCAGTCACGGTGCTGCTGAGTGCCGGGCTCTTAGCTTGGGGAGGGATGCGTTGGCCATGCCAGCACACACGCAGCGGGCTTTTTTTGGGCCCGTCACTCCACGAGCCCACGAGTTACTTGACAATGGGTGACTACGATTGGGCGGGTCTGGACGAGACGCAAAAATGCCAAAACCGTTGATGGATTCTATACATGGGCATCGGTTGGCAAAATTAGCGGTGTTCGAATAAATGGTTCCATTCCATCGGCTGCCCCTCTCCATATCCACCGGCCGAGAACACAGAGGTTCATCCTAGGACACGGGGTATCCTAGACTAGGTCATGGCATGGCCTTAGCCAGTCATAAAACTGTCCGAAGTAGAAACCACCATCAGTTGTGCCTGGACAGAGCCTCGTACCTGGGACAGACACCGTGAGTGACCTTAAAAGGGGGCGTGGGAATAGTCGTCGCCAAATTTTAGGCGATGACACGCTCTCTAGCGAGTGCACTTTCTTCATCCGATCGGTCGTCTTCATCGTCCCACGTCACTTGATCGGCTCGGGACAGGGCAGAAGGTGATATCAGAGGTGTTAACAACAGAGTCGATATTGGCAGGGGGGCAATTGGGACCAATTGGACCTCTGCCGCGGTGACGACCGACCCTCAGGCGCGTCTGACCGAGGCGGCGAGCAAAAGGTGAAAGAATGGGCAGTGAAGGACAGGCTGGTCTCAGTGCAAGCCCATTGATGGGATCCCACTTGTCTGTCTACTCGGCACGCTGCGAAACATGGATGGCGTCAGGGCGGTCGAGCCACTGGCAATGGAGAAGACATGGTTGCAGCTTGGGTGTGGGCAGTTGATTGAGGCCAACCGGCACACGTCCCATGTACTATGGTAGTATCCATGAGTCCAAGCTGTCCAAGCTTCGTAGCGATTCCCGCTATCAGCTGAGAAGGAAACGAAAGAGCGAGCAAAGAGAGATCTAAAACAACAGGTCATGACGACAACCCACAGCCCCCCGGAACAGGGACAAAGAGGATCTACTAGTGGTCGACTGTTGGTGTTGGGTCTTTTGGCGTTGCTTGGTTGCTTCTTGATACATCTCTAGCTCCTACTACGGGAGTAGTGAGGTGACGGCGTCCAACCATGATGCCAAGGTGACACCTTTTTCGGGGCCGTGGTCGCGGATCCCGATGCCGGCTTTTGGCGGTGGTCCCCTGTCCACACGGACGGTCCCAGGTCCCAGGTCCCCTGGTCATGGTTCCCAATGGAGCTGTGGTTATATCTCATGGCGTCGTGGGTGGGAGTTTGGCACAGAAAGAGTAGCGGAACCGACAGTCGCTGGCCGCGCTCAGTGTCCCAAACCAGGTGCCAGCAGTGATCGACAGCGTCCTTGTCTCGCCTGGCCTAGGCTCAGGTCAAATCCTAGTCCCCGCATGAGCCAGGAGCCAGGAGCCAGGAACCAGGAGCCAAGCTCAAAGCAAATCAATTCATCAGAGGGGGGGCCTGGAATCAAATTACACGACCGCGCGCCCGCCTTGCCGCCCACGCAATTAAATTTCAGGACGCCAGGGACTAGACAGAGTGCGGCTGGCTTGGATGGTGCCCCTCTAACTGGCGGCCCACCCGAGCAAGCCGCCGCCATCAGGTCCCGTTCCCAGCGGCGGCGCGTCCAGTCACAGCGCGTCCAGGTGCCCCTCAGCGCCCTCAGGGCATCTCTCTGGCTCTGAGACTCCCCCCAATCTGCATCCCGCTCCCCTCCACCGGCGCTGGGGCTAGGCTGCTTTCGGGACCCTTGGAGAAGCTTGTGGGCTTGTGGGGTGGCGCCCACGCTTCTTTCTTAAACCATGGCGGATGTGGATGTGGACGGCGATGATGGTGTTGTTGGTGTGTTTGTGTTGTTACTATGTACGGAGTACGGCTGATGTCGTTTTCAGCCTCACGCCTCGTACAGAAGGAAAATGAGACCCCAGCTCGATTTGTCCCTGACTACGAGAAGCAGATGTATGCATGTCTCGCTACAATGTGGGTAATCATAGACAAGAAAGAGATATCCCGAGAAAACAAAACTAAGAAAGTATCGAGGCTTGCGAATAGGGAGAGTCTAATTACTTTGAGCTATGCTGCGTAGTAGACTCAGGAGACAACCTCATCGTTCCAAACATACAGCTCGTTATCAACGAAAAGAAACAACGTCAAGACAACGAACGGGTAGCCACACCCAACCACAAACACAACGTCTCTCTCTCTTCCCATCCCACTCTCCAACCACAGATCACACACAGACACAGACTCTCTCACTCTCACACACCCATCACCTCACCCCTCCACTCCCCCCAAAAAAGAAATGCCCCATGCCCACCAGATGAATGGCCCCCATGCCCCATGCCTGTAATCCCAGCTCGGCGCCCAATCTTAGTGCTGTACGTACCATCCCAAGGCCTGGTCGCGCACCCCCGTCGCCCCTGAAGCCGCTCCCCGTCCACCATCCCAATCCCAACCCCAATCCCTCATCCATCATCACCTTTCTCTCCTCCCTCTTTGTCTTTCGATTGGCCTTCGTCCTTCTAGTCCTTCTTCTTTTCGTTCTCCCATTTTGCCGAGGACGTCTCTTTTTTTTTTGGCGGCCAATTTCTGGCGCCCCTCGCCTCGTCGTTTCACCTTTTTCGATACCTCCTCGACTCCGCGCCTAAAAAAAAGTCCAGGTCTCTCCTGTCGTCTCAGCAGCGTCACGCTCACGCTCACCCACGACGCCCACGCCGCCACGTCCGCGCCCGATCCCCAACCTCGACTTACACGTCGCCTGGCGCCATCGCCCATCGTCCCGACCACCACGCAGCCCATCTTTGACGGCAAGGCCCCGCGACCACAAAAAAAAATCAACTCCTGATCTTTGTCTTCTTCCCGCGCGACAGGAACTTTGCTTTTCCTTCAGCTCTCCGCCTGCATTTGCGGCCGACCTGAAAACAAGATCCGCAGCACCACTCTTCGCCAGGTCCAGCTCGCCGCTACTTTCTTCCCTCCTGCCGTCGCATAAACGCCAACGTGTACCGCGTCTGAACCATCCCATCACGTCCACTACCACCGCCGTCGCCCATCATGGCCGGCCTCTTCTCCCGCCTTAAGGGCAAGGACTTCAAAAAGAAGAAGGGCAAGGACAGCTCCGATTCGCAGCCAACCCGACCCCGGTGGACCGATGCTTACACGCGGACCTCCGTCGAGCCAGAGGAGGTTCACGAGCTGATCCGATGTTGCACTGAGGAGCTCAAGGCGCGAGGTATGTCACCCCGGATTCTGTGCCTCCATGTCCTGTCCCTTGCGTCTCCTTCGACGGCATGCTAATTCTCCGTGTCTTACTAGCTCTCGACCACCCCTTTCTCCTTCTACCATTCCGACCTACCTCCGATCCCAGCGCTGTGCGCACATTCGTCAGACACTTCTTCGAAGCTCACCAAAACCTGCGCGGCGAGCAACTACTCCAGGAGCTGCGCATGACCGAGCCCATGGTACGTCGGCCACAGCAACCGCGCAACGTGATATTAATTTGGTCCACAGGTCGTTTCCGGCGTCGCAAAATGGTGCTGGAGTCGTCTTCAGGGCGGTATTGTTGGTTGGGATGCGTATGAGCTGTTCAAGGTCGGAGAAATCGGTACGTCAATCGCAGAATTGCCCAGTCCAACGGTGTGGCTGATTGGTCTTAGACTCGCACATGGCCCGAGACTCGTTCAAGACATTCATCCCCATTAGCGTCGAGAATGGTGCCCGCCAGCGCATTATCTTCGACTATTTTGATCTTTTGGCTGCAATTGCTGCCCACGGCAAGACCAATGGCCTCGGTGGCCGCAAGGTCTCCCGAATGGCCGCTTGGTGGGCCTTTGAACACAAGGACACCAAGAAGGGCTTTGAGGGAGGCTACAACTCTTGGCTTAGGTGAGTTCAGTGTCTCAGATGATACCTCTGTCCCGAATGCTCACCAATGCTTCCAGCGCCGCCGATGCCACGAGCCACATGTTCTTCGCGTACCTCCGATCCCTTTCCCCCGAGGTGAATGTCAGCGGTATTACGATGCTGCCCATGTCCCTCCAGAAGCTCGTCCAGGAGACAGAGTACCCCCCTCAGCGACCCGAGTTGATGATGACGCCTACGAACAAGGTTGTCATGATCGTCGACACCGTCTCCCCCACGCCGTTTGCCCTCTTGCGCCGGGCCAATCACTTCCAGTATCGCGACGAGGACCGAGCCCTCCAAGAGTTCTCCGAGTACCAGGACCCAGTCAAGGCATTGACTGATGAGTGTCGCCGAGTCTTGAAGGCCGTTTCTGCCGCAAACCAGTCCCAAGTTTCGAGTTCTAAGCATTCTACGAGCTTGCGCGACGCTTCTTGGTCTCGTTTTGAGGACATCGGCTTCACGAGCACTTTAGAGGAGGATGACGACGAAGATGAGAGCGCCATTAGCCAGAGACAGCCTCAGGGTTTGAGGAGAGCTCCTGCTTCTGGAAACGGATTGGGCAGACCGACGACCCCATCTTGGGCCGATTTCCTCTCATCAGGATTCATTGATGAGAACTCAGCCTCCCGACCTAACCTTCTTCTGCCCCCTGACAAAGTTCTCCCTCCCATCGAGACGCAACCCAGACAGCGAAGCTCCCAATCCCACCGACCGAGACTCGAATCCGATCGCACCCTTGAGCCTGGTGAGCTGGCAAGCATCACCTCGTTCTCTCTCGACGATGCTTTCTGGTGGGTCTGGATGACCAGTCTGGCTCCCGAAGAAACCGCAGAGCGAAAATCGGCTTTCGGTCGATGCACAATCATCGAGACCAAGATCCCCACTGGTCGATGGCTGGTTATGGAGGAAATGATCGCAGGCGCGGCTCCGGAACCCGAAGAGGGTGCCTATATCGCAGAGAAGAAGGGCTTCTTCTCTTGGACAAGGCGCGGAAAGGGTCTGGGTCGACGGAAGTCTGCCGGAAAGTCTGCCCTTGAGATGGGGAACAACGCCGGTAGCAAGGCTAGCATCGGCCCGGATACGCATGCCAGGATACAGGCGAAGGCTGCTCAGCTCCGAGCTCAGGAGTTGCATGACAAGAAAATGGCTGCTCAGCAACAGCAGTCCCAGCGCCGCGGCCGATCAGATGCAGAGCTAATGGCTGAGAAGACTAACAGTGTACTCACGCTCCAGCCGGCCATCATTGGCGAGGCTTCGTCGGCTCTGAAATGGGTCAACAAATATGACAAGGGCACCATCAAGGATGTTTACTTGTCCAACAGCAACGCAGGCCGTGGCATGACCATGTCTCCAGTTCCCTCCGAACGCCTGAACGAGGCCGCCGAGACGAATGGGGGAATGAATGGACATGATGAGCAGGCGCCTGAAGTGCCCGCTAAGGAACCCGCACCTCCCCCTGTTCAATCCCCCGTTGTCCAATCCCCTGTTGTTCAATCCCCTGTTTTCCAGTCCCCTCCTGCCTCACCGGAGATCAAGAAGGAATCCGTGAGGAAGCCTCTCCCCCCAGTGGAGAAGCCCGAGGAGGTTCAGATTCCAGAGGTCGTTGAGCCCCCGGCCAGTCCCGTCCCGCCCCCCAAGGACGACATCTTTGATGAAGTCACCCGGGATAACGTTGTATCGCCCGAGCCCGCCAGCCCCGAGAACAAGAAGCACAAGAAATTACAGAAGGAGACCAAGGAGGGTCGAGGTTTCCGCAAGCTGTTCCGCAAGAACCGAAGCTCCAAGCTGCCCGAGAATGCTGCCGCCGACGTCAACGGCATGCTGCGAAAGGACCAGGCCACGCCTGAGCCGCCTGTTCAACAAACACTCACTCCTGCCGAGACACCCGAGCCTGTCCCAGCTCATGATGAACCTGAGTCGACCGAGGAGCCCGTGAAGCCAGCTGCCGACGTCGTGGAAGTGGAGGACAAGCCCAACGCTTCTGCGTTCAACCAGGGCCCCCTGGAGGATCAACCCGCGTTCGCCCCTGATACTGATGGAGAGGATGATGCCATCCCGCCCCCAATTGGCCGCCAGACGCGCCAAGCCTCCAGCTTGAAAGCCTCTCAGCCCGAGGAGAAGCTGAGCCAGAGTGCCAGCCCTGGTGTGCAGGATCGCTGGGCACAGATTCGCAAGAACGCTGCTGAGAGGGCAGCCACTCGCCAGACTGATGAGCAGCCCCGAGTACCATCCCACAAGACCGTCGATGGTGATGATGATACTAGTGGAGAGGAGAGTAAGTTAACCTCTGAGCTTCCCCTTGATTTGCAATGACTAACCTTTACCCAAGCTATTGAGTCTCGTGTCGCTCGCATCAAGGCTCGTGTGGCCGAGTTGACGGGTAACATGGAGACCACCGGTGGCCCTCAAGCAGCTACCGCCGCCGCCAACGCCCGCCGCTGAACAGTACTCCCGCTCTCAGACTCTGATGATTGAGACTCGCCGATGAGGCCATTCAACAATCCTGATTTCTTTTTTCGGATATTATCCCGCAACTCGTCGCTTTTACACTCGCCATTAATGTGGCAGGGCTCCGATACCCATCCACGCCCACCCACGCCTAATACAAGCCGTCGCTTCTGTTTTTATTTCCTCTCCTTTTTCTTCCTTTTGACACATATGATACCACTAGAAGAGGGAAGAAGAAAAGTCACGCGAGCACTTGAGAGTCCAGGAGAAGGGGAAGGGGGAACGGAGGGGGAGAAAAGCGAGGAGCCTTGAAAGCTTCTTTCTGGGTTTTCATACCTGGTTTTTTCTTTATCCTGGGCGAAAAGAGGAGATGTTTTCGGATCAATTCTAGCTTTTTGACTTTTTTTCCGTCATATTTCTATGTTCCCTATCTTCTGTTACCTTCGTCGGGGTGAGCGAGTGGTTTCCCCATATCAATACCACTACCACTATTAGTACTATCCCCCATCTGCCCATCGTTATCCGAGGGATTTGAAATGTCTACCTAGGTAGTTGCGAAAGCGTTGTTGCTTGAAAACAAAGATATCTGCTACATTTTTGACCCGACGGGACGAGAAGTCACATTGTCGTTGATCAGTAGGTGAGATGACAGTTCAGTCTCTGCTGATAGCTACCATGCGGCCCACATAAAGAATTCACGACATGAATTTAAGACGTCGTTTTTGCACTCGTTCAATTTGCTGTATTGTCTATAGCAACAATTCCTATGTGTATGTATCCCAGTATTGATCAGTATATAATCATACATCACTACCCACATAGCCCAGATGGACATTCCTACGAGCGTCCCTTCGGGTCATGCTCATCCTCGTCACTGCTCCCATAATCAATCATGACAATTGCCCCGTACTCTTCGTCGTCGGACACATTCGTTTCCGGCGTCATAGAGCGCGGAGGCTGTGTTGTCGGTGCCTTCTCCGCTGCGCGCTCAGTTGGGCGCCTTGGAAGCACAGGTATCTCCTCCTCCTCCTTCTCGACATGCGTAGAACGACGGGGGAGAGGCGGTTGTTCATCATGCGAAGAGGCGGAAGGACGTTTGGGTAGGGTTGGAGGTGACTCCACATCCTCGCCAGTCTGGCGCCGAGGCAGTGGCGGCTTCTCTGTTTCTGGCTCCTGGGCCTTTTGTTCTTCAGGTGGAGGGGCCGATGGGGAGACGAGGCCAGGTGGAGAGATGGTTAGGCCACGAAGATCATCCGTCAACTTTGCCTCGTTTGAGTGCTGGTTTTTCTGGGCGTCCTTCGACGGGTCTGCGTCAAAATCAATCAGACTGCCCTCGACTTGATCCTCCTTCAACTTGATGAAGTCGTCCTTTTCGATCTCTGTGCCAGCCTTGATACCGACAAAGCCACATTTCCGCAGGATCTCGCCTATCAGGTCAGGATATCGCAAGTGACCACTAACAGACTCGCTCAGGTCCAAGTTCTCAACCCCCTCGACGTTTGTAACGGACTGCAACCCGGCAACTCCCATGGCCAGGCTGTGTGCGCGGTACAGAAACCCAAGGACCATGTCGTTCTCAGAATAGACATTGAAGATCTTCCCGGACACGACGGTGCGTAGCGTACGCCAGTGAGCCGGAGCTGAGGGTGCGGGCGCGCCGATAATAACGACACTGTCGATAAGTCCAAATGCATGTCGTTCAGCGAGCGACTGCAAGCAGGCGTGGATAGCTGTGGCACCTAGGGAGTAGCCAATAAGGGTAACAGGACGCTCGCCCTGGACCTTGTTAATGAGAGCATCCGCAAGGAGGCGGCCAGCCTTTCTAGAACGGTTGTGTGCGCGGTTGAACGGGTTATCGACATTAGATGCTGCAGCGAGCACCTGAACAGGCCAGAGAGCGGCGAGCAAGGTGGCCAAGACAGTGCGCTTGAGAATTTCAACCTTGATCGTGTTCCAAGCGAAGGACTCAACAAGAGCACGGAGTGCACTTCCAAGAGCTAGGAGAGACTTTAACTCATACCGAAGAGCGAAGACCTCAGCGTCGTCGTTGAGGACGCGCCACGGTTTCGTGATATCATCCTCTGTGTTGAGCCAACCATTGATTCCGATGGTGACACGGAGCCGGTGGTCTTGCTGCGCTTTTTGATCTTCAGGCTGGAATTTCTTTCCCCATTCCTCCTTAAGTGGGATAAAGCGGAAATCTTCAACCTCTTTGGCGTACTCGTCCATCATCTCGCCCTAGTGATGGCCTCAGTACAACTTCTAAACATGTGGATAGGAGGAAACTTACAGTCATCTTAGCTCCATATGCACCGAAGAGAGCCCCAACTAGGGCACCGTTCATCCAGAATATGCCTAGGAAGCTCGCTACTCCTCCCAATCCCACGCCTCCGAGGACACCACCGATAGCACCAGCAACTAGAGGGGCGGCCAGACCACCGGTAACGCCAATAACAGCGGCACCGGCAACGGAAGCCAAACCGACTTTCCAGAACCGGTTGAACTTGTTGTCTTGACGACGCTTGGCAGCTTCAGCCTCCGCTGACATTGCTTCTTTCTGTTTTTCATCTGCCGCAGACGACTCGAGGAGAGATTTGGCGATCTCAACCTCCTGTGCGATGATGAATGTCTGGGGGACTTCCAACGCAGATGCAAGATAGAGTGCCAAGGCTCGTGAATGAGCGGAATACTTTCCTGTTGAAAGAAGGAGGAGGAGAATACAAACAATGGCCTCTCTCCTGTCTTCTTGAGGGATCGTCGTTAATCTCGTCGGTATCGGATGATACAAGGCCTGGAGCGAGGTAACGTCCTCTGACTTGTCAATTTTGACTTCACCGAAGCTGATGAGATTCTCACCCTCTTCCGGGGTGTCCAGCTTAATCTTCTCCATAGCTTCCAGTCGCTTCTGCCTCTCGCCCTGGATCTTGGCGTCGTCTGGGACGCGCGCAATCTCCTCAAGCTTGGGCATAAGCTCACGCTTCCAGTCAGACATGTGCTTTATAGCAGCCTTCTGAACCTGCTGGGCCTGCTTCGAAGCCCTGTTCCGAATCTGCTGCTCGCGCCTTCTGGTTTCCTCGTCATTGGTCTTGGAGCTCTCGCCTTCAGCGGTAGGGGTTCCCGGGGCTACGGGGCCAAGTTCATCGTCTGGAGTCTCCAGCTGTGCGATCATGTATGAAGTGATCTCATGGACAAGCTTATAGAGCGCCTTTCGTCGCGCGGGGTTCAGGCTGATGACAATCTGCCGCGGATCGGAGCAGAGTGGCGCCATGATGCAGTGCTCGCCTTCCCGGAGCCAAAGCGCACCAGATGTTCGGGAGCCTGGTATTACCGTAACGCGAATATCGGGTTTCGGCGATTAGCTATGAGTATGGACTGTTAGCAACATGGCTCATGATCAGGCATAGCGGTGGGACGCCCTACGTCATGGCGCCCGCAGTGGGACGCGGAGATGGGGCCACTTACTGCAGAACAACTCGGTACTTTGATTCTGGCAACGCCGTCAAGCGGTCTCTAGAGCTTAATCACAGCTTGATTCTGGAGTTATTACGTTCCCCCAATGTTGGATGTAATGTGTCCAATATGCCGTGTCGCAACAGGCTGTTAGTTCTCCAGATCCTCCCAGGCACCCATCACGTGCTTATCCCTTAGCCCCATGCGGAATCGGAAACGCCAAGAGCTGACAATTAACATTCATCACCATTCTTCCCCAAACGATACTTTGTATTAACAGGCATAACCGAAATGCAATACGTCATCTCACCGAAGGCCCATTCACTAGAGGGGAGTTGTCAATGGGCACTTAGATTGTAGAGAAGCCCAACAGACAAGCTTCTCTAATTTTCCAGGCACATGAAATCCGGCAAGGGCCCTATGGATGCACTGCCAAAGGTCGAGCAGCGCAACAACTTGAAATCGGCCTGAACAACTAGGTTTTATAGCACTTCGGGCAGGTTATCACCTCCGTTATTACTGGGGGTTGTCTCGAGCCAAATTAAGTTAGTTACCTGTGAGCCTAAACGCAGTGGTTCATTCTACTCGTTAAGCCATCGACTAATAGCGACAGACGAAGCTCGGTCTAAGTCTCGAATAAATAATAAAATTTATCTAGCGATAACCACAAGCTACAATCTCAGCCAAGCCAGATCAGATTGACGCAATGATGAGCTCGTCGTAGAACCTAGCTCGCATTGGGAATTTGAGTGTATATTATGGCAGGGCATCCCGACTTGTATTCTTTGCGTCTCGACGGGCTTTTGAGGATTGCTGCCTTGGCTCTCTATGGTATTGGCGGAC
Source organism: Ilyonectria destructans (assembly GCA_020740775.1). NCBI lineage: Eukaryota > Fungi > Ascomycota > Sordariomycetes > Hypocreales > Nectriaceae > Ilyonectria > Ilyonectria destructans. The sequence continues at coordinate 2,272,022 of JAHEWK010000011.1, forward strand.
CTCCAAAAATCTAACCCTAAGACCCCTACAGAGGGCTCTTTCAAAAGTCTTGTCCAAGCACTAGTAACGCCATATCCATTTATCCCTGTCGGCTACCTGAGATACGTAAGGCTGTGACAGTCTCGTCAAGTTATCTGCTACGGCTGCTATAACTTCAGGGGTAGTAGGTACTGCTGACCAGAATCTAGCGGTCGCTGGTATGCTATAATCTGCTTTCTTTTAGGGCTTATAGAAATTAGAAAGTATTTAGTGTATTTAGCCTAATAATAATTAGTTAATTTACGAGTGTTATATTTTTCTTATGGATAAGACTTTTGAAAGAGCCCTCCGTATTGAAGGAGACTTTGGAAAATTAATAGGGCCTGGTTGAAAAAACTGTTAATACATCTTGTGTCCGTGTTCGTCCGTAAAATGCTCATTATCCTTCCGCCAGTTCCAGTTTATCTAGCGGCGGGTCTTATTGATTCGTTGTTCTAGAGAGGGATACCGACATTGTTGATGGACTCGCCTCCAACTTAACTCGAGACTTCTCACCTCTTGACTCTGGGGAAATCTTTAAACTCACGTTTATCTTGCGCAAGGGAGATTTATCTTGTGGGTTCTTCCGAGTTCTCTTCTCAGAAGTCCCCAGGTCGTTCTTCCTCGAGTGATAATGCAGTTTCCACCGTATACGCAGAGTATTGCTTGAAAGTGATGAGATGAAGATTCCACACCACTAGACACTTCAACGCCGCGTCAACGCAGGGCCGGACATCGTACAGCGAGACAATGAAGTCCCTAAAAATGAAACAGAACGCTCGAAAACGAGGCACTAGGTTTATTTACTCAGATACAATTGTTGAGCAAATGCTTGTCCTGACTGATCTCAGGAGTGTATAACTCTAGGGTAGCTAGGGGTGGTGAGATAAGAAATGCGGGTGCGCGATAAGACCCAGCCCCGCTAAAAAAATCAATGCGACCGGACGGTCTCAACTCAGGCTTCTCAACTTCTTCTGCGCTCACCAGTTTCTGCCCCTTCGTTTGACAAGATCCTAAAACCCCCACACCTAGGGCACCCCCCGAAGACTTTCGTCGATAGTTGCTCGTTATAATGGACGCCCACGCCCTCCTCTCCTCCCAAGGCTGGCGAGGAACTGGTCACTCGCTTCACAAGACCGACGATTCGATTGGCCTCTCGAAACCGTTGTTGTTGTCGCGCAAGGACAACACCAAAGGATTGGGCCAAAAGCAGCATTTTACAAGCGACCAATGGTGGATGAATGCATTCGACGAACAGTTGAAGGGACTCGACACTTCCAAGGATGGTAAGGTGGTGCAGACGCTCACCACCGGCAAGTTGAACACCATCGACAAGAACCTGGGGAAATACTCTGTGTACACATCGTTTGTGCGAGGTGGATTTCTGGAGGGGACCCTCAGCAGATTGAAAATAAAGGACTCGTCGAGCGCCGAATCCTCCGAAGACGACAGTGCCGATCAAGAGCGCGCGAAGGCGTCCAAAACCGAAAACCGAAAAGAAACCAAGGAAGAGCGGAAAGCCAGAAAAGAGGCGAAGCGAAAGCGAAAAGAAGAGCGAGCTCGTGAGAAAGCCGAGAAAGCCGCCCGAAGAGAGCGGAAGAAGTCGAAGAAATCAGCGAAGTCATCAACTGAATCGAGCGACGCGGACGACGAGAAGCGTCGACGGCGAGCGAGGAAAGAGGAAAAACGGAGACAACGAGACAAAGAGCCAAAGAAATAATGGACCAAGGACAAAATATGGCGAGTCGCATCTGCATAACGAAAGCATCTTCACGGCGTTTGGGTCGATAGTTCTGAATGATACCCCCCATTGGATATTCATGTTTCTTTTGGAATCTTGCCAGGCTTGTTGGAGAGAATCCACGGCCTCCTGTCCCAGAAGTCATCCTTGATGATGTCCATGTGCTCCACAAGAATTCGTGCCTTGGCTCTACGCTTCTTGTCGTTCTCCTTTTGAGTCTTTGACTGCGTAATCGGCTCCGCTACTGAATCGATGGTTTGTGCAACATTGTTACTGTCGGGATCCACGAGCTCGTACTGCAGAGGGTTAAAACCATATTGGACTGGGGGAGGTAGATACATACGTCGCGGAATATGACACTTCCTTTCTTGAAAATCTCAGGCTCGTTGTTATAGTTGATGGAGAATCGGGAAAATAGAATCTCGTTCTTGTCCGCAGCCACGGTGCCCTAGTACTAGTTGTCAGTACGATTTCTTGGTGGAAGATTAAAGGTGCTCACAGCGAGAGTTTTCTCAGCCTCTTTGTTATCAAGTCCTCCAAGCTGAATCAGCGTCCAAAATGTTGTGTTATAAAGGTTGTTGATATGGCCTTCATTGTCAGTGAGGACGCTGCTAGTGAGGGGGTGGTGGCTTACAGTCTACTTGTCGCCAGCTCAAGTAGTCACGCAGATTCTGGACGCTAGGGTAACAGACCGCACGACCATCGAAAGTGGGAAGTGGAAACGAGAGGGGAGTGTCGGGGAAATGAGTCGACCATGAATAGACGTAGTTGGAGGTGAAGGTAGAAACAACTGTGCTGACGAGCTTGCTGCCAAGGTGTTAGTCATTGACATTCACCTGCGTGGCTCGCGGGATCCTACCTGTCCCTCCTCTCGAACAGGGTACAAGACTTGTGGAAAACGAAGCTGTCGAAAAATGAGCACTGCAGTTCTGCTGGGAGTGATGGGGTCATGACCTGTATTCGTCACTGACACCGTATGCAATGGTGATGTCGGGCAGATCAGCTACAACGGCTCTGGCGGCTGTGTTCATGAGATCCAAGGCCCGACGGTCATTTGGCTTCTCGAAATTGTACTTGGCGCACATCCTTGGCACTATCAGAATACATCTTCTTCGGCAGTGAGGCGGAGGTTGGGGAGTGGTTACTTTGTGAAGGCTCGCCCATCTACTCGGACCACGATCCAGGTATTGGGCAGTAGAGGATCGGGAATCTCGAAGTCACGGACATATTCGAATCTTGGGAGGGGTTAGACACATGAATAGTGAGAGCCAGTTAAATACACAGGAGGAAACTCACTTGGAGTTTGCCATGTTTGCGAATCTGGAAGTAGCCGTCTCGTGGAGGAAAATGAGTGTTTGCGCGGGGACGCTGTGCCGCTGTGTTTGAGATGTAGAGGGGCATGTGAGGTGAGAATTGTTAGTGTAGCACGCTGTGGTTGAGGGGAGCGCAAGCGCTTGGACCAGCTAAGGCCCTAATTTCACACCGGGGCGTCCTGACTCTGATCGGCTAGGCTAGCGGAGCTCAGCCTTGCAGATTGAACTCCCGCCTCCAACGCGGCTGCAGCTAATATTTTTGGAGTCCAGCCGCAACAACCCCCTCCATCCTCGATGGAACGCGACGAACTCGGCCGTTAGTTTCGACATCAGCGCAGAGCGCCGCTTCACCATGAATCTCCTGCTGTCCGACGACTACCTGCTTCAGGATTATCCTGAAAACATTACGAACACGATCCGATCGGGACATGCGACCATGCTTCGCTTCAATCGCAAGGGCGACTACCTTGCCTCCGGTCGAGTCGACGGCACTGTTGTGGTGTGGGATCTCGAGACCATGGGTGTCGCGAGGAAGCTGAGGGGCCACAACAAGAGCATCACTTTCTTGAGCTGGTCAAGATGCGGTAGATACTTGCTGTCGACTTGCCAGGGTTGGAAGGCCATCCTCTGGGATCTCCAAGACGGCAAGAGGCTGCGCGAGGTGCGCTTCCGCGCCCCAGTGTACATGGCCGAGCTACATCCCTGGAACCAGTGAGTTGGCCTGGATACTGTGTGATGTTCATATGCTGATGCACACCAGTCTTGAACTCGTCGCCGCGCTCTTCGAGGAGCAGCCGGTCGTCGTCGACATGACCGAGCCCGTCGACGTGAAGCACATACTCCCATCCGCACCGAAACGATCAAATACCGACGGCGATGCGGCATTGAAGGAGAAGCAGGCAAAAGAAGACGCCAAACAGATGACAACATCCATCATCTGGAGTGCCACCGGAGACCACGTCCTCGCTGGAACAAACAAAGGGAGACTCAACATTATCGACGCCAAGTCTTACGAGATCATATACTCGGACAAAATATGCTCAGGAGCAATCACCACGATGCGGACTACAGGGTCAGGCCGGGAGCTGCTGGTGAACTCGCAAGACCGAATCATTCGAACATTTCGAATACCAAACCTCTCCACCGAGGACCTCGACCTGGACACCTTACAATTACCACTAGAACACAAGTTCCAAGATGTCGTCAACAAACTGTCCTGGAACCACGTCACATTCAGCGCGACCGGAGAGTATGTGGCAGCCTCGACATATAACAACCATGAGCTGTATGTATGGGAACGCAATCACGGCAGTCTCGTGTGCATGCTCAAGGACCCGAAGGAGGAGCAGGGAGTGATAGAGTGGCACCCAGCTCGTGCACTTTTGGCTGCATGCGGCCTGGAGACGGGGCGGATATACATATGGTCTGTGATTAGTCCACAGAAGTGGTCGGCGCTGGCGCCAGACTTTGCAGAGGTCGAGGAGAATGTGGAGTACATCGAGCGGGAGGATGAGTTCGATATCTATGCGCAAGAGGAGATCCACCGGCGGCGACTCGATGCGGAGGACGAGGACGTTGATGTTCTGACGCTTGATCCGTCTAAGGCCTTGGACGAGGGTGACGGCTTCCGGATGCCAATTCTCTTCAACCTTGGCGAGAGCGACAGCGAGGACGAGTTTATCGCGGTGTCTACCGGAACCATGAGACGTAGGAGTCCTGGCGAGGGTCAGGGCGATTTGGATGGGGCGGTCGAGAAGGTGACAGTAAAGAAGTCAGGCAAGGGAGCCAGAAGTAGGAAGCGATAAAGAGACAAAGATACCAGAGAGAGCTGTCAGAGTTAGGCTGAACCGAGCTAGATACGGTATTAGTTAGCGTCATGAAACTCAAGACACGTCTCGTCTCGCCTTGACGTAGGCCAGCATGATCAATGACAAAGGAGTCGCAACGATGCGACAAGGCGCCCTTTGTTTCGTCTGTAATTGTTGCTTCGCGTGACTGCACAGTGAATGGATACTTGCCTCGCGTAATGAAAGAGGGTATGCACAAGGATGAAGGAACTAATGAAGGCAAACATGGGCTGAAGCTGAAGGATTCGCACCGGGTCTTGGATGATGCACTAGTTGCAATTTAGCTAATCCAGATCCATCGCTCCCTCACTTTCATCACTCTCTTGATCACCTCCCAAAAATTGGAAGCTCAATAGCCTCAGGCGACCCATGGTGATGTCCTAATGTCCTTTCACATTTTGTCTCCATGGGCATCCTCCGAGATTCCATTGCTCCCTTCACCTTTATCACTCTCTTGATCAACCTCCATCCCAAAAAATTGGAAGCTCAATAGCCTCAGGCGACCCATGGTGAAGCCCTAATGTCCTTTCACATTTTGTCTCCATGGGTATCCTCTGAGATTCCATCGCGAGACTCGATGAAGAACGGTACTAAACCACTGGGGTTCAATCGAAAACTCCGATGGGAAAGCCTTCGGAGTGGGTCATTGTGCGTGTGTCCCCGGACATGACAACCACTTCGGCACTGCCGTGTGTCCTGGTTGCTTGGGCGCAGTTAGGAAACCTGCCCAACACAAGAATTTGCTGAAGATGTGGCAAACAGGCGCTGAATCGACGGGCTAATCCTTCACGCCAAGCGTCGAGCTGCCCAGGCGTGAGAAAGTGATGCCCCCCAGGTCCATGTCCCCCTGGCCCATAAAGGAAACTAGGCCGCACTTGATTGTACCCCATGGATACCGATAAGCGCTCTAGCTTTGGCATTGCCTCGATCTGAGCCACCATATATCTGGCATATTGCTTCTGTTTTGTATGATAGTTAGCCGCTGTTCATGGATCTTCTACGGGCGGCTATGGGAAAAGGGCAGTCTGTATGGCCTAGTAGTACTCACAAACAGGGGCAAATCTTCGTCCTCGAGCGTCTGTCCATTCATAAAATCCCTCGACCCACAGGAAACGGATAGCCATTCGAGGTTCTTGAAGCATCTGGCAGCGCTCTTCACGGCCTTCGCGCTGAAGCGTTCTCCCGGATCGGGAATTGTGCCGACGACATGTAGCCGTTTCAGCCCTCTATGGTATTTGACTGCTTTCTTGTATGCGAGTGAATCGGTATCGACATCGATGCTCAATGCCTCCAGAGTGCCTCCGACACAATGAGTAACTGCGGCGAGAGTGAGATCATCAACGGCAAAAATTTTGAGACGCGAAATTCTCTCCCACTTGTGGCCGATGGGCATGGAAAGTACCAAGGAATCTACCTGGGCGGGAGATAAAGCTCTAAGGTCAAGAGCAAGGCTGCGGAGGTTTATCATCAACTGGGTACATTGCAGGATGCGTAGCGGTAGTGCATCATCCACCGAAGGTCTGATGTTCCATGGACTACCCCAGTTTGGACCATGTCCACCTGGGTAGGTGTGCAGGAGAATCGTAATAGTGGCGTGGCTATTACATTAGAAGAGTTTATTAACAGTCAGAATTGAAACATACCGTATATGCTCCCGCACTTGAACCATGTTCGGATCTGTCCTTCCATGGATAAGCGCCCACAAAGCGCATGAAAGGATCGTCTGTGTATCCTCAAAGCAGATCTCCTTGAACATTTCACGGCAAAAGAACTCTCGACAGATCTTCGAGGCTTGGGCAATTGCATTGAAATTTTCTCTGTCGGCCAATGATGCAATAGCGGACAATACCTCTGGTGGCATCCCGTGAAGGGTCGCCTTCGCGTTAGAGTCCGCCATATTCGAATGGTTGCAAGTCTAGCTCGGAAGAGCGCGCTTCGTACGTAGTGCTTAGTCGGTCGGAATACACTGCTTTGAGCGTCATCCACGGGGTGTATGGTGTAGGACCATGCAACAAAAATGAAGTCTTCGTAATTGGGGATTTGGTGTTGAGGTTGTCCCAGGTCAGGTTTTTTAAGAGTACCTACTCTGAAGGGGAAAGAATTTATGAGGGAAACAAGTCGGGGCTGACGTAAACTCTCGATGTCGTGAATCACTGTACGGAAGGCAGCCTGAAGGCCATGCAGCACGCCATAAGGAAGTAGAGTGCTTTCTTTGCCATACAAATTGTATGTGTTGCCGAGCGAAGACCTCATCATCCCAGTGTAAGCAAGCCTGCTCTATTTACTACAGCTCCACCCCCTTTGGAGGCTGGGGCATCTTCAACTTGCCGCAGACATCATTCTCTTGTGCATCGGGCACACTTCTCTTCTGCATCAGGCACACTCGCCACCACGCATCAAGATGACAGATTTAACGCGTCTCAAGGAGGCACTAGAACTCATCGAACGCCCGCTCCGACTAGCAAACAACCGTTTTCAGCGGCGATGTGAAGACAAGACGCTACAGGGGCAGAAAGACTTGACGCGGTGGGTTGACCGCGACCTCCGCCCTGGTCTGTATATGCCGGATCTAGCCAGAGAGAAAGCGCGTTGCAGCGGTGACGATGCCAGGGCTGGGAGAAAGCGGAAGGGCAACGCAGTTAACGACCCAACTGAAAGCGACACTGTGCTTGATGCATTGGAGCCAGAAGATCTCAACAGCAAGCGTCTCTGCAACTACGATGGAACCGAGCCTCGAAACGAAACCTACGATATTCAGACCGACACCACTCTCGATCGCTCGGGCTTTGCGGGCTGCCTCAGAGTCGCTGGGAAGGCTGTGGATATACTTGATCATCTCAACAGCCCCGGGTTCATGGAACATTTGGTAAGCTCTTCTCGATCCGCTAGGGACCTGCAGTGTTCTCCCCTTTCTCTCTCACTCGTGGGTTATGTATACTAACTAGGATTGGATAGACATCCCTCACCAGTACAAATCTGCAGCCGACGCCGGTCCAAGGGCTTCAGACCCAATTACGACCCTGGCAACTTACAGGCAAGGAGAGACTCAAGATCCTTGCTCATTCAGAGTTCCGAGGAGGTTTCTTATGCGATGCCGTTGGACTCGGCAAGTCTTTGACCGCTTTAACTGCAGCCATAGAGCTACGCGAGAAAATGTTGCCTCGTTGTGGCTTTATCTTGGTGGTTTGTCGTCCGGGCTGCATGGTGCAATGGTGGGATGAGATTAAGACGCACTACAAGAAGGTAAATGCCATGCCATCTGTTGTATGGTCATATACTGACATCATTAAATAGGATATGCGTCCTTCATGCATCATCCTCGATAGCGTCGACTTTCCTGTTGAGGAGCTCCTCGAATACGATGTGGTTGTGTGCAGTGGTCCTTTCCTTCGCCAACGATATAACGACTGGATGCAGTTCCAAGCATACTTCAGTGTCCTCCACGCCTTTTCGATTGACAAAGCGAATGAGTTGTTCAAGTCGATGCCTAAGCGTATTCATGCCCCATTGCACTCGGACCTATACAGCGATCTCAACAAGCACATTGCATGTTTGATCGTGGACGAGTCCCATGACGCCAAGAACGAAGACTCCCAGCTGAACCAGGCCGTCCGATCACTGCGATACACATACGCGTTTCTCTTGACAGGAACCCCCATGTTCAATACGTGGGCGGATTTGGCTGGCCAGGCAATGATGCTACCTGGAGGGGGGCCATTTCTTGACCTGCAACACTATCGCCAACTGTTCTGCGGGAATGATGGCGATGGCAGGAGTGTGGTGTATCAGCCACGAGGTGCCCAGGAGCGCATGTTTTCAGTGCTCTTCTCGGCAATGATTATCGGTCGTCCGAAGTCAGTCCTCAACTTGCCTGAATTGGAGACCACAGATGTCGTCTTCAGCCTTGAGAGCAACAGGATGGAATTGCTCCAAATCTCCCGCTGTGTGTCGACCGGCTTGCGGCTTCTCGCGAGCAGCAGATCCGGTATGCACAACAAGGCCTCAAGCCTCAGAGGGGGATTTGCGCAGCTTTCTAAAGCCCAACGACTGGCTGCGAACCCCATCCTTGTAACGATTCCCAAGATCCTTCGAAATACCACCGAGTCTGACGAAGATGAGGAGGAGGCCACCGAAAATGAGGATGATGTCTTTGACAAAGAGGTTGAAGCCGCTCTTGAGAATTTTCTCAAAGAAGAAGCCCTGCCGTTAGGACTTGATTTGCGTGGGCTTGATTCTTCTCAGTTTGAACGATTCCAGGATTCTTTCAGGAAGACACGCCATAGATCATCTATAGCGTGCATTCAAGCTTCCGAATCTGATGACGAGACTGGCTTGGATTGTCAATCCAACGTGGATCCGGACGCGAATGTTGCTGAGCAAATTGTTGGCGAGGATGAGCTCAAGTCTTCTCTGAGACCGATCTATCTAGAAGAAGATTTCATGTCCGACGAAGATTCTGGAGATGAGACATCCGATCCCAGAGACGGCCGCAGCAACGCTCAAGATCCAGACTCGGATGAAGGCAACAAGGACGTGCCCAGAGAGTCAGAGTCAGAGTCAGAGTCAGAGTCAGACGTGCATTACACACGATTGCAGGGACGGGCGCACCCAGGCTTCACCAGAAGATGGCTGAGACGGCTTACGTTGCTGCCTGACCATCAAATCTTCTCGCCACGTGTACAGGCCATCGTGGATCAAGTACGAACTATCCGACAAGACTACCCAGACGACAAGATCCTTATTGCCTCGACATCGGTTATGTTTCTCGATATTATGAAGGAAGCGATGTCCCGTCGAGCTGGGATAGAATCGGGCTTTGAGTATGAGGCTGCCGAATATAATGGCACAATATCCCTCGACGAGCGGGTAGATGTCGTCCGGAGGTTCAATTTTCCAGAAACTGGTACAAAAGTACTGTTGCTAGGCGCAGCTTCCGGTGGAACTGGTCTGAATCTAGCCGGAGCATCCCATGTCATCATTGCTGAGCCTTTTTGGACACCGGGATTGGAAGTGCAGGTCGTAGGCCGGGCTTACCGTATGCCGCAAACCAAGGTGGTTTACGTCTGGAAAATGATTTGTCCACAATCAGACATCGACATGCACCTAATTAAGAGTGTCACCCGAAAACAGAGTTTCCTCCAGATTGTGGAGCCTTTCTTCATACGAGACGATACCTTCGAGTTCATCATGCCGCGTTTACCATCACGCCAAGAGCTTGAAGCAGAGGCTCGGAATCCAGACAATGATGACCTTGGGGATTCGGCTATGGATTGTGACGGCGAGTCTTACATTGAGGATGAAATCATGGCTTTTCACCGGGAGGATTCTGGCAGCGATATTGGCATTTAGGTTGGACACAAGGATATGGACGTGGGCCATGCATACAAGACAGCTAGAAGTTCAGAGGAGTGGAGAGATGAAACCGATTTGGTACGGAGTACCTAGGCATTGACTCGAATGTGCAGGGGCTTGAGTCATCGGCGTGTTGTCCAGTCCGGCGAGCTGGTCGGAGATTATCAAGTAGCGGTACTTGCCTCGCGTGATGAAAGACAGGGGGGGACAAAATAATCAGCGCGAAGTTGGAGGCAGACACGATGAAACTCGCAGATTTTTCCTTTAGTCAGCACGTGAGAGCGTGCCCAAAAGGTACCCGGTACCTGTGATTGTCTCTGCCTGAGGCCACATTCATGTAGCTCCAGGGAGGTCTCCGTGGCCCAAACAGGCTTAGTGTCATCGCTGCGTCCGCCAGCCGCCTCAAGTCCAGATTCTTTCAGGCTTCCTCCGATCCTCTCGCCTTAACCACGTCAAAACTTTGCCCTCAGCATCAAATCATCATCGCGCGCGTCGGGCATCGCGCGCAACGTCTCGAAGCATACCCCCGACCGACCGACGATAGAGTCCGGCGCGACTTCCGATCTTTCGCGACTTTCGAGGTGGCGGCGACGGGGGAGACCAGCCCGAGGATCTCCTGGGCCGTTGGCCAGGACAGGCGTTGCCGTTCAGCGCCATCATCATTCACGTTTGACGGCATTTGCCATCGGTTTAGCGATTTTGCGCGATAGAGAACCTGGTTTTTCGCATTTCTTTCTCTTTGACACCGACTTTTCGCGCCTCGCTGCGTGTTCGCGCGCGTCCTGACCGCAGTTCTCACTTTTCGCTCCTTTTTCGTTCCCGCCAGAATCATCCCCAACCGCCACCATGGCGAACCTCTACTTCACCCACTCGAGCGCTCCGCTCAAGACGGTGGAAGAGATTCAGTTCGGCTTGATGTCCCCCGAGGAAATCAAGAATATGAGTGTCTGCCATATCCTATACCCCGAGACCATGGAAGAGAACAAGGTCAAACCACGCGATGGTGGCCTCAACGACCCTCTTCTCGGCTCGATCGATCGACAGTTTCGATGCAAGACCTGCAACCAGGCGATGGGCGAATGTCCCGGTCACTTCGGACACATCGAGCTCGCGAAACCCGTGTACCATCCGGGTTTTATCAAGAAGGTCAAGAAGATTTTGGAGATTGTCTGCCACAACTGCAGCAAAGTGTTGGCCGATAAAGTTGGTCCACTCACTCCATAAAGGTTCCTGGCCTATTGGATGCTAACCTGATACTCTCAGAGCGATGTCGAATTCGCTGCGGCCATTAACACTCGAGACCCCAAAGTCCGTTTCCACCGTGTTTGGGAGGTTTGCAAGAAGAAGCATAGATGCGAGAACGAAGATAGGAACGACAAGAACAAGGAGGAATTCGCTCCGGGATTGAAGCTGCCTGCGGTCGAGAACCACGGTGGCTGTGGCAATGTGCAGCCCAACGTCCGACAAGCAGCTCTCCAGCTCAAGGCTGCCTTTGATGTTCCCCAGGAGGATGGTGTCAAGCGACGAGAGACCACTCCCATCACCCCGGAGATGGCCCACGCCATTCTTCGAAGGATCAGTGAGGAAGACCTGCTCAACATGGGTCTCAACTCTGATTACGCTCGCCCCGAGTGGATGGTCCTGACCGTCCTCCCGGTGCCTCCCCCTCCTGTCCGACCCAGTATCTCCATGGATGGCACTAGCACCGGCATGCGAAACGAAGATGATTTGACCTACAAGCTGGGTGATATCATCCGTGCCAACGGTAATGTCAAGCAGGCTATCCGCGAAGGATCTCCTCAGCACATTGCGAGAGACTTCGAGGAGTTGCTGCAGTACCACGTCGCAACCTACATGGACAATGACATTGCTGGCCAGCCCCGTGCTCTGCAAAAGAGTGGACGTCCTGTCAAGGCTATCCGAGCTCGTCTAAAGGGCAAAGAAGGTCGTCTCCGAGGCAATTTGATGGGAAAGCGTGTCGATTTCTCGGCTCGTACTGTCATCACTGGTGATGCCAATCTTTCCCTGCACGAAGTCGGTGTTCCCCGCAGTATTGCGAGGACTCTGACATACCCGGAGACTGTAACACCTTACAACATCGGCCGGTTGCACCAGCTTGTTGAGAACGGACCGAACGAGCACCCGGGAGCCAAGTACGTTATCCGGTCTGACGGCACTCGAATCGATCTGCGACATCACCGACGTGCAGCACAGATTTCTCTGGAATACGGATGGAAGGTTGAGCGTCATCTGATTGATGGCGACTACATCATTTTCAACCGTCAGCCTTCACTTCACAAGGAGTCTATGATGGGTCATCGTGTCCGCGTCATGCCCTATTCCACTTTCCGCCTGAACCTCTCTGTCACATCTCCATACAACGCCGATTTCGACGGTGACGAGATGAACTTGCACGTTCCTCAAAGTGAAGAGACGCGAGCTGAAGTGAAGGAGCTCTGTCTTGTGCCCTTGAACATTGTGTCGCCCCAGAAGAACGGACCCCTGATGGGTATCGTCCAGGACTCTCTGGCCGGTGTCTACAAACTCTGCCGACGAGACACTTTCCTTACCAAGCAGCAAGTGATGGACCAGATGCTATGGGTTCCCAACTGGGATGGCATCATCCCTCAGCCAGCCATCTTGAAGCCCCAACCCCGATGGACTGGTAAGCAGATCATCAGCATGGTCATTCCCAAGGAAGTGAGCTTGCACAGCGCCCCGGATAGCAAAGAAGACAACCCTCTTAAGGATGAGGGTCTTCTGATCCAGTCGGGCCATCTCATGTGGGGTCTTCTCACTAAGAAGTACGTTGGTGCGGCTGCTGGAGGTATTGTTCACGTCAGCTACAACGAACTTGGACCCCAGGGCGCCATGGCGTTCCTGAACGGTGTGCAGCAAGTTGTGACTCACTGGCTGTTGCAAACTGGTCACAGTATCGGTATCGGTGACACAATTCCTGACAAGGCGACCATTGAGAAGGTCCAGGTCCATATCGATGAGGAGAAGGCTGAGGTCGCGAGGTTGACTGCACAAGCCACCGCGAACGAGCTGGAAGCCCTTCCTGGTATGAACGTCCGAGCCACCTTTGAGAACAAGGTCTCCATGGCCCTGAACCAGGCTCGTGATAAGGCCGGTACCACTACACAGAAGAGTCTGAAGGATTCGAACAACGCCGTCACCATGGCCTCTTCGGGTTCCAAGGGTTCATCCATCAACATCTCACAGATGACTGCTCTTGTCGGTCAGCAGATTGTTGAGGGTAAGCGTATTCCCTTCGGATTCAAGTACCGTACGCTCCCCCACTTTACCAAGGATGATTACTCTCCCGAAGCCCGTGGCTTCGTCGAGAATTCTTATCTACGTGGCCTTACCCCGTCCGAGTTCTTCTTCCACGCCATGGCTGGTCGAGAAGGTCTTATTGATACCGCAGTCAAGACTGCTGAAACTGGTTACATCCAGCGTCGACTGGTCAAGGCACTCGAGGACTTGAGTGCGCGATACGATGGAACCGTCCGAAACTCTTTGGGAGATGTTGTGCAATTCTTATACGGCGAAGACGGTCTGGATGCTATGTGCATCGAGAAGCAAAAGCTGGGAATTCTCAACATGTCGGACTCTCAATTTGAGAAGAAGTACCGACTGGATCTTGCCAACCCTCCAGAATGGTTTAAGAAGGACTACGAATACGGCAACGAGTTGACTGGAGACAAGCCCTCCATGGCCCTCCTTGATGCTGAGTGGGATGCATTGCTCTCCGATCGTCGGGTGGTTCGAAGAATCAACAAGGCCAAGATGAACGAGGAAATGATGCAGTTGCCTCTTCATATTGGTCGTGTCATCGAGTCAGCCAAGCGGGTCTTCAACGTCAAGGCCAACGATCGTAGTAACCTGCGACCGTCGGATGTTATTGTTTCTATTCAGGACATGTTGAACAAGATGAAGATCGTTCGTGGAAGCGACCCAATTTCCCTGGAAGCTGATGCGAATGCCACCATTCTCTGGAAGGCACTGGTTCGATCCCGGTTGTCCTTCAAGGAGATTGTCAAGGATCATCGTCTGAACAAGCTTGCCTTTGATCACATCCTGGGCGAACTGCTCAACAGATGGGACCGAGCCTTTGTCAGCCCCGGTGAGATGGTTGGTGTCTTGGCTGCCCAGTCCATTGGAGAGCCCGCCACTCAGATGACCCTCAACACCTTCCATTTCGCAGGTGTGTCTTCGAAGAACGTCACCCTTGGTGTGCCTCGTCTGAAGGAAATTCTCAACCTGGCAAAGAACATCAAGACACCTAGCATGGCTGTGTACCTGGGCGAGAAGCTCGCAAGGCAGGAGCAAGCAAAGAAGTTGCGAAGCATGGTTGAATACACCAACCTGCGCTCCGTGACCTCGGTCACTGAGATTTACTATGACCCTGACATTCAGGCGACTAATATCGAAGCGGATGTGGATATGGTCGAGTCGTACTTCTTGATCCCTGATGATACTCAGGACACTATCGATCAACAGTCGAGGTGGCTTCTGCGTATCACTCTGGATCGACAGAAGATGCTGGATAAGGAGATCAAGATTGATGACGTTGCTCAGCGCATCAAGGAGGAGTATCCCACTGATCTGTCAATCATCTTCAGTGACAACAACGCCGATCAACAGGTGATTCGCATCCGAACCGTCTCGGCTGGCGACAAGGATGATGATGGTGATGGCAAGATGGAGGATGATGTCATGCTGAAGCGTCTTGAGGCTCATCTTTTGGACACCTTGACCCTCCGTGGTGTGCCAGGCGTCGAGCGAGCTTTCTTGACCAAGGGTACCCGAATGGTTGAGAGCCCCGACGGCGCACTGCTCGCAATCAAGGATGACCCGCGATGCACGCAGTGGTACCTGGACACCAGTGGTTCCGCTCTGCGAGATGTCTTGGCTGTCAACGGTGTGGATCCTAGCCGGACATACACCAACGACCTTTGGCAAGTTGTCGAGGTCTTTGGTATTGAAGCTGCTCGTTCTGCTCTGGTGAAGGAGTTGACCAATGTGCTGGCGTTTGACGGTTCGTACGTCAACCATCGTCACATTGCGCTACTTGTTGACGTGATGACCTACCGTGGTTCTATCTCGGCTGTTACCCGACACGGTATCAACCGTGCGGACACTGGTGCTCTGATGCGTTGTTCCTTTGAGGAAACCGTCGAAATTCTCCTGGAGGCTGCTGCAACTGGTGAGCTTGATGACTGCCGAGGTATCTCTGAAAACGTCATGCTTGGTCAGATGGCCCCGATGGGAACTGGTAACTTTGACGTGCTGCTGGATCCCAAGATGCTTGAGACGGTCATCTCCGACAACTCTCGCATGGGCCTGATGCCTGGTATGCCAGTCAAGGATGGTCAGGGCGAAGGAGCTGCCACTCCTTACGACACTGGATCCCCCATGGCTGACTCCGGTTACCTTAGCCTCAGCTCGCCTGCGGCTGGAAACTTCTCACCCATCCAGGGTGCAGGATCTGATACTCCGGCTGGCTTTGGAACCGAGTACAACGGTGGCAGCTTTGGAGGAGGCTCAATGAGCCCCTACTCCCGTGGTGTGGCCAGCCCCTTCAGCACTTCGCCCACTTCACCTTTCGGTGCCGGTTTGGGAGGAGGGTACTCTCCTTCGTCTCCAAATGTCGGCTATTCTCCTACTTCGCCAATGATCGATGGCGGAATTGGCAGATACGCGACGTCGCCCTCATTTAGCCCTTCATCCCCGTCGTTCTCGCCTACGTCTCCGATGTTGCGGCCTACGAGCCCGGCTTCTCCCAACTACAGCCCAACATCGCCCAGCTACTCGCCTGCATCGCCTTCGTCCCCTCGTCACTACTCGCCGACATCACCGGCTCAGTTCAACTCTCCTACGTCCCCCAGCTACTCCCCGGCGAGCCCCAACTACAGCCCCGCATCGCCTAACCTCCACGCGGGCGGAGCTACCTCGCCATCCTACTCTCCGGCATCCCCCACTTGGTCTCCGACGTCTCCTGAAGCCTACTCTCCTACGAGCCCAAGCTTCCAGAGGAGCCCCGGGGCGCAGCACTCGCCTACTAGCCCGAGCTACTCGCCCACGTCGCCTTCCTTCTCTCCTCGGACCCCTGGTCCGGGTACGTCCGGAAACCAGTAGTGAGTAGAATCAACTGTATGACTACATGGAGCAATTTGGCTAACCCACGATATAGTTCTCCTAATTCGCCGACCAATGATTAATTTTGATTGAATAATGCATATGTGACACGGGTTGTCATCAGTTTTTATGGTTTTTGTTTTTTGGTGGGGAGGGAATTGAGCATCATAGACCCGAAAAAGAGGTTGGCAATACGGCAAAGAAGAAAACGCACAAAAAAAGAAAAGGAACATGGCCATTCCAGATCGTGCGAGTGATGCGGAGGAGGAAGCAGCGCAAGGAAAGAGACGAGGGGCATTGTAATAGCAGACGTGTACAATATCGACGAGGATAGCGAAGGAGGCAGTGAGATTGGAGGTTGAAATGAATATAGGGTGATGAGATCCAGATTGGAATCAAGACTGCGGACCGAACGGGGCGGATAGAGCAGCATATGCAGAACTTGGAATGGATTGGCCTATTTTGCGAAATTGAGCCTAGATATGTCCTAGTCCGTGGTGATGCTTGATTGCTGAGTGCATGTTTTGAAACCGTCTGTCCAGTGGAGACGCCCCAGCAGCCTAGGGTGTTTGTGGCATCCCTGTTGTGGGCGTGTAGCTGAATTGAATATAAAACAAGGGAGCAGGCTGAGCAAAGAGCCGAATCCAAGCTGAAGCTGAATCTGAGCTGGCAAGCCGGTTGTGGCAGTTGCGGGATGTGGCGAGGGTGAGGATCGGGGGCAGTGTAGAGTATCGCGAAACTAGGTCGTATCAGTGCATGAGCGGGACTTTGAAACCAGGTTACGAATCTAAGTTTTTTTCTCCTAGGAACTCGACCAACCCGTTTGTTAGTTTCTGTTCTGTGGGACATAGTTGTCAAGTAGCAGGTTGGGTTGTGGCTATGCGGCCCTGTAGGCGGGCCATCTACATGGAGCAGCCAAGGCAGCCTCGCCTTGGCCCCCAACGGAGATATATTCCTCCTTGTACTAGGCGAGCAAAAAGATCACCAACACCCCACATATTTCCGCAATATGGCATGTATTTGTGACTCGTATGTATGTTTTTGAGTTTTTTTCTTTTCTCAGGATGGAATACGAGTTGTTGGTTGTTGGTACTGAGGACTGAACTGGCTGGTCACGGCGCAGTTATCGGCGACTTCGATACTTTCCGCTCACGCCCACCCCATCCTCTGGCGCACGCCTAGTTACTATAGTCGCAGTTGCGGGCCGAGGAATTTACACCTGGACCTAAGCTGTCTGGCATATGCAGGAAGACTATTTGAGAGTTGCAGTTGTTGGCTGGAGGGGGCAGGTGCAGCGCTGTGCAGTGACGCATGGAGCCTTGCAGGGCTTGGGCGCGGGAACGGTGACCTTGTGGCGTGTGAGGACGGTATCTCGGGGAGGACAAGGTTGCCGGCATGTGTTGTCAAGTTTCTTTGCCGTGCTGTTCCTTCCGTGTCGGCCCTATCTCGTTGGCGATATTCGTGAAGGTGAAGGATGCGGGCAGGATTTCGCAATACGACGAGGCAAAGAGCAAGCAAAGGAGGCAAACAAGGCTGCGGGTGGGATCAGCTGAACAAAGCCATCTCTGAAGAGTCATCTAATCAACTCGACCAACCTGCGAGAGTGTACTGGATGCGGAGGACGTGGTGATTAAGATATCTACTTAAGGCACCTCCCTATTCGGGCGTCCATTACGGATATAAACGAAAACGTGGTCGGGTGTATTTTTCTGGCGCATGCTTGGCGCACCACGTAGGGTTGCGTCTGTTGGTTGCCGCATGGGGAAACGGAACGGTTATCAGGCGGCAGGCCCCCCAATCTCGTCGTCCACACGTCACAAGGGGGGGAGCATCGAGTAAAAAAAAAAAAGAAGAAAAAGGTTGGGGGTCCTGTCTGGGTTGTAGCGAGCGTCTGTCCGTCGTGACAAAGACGGCCGAGCAACAAAGGCGGAAAAGAAGGACCCAAGGGTGTTTCTTAGGTCCATCTCATCTCGGACCCTGGCTCCCCTCCCCCAGACAGACCCATGGCGAGAACCACGCAGCTCAACGGATTGATTTCATCACATGATACGACATGGATGCGAGAAGCCCTGCGTGGCGCAAAACAGGCTCGATGCAGCGGTGGGAAGGGTTGAAGAAAGGAAAAGGGCCGGCCCAACAGGGCTTCTCCAAGGCCCTTTTCTCGGGTGGACGATGGCCGATGGCTGACCGAAGGCGTGTCCCCGTGGCCTCTCGCTTCACCGACAAAGGGCCATTTGGCCATTTCCCGCTGTGGCTCGCTCTGCGCGGGACGCACGGAAACATGTCACTGGCAGGAAAAAGGCGAACGGGGGGGTCTAGCGGCCTTGACGGGGATCGTCACGCCTGCAGGGACCAGGGCCTGTGGAAAAGGCGCCGCCATGCGGGTGCCGGCGCTTAACTTACACACGGCGGAGGCATCACTGGGCCTGGGAGTTGGCGAGTTAGTGAGTTAGTCAAGTCAGCGGTTTGTTTTCCTGTCAAAGGCGTGTGTGCATCGTCGGCTGAGAGGGTTGGTTGCTGGGCGCTCTGTGCGGTGCGCTGTGTGACCTGGTGCATACAGCGTAGTTCGCCCCATCGCATCGCATTGCATCCATCCTGGCCATGGCGGAGTTGGGCGACTCCATCCGCGGCCAACTAGCGGAGCGGGCCAGAGCAAGAGTCCGCCAGAGCTGAATCCGGTGTTTGCAGGTTCGCAGTTTGCGTGTGTTTGGCCGCAATGGAATGTCCTGTACCAAGTACAACGCTCGGAGTACAGTGGGCGTGCAAAAGTTCCGACACTATATCCAATTTACACTGAAAGGGTCAGCTTTTAAAAAGTAATAAAAGTTTACCCAATAAGAGGATTATTTAATTATAAATATAGATAATTGAATAAAATAAAAATATTACTATTTACAAATTTGGATTTTTAATAATATTTTTATAAATTTAATAAAGAATTTTTAAAATACCTATATCTAAATAGTTTACTTAGCTGCACGTAACTGTACACATGACCGGCTGCCACATGGCCGCGCCAACGTTCATCTGCCGGGCGGCTGTTTGTTCGGCAGCCACAGCGTCATAACGTTACGCACCCCGCCATAACGAGGCAGATTTACAGAAGAAGGCGTATCTTTCGTGACAGGAAGAGGCTGTGAAAATCGCCAGTCTTTGGTCTGGGCTGTGGCATGCTCCTCTTTGTTGGTCGCCGCCTTGGCCGTGTTGGTTGTGGCCGTGGCGTGGGATGCATGCGACTGGCCAGTCGCAGATGCGTCCAGGCTGTGTGGGCCGGCCCAGGGCTAAAGCAACTTCACTGCAAGAACAAGCAGCCCTCAGAGGGGTGCGGGCAAAGGTGGGAAATAATTCGAGTTAATTCATCGGTAACGGAAAAAAGGAAAAAAACAAAGGGAAAAAGGAAAAACGACAAAGGTAAAAGGAATCGAAGAAAAGATAGTCCAAGACATCTAGCCTCAACAGCACCAAGCTTGGGGGCCCTGCTCCCAAGCCACTCCCTAGATTCCAAGCCCCTTATCCGCACACCCCTGCCCCCCACTTGATCCTCAACTGCTCTTCCTCCCCTGTTCCCCGTCCATCTCCCCCTCTGCACCGACAATCTTAATGAACAGCCTCCAGGCCAAGTCGGAGCCATCCGGTCGCCGACGATGGCCTCACAGCTAAAAGTAGAAAGAAGAAGAATAGTAATAATAGAAAAGGGAAAAAGAAACAAAAATGGTAAAAGGAATGTGAAGAATTGGTCTTGGACTGAAATTTGGCCGAGCTCCGAAAATTGACAGAATTGTCCTCTCTTGCGAGTCGCTGCTCCCAGCATGTGCTTTAAGCAAGACGCCCAAATAACACTGGGAGACAACGGTCCATCTAGGGATCCAACGAATGGCAGAAGCAGTGTTGAAGAATAACATGCCTCAAGTTGAATGCCAGGCCGTGAAGCCAGCATCCCTCTATCCTGCCAAGGGGCGTCTGGAACTCGTGTGAATAGCCAGAACATCGTCTTTGTCACTGCCGTGAGGCTGGCGGTTTCTATAGTTTCTGGCCTCTAGTTCGCGGTTTCTTTGGGTCGCTGCGCCACACAGACGAGTCAGTTCAACTCTGGCTTTGGTCATGGGCCAAGAGGGAAATGGCGACCGACCTACTAAGTCGCTCGAGGAGGGTTGGGACACTGAGGACGCATGCAGAAACCCTCCCACGTCTGAACGCCTTGGTCAATGACGATGGCCTGGCATCTGCAGTGGGTGCCGGGCTTTGGCTCCATAGACTGCGCGGTGCAGCCGCAGTGAGACCAGAGCTGGGTCGTCTTCCAATAGCACATGGTGGGCGATGGCTGTTATTCCTTGGATAACGAGTGGGAGTTCGTGGCCGAGAGTAGTCGAGTCGGGCTTATGTACCCTTGAGGATGTGGCTGTAAGAGCGTTAAGTCTTCGGGGCGGCCTGGAGAGCAGATAGGGAGGATCCACTAGAGGCGGGAGGAGCCGCTACGTTGAACGGCCGGAGAGTTGTTGCAGCGCTGACAGCTCGACACAAGCCGGTATCCGAAGAGTTTGTGTAAGCGTGGTTGGGTTGTACACGTCCCGACGGGAGGTCCTGGTGTCTGACGAGGAATGAAGAAGCTTGTGGCAGGGTGCTGTGTCCTTCTTGAAGAGGCCGATGCGGGAGAGTCGAAAATTGGACAGGGTGGTAGGGATTGGGGTAGTCGTGGTAATATAGACAAGAAAGAACTCTTGATCTATTGGTAGGAGCCGGTGATGTCTTGGAGTCAGTGTTGGATAGGATGCTCTGTGCTCTTGTGAGGGTGAGTGGTGATTGTCGGCAAGAGGGCAGAAGCTCTCGGTCCTTATATACTGGGTGATACAGGCCTGAGCGAGTGGCATCCGTTGTGAGCGAGCGAGGATGTTTGCCGTCCATGACAGTTTGAGCACAGATGCCTAGTAGAGCCCACGAGGCAAAAGTCGAAATAACACCCGAGAGGGCTACAGAGCAAGGGGCCGGAGCGTGTTGGTTGCGGTTGTTCCTCCCGTGGTTGAAGGACTAGGAGCTTGGTTGGTTAGGTAGGAGGGTTGGTTAGTTGGGTAGTTAGTTAGGGTTGGTTAGGGGAGGGGGGGCGTGTGTGTTGGAAGTTGGAGTGTGGTGTTAGTCGCGTCCTGTTTGTCGGCCGTCTGTCCCCGCAAAGGCCGCAAAAGGGGACGGACGAGGAGGGGGGATGAGGGGCAGTGAAAGCTTCGAGAGGTGATATAACCACCGGGCTCCAGATTAGGTAGGCCGCAACACAATGCTGTTGGCAGTCTCCCCGGGGGGACCGCCTTACGTCAAGGCACATCAGTCCACACTGGGAGTCGGTGACTTGTGGGGAGAGACCAACAGCAGGCGCGGCTGGACCGGGGCTTGCCAACCATGCAGTCCGCGCGGTGTGCGTTTGTGGGCGGGTGTCAACTAGCTGCGTTAGGTCGGGTTGGGGGGATGGACCATGTGGATGTGGACGTGGTTGTGGACGTGGTTGTGGATGTGGATGTGGATGTGGTTGTGGGATTGGAGAATGGGGGCCCTGTGCATCGACATATTCTTCTGCATCGCATCGAGAGGGGATGAATTGGAGCCACCCTCATGCGTCTGCAGGCTGTGACCCGCAGCTCGGGCCACGGATGATGGGTGATGATGGGCGATTTAGGGAGGGCAATGTGTGATGGTGAATGTGGTGCGGTGCTGCTGTGATGCTGTGATGTTGTGATGCTGTGATGCTTCGAGCGGCGCACATGGCCCACCGATTGCTGCATGTGTAAGAATGATGGGGGTGTCCCATGCGTGAGAAACGCACCATCACGAACATGATGGCTGTTGGGCGAGGTGTCATCGGAGGCGCGGCACGGGGAGAGAGAATCGCTCGCCCCGTGTCTTGATCTTCTTCATTGGTGTCTTGTCTTCTCGCCGAGCAACACACACCTTCTTCATCACCCTCCACCAGATTCTGAAAGTGGAAATGTACACTCTCGCGGCCGCAACTCGACCGATTGAGAGTGGCGACGACGTTGAAAGGGCTGCTGCAAGACATGTCGTGACGATGCCCAGACAACTATCCTTGAGGATCCGTTTGTCCGCTTGCCCGCTTGCCCATCTGCCTCTCTCTGAACTGCCCCGATCAATCCATTTCTCAAGATAGGGACATGTGTGACAATTTTGCTCGCCTCGTTATTGAGAGAGGCCGCGTTAGCTTTCCCATGTACCATGGGTGGGCTTTCATCCCCTCCCGTCCCCAGCCGTTCCCGCTGCCACACGAGCAACTCAATCTCGTACTATTCCTTTCATCCACCCTCCATAGAATCCCTCCCCTCTGTCAAGCTCGATTGAGAAGCACCGTTGCACCGCATGTGTCATGCTGCCACGGATGGATGCGGGTTCTCCGATGGGCCCCCCCATTGTTCTGAGGCAGTCTTCCGATTTGATCTTCGGCACCTTGAGCAAAAAGGGTTTACGGACAAGCGTGTGTTGGCGGGCAAGGTTTCGCGGCCCCCATCCAAGATTCCCAGACCTCCTCACTCGTTTTTCACCGATCAAGATGCGAGAGGCGTCGGACGCTTAGTGGGGACTGCGGATGTTTCGCATGATTTGCGAACTAAGGCTGTTGGGCCCCCTTGAGGGATAGCTAAGAGAAGAGAGAGGCACTGGGCCATTTAGCGGCAATGGCATAAAAGTAAAAATAAAAGAAGAAAAGTAATAATAAAAATAATAATAAAAATAATAAAAATAAAAGGAATAATAAAGATAATCATAAAAATAACAATAATAATAATAATAAAAGTCAGGAACCGGCCACAGCGCACAAAGTGAGGCGGAAGGTTAACAGCCGAGCGGACTACAAGCCATCCACCCAGTACTGGCCTTGTTGCGAATATTGCTTGCTGCTAGCCCTCCTGGATGGTGTGTGTAGGGGTCTCTCTGCCGCGTAAATGAACAACCCTCCGTTCCCAGCCGACGACTGCACAAGATGGCCTTGATTTTGCCTAGTTTTTTCGCTGTTGTACCAGGGGCTCGGTCGAAGAGGTATCCATGTTGACACACGGTCCAACTTATGCGCGAGGGCTGCCGAGAGCACACCGTTAGTATGCCCGTGTAGAACCAACACAGTTTATTAGGGCCACGGCAAACAAGCCGTTTGCTGCGCCTGATAACGAGAACATCGACGGCAGATCTGGTGAGAAGCGTCTCAGCCAGCCGCGAAAGCTCTGCCGGCGGCATCTTGGGTGTTGACCCTTGCACTACCCGCGGTAGAATTGCGTGCCTCTGTGTAGGTTGTCCGTCCGTCCACCATGCATGCGAAGCAGCTTCGAACCAGGGCTGCCACGCTGCACCGCGGCGTCTCCGCGCTACTGTGCACCCTGTCGCAGGGCGGGAGAAGTCTCGTCACACATGGTCCAGCCTGTTCAGACCATACCATGTTGTGCTGTGCGATGCCGTGCTGTGCCTTATTATGCCAACCGTCCAGGAGTGGTCTAGTTGCCGACTGACCTCCTTTGGCGTCGGTATCAACGGACCGTGGGATGCAGGTCGGGCCAAGTTGGCATCAAACACCGATACCAAGAGAGGACAAGACTCGATAACGCCGACAGAGCGCGGCAGATCATGAGCCGAGCAAGTTGGGCATGGCGAGAGAACAAGTTAGGCCAATGCGAGTGAAGGTGAAGCCCCGTTACAGGTGCCAGTTGGTCCTTAACCCGCGCGGCGGCGCGGCCTGTGAATCCACACTGCGCTGGAGCTTGTTGGTGAAGGTTCGCGGTTGATGTGGAGGTTGCAGCTTGTAGCTTGCAGCTTGCCGTGGTAACAGAAAATCGTGAAAACTAGCAGGTGCCTTAGCTTCAGGGAAGATATTCAGTATCGATAGTTGCTTCCAACCCATGAACGGCAGGTGGTCAAGAGACATGGCCGCCTCTGAGGGTAGGTACGACCGGAGGCGCCTGGACCTCTCCGCGGACCCAACCTGGCCGTTGCGAAGGCCAACAGTGCTGGCATCACTGTGCGACCCAGACATTCCGCGGGTACACAGTGCCCACCCGCGGCAGCGCCTCACTGTGGGGCGCCTGAGCCCTTGCGCGGTGATTGCACGCGCGGCTGTGCCCGTCTGCATCTCTCTTCACACTTCAAGTGATGCGCCCGAAACGCCATAGGATTTCATCACCTCATTTCCTCCTAGGCCGCCCAAACGGCCGCCCGATCAGCCAACACTTAAGGCGTCTCCCAGGGGCGTCTACTAGGAGCATCGTCGGCAGAGGCGTCTCTAGAGGCGTCTCGGTTCACTCTTCGGCCGACTCCACCATCTCCGCTGATCCTGCGGCTGCTTCCGCGTCTGCGGCTGCTATCCCCTTGCTGCTGCTGCTGCGGCTAATAAACGTCCCACTGTTCCAGGTTCCATGTTGAGTTGGTTGCCGAGTTTCTTCAACTCCCGGGTCATGTACGCTTCACCGCGCTCAGTCCCGGGCAACACTCCCAACAGCCGCACACGGATCGAGTTGTAACAGTACCACACCCTCAAGACATTCTGCCAGCATTTTTGCATGGTTCCTCGGACATACGCTTGAAGCAGAAGCTGGTGCAGATGCCCCGCAGAAACTGAGCACATACCGAATACAGATGGTTGAAAAACTTGGAACCTTCCGCTTTTTCGTCTATCATTACTACAAAAGCCTGAGAAGGATGGCCTCTTTATCTGCGACCCGAGGATCATCCCGCCAGAGAACTCCATGCGACCGTTATGCGACCTAAGTGCTGTCGCGGCCGGCACTCACTGATGAGAGATTACTCCCAGAGACTTGGCAAGCACTGTGATATTCATCTCAACACATGACGACCGTCTCCTCCCGAAGCTGACTGCGGCCCATCCTGTAGCCGCACTGAACCACTGCTATGCACCCTCCACCGAGTTTTGAGACCCATACGAGAGCCCTGGCACATGCCGTATCAGTCAAGTGATTGCTGCCGCGTCCGCCCCATCATTCATACGGAACAGCAATACGAGTTGCAGGCCTGTTTCGGACTCTCCAAAGACATCCTAGCGGCATTGCCATGGGAGAGCCAACAAGCCGCATGCATGAATGGTCCCAGATGTAGCGTCGTCTAACCATTCCTCGTCGTGGTGCAACAGAGAAAGACAGATACGCAGTTGAGGCGGGAGAAACGTGCCTCCCCCAAACGTCCACGACACACTGCAGTGGGAACCAACAGTCCTTTTTCGACGTGCCGCACTAGATCCCCTGAACTCACGCAATTCTCCACCACTGGTGGCTTAAGGGATTGCGGGAAACTTGTCCCGGCCTCCTTGGCGTGTGGTTCACGGACACCCTTTCGCCCCGGAAGTTCCTGACATACGGCTTCTACTCCCCTCCCTGGCCCCCAACGTCGCTAGTACCGCCCCGAACTTGCCGTGAGGTGATTTCACCAAGTTGTTGAGTGCGGCTGAGTACTGTATAAGCGGGGGTTTGGCCGCAGGATGGCCGAGCTATTGGTATGGCTCTCGTGTCTAGCGCCTTGTAATAAGCCCCCCTCCGATGAACGCACCGCAAAGGAAGCTTTACACCAGCCATGGCCCAGGATCAGCCATGAACAGCAGCTTCTCGTTCGCTAAGTTAGCCGATGAGAAGGAGAGCAGGAAAAACAATTGACGACTTGAATTCGCTGTTAAGCGCCCTCCGCCATGCGGAAGCGCAGACTTGTTCGCTTACATCGTATTGGCTGCACCGCTCTGAGTTGACAACTCGTCGTCATACAACCTACACGGTCTTTAACGCCATGCCGACTGGCGGGGTGTGATGGAGGTAGAGGCATGCGCTGACGGACCAATCAGCGGAACTCCTAAGCGCCGCCCTTGCAGCAGCCAGTCGCTCGACCCCACTACCCCTTGTAAGGCTCAGAAGCTTAGTATCCTAGTTGGGTTCTCGAAGCCTAGACCAACGTCATTTGTCGATCAAGCGACACAAACGCACACTCTTCGATGTTCGCCAGGTTCCAACGCTGAAAGGGAAACGGATTGAGCCGGTTCACCCGATGCTCAGTTGGTCGCTGCAGCATGGTAATTTCCAGCGCTGTCAGGGATACAGTATGCCCGAGTGTGACGAGTGGAGTGGGCCGTGAAGCAGGCAAAGTAAGGATTAGCAGGTGCTCAGAGCAGTATCGCGGGCATGCGAACGTTACGGTGTGGGTGATTATCATTGTCTGCACCTCGTCACGTTGATCACCAACAGAGGTTTACAATGAGACAGGGAGGAAGAACCTAGGGTGGCCTGGATTTCCCAGGTTGAGACCTAGGGTCAAGTTCCATGCATATCCCCTGGCTCTCGACTGAATAATCGTGCAGAAGATCCTGTCCCGATAGAAAGCTCGAGAGTATGGTTCTTTCCTGCATGCCGCGTATGTTCCAAGTCTTGGGAACGAAGAAACAACTGCTCGGGAAGCGTTCCGTGTTGGTGAAAGCGTGACAAGCGAGGGCCCCGCGTGCTGGTAATTCCCTCTTCGCCTCAAGGGGATGGGAGGGATAAATGCGGGCAGCCAAGCTGGGATGATCCCGATCCAGAAGTTTAGACGGAGGTTGTGGTACTTGCTTCACTTGTCACAGGAATCACATATTCTGACTGACAATTGAGGCAGGGCTGAGGGTAGAGTCGAGAGGGTGCTCAGATAGTGGTCTATCAAACCGGTAACTGACGAGCCGACGAAGAGAGAAGCGGAACTATCGGCAGTGAAAATGCTTACGCATCGTATCGGACCTGGGTTCTCGACCGAAAGAAGCAACTTGTCGGTGAGTGCCCTCACCGGAACTTCGGTTCGCGGTGTCTTCTTTCGGTCGGGCTTCGATGACGTGGGAGGGTCGGGGCTAGCTACGGCGGTCGCATCTAGTTGTAACCCGAGATGGAAAAGCGGAATGTCGGGGGACAGAGGAGGAGCGGGATGCAGACGGGACTTGGACGGGATCCAGGCGGGAGCAGACGCAACCATTCCAAACATCCAGCCCAACCAACCGATCGACCGACCAACAACTATGATTGCCAGGTTGTTGCCCCTGTTAGCTGCAGATTCCCCCCGTCTGCCATGGCCTCGGCCAGATGGAGGTTCTCCGATGGCTTGCGTGCTGCGTTGGCGTGAAAGGAAGAAGAGACTTGAATGATTTAAGATGGCATGATGTTGGCCACGGCACGGACAATCCCTTCCCCCCAGAATTTGCCACCGACTTTCATACTTCCCACGAGACAGGACGAAAAATTTACCGAGATGCTAACTTTCGTCTTGCTCGGTGGGATGGGGTCGAGAACGCACAAGACTGCATCCACCGGGATATAATCCGGTCACACGAAAGCCGGTGGCCGGCAGCATAATTTGTCTGACAGGGGGCAGTTCATAAGCGGTCCACCAGATGATGGCCTTGATAGGCATCCCCCGGCTAGCCTCGGTGTTCGAGGTGTTGTCAACCACATGGCCTCGTGGCACTTGTGGGGGACAGGCGAGCAAGAGCATGCCACATGCTGCACGAGCGTGGACGGCTGGGAGCGGGAGGAGCAGGAGAGACGGCAGTGGGTTGGCTGGAAAGCCTCTAGCAAGCCTCTAGCAAGCCTCCAAGGAGACCGGCGGACGGGAACCAAGTCTGAATGGTGGCGGTTCCCCGCAATCTGCAAGACGCCCAGACCAAGGCTTCTCCTCCGCTTCCGAGATATTCCCTTGTCCGGGCTGGGGAATGGCCCAATGAGGTCGGCAGCGACCGGTGCCGGTGGTCTTGGCTCCGAATCTTTCCAATGCTACCGTGATTGAGCCTCAAGTGGAGCTCAATGGACGGGTATCACCAGCGGTCGTGTGTGCCCCTGGATCCGAAAGCCGATGGCAGTCATGGCAGAGGATGGCTATGCGTGTGTGCGTGGTGGTTAGGGGCCTGGCAACTCGCAGCTCGCAGGCACCTTGCAAGGTGGTGCAGGTCCGGGCCGCCCTCTCCCCTAGACCCCCACGTGCGTAGGCGAGGGAAGCCATGGCGACTGCACAGATTGCAGATTTGGTGGAAGAGCGAATGAGGATCGGCTGGAGCTTGAGCGAAGGCGACGTGCGCGTATGGTTGCTGTTTTTGTGGCCAAAGCCTGGGGCCAATTAGAGGGTGGCCGGGTTCCCACCCGGTGCGGACTTGGCGGCACCGCAAACAATAGGCGTATCGTGTCAGAGAGGGCCGACAGGACCGAGATTGACAAGACGGGGCGCGCTGCGGAGGGAACGGTGGCGGTTGTTTTACGACCGGCGACGCCAGTCTCTTTTTTTGCTGCATTTCGCTTCGAGAAGGTCAGCAAAGCAAGTCTGGCCGCGTGAGCTCGGCAACCTAGCTAGCTTAGCTAGCTGGAGCTGGTTGTCTGGCTAGAGCTGGCTGTCAATGGCGCGGCCGACCTTGGCACGCGGCCGTAACAGAGCGGGAGAGTAATGACGACTTGAACTGGAATGGATTGGCCGACCGAGCGTCAGAGGCTGCCTACCACAGGCTGCGAGAGGTGTCATCAATCTGCGACCTAGTCTCGCATGTGCCCAAAGATAGGCTCCCGGGCCTAGCCACTGGGATTTGCGGGACACGGGGCCAGAGACACCGGGACGCCGGGGGTGGAATGCATCATGTGGGATGTCGAGGTGGATGTGGATGTACGAGTGACAGTACCAGTCCAGTACCGCCAGTGAGACCGACACACCCCAAAGAGCAGGGTCCAAATCGCCATCAAGGCTCGCGCATAAAGAGCCGGATTCCCTCCCTCAACCAGACTGCTCTTTCCTTTCCTTCTCTTCTTCAGTCAAACACAAGGCCTCGCCTCTCATTGCCTCTACACCGATTCAGCTGTTCTGCCCACCTCAGCTACATCTCCAATCACGCACTGAAGCAACTTGCCTTGCACAACTCGCCGTTACTAAATACTCTATACGCGCAACAAGACAACTCCAACTCCAACAACTCCAACAAGATGTCTGGCCTTCCTCCTCAGAAGTTCCTCGAGCTCACGGCTGCTCCCAAGTCGTCCTTCCTCTCGCTTGCTCCTGCTACCTCTGCTTCGTACCCCAAGAAGCAGGCGGTGCGCTCTCACAGCCGCGCCCAGAACATCCCCGCCGGTGTTGAGCAGATTGATGCTATGCCTCGACGATCGTCGAGCGCCAGCACCTCCAGCGCCAACTCATACCGCGTGCTCAAGCTTGGACCCGTCCACTGGGGCGAGCACCCCGATGAGCACAAGGAGGACTTCCACGACGTGATCCTCTCTTAAGTCAGTGTGCTGTGTTCCATCATTTGAGCCAGCGACAAAAAACAAAAAGCGAACTACGAAGACAAAGCGATTTGTGAATTCTTTGGTTTCTTACAGCCTTGAACATTTGATTTACGGGTATCCACTCTGCCTTGCTTGGAAGACAGCAAGAAGCGAGCTGGAGCCACGAAAAGCGCAAAAAAAAGTACGATGAACCTCTTAGGGACGGAAACAAAGTAGGAGGGGGAATGCGGAAACCCCCATGGTCGTCAGATCATGGGCGAAACACCAAAAGGCCCCTCATGAAAAACATGGGACCCAAAGCGCTGGGGGGTGGCTGAAGAGCGACAGGCTCTAGCCCCGGCTGAAGGGAACGAACACCGAGAACAAAGGCACGGGATAAGGATTGAGGTGGGCGGCTTTAGTCTGGATCCTGTAGTAGTCTGGGAGTAGGTGGGGCGCGGTCGCGGTGATTGTCGAAGAGCAGCCGTCCGCGTGGGCGAAGGAACGGACGGGAGGAGGTTTCGATTTTGATTACCATTACGGAAGCGCTCTTTGAAGAAGAAACCGACGGGAAGCGCGCGAAGAACGGTAGCGGTGGGAGAGGGGGAGGGGAACTGATTCTGGCGCTTGCTCTAGTGTTGGCTCCGTGGGGAATTGCACAAGGGAGGGAGGCTTGGTCATGCATATTGTTCTGAGATGTACGATGTACAGCATGGCATAGGTCTTAGTTTTTTTCCAATAGCAATGACAAAATCACGGTCCTTTCCTCAAACAGTCTTCAAGCAGCCTTCGTTTTGTGCACACACTCAGTGTGGTGGGTGCAACGGTGAAGAGAGAGAGGGTGGTGGTGGGAACCTCCTATACGTGGTGCTATAGTTGAACCGAGACAATGCAACCCGCAAGTAACTAAATTTATTATGTCTGTTGTGTCTTGTGTTGAGAGATGCCGCGACTATGCTCGGTAGTGCACCGGCTAGAGGGAACCACGCCCTGGAAACGTGGGCGGCACAGGTACCCGCGGAAACCTGCCAGCGAGGGTTACAGCACATGTCAGCCCATAACAGTGCCCTTGCACAAGGCGAAGAGCCCGGTCCGGTAAGGTACTACGGAGGTCACCGATAAGAGGGAATGACATGGAAAAAGAGGAAAGGCGAACCCTTCATCGGTGGCTGCCGATTGCTGCACGCTGCACATGAGGCCCTTGTGCGTGTGTGTCGCGTTTCCTTTTGGGTGTGCCAGACATGCTGCGTCTCACGACAGGGGTACTTTTTCTTCACTACTGTATCAACGCTACACAACGCGCCGCACCGCGCTGCACCGCACCGGGCGGAAGAGAAGAAAAAGAAAAAGAAAAAAAAAGGGACAGAGATCGCGTCGTGGGGAAGAGCGGAGGCATGCGCTCCAATCGACAGGCATATTTTGTGCTAGTGCCTGCATTGTTTTTGTAGTTGATTTTCTCGGGAGACGACCGAGGAAAATACTACGTACGCCGGGGTGCTGTATCTCGGCGGAGACGATGCCGAGCTGGCGGCGCATGCTGCACGCTGGGCGGCCGGGGCGGCTGAGCGACGGGGAGGGAAGCCCGAGAGACAGAGAGATAA
Organism: Ilyonectria destructans; assembly: GCA_020740775.1. Classification (NCBI taxonomy): domain Eukaryota; kingdom Fungi; phylum Ascomycota; class Sordariomycetes; order Hypocreales; family Nectriaceae; genus Ilyonectria; species Ilyonectria destructans. The sequence goes on from JAHEWK010000011.1 coordinate 2,303,273, forward strand.
GGAGTGTCATTTTACTTTCTTTCTGCTTTCTCTTCTGTCTCATGGGAATGCAAACTGTTGGACGTGGAATTGGGGGTCCCATTGATAGACGGGCGGACGTGGCATGTGGCGGGTGGCATGGGATATCACAGGCCGGGCCTCACAACGAGGGTGGGATGGGTGCCATCAGACACGGCATGTCGTCACCAGGCGAGAGCCTTTCACCTTTCACCAGCAACCCAAACCAACGTCATGTCGATGACTAGCGCCGCAGTGCCACTGGGCGAACGGAAGCCGTAACCCCCAAGGTCGAGGTGAGACAGCGTGCGCCGCAACCCCGGAGTTTTGCGCCGTGTTCCCTTCGGGCGCCGAGCCATATCCGGTCGGGGATAACCCGCCTCACTGTCTGCTGCTGACAGACGAGCGCGGGGGCGAAGGTGCTGGAACGCGACGGATGTCTCGGGCGTAATACAGAGACGGCAAGAATTAAGCATGAAATGATAATTAGAAACAAGATCCCAGACATCATTGCGCCGAGCGTAAAAAGGACACCGAGATATCTGCGACATCAGCCGCGCAACCGTGCTGTGTGTAGATCGCCGAAACTCTCACTGCGCGAGCCCGCTCGAGAAGAGGAAAAAAGTCCCGGCACTGAGATGCCGTCCTTATGCTAACCTCGCATCTCGCATGGCTGATCTGCCTAATATCCCAAATCCAAAAAACGCCAATGGCCAATGGATCGTTAGGCTGAGGGTTGTGTCGCTGCGTCATGTATGTCGTAGCGAGGCCCAACCACAAGCCTTCTGCCTACGGGCTTCACTCCACCAAGACTCGCACATCCTGAACAACAGCCGTGGATAATGCCAACTGGGCCAACCAAACCTCCCACGCGCACCCCTCAACCAAAAGCTGGAAAAAGTACACACAAAAGGGCCGAGCGCACACCCCGCGCGCAAGACAAGCCACCAGCAGTTTTCATTCGTACAAGTGTGACAGCACATGTCTTTTTTTTCTTCTTCTTTTCGTTAATATTTCTGTGGCTGTTTTGGTTCTTGGGGGATGCGCAATCTAGATTTCCAATGCCGTGTCTGGCCGATGCCCACCAGTTGCCGCCTGCTGCCACGCCACAGAGACACACGTCCAGACACCCAATGAACCTCGTGATGCCCCCATCTGGAGCCATGATCTGAGAATTCAGTGTCATATATCGTAATCCCTGCATCACCACTGCCCGCTCCTCCCGTCCCCCACGAGCGCAACGTCCTTTCTCTCAGGGTCCACAACCCGGAGTATCATGCGCCAGTCAATCTCCAGGGCCTGGCCCCCACTAAGCACGGCGAGAGGAGCCTGCTCCCGGCTCCCGTTCCGGTCCACGGCGTCCGTCCCGGCCCCGGCCCCGGATCCACACCCGATACTCCGTCCTCCAGCGTGGAATCGGCACCACGCCCGCACGTGCCGCTGCTCGTCGACCCACAGCCGCGCCGTCCGGAGGTACGGGTCCGCCAGCACCCGGAGCAGACCCTCGAGCGGCGGCCGCGCAAACATGGCCAGGTCGTTGTCGCCGTCTTCCGCACCGGTCCGCCGCCGTGGCTGCTGAACCCGTAGATGTTGGGCCTCTGGCGGACTCCGCACCCACACTGTCAGATGCTCCAGCGCCCCCTGCACCACCATGTCCAGCAGCATCGGCACCAGGCCGTCATGCACCCACCCCCGCAGCCGGTCAAACCGCACCTGCAAGTTGGCCACCCTGAGCCGCGCATCCCTTGTCGTGAGGAGCGATGACGGTGGCGCCCTATCTGCCATGACGGCATCTCCGTCTTCTTCTGCCGCTGCCGCAGCCGCAGCCGCCGCTAGACGCCGTCGCACGTGCTGCGCGTGTGGCCCCGTCGCGTCCAGCACGAACTCGTTGGCCGTGAACAGCAGTGGTGCCGCGATGGCGTGCAGTGCCGGGTGCGCGAGCAGTACCGGCAGGGGGTTGATGGGAGCTGCCGAGCAGGGGCAGAGCTGGATCGGTGTTGGGCTGGTGATGAGTGGCTGGAGGATGAGGCTGAGGATGTCGACGGGGAGGTCGAGGAGGTTGAGGTTGGTGTTGCTGCCTGCCATGATGCTTCCCGCCGGGTGACTATAGCGACAGAGTCTGTGATGTTGAATGGCGGTGACGACAGACCGAATGAATCATGGCCAGGGAATCATGTAGCACCTTGTGGCGGCATGCGAGATGAGTGCGTGTTGGAGAAAACGCCTGGCCGTTACTTGACCTCTCACTGATATTCCGTCCCCTTGCCACATAATCCACGCGGAAAGCGAGCGGGGTCAGCTGCGGTCGCAGATTAGGCAAGGTCCGCAAAATGTCGAAATCCAAAAATCGAAAAACCCCAAAGCCGTGGAAATGTAGAAATGACACTGATTGTTGGTATGAGGCAGGAGATGCGAAACCCTGTCACGGGAGAGGACAACGTAATGGTGCAGAGGTGCGCCATCAGCAATCATGCTGAACTCTGCCTTGTCGGTTGGCTGAGGGTCGCAGGTGGAGAAAGGGTCATCAATCATGGCAACCTTAAGTGGAACCTCAAAGAGTTCAGTCGTACAATCGCAGAGCACTTACACTTCCTCCACTACACTTCCGACGAGAGGTGCAGTGTGTTGGACGTTTAACGTATCTACAGTGTTCCGTGCTGAGAGGAAGTTTGGTCTAGAGATATCTCTAATCGCGACGCTATCAAAGGCCAGCTCTGAAACTTCTTCTCCAAAGGCTGGTGGAAGTTGTGGCGACGATGTGTCTTCAATAGCTAGGAAAGCCGAGATTGGAGATGACGGAAATGAATAAAAGAGACAGGATAATAGGACTATCACTACGAGTATCATCTGATCAAATAATTCATGAGGGAAAGCTGCATCAATGGGGTTTAGGAAAGGATTACTGATGCGTAAGTCATGTAGATCATAGGGGTCAGGTTATTTGTAGAATCAAAGATGTCTTGTCTATGGATAAGCTGAGCAGATGTCTTATATGACGGCTAACTGCTCAGAAGATGCCTGGCTTGTCAGGTATCCCTGGGATACGGCTAGCTGCACGCATCACCTACTCATCACATTATGCCAATAGCCCTAGCTAAGGTAGGATATCATAAAAGGGGCAGCCGACCGTGGGCTCCTTCCCAGAAATGCCAAGCTTCAATTTTCCGTGATTTCCCCCAAAGACCTTAAACCCTTGACGCAATAGCTAAGACGAGGAATCTCTCAGCTGCAAAAGTGAAGGCTTTGAAGAAGTACTTTTGCGACCTCTGCGGTATCTCCTACTCCAAACCTTGGGAGCTGAAGAGGCACAACGCCTCCAGACTCCACAAGCGGCGAGTCGAGAAAGATGCACAAGGCACCTTGGAGTACTCGTGCGAGATCTGCAACTGCTTTACTGACGTTTACGGTTCGTTGACATGACACCTCACCGGCAAGGTTCACCTGAAGAAGGCCACTGGTGCAGGCGGAACTGGTGTAGTTTCCGGACTCAACTCAGCTATGGAGCCCTTATAGTGCTTAACTTAGCTTCTAATTGCTATCGCATTTATTTCCTAACTTAACCTTTAGGACTACAGGCACTGTGGCAGGCAGTCAGTCCGGGACTTTTGGGCTAGCTAGTTGTTAGCAGGGAGGAAGCTGCACACAGAAGGAAGGATCACTATCGCATATTTCATTCAATTTTTCCTTTCAGTCGGAGAGACAGGAGTCTCAAATACCTTATTGTCAGAGTTAATGACGACTTTTTGCCCTTAATTTTGAGAGATTTTTCCGACAGCAGTCATGACCCTTGTCTAGCCACAGTCTTCCACTATGCCCATTGACGAGGTGCCGCAGACATCTTCGATGTCTTGCCACTGTCTTTTCCCGCGGCTGACTCAATAAAACATCCGACTAAATGCTTCTCTATTGAGAGGTCTGAGTTACGGATCAATCCAACCACATACGCGTAGTCTGGCGCGGCTTCAGGCTGGCCAAGCAAGACGCCTGTGCGATGCTTTTCTGTGCATCTCTCTAAGAACGGCTGATGATTTGGGTGTTGGTTATCGACTCTTTCCTCTGCTAAAGTATTGCTATTTGCACACATAACTACATTCTTAATCCTATTAACAACTATCTAATATCCTACTAAAGCAGTTTAGAATACATTTTTTCTGAAGACTACTTTTGTACCAAAGACATTTGAGTACCTAGGCAGGTAGCTTACATATATGGTAGGTAGTACCTTAGCCCAGCAAGGCTTTAGTAAAGAAGCTTGGTACTGTGTCCCTGATAGTGCAACCATCATCTCACCTTGACGATGCTCCGTGCCATATCCACTGTGTCAAACACCCGAGGTCATCATCCTCACTATCTGATCACAGTTGCACATATAATTGAACCAGCATCATTTGGTAAAAGGCATCATTCCGTATTTTTCCATTCTACCGAGTCTATGCTTAAATTCACAGGCCTTCGTCCACTCATAGGGCTCTGGCCCAGCGAGCCCGCGTCCATTTGCCCACTATCCATGCATCTCTCATACGTCATGACGACCTAGCGTAAGTCGGTGTCACTGTCGAGGACTCATGAACACACAAACATGCAGAACTTTTCACGTGCCTCGGTTATCTTCATCCGAATTACCGTAGATCGAAAAAGAAATTGCCTCGGCCGGTGGCCCCATCCATCCTCAAGGCCTCACGAGTTGCGTCGACCCGCAACCCGGGGCAGCTCAACCGTCGCCGCCCTTCGTCCCCTAACCTACATGGCCACGTCCCGAATGCATTTATCGGGAGGACATGGCCTTGGTAACCAGCCGCTTGATGGCCAGCTCCTGCTTCTTCAGGTCCTCAGCAGAGGCATCGGTGAGCTCAAGGGTAGCCATGGCCTCGCTGATGCTGCTCTCGATCTTCTCCTTCTGGCCACGCTTAAGCTTGAGGGACAGAGTGGGGTCGGAGACAATCTCCTCGACACGGCCGATGTAAGACTCAAGCTGCTGCTTGGCCTCGAACTTCTTGCTGAAAGCCTCGTCGTTGCTCTTGAAAGCCTCGGCGTCTATTTCGAGTTAGTTTGGATTCATTCATGCATTCGTAACAGGGGAAACATACCGCTGATCATCTTCTCGATCTCGCCAGTGGAGAGCTTGCCGACAGAGTTGGCAATGGTGATGTTGGCAGAGCGGCCAGAGGTCTTCTCAGTGGCGGTGACCTTGAGGATACCGTTGACGTCGACCTCGAAGACAACCTCGAGGACGGCCTCACCAGCCCTCATGGGAGGGATAGGAGCAAGGGTGAATTCACCCAGGGAGGTGTTGTCCTCGCAGTTGACACGCTCGCCCTGGAAGACAGGGAACTGAACGGTCTGCTGGTTATCGGCAACTGTAGTAAAGGTTCGCTTCTTGATTGTTGGGACAGTTTGTCCACGAGGAACAACGGGAGCGAAGATGTTGCCCTCCATGGCGACACCCAGAGACAGGGGAACGACATCGAGGAGGAGGAGGTCGGCGGTCTCGGCGGAGGTGGCCTTTCCGGAGAGGATACCGGCCTGGACGGCGGCACCGTAGGCAACGGCCTCATCGGGGTTGATGGACTTCTCGAGCTTCTTGCCATCGAAGAACTCGGACAGAAGCTTCTGGATCTTGGGGATACGGGTAGAACCACCAACCAGGACAATCTCGTCAACACCGCTCTTCTCCATGGCGGCGTCCTTGAGAACCTGGGCAACGGGCTCGATGGTGCCGGAGAAGGCCTTGGCGTTAAGGTCCTCGAAACGGGCACGGGTGATGGACATGGTGAAGTCCTCACCATCGAAGAGAGAGTCAATCTCAATGGTGGCCTGGGCACCGCTGGACAGGGTACGCTTGGCACGCTCGCAAGCAGTTCGGAGACGGCGGAGAGCACGGGCATCTCCGGAGAGATCCTTCTTGCTCTTGCGGGTGAACTCCTTCTTGCAGTGGTCGAGCAGGTTGGTGTCGAAATCCTGGCCACCCAAGTGGGTGTCACCAGCAGTGGCCTTGACGGTGAAGACACCACCCTGGATGTTCAGGAGGGAGACATCGAAAGTACCACCACCGAGATCGTAGATCAGGACGTTGCGCTCCTTCTCGGACTTACCAGCACCGAGACCGTAGGCGATAGCGGCAGCGGTGGGCTCGTTGATGATACGGAGGACGTTGAGACCGGCGATGGAACCGGCATCCTTGGTGGCCTGTCGCTGGTTGTCGTTGAAGTAGGCAGGGACAGTGATGACGGCCTTCTCGACCTTCTTGCCAAGCTTGGTCTCGGCAATCTCCTTCATCTGTAGCGGGGGTCAGAATCTGCTTAGTTTCTCACTAGTGCGGGGGCGGGGGGAAGTGAAAGTGGGATGGTGGGCTGTGCGCTGTGCGTTGTGCGCTGAGAGAAAATCTTACCTTGACGAGAACCATGGAGGAAATCTCCTGGGCAGAGAAGGTCTTCTTCTCGCCGAGGTAGTCGACCTCGATGCGGGGGTTACCACCGTCATCGACGATCTTGAAGGGCCAAGACTCGATGTCCTTCTTGACGGTAGGGTCATCGAAGCGGCGACCGATCAGACGCCTGAGAAAATTCGGTCAGAAACTGAGGAATTCCAGGATATCGGGTTGAGCAGCGGGGAAAAAACTCACTTGGCATCGAAGACGGTATTCCGGGGGTTCATGGCAGCATTGTTCTTTGCGGCCTCACCAATCAGACGCTCCTTCTCGGTGAAGGAAACGAAAGAAGGGGTGGTGAAAGAACCCTGCTCGTTGGCGATGATCTCGACATTGGTACCCTCGTAGATAGCAACGCAGGAGTAGGTAGTACCTGTTGACGGGCCGTGGTTAGAAAATATCGATGATTGTGGTGTGGTTTTGATGATTTTGACGAGTTTCGCGATTTTCCCCTCCTTCGCCGGACGACGACGACAGGGTCGCGCGCGCCAGCGGCATCAAGAAGGGAAACGCAAAGGCGTTGGATATGATGTAGACTCACCCAAATCAATGCCAATGGCACCGTCATACAGTTCGTCCGCCATCTTGGCTGTCTGAGAGGATTTTGGTGGAAGAGAGGATGAGGAAGGAAGGAAGAACGTGGGGTTCGAGAAAGAAATTCTCCCAACCAGATTTTGTGAAGGCCTGAGAATAAATTTCGGGGGACCTGTGAACTGAACTTTTTCTGCCGAGTGGGGCCAGCACAAGTGGGCTGCCATCGATCCCCTCCACTAAACCCCTTTAGGTAACGCCCCTCGCCTGAGTTTTTTCAGGGCTCCTCAGGCTCCAGTTCTTTTTTCCTTGTCATGGCGACAACGGGCTTGTTTGGGGGCGTGCGCCGGGGGCAACAGTCGTCGGGATGCGAGTGAGAAATGGGAGACGCGCCAATTCTAAGCCTGACGGGATATGGTCATGACCGCATTGGCTTGGGCGGATTTTTATCGAGCAATATTGCATCGTTGCCTGCCAGTTTATTGCTGCCGTCCTGGGTACCTTTGCCTCGCAGACCCATTTTCTACGGCCGGATGGATTTTGTGCATTCGTGTGGCTGGTGCTGAGGTTGGAGCCCTGAGACTCGTGACTGGACCTCGGGACAAGAATCCTTCTCTAAGGCATACGACGGGCAATAGACAAGGGAGGCTGCTGATCAGCGGGCATCAGACTCCTCCCCAACACACGAGGTGGTACACGAAGCGCTGTAAGCCCGTGAAAAAGCTAGATCCCAGCCAGGCGCCTCAACACTCTGTCGCCAACCCGGCTGGTGGCAACGGGAGGGCCGTCTGACTCGAGAGTCGGTTGACCGAATTTTCTCCCTGCCTAACAAGAGACCTAGCAAGTAGTTAACGGCGACGGCAACGCCGAGTCGGGCACTATGCCGGTTGGGCGCCCGCCGTTGCCGCCTTCGGAGGGGCAACCCGTTGATGTCCGGCGCTGCCCCTCCACCCAAAATCCTTGCCCCGTGGTGGCAGGATGAAGGCTTACACCGCGTTCATGAATCAGTGTTGGAGATGATGCATGGCTCAATGACATTCGCGTCTGTCATGCTGTGCAACGTAGATCCTCACGCGCACGGCTGAGTGAGTTCAATGTAAGTCTCAACCTGAGCTTTTAAGCATGAGTCGAGCAGAGTGGGCAAAGACCCGGCATCAGCCGTGGCATAAAAAAGATTCGTCATTATTGGCAGAACCATTAAGAAAGGCCGTTAGTTGACTGTCATCCATCGTTAATTACTGGCTAAACACTTTCCAGCCTGACTCTGACAGTCATCCTCAAGCCAATCATTCAAGCCCTTACATCCTTTGGAGTCAACCCCAGGGCCTTGGCCTCTCTCTCTACAGCTTCACCAATAGTGTCCCTCAGAGCTACCGCCTTCGGCTCCCATCCGAGGTACTTCTTCGCCCGCTCCGCCTCTCCCTTTGAGTTATGTCCCCACGTCCCCGCCGCCAGAAGCCCCGTCCCGGTCACCACCTCCAGCGGGACCGACTTGGTCGCCAGCTCCGGTGCGTATCCGCGGCGGTTCGCCTCCTCGGCGATCCACGTGGCGACGTCGGACCATTTGTGGGCGCTCTGCCGCGCGAAGAAGTATCCGTTACGGCCGAAGATTTCGGGATTGTCGCGCTTGGCCGGGTCTTGAGAAGCTTCGACGAACTTGAGGAAGAGGTCGGCGAGGTCGTCGATGTGCACATTGTCCCACTCTGTCTTACCCGCACCGACAATTGGCGCATAACCGAACTGGAACGTTGCGCGGGCTAGGTTGGGGACCTGGACACTGCGGGTGTTGCCAATTCCGCGGCCAGTCCCGTAAATAGTAGGAGGCGCCACGATGAGAGTTTTCACTGCGTCAGAGTTGGTGGCCTGGACGATTTTGTCGATATCTCGATGAGCAGCGTGGTCTGGCAGGTTAATGACGCGGTCTATCCCTTCGAGGTCGTTGTACTTCTCCTCGGGTAAAGGACTCTCGCCGTTGCGCTTATACTCATGGTCGTACCAAGTCAAAATCCCAGTACCTGATAAATGGATCCAGTATCCAGGGTTCTTGGCTGTGTGACCTGCAGCGATGCCCTTGGCAATTGAACGGGCTGACGGAGTATCGTCGGCGGAAGCTGCGGTGTCTTGGAGAACACTGTCAATTAGAGCCTTCAATAATGACAAGTGGAACTAACGAATGACAACGTCGGCCTCGGCAGCCGCCTTCTCAATGACTGCAGAGTCGTTGAGGGTGCCATAGACGAACTTGACGTTCGGGTACCTTGCAGAAAGGGGCTTGCTACGCTCCTCGTCGCGGACGAACAATGTGAAGTCGTATTCTGGATGAGCGTCATACACCTGGGTGAGGACGGCGCCACCAATGAAGCCTAGATGATCAATAAGTAACCGGACGGGGATTACTATTAATGGGACGAATACCAGTAGCACCGGTCCTAGAAAACGATCAGCATGGCCATGTAGAGAGACTCGGATGTAGCGGCATACAAGAATATTTTGGTTGCCATTGTCTAAGTCTTGCTATATCCCAAGGTCCGTTTGTAAGAGGATCGATTCAATGAATAAGACTCTCCCTTCTCTGATGAGACGGAATAATCCAGGAATATATCGAACAACTGAATTTATCTCAAAATGAGCTCCTCATGATTTCTAATCGGCAAATTAGCATCGTTTGTAAGCGCCTCAGAGCATCGTCATGTCGTGATGGCTTGCTGCGGGGGATGACATCATAATTCGCCCATTGTCGCAGCACGATGACAAATGGGCGCCTGACCAAAATATGCGCCGATGTTGCATCTTTCATCATTCCTCAGTTTAGAAGATGAAGGCACGGCTAGATGAGCCAGTTCATCTCACAATGGACGAGAACATGTTAGTCGAAGATGAGAAAATAAGCACCATCTTAGGTTCATGACGTTGGGGGTTTCTTCTCTCTTCATTGCGTCCGCCGTCACCCCATACTATGCCGAGGATTAATGAAGCATTGTTCGCTAGCCAATTTAGCAAAAGAATACCGCCTCTTTTGATATTTATAAATCGAGCATAGTTCGCAAGCATATCGATATCATCATGTCTGCCGCTCATTGCTATGCCATCACGTTAAGTGAGAGTATCATCAGCGTGGCAGCGCACAGGTAAGCTTCACACAATGCGGGGTTGAAGCTGCAGCCACCTCTCACCAGAATGAAGGAACCGTGTCTTACAATCACTCCAAATGAATACGGTGCCCATTTCTGCCATAATTAGTGCTTTTACAAAGGCTGGCGCTGGGAGTTTGACAACTTCAATAATCACTTGGCAACCCCCACACAATACTATTTATAACCACCCGACATAATAAGAGTTAAAATGTCACATCCAAGAGGTAAGCAAGTTGAGATTTAGGATATATGAAGCACTAAAATTCAGGCCTTAACTAAGAAATAGAGACCTGACTATGGGGACTTTCCCCTAATCTTTTTTAGTAGAGCACCTAATTAAGCGCTAAACTTTAGTGCGTTACATGGGGAAGTTGTCAAGCTTCCTGCGCCAGCCTTCGTCGTGTTTTCTATTTGGCTAAAAAGAAATCATGCTCTTCGTCCGGTGTACAGTACAACTGCCCCGGGCCGTGAGATCCCTGGTTGCTTTTGATTTGATACGTCCCACGTCCCCCCACCGCACGATGTTTGCTCATTGGCAGCAATGCATCGCTTCCGACGCGGGGTGAAACTTTATCAAGCTATCATCTTGAGACCTCTTTGCTTTTGTTTGTCGTAGCTGCCCGTTTATCGGCATTCCTCTCCCAGGGGTAGATAAAGTCGGGTTCTCAAGCTTCCCCCGCACGTCGGTCTCCTTCCCTTTCTCCTCTTCTTCTCTCCTTCATCTACACCAACATCACTGATTCACTTGATCATCTCTAAACTACACCCAACCATCCACAGCTTGAGCTTTACACTCGGATCGCCATGTCTGACAAGTACTCCTACAAGAGCAGCGGCACCAACAACCAGGTTCGTCATGTCCCGGTCCGAGCCGGACAATCCTGATGCTTCTACAGGGTAACCACTACTGTGCCCGAGACTACGGTTCCGGCGCGGCCAACTCAAACTCCTATCACTACTCTAACACGTAAGTCATTTGCTTCAGACTCTCATACATCTCAATCCTTTACACCGGTGACCTCTAATACTGTTCTAGCGACGGGTCTTATTACTACTCTAACCCCAACGGGAGTTCCTACTACAACAACGGAAATGGTGGCTCCACCTACACTTCCCCCAGTGGCCATCAGTCCTCCAGCAGCGGCTCTGGCAGCGGCTCTGGCGGTGGCAAGAAGTAAAGTTGATTGGGCCTGCTCCGGTGATCTGTTCACAAAAGCGCCGTTACGGCAGAGCAGAATTATGTTCCCACATGCGATTCAAGATTGAAAGTGCTCGTTATCAACTGAATCACAGGAGCTAATGTAATTAAATATCTGAAACTCCTCATTGTGCCATATGAAATGCACCTCGTCCAGTGCGCAAATACTATAGTCTCCAGTTGGCCAATCCAGGCCTATCTCATTCAAAATATGTGTGCTCTTAATACAGGCAATCCATTTGTTCTCGATGATTCAACCTCCCCGCTTCATCACAAATCCCGAAATCAGTCTCAATTGCAACTCGACAACGAACAAAAGCCTCAAGTCTACACTCCAACGGAGTAGTAGACAGACAAGGTTACAATCAACACAGGGTAAACAACTGCTTCAACAAGTAGCTGTTGCTTCAGTGTACCCCTCTGGTCTTTGGTCAGTGAATGCATTTCGCCATGGGTATACCACGAAACTGCCGAGTCAAATTTGCCCCAAAGAGCAAGCAGTCCAATGAATGGGAAGAAGAGTGTCAAGATCATGATTCCCACAAAGATCATCTTTTCTCCCTTGTTTTCCTTGTCGGCAAGTCGTCGACGAGACAGAATGTCCACCCTCGCCGATTCGATGAGGTCCACCTCGGATCGGGTAAACAGACTTCCTTCGTTGGGGACATAACCATCCTGGAATTTTCTAGCCCTTCTCTCTATAGTGCTTGAGGAGAATCCACGGGCCCGAGGCAGCCCGGCGTAGTAGGAGGTGGGATCTCGAGGACGGCCCCTATACCAACCGCTGTTCGTGGGAGTCCGGGGTTCAGTTGGAGGGGGTGTATTCAGGATGGCCGATGACGAAATCAGCATGTCGGCAATTCTCTCGCTTGCTAGAGCAGTGTTAGTAGCTTCTCCTGAGTGGGGCCTTCTTACTGACAATCGCGGCGTCGAAGCACTTCGTTTATGCGGTGGGTGTGATGGACTGGAGCTGGTTTAGTTAGACCTTCGCCTGGGGAACCTGTCGAAAAGTGAAGTCTGCTAGGAGATGGTGTTTGGGCAAGAATCGAAGACTCGGCTGTGCTCATAGTGTTGGATCTGCCCCTGCTTGCAAAGGACCCGGCGGGATTCGTGTGATCCTCTTCTCCCCGCTCCCTTCGGAAATGCTGCAACATCGCTGCCTCTGGCAAACTAATCAATGGAAAGGGCAGGCGGGGGATCTTTGCCAAAAATTCGTCGTGCGGAATGTGGGATGCCTTCTTGGGGTCGCTCGATTCTTTGATTCCAAGCCTGTACAGCGGTTGGTCGAAGATTGTCAGAGGAGTCTTCGGAGGATCTCTTCCCAGATTTTCCCTAATTCGGGACCATCTGAATCTCCCATTCTTCCCAAAGTTGGGAGTGGGGGTGGCGTCCTCTACGCGAAGCTCAGGGAGGTTGATGTCTGAATCGAGAGTTTGGTAACTGTCGCGCCTGGACTCCATGTCGAGGAGAATGCTCTCACGAGTGGGCCTCTGGGCAGAACCATCCCGACGAAACGGATTCGAGAAACGAGAACTACCTCCCGGGGTTCGTGCCGGAGGCTGTGGAAGTTTACGGATGGAATTCTGGGGGAAAGCTTCCCTGTCCGTTGAGCCAAACTTCGGGACCAGTACCGGGATATTCCTCTGTTTGTCGTTTCGAAGAAGGTACGAGCCTGGCATTGCACCCTTTTGAGGATGCTGGATGATTCTATCCGTTGATCCATACTCGCGAGGATAATCGTGTTCCGTCATATCCGATACGTCCGCAAGACTGCTTCCTGTCCCCTTTGCAATACTGTCTTGGAACTCCTGCTGCATTGAATCGAAGGGTTGTTCGGTCATGACAGTCTGCCAATCGGCCTCTGTGCCGGTCTGAGGTCGGGGTCGAAGCAGAGTCGCGATCCCGCCAGTGAGCCGGCGAGAAGATTCGGGCTCTGTGTTGGGTTCTTTCTTTGGCTCTCGGATGACTGGAACCTTGATCTCTTCGTCGACATTCTAGGTCGATCGAATCGCTGCGGCGTTGTAGAACGAGGCGACAATAGGGCCTTTCTTCGTATCTGTTTGCAGGGTGTCTATATGCGCAGGTCGCGGAAGGGTTTCTTTCGACTGAGCGCTTCCTTCGGCGCAATGTAGTGCATTGCTGACATCCTTCTCAGCGGATGGTTGGAGAAATCCGGAATAAAGATCTCCATCGTACTGAAATGGGTCACCATTGGTACTGGTTGACGTTTTGGAAAGTGATCTCAGGATTTCTGGGCGAGGGTCAGCAAGAAGACGCTGAGCAGGCTGCCTCTTCTGGCCTCCAACCTCGAGGACGGTTTTCATAGTCCTCTCTGGAGCCTTGTCGGTCTCGTCCAGGTCGCTGTAAAGACTGGACGTGGAATGAAAGGAGTGTAGGCGGGGAGCAAATCTTGGCGACCGTTTGGCAGGTGGCTTTGGAAGCGCACGCGGGGGCGCAAGCATTGTGTGCCTTTCTTGTTTAGCTAGTACATTTTGCTGGTTGGATCTAGAATCGAAGATTTCCTGAGCGTGGAAGACGAGTTCAAAATTCTTCCTGCGCCTGAGTTGTTGAGGTGGGACTTGGGGACTGTTTTCAAACTCCTCATCTGGGACTACAGTTTCCCATTCGGAAACGGGTTTGTCTTCGTCAAGGGATGCGCTGCGCTTGTGACCAGTTGCCGGGTTTCCTGCGCCATTGATGGGTCGAGAAGGAGGCTCTGAGACGAGCTTCAGGGGGTCTGGGCTTCCGCCTCGAGGTATGTGAGCTTTGATATATGAGAAGTCCTCAAGCTGAATCTCGTCGCCAAGTTCGGAAGATGCGAATGGGTCTGACTTGGATGAAATTGTCGAGACGGTGTTGTGGCGTACATTTCTCGCTTCTCGGCGTGAGCGCTCGCTTTCAATCGAGGGAAGTGACTGGGCGAATTAGTTATTGCGCTTGTCGCTAAAGTTGGTTCAACCTACCTTCTCGGAGTTGGGATTCATGGCGGAAGTTCGTCCACAATCACAGAGTCGGAGTGTGGGAGGTTCAGCCGCGCGCGACTCTCGGTATAAATGCAGGTGAGGCGGAGCTGAGAGCACTCGAGATGACCAAAGTCGCCTTGCACGATGCGCAGGTGAGGCGCCGATGCGTGCAGTATTCGATCGGCCCCTGGTGAAGGGTTCCTTGGGTGGTTCGCGATGGTTTGACGATGACAGAGTCTCAGCGCTGCGGCTCGGAGGGTGACAGTTCCTGCATTGGACGATATTGAAAGAGGTGTGTAGTGAATCAAGTGCTGTGAATGAGTGGTTGTTTTGAAAACGAGTGGATGTGGCGCGCAATTCGCGTCATGATTTGGGGCGCAAACATCAAGCGAAAGTGAGAGCAAGTTGACTGAGGCATCAACAAGCGGGCAGCGGTGTTTACACCTTGCGGCTGGGAGACGCTTAGATAAAGGTGGTGGAAGAGGTCGGGTGTTTGCCAGCTGGAAACTGCTGCCAACTGGGAATTGTTGCCAACTGCCAGCTGTCAGTAACAGGCCTGGACTTGTCAACTCCACCTCCAGGCTCACCTACGACCTACAACCTACTGCCTACCGAGACATGTAACGTCAATCAGTGCCAGCTGAAAGAAGAGACATCCTGAGCCACGGTGGCGCCAGGAACGTGACTCGAGGTGCGTGCAACACACCGAGGAAAAAAGCAGCCACAAGCAACTGGGCTGTTGGTCGAACACTGCATGTGGCTGTTCAGATGGTCAGGCTCGGCAACGACTTTATGAGCCATCAATCCATTCTATCCACCAGCTTGCCATTGGCTGGCCCTGGATACGCAGTCATCAGCGGGGAACTGGAGGCTTCACAGCGTCCAACTTGCATCCAAAACACGGCCGCAGCACGGCAGGCCATCTCATCACACCACGCTGACTTGCCAGCAACCGCCAGCAACCGCCAGCTCGTCCGACCTGACGTGATCTACACACTGCTATTCCTGGCCCTGGAACCGTCGCGCCAAACACCCGGCGCCAGCACCAGCCGGTGCCATAGCGTCGCCTAAACCCACCTTAACTGGTCGCTTATCGCGATAGCCCTGGTCGGCCCCCCAGCTCCGTCTCCGTCCTGTGACTCCTGTCTGCGGCAGACCCTGGAAGTTGGAACCTTCCATCAGGATCCCCCACGGGCCACGGCTGCCCCTCTCGTTCCCGTTTCCGCTGCACGTTTCCGCTGCCCGTCCGCCATAATCGGCGAGCGTCATGGCTGAGCCCGGGCACCTACACCTGCCTCGACGCTGGGACGAGCTCCCGGACGAGATCCTGCTCCAGATCTTGTGCTGTGAGTGCCCCCGGCCGGCGCTCCCGCCGAGCCCCGCTTTGAATAGCTCCGCTGATGGCAGAGTTCCCCAGATCTCGAACCTCACTACCTGCCCAGACTGCAACTTGTCTCCCGTAAGCTCCGCGATGTTTGCCTCGACCATGAGCTCTGGAAGCGCCATTGTTTCGACCGCTCCTCGTGGTACCACTTCCTGCAGAACCGCCGTCGCTTCTATGCCGTGTCCGTCGAAGCCAGCTCGGGCCCACGCGACCAGCAAACGCTCCAAGCTGAAACCATAGTCTCCGCGGAAGCAGTTTATGGCCTCCCACCTCCAATTGAAGACGAGCCGCCTCGACGGAATCGGGAGCACATGCAATTCTTACAGGACCTTGCCAACTGGGATCCAGCTTTCCCCGACGAACGTGTCTCGTGGTACGATGAGTATATCCAGCGCCATGGACCGACGTGCGTCAACTGGCTACAGGCCCCGCATGTGAAAGACGGAGGATTGAGGCATCCTGTAGAGGTTCGGGGAATGGCCCTCTACAGCCCGAACGATGGGGACGACGGCCTTGGCTCTCTTTTGGCCGTCTCTCCACTGGACGACGGGTCGGTATGCCTGTGGGACGTAAATGGCAGCAGGGGGAAACGAGGAGGAATCGTCGCAACCAGTCAACCGAATATCTTATTCACCGACAGGAGGGGGAATGACAACAACCGGCGGTCTAAGAGGATTGATACAGGAGTGACGGAGTGTGTCAGTGTGAACAACAATGGGCACCGTGCATTCTTTGCCGTTCAAAGCCGTAAGTCAATGCAAATATCCCACCCGCCATCTGCTATCACGGCTGACCTATTCCTTACTATCTGAAGACCTCCTTGAAGTCGATCTCAATCGGCTCGAAGTTGTCAGCCGCGAGTCGTTTGAATGGTCCATCACCACTCTTTCACATATTCACGACGGCGTGCCATTGACGGTGGGTACATCACTGGGGATCCATCTGCATGATTTCAGGGCGCGGGCAAATGTGAATCACGAAGTTATAGACCGGGTTGATGGGCCTGGATGGGAAGAGGACAGCCCTTTCAAGGCGATATTCGACCCAAAACCACTGCCGCCGTACGCCTCGCTGTCTCAACCGACGCCGATCAGCATTCTCCACTTACCTCGCGCGGGCGACGAGAAGATGGTGTCGGACGACATTTACGTGGCGGGGCGATTCTCGAACATCCTGCACTACGATCGACGAAAGTTCCCGAAAATCATGGGCTCCATCTACTCGGGATCGAGGCTGTCGAGTCTTGCGGCGCTGCCTTATCCATTTTCTACCCTAGATTACGAGGTGCGGCGTCGTGGAGAGCTTTCCGCCGAGAGAGTTGCGCAGTGCAAGACAATTGGGGATGGCCGTACGCTTATTGCGGGCGGGGAGTACAAGACAAAGGGATCTCTGGAACTTTACGGGCTAAGCTCAGCCATCCATTCGGATGGCAGCGCGGTGCTACAAAACTCGACGATGAAGAACCGATACAAGGCGGCGTCATCGATCATCCTGTCGGTAGCTAACCACGGGACTAAAATTGTGTTTTCCGACGGGGCAGGGCTCATCAAGTGGTTCGAGAGGGACGGGCACACGGAGTGTCGACGGATGAGAATTGGACACAGCGACGTGCAGACGCAACCGTCGCTGTTTGCGTCAATGCCTGGGTCCGATGATCTGGCTCGCAAGATCGTATCAACTAAGTCGAGCCAAGGCCGCGAGCGACCCAACGAAGACAACGTTCTGTTCTGGACAGGGGAGAAGCTAGGAATGATCAGCTTCACGGGAGATCCACTCTTCACGCCGAACGATTTTGAGGACGCACACCCCGAGGCGACGACAGACCAGGAGCGACACCAGTACGGCGAGAAGATGCGGGAGGTGCTGGGGCGACAGGCTGACGAGGCGCGGTTCGTTAGAGGACTCGGAATGGACACAACGCCAGGATGAACACGCAGTGATGATGATGATGCGGAGGCGCTGCAGGCAGGCGTGGACGAGCCGAAGGGAGTAGAAGTGGATCAGCGATTCCAACGACCATAAAAGAGAAGGGGCGACAAAATGGAGGCTTTTAGCAATGTAGGATACAATTACAACCCAAATAATTATGGCTCAGCGCAAGCAAGATCCCAGATGGCAAATGTGAACTTGACCGCTCTTAGAGTACTCTACGAGACAGTGAGAGAGAGATCGGCGGTGGAGGAGGGGGCCCTCCCTCTGTCTGTCGCCCGTCCAAGGCTGGAGGGAGAGGAGGAGAGGAGGGAGAGTGTAAGACGAGGCGGCAGCGTTAGAATCGTCGATAGCGAGCGGACGCGGACGGAGCCAACTGGACTAGAGATGATGGTCGCAGTGCGTCGGGCTGGCAGGGTGCTTGCATGCTGCGAGATGTGGTCCTGCGAGGCGCGGGTCGGCGGTGTTGGCTGTGTTGGCTGAGGATTGGCGGTTGGGTGCATCGTATGTGGATGGATGGGTAGAGTCCCAAGACACGAGGATGGACGGATATGGATGGGATGCGCTGCGTGTCAGCCGTTTGTCCTTCTTAGTTTGGCGTAGGCATAATCCTGTGATAAGACGAGGCCGCTGGTTGGGGATTCGACGTCTTGGGCGTGTGTATGGTTGCCCTGCCTTGGCTCGTCGTCGCTGTTGTGTTCATCGTCGACTCGTCTATCGCAGACTTGTAGCCTCTTGTCGTGGGGCTTCTGGAGTCGTCTGGCGTGTCACGTCACAGGCAATGCGTTTAAGTCATTCTATGCGATGCAGTGTGCGTTTGCATCCATCCCGTCTGCATCTGCATCTGCATCTGCATCTGCTCCGTTTCGTCGGCGTGTTCCACATATCGGGGCCCGCACCGATTTCTTCAGTCGTCGCGGGACGGATGACGCAGAGCCAGCGACTAGTAGGAAGAACTCAGAAATGCGGACCGCTTTATTATTCCCCCGTGACTAGTCGGCATCACGGGATATCCGTTGACGAGTTCGCAGGGCCACGATGTACAGGACGGTAATTAATTAAGTGGCCGGTGCTGGTGCTGGCGTTGGTGTTGGTGCGTGGTTCTCCCTGACGAAATACAGGGCGGCCAATCGGCGGCGGAGGGGGGCAGACCTAGGCCAATGGAAGTGGCGGGTCCAAATTGATTGACGGCTCTAGGCTTGGAAACCACCCAGCCAAGACAGAGAAGCAATAGTTTCGACGAGGCGAGACTACGCCGCAAATGAATGGCCATGAGTTGAATTGAGCGAGATTGGCTATCTATCTCACCTATCTGTCTACCCACCACGTACGGAGTACCTATGTATCGAAGTATCGTATTCGTTGAGAGAAATCTAAATGCCAAGCTTGGGTTGGGCGCTGGGTAAGGTATCGATTTTGTAATTCCTTGCGCTGCATATTTCTTCCAGGTTCATGACCAGGATAGTGAGGCGACATGCCATTTATGGGCAGACGTAGGATCAGCCTCATACAGCCTAGGAAATTACATCCAAATCGACCCCCAATCAGTCCCAGATGACAATGGCGATAGCAATGGATCGCCATTGTGGACAATGCAGCATGACAGGAGGTGGATTTCTCGGTGGAGATGGCTGCGCTGTCAGCTACCCACTAGAGCATTTCGCCTCGCGGGCAAGTTGGCGGCTGGCGGGGCCGCGGTGATTAGCTCCAGTGCTAGCTAGAGGTGCCGGGGGGAGGAGGGAGCATGGCAAAGAGAAGCACAGGGAGGTTTCATGGGATTCCCTGGGAAGCGCGGTAAGTGACGGGGCGTTGTGGCCTTGGAAGTTGAACCAGAATCGGCAAAGAAGGGCAGAATAGCGCCTCGGCTCCATTGCCCTGGGTTGCGAGGTTGAAGGGGAATCCCTGGATGTGTTCGTTCATGGGGGTGGAGCATCTCTGTGACGGATCATGGAAGCGATGGATGAAAGCTTCCAGGGAACTTTTTCCAGTAATTGGCATGGAATGTGGATGGACGGGGCGTTGAGCCTCCTGGCGTACTGCTACTTGCATGTACGAAGCAGCTCTCCACATATCTGCGCATCGTTTGCTGGCGCGATGCTGATGGCGGGTGACTCGCCCTGTTTCTTTCCGACTTAACTTGGATTTCCTTGCGTACAGTAGGCGACGCCGTGGATGCGCTGTTACACGCCATCTCGTACCTCACCGCTTGCGGATGGGATGGGATGGGATGGGGCCTGAGGCTGTACTCTGTGCGCAACCGCAACGGCAGCTGGCAGCCTATCGCATCTCCCTTACATCGGTGGGAGAGCGGCCCCATCACATCACCAACAACAGCAGCCGAGGCGCTTCAGCAGCAGCAGCAGCAGCATCAGCAGACCTGTATCGTCAGCGAGCTGGCATCAACCGGCCGACCACAGCTGGAACAGTCGCAGCAGCAGCAGTGCATAGTGAGGCGGCCGGCGATCGATGTTGGCCAGGGATTCTCCTGTCTCGTGTCGTGCTGCGTACGGGTGGCTTCGCCCTCGCCGCCCTCGCCTTGGTCGGCCCCTGCAAGGATTCCCCAGCGGTGATTTGGCAGCGCACCGCAGCGCATGGCAGCATGGCCGTCTCTCATTCTGGGCTCCACTGGGAAAAAGCTGAAAGCCAGGCCCAGGGGGGTGGAGAGCTTGCTTTTGGCCCCCGACCGAACGGCGCCCAACCCGCCAGTTGGATGGAGTTGGGGGATGCCAGGACCAAGCAAGGTCCGATTTCGATGCCATGGCCCAATGCCAAACCGGCAACTGACTGGCTGGGCTGGGGCTGTCTCGCTCTTGGCTCTCGGGCGGCCTGAATGCAGCTTATTTGGACTGGAGCTCCCGCACCCGGCCTTGACAGCTTTGCTTTGTTACGCCTAGTCTGGGTTGTCTGGTCGGTCTAGTCGCCAGCTCGCAACGCCTCTTCCGAAACCAAATCCCACCAAAAAGACGGACGGCCGCGGATCACCCCAGCGAACAAACGACAATATCCACGATTCGACTCCAACCGCGACTCGCCCTGTCGGTGAAACTCTGTTTTCTCCCCCCTCCCACTCCTTTCTGCCTTTTCTTGTCTTGGATCCTCTGCTTTTTGCATTCCTCCCCCTATTTATTCTTCCGCTGCGCTTTCTCTGTCGACGCTCTGTCCGCTTGTGTCTCTCGACCCGCCGCACCTCCCCGCCACCCGATCCAACCGCCCAGCCCCGGACTCACCGACATCTACGCTCATCGCACACCGCACTCAGCCGCCAAGGGCAACAACATTCACATTCGAGAACCGGTTCGTTGTGCAAGATCCCCGGAATCCCGACGCAGGCTTCCCCTGTGGTGTGACCAGAAATCGCCACTCCACGCCTCTCCTCCGAACAAATTCGCCCCGGCCACCACGTCACATTGTCGAACAGGCATATATGTGAACTCTCTCCTCTCATCACTTGCTCCGTGGACGTTA
This sequence comes from Ilyonectria destructans, assembly GCA_020740775.1. Classification (NCBI taxonomy): domain Eukaryota; kingdom Fungi; phylum Ascomycota; class Sordariomycetes; order Hypocreales; family Nectriaceae; genus Ilyonectria; species Ilyonectria destructans. The sequence goes on from JAHEWK010000011.1 coordinate 2,324,301, forward strand.
CTGTTGACGTTCACCCTGTTTGAGCATGTCCCATGGCCTTTTGGGTGGTTGACGGCGGTCGTTCACAAGGTGCCACCGGCCGCGGGCCCTACTTCCATGGCGGAAAGCGGAGGGTCAGCCAGTCCGATGGTGGCGATAGTGGCGACACCTTCGACAACAAACGCACCAGATTTGCCGACGGTGAATTGAGTGCCGATGGTTGTGGGTCAGCCCCCAGCCGCGGAGGATACGATTACGGCAATGATGATCGCCATGGAAATCCCCACGGAAATCCCCACGCTGGCTTAGCCTTTAGATATGGCCCTGCCCCTGGGGATAGCTTCAATTACCCTATAGATGACGATCGCTACCACCACGATTACGACCACGACCGCGATATCGAGGCCACTCCCCCACCTCTTCTCCCGCCCAACTCTATGCATGAGAAGAACCTCGGCTTCTTTGTCATCCGGGAGTGTTCACCTACTCCTGAACTCCCCCCGATATCTCCCCTCGGCTTCGAGCCTGGCCCTGCTTCTGACATGGGCCCCGTCCTTTCACCACCCGGCCCTGGCCCTCCTCTTCCCGGAGCCTGTGACATGGAGCGCACTCAATCCGGTCTCTCCATCTCCTCTGACACCACGCAGAACTCCCTCGCCAGCCTCGGGACAGACGACAACGTCGCTGACTTTATAAGCGACCTCGAAGCCGCTCGCGTGGTCCTAGATCATATCGCCGGCCTGACTCGTCGGCGCCGTTGCCCGGATTCGCAACATGGCCGCATACTCAAGGTCCTCATCAATCCCAAATCGAATCCGCGCGGCAGCACACCTGACTGGCCCCTGGATAACGACGCCTTGCGCAGCATCTTCTCTGCCGCCAACGAGCTCTTCTTCGCCAAACGTCTGACTGGGCGTGTTGCCTGGGACTGGAGTCACCCAGCCAGCGCGCAGTACCAGGCGCACATCGTCGGTACCACGGCGCTGCGACGTTCGTGCCAAGGCGGCTACGAGACGCTCATCGTGTTGTCGTCGCCCATCCTCACAGACACCAAGTACAACCGGCGATTGCTCATCTCAACTTTCTTGCACGAGATGATCCACAGCTATCTCTTCGTGACGTGCGGTCTCAAGGCCGGCAAATGCGGTGGGCACACCCCGGGCTTCCGCCAGATTGCCGAGATGATTGATGACTGGGTTGGTCGAGGGTACCTCCGACTCGGGGAGATGGAGGCGGACCTAGAGCAGTTCCGCGAGCTCGATGAGCGCACGTACGACAACGAGCGCGACAATTGTGCCGTGGATGAGGAGTGGAGGACGCATGGAAGTGGCCCTTGGCGCAGACGGGATGGCCGCGCCGAGAGGGACAGGGACGATTACTATCCCATTGAGCCCCGCCCACATCACCAGCCGCAGCAGCAGCAGCAGCAGCAACACCGACATCACCCACGCCATGAAGAATGGCAGTGGCAAGAGCGGGAGGGCTTCCTTGCCCGCGTTGCCAAGGGTGTGGGCTCGCCATACGTTTAGGTTACTGCGTGGTGAACGATCCAACATGGGTATCGTTCACCCGAGACTTCTCGCCATTGGGATATGGCAGGTATTACAGTCTCACGTTAACCAGAAGGCATGACTCGTCGGGGGAACACCACCTCCCGCAGCATATAACATCAGGGTAGACAAGGGGAATATCCGTACACTGGCTCAATCCGCAAGCCAATGTATGTACCCATACTTGTCCCCTTTGTATGAATGGCACGGCAACAGAACATTGACGGCATTGCGACGGCGTTGGGAACTGGACGGGTGGGTGAAATGGCTGCTTGGTTTTAATCTTGGAGAAAAGGACATCATTTCCTGGGACGTATTACACACATCATATGGGCGGTGCATGGCCCTTTATCATACTCATATTAGTGATATCAAGTTATACTCTTTTCTATGTGCAGGTTGATTATTTATTCAAACGGAAAGCTGGAACGGGACTGGAAGATCGGGGGTATACATCATTAGGAGGAAAACAAACACTTGATACAGTGGGACGCAGAAAGTTTGCACCCGAATCCTTGTGCCCTGAGAGTTTGACTACCTAAGCATACTGGGTTAGTGTCTCCTGCTGCTTTAAAATAAGGTGTTTTTTTCTGATAAAATAAATATAAATACTTTACCCTAAGTTAACTCTTAGCTTAATTCTTATATTGATGGCAAAGGTGGGCTCCTGGTCGACTTTTAATACCTCGACAGGCCCTTCGAATCTGTTGCCATCACCTGCGAGTCCATCGACGCTGCCTTGGGCTACTGCCGCCACTGCATCCAGGGAGCGGGACGTGTGCGCCGTAAGATTCGCCTTCTCGTTGTCCATTGATCTTCATCTGACCTTTCGCCTAGTGCTCTCTTGCCATGATTGCTTTGAGTCGCCTGGGCCAGAATAGCTGCCGAACAGTCCCTCGCTGTCCGCCATTTCACTCTGCCAGCTGCCTCGCAGCTGACAACGGGAAAGGTTTGGTGCGCACCACGCTTCCAGTCTTCGACTGCAGACTTTAATAAAAAGGCAACTGAAGCTTTACTACAATTGGCAAACCGGTCGGGAGCTTCTTCCCTGACGTCAAGATTGTATCAGACCTGGGTTCTCGACCCAAAGAATCAACATGTCGGTAAGTGCCCTCACTGGAACTTCGGTTTGCGGTATCTTCTTTCGGTAGGGTTTCGATAATATAGGATGGTCGGTGCTAGCTAAGGCAGGCAGTTGCGGGATGTGGCGAGGATCAGTATCGGGGGCAGTGTAGAGTATCACGAAACTAGGTCGTATCAGTGCATAAGCGGGACTTTGAAACCAGGTTACGAATTAATTTCTTTTCTCCTAGGAACTCCCCCCCTTCCTTCCTCTCTCATCACGGGTCATCCACGTCCATCAGGTCTGCCAACTCGCCGTGAATGTCCATTTCGGTGGTCTGGTCGCTGTCGTTGTCGTCATTGCTTTCTTCCCCCTGCGACGACAGCTACTCCTCGCTCTCCGACGAGGACAGCTGCTCCCCTGGTACGAATTCAACATCCCTAAAGGACTCAGTGTCTCAGTCCTTTTTGATGTAGGAATCAAGGTCGCTGTCGTGAACGATTTTATTGCGATCCCCCAAAAGGATCTCCGAGGTAGCATCTTCATCCTCGGCTTCCTTGTCGTCCTTGGCTTCCTTGTCGTCATCGTCTTCCTCATCGTCATCGTCTTCCTCATCGTCATCGTCTTCCTCATCCTCATCGTCTTCGTCGCCTTCCTCGTCTTCCGTGGTTTCCTCGTCGCCCTCGGCTTCTGCGTCTTCTTCTTCATCCTCGTCAGAAGCTGCCATCACGAGCGTTGGCCTCCGACCTCGCTATGAAGCTTGAGTTAGCGGTGCGTGGGCCATGCAAGGAGCGTCGATAAATCCATACGTCAGACTTTGGCGGAGGGCCCCTCCAGAACCTTTCTTCGGCGGTAGCATCCCATTCGTCGGTTTCAGCTTGGATTTTTCGGAGCGCAGCAGCTCTTATCTCTTCCCAAGATGAGGCTCCAAGCTTCTTCAGCAGATCTGGTCTCCACTGGGGTCCCCATGGGTCCATTATGCGCTGGTAGTTGTGGAGTTGGGTTCTGGGGGGTCTGATGGTGGTGGTGGTGGAAGAAGAATTTGCAACTGGCGGCTAGGATTCTGAGAGGTCTGTTGGTGATGGTGGAAGAAGAATTTGCGACTGCCGGTCAGATGTGCGACCTCAGGATGTAAGCCTAAGGCTTTAGGTGGTGTGTGAATCATCGGAATGACTCCCTCCAGTGCTCCCACCAGCTTTGTGTGACCAGATGGGTAGTATTTCAATCATCAGAATGACTCCCTTTAGTACTACCACCAGATTTGTGTGACCAGATGGGTAGTATATCAATCATCAGAATGACTCCCTCCAGTGCTCCCACCAGATTTGTGTGACTAGATGGGTAGTATATCAATCATCGGAATGACTCCCTTTGGTACTCCCATCAGATTAATATGACTAGATGAATGGTATATAAATCACCAGAATAACTCCCTCTAGTCCTCCCATCAGAACAACTCCCTCTAGTCCTCCCATTAGATTTATATAACCAGGTGGGTGGTTTTCTTTTTGGGGCTTAATATTTCCCGTTTCTTAACTCTCAAAAGTCTTCAACTCAGACTCCGCAACCACTTCCTCCTGCTCCATCACCTGCAGCTACTTCTCTTATCTTTTCTACATTACCCCCAGCACTCAGATTCTATATTATGCATCAATCGTTTTCAACTCTTGCGTGATCCTGCCTCACACGTAACCGTTCCTTCCCTCTATATCACCCGCGGGCTCTTCTCTCACTTTTCCTCCGTCACCCACGACAATCGGATTCTGCATTCTTTATCGCTTTCAACTCTTGTGGGATTCCGCCTCACACGCGACCACTTCCTCCTGCTGCTACATACACAATACCACTTCTCCCTCTCATCCTATATTATCCACAGCCACTTCTCCTACGTTTACTATACCACCCACAACTGCACTCCTCCTCCTGGGATTCAACGGTGCCCACAAAGACGACCAAACATCCACACTCAGCTCGCAGGTTATATATTATCCATAATGAGCTCAAGAGATCTGGCGTACAATCCCCGGTTGTAGACCTATAATACAGGCCGCTCCAATAGACAAAAGAGATTGGTCGTCCGAATTCGCACAGACGATAAGGCCGACAGCAAAGCAGCTTCTGCTACCTTGGACATCAAGGATCAGACTGGCGCTGGAAAGGAATATAGTTCTGGTGAGCTTCAAGTAACCTATGTCTATCGGTATGTTATATTTTTATTATAGTTTGTCTGGTTTCTAATATTTGCAGATTAGAATTAGTTGTCATTGTAGGAGAGCTTCTCCCACAGGACCTAATTCATAACAGAGAATTCAAGAAGCCACAGGGAAAAACAGCATTCGACCCTCAGTATTATACTATAATTCCGACGAACGAAGCTCCTGTAATAGTTGTGAGACGATTGACAGATCAAAAGTGCAATCTATTTCTATTGCATAATACAATAACTCTCTGTCAAATCTCACAACTCCCCAGAGGGCTAGATAATCAGCTTGTATATTATAGCGAGTGGACAGATGGATGCAATGATACTCAACACTCAAAGCGGACTGCTATTTGGCGAAGCAATCTGAACAGATTCTGCAGTCAGTATCTCACAGAACACGCAGAAGATTTTCTGAATTCTACAAAAACCTCAGCACCGAAAGAACATACAGCAAAGGGGTGGAAGCCCACAATCGACCCATTTGAGGCAGTTCAGTCTACTGTTTAGCTGGTGCGAATATGTCTACAGTGCAAATGGCGCGCCCATTTCGGGCCAAGCGATATCATGCAGCCAGGTACGACAGTATTTAAACCTATTTACGCTGTCTTCAGCCCCCTGCGGCCATGCCATCGAGTTCGCTACAAACGCCGGCAGGAGTCGTGGACGGCCGGGTACCCCTTCAGACTGAGCCTGATTACCTCGTCCTCGCAAAAAAAGGACCCCTCTTTATACTCTCCGAGTTTTGATTCCTTCACTCAATCACCAAGCAAAATTCCTCCTCGCCTCATCTCACAACACCTTATTATATGCCTTGCAGCCTTTCCTATGCCATATATATTGCCGTGATGACGCTTCTTGTCACCGAAACACGAACATGGCGCATACAGGACTATTTTCATAGGGTACTGTACCAGTCGCCTGAATCGGAGCCGCATGCTACCTTGGGCCAGAACTCACCAGTTTCTCTACAATGTCAACCGTCAGCCACACAGCAATGCTTCACCAGCTCCCACCACAGCTATTCTTAATGATCGCGCCGCTTCTAGATATCGAAAGCCGGAAGAACGTCTCCAGTGTGTCCAAGTATTGTCGAAATATGATGGTGGAAAAGCTATTCGTCCACGTTCATCTTGCTGGTCATGTTGATCCAATTTGCGATACCATCCACGAGTTCATCTCAGGCCAAAGATCCTTCAACTTCAAAGACATCAGGAGATGCGTAAGGTAAGTTGAGCATCGTGCTGCGAGAACAGTGTACTGACTCGAATTGAGTAGGGAAGCAACTATCACGATTGCGCCACTAAGGATTGCTGAGGCGGACGAATGGGTAGCCTCGATCGAGAACAGCCGACGTGGGAGACCCAAGAACAATCACGACGAACTACCTGGACGGATTGTGTCTTGTGTCCTTGCGATGAACGATCTCCACGCACTTGCCCTCAATCTCGGCGGCGTGACCCGAGCCATGGAGCCACGTATAATCGCCGCTATACAGCAGAAGCGGAAGTGGAAAATTGCCAGCTTGAGATTGTTTGCTCCGCACAGCAACCTCCCAAAGACAATATTGATGCGCTGTCAGAAAAACACTCTCGAGTCCCTCCACGTATACACGGGAGTATCTTCGCCAGCGATCGACACAGCCGCCGAATACCATCCGGGCTTGAAGAGACTGCATCTCTCAATCCTGGCAAACACCGGTCCGATGATCGCGTCAATGGACTCCGCCAATTTGAAATCCTTATCAACGAAATTTCCAGACATGGAGTGGCTGGCATTGGACGAGAAGTGGGGTCTTCAAACATTCAACCTTGGCGGGTACAGTGCTGTCCGGTTTGTAAGTATCATCAAGGGGTGACATCGCTCAGATAGTGAGTTACTAACTGGGTATTGCAGCGAAAAGTCCAAGCTGGGCTAGTGAGGGGCCTTTTGACATTCAAAAAGTTGAAACGGTTTGCCTTTACCGTTTTTGAAGAGGGACTCGGGCGAAAGCTGGTCGAAAACAACGACAGCCACCATGGAGAGCCGGAACAGTTGACGTTCCTTGAACAGAAACGTTGGTACACAAAGGTGATATGCGAACTTGCAGGTGACTGCCCGAACCTCGAGGAGATCTGTGTCATGGCCGAGTTTCCTGAATTCTACAGAGGAACTAGAGGTCGGAAGGGCCAGGCGATGGTGGCTAGGCGCTGAAACGTTTATCAAATATCACCCAAAGATGGATTCCCGGTTGGGCTGATGGAGCGCGATGCTGTCTGATGAGCGCTATGGATTATGGCAGATGGCTTCAGTAATGCAGCATGGCGCGGCACACTACAGTGGGATGCACAAAGTCTACACCAGATCTAAGTCACTCATATAATATTAGGGTACAGTTTATCGCCGATATAAGGGTTAAGGTAAGAGTTAGGGCAAGGTATTTATATTTTATCTTCATTTTATTGAGAAAGTAATACTTTATTATGTAGCCGGAAATACTAGCCTATTATGCCAAGTCAAGCTCTCACGGCACAACGAATCGGGTGCGGACTTTCTGCATCCTACTGTATACTGGCATACCCCTTGAGACGCATTTGCAAGGGCGGAGATGATAGAAAGGATAAGAAATACCCCTGGAGGACCCATAGCAGACTCCTCCATGAACCAAGTTTCACAAGTGCCATAGGCAGATTTCCCCTCCAGACGGTATCAAATCTTTCGTTACAAGAACATGTATCACAGAACTTATTATTAGTTCTTCACAAGAAAAATGACCGAAAGAGCATTGGGAACGTTGCTTCGTTTCCTTCTGTACGTCTATTATCATTCAAACACCACCCACACGCCACGAGCGAAAGAAAAATCTCTCCTCGCTACTCATAATGCACAATAGACTTGATGCGAACCCCCTGCCCATGGCCGGGCATATAAAACATGTTGCCCCCAAGTGTATCATCAGACCCATGCATCAACAGAACCATGTCCAACGCCACGCCATGCGCAGCATTGCGTACCCAACAACGTAATGCCTTTGTCCTTGCCACCGGCCCGTCGTCACTCAAATATTGACCAACACAACCCCACTCTCCCGCACTTCCCTGATTAAATCCAAAGTTGAGAAGCGAGGGACATAGTGAACTGTCCGATATCGAGAGAGCTCTGCGTCAAGTGGGTATCAAAAGTAGTCCCCCTCTCCAAACGTAAAATGCGGAGGCGTAGCGACTTGTGGTGCAAACCGGCATAATTGTCGAGCTTCCTGAAAGAAGCCCTAACTCAAAGAAAAACAGGGTTATGAGAATTCGTCAACTCCGCCTGGGTTTGCTAGCCTATCCATCCGTTGGACAAGCTCCTTTGTTTCCCGAGCCGTTTCAAAGGAAATGGGCGGCAGTGTTTGCGTCCACATGCGCCACTCGTTGGAGTCGGTGTCGATTCCAATGTTGGCCATATCCTCGCCGCGATCACCAGCTTCAAGAAGTCGCGCTCGGCAGTCTGCCAACCGGGTTGCCATGTCACCGTAGCCGTTGGCCTGCACCTCGGTGATAATCTTGCCCACAACGGCGGAGATGGACCCGATGTCTGCACTGATCTGTCGGATGTTGGCATCACCACGCACGGTGCCCACGAGATTTTGAATTTCGGACACTAAGAGTGCATTCTGATCCTCTAGGTAAATCTAGTACTGTTAGTATGTTTGATAGTAGTCGCCATCTCTCAGTAGACTTACTCTGAGGTCCTCGGCGGCGCGGGTATCCTGCTGGTGAGCTCCGTGTCCATTGATGTTGAGAGCGCTCGGCACCGCAGCAGGATAACCCATCCCGTTGGTCATGCCGTTCGATTTGGACGTGGGTCCATTCCGGGAGTACGGGTCCGTGGAGTGTCGGGGAGAGTTCACAGGGCTATAGGCCGATGAGTCTGCGCTTGCTCGGGTTCCTAGGCCTTGGAATGGTGGGGGCAGGGGGAGCGTACCCTGGGTAGCAGACACCGGGTCGGTGCTGAGCGGAGAAAAGAATCCAGTCGATTCCACGGGAGTGATAGTTCCTTCGTTCTCGTCGTCGTCCAGTTCCTCGACGGGGGTGGCCCGGATCTTGACCAGTCGGAGGAGGTCCACAATGGCAACTGAAAGGTGGGATGCTGCGGCGTCAAGGAGGGAAACGGGGGATATTCCGGCACCAGCTGCAAAGTTCTTGGATGCGGTGATTAGGTTGTTCGCGGTCGCCGAGACCTTGGTTCGAAGCTGCTTCTGTTGTTGAGCCATTTCCTCATCGTGGGCTTGAGAAACATCAGTATCCTTGGTGATGCGGCGGACGCCAACAACTACCGATTTCATTGCGTCAATCACATTCTCCGGGTCCCCGGTCCTGGCCCTCTGTAGTAGCTCGTCAATCGCGATCTGGAACTTGGTAACGTGGACATCCTTAACAAGGCCTCGGTCGTCAGCAAATCCCTTGTCCCGGACAAATTTGGCAGCATCATGCTCAATTCCGGCTCCCATGGAGGAGGCGCGCATGTTTCTCAGCTGAGTCTTGGTGCGAGCGTAACGATTCCTCCACTCTCGAACCTCGTGCTCAAGCAGCTCAATGTTCTTCTCGAGCTCAGCTTGTCGTTCGTATGTTGAACCGCTCTGTTGGGAGAGCATCCTCATCTCACGCAAGAACTCCTCGGCTTCCCGCCGAACCTCTTCGGTTACCTGGCGTTGCTCTTCCAGTGCGTTCCGAAGGTCTTCATTCTCCCGTTGGAGTTCTGAGTCTCCTTCGGCTGGATTCATGCTCCGGGAGCTTTGTTGCGCCGCGGCCGCCTGATCTCGGAGCTGCTGAGTTTCGGAGTCATGATCATCCCGTACCCTTTGGAGTTCTTGCTCCATTGAGTCATTCAAGTTCTGGGCCTTGGCTAGTTTGTTCTCGAGGTCAAGTCGGAGGTCAGACCATTCCTGCTTCTCGAGGCCTGCGGCAGTGGATCGTGCCCGCTCCTGATCTAGAGCGCTGTTCATCTCCTCCTCCTTCTTTCTCATAACATCTTCCATGCCGTCCAGTTTTCCCCGCAAGTCTTGTACCTGCGCCTGGTAATCTTCAATGAGCTTCTTGTCAGCCTAGAATCTGTTAGCAATCGATTATCTCCATGTAGAAGATCGGAAGCACGCACTTCTGAGGTGATAGCGCTATCACCACTTCTTTTGCTTTCGTGGTTGCTTGTGACCTGTTCCAGGGCAAAGGAGTCGCCTTCGTCATCCTCTTCTAGCATGGTACTCTTGTTCGGCACGATTGTGTTGTTCTGGTTGAGCTGCTTGGGCGTTGGTCGTCCATAATCGCCGTTGGGGAGACCTGGAGATGCTGGGACCCCGTAAGCATCTGGTGGTGGAGGACCTCTCATGGAGGGTGCATCGGAAGGCCTTCTCATGCGGCTTTGTCCCCTCGGGGGGAACCCATTACCATTGCCATTAACTGGAGTGCCGGTGCGGCTTACCGGGCCACCGCGGATCGACATGGGACTTCCTTGACGTTGGAGGTCGCCTCCGACAAAATTGGGGAAGCGGCGTTCTAACTCGTGGAAGACATCTGCGGCGAGGTCTCGAAATCGTGGTGGTCCGAGGGAGGAGAGTCTCTGGCGGGCCTGGTTTCGCTTTGGGTGGAAATTCTTCTCGGGGAGTAGGAAAGTAGGAACAGGATTTGGGGCATTGGGAGGGGCCCTCGCGGCGGCCTGCCTTCGGATCAACTCGTCAAAGACATCGGTACTGAGCTCGTAAAACTGGACAGATGACAGTCGGAGTAGCTTGTCGCGGGCCTTGTTCGGCTGGTGCTTATGGTTCGGGTCGCGGGTGTTGAGAAAGGCTCGCAAGGCGACGTAATGTTCGCTAAGGATAGACTCGTCAAGGTCGGCGCGAACGCTGTTGCGACCGCTGTCGCTCCTGGCGTAGAGGTTGGTGCCCTGGCTGGAACGGGCGATAGAGGCGGGTGGCGAGGGTCCGCCATTGCTACGGGGCGCCGAGGGGAAGCCGTTCATGCTCATGTTGATGCTGGAGCCGCCCGAGTTCGGGGGCGAGGCGAGGTTGGAGCGGCTGTTGAGATAGGGGCCTTCGTCGCCGGCCTGGTACTTGGAGACGGAGAACTCGCTACCGCCTAGAGAGATGGGGGACAACGGCGCATTGCGGCTTGCACTGATGCTCATGATGGTAGGAAGAGGTCGAGAAGAAGGTGTCGCACGGCAAGAGAATGGAGGGAGACGAAGCAGAGCCAGTCGCTTGTCTCAAAAGGGCGCCACGCGGGACCAGACGAAATGCAGGTGCGTCGTCCCTGGAATCGAGGACTAGGTTCCCCCACACAATTGGTGTCCCTTCAGGGGCGTAATGCCAAGGTGTCTCCGGGCGGCCGAAGGTATTTGAGGGACGGGCACGATTGTCTGAACCACGAGAATGGCGGTGGTGGCAGCAAAAGCAATCCCGGGATTGTTCGTCAACGTCGGGCGGCAGTGACGGAGACGAGACGAGGAGAATAGAGAGACGGCACCGGAGAAGGGGCGAGGACTGATCGGTGTGCCGTGGATGGTGGAACAAAAAGAAGGCGACTCTGCGACTGCGTCTCCACGACTCTGCGGGTGACCGACCCTGAGAAGGGGATGGCCGCTCTGGTCCGAAAGGGGGTTGGCTGGAGCTGGACCGAATGCGGGAGGGTGGTGTGTGAGCGCGTGTGTGTAAATCCCTGGTTCGCGGCTTCCTTGGACTCCGTGCTGTGCAGCGCGTGCAAAGCGTCCATCCAGCGTCAAATTGTCCAGTGTCCAGATCAAGCAAAGTCGGGACCAGTGTCCAGCGTGAGCGGATCAGATCTCGACGGTCGGGAAATGAGCTATTGGTCGGTTGCCAAGATGGCAGGCCCCCCCTGCTAGCAATGATTGTCGACAATCGACTTGCAATTTCTCGAATCCACCGACCGGTCGATGGGCTATGCTGGAGGATGTAGGTAATGACGACGCCCGCGACGAGGACAAAACGACGCGCGATGCACTCCGTCCGCGAGAACCGCAAGAGCCGCGAGAGAGCAGGCACGAAACCACAACAAGGCAGGAGTCTCCAGAGGCGAGCAAGCGATTCAGCCGCTACCGTGTCAGTCGGATGATGGATGGATACACAGCAGCTGAAGAGTGGTTGCAGCAAGGCGCTGAATGGCTGGCTGGGCTGCGGTTAGAGATGCGGATGCAAGGGACAAAGCCCGGACTCGTCGCCTACTGCAGCGGGAGGGTGTGTTGGAGCGTGTCGCCTCTCGCCTCACTCCACGAAGGCTGGCGCAGGAAGTTGACAACTTCCCAAGGTATCGGTACGTACCAAATGTACAGTGTAACACAGTGTGTGGATATCTCTTAGTAGAGAGCACCGAAGACTCTTATTGTTTAATACTCAAGTAATGCACATAAGCTAGTGGTTCTTGTTCTGCTAAAAGTGAGGTTTTAGTTCCTGTTAACCTAATGTACATTGCAGTACATAACATTGAATCGCTGTTGTATTTCCAAATTTTATGAGAAAGCTTCCCTATTGCTGAGTTGATCGATTGCAACTTGAACTGTGTGGGGACTGCGTAGATACCATTGAAGTTGTCACACTTCCTCCACCAGCCTTCCTACCCAATCTCGATACTGCTCCGACCCCCCCTTCCCAGGATGCAAGCCCAGGCTCAACCCAGACCCAACCTTATTAGTGCTCGACAGGCTATCAACTGGCGCCTTCTCCCCTGAAGCCGGCAGCCTCTGGGCGGTCTCCAGCGTCCTGCCAGCGTGCCCCCCCTAAGCACACCGCCCGCAGTGATTCGCCAGTGAGGGACAGCGACCCAGCCCGAACGACGCCGGGGATGGCCCCGCCGGGAGTGGGAGGGAGCCATCTGGAGCCACCTGGAGCCACTGGAACCCGCTGTGGCCAACTTGGGAATCAGGCCAGGGGCATCATGGGAGCCAACTGGGTTGGCGCTGTCAGAAGCAGCCCTTCCCACCGGTGGCGTCGGACAAATTTGGGAGCCCTGCCATTGCGCGGCATGGGAGCAGCCGCTAAATACCGACCCGTCTTCAACTCCTCATCTGGCGAATCTACGAGTACGTACAGTCGCCGTGCGGAGTAGTAGTATTGCTGTGTAGGTGGTACTTGACTGAGTCTCGGTACGTATCTATCTCAAGCAGCCTTCAACCCCCCTGGACTAGGAGGTTGCTTGTCGACGGAAGGCCTGCTAGTGGCTGGGAGAGAGGCAAGTCACAGTGCATAACTCGCTGTTCATCTCAACTTCCATGAGGGCACGCGACGTTATTAAATGTCACCACAAGGGAGTCTTGAATTCCCGTTGGCCAACTCCATTCAGGGGCAGAGCGTCAAGACAGCAGCACAACCGGCCGAGAGTACAACGACTGGTAGAGAGACACTTGGATCGTAATAGCACTTCGTTGTGTTTGTAGCCAGGTACGTACGTGACTAATTTGCCAGTGACCATTTCCTTTTCCACTACGAAGGAGGCGCAGTCTCGTTGTGGTTCGTATTTCCAGAAGCCTCGCTCCCTCTCCGTGCCCTGCCTGCCACGGTCACAGATCCTAGTAAACCACTTTCCCAGTATGATCTACACTGCTGATTCTCGACCCGCCCGTTCCGCATCCACGGCAGACGGCTTCCCAAAGAGAGCACAACCCCTACCAGAATATAGCACCATGTTCAGAGAGGACGAAAATACCAAAAGACCCCTTGCCCGGAGTCTCGGGAGATGCCTTGTCATCCGCCCTTGATAGGTTCCTCTTATGCCGGCCCGGGGCTGGCCAGCCCACCTCTGGATTGCCCCAGTCGGCTTAGACCGATAATTGTACATGAACAACCCAGTCAAGAAATGCCAGAATACATTCCGCTTGTAACATGCGCAATCATGGGTAAACAACTTCGAGGATTGCGCGAGACGCAGCGATCACGTCAACGTTCCGTCAGGGACAAACAATTGCATGCATGCATTCTGTCCACTTTCTGCATTGCGTGAAACAGTGTTGGGGAATCGTCGTCCAGTGCAAGCTCGGGCCGACGCTATCCTCGGCTTGTCGATCAATATCATGAATCTAATATACTGTGAGGGGCTCACCAGTAACATAGCGTCGTGATCTACTCGGTGTCAAAAAGCTTTCACGCTGGGCTGCCGAAGGGAGGAGAGACCAAGGCGTGGCCATATCCCGGTGTATCCGGATGCCTGGGCAGTCATTTGGTCGAGCTGTGGTGCCCGCACACAAACAAAGAGCCCGATGAGTCCACGCTCATTATGCCCATTACTCTAGCACGACAAGAAATTACGCTCCCGAGATAGTGAAGTCCTACTGGAGTGACATGATACACTCCAAGGAATCAAAGATAGGAGTCGGCACAGATCACCAAAGTAGTCACATCTGCCGATGCAGGTAAGGATCCAATCTTGGATCTCTAAATGCCAAGATCATGGGGATCTGGGCCAAGGCTTATCCCAGACAAGCCCCAGCTTGCCGATCTTGTGCGAGTGGTACTGCCCTCGAGCTTGAGCGGTCGAACACCATGGTTGCGGATATCATGCGCTTGATGCCGACCTCTTGTCAACACCCTGGAAGTGGCTCTCCCGCAGCATTGTCGTCAGCTTCACGGGAAACCGTAAACATGCAATTGCGTGTGCATGTGGGAGATTTTGCAGAGCACTGCGGACTGGAACACAGATCTCTACCGACCGGTCTGTTGGAACAGAGTTGTTCCAGGACGCATTCCCAGGTCGGACCTCGACCTATGGCACTTCTCCACCGCGACAGGATGCGTTTGGTTTCCTAGTTAAAACCAAGCTACAGTCCAAGTTGCTGGCAGGTTGGGCCATCTTTCTTGCCAGGATGCCAGAACATCCGGCACTCGCTCATCAAACGTGGCCCTGCTTGCCGCACTGCCATTGTCAAATGTGGTCGCGCCTACAGCGTCTCGCTCCTCTGCCGCGGCGGCATTGAGGGAATTGGCGAGATCCAAGATGCCTTGCCCACCGATGGCAGCTTCTTCGTGATTATCTTTGATTTCGACGTTGATGACGTGCACTGGTCGGTTGAGCGGTGAGCCTCGGTTGAGCAAGTCATCAATGACAGCATCCCAGCATCGTTCCTCGCAGGTGATGACTACGTCAACCAGCCCGCCTTCAGTGCCTTCACTGCCGCTGTCTTTGGAATGCTGGAGGCGAGGCACACCAACTTGCCAGTCTTGCCACCGCTCTGGTCCCCATTTGACACCACGGTTCCTGCCCAGCATGTTCAGGATTCCGTTATTCTTGTAAAGCCGATAATCTTTAGCTTCAAGCTCCTTGTACATGCTGTCATACGAAGTTTTGTTGAAGTGGTAAACGTTGGGTTGGGTGATGGTCGGGCCGGGTAGGCGCACGAGAGACCCAGTCCCGAACGAGATGACAGGGTATTTTGCCAGCGAAAGTTGGAGATGGGCTTCCATGGATCTGTTTCGGAAATTAGTTGTGGGAACAGAGTGTGAAGATGTTGACGTGAGACAAACCTGTTGTTGTTGCTCGCGCATACGGTACAGAACTTGAGCTTGTATCCTTCAGCTTGGCCTGCCGTACCATCCTGGCCCTGAGCCGCCGAGCTTCCATTCGCAACCTCCATGTTGAGTCAAATCTCTAGCCGTATGGAAAAGCCAGGTCCTGAGAAAGAGCAAGGTCCCGTCGCATCCTCTGGGGACGAAGGTCAAGGGTTCTCAAGGTGCTGTACTCGGCCACGTTAGCAGATGCGCTGACTGACAAGTCAAACAAAGCTAAAGGTGGCGAGGGATCTTCATTCAGGATAAAGTTGCGTATGATGTGTCTCAACAAAGAAATTCAGACAGCTCCAATAATTTAATCTCATCATAGAAGAAAAATGAACATAGCATTAACAGAGAACTTACCGTATATCGGGAGTTAGATAGAGGACTGATGATCAGGTCATCACGGCGCTGTCTGTCCGGCGCCTTGGTGTTGCAGAATTTTACTCCTCTCGCTTGGAGAGGTTGGTGATTGTTGTGGAGGTTGGAGAAAAAGCTCAGCGGAGCTGTGGGTGAAGTTCTGCGGATCGGGTAAAATCCGGCACTTTGCGCACGGCTTGCTTATGTCATAATTGTTTAAGAACGCCTTGGGTCACGCCTGTGTCAATAATTGCTTAGGTAATTTTGGGCAATTGACGAAGCTCAATTGCCGATCCATGAATCTGCAGCATGACTGTGGCTTCCAGCGTAGCTGCATGATGGGCGCATCGCGTGGTAGGGTTCTAAATGACGAGATGGAAGTGGGCTTGCTGACGTATTCTGGTGCCAACTCTATTCATGTGGCCAGGTCTTTAAGACCAATTGTGTTGCTGTGACTCTGGGTTTTGTTTAAGCCTTCCAGTGTTTCTCTCCTGGTTAATCGCCAATATCAGCATCCCCAAGCTATGCAAGATACCTGCCCCCCAGCAACGAAGGGTTGTGGGGATGTATTTTGTAATTTCTCTTCGACAGCCCCGGATCTGCGAGCAAGCTAGAGCAATCTCACTCAGCTCGTCCTCATCGTGAGTAGGGCAGGAAAAGGCCTCCAATTGACAAGTCTACAGTAGGCAAATAGACCGTGGTTGCCATTGCAGGAAGAGGGCCCACTGTTGGTGTCTTCGACCGCTGGCAATTGGCCGGTTAGCGCCCGCATAACCTGAAACGAATCGATGCATTGGGCAAGTCCAATCAGGATACCCTGCGAACAACCACTCGTGCACTGTCACCAAAAATAGACGTCCAGTGGCAGCATGCCCGCTGTTTGGGCATTGTCGGGTCTCCCATTGTTGCCCATGCCCTTGGGAAAAGGTTGGACGATGGGAAGTGGGTGCATGAGGCCGAATGGAGGCCCTGCATGGGGGATGGGATGAACTCTTGCTAGGCTTAACGCCAGCACGGAGCATACGAAGACGCGGCAGAGGCGTTGGCCGCCATGACATGGGACGACGTCCCGAAGGTGGCTTCGCGAGGTCATCAAAACATGGCTTGCTGGTGCTGCTGCGCCGTGTGGCCGGCCTGGTGTGAGTTGCTGGGGAGGTAATATTGCCAATTCATCATCGGTGACAACCCTGCTGGAGAATTGCGCTATTCAGGCTTGGCTAGGCCTGCAGAAATTGTCTCGTGCCTCTACCGTAGGATCGCGGCATCTTGCGGGACGGCGGGACGGATCTTATGATGGGCTGGCTGCATCTCTACAGTGGCTCCCTCAGTGCTTGGGTTGACGAGTCGTCTGCATGAAGATGGATGCCATGCGACGAGGAAACGCTCGTGATCGACCCGTGGACCGGCGGCTTAGCGGCGTTGACGCATCTGTTTGCCCAGCCCACCTCGAGTTTCAGCATTTTGTGCGCCATAACGATTGCTAATTTCCAAACATGCCGGAGTCGATTCCACGGCGGCGATCCGGCCCCGGAGATTGCTTTCATCGCGACCTCGAATACCCTGTTCGTCTCCTGGTCAGAATAGCCCGACATGAGATGAGCAGGGCCGTCTTTCCCAGGTTGAGGTTCCAAGTTGGCGGGTGGGGTTCCAGGGCGATCCCCGTTCGCATGGAGTACGAGTTCACCACATACGATAGTCGTGCTCGTAGCGTACCAAGATAGGTAGGTAGTGCTATTTGTAGAAGAGCAGACAACGGTTAGACGGCTAGCCGGGGGTGCGTCTCCTCATCAGCCACGTCGGGGTTCGTCTTTGCGATTGTTGTACGTGCTCTGATGAATCAACGATGACTACGAAGTACGTATATATGTACGTGGAATGAGGGCTACGGAAGCCGAGCGCGCAACTGCAAGCAGTTAATTGAAACCGGTTGACTGCGAGGGTATTCTGGCTGCTGTGTGAGTAGCACACATGTACCCTCGGCGCATCCTCCACCAACCCACCCACCACAACCCACCGAGGTATAGAGCGCTTGTCGACCCCTCACTCTGACATATCAATGAAACCTAGGGCGCAAAGGTGACCCAACAACAGAGCTGCAAACAACCGGGCGCCGGGGGCAGAGCATTCCCCGATCCTGTGCGCCACACTCTGCACGTAATATATTATCCCCGAAGAAACCAAGCGCAGCTGGCGCAACAGTGGGAATAACCTCCGCCCGAGGTCACGACGACGGGGTACAGGGACGGACAGGGACGGACAGCCTCCAATCCCATTGTTGGGTTGGCTACCGGGACTCACTTACAGGCGCTGACTCGCTGGCTCTGCAGCCTCAACCAGTAGGATCAGTGCGCGACGCGCTTGCTTCCAGTGGTGTGTTGCGCTACAGCGTTGTCGCCTCAGCAGCTGCGGCGCTGGGGCCCTGCCACCTGGACCTGGTTTGGGGCTTGGGGCTTGGAGCTTGGGGGCGCAAAGGCGGGCAACCTGCTGAAGGAAGGTCCCTCGACTCCCCACTGCGACTGCGACTACCTTCACTAGCCTGGCCTCACCTCCTCCCACACTACTCCACCTCGGTCTCTGCCTACCACCTACAACCCAGGCTCACTCTTCGACTTCACCAACCGACTCTGTGTTGCTCGCCTTCCGCAGCACCTGCGCCCTTGTCGCCTCCGCGCCGCCCTCTTCATTGCTTCTACTTCTCTACGCTCCTTTGCCATCGCCTCGCCCCGCGTCGTCGCCTGTTCCTCGACGCTTCTTCTGCTTGTCGCCTGACGGCTGGTCGTCTGGCATTGCATTAGGGCTTGGCTCATCCCACCCTCTTCTGGCGCCCGCCGACCGACTCCTCTCGGCGACTTAGCGCTGCGGCTGACTTGACGTCTGTTGTCCTTGCGATCCAACCTTCTGCCTGCCAAACTTCGAATCCTCGGCGTTGCGGTCGCCTCATCCATCTCGCTCCGTCCCCGACTCGATCCCCTCGCGGGTCTCTTCGTCGTCCCACCGCGGCCCCGGGCGTGCCGCATCCTCCATTGTCTGGCGGCTCAGCGGCCGTGTGCGCGAGATCGCACGACCGTCGCCCTATTCGCCTTGCGAGGCATGACGACGACGGCAGTAATGTCGACGACTTCCGCCCCAGCAACCCCTCCCCTCGCGGCAGCATCTTCTTCCTCGCCGAACCCTAACCACCCCGCGTTGCCGCCGCTGATCACCTCTCCCGCATCGCGCCGAAGCACCCTGTCGCGCCCCATGTCGCACGCCTCCAAGAACCGACTCTCTCAATACTCTACGGGCTCCGCGCCTTCGAGGTCCCGGCCAACCTCTCACATGTTTTCCGTCTATCCCTCGAGCCTCTCATACACATTGGTGCGGGACTTTGCCTACCCCGTCACGCATCACTTGCACTATGGACCCCCTCCGGAGCCTTCACGGCCGCCCTCGGGCATGACCACCCCCGCTAGCGAGCATCGCAGGCTCTCAGACCCTCCCGTTTCGTGGGAACAGAAGATGCCCTGGGACTCTTGGGCCCCTGACGGTTATAATCGCGGTCATGATATCGCTCCGATTCATTTTGGCGATGGACCCCCATACAGCGAGGATGATGACCTACAGAGCCCTGTTGTGGCCACGCGCCACCGTAAGCACAAGTCTACCTCTGCCGCGGCCGCCTTCGGTCAAAGAAGATCAGGCCGCGACATTGACAGCCACGGCACGGGAGGGACGCATCCAACGGCAAACTACGACAACGAGCGGGGCTATTACGTGGGGACTAGCGGGGACGGTAGTGAACGGTACTATGTGAACCAAGGTGGCGAGGCGAATGGTCCTGGTGGAGAGTATGTCACTTACCCGCCTGGCCAGGCAAGACACAGTCGCGCATACCATATCGCCCAGCAACCCAACCCTGCCGAGGGCATTGAATACTATCAGCCCGGATCAGACGCTTCCAGCACCCCATCGTCTCCAGGCCTTCATGACGAAGATCAATCTCGCTACTCACGCGATTATCAGTTTACCATCACGTCTCCAGACGAGGAGTTCCACGGAAAAGCCGTCGCCTTGTTTGACTTTGAGCGGGAGAATGAAAATGAGCTGCCCTTGAAGGAGGGCCAAATTATCTGGGTCTCATATCGACACGGCCAGGGCTGGTTGGTAGCGGAAGACCCAAAGACGGAAGAGAGTGGACTCGTCCCCGAGGAGTACGTGCGGCTGCTTCGAGACATCGAGGGAGGAATGACCAGCCTGACTGGCCATCTTGGAGAGGGATCTGGCTCCCCAAATGATGTGGGCACGCCTACCCAGACGGAGCATAGCGGTCAATATGGCCATACTCCATCGTCCAGCAACGCAACTAACGGGTACCACCAGCCGCCGATCGTGTCGATGTTCTCGACTTCGAGCAAAGATCTTGATCTGTACCCGACCCAACAGCTGGGCCTCCACTCTCAAGCCCCGCCTCAAGTCATTCATTATCACGGACAGCGAGGCGGGAGCCAAGCGAACACGCCTACAATCTCCCAGCACCAAGATACTGGGCTAAGGAGAGAGAGTCAAGATGCAAAGAGGTCGGATGCGAACACGACACCGGTCCAAGAAAAGCCAAGTGTTGCGATTGGAGAAGAGAAGGTTAGCGAAGAGGCCATGGATGGGGAACGATGACCCGATCCAGATCTGACGAGAGATTTATCATGTTTGAAGATGTTCATGACTTGATGTATCCTTCAGCGGGACATGGGTGGATATACCAATAATTCCGGACGGGGTTGATGAAAGACGGCTTTGCGACGACGAACCAAGATTGGAGAGTGCCCTAAAGCTCCTGGACTACTAAACTAGCCCGATCTTGGCCGTCATTGTCATCGGGAACATCTGCGGAGGACTCAAACCGAATATGATGAACCCGTGGATGATATCAAGAATGGGTGTGAGCGCGACAGGGATAGAGGAGGAACAGTGGAGAGACCGGAACCAATGCCGCCATCGTGGCATAATAAGGAGGAATGATTCAACATAGAAGTGGTTGATGACGAACTGGAGGGAGTGATGCGGCACAAGAGCTCGACGAGGCGAGGAGAGGATAGCGCGTTTGGATATATATAAGTGAAGAGATGATGCTGTGCGAAGTTTACGGCACAGGTAGAGCTCAAACCCAACATGTGTCGCCGAGTAGTGACGCTATCCAGGGCTGAACTGATGGTGCCGTGTTTGTCCATGGCTCTCTATTGTCTTGGAGCCAAGCAGCAACGAAGAGTTCTCACAGCTTCTAGAATACAAGTTGCTGTTGTCCAGCAAGTGTCATTCTAATTCCGACCATCCACCGGTTCAACCTCAAATACAGTGTATGGTTGCCGGGACACCCGTGCGGTTTTACATAGTAAAGCCTACAAGCTTCCAACACCATTCAAAAAGCTACTATTTCTAGCTTCGCATCTTACGTGCACACCTGGGGTAAATTAGACGTGATTGGAGCTGACTGGGCAGGAAACCTAGAATCTGGGGTACGGGACGAATAAGCATGCTTGGCCGAGACATTTACTACACGAACTCCTCCCTATCCCGCTTTGGATTACCAATCTGAAATAAACTGCCTTCTAATCCATCGAAGCATCCCCGCTCTCAAGCTCTCTTCTCGTAGCTATATCCGGGTTTCCGACGTCGGCGACCTTCGGGCCACGGTCCGCAAGAACTCCGGAATGTCACGTGAGGCGATAACGTCATCACTCGCGACGATTCGGAGCGCAGAGCTGCGAAATAACTAAGCTCCAGCACGCCTGCATATTTGCGACCAGCTCCCTCTCGTCCATCTCCACCACAACAACATCATCTCGCTAGTCAATTAGGTCAATTGACTTTCAGTCAAGCATCCCAAGCCCGAAAACATGTTTTCCAGATCTGCGGCTCGCGCGGCTCAGCCGCTCAAGAAGGTAAGTCAAGTGTCCCGCCACCCGATTCTTCCCCCATCCTTCGCCCGCTACTGGGGCAGGGTTACACGCGACCACCACGCCACCACATGGCATCCGGTGCCGGTGTCGATCGCATCACGATCGCATCATCACAATTGCTAACTTCCATCAGCACGTCCGCCGCTATGCCACTGAGGCTGGTGCTGCGGGAGGTTCCAGCGCCCTGCTGTACGCTGCCGGTGCCGCCGGTCTGGCCGGTGCCGGCTACTGGTACTTCAGCGGATCCTCCGCGGCTGCTGCCGAAGTGAAAAAGGTGGTCGTCGCTGAGCCCAAAAAGGCTTTCATTGGTGGCGAACAAGGCTGGCTCTCCCTCAAGGTTTCCGAGGTCGAGACCATCAACCACAACACCAAGCGTGTCCGCTTTGAGCTTCCCGAGAGCGACCAGGTCTCGGGTCTCCCCGTCACCAGCGCCGTCCTGACCAAGTTCAAGGCTGAGGGTGCCGAGAAGGCCACCCTCCGACCTTACACTCCTACCAGCTCCGAGGGTTTGTTTTACAGGTGTCCCCTTTTCCTGAACGCTTTCTAACACTGTCCTCAGATGAGCAGGGCTTCGTTGACCTTGTTGTCAAGAAGTACCCCAATGGCCCCATGAGCTCTCACATCCACACCCTGGTCCCCGGCCAGACCCTCGACATCAAGGGTCCTCTGCCCAAGTATGAGTGGACCGCCAACAAGCACGAGCACGTTGCCCTCGTCGCTGGCGGCTCTGGTATCACCCCCATGTACCAGCTCCTCCGCGGCATCTTCAAGAACCCCGAGGACAAGACCCAGGTCACCCTGATCTTCGGCAACGTTACTGAGGAGGATATCCTTCTCAAGAACAAGTTCGATGAGCTCGAGAACACCTATCCCCAGCGCTTCCGTGCCTTTTACGTCCTGGACAAGCCCCCGGCCAGCTGGGCTGGCAACAGCGGCTTCATCACCAAGGACCTCCTGAAGACTGTCCTCCCCGAGCCTAAGAGCGGCAACATCAAGGTCTTCGTCTGCGGACCTCCCGGCCTGATGGGCGCCATCTCTGGCAACAAGGTCAGCCCCAAGGACCAGGGCGAGCTGACTGGTGCTCTCAAGGAGCTCGGTTACACGGCCGAGCAGGTGTTCAAGTTCTAAAAAGGTGCCAATGGCTGTCTTGAAGAAGCTGAATAGAAAATCGTGTACGATTTGCTCATAGATATAGATTGATGAGCCGAGAAAGGCATCAAGAGAATTGATACCACAGGACTTTGCTAAACCGATGTGTCCTATTACTGATTCACTTGTTCCAGTGCTCTTGTTAGCCCAAGGCTTATCCTGGTGTTGGTACCAACGACAACCAAATCACCATGCTGCAGGGCGTTGCGACTCCAGAGAAGCCCAACCCTTTGCATTGATGGATGCTCTAGCTGTATTGCGGAGAAAGGCATCTGCGAGCTAGAGTCAAGGGCATGAATAAGTGGATTGCCCACTGCCGGGTGGGGATAATGATGTGCGCTACTCGCAGATGCCGGAGCAGGGCTGAGGCGGGTATCGACCGGGATAGAGCGCGAGAGAGGTTATTGCGCAATGGATGCCGCGTTGGAGCAAGGTCGAGGCCACCCGTGATACGACGAGGTTTTCCTTATTATTTCGTATTGCCGACGCAATTTTGCCCATTGTTCCTTTTTTTTGATACTATTGAAGTTGGTGGCGGAGGGCCATGCTGATGCTCTGTTGTTGATTGGTCTCCACCAAGACATGGATCTTTGAGACTGGGCTTAGTCGGCGTCTGGCATTTCAAGTCACCACCATGAGGACAAGGAGTTGCGAGAGAAACAGCGTCGGTGATGAGAACTCGACGGTTGAAATTAAGAGAAACTACGGCTTTAGAATTCTTCTCGAATCCACTACGTCAATCCTATTTCTTCCATAATCCACTTATCCCGCTGCGTAATTCCCCTTGGCCTCCTCTTCCTGATTCCCGAGCCTGTATCAACACCACGACCCGCCGCCTCAAACCGCCGCAGGTGCCAGCTTCAGCCGCAGCCAGCCCTAGCGCCTCCCCCCGCGAAGCCCTGCGACGCCCCCGTTTCCAGCAGCCGTCGCAAGGCAGAATTGAAGTCGGCATGGACAACCCAGATTGGACAGGGACGCGCTTGTGCCTGGGGCTAGCGGTCTAGGCCCCGTTGCTTCTTCTCCTGGGCTGTGCGTTGGCGTCTGGGTCAGGGCGGTGGTGGATGGCCCTTGGGACGGTTGGCGTAACAGCAGTTCTGTTGCTCTCGTTCCCGTTCTCTTCTGCTTTTCTCCTTCTTGTTGTTTTTACACCTCTTCAGTTAGTCCCATCTGTCGCTCGTTCACGAACTCGGCTCTCTATCTCCCCTTGCTCTGCGTGTGGTGAGAGTTAAGAAAGCCTCTCGACCGAAGAAGAGTAACACAACACCAACATCAAAAACACCAGAGCACCACCGTCGCCATGACTCAACACAATACCGTCCGCGCCAAAGGAAAGGAGCATTTTCCCAACTACCCTCGCGGCTTCACCGTCCTCCGCATCTTCCAGCTCGTCTTCAGTCTCATCATCCTCGCCGTGGTCTCTTACACGGTCTACATCGTTGCCTTCGACGGCAACTGCTTGATGCTCTTCACCGTGAGTTTCCAACCCGCGCCCAATTTACACCAAAAGATACTGCAAATCAGATATGCTGACACCGCTTTTGGCGACAGGCCATCGCTACTTTCATTGCATCCTTGTACATGGTCATCGCCAACCAGTGCGCGCCGCAGCTGTACAACTACTGGGCCGTCCTCTCCCTGGATATCTTCCTCCTCCTCTTCTGGCTCATCTCCTTCGCCCTTCTCGCAGCCCAGACTGCCTACTTTTGGGCGGCCAGCTCCGACTACTGCGACTACTACACGTGCTACTATGGCACCTTGTCCGGCAGTGCTCTCATCTTCGGTGCCATTCTCGCCAGTGCTTCTGGTCTGGGCGCACTTGAGTTGTAAGTCGACATTGCTAGTTCCGCCTTATTGCCCTGCTCAAACACTGACCAAATCCCCTCTTGCAGCTTGTTTTTCTTCATCTCTCTCATTATCCACAGCATTGCCATGTGCCGCCACCGCCGCGCCGGACTCCACTGTAACGCCGTCCCGTCCGGCACCGCCCCGGTTGCGGTCGCTGTCCCGGTCCAAATGCAGCCCCAGGGCATGATTAACTATCAAGGCGCTCCGCAGTACGCCGCTCCCGTGGGCCAGAATGCAGCCTTCAACATGCAGCCCGTGTACAATCAGGCTCCGCCGCCTCAGGGCTTCCAGCCTCAGCAGCAGCTTAACGAGAAGCAGCCATCGTCCGTAGGTCCCCAGGGCCAGCAGCAGTTCTTCCCGCCTCAGGGTCAGCAGCAGCAGCAGTTCTATAACCAGCCTCCTCCGATAGTCTCCCAGCCCACTGGCAACACCTTCCAGCAATCTCCTACTGTCCAACATTCGTCTCCTTCGCCTCCTCAGCCTCCCCAGGGCACATACCAGCCTCCGTATAACCAGCCTACTCCGCCTCCGGGACAAGCTGTCTACCAGGCTCCCACCTACCCTAGCCAGCTTCCTTAGGGCGCCTACTAGTAGAGGACTTTGGGGTCGATGGTATACGGAAAAGAGAGAAGAGATGAGAAGATTTGAATTAGGATCAAGGTTTGGTTATATTTGCTTTTAAGGATACCATATTTGGCCTCGAGTAATGAGAGAGTTGCACTGGCGCTCTGTACAGACTGTCGCTCATTAGAGAGACGTGTAAATGATACATATTCACTCACATCGTTCATCAACTAATAGTCGGAGATACGTGACCGATATCAAATCCAAAACATTTCATCCAAATGTCATACCTAACCAAACCATGGCGTCTCCTTCAGATGACTCACTCAAGGCTCTGGATGGCGTTCGTAATACAACTCTCAATAATGCCAGCCCACTTTAGGCCGTTGATATAGTCCTTGGCGTCGATGCTTTCTACCAAGCCGGGGAAGACAGCTGGTCCATGTTAGCTAACGTCAAGTAACCAACAATTGAACAATCACTTACCTCCCGAATAGCCAGTCCAAAGGCCAGGCGCAAACACCACATGTTTGAACCAGGTTCGTCCGTCAAGGCCGCCCTCATATAGGAAACTTCTCTCCAGGAACTTGTACTGCTTGTTGACTTTAGCAATGGTGAGTCCGAGTCGAATCTTTTTGATGATGTTCCACCATGGGATGCCTTCCACAAGCTGGCGACTGGCCTCAGCAGCTTGTTCGTCAAGCTCGCCTGCCTTGACACGCAGGGCGATGAGCGATTCCCGGATGCCACGGAGGCTCTTCTTGAAGGCGTCTTCGCTTCCCAATACAGTATCAGATGTAACGCTGGCACGCAGAGTAAAGATCTCGTCGTCAGTGAGGGGCTCAGATGCAGGCTCAAACTTGGCCTCCACCTGATCGATGTAGCCCCCGAGAGCTTCGGCATACTCGGTAGCGTTGAAGGGGATGATAATAGTGTCGGCCAATTTTGCAATTGTCAACCCCAAAATCTGAGCCATTGTCTTGTGATATTTGAAACCGGGGTCACCGAATTCGCTCATCCAGTAGAAGCTGTCATAGTTGCTGTGGTAGTGGTAAACCGCACTCTGTGCGTCTTCCTTGAAGCCCATGTCGATGCAAGGAATACCGGCGAAGTCCTGGAAAGCGGTGAAATCACTACCGCTACCCATCGTAGCAATCTTGCCGTCCCAAAGATCACCAATTGTCTGTCCCTCGACTGTTTGATTTGGAGATGGGACCAGGGCAGTAACATCGCGGAGGACCTGGTTCAGGAGAGGCGCTGCAGAGGCGCGGAATCGAGGTCCACCAACACCAACGTCGACGTTGACGTAGGCCACATTGGCATCTGACAACCAGGGTAGATACTCCTCGACCCATTCCGTGCTGCCGATGAGCGAGTACTCCTCGCCATCCCAGCTGGCAAAGACGATGGTTCGAAAAGGCTTCCATCCTGCCTCAACAGCCTTGCCCACTCCACGAATCACCTCGTTCAATACCGCGGAACCGCTGTTGGGATCGCCTGCGCCGCCGACAATCCATGCATCCCGATGGTTTCCGACGACAATGACTTCGTTCGGAACGGTTCCGTTGACGATTCCAATGACATCCCAGAGAGGAGTAGTGACATACTTTTGCTCATTGAACAGGTTGACCACGACATTGTCAGGGGTAGGTCCGATGCTGTATTCGACGCCCTTGTAAGCTAGTCCAAGATTCTTATTCCAGTAGTGGTTAAAGTCAGATGCCTTGGGGCCATGGCCGTTGAGGGCCTTGAGAATGGGGAGCGCATCGGCATAGGATATAGGGATAGATGGAATGGACGGGGTCGAGCCATCCACAGGAGCCCGGGGAGCACCAGGCTTAGATGGCCACCCAGGCGTAGTCCTAGAGAAGTTAGTTGATGGTTACCCAAACACGAGTGAAAAGACGTACGGGTCGCCTGGGCTGACGCTCAAAAACTCAACACTTCCACGCTGGACACTGCTAGGGTGTCTTGCGGGCCCTTCGGGATAGATCTTGTACCCATTCTCTTCAGTTCTCTCACCGTCATCGCCAGGGTCGCTGTAAATCAATATTCCAATCATGCCCAACTCCTGGGCTCGCTTAACCTTGAGACCGCGGAAGATGCCGCCGTACCGAGCGATGGCAATCTTGCCTTCAAGATCGACTCCAGCGTTGACCAAATCTTCGTAGTCCTTGTAGGTGCCGTAGTTGACATAGATGAAAGGCGCCGTAACGTTGCCACTAGCCGAGTAGCCATGGAAGGTTGGAACTCTGTTCGCAACAGAGCTGGTAGGATCCTCTTTGATGATATCTTCCTCTAGGGATGCCTTGAAAGCTACCTTCCAGTCGCTGGCGTTCTTCGGCTTCTCCAGAACTGAGACGCTTGCATCGACGGGGTAGTTGAGGTAGACATCGTAAGAGACAATTTCAGACTTTACTCCCCACTCCTCCCAACGGTCCTTGGTCCACTCGGCCTTGACGACAATTCAGTTCCAGGTTCTATGTATTGGGGCGGGGAAGTTACCTGAGAGTAGTTTGTGCCAGCAAAGTGAACACCAGAAGTGTAGTAGCGGCTCCATTTCTCGGCCTCTTCAGGGGACGGGGTGTCGAAAAGAATGGACTGCACCTCCTCGGGACTCAAACCTTTACGGTGTGCAGTGTAGTGGCCATGCTTACCATGACGGTGTTCGAGTGGCCAGATAAAGAAGGCATGGAAGGCGAATGATGTGAAGGCGTAGATTAAGAGAGCGCTAGAAGCAATGGTAAAGAACCGGCGGCATGTCTGATGCGGGTACCTCCTCCTAGGAGGCGCGGTATGGACAATCTGTATGAGAGGCGTCCGCTCGTTGGCCATTTTCTCAGGTAAGGAATTGCTAGAGGGTAAAGGGTCAGTCCACAAGCCAAGCTGGTGTTATTTCAACGTCGACCTCGCGACGCCTCCTTGGTGATCAGGCAGCAGGAGCAGACGAGGCTGATTGCGTAAGGCAACGCAGGCATGGGAGGCAGACTCACGACCGGTTCATGGTAGGATAATGTTGCGAGACGGGCTAGCTCGCGATGGACTCAACGACGCAGTCATCCAGAAACAAGCCCTTGAGGTTTATTGTCGCTCGATGGAAGTCGTAGAGTAATGATGGTGGATTAGTGGCTCTTGGGGAGTCGACGTTGAAGTCAAGGCGTGATGGCATTGGCGATGACGTTTGTCTCGCATGGGGCTTATCTACCAATCACGCGGTTTCTCCGACGTCTCCGCACCGCACCTGCCCGTGTTACGTCGCTTCAGCTTGCAAGCTGCCTTTCTCGGCCCGGCGTTAATAACGTGGGGCCAGACGTGGGGCTTGGGTGGAGTTGGTATCCGCCACAGCTCACCAGCCACAGCTGAAGGATCAACAATCAGCACGGCTATCGGCTTGCGCTGGATCGAGGCCGGATTGATCAAAAGAACGGACTGTATTTGGCCCGGAGAGTTCAGCCACCTGTGATCGGCGTGCATAAACCAAGTGCTGATCTGTGCAGCTATGCACCAATGCAGCCACATCCATCACTTTTGATGGTCCCGTGCCTAGTCTGGAGGGCCCGTCTTGGGAGCCAGGGATTGACCCGCTGCCGTTATTTGTGGATGTGTGAACGATGTGTGTCGTACTGCAAGGTGTAAGGTGTGTGTACACTTTGGTAAGTGGATTGGAGGGCCCCGGATTGGCCTAAAGCGTCGCTTCCGGGCCGGGGAGGCCATCCATCGGACAGCCAAAATAATCCCCTCCACCCCACTCGGTTCGTGCAGGAGGAGGAGGCGGCGGGGGGCGTTCGCTAGACAAATGACGGAGTAGAACATGGTGGGATGCACTGGGATTACTCAGACATATGGCCCACCCACCTGCTAAAGCAATTGATGAACCTGGGCCGGTGCTACGGAGGAGCTCCGCTGTCGGCCGGCCGAGGGTGGAAATTTTTACAAACGCCCGCCTCCCGTTGTCAGTTGACTCGCCATGCAGGACAGGGGACAGGGACAATGAAAGCAACTACGGGTAGGTAGTCGTACTCCGTACATTGCAGGAGAGATGCCTTGCACACGCTAACGGGGGAACTGTCGCTGGACCTGTGTGACTCCTTCGTCCTCCTCTGCTGTCTCACTCGCACAGCAAGCCGCCGCCACCGCCAGAAGATGGATGCGTCAAAGGCGTCACAGCTGAGGCACGTTGCGGCCGATGCGCGGACTACGGAACTCCGGAATGTGAGCGGCATAGTTCGCCGGTGCCCGTGACCGCTTCATTTCAT
This sequence comes from Ilyonectria destructans, assembly GCA_020740775.1. NCBI lineage: Eukaryota > Fungi > Ascomycota > Sordariomycetes > Hypocreales > Nectriaceae > Ilyonectria > Ilyonectria destructans. The sequence goes on from JAHEWK010000011.1 coordinate 2,353,710, forward strand.
CCCCGCCACATAGCCGCTGGAAACCTGGTTCGAGCCGGCCTCATTTAACCCGGTCGACACTCAGGGAGTCGACGGCATTCTCCAATGGCACGCCCTTGCGCGGTGCGGGAAGCCCTTGACAGAACACCCTTTTGCCTCCTCTTCCCCATCACAAACTTCAAGCAACCCCTGTAATGCCTCGCAGAGCTACAGTGCTGTACGCAATGGGCTAGTAACGGGGGTCAGGCAGTGCGGTGCAGATGGCTTGGATCGGAGTGGATCTTCCTCTTGCAAGTGCACATTCTGCACATCTGCAGCCAACCAACCGCTGCAGCGCATTAATAACTTCCTGTCTCTTCTCACTCTCGCTCTTACTTTCCTCCCCGTCCCATTTCTCTTTTTCAACCTCCTCTCAGCCTTTGGATTCTTGCTCTGTCGTCTTCCTTCGCATAGTCGTCGGTATCTGACGTCTCGTTTTGGGCGCCCCTAACATCGTTACTCCATCATCGTTAGCATCATCGTGTAGACGCTCGCTTGCTCCCTCATTATTCTGAAAATTGGATTTTTCTTCGCCCTCCTGCGCCTCGCCTCGCCTCGCCCCGTGCCCCACTCCCAACGTCGCGCGAATCGAGCCAATACAATGTCCACCAAAGCATCATCGCGTTCAAAGCCCAAGCTGCCCGCCAAGCAGCTGGCGATTCTGGGTAAGGACGATGCAAATCCCTCGCTTCCTTGCTATACTCAAGCCATCGCCGTCCAAGTGGCAGCGAGTTGGCCGCGGGGAATGGTTGCGTCATGACAACTACCCTCGCTACCCTTTCCCTTGCGTCACAAACCCACGTACACCGCAGCAGCTGGAAACCGCAGTCTTTTGTAGGGACGTTGCTCTGCCTCTCTCTCTCTCTCTGTCTCTGTCTTTGCCTCGTGTCTGTTCGTCTGCTTGTCTGTCTGTCTGTCTGTCTCCACCGTGGATGCTCCTGTTCCCTGTGACTCGACACGCTCCCATGTGCCAATTCTCATCCTGAGCAGGCAGATCTCACGACAAGATGACTGCATCAGCAACAGCAGCAGACACACTTCAATCATGAGGCAACCCACTGTGGTCAACAGGTACCCTCCACACTGTCTCACGCCCACCGCTAACATGCGACACAGCTGTTGCCAGAGTCGCTGAGCCCATGGCTTACACCTCCGTCTTCCCATACCTGCCCTCCATGATCAAGAGCTTCGGCATCGAGCAGAACCAGGTTGCCAAATGGGCTGGCCTCACTTCCGGCGTCTTTTCCATCTCCCAGAGCATCACAGCGGTTTTCTGGGGCAAGGCCTCCGACACCTATGGCCGAAAACCTACCATCATCACTGGTCTGCTCACGACCATGGTTTGCTTCGTCGCATGGGGCATGTCTACGAGCTTGCCCATGGCCATCACCGTGCGAGCTATTCAGGGTGGTAGTAATGGAAATGGTATGAAAACACTCTTGTTCGCTGCAATTCCCGCTAACCAACCATCTAGTTGGAATTATCCGGACCATGGTTGCTGAGATGGTGCCAGAGAAGGAACTTCAACCGAGAGCCTTCTCCGTCATGCCCCTGGTCTGGAGCATCGGCTCCGTCATTGGTCCCATCTTTGGCGGCTTCTTTGCCGAGCCTGCGAAACAGTACCCTGCCCTCTTTGGCAACATTGAGTTCTTCAAGAGCTTCCCATTTGTGCTCCCCAACATGGTTTTGACCGTCTTCTTTCTCATCTCCGTCACCTGCGCCATACTGTTTCTCCATGTAAGCCATATCCCTGGCCTCCCTCTCTCCCCACACTCCACTAACACCGCCCAGGAAACCCTCCCAAGTAAACGAGGCCATCAAGACTGGGGCCTGCTTGTTGGCCAGCGCCTCACTCGGTCCCTCAGACGCACGCCGGCGCCTGTGTCTTCCCGCCGACGCTCCTTCGTCGATGGCGAGGCCACCGCTCCGCTTCTGCCCAACAAGGTGGTGCTGAAGAAGCACTCCCAGGAACTCAAGCAATTCACCTTGATGGATGTTTTCACCTACCAGACTGTCATCAACCTCCTCGTCTACTCTTTCTTGGCTTTCCATTCCGTTGCTTATGACCAGACTCTCACTGTCTTCCTAAACTACCCTGTCGTGGAGAAAACTCCCGAGAACTTCAAGCCTCCATTCTATTTTTCTGGTGGGTTTGGGCTTTCGTCTGGCGAGATTGGTACCATTTTCACGCTGTACGGAATCGTCTGCGGTCTCATCCAGTTTGTCGTCTATCCCCCACTTGTTACCCGTTACGGTGTCCTAAAATGCTTCAAAGTCTGCAGTAAGTCATGCTCCTATTACGGCCAACAATGTACGAGTGTTAACATATTTAGGTCTCATAACGCCCATTGCCTACTTCCTGACTCCCTATTGCGTGCTATTTGAAACCTCTCAGGCTCGCCTAACTGCCCTACTGTTGGTCATGTTCGTCAAGGGTGCTGCCATCATCGTCGGCTTCCCGTCCACCACCATTCTTCTCACCAATTCGTGCAGCTCCGTGCGCGTCCTCGGCACCCTCAACGGGTTTGCAACCACCTTCAGCGGTATCGGTCGAGCCTTAGGCCCCGCGACCGCTGGCGCAGCCTTCACATGGGGCGCCGACAACGGATACACTGTCGCCTCCTGGTTCTACTTGATGGCATTTGCTATTATCGGAGCCGTCCCGGTATTCCTAATCGTTGAGGGCGATGGTCCGTCGGCGTCCGTGGAGAGCAGTGATGCTGAGGATAGCGATTCCTCGGCCTCGACTTCGCTCTTGATAGATGGCTCTGCTGTTCTGGATGACTCCGACTCCGAGTGTGATGGACTGCAACCGCAAAACTACGGTACTATGAAGGGCAGGAGAACTTGATGAATATGGATTTTGGAGGAGTACACGCATTCGTTTGCATTTGATGATTCACCGTTGGCGACTCATGGACTGAAGGCTGCTGGCCTCTAATCAATCATGTTCTGACGATTCGGGATTGCATGGATACACGTAATAGGCATTGCATAATAGTGACATGCTGTTTAGGGTGGTATAATGGCTGAAGGGAGGATAAAAAAGAGTATTGCTATTCGCACACGAGGATATTGCTATCCGCACACAGGTACAAGCTTCTTTACTAAAGCATCAGCTTGGCTAAGGGAGTCAAAGGTAGTACTAAATGTCTGTCTGTCTAATTAAATTAGACCTAAAAAATAAAATAAAATATTATTACTAAAAAATAAAATATTAGTCTTTAGAAAAATTATCTTCTACTCTAGGAGGATATTGTATGATTATTAGGAAGATTAAGAATATAGTTATGTGTGCAAATAGCAATAGGTATATGTGCGAATAGCAATACTCATAAAAAAAGTGTTTTGGGTGTCCGGGCGACATAATCTCTTCGCGATATTCACAAGCTCAGTCAATGATGAGTATATAAACTGTTTGTTTTTCCCTAATGGGATGTAAACCCCTATCTTCCAGTCCCGAGCGACAGATGGTTCTCGCCTTCGATGTACCATGCCATTTCTCGTTGATCCACACCATAAGCCGCCTACAGTCGTTCCTCGTCGCTCAGATGGTTCTCGTCTTGAGACGGGGGAGACGGGGGAGATAAAGTGCATCTGAATCAAGCAAAAACTTTAACAAGTCCAGGATCCAGCTGCTCGAAGACTCTTGTTATATATATTCAAGAATCTGCTCCAGCCTACATATGCTGCAAGTATGAGCCAAGGGGCATTATCTATCTGCAATCCTCCGTTGAAGGTGACTGGATGGTGATGGATTACTGCTGGCGTTTATCTTGCCTGAGGCCGGCTGCCTCCTGTCTCTGCCTACTTAATCCTCCCCTTCCCTCCTTTATGTTTAACATTTTCTTTCTTCCTTCTTTATCTCTTAAGTCCAGCAGCCCCTACCTTGTCAGCGCCAACGCCCCCTTCCATAACGTTTTGTATCCTCGATGCTGACTTCTTCTTAGCTACTATCTCTCTCAACTCTCTTGCCTTCCGCTTTTGCCTCGACTACGATTCTCTTGCGATATCTGTCGCCTCCTCCTACGACGAGTCGCCTACCCGTGACTCCGACGACTTTGCTGAGTTTGAGTCTGATGCTGATGCGAGTATGAATGGTGCTGGCGATGCTGAGGGTCGGGGTCCGCCCGTCGTGAATAAAAGGATTAGTACTAAATATTATAAAGAATTCTGAACAACACGATGCATCTTCTCCAAGAACTAGATAAGGCCTAAATTGTGCTAGACCAAGACATGCTTCCCGTGGTCCTAGTCCCGCCACCAGTCATCCCTCAATCGGAACTACGCAAGATTGAGTATGTACTGGAAGCCTCCTTTTCTCTGACTCCAAGCTGGCTCAAGTTTCTTCAAGACGTGAAGAATGAACTACTGCAAGTCAAGTCAAACAACGCAACCTGGACCCACGCGGATGCCTGGGCTCTCGCCAAATTAGCTAACGAAGATACAATGGCCGATGTCAATCCTCTGGCGAGCTTCTCGGAGTACTTGACGGAGAATCCAAGCAGTGTCCGAAAGCTGAGGCTCTTGGGCCAGTTGCCTCAGAAGATCTGTCGCCTCATGGGTATTCCGGCCAGTCACACCTACGACGAGAGCGCCTAGCAGCAAGGCTTGGCCGACAAGCTATTCGAACGGGATTACCTTTGTTACTCGAAAATCGACATGATTTGTCGGGAAATTCAGCTCTCCTGGAGGGCATCTCCACATGCCTATGCCAGTGGTCGGCGAGGCCCGTGCAACGTTGGTCAGACCCTTCTTCGTCTTTTGGGGGAACACCCGGTGATCAGGCAACAATCCAAATTCATGGACAAGGCGGAGTTTCTCCATTTGAGCCAGAAGGTCGAGGAGATTGAGGGTGGAAATTGAAACTCGTTTCAGTCCACACGAGAAAGACCATTGTTCGGACGGTGAACAGTCAGTTTCTCGCTACAGGCGATGCGGGAGGCTCGTGTCATCGACTACTGGGGCAGGCGGGTCAAAGAGGACAGTTGGGAGTTTCAGCAGACTCAGTCTTGTCTGAGAATCGGTCATTGTTTTCAGTTTTTGTCGTTTTAAGTTACATACCATAGTATGTCGACCTCGGTTTCGCTTATGCTTAGATCGCAACTAGTACATCACGTTATATATCGAAAACATCTCCTCCATGGCCAAAGTATTTCTCCATCTTGTAACCTCCTGTAGAGAGTTGGTCTGCCATAGATAAGGCAGCGGTCTACTCCTGGGTAGAGTACCCCTCCGGCCGCCTTTGCGCTACTACCCTTGGGCTAAGTTGACAATGACGACACACCCAGCAAGAGAGCCACAATAACACAAAACACACTGATCTACGTGTTTCAAATACTCACACTAGCGCTGACGCCTGTCGATGGGGCTGCAGCAGGGCGCACGGGTGTGTTATTGGGAGAGCCAATTAGGGCAGGCTGGTAGACCAAAGAACAGACGAGAGCATCAGTTTATGGAGCCCAGTCTGTCTTTGAGGGTGTGCCCACCACTTGGTCATGGCGGACCGTAGTAACCATTTGTCTAAGCAAAACAAATGCTACCCTCACTGTAGGATTCTCTCTCTTTGTGTCACAGGTAGGAGGGTGAACAGTGGCCAAACAAATTGCACAGACGGCACACTCACTGCCTAATCTGGACTACCATAGTGGGTTGCAGAAAGTATGCACCCGATCAAAGTCACTCATACAATACGCTACCTTACATTAGGGTCCAAGTCATCGCCAGCATAAGGGTTAAGGTAAGAGTTAAGATATAGTACTTGTATTTATCTTGAGTGTTTATTCTTATTATTTTTTAAGATGCCTTATTATAAAGTAGCAGGAGATCGATTATGCTTAGGAAAGCTCTCATGGCACAGGCACTGGGGTCCAAACTTTCTGCGTCCCACTATGGAAACAATGGAAGGACAATGGAGGGACAATGGATGGAGCCTTGGCACCGATGGCTACTCTCCCTTTGTTCTTGGCACCTTGTCCCCGTCTCAGCCTTCGCTGTTCCGAGTATTCTTTATTCTGCCAGCCCAGCCACCAAAGGGCGCATCGCCCGTCCCCTTGGATTGGGATGACGGCTAACCTTACAAAAGGGATAGTTCGTCTTTGACCAGCCAGAGTCACCGACATCGCCTCCACTTAAAAAGGGGGGAAACTCCTGCAACTTCGGTGTCGTTCCAAGTTGGCCCTCTTTGCATCGTCGCATGCAGTACGGAGTACAAGCGCAGACGTGCACCGGACGTACCCTTACTAATTCGATCTGATAAGACTCTCTCCTCCGGCGATTTGCTCCGGATCGACTCTGCGCGTCGCGCTGGGCTGCCAGTGTTCAGTGTTCCAGCGTTCCAGCGTTCCTTCCATTTTTGCTTTTTGCCCCTCGCACTGCCGGCGCTAACCAGGGACCCCGGCAAACTGGTCAGTGAGGCTCCGTTGGCAGGAGGTACGTACCCCTCACAAGCCACTTCTTCGCTCCTCCCCCACCTGCGCAACCTACGTCCTGCGACCTGCGGGCACTGAGACTTTGTTGTGCTGCTGTCGCGCAAGTGGTCGCTCCTTCGCCTTCCCAAGGAGATTGAACCTTAGTTGCTGACCTGCCTCCAGTCTTCTAGCGCCTCGCTCTTCAGCCTTGTTAAATCCTCTCCCGACACTCAACATCCTGGTCCTGCAGATTCGTCCTCTGCGCCGCCTCCAACGTCCGTCGTCGTTCCACTGCCGCTGCACTTGTGCGCCCGAGTATGCGCCGTCCGTCTCCCGGATTCTTGCTCCTCCCCAAATAGCCCTTCTCTCCCGCCGCCGCAGCCCATTGACCGTGCTCCTTCTGCGCTGCCGTGGCCTCGTGGTGGCTCCGTGCGAACCGCCACCGGCCATCGTCGACTGCGCAGCGGCAAGGCCATCATCGACGGATAATCACCGCCCGCGCTGGCCTGTCGCAACCGGGTCCAAGAGGACCCTTCCAGCGCCAATGGAGTTCCAGCCGACGTCACTCGAGGCAGTCGCCCTACCCTCTGGCCCTCAGGAGCCCGCTCTGGAGATGCAGCCCGAGGCTGATGGCCATTCTACCGCTCATTCTGCCGTCGCTCACTCATCCCACCAGCCCCCGCGGCCAGACGACCAGGGTGCTGTCCCTATCCCCGCCAGTTTCGTCATCCAACCAACACCAGCCACAGATGTCCAACCCCCGAATCATAACCGCAGCCTTCCCTCGCCAGCTATCGCATCCCCTCATCTCACTCCCTCACAGGGACTATTGCCGCATCTCTCCAACTGTCCCGCCTCGCCTCAGAGCTGTAGTGGGAGCTCCGACTTGAGCGATCTAGACCCCGAGTTGTTCCCCATCGACTGTGACCTCGATGGCCCCGCCGGCCACCAAGTATTGCGTCTCAAGCCGACTGTCGATCAGTGGAACGACTTTCCTGCCATGCTTGCCTTCGCCCGAAGTCGACGTGCCGACGACGATGGCTGCTTCAAGATTATCCTACCGCTTGAGCTCCAGGAGCCCCTCCCCGAGAAGAGTTCTCATAAAGTCCCGGCAAACGCATACAGGCCTAATCAGATCAAAAAGAATAGCTTCTGGCGCGTTAACACTGTTCCATCTCTGGGCACCTTTGCGTCCTCCGTGCTCGGACCAGAGTGCACCACCAGTGCTGCCGAGGCCGTCGACAATCTAAGGAAAATGTTCCGAAAAAACGATCGCAAACAAATTCGCAATGTTCGCTATCGGGTCGACGTCCCCGCCTGGACCCCAGATCAGCGCCGTGCTGCTGGCGTACCTGAGCGGAGTCCCATCCATCCACTGAAAGGAGACAAGCTGGATCACACCAGAGCGATCATTCCAGGAATCCACACACCCTACGTCTACGAATCTGGCCCCCACTTTGGAGCGAGCTTCCAGATTCATGCAGAAGATTTCCGTCTGGTCTCACTCAACCATCTGTACAAGGGCCGAAAGATCTGGATTGTGGTCCCATCGACCGCAGTCAACGTTGCTGAGGAGGCTCTCGGACGAAGAGATAGGTGCTCACAGTTCATGCGCCACCGTGCCGAGTTCTTCTTCCCACAGAAGCTCACCAAGCTCGGCATCCCCTTTCGCATCGTCGATCAACGCCCTGGAGAAACAATTGTCATCTTACCTGATGCATACCACGAGGGCTTCAGCACGGGATATACCATCGCGGAAGCAAAAAACTACGCCGACGCAGCCTGGACCACTGACACGTATCAGCCATGTGAGACGAGCTGTCAGCTCGTCACCGCGATTCCTGCTGACCTCATGAGACCCCTGGGAGAGGGCGAATCACGATTAGACTTGTGTACCGGCTATGATGCAGTAGTGATGCCTGAGCCGGCGAAGCGGAGGATGGAAGACGAGGATGAGGACAATCGGGATATCAAACGAATCAAGGAATAGACATCGGCGCATTGGGAACGGTCTGGAGTTGCTATTTTCACGTCACGGTTGAGTTTATTTTTGGGTGGCAGGTTGTGTTACGGCTTCGGAATACCCAACACGCACGGCGTACTTCATCTATCAGGGCAAATGGGACATCATATCATGAGTTTTGATCTTCCCTCTCTCGTATTTATAACATACTCGACAAGCAGCATCCCTTAGCGTCTCGGGTTTACAAGGTTTGAGGCTGGGATTGCAATGACTGTCAAGGACCTAGGGCAGCTTTCAAACTATTATAATGTCTGACCATTTTGACCTCATCACGCTCCCAGATTGTCTTCATCCCGTGTGTAAAGTGAATACAGTGTGATGCAAAGTCCTGATACAACAAAAGAATGCACTACATCACCTCGCTTGCTCATCACATCTAGCCCATTTTCCCGCTTTACTTTATATTCTATTCAAATATATACCAACTTCTTTTTATTAATTTTCGAGTATCAGCCTGATATTTATCCTAACCCGAACCCAAACCCTTAAGATGGCAATACAGTACATCATATAGATTAGCAGTGCACACTCAGTACATTGCTTTGGATCAAGACTTTATACATTTCACTGTACTTGACATTTGTCATTTTTTTACGTTACGCATCATGTCTATCATTACTCCCACTAGCCGCTGACAATTGCTCCCATCATTACCAAATTCGTGCCATATAAAGAAGATGCCGGAGTATTTATCATATAGCTCCAACTACTTTTCCCTTCCTCCTTCTATCATCTAACGTCGCTCACGCTCCTGTCTCTGAAGCTCGTCCCGGAACACGTTGCGACCACCGGTGGTGCCCTGTTGCTGGAACGAAGGGGTGACAGGGCTGTTGGCCAGGCTGCCGAGAGCATCGCTGTCACGGCGGGGTCGCTCGGGAGCATCGCGGTATTCGGAAGCGAGACCAGCGGCGCGGGTGTCGAGCTGGATGCCGTTGTCCTTGCGGCCACCAAACATGCGACGCGTCTTGCGGCCGGTGTAGCCTTCACGCTTGCGGCTCATGATGTTGCCGAGTGATATCTTGCGGGTCTTGCGGTTCCACAGGCAGCCACCGATGAGGAGCAGGACGATGGAGCCGAAGGCGACGGGCAAGGCGATGGTCAGGGTCTCGCCGGTTGGGGTGGGCGTTGCCGGGTTCTTGGGGAGCGACTGCTTGGAGAGCTGCACCCAGAGGGCGGTCGACTTGGTCTTGTCGGCGCTGCCCTTGATGTTGCTGTACAGGGTCAGGGTGACGTTGTGGTCGCCGGAGCCCTTGAGGTACTTGGACTCGACGGTCATGGGCCAGAAGCCCCAGGCGGCGGGGACGCGGGCGAACTTCTTAAGCTCCTTCATCTCGCCGCTCGTCTCGTTGAGGTAGTCGAGGCGGACGGCAACTTCGTAGGTGGTGTTGTCCTTTGTCTTATTGAAGTAGTCGGGATCCCAGGTGACTGGTAGCACACAATCGTTAGCCCAGGGCCTCGAGCAATTGGTTCACTTGTGTTCACTTACTGTAGTAGGTTGAGTCGACAAACAGGGTGCTGTTGGACGCCGGGTCACAGAATGGCGCGTTGTCGCCATCCTTGTTGTGGCATCGGGCAAAGGCGCCCTCGCCGCTCTTGGCCGTGGCGGTCGGGTTGGGAGGGTCACCAGTCCTGGTGGTCTTCTTCCCCCATTGGGTTATGGTGTAGACGGTGGCGGTGATGTCGTGAGGGGCGCCGTGCTCGACTGCTGAGGTGGTTCCATCGATGACCGTGATCGAAGGCGTGTAGGTGGCGGCAGGCTGGCCCTCGTCGTCGACCGTGACCCAAGCGGCCGTCTGGTCGGCTCTCTTCTCAATGGCAGCCCGTTTGACAACTTCGGGCTCCTCGACGGCGCGAAAGCGAACGGCCGCCTCGTCGACGCCGTTCTCAATGGGAGAACGCTTGACGGCAACGTTGGGGTCCTCAACGCCACGGTAGCGGATGGCCGATGCCGAGGCCGAAGCCACGGCGGACAGGGCGACGAGGATCGTAGACGCGTGCATGGTGTTGGAGGGAGGTACTTAGACGCGTGCCCGAGGGTTCCGGTGTCTGCGCAATTGACCGGCCGGCTGGGGAGATGAGATGAACCCAGACAGATGGACGAGAGAGAGGATAAATAAAACGAAGGAAAGGAAAAAGGGAAGCGGGAAAATCGGGATGAGAAGGATGCGATGTGGATGACAAAAGACGCTCGGATGGAATTGGCCGCCAGCATGACAACCAACCAAGGCGAGGCTTTTTTTTGCTCCCAGCTTCCTTCCCTGGAACCTCTACGGGCCCTGTACTTCGAGGTTCTCCAGCGCGTGTGGCTAGCGGCAAGCCCCCCAGTGTTTTGCATCCTCGGGTGGCGGGCAGCGGGCCTACGGGGGACGATTCAGGGGATCCTAGCGCTCCAGGGGCTTCCAACATACCTGCGGCGGGCGCCCGTGTGGAGCCGGAAGGCCCGCCAGAAGGCTTTATCACCGGCACTACTGTAGGTACACGCCAGGTACGAGGGCCGCTGGGGGCGCCGATGGTGCCGAGCCTGATGTCATTGCCGCCAGATTCGCTTGTCCCGGGTGCGCTGAGCTGATTGCTGTTCGGTGTTACTCTCTTGAGACAGACCTGGAGACGGGAGTGATTCAATGAATGCATCACAAAACATCCTTAGCATATACAGGCGTTATGCATATTGTTTTCTCGCAACCCTGCCATTCTTGCTTGGATAATATTAGAAATTGGCGCATAAACTAGAAACCATTCCTTCGTGCCGATCAACCAACATCCCAACCCCGGCCCCATGGCTAGTCAACCTACCCTGTAGTGGTGTTTTTGTCAACGTCCGGTTTGCTGTTGGACTGTTCTGGATCGTTGGTAGTGTTCCTGTGCGTAGTGAAGATGTGGGATCATACGTGGATGAAACGTGAATCCGATATCTAATCAATTTATGTTGTTGGTCGGATCTGTTACGCGAATTGGGAAATGACACAGGCCAAGATGCGAGCATCGCGATTCGACCCAGTTTCAACATTACCCCCCAACAGCACCCAGTCCGTCAACTCCGACGAAGCCGGGTGAACACATAAGAAACCCCCACTGAAAGATCAACAGTATGTACATGACCTCCCACCTGATTCGGCTAGAAGCCCCCAAAAACAGCAAAAATATCTCACGCCAGGGCTTATGAGCCGCTTGTGCTTCACCCACCTCAACAAGCGGGTCCACGAGATCCTCTGGTGAGATGGCCGAGTTGGTTATGGCGCCAGGTTAAGGTCAACCTTAACACCTCAATTTCCTGGTGGAGCAATCCTCCTGGGTTCGAATCCCAGTCTCATCAGCTTTCTTTTTTTGCCCTTTGACGAGGAGTTTTGGGAGTTTTGTTGGGTGATGTTTTTTTTGATACTCATCACTCAGTGTGAAGAGTTTTTAGTGTGGATGGTTTGCAGCTTAGCAAGTGGATAAATAGCCAACCAATCATGGTATAGCAGTTGCGTTCCTTCATTGGAAACCCGAATAAACCTACCAGTCGGGCCTACTCAACACAAAGAGGGAAGAACAATATGTATCGATAAAAGGTATTGGAAAGTTAAAGATTGGTACATAGGGAATACTTGTCAGTTAGACTTCAAGCTGTTTCTTCAACTACCTGGCCTAGCCTCTCAAGACTCCCAATTCACCATTTATGGGCACCACAGGTGTGTGTGACATTCAATAGAGATGAATGTAGAGGAAGTCAACCCCAACAAGTCACTACTGATTGGCAGGCAAGCATAAGCTCAAAGTCACGTTCAACAGCTAACCATACTGAGGGACCGAGGGCTTCAATCGCCCTGGCGAAAGCGCATGGACTGATTCCAAGCTCTATATCAGGAGCCTTGGCTAATGACCAATGACTATATGGGACGAACATGCACTGGAAGGGCGGAAGGATGTAAGATCTTGGAGGAATCATATCGTAACTAAGAAATAGAGAACTGGTTTTATCTGACCATCCTCAAAGACGCCTGCTCGCTTTCGTTTCCTGTACCCGACTCTCTGATGAGCATGTCGTAAGAACCCCAAAGAGATTCGCGAGAAAGGCAATCGCACACCAACAATCCGTTTTCGCCATGTAAATTGTCATAATTCCGATCCCTTCACCTCCTTCTAACGATCTTCACGAGACCGTACTTGTCAATGCTTGCCGTCTCGTTGCCCATCATCCACATGCCTCCGTTGGAGTTGTGCTCCGTGTCGACTCCGCCACCCTTGTGCGCCTTCTCCATCTCTTCGCGGAACTTGGTCTTGGGCTTGCCGGCCTTGACGCGCTGCTTCTCGAAGAAGACGTAGGCCGCGTAGTATGTGATGTTGGTGTTGCCGTCGATGACGCCGCTGCGGCCCATGAAGGAGCGCAGGTTGGCCGCCGACACCTTCCGGTCGTCGGTGAAAGTCTTGGAGATCTCGCGCACCAGGGCGGCCTGGGTGACGCCGTCCTTGGCTAGGAGCGCGCGGATCTTCTTGCGCACCTCGTCGCAGGTGTCGAAGATGGGGACGCTGTTGGACTGCTCCTTGGGCAGCGACACGTCGCCGACGTCGAACAACTCGGCCGCCTTCTGCGTGCTCTCGGCCGTCTTGGGCTTCTTGGGCTTGGTGACCTTGAGCGGGAGGCCCTGCAGCTCGCGCTTCTTGAAGAAGGCGCACGCCTTGAAGTACGTGTCGCAGCCTTCGCCGTCCCAGGTGCCGGTGCGGTTCATGAAGGAGCCATAGGCCTTGGAGCTGACGCCGATGGCATCTTGGAACTGACCGATCTTCATGGCGCCGGAGTCGATCCAGGTGCGGATCTTGCGGCGCACCGCGTTGCAAGTGTCGGCGCGAGTTGGCCCCAGGCGCTCGTCATCCGAGTCAATCTCCTCGACATTCTCTGGGAACAGATCCTCCTTGGTCTCGACGACATCTGACTTGCGCTTCCTGGAAGCTGGTTTCGCTGCGGCCGGGACAGGTGCAGCGACTGGTACAGGCGTAGGGGTCTGCGGCACCTTGCCCGCATTATTGGACCCCGGCGCAACATTCTCGTTTGTCGGGCCTGGCGGCGACTGGTTTCCATTTGCCAACTTGGGAAGCGCATTCGGCGCGAGGCCGGGACGAGGGGCGACTGGCATGATATTGGTGTTGAAGGTGGCGAGCGCGCGCGTCGGCGACCACGACCACCCGGCAGAAGACATGTTGCAATGTTGTGCAAGCCAGTAGATACTCGAGAGAATGCGGTACAGTGAAGTATTTGTTGCTGCACCACGACGACCAATGATCTGTGATGGCTGGCGAGCTGGCGATATTCTATGATGACGTCGATTGATGTCTAATGGCCGTTCGCACCTCCGCCTCCGACTGTTATTGTGTTTGACGCGTCTGCACTATAACTTGTATCGATCCGTTTTCTGTGGGCGGGGTATGATACTGTGCGCTGCAAGTGTACATCACATTGCTTTTTTGGTCGCTGGCGCATTTTCTACTGGCTTAATTAGTACCAGCCTCGGTTGTATTTAGCCCCAATTCGACACCGGCCTGTCGGCGGCGGAGCCGGTCGGGTCGGAGCGGGGCTCCGGAGCCGGAGCAGCGGATTTGAATTACCGGGTACGCTACAGGGCCAGAGGTCAGATGAGATGAGATGCGATGCGATGAAAGGACTTAAAAAACCGCACTTGAGCCTGGACTTCCCCATGGGTGATCCCCCGGAATGGGTCCTGGCCGTCAATGTGACATCTCCCCGCAGTATGCTCCGTTCTTGGATGCATCCGCCTTCTTCGGGGACTACAGAGTGGAACTCTTTGTTGGCGGGGGGTCAGCAGAATTAATCTTCTGCGGCACATGGACATGCTCGGCAATGGATACGGGACCCCATGGACGGCCAGAGAGAGTCAGCAGGGTTGTGGCGAGGTTGTGTTTCCATTGAGGCAAATGATCATGTACATCAAACGCAACAAGGTTGGGGCGTACGGAGTTGTCGTCATGTTGACCCAAGAGTTATGTAACGAAAATGAGCGTCATCCGGGCTGGTTATGACTTCAATTTCGGTTGATGTACTAGGTAGTCTGGATCTATCACCAAATAGTGCACCCGGCCGAGAGAAGAGTAGCCAGCTAAGAGAAGATGGCGGAAATGGCTGGGACCGGAGGGACGTCGTCGAGCCACTAGCCTCAGATTTCCAAACTACGCGAGAAGTAGAAGAGGGGGCGTTACAACTCTCCGCAGCCGTCGAGTTAGCTCGTACTCCAAGGAAAGTAACCGCGCCTCTCCTCCAACCCCAGTTTGTTCGATACTCCCTGTTGCCTTGTGGAGCTCGTGCGACCAAGTCCAAGGTGGAGCTGTGGGGACTCGTGGCATGACTCGCTTCAGGGCTACACAGGCTGAGCGTGGGGGAATCCGAGGATGGTTGTACAAGCTCGTGGGGGTTATATGTCGAAAGGAGGCGCCTGATCGACTCCCATTCGACGGCTAGCTGATGGCTGATGGCGGCGGAATTCCTCGGCCGAGATGCTCACCAGATGTTGCTTTGCCTCCCTGACCGCTATCCCTTTCCTCGGGCAACCTTAGCCCGGATGAGCTGGTATAAGATGGACGCGGAGGTCCTAATCATTGCTCCTATCTGAGAGAATATCCTGTGCTGGTTATTGACTTTTGACCTGCTTCTTTCTGCTGCTGCTCCCGTATTTACTGCCTACCACGTCAGAATCTAAAATCGCCACATCATGACCGCCTCCGCTGGAGCAAGGAACAATGGCACCACCAGCCATCCTTCTGGTCCATCACCCACTCCTCTGAATGAGGGCATCTACGTCCCAACAGTGGCCTTCTTCACTCCTGAAGATACTGTCGACATTGCAACCACGCAAGCCCACGCAGCTCGCCTTGCGAAGACAGGCATCGCCGGCCTCGTAACACATGGGTCCAATGGCGAAGCTGTTCACCTCGACCGCGCAGAGCGACAAGCAATTACCAAAGCTACTAGGTCTGCGTTAGATGCTTCTGGTAAACCTCATATGCCTTTGATTGCAGGCTGTGGCGCACAATCCACCCGAGAGACCATTCTGCTCTGCAAGGACGCTGCCAGCTCAGGGGCCAGTCATGCCCTCGTCCTATCGCCGGCATACTACGGCGGCCTGCTTACAACGGACCTGATTCTTGAGCACTTCCGCGCAGTGGCGGATGCGAGCCCGATTCCAATCCTCATTTATAACTTCCCCGCCGCGTGTAGCGGCCTGGACATCAGCTCAGACAGCATTCTTGCCCTGTCAAAACACCCCAACATCGTCGGGGTCAAGCTGACTTGCGGAAACACTGGAAAACTGGCTAGAGTTGTGGCGGGAACCAAGGGGACCTCGTTCCGGACCTTTGGCGGGAGTGTTGACTTTACTATCCAGACACTGGCCGTCGGTGGACATGGCATCATTGGTGGCACGGCAAACGTTGCTCCCAGGGCGTGCGTGCGGGTCATGCAACTCTGGACAGACGGCAGACAGGAGGAAGCTCGGGGACTACAGGAGATTGTAGCTCGGGGCGATTGGGCCGCGATCAAGGGAGGTTTCGTGTCGGTCAAGGCCGCCCTGCAACGCTATTACGGCTACGGAGGCAGCCCCAGGAAGCCCTGCGCTTTTCTGGAGGGAAAGGCTCTCGAGTCGCAGTTGGCAGAGTTCTCAGAGCTGCTAGATGTGGAGAGGACGTTGGAAGGATCTAGTTAGATGATTGCCGCCACTGAGAGGGAATCGGGTTAGGTCAGGCTTCAAGTTGGAAATGGCGTTAATGCAAGATCTTCTGGTTAGCAAGTTGGAATCTCCACCATCTACCTACTAATAAGGAGTGAGTCGTGGGTATTGTGCCGAGGCTGTTCCTTGTGGCTTTGATCGTCACTCGATGTTACTTTGCGTCCCGCTCCTGAATTCGCCCACTTCCAAGGGCGAGAGATTTGGGCGGTTGCGGCGTGCAAACGGGTTCTAGAAACAGTCACCGATATCCCCAAATAGCGGCAGACAAAGAATATCGCCTCAAGAACGGGTAGGTGATGGTCGTCCTTCTCCTCAAGTTGCCACACCCCACGTCTTACGCTCCCACGCCCTAAGGCGTAGCAGACGGCAATGCAGGCAACCCCCAAACTGGCCGCCAGATGCAACCCAGCATGCAGGATAAATTTCCGTGTCCCAAAGATCTCTCTGGCGGAAAATAACTCCTCCAGCCGAGCTCTGCGGGTCCGTTCTAAACCCGGCGAGCTGGGTCCAAACATTTAGCGGAGTAGCATGGGATCCTAGTATGTAATGCTTTTGAGGCAATTGGTTCCTGGAAATCTTATTATGTAGGTCATACCACCACCCCCACGGACGAGTCGATCTATCGAGAACCATGACATGTGTACAAAGTGTGCTATTCTGTCTTGTATTAAACAATAGTATACCATAACCCTGCGGTACAATTTTATACATCACGTCGAGTATTTTCTCCCCTCTGCAAACCTAGCACACTCCCCTCAGCGCGAACGCAAGCACACACTCTTCAGCACGATCGCAACAACACATGCCATAGCGTTTCTGGCTGGGACCAACCATGCTCTGGTGTTCATCACCTGAGCTTGCCTTATTGTCCCTGTCCAAAAGAACAGCGTTTTTCGCAAGCTCCCTTCAGATGCTAAGGGTCGCGGGGGTGTCTATGTCCTGGCCCTTGACAAGCGGCGTCGCTCCCAAATGCACGATGCATTATGTATAAGAGGCACCATCGTCGTCGAGCCTAATTGATTAAATCGTTTTCTCTCCACCGCATCGATTGAAACTCCCACTGTTAGCTTCAGAGTCCTTCAATGGCTGGCCTCGATCCTGAAGCTCTGCGGAGGATCCTCCTCCTCGTTACCACGGGCGGTTTCACCCACGCGGCCGCATTTCATCGTCGCCGATTTTTTCGCCGAGCACGCGGCCCGCGGCATGCTGCATCAGTTCGGCGTCCAGGTGGCCCCTCTATTCGTTAGTCTACGATAGACGTCACCAAAACATCTCCGTACGAAGGCTGGTGCAGGAAGTTTGACAACTTCCCAAGGTATAGGCACACATCGGCCTACAGGATAAAACAGTGTAGGCGGTGTATTTTAATACCTACCTAATCAGCCCCTCAGATGTTTATTATTTAGTACTTAGGTAATATACTAAAGTATAATTTTTATTTCTAATAGTAAGAGTTTAATGCTATTGCTTGCTTTAGGTAGTTAATCGGTTGTAGATTATACTGTGTTGGGGCTGTTCTGATACTATTGACGTTATTAAACTTCCTGCGCCAGCCTTCATACTGATTGTAGATAAATCTCACGACTACAAGAATAAGGATTCTATACTGAATGCCACTATTCGAGCCTTCAAGTACACCCACAGATTCCTCTTGACTGGAACGTCTATTTTCAACAGGTGGGACCACTTCGCGGGCCAGGCGGCAAGCCCTTGGGAGCCTCCAAGCCGAAGAAGGAATTGACGAGGACAAGGTAATCAGGCTTAGTCTGAATGGGCAGCGAGTAGTTGAAGTCAGCAGCTCTACGCATCCGCTTGGTCCAGCCGATGCAGTGCAACAGCTGGGGCAAGGCGCGGACCAGGACGAATTCGTTAGGGAAGCGAGGCCAGCGAGGCGTGCTAGGACGTGATGATCATCTCCATCTGGAAGCCCGGTTGGCCTGGATTGTACGAGGAGGGTGTCATGACGTAGGACATCTGTGGCCACACGCAGCGAATGTAGTCTTTTGGGTGGTGCCAGGAATTCTTTTCCAGCTTCCTCTACTCCGAAGCATCCCCTGCCAGATTTCCAGAGCAGCAGTCAACGCCGTGAGAGACTTTCCTAGTCCGAAAGCATCGCAGAGAAACCCTTGTCTGAAGTTGGGTTGTGCAAGCACCTTCAATTTCTCTTTGCCCCTTGCCTGCCAAAGTTTGAGTTGCGTTTGAAGGCCAGGGACTGTTATTGGCATTCGATCAATACTTAACAGAGAGTCCTACCAATAGCAGTACGATGGCGCAATGCAGTGCGGAATCTACATAGGAGGAACTTGCCATGTGCTGATTGACATTGGAACTATTCAACAGATCCAAAATGTCCAGTGGCTGGTTGAAGATCTTGATATATTCCGATGTTCCTTTTTCTGTCCACCCTGGTAGACGGTTGGATTGCTTTGCGGAAAAGCAGGCGATTTATATTTAGAGTGTGTTTAAAGATGAAGGATAGCCCGCGATTTTGTTAACTACCTTGGCAACGCAACACTCCCAGCTTTGCTGCCCGCATTTATACTTCAAGTATCCATATCCTCGTCGTCGCTGTCATTATGTGAACCATCTTCTCCAGAAAAGGTCTTGCTCGGATGCTGATACGAGCTCTCAGCATCGTCCTCAGAGGACGCCATTCCAGTGCGTTCGTCGTCGTCCTCTTCACTGTCTGTCTCGCTGTGCTCTTCAGGTTCCGGTACGAACTCATCATCTCCATCGAGTGAAGACTCGGAATCATCGATAAAAGATGCCATCTCATCGTCGGTCTCATCCACCAATCGCGCCTCTAATCCGTCACCTTCTGAGTCTTGTTGTTCGTGTCCGTCTTGTGCTTCATCTTCTGCCTCTGACGGGCTTGGAAATTCGTAAGCAGGTGCTTTCAGAACAGCATGTTGTTGCTACCAAGTAAAATAACATGAGTAAATGATCTACACGATGCGTGGATGAGTTGTACAACTCACGCTGGCTCCGACTGTCTGGTTGCGAATCGCCCGATACTGTTGTTCTGCTTCGGCTTCCGATTTTTTTGGTCGGATCTCCAGCACAACATCGGCAAATGCCTTGAGTTCACTTCTACTTTTGAAGCTATACTTCGCGAGGAATGCTGGCTCTGGAGGAGGCATGATGTTGATAATGGATGATGACAGGCTAAGCAACTCAAAAGGTGCCAACAAACGGTGATGTGTTGATGAATGAAGACTGATTTTGGAACAGTTGAATGCTTCTCCGAGCTTTGGTACCTTATCGACTGAGTGATTCACTGCACCCAAATCGATGCCTGGAATGTCTGCCTTGGAGTTGGCGTCAACTCATCAATATTACTTGGGTTCTTACGTTTCTCCCCTCAACTAATTCTTTTCTGCTTTTCAAGCGAAAGGTCGACGAAATCGCACCCTCAACATCGTCCACTATCGAGAAGACTGATTTCATCGCGTTTCATGACCACATTCTCAGTCCACATTCTCGGTCTAACTGCTACTCTTGGCCATCACTCGTTGGCTTCACCTTTGCGCTCATTCTCCATAATCGGCATCGCCATTCCCGACAGACTCTTCCTTCTCTAATCTCACCACTCCACGCACCCTGCGACCGCGGAGTTGCTTTCAACTTTAGACTGTGGGGCTATCGACATGGTCGAAGTAGCCGCCAGCGTTATCGTGTCATTCGGATACGCAACGACGGGAAAGGTGCCAGCAGCAAAGCAGCTGTGTCGACATTGGGAACCGACGATACCACTGGTGCTGGCCAAGCATGGAGCAAAGAAGAGTTGGACATCGACGGCACGTACAAGGGCAATCTCGTGGTCGTCGTCGGAGAACTTCTGCCAGACGTTCCAGATAACACTGTGAAGACATTCAAGCGGATGAGCGCCTTTGACTTCGATCACCACACAATCATCTCGACCTTGCTCAATCTGCCCATCGTCGTCCGAAGACTGGAAGACGAGAGGACCAACTTGTTCCTTCTCCAGGACAAGAAGGATGGTCTGTGCAAGATTGCACAGCTTCCTCTCACAAGTAGAGACAAGATTGTGTGGTACAGCGAGTGGACAGTTGGCGATGACGCCACTCAGGCTAAAAATCGACAGAACAATTGGAGGAACAAAATATCAAGTTTCTGCCAGTCTTACCAGGAAGAACACCAGGACAACTTCTTGGATATTATCAAGACTGACGGCATCAAACTTGCCCCTCAATCGACGATGGTTATCGACCCTTTTGAGAAGTTGATTTCTTCCTTGCTGACCGGATGGTCACTCTACGATCTGATGGGATCAACAAATTACATTGACCAGATGCGGGCCTCTCTATATGATGCTCTTGGAAAGATGTTGAAATTGGAGTCCACCGAAGAAGAAGAGGCGGCTGGAATCTTGCGGCACTTGATCAACAGCAAGGAAAAATTCCAGTATGATGAAGCCGAAGAAGCGGCAAGTGCCTAAGAAGTGAGTCACTTGCACCATACAGACCCATCTGCTATGTAGATGGTAGCTAATACACAGAGCAGGTCCTCTCGCCATCCATCCCCGAAGGAGTTGAAACGACAAATGTGAACGCCGAGCTACTAATGCACCTGGCCTGTGGCATTCGCGAAGGGGAGCTGCTCGACCCCGTCATGGAAGAAGCATCGTACATCTCGTTCATCAAGACCTTCTGTAAGCTCTATGCTCACATGGGAGCTCGGGGCATCTCGGAGCGCGAAGAGGCCATTCGGTTGGCCCATTGTCTGGCATTTCCTTCCCCAAACCAACCACTTCCCCCAGCGACCTTGTGCAGGATATTGAAGCGGACCAGCGGAGACTTTTCCTCTTGGTAGAGCAATTCAGCCACTTGAAGGTCATGCAAATCCAAGCCTTAAAGGTATGGATGCAGCAAGGTCGCGACTATTTCCCCGGTCACTGCCACATCGCACCCGGCACGAAGGTCGAAAGTATGCGCGATCACTTTGAACAGATTCTGAATGAGAAAGATCACGACGCCAAGATCAGCCGCATCGAAGAAGTACTTCATTTCTTCACTTTACACAGCCAGGCCCCCTGTTATCAGGTTATCCAGGCACTTGAATGTGAGCGGGATGGATTGAATGGTATCAAAGAGCAGCTGACCCGCGAGTCTATTGGTATTGATAACGACAACGAGGGAGCGATTCTGACGAGGACGCTTAGAAGAAGCTTGGTGGGACTTGGGGGCGAGGCCAGGATGTGGATTGCAAGGGCATCTGGAAGCACACTCGGCTCTGTTCTGCGTGTTGCTCCGCGCGTTGGGTGGATTGAATCGCAGGACTTTGCTAGTTACATACGGATTCTTCGAAGTAGAGCCATGACTGACACGCTATTTATTCCGCACACCAGTCCAGCTATTCAGCTATCTGGAGCCTTATTTGCATCAAACCTCCGTTGATGCTGCATTACATAGCCAGAGGGAGAAGATAGACAATAAAGCCTCCTCTATCCTGGAAATCTGCATGTATTTCTCTTTGAGGCGTTTGCCTACGTCAATTTGGGAGCCTGGTTGACGAGACTCCTTCTAAGCAAGCTCAAGCACCTCCAGCACCCAGTCAATCTTCGGGCAAAGGTCTGATAGAGCCTCGGGGTCGGGAATATGTTGGGTTAACAACCCACTCTTGTGCACTGGAGTGTTCAAACAGGTCCAGGTGAGCATGATCAAGAGCTCAACGATCGTAGTCGCTGGGTACGCCAGGGCTCCAACCTTCTCCCTTCGAAAAATACTATCACCATGCTCGAAGTGCTGGCGATGATGACTTGGGGTGTCTGTAAAGACCAGGTCTGGCGTCACCAAACCGATTATTGTATTGAAGAAAGAGTACCTAGAGCGCCCAGGCATTTGCCACTCTAAAACAAAGAACAACTATTACTGCATGTGCAATGCAAGCCTCTACCAGGGCCATACCGGGCACCATACCGAGGGCCGTCCTGAAGCCCGTAAGGAAGTCCATGCCATATCATATCAGAGGCTCTATCCAGAGCAAAAGCCAAAAGCAAATCATGGGTCGTCATTCGACGACGGGTATCTGACTGTGATGCGAGTTCTCGACTCCGAATCACTGTGTTCCAAAGTGCGCCTGTCCGCACTTCCGTCTACCCTCAAACTCCAGGAATCCGCAATGAAAAGCACTCGAAGCTCAAAGCCCAGCGGAAAAGAAGTTTCGGATCATCCCCACAGCGCGTACAAATCCTGACCGTGACTTCGTCGCGCCGTCTTTGTCGACAACACCTTCCAGGAGTTTCGCAGCCTTGCCCTGCGGCTGGCTGCAGATGTCGATTCGGGTAACGAAGTTGGGGGCGGATCTGGGAGCTGCGCGACCGTAACAAGCAATGAGTGGGTTTCCGCGTGTGAGTGTCGTCGTTGAGTCTAGGCCGCGGAACTCCACCATGCGTCTTGGGCGGCCCTGATATTCATTTTCAGGTGAAACACCCACAAGAAGGTCTGGTGGTGGCACGTTGTCCTCGTCCGAAAGGCTGCCAGAGGAGTTGCGAGTAGCAAGAGTGATACGGCTTGGGTTGCCAGAGGCGAGAGTAGTTCCACTCGGGTGGTTGCGTGCGTATCGGAGAGTCGCCTTCGTTCTGGCTGCGGTACGGGCTCGAGAGTTTCGGTCACTCCAAGCTAACATGCGTCTTCCGCGTGGCATCTCAACGCCGTTTTCGTCTGAGTCGCTCTCCAGTTCAACAACCCGTGCAGCTGTGACCAAGAAGGGCTGGGGCTTCTCTCGTGGAGGGAGGACCATCTTGACAAAGTACTTCTCGGCAAAGTTCTTCTTGTATGTGGCGAAGTGTTCAAGAGCCGCGGCTTCTCTCAAGCGGCGAATCTGCTCGTTTTCGGCATTCTCAAACCCGATCAACATGGAAGCGAACCAAGACGGGCAGGAGTGGTTGTTTTCGCAGCCAAAGAGAACCGGAGCCTGGACCCTCTTGGCGTAATGACATTGCCGTGGGTTGGGCATCCATCTTGGTTGATTATATCGAATTGCGTGGCGGACCTGTAGCATAAAGAAGTCGCATACAACCGGGAAGCGCTCCTGGGCGAAGCCGCAGTAGCAGCACCGAGGCAACACGATCTTACACATCTTGAAGGTCAATACCTGAGGTGATGATGTGAATAGAGGCTAAAGTCCGCGAGGAGATCTGTTATCCGTAACACAATGAGTGTTGAGCTGTAGGCTTGTTGTCGAAAGTCAAAAGTCGAAAGTGCAGGGACGAAGAAATCAAGAAGGCGAAGTGGGTTGGAAGGAAACAAGTTGGGGGTGAAAAGAGCGTTAATGGTCCAAGAACATGTTAACAGTGAATGTGTTCTAAGCACCAGTAGGCACTGAAGTGAGCGAGGTGAGCGAGGTGACGGGCCGTCAGATTTGGTTTACAGGTGCCAGAGAAGGTGACGGCCCGGCGACTCGGTTCCTCGAACAATAAACAATACTAGGTCCCGCCCTCGCAGGGGCTGCCTGAAAACCCGAGAGTAGAACATGGCTATATATCATTATATCATTGCTTAGAGAGATAAACTGGATTTCCTTGTCCTGATAATTGGACAGACAACTTGTTTTATTGACACAAGGCGCGCAGGAACTTCACTTGTGTCACTTACTCGGTTAAGCGTGGATGGTGAACAATGAACAATGAATAGTCTTTTGCATTTTAAAACCCCGACAGCATCTAATCAAAACGCCAAGCCATGGACCAGACCTAGGATATTCTACAACCTCACTCGTGCTTTCGAGACTTCTTCGCCTTTTTCCGCTTGTCGCCGAATGCCTCCTCGTAGACCTCGGCGGCTGTCTGGCCAACCTTCCGCTTCGCCTTGCTCGACTTTACGCTGACTACCGGGTTTGACTTGCCCTGCTTGGTGGCGCTCAACACCTGCTTCTCCGCCTCCTCCCATGCTGGAGCGTGTCCCTCGATCTCGTATCTGTGTTCTTGTTAATAAAGCCTAGGAATAGAAACATGCGGGTGGTACTTACTGGTCAAGGGGCAAAGAGTCAATCAGCTCTCTTTGCTTTTGCCTCAACACCTTCAGGGCTTCATCACCACCCTCGTCGAGCTCGTCGTCAAGAGTGGTAGCAAGCGGAACGAATCGGTCGTCGACGATTTCATCATCGTGAACACCGCTAGCATTCTCACGAGTCACACCCAACATCTCGGGCTTAGGCAGCTCTGCGTCCACAGCAGCCGTCACCAGGGTACCAAAGTGCGCAGTGACCTTGCGAAGAATCTTGATAAACATCGCAAGGAGCTGAGACGAAGGCAGGGAAAGCTCCTGGGACACAGCGTCAAGGTCCTTGTGCTGCAGGCCGATAGCAAGGAGAATGCACTGCTGAACACCGGTCAATCTAATGTCGGCCTTCAGGCGGCCGGTGAAGTAAAGGTTGGCGATGATCGGAATCAAGTCGAGAACGACGTGGTAGTCGAGCATGTTGTTGGCGTACGACTCGAGTCGCTTCAGGTCAAAGGGAGAAAGGAATCTATCCAGCTCCACCTTGGTCAAAGCCTGAACCTCCGTGGAATCCAGCTGGGCGCCGAGGTTGGCCGACTCGTCAATGCTAAGCGCACTGATGGCGGGGAATGTGCCGAACTGGTACGAAAGCAGAGACAGGAATCGCTTGTGGAAATCTCGTGAGAAGGCTCCAAGCCAGCTTCGGTCGTCGCTGTTCTCAAGCGGCCTGAGCATCACACAAGTGTGCTCGCCAGTGAGATCATTGGCCGTCTGTCGAAGGTAGACAGGGGAGAAAGAAGCACGCTTCCAGAATTTGTGAAGAGGAGCGGTCAAGCCGTAGCTCACACCGACGTAATCGAGGCGCTCATGCTTCTTCTCAGAGAGCTTAGAGAATAGGGGAGGCATTTTGTTGATGTCGCGGACCTTAATGTCATCATCCAACAGCGTCGCATTGGCCAGTTCCGCATCGGTGACTCGTGGCATGGTCTCATCCATCACCTGGTCCTCATCCTCAGACAGGTTGGCAAATCGGCCCTCGTAGTAGTCGACGAGGAGCTCCAGTGCCTTGGTACCGTAGCCCATCGAGACGTACTCAGGGTTGGTGGCAATTCTGACAACTCGGGCTCCAGACAAAGACGCAAACTCCTCGTCCTGGAACTGCTGGCTCACAAGCCAAGGGATCAGATCACCACTTGGCCTTTGTCCTCGGCTCAGGCTGTTCAGCACACTTTGTCTGCTAATCTTTCCTTCAAGGGACACTTGAATTACACAAAGAGGCTCAGGAAGCCTTGCGCTGTCCTCGGAAACGGGAGGGACAAGGACGAACAACTCGTGGGCCGGGGCGTCGCTCATGAGCTGCAAGTCATCAGGGGAGTTCTTGTAATGACTGGCGACGTAAAGCGCCACCATTTGTTGTAGGAACTTTTCGGATACGGGGTGGAAGGAAAAGAGGGTATCGCGGTTGACGTTCAGAAGCTGGCACTGAGTGGGATCCGGGCACCCGTTGATGCTCGACTTCGACTTAGGGAGGGTGGCATCGAGGCAGAGCACAGTGTTGAGCCACTTCTCAACAGAATCGCCCTGGCCATATCGAATAGGCTCCGAGAGGGTGATTTCGCGCAACTTTCGGCCACTCTGGAACTCTTCCGTCTTGGAGGTCTTGCCGGTCGATCGATCGGCGATCTCTGTGCCCTCGCCGGTTGAAGAAGCTGAGCGAGACTGCTCTCGGAGCTGCTTGATCAACTTGAGAGAGAGAGATCGGCCGGTACCTTCATAACCGTTGATGGTAGAAGCCATGAAGACGAGGTACGGTCCCATTAGCTTTCGCACAAGGGGCAGAGGAATAGCAGCCGCCTCATCGATGACCACCAGCTCAGCCTGTCCCAGAACATGGGCGTCTTGGGGTCGGATGTACTGGATAGTCTGTCGGTGCTGTCGGTGGATGTTCACGCGAACAATGGCCTTGTTGAAGTCGGGGTTGGTACTCTGGATAATAGAGTAATCGGCATGATCGGCGTAGCCCAGAGCATCGAAGCCCTTGAAGATGAACTCGAATAGAGTTTTCAAGTTTTCGGGGGACGGAGAAGTAATGAAGATGTTGCTGTATCCATACGCGACAGCAGCGGCAACCGCAACACCCATGGCGGCAGACTTTCCTCGTCCTCGAGCAGCAGTTAGGGTGACGGTACTTCGCAGGGTCTTCTCGGAGATCGCCTCTGTGAAGGTGAGGAGCGCCTTGGCTTGGTCCACGGTCTTGGCGAGGGAGATCAGGGATCCCACGGGCTGTCGGTCCTCATTGTCCTCCTTGATGGTGTCGAGCTCGATTTGAGCCGGGGTCTTGGGCTCATCCATATCGGGAGGAGGCAGGGGCTTGACACCCTTACCGCCAGAAATGGGAAGCACGTTCAACTCGTCGTCGATGACCAGGCAAGAGTTGCAGCTACCCAGGGACAGGATGAAGCGCTCGTTGAAGCGCGCAACCACGTCGTCGTGAGCCTCAGTCCTGTACCTCGAGTGGACATCCATAGACAGGCTGTAGAGCTGCTTCAAACTGCTCATTCCCTTGAGCAGCAGAACCACCAAGCCGCCGCCTTCAACAGTCTCGATCGTCCGCGCGAGGATATTGGGAGTGATGGCCTCGAAGTCCTGCAGAATGCACATGCCGAATGTCTGACCTAGGATCTTGTCGGTCTCCTTGTAGTAGGTGTATCGGATGTTGTGCAGCGAAACGAAGAGCTCGAACGGGTCTTCGGTGTTGGCTTCTCGGATTCCTCGCTTGATCTCCTTCTTGATCTTGTTCTCGCGCTTCTTTCGGTGACTACGGTTCTCGGATCAGCAAAGTCGCATCGCGAGGCACGCTCGCTCGTCCTTACCTGGTAAAGCCCAACAGCTTGTTCTTGTACGCCCACAGAACAGACTTATTCTGCTTGATGTCCATGCTAGACATGATGTAGTGCAAGTGCACAATCACATCCTTGGATCTGTCGCCTACGACGACGAAGAAGCTTCTCTTCTTCTCCTGCAATCCATTTCGAATGAGCGCGGGAATGCGCGAATCCCTATGGTCCGTTGTTAGCTCCTCGGATACACCATCATATCCGTATGGCGACCTACACAGCTTTTCGCGTCATCTTTGCAGGATTTTCCAAAGGCCAATCGCTTTGATACTGGGCGGCGCATATGCGGATTCGACTCGAGAGCGGGACCTAGCTTAGAAAATCCAAAATTTTGGCGGTCGGCGCTTTTCTGCCGGGCGGTGTTGGGCGGGTGAAAATTCAAGGTGGGGGCTTCACCGAGGGGCTCACCTGACTCACCGGAAACTTGGTCTGCATCGCATTACGAAGTTATCATTGAGGTCACCATCAACTAAATGCGAGGTGAAACTTCAGGGGCTCTAAGCTTCCGGCCTCATGCCGACTTCTCCAGACGGATGGAATTCCCTTTTTAGTTTCATTTTTGCCAAGTAGATCTGGCCGTATCCTGTCGCAGCCTCCAGCAGCGTCTTGTCATCTTCATCTATAAGACTGACAGACTTCTACACCATCAATAGATAGGAAGAAATCAAGAACTTTTCATTATTGACTCTTATCACACAAAACGTGGCATCTCCATGATTTACTTGGGACCGTTTACTTTGAGAACATAGCCGCTTAGGTGAAACCATGCCATTTTCAAGGAACCAATAGCCAGTTAAAGTTATTCATCTCACTGGAAGACTCTGACTCTATCCCGAAATTGATCCTGTGAAGAAAGCCGTTGCTCCAGGATTGTCTAACAAATTTACATCAATTCATGAAACTAGGAGGAGAGGCTAGGAATATGTGAAGAAACAGAATGAATTGACGACTAGTTATACAAGGTGAATGCTACTGAGAACTTAAAGTCACCAGTTGGAAACTATTCAGTCCCGGTTGCAACGATGATTGTTACCTGCGCGAGTCTATAGAAGAGAAAGCCTCGAAGCGCAATGCCTCAAATCGAATTGACAAATCATCACCGGTCATGCCAGACACCACGACAAAAAAGAATCCCATTCGAATGCGCGTGAGCCCAAGAGAAACTGCATGTCGAATCAGGGAGGATTATGTACAGTCGGAACTAGCTCTAAGTTCTATCCAGCTTGCGTCGGAGGTTTCGTGTCCGCTTCATCAGCTTCTTGTACTTCTTCTTTTTCATCTTCAACTTTCGTTGTCTCTTGACGCTGATGGCGTGCATGTCGCGACGGCCGCCCTGGGCCTCGTCGAACTTGAGCTGGCGGAGGGCCAGTCGCTCCAAAAAGCTTCGGGGCTGGTTATCCTGCATGATTCGGGGGCTGTGAGCCATGATTCGGATCTGACCATCGGGATCGGTGGACTCCTCGATAGTGAAAAGGGCCTTGTAGACGCGGTGTTGGGGAACATCCTCCACAGCCTCGGACTCGACCACGGCGCTATTCGCCTCAGCGGCAGCCTGGGGTTGAGGCAGGGGTGGGGGTCGGAAGGGCAGGAATTCGCCAGACATGGTGTCGATCTGGAGGTACATGCTGGACTCGCTGCCGTCGGCGTTCTTGATATCGACCTTGTGCATAGCCTCGCCCATCCCTTGGCCGTCCTGTTGGTTGCCGATGGTCATCTGGGCCATGGGACCCTCAAGCTGGTCGATGGTGTCGGAAAGGGTGCTCATGGTGTCGGACATTCGGTTGGACTTTGTTCGGGAGGCGAAAATGGACGCAAAGTGCTCGTCTGACACTGTTCGAGGCATTGTCTGTGTGACCGAGATGGGACGATGTAGCGAGAAGAAACTTGATAGACCAAGCGCTGAAACGTTGTTAGAAGCCTTTCCCCACGATTTGTTCGCTCAAATCTGCCTACCTTCTTGAGACATGTGGTGCGTGTTGGGAACGCTGGGCAACTTTTTGACGGAAGCCGTCCGGTCAGAGGCATCTTTGCTCTTGCGTTTCCTCTTCTCGCCGCTCGCCTTGCCGTCGCCCCGCGTCGAGGTTGACGAGGCGGGAACCGACTGATCAGCCGAGATTTCTTTAGAACCGTTGTCGGATCGCGAGGGTTTCGAGGAGGAGCATCTTCGCTGGTGTTTGTAGACAAAGATGGGAGCGGTCTTTGACGCCGAGGCGATGGCCGAAGCGCCGGTCTGAGGGGTCGAGGAGACGGCGGAAGCAACGACGCGCCGCACCGAGGAGGGGAACATCCTGTCGCCGGGTGCGGGCAGGCCGCGGAGTTGTAGAGGGAGGTGAGGGGTGTTTCGAGGTCAGGATGAATCCTGATGATGTCGGTTGCATGTCCTTCAAACCCGGATTTGGCCGTGCTCGGTAAAAGGCTGCGGCGACCGGCTGGGTGGCGCTAACTGTTTGTGGCCTAAGGCAACGATAACCACAGACTGGCAGCGGCGCCCAACACCACCAACCACCAAGACTGTATTGATCACGCGGCTTCGACGCAGGGAACTGGGGCATCAACTGACTTAAAACTGGAAAATCGGCGCTTAATCGTCATGATTCTACGGAGCATGTCATTGTGCACGCTCAAAAGTGTGTGCTAGTGTTATCACGGCTCCCATTTCATGACGCAGTAGACTTGGGTGTTGAATAATGAGGCTTGGCGGCTGATGCCGCCATACTCGTAAGATAACTCGCACGAGGAAATGCAACCTGGTGGGCTTAAATATCGTACAATGGACACTGTCGTCTTTTCTACGGAAACATGAACGGTTTCCCCAGAGGCTTGCCTCTCTCTAATTCTCTGTATCTCTCTCTATCCTCGGAACCAACGGAGCAATGCGTCTTGTGAAGCAACATGCTAAATGCGAACCAAAACACACCTCTATGTCAATGCCGCAAGAAGATTTCCTGGGGTAGTCCCCTGGCTCTCTACTGGCTATTCACCCAGCTCAGGTACGAGTTCCAGCCAATGGAAACCACATTGGCAAAGAGAACACGGTGTTGCAGAGGGAGGAATGTGAAGTTGATCATCTGGACAAACGGCCAAACCATCCAGTTGGTGCTCAGAGCTGGCCAGTAGGTCTTGTCCAGGCGTTCCTTGACGCTGGCACCCTCCATGGTGGCCATGCTGCTGAGGAAGACACCAATCATGACGGGGGCGAAGAGAAGCTGGTCGCAGGCGACGCGGGCGAGTGTCTCAAGTCGCTTGTTTCTCACGTTGACGTTGCGAGCAAGGACTCCAAACCAAGTCGTGGCAGCAGGGCCAAAGACGACTGGAAGAGAGTTAGTCACTGGTTGGAGGTGATACATAGGTGTGTTGTCAAAAACTCACATCCGCCGTAGAGGGCCATGCGGCCAGTTCGGATCATGTCATGCTTCTCAAGACCTCGCTTCTGAACGAGCTGCTGGGCTGTGATGTCGCCGGTGGCGAAGAGAACAGCAGTGGTGACGCTCTGGGTCAGCAGCGGGCGAGCGGCAAGTTTGGCGCTGTACCTAGAATTGGGGTTAGCAACGACGAGCGGGATACGACGTTGACGATGGAGAAACTCTGGCGTACCAACGGAAAAACATGGTGACGGCTACGTGATGACGCTTTGGCGATTAGGAGCTCCAACGGTCTGAATCTTTGGAACTTGGCCAAAGTTTAAATTCACTCAGGTCCCGGGTCTTGCAAAAACGCCCCCAACTCAAATTTTGCTGCGTTCCTTAAGCCACAGTTCAACGTTGGACCAAGGGAGGCGACTATCCGACACCCGACAATTTGGGGGAGCTGCAGCCGACGGCAAAAGGGTTTAGCGAGTGGCCGAAGGGATACGACAATAAGTGATTAAAAGGTCGTACGGAAATAGCGGCACAATTGAGCGGTATGGTGGTTTGCAGATGCAACGAGAGAGTGATTCACTGATTGGCGCGGTGAATGGAGAAGGGGAATATAACGAAGGCGCGCTTGATGCTCGTCGAGCGCATCTCAAGGGGCTCCAGGCCTTTTGTGTTCTGCTGGCTTGGAGCTCCTCTGCACAGTGGTACGTCCCGTTAGAGGTGACGGTGCTGCTTTGGTGCACACCGACGCCCAAATTCTGCCCCGTGACGAGGGAATCGACGGTGTTACCGAAGCATTTATATGGCATTGATACATATATCCTTCAATGGAATGATGGTATCAGACCCCCACGGGCTGTCTTGGACCTTTTCTAGGCGCCAGGATTCGCCCCAACTAGTGGTGTAATGAAAGAAATAAGAAAAAGAAAAACCGGATTTGATCTCGTGAACACTCTTGAGCCGGCCACCCTCACAAAGTGCGAGTTGTTTGTGGATCAAGCAAAGCTGCAAGGGCCGGGGCCATCCATTTCCGGGTGCAGGTCATTATCGCAGCAAAGGGTCAGCTTTTGCGGAGAGGGGGGAAAGCCGCTGTGACAGGTCTATCGCGACCCGGGCTCCATCGCCATACGTCTATTTCCTGCATTATCCTCCCGCGCATCACCCTTTCCACCTGATTTCCCCCACGTCGGAACCCTCCAGCGGTCTGGGGGGGACACGGCTGTTGAAAAACTCGCTCACTCGTGGCACTTGGAGATTTGTTGAGTCGGGCACATGGTGAATCAGTGGCTGCTTGCACGTGGCCGCGAGCAGCTTACCCCTGCTTGCAAAGCCGATAATTGCCATTGGATTAGACAGAAACCACGGTCGAAAACCCCTCTCTGACACTCTCTTGTTTTGAAACGATCGTGCTCAGATGAGCCTGTCTGCCCGACCTGCCGGATTCGAAGTCCAAGTGCCCAAATAGAGCCAGATTAAACCAGGCTTCTTTGGCTCCGACTCCCCGAACAAGGGTGATACTCTGCCCCACGTGGTCCTGGCTTCTCAACCCATGCTTCCCTCACCGAGCTGGGCGCCTTCTGTCGCTTTCTCACCTGGATAGGCCAATTTCACTAAGAAGTCTCAATAATATACCTATTAGTAAGTTTAACATGAGAAAATTAAATAAGCTTTATTCCAAGTATTTATTCTCCAAGTTCTACTGTTTAAATTTTATCTTTCGATTTATTTTAGGGCAGAAGCTGGTAATTCCAGTCAAAACTCAATCACCGGGCGAGACTCCCACCTCCGTACCATTGGCCGGGCAGCCTATCATAACCGGCCCTCATTTACAGGGGTTGGATCACGACGATACGCCCAAATGACCTCTGAGGTTGTAATAAGGCCATAATCTACCCCTCAAGCTCAGTGGTCCTGCCCAACTCATCAATCCGCCATCATCCATCCCCGTGATACTCGGCGTCATGGCCGACGATACGACCTCCGACTTCGGGTCCTCTCCGCCTCAACCCTCCGCCAGCCACAGCTCCCTCCGCATCGTCACCATCGCGACTTTCCTCCCTGCGGTTCCCCTGTGCATCGCGCACGGCGTGCTCTCGAACCACCCGGTCCCCGCGGTCGGCCTCGTGCCCCTCGCCTTCTCCGCGTCCGGCGCCATCTTCTTGCTCCGCCGTGGCGCCACTGCCCATGATGGCGACGATAAGAGCGTTGCGGCTAAGCTGTCGCATCCTGTTCTCGTCTTTGCTTGCGATGTGATCCTCGCTGCGGCGCTGATGGTCGTGTTGGTTTTTACCTGGATCGCCCCGGGAGGCTCTGCGTCTCTGAGCATGCTGGCCGCTTATGCGACGATCCCACTGCTCGTCAACTTGTACGCAATACTCACCTGCTAATTACTTGTTGTCGCTAACACAAGGCCTAGCTGCGTCCATCTGCTCCTCGCCCTGCAATCTTTCTACACCGGCCTCGCTATCCACAGCCTCGTTCAGTGGCTCGCCTGGCGCACTCTCCCTCCAGACTGCCCCAACTGCAACCACCGCCTCCGTCCGCCTTTCCCCGAACTGCCCTGGGTGGAGCGCGTCCGACATCGACGCGACGACTATGCGGCTTTGTTCGTGGACGAGGAGCATCGCTACCGCGACGAGGAAGAGGGCGAAGAGCCTGTCCACGATGCAGAGCAAGGCGAGACGTCGCATGGCACCGTGCAACCCGAGGCAGTTGAGGTGAAGAAGAAGAAGGAGCGCAAAGGCAAGACGACTCCGCCGTCTACCGAAGATTCTGCCTCTCCTTGGGGCCCGGAAGTGGGTTAAGGGCCTCCAACCTGAAGCTTCTCAACAAGGTGAAATTGAGTGATGCTTAAGTGAAACTGGTGTGATGGACCAATGAGGTTCTTTTTTGTTCTGTGACGATCCCTGGCGAGACTATTATACCCCTTACCATGTTGGTTTTGTGTTGCTTGCTTCTGCT
This sequence comes from Ilyonectria destructans, assembly GCA_020740775.1. NCBI lineage: Eukaryota > Fungi > Ascomycota > Sordariomycetes > Hypocreales > Nectriaceae > Ilyonectria > Ilyonectria destructans. Next base: position 2,387,051 of record JAHEWK010000011.1, read on the forward strand.
CTGTTCTTAGCCTCACCTAGATTGAGAGTGAATTCTGGTTTGAGCGCTGAGCGTCACACCACCGTCCGGGACGGCTAGATACATTACAATTCGTTGATACCATTCTGAGCTCTTGTTTCATCAAGCGTCCTCTTCCAGAATGTTCCCTTGTGGCTGTCGTGTGCGTGCCTCATGTATTGGTGGAACCTTGTAGCACTGTTGCGGCGCCGCGTCTTTCATGTCTGAGCCTAAGAGCGCCCCGTCTCTGTTCAACACAAGGCGTTTGGGCCTAAACACGAAAGGCAGCATTATGGCGATTGCATTTATAGTCAACACCTCTACTCAAAAAGTACTAGGGAAATCAATCTTAGAATGCTCATCAATGACACATGGTATTGCAATAACGCTAATCCTCGCTCATAACCGACGCTTCTCACCAGAAGCTCCCCGTCATCAGCTCCAATGTCAATTACAGGAAAGTCGCCCCACTGGGAAGCGATCCCCGACTAGAAGTACAAAAAAAATCCTTCAGAAGTGCTGATGCCCTGTTGCGCCGAGCTTTATAAAATCAAGAGAATCATTGGGCGGGAATCTGTCCAATTCTTTGTTACGTCTTTTAACAACGCTGGGGTAGGTATCTTAGAAACATAAAACGAGCATCCATCGACTTAGAAGTGTTCCTTCCAGAAGCGGAACTCAACCTCCTTGACTGTCGCCTCTTTGCAGGCGGTCTTGATGTCGCGAGCTAAGGATAAAGGTTAGCGCCATGTTCATAAGAGCATTTAAGTGGATGAGGGGAGACAAACCTGCTACTGAGGGACCACAGAAGTATACACCAACCGTGGTCCGCATGCTACCCTCAAGACCGTTGAGGTATGTGCGGTCGAGAATGCCGTTGCGCATGTTGGTAAACAGACGGGGGAAATCAGGGCGGCCGAAGTTGGTACGCGAGCGCAGCTCCGTCAAGGGATCAGTCTCGGCGCCAACACTGTTGAGGACGATGTTCTGGGTGGTGTCCATATCGAGCTTCTGCGTCAGGTAGGTGTGGATCTTGAGGAACTCGACGCCTTCGCTACCGGGGATGCGGGCGGCTTCATTGGACTGTTCCTCGAGGGATGAGAGCAGGGTCTGGAACCATTCAAAGGAACCGGTGTCTCTGCACACCCAGATGAACTCGACACGGCGCAGTCGACGGGGAGGGTTGGGAGAGTTGCGCAGATGCCAAATGTTCTTGAGGATGGACGCCCATGGGGTGACACCGATACCAGTGCCGATTAGCACAGCAATCTCGTTCTCAAAGACATCTTCAGCGGGGGCACCATAGGGTCCGTCGATGCGGAGAGCCGGCATCTGGTCGCCATTCTGAAGAGCAACCTCGTACATGCCCATGGGGTCAACCTCGTCGTAGAGCTTGGCCTGAGCAGCACCGGCACCGAGGGCATCACCGAGCTCGCGGGTGAAGTCACCAACCTGGCGGACGTGGACGGAAACGTAGGGGTCGTAGGGGCAAGAGGTGATGGTAAAGGGGTGCCACTGGTACTTGGAGATGGATGGCACTTGGAGGAAGAGCCACTGGCCGGCCTTGTACTTGAAGGAGGGCTTGTTGAACTGAATCTCAACCACATCGTAAGGGTGACGGACGACTCGGGTGATCTTGGTCTCGCGGCGGGCCTTAACCTCGCGATATAGACGTTCGAGCAGGTAGAAGCCACCGGTCCACAGCTCCCAACGCCATCCCAGATATCCAATACAGTGCTCCCAGAACTGATCACCGGCAAATGGTGAGAAGGCTTCCGGAGTGTCACGGACGAAGCAGCCGACAGTGTGGGTGTAGAGGCCGAGGAAAAAGGGAATAAAGAGATGGTGGGTGTACCAAAATGTCTCAAAGGACTGCTGGCGGATACGGGCGTGTGCGGTGGTGTACATGAGCAGCATGCAGAGCAGCATGATGTGGCCAGTGATGCCACCGGCTTGCATGTAGTGGATCTGGAGGGCAGTGACGGGACGGATCTGGGTCAGCTCGACGTTGAAGAAGTTGACATAGTGAGCGCTGGTGTGGAGTGTGGTGAATAAGAGCAAGGCGTAGGCGATCTGGCGATGCAGCCAGAGGTTCTCGTCGAGAGGCAGGAAGCGGAGCTTGGGACGGACCCATCGCATAATAGATCGGCAGACGGGGAGCAGGATAAGCATGCAGTCGACGCTCAGGACGAGACCGGCACCTCGGGAGATCCAGACTGAGAATTTGAGCGTGTTGAGGCCCGCCAACCGGGGGTCAACGGCTTGTTTCCACCTGGAGAGCGTGTTAGTGACGGCGGGTGAGATGAGAGTGAATGCGTTTTCCTTACCAGCCATAGGCGAAGAGGCCCCAGTGAAATGCCCAGAAGAGGAAGTGAAAGAACAGCTTTGGGGCAGTAAACTGCTTCTTTAGGAGCTCAAGGTAGCCTGTTGGTGCGCCCATGATTGCGGTTTGTGTGTTGTTTCCAAGCGGGAGTCGGCCAGCGACAGCACTAAGAATGCGAGATGAAAAGGATCGAGGATCGAAGGGCGGCGTTCGATGGACGTCGTCGTCGTAAGCTGGCGATCGAGTTGCTCGGTCGTCGATTGTCAAATCCAGGAATCCCAATTACACCCAGTACATTAAGGTCCGGTAGAAGGCGAAAAGAAAATTAATGTAAAGAGTGATCTGAGCCAGCAGGAAAACGAAGCGAAAGCGATGGTTGGGCGATCAACCGAAGTGAGGCTCTTCTGACTCGTCGCAACAACAGCGAAGAAGAGGAGGGGACGAGGCGGATGAGCGGGGCGAAGGCAGGTTCATAAATCAGATGAAAGGTCGAGGAACCAGGGGTACAAGGGGTACAAGGGGTACCAGGTCGTTGCTCAGGACGATTGGCGACAGCGATGATGTCAAATGGCCCGAAAGCGAGACGCGATGCGGTGCGCAGTGACGCCCAGGACGGTGGTGATGGGCTCGGCTCCGGCCGGGAGCTGGCGCATGAAACCCGAGTATGGCGCTGCGCAAGGAGGAGGCTGTAGTGGAGGTTGTAGTGGAGGCTGCTGTGGCGGCCGACGTGCCGGAGGTGGGGACGGGGCGAGCGCAGGCCGGGACCTTTTGAGGTTGCTAAACGGGCGATCAGACGTAGCAGAAGTAGCACAAGTCCAGCGATGCACAAGTGCGCGTATCAAGATGGTAGGCGAGGGGGTTAGGCTGGGAGCGAGGTGAGACGTAGGGCGTGAGAGGCGCCGGGCGGTGGTGTTTCGCGGGGTAGTAGTGGCCAAGCTAAGCCAGCGGTGGGCGAGGAATTATTGTCTCGGACGAGAGAGGCGTTGATGAAGGAGAAATGGGAGAAAGAAGAAGAAAAAAAAGAGATACCCGGGAGATGTGCGTCTCTTCTTGTCTGGGTCGGACAGTCGGCATCATGGCAACGTGCAACTAAACTGCCCATGGCCCACGACGCTGCTTGTGCTGGTGCTTCTCTGGTGCATGGCCGTAGTGAGTGAAATGGGATGCATGCCATCGTCGGCGCCTATTAGAGCCATGACCATGGGCTTCTGCGCGCTCTGACTGGCCGTGTATATTTGGAAACACCGGGCGCGCCACCACTCAGGGCCGTCCAGCACAGGTTAGCACTAGTTAGCACTGGTTGGGCCCCCTGACGTTGGCCTGGGCAGCTCCTCCTGGGCGCTTAGAGGGGACGCTGCAGCCAACGACAGCGCTTCTCGGCGGGGGCATGTGTTAGTGGCCCCAACCTCTTCGCGGCCCCCTCCAACTCGGAGCGCTGTAGCGGGATGCGGGTGCTGTGGGACCTTGGCGGATGCACTGTGACGGCGCTAGCGGGGGTGCAACCACCAAACCTGCGGACGTCCTGGACGTGGAACGCGCAGGGTGCGGTGCGGCTTGTGCAAGTTGCCAGCAGCCGACGCCTCAATAATGCGAAAATACCCTCTTTCGTGGTCCATGGGCCCTGGCAGCTTCACCGTCCGCATGGTTCTGTGTAGTGCGTAGAGTGCATCTTCGCATGGAGGCGAGTCCACTTGCCCCTCGCTTCGGGACTAGCCACTCCTCAGATCGGGAGACTAACTCTCCAAATGGCATGAGCTTAAATGCGTTCCGTCGCTCATCCGAAGTTCCGGTGTGACGGGCTGTGACGACAAACCTCCAGGGTGGGTGGCCCTGCGCTGACTGCGGACCTGGAAACCTGCCTCATCGACGCAAGCAGCACCAACCTTAACCGCCCAGATCCGATAGTAGGAGCATGGCACCGAGTCTGCGCTGCAAGTGACGGATGCGCACAATCGGATGACAGTCGTTCGATTAGCGGCCCCTGCCCATGCTGCGCTTCCACACCCTCACAGCCCTCACAGCCCTCACAGCCCTCACAGCCCAGGACTGCCCTCTGACATCTCTTGTCACCGTTCCAGATTACCGGACGATGCATGCCGATCACCAGGCACTAGAAAACCGGTCAGCATCAGCGCCAGTTTCGTCTGTACTCATTGGTCCCCGAGTCAGTCCCCTGCTGTGCCTTGACTTACCCCGTGAGCAGCACAAAGAGGAGCTGTGCCGATCACCTGCATGGCCCGACGCTTCGGAGACCGGCCACTAACTTGACCCTTCAAACGAAGCACGGTCAAGTGTCACACACCGGTGCCGGTATGGGGATTAGTAAATATGCCAGACAACGGAATAAACTCGAGACGACTTCACAATGCTAAGTATTGACTAGTCATCACGCTTGACGAGTTTGGTGCTTCTCCGTCTCACTTACCCTACGCCCCGCGCTCAGACAACACTGTCACACTCTGTCGATCGCCAACGTAGGAGGTGTAAGAATTACCAAAACAATATGACTACACCGCCATGTAAACCGCAGTGAATCCGGAAAAACAGAAATTGTTGAGATTCATACTAGGACATGATGCGTCTAGGAAGTAATGGTCAAACCTCCTTATCCCAACCCTCTCACTGACTAATGTCAAAGCTCTTGACAGTAACCGAGCCCCCAAGCTCAGAAGTCGCAAAATTAAACACCCCATATCGATAGCCCATGAAGAAAAGATATTCGTTGGATTGGACATGGGCCTCGCCAAAATCGACAAACTCAGTTCCATCAGTGCTGCAAGAAAAGTGTCCTTCCTTATTCTCGCCAGGCGTGATGTCAACTTGAAGGCGCAACCAAATGGAGCCCCAGATATCTCCTGGCTGGCGATTTCCGTCCCATTGTAAAAAGTGGTCCATCCGTCGGTTAGATCCATCGCGATATTGTTCACCATCGAGATTGTTGTGCGGTCCCCAGTCTTGGCGATCCCAATCCACCCAGCTTCAAAGCGAAACAGGGCGAGGCCCGCACGGTCTCCATCAGCCATCCCCGAGTAGTCGATCTAGACGGTGACAGTGGATTGAGGTCCCAAGATGCGGTGGGACAGCGTGTTTCGGGCCCTGAAGAAGTCGTCTGTGACGGTTGCGGTCTTCAACTTCAACCCACTGTCAAGAGACTAGGCAGTGTTGTCAGGGTTGTGATTCCATTCGTATTGAGGGCCACGTCTCAAAGTAGTCTGTGCAAGCGATCGACTTGACTGGGTGAGGCGGCAAGGGATACGGATAATTGGCTTGCTACTCGTTGTTGACAAGCGCGACATGAGGCTAGCCGTCCTCGTCCCAAGAAACGGGAGCAAGAACCGGAATTCTGCCACCGGGGAAAGCGTCGACGGAAGCAATGTAATGTCAGTCACCAGCCGGGGTCGTCACAAGACCATCCTGATGAGGCTCACCTGCTCCCGCAACGGGATAGCCACTAGTATCCGAGACTTGTCGATATTCGTACGGGCCGAACGGGCCTTCAGTCGACTTCAAGACATACTGGTCCGGGACGGGTTTCACCAGCCAGATGTGGCAGACGCCGTCCCTCTTGTAGAACTGGGACCCTTCGATGTATCCAATATCCTCAGGAGACTCCCAGACAACCTGATCACGGACTTCGCCGAGGCTATCAGGGGTCAACTGCGCCACAGAGATGTTAGTAGCGCCATGGGCGACGTACATGTGTCGTCATCGTTGATGAGCAGGCCGGCGTCGTAGTAGCAAGTCTCAAGAACTGAGGACTTGCTCCATGGACCTTCTGCAGATGGAGCGGTGTAGATGTACGTCTTCCAGTCGCCAACAATACAGCCACCCCAGTAAAACGTGTCTATGCTCTTGCGATAGTTGAAGTAGGAGGTGTAGATTCCTTGATTATACTACTTGCTACCGATCAGGTTGTACGAGTCGGGGGGATCAAAGTCAAGCGAAGACACAGAATGAGAGACCTATTCCCAGTTGACCAAGTCGTAAGAACGAAAGACTGGGGCGCCGGGGGAGAAATGCATAGTGGACGCCGAGTAATAGTAGACATCGTCGACTCTGATGATATCAGCGTCGGCAAGATCTTGTCACAGTACAGGGTTGGTGAATAGTTCTTGGGCGGCTGATCCGGAGACCAGGGCAAGGAGGAAGGCAAGGCTCTTCATGATTGCTAATGAGTTGAATGATGATGTCGAAAAATATCCGTTCCTCGTCAGATCCAAAGCCCTTTATACTTGGCCTTGAAGCAATACCTTGGCGTGTTGTCAAGACTCAATAGTCATGAACTACATGAGATCTTAGCTTAAACTTAACCGCTGTTATCCTCCCAGGAAATGCAGCCCTCAAGCCCCATTGCTTATACATCCGCACGAATGGTTTCCAGCCGGCTAGAGTTGCGTCTGACGACTTACACGAATTTGACTCTGTCACGGCGCATGTGTAATTCAGCCGGAATCAGGACGTGGCCTGCGCTTCCTATTCCGGTGCTCATCGCGAGTTTGGGGTCGTCCCCCACATCATCCCCGGGTTTTCACCCTACAGTCGACATGGCGTCATTTTCAATCCTGGGGGCTTAAAGATGCGGACCAACTACAGTGGGCGTGTAAAGTTCCAACAATATGCCTAATTTACACTAAAAGGATTAACTTTTAAAGTATAATAAAAGCTTATTTAATAAGAGAATTTATAAATTATAAATATAAGTAATTAAATAAAAATCTTACTATTTATAAATTTAATAAGATTTATATAAACTTAATATAAGATTTCTTAAATAAAATAGTATAGTAAAATAACTACTACAGTTAGTAATTTTAAAGTTATTAGAACTTTTACATGTAACTGTAGAATATCTGAGGAATCCTTCAGCGCCTAGGTTCGTCCCCCGACGGATAAGAAGCCCATGTCGCCACGCGATATTCGGCAATTCGCCTTCGGTTGCTCCCGCTATTGCCGCGACGTAGGCACCTTGGCTCTTCCTGGCTGCACGTTTGGTCCCCCTGCTTGAACGTATCGGCACTCTCAAATGGGAGATGCAATTAGTTTCCAACATTCTGTGAACATCATGGAACATCTCGCGACATATACCAGAAACTTTGTTCTCGTAGAGGACTCTACTCAGTCAAGGATGTTGTCGGATACGTGCACACGAGACCCCGGATGGGTAACGGAGTCTGGAAATATCCGCCTTTCGAATTTAAAGCCCTGCCTGCTGTTTGCCTGCACCGTACGATTTCGTTGCCTGAATTTTACACTGATACATAACTTGAGGCATTAAGCTCCACTAAGCTCCAGAGTGCTTGGGTACTTGCAGCAATTTGCTCGTGGGCTGGGCGGATCCGCAGTGATATGCCACGGCCAACGAGGATCATCTCCAACCGAATTCCTTGTCGATCCTGCGCATCTCATCCTCCGGAAGCATGACACCTTCCAGCTGCTCCTCAGCGTTCTTGTGGTCGTCCCGGTCATACAGTCGACGCGACTCGACTCCCTCCGGAAAACTCGCTTGGTGAAGTTTGTGGAAAACTGCAGGAGTTCGGATCCTCTCTGCGTCCCAGAAAACATATCCGAATTCTCGCAAAAAATACTCCATTCTAGTGAAGAGGCCAATTTTCAAATATATGTCCTGGGTTGAAGGTTTGAAAAGGTAGTAACCCAAGTTGCCGCATGACTGGTCATCCTCGCGACTGCCTTCCGGCTGGATGGTCTCGGGTCCTGAGTATGGTGAATAGGATAGAGCCTCTGGGAGGAAATCGCCGAAAAGGAGTTGGCAGCCCCGGACCAGCTCTGCACGACCGGCCTTGTCAGTGCTGACTGATTGATGTATGAAATCGAAGCCACCGGAGCTCATGTAGCTCATATGATTCGCATAGCGATACTTGCAATCATCGCCGTACATCCACAAGTCTGTTAGGCCCGAACAGTCGAAATGGCATAAGCAGCCTTCGTCTGTATCTTCGCCTGTGTCTTCGCTCATTGACCCGCCTGGTGGTAGGCGTACACCGGGGCGGCGAGGACTGCCTCCACAACCTGTTCTTCAACTTCGTCGAAGGCGTCTGTCCCAATGTCGACCCAGCTGCTTTGCTGCTGGCACCTTTCCCGTCGTTGCGTATCCGAATGACACGATGACGCTGGCGGTTACTTCGACCATATCGATAGCCCTTCAGTTTAAAGTTGAAAGCAACTCCGCAGTCTGGGTTGCTTATTGTAGACGATACAGGAAGGCGAGAGGTGAGATCGGGCAGAGGAATACTATATTAAGTCGTTAGTGTTGTAGCATTAAATATTAAGGCAATCCATTTACCGATTGTCGAGAGCCAACGCGACAGCGATAACAACCTGGATCGTATAGGGTGCGTGAAGTGGTGAGATGAGAGAAGGAAGACTCTGTCGGGAATGGCGATGCCGATTATGGAGAATGAGCGTGAAGGTGAGCCCTGACCTTCCATATGAGCATAGAGCTTACAGAAGGTCTTAATGAACGAGATGTACGATGCTTCTTCCATAACAGGGTCGGGCAGCTCCCCTTTGCTAATTGGGAAGATCTGATGACTATTGGTGATTGCAATGTCGTTTCTCGTTTGGCCGGCCGGGTTTTATTGTTTATTATAGCTGTTGTAATGATAATACCAACCGCCGCAGCATGGTGCTCAGCTCAGCAGTATCGGAAGTGTCGCTCAGCCCAGCGCTGAGGCTCCGCTGGCGAGTCTCGCGCCGACGGTTCGCGCGCTCAACGCGATCGGCACGATTGAAGACAGCGGCGGCAGAGACTACAGGAGGAGGCTAATAGACCCAGGAGTCAGCGGGAACAAGGGACAAGAAGGAGATAGAGACACATACCGCAGGTCCGGCCGTACGCTCCTAGGCACGGGTGCGGGCCACGAGCGCGGTAGAGTCGAGGAAGATATATCGAAGCTATAGTATAAGTACAAGCAAGGGAGAGGTACTGAAGTTTATAATCCTTAGCCTGGGGAGTATGAGCAAGGAATAATATAGATAATGAAGGAATATATCTCAAGTCCAGTAGAAGAAGAAGTGATAAGAGGCCGGGGAAAGTCAGTATTAAGAATATAGAAACTTAAGTAAGAGAGCAGGGAAACTTACTATATAGATGTTACTGAATTTAAAAGAGAAAGAAGAACGAAAGAGAAAGACAAGTATAAAAGAGAAAAAGAAGTCTTAAGTAGGCTGAGATAAAAGGCAGCTGGCCTCAGGCAAAACAAACACCAACAGTAATTCACCTCCAATCCAGGCATATAATACACAGATTAGAGGCAATCAAATAACAGCCCGATTGCGGGAATAAGACAGCAATCAGATCGATTAAGCGACGACAAAGGTCCAAGGGCGGCGCACCAGGCCACCGGCCTTGTACCTCGGGACCCCAAGCTCAATATAGAGGCCAGCTTTACTAAAGAACCAGTGCATACTAGTCACACTTGGAAAAAACCATCCACAAACACACCAATAACGAAGCGCATCGCACGCAACCTCAACAACCCCAGAGGAGGGCCGGACCGCCCGAGGGCACGATGACTACCAATACAGTCAGCCTTGGACCAGGCAGGCAAAGTCGACAGACGAGACCAATATGAAGAGAAAGCAAACCGCAAGAGCAGTGAACATAGATATAGAGGGTAGAGGTTTTTCCTATTAAGGCTTTTTCCTAGACTAGTAGGCGGGAGATACTATAGCCATAAGATCACTGGTAGTCCAATTTACCTGCCAACTACTGGACTCCTACCTCGGGGTTTATTCATCCACCCAAATGTCTTCATCGGGACAATTCTACGTGCACCCCAGCCGCTTTCTCACCACCCAATTCCATTCCCCTTTCCTTCATGTCTGCCGCAGCTACCTCGCCGACATCAATGGCATCATCGCCGTCGAAATACTTGGCGATTTCCTCCATCGGGGTATACCGGGTCTCAATCACGAAGAAGTAGATGATGAACACTTCAAGCCCGAGGAACACGCAGTACACAATGTAATACTTCCATGCAATAGCGTCGAGGGCAATGGCGTTGATGTACTGGTTGAAGAACAATGCAGCAGTCACGCAGAAATTCAACCACGTGAATCCCTTTGCTCTGAGACCGTATGGGAGGATCTCAGTGGTGTAGTTCGTCATTACTCCGGACCTTAATTTGATCGCATTAGTTAGGGGGACAAATGAACTCAGATGCGAAATCCACTTACTTGATATCATAGAACACGCCGTAGAGAAAGGTAAAGAATACGAAAGAATATCCTAGACCTTTGTTGGGGTCGATCTCATACCTCGCCGAGACAATCGTCCAGAGGTTGAAAACAACACAAGTCCCAATGGTAGAGACCAAATAAATAGGTCGTCTGCCCAGACGGTCGATAAAAAAGGCGAAGAAGAAGTTGAAGAGGAGCGCCTGCGTCTTCATCCCCGCGTTGATCCCCAGCTGGGTCTCGGCCTTTGTGATACCAACGCTGTCCATGACATACTTGAGGTAGTACGAAATCAAGCCGTTGCCACTCCACTGGCTAAACAAACCGATGGCGGTGATCAGTCCGATTCTCCTGCGGTTTCCCTTGGTCTTGAGGAAATCAGTCCAGTTTGTCTGATCCGTCTCTTTGTCCAGTGCAATAGCTGCTCTGATCTCGGCATATTCGAGTTGAACGAATTCGTCGTCTGTGTCGCCCTCTGCGTGGTACTTGACCATGATTTCCAAGGCCTTTTCGTGCTTGTCTTTGTTGATGAGCCAACGGGGGCTTTCTGGCATCCACCAAACACCGACGAGAATGACAACAGTACAAATACCCTGCAATAGGCTGGGTAGTCTCCATGACCAGTCACTCTTTATAAAATGTTAGCAGAGAAAAGAGATAACCTCACGAAGAGAGTAATACCTTGATCTGGAGAGTGCCATATGTGACCCAGCTCGCAATAAATGCCCCTGAATGGTAGGAGGCACCGCTCAACGTGACCAAGACGGCTCGATCTTGAGGATGAGCAATCTCGGCGATGAGTAGTGGAGCAGAACCAAGAACAATTGAATCGCCGAACCCAATGATTAAGCGGGCAGCGACAAACATGCCGAAGCTTTGGGCCCCTGTTTGCAGGCCGACGGCAAGCAGCATTACGGTACAGCCAACCACCAAGCCCGACTTTCGACCAAATCGGTCAATCAAGTATGGAACAACGAACAATCCGCAGAGAGAACCAAGACTCATTGAAGCGTTGAACAGACCAAGGATTGGGCCACGGGGCTCACCGAAGTACTCTTGCCAATAAGAAAGCGTCTGCAAACCGTTCATCATAGATCCGTCAAAGCCATTTGCGGTATTCGTAAGGATGAGAACGATGATGTAAGTGTACAGAGTGAGCAAGTTTCGTCTCTTCCACCACGGGACACGAGGGAACTCCCTCCCGGCGAAGAAGAAATGGCCTTTGCGGGGCTTCACCGGGACAATCGTCTGGGTCCGCTTCGGAGGTCGAAGTTTGAACCCCATGGTGAAGAATATGGTTACGTTGTTGGTCAGATATTTGGTCTCACAGGTGTATGATAAACTTTGTTAAAGGCATGGGAAGAGGTCGATTTTTCACCTTGGCGATGCCCTCAACTTAAAGGGACACGGGACGATCCGATTTGGCAATGATGGTCAGTTCGAGACCACCAACCGGTGTCTCGTTGGTGCGCATATTGACGAGTTCCCGGTAGAAGTCGAATTGAATTCATCCTTTGAATATTGATGCACTCCGTACTCTCCCCGCCCGGGGACCCCACGGGGCGGCCTCAGCAGGATCGGCTCTTGGAATTCAGGTAGCTATCTGCAACTTTTTGGCTAATATCATCGTGTAAATACCCACGCTTGACTCCAATTTGTCGGGTTGAATGTCAAGTGCCGTTGGTCGCCGGGTAAATGGTGATCAAGTCGATAATGCTACGATGCCGGGGCTAAGTGCGGAGAAAAGGAATCTATTGAATCTCCGTAACATTGCCGGCGTCCAATCGCATGTTTATCGCAGATGAGGGGTATCACAGTGCTGGAACTACTCAAACAAAATGGGGAGGCCGAATCACGTATTTTCGCATTGAGATGAGCATACTCGGTTAATGATACGCGGCATTCCGGGATGAATTACATGTGTCTATCTAGTCGACATGGAAATCTTCGAGCTCCGCCTTCAAGCCACTTGTCTCTGCTATGGCGAAGATGCCGATGACTGGTCCCACGAAATCTGGCCCTGTCATGTTCAATGTATCTGTCGTTGCAAGGGAAGTCCAATTTTCGCCAAGGCCGCCTCCAGCATTGTAAAGCAGGCGATACTCTTTCTCTGTGTACTCGATACGCAGAGCTAATTCTTCAGGGACCTTGCCAAGACTGCGACGCTCCGTTTCAGCTATCTTCTTTGCATTATTGATCAGCTCAAACACCACGGCACAATCCGTGGCATCGTAAAATATCCGCACATAGCGGTGTTCGTCCTTGTAGCACGCAATCCCGCTTCTGAGTTTTGCAGTTTGGAAATTGTCCGCAAAAGACCGAATGGTGACGTTGCTCTGACCGTGTAGTTTTCGCTGCCTTTTGCCAATGAATGTGGGCGATGTTTCTGGATGGGAGAGATCGACCGCAGATGTGGTGAGGGTAATTGAAGAGTTGTCGTGAATGTCGTAGTTACCGAGGTCCGCATCTCGAATGTAGAGATAGTCTATGTTACCTACTGCCGAGAGGGCTGTAGACCCGTCCTTTGAAGTAAGGTCGGCGATATGGGACTTAACAGTCTCAAAAGAGAGCCATTCTCCATCCCAATTGCCTCGAGTCAAAAACGTTTCTCTACCCATGATGAATCGACCGCCCTCATCTTTGCGCACTCCGAGACACACACCCCACCACTGTCCCGTTTCGTCCTGGAAAGCATCACAATGGCCAGTATACTGAATGTACTCTTTGGTATCGCGTGCCGTCAGGATTGGGTTGTTGGGACAGGGATCATATGTGCCCTAAATGTCTCGAGATCGTGCCATTGTGATCATATGGCCTTCATGAGTGCCGCCCTCGGAAATCATCAGGTAGTACCATCCATTCCGCTTGTACAAGTGTGGACCTTCCGGGTAGATACCGCCCGTCCCTCCCCATATGGTGCGTTCTTCCGAAAGCTTCTTACCTGTAGTAAGATCAATCTCAAAGAGGTTGATCTTGGTGAACGGGCCGGGGGCAGCAGACCCTTGAATGTATGCCTTGTCGCCGTCGAACAAGATGCTGGGGTCGATGCCCTTGAAATCGAAATAGACCGGATCACTCCATTCACCTTTCCAGATATCTTCAGTCGTGACAATGAAATTCTCAGAAACGTCATCGCCCCCTGGATGAATGACGTTTGTGCAGACGACGTAGAATGTACCTTGGCGGTAGCGGATTGTTGGGGCGTACAGGCCACCGGTGGCAAGCATCACCTCGTCACTGTGGGGCAGTTCTGCGAACTTGGTATCCGACTTAGTGAGGCTCAGCTGATTTCGCCGGTTAATTGCGTTACCTAATATGGATAGATTAGAATGAGGTGTTCGTGTTTAACCTTGCCGAGGGCAGGGACTGACTGATGTGTGTCCAAGACACGAGGTCACGGGAGGCGTAAATCGGCAAACCGGGGAACATATGAAACGTGGAGTTCACAAGATAATACCAGTCGTCAACTTTGACCAGAGACGGGTCTGGCGAGAAGCCCGGTATGATTGGATTAATTGATTGGGCTGTCATGGCTTCCACGCGCGTCAACAGTTGAAGTAGACAATGCTGGGATACTGAGGTATAGGCTATTCTCTTGTTTAGTTATAAGATAGAGGCTTTGCTACGAAGACCAAAGTAGACAATTTTGACGATAGATATATAAGTTAGAGACTGTTCATGTCGCACAATTGAGGGGATCCGGATAAATTAGTGTGGAATTCACCCGCCCAATCAAGAGCATCCATGAGCGCATACACGAATGACGGCAAGGTGGGTAAATTGGTCTGCTGTTGTCGGGAGACTCACCCCGAAATTATCCTTGTCATCCTATCTGACGATGGGGAACATGCAAGTCAGTCTACTCCTTGAAGCCGGATCAGTTACGATTGGTGACTGTGGAAAAGGGTGCTTGTCGCGGTAAACTGGAATATCTGTTGTTGTACACGCATTGTTGTAGTAGGCTGTGGGGCCAACCGAAACTCGGGTCACTTTTTCCTAGTTTTCGAATATGGGATATGCCTACAATTTTGGCGGGCTTTCTTTCGATCCCGAGACCTGTATGCAGTTGTAGGATGGATCAGATTTACGATTAGATTCCAGGTGCAAAAAATTGAAGATGAGCAGTGATAGTTGCACGACCGTATCCCACACACCCCACGATGTTGCCCTTCCCTGCTAGCCTTCAATCTTGCCTGTATTGTACCCAAGTAGCAAGCGAACGAGAGGCTTTGAGAAAAATACTATGATACGCATAAGAAGATTATACAAGGCCCGGGGATCAACAACGAAGACAAGAAAGCGAAGCGATCTTCCTTGAACGACTGTCATCGCCTGGTGACATTCAAAGGCAAATCAGCGGCATATTTCGAGGACTGCGAACTGAAGATCAGTAACCAGCCCCCTTGCCAAGCCAAATATATCTTGCATTTTATAATAAAGGCTTTCCCTCGATGAGGGAACCTAATGTTTGAATTTACTGCATTTTCGTTGTGCACGTCACAGTTGCCAAGGCCCGAATTGAAGCTTAAGGCAAAGACTAGTGTGCAACAACCTTATTGTTCAGCTACCGTATCTGCTGGTGCTGGGTGTAGCACTTCCTGTTTGTCTCTACTGTTTGAGAATACTGCAAGGCTTTGATCTATCTGATAATATTCAGCAAAGCTAAAAAATAAAATAAAAATAAAATAAAGGCTTTATCCTCTACCTTTAGTACGGAGGGCTCTTTCAAAAGTCTTGTCCAGAAGAAAAAATAACGCTCGTGAGTCAACCAATCATTACCTAAGGTATGAGGGTATGTACACTAAGTACTTCCTGATTTCTATAAGCCCTAAAAGATAGGGGGTTACAGCACGCCGGCGACCGCTAGATCCTGATCAGCCGCGCCTACAACCCGTGAAGTTACAACGGCCGTAGCAGATAACTTGACGAGACTGTCACAGCCTCATGTATCTCAGGTAACCGACAGGAATAAATAGATGTAGCGTTACTAGTGCCTGGACAAGACTTTTGAAAGAGCCCTCCGTATATATGAGGATTATGACCTAAATATTACTAGTAGTATTTGCCGTTGTGCGGATAATACTAGACATTCACAGTGATGCTGGTTTACCCCACTCACACACCTGGAGCTAGGTACTGGCGTGTGGCCCGTGTCATGATGAAAGCTCTCGGCGTTCAATCTTGAATCCACATGGAGTAATGGCGCCGGGGTCAAAATCGAAAACGTTACTTGAAATAGAAACCCGAGCTAAATACAGGTAACTCTTAGATATAAATTGTCGGCTTTTCCACGTACCTATATGCTCTACGCTTCTCCGTTTTCGGCTTGGCCGCCCGTGTCTCATCAATCGGCCTAGTGCACAGCTGATCAAATCCGCCCACACGGCACCAAACAACCAAAACCTCGCCAACCTCAAGCTCTCAATGTGTTCGACTTGTTTTCCAGAGTTTTAAATACAGTGTAACACTCCCATAACGTAATGAATCGAAGTTCCATGATTCATCGTGTCATGACTTGGCCAAGCAGAATGACGCTGCCAAGATGGAATTCCGGCACGTGCCATGCCACTAACGGATGACGTAGGGCCACCTCATCCCGCGCTTGAACGCTGCCTTGCTATTGCGAAGCTTGCTTGAATGCTAGTCTTCTTGCTCTCTTCATACCCAAATCTTGTCATACCATCAATTTCTCTTCTAGCGTGTATATTCTTTATTCTGTGTGTCGTTTGGGTTTTTTTCTTGCAGTTGTCGAGGAGAGTCGGTCAACTTAGCCGCTATGTCAGGAAAAGACGATGCGGACGACGTTCGCCGTTATACCGCTCCGTATAGCGCGCGACATCCCATCCCCACAATCTCCAAGTACAAAGAAGAGCGGGCAGCAAGACAAGAGGAAGCAGTAAACGGGAATAATGACGACGATGCAACGGGAGATGGCAGCAATCAGCAAGCGGCGCCGAGTCAAGGCGATACACTTGATCCAACCCAGCCTGACACACTTCCAAAGGACGACGGTGGTAAGAGCCCTGAAGATGACGATTCAAACGCCCTGAAAGACACATCCCAGATAGACCCTGGAGCTTCAGATCCCAAGAAGAGGAGAAAAGAAATGAAGAAAAGCAGCAAGGAGAGGGCCGAGCGAGAAGTCACCGACCCTGTCACCCATCTGCCAGTGACCATCCACGACTTCACTGATGAGGCTCTGAAAGAGGTGAACTTGGATGATCCCCGGTTTGGGCCTGCAAAACGGACCACTACTGGGCTTAGCGCCGAGAAGAAGTCAGACCAACAGCTTGTCGAGGAGAAGGAAGACCTCCAGCAGCGTCACGACGCCATGGCAGATTTGTTCCCGCCACCAGACTTCGATGCCCTGCGCCTTGAACTGGCCGCCATTAGCAAGAGAGGCGTCACTTTTGGATTGGCCGGAGTTGCCATTACTCTTGTTGGTGCGTTTGCTGTCGAACGGCTGCTGAGAACAGACCAGTTGCCTGAGGCGAAGGGTCGATCGATTTTGACGAGCAGCGTGGTCTGGGTAATACTGATTGCAGGGAGTGCTGGCACAATCTGGTTTCTCATCGTCTCAGTAAGGGAATGGATATCGAACAAGGTCCAAAACATTTTCCAAGACGAAGTCTGGGACGCTCAGCGGCGCCAAACCATCAAGGCATCGAAGAACTACGACTCCGAGACCACGATTTGGCTCAACTCTTTGCTAGGCTCCGTCTGGCCCCTCATCAACCCAGATCTCTTCATCAGCCTTGCAGACACCCTCGAGGATGTCATGCAGGCATCGCTGCCGACGTTTGTCCGCATGGTCAGTGTCGAAGATATTGGACAGGGCAGTGAGTCGTTGCGTATCCTCGGCATTCGGTGGCTACCTACCGGCGCGGCGACCAGGGCGGTGGGCGACGATGGAAAACTCCAGTCTGCAGGTCAGAGCGACGGTGAGACCAAAAGCCGGAAGCAAGGGGATAGTGGAAGTGAAGTTTCAGTCCCTGATGGAATGGAAGCCGAAGAGGGCGACTTCGTCAATCTCGAAGTTGCCTTTGCATACAGAACCCGATCGAGTTCCAAGTCTCTCAAGGAGCGGACAAAAGACATGCACCTCTACCTTGCCTTTTACCTACCAGGAAACATCAAGATTCCAGTCTGGGTAGACCTTCAAGGCATCATCGGGACCATGAGGATGCGCCTGCAACTCACACCCGACCCGCCCTTCTTTGCCCTCTGCACAATCACCTTCCTTGGCCAGCCCAAAGTTAACCTAAGCTGCGTTCCCCTGAGTCGACATGCCATCAATATCATGGACGTTCCATTCATCAGCAACTTCGTCCAGTCTGCCGTTGACGCTGCTATGGCAGAGTATGTGGCACCCAAGAGCCTAACTCTTGACCTCAAGGACATGCTCGCCGGCGACGATTTCAAGAAGGACACCATCGCCGCGGGTGTGCTCATGGTCCATATCAAACGTGGCTATGACTTCAAGATTGGCGATTCCGGCATCCCTCTAATCAAAGATGGCAGCTCCGACCCATACGTCTCCGTTGGCTGGGCAAAGTTTGGCAAGGTACTCTGGACTTCTCGCGTGCTCGACAACGAAATGGAACCATATTGGGACGAGACATGCTTTGTGCTTGTAACGCCCCAGGAGTTGAATATTGACGAGAGATTGCGCATTCAACTCTGGGACTCGGATCGAATGACGGCCGACGACGATCTCGGACGCATCGAAGTTAGCCTCAAGGACTTGATGAGAGATAATGACTCCAATGGACACATGTCAAACCGGAAAGATGGCTTCAGGGCTTTGAAATCCGGAGACGGCATGCCTGGAAAGTTGGAGTGGAGCGTCGGCTACTTCTCTAAGACGAGAATTCAGCAGTGCCAATTTGACCAACAGACGCACGACCCAGAGATTCGTTCTATGAGCCAACTGGAGGAGAAGGTTGAAAAGTCGTGCGAGCGGAAGCTACGTGAGACTATCTTCAAGGAAGGCAAGAAGGACCGCGATCTCGGGGAGCTCGAGCAGCAGAAAGCCCAGGAGCTCAAGACCGAGCAAGACGCCATGATCATCTCAGCACCGCCCCCCAACGGGTACCCTAGTGGCCTCTTCAGTCTTCAGATCCACAACATCACAGGCCTGGAGATTGAGAGGCTGAACAAGCGCGACTCAGCCGGGGACGGGGCTGCGAGCGACGAGGAGGAAGCCGGCGAGGGTCTGCCCAGTGCATACTGCACAATCATAATCAACCACCGCAAGACGTTCAAGACGCGAACCAAGCCTCAGAATGCCAAGCCATTCTACAATGCCGGGTGCGAGCGCTTCGTCCGCGACTGGCGAGAGTGCGAGGTGTTTGTCTCTGTCCGGGACGCTCGACTACACGAAGATGACCCTCTACTTGGAATTGTCCACCTGCCCCTTGGCGAAATCCTCAAGGAGCGCTCCCAGATCATGGGTTTCTATCCTCTGACCGGCGGTATTGGACAAGGGCGCATCCGCCTGTCTATGGTCTGGCGGAGCATCCAACTTCAGGCACCACGGAACCTCCTTGGATGGCAGTACGGCACCGTCGAGGTCCAGCCTACAGCGACGGTGGCCGACTGCCCCAAGGATCTCCGGTCCGCTAAAGTCAAGTTTCGGACGGCCATCAGTTCTGGGAAGATGTATCAAACTGAGAGTGACACGAAAGGAGGCGACTCAGCAACTGCGACGTGGCGCACCAAACGTGGACGTAGTCTAGCCCTGGCCATCCAGAACCGTTACAGTAGCTGTTTGTCTATTGCATTTCGGGAGCGGGGTGTCTTCGGTGATAGTACAGCAGCCTTCAGCGTCCTGTGGATCAAGGATCTGGTGGACGAGGAAGAGACAGAACTGGAGCTTCCGGTGTGGAAGGGAGATTTCCAGCGTGCCACGGCGTGCTGCTTGGAGGAGTGCGGGGAGAAGCTAGCGACGATCAAGCTCAAGGTAACATTCTGGTCGGGACTGGTGAGTTCAACCCTGCATGGATACGTTTCATCAGCCGTAGGGCAGATACACTTACACCGCGCCACAGGGAAGTGCCCACGCCCGCTGGGCCAGCCGCGACCAACACCTCCGCAACGTGGTGGAGGTGATCGAAACGGCCCGCGACAACCTCGAGACTGTGCAGCTGCAAAAGGAGGTTGGCATCACGGGCGACTCGGACTCTGCGAGCGAGGACGGACGCCCGACGCGGCCTCGATCCATCGTCAGCAACTCGGACTCGAGCTCCAGCTCCAGCTCGGACTCGGACTCAGACGCTGGCGGCATCCCCGACGGCAGCTCGGCCAACAAGCAGGGCCCTATCGACAAGATCCGCGACTACAAGCGGCGCGACCGCCGGCTGCACCGACAGCATCGGGGCCTCATGCAGTGGAAGGTACGTTAAACGATCCGGAGCATCCGGACGTATCATTGTGGCAACGCCGTGAGCGCTGTTAGAGCACAGCCTCCGGAGCTGCGTCCCCCATTCTCCTCATATCCCCATCTCTCCAACTCCCGACCCTAGCTTTCGGCCGGGTCTAGAAGCCGCCTTACCAGGGGAGGCTGGACCTCGCTTCGCTTCGCCAAGCGAGCACGGCTTCCTCGCCGCGCCTCGGGAGTTGCCGCCTCCAGAGAAATGAAAACAAAAGGCCCGCCGTCAAACATCGTGAACACTCAACTAACGGGGGTCCCAGATTCCGCGCACGGCCAGGTGGATCAAGCACAAGTTTGACCGCGTTGGGAATAACGTCTCTAGCGCCTTCGACCACTCCTCCAAGCAGCCTGGGATCGAGACCGAGGTCTAGACGCAAGCCACCGCGTGTGGTGGCATGTCGTGTGTTCGCCAACGGAAACGAGCGTGGGGGGGCGTGTATTTATGTGTAGATATGTAGATATGTGGCCATCTATTTACGGAAGCTGAGACATGGGACGAAAGGGATGGCAATCTCGAGGCGCACAAAAGTTGCAGGATCCAGATAGGCACAAAGAGGCATCATTCATTGACCACGCCAACCGTGTCATCATTACACTTGCTCCATGCTATTCACATAACCACCCATTCCGTGCCAGCCCCGTTACATGCAAAGTCGTGACCTGGTCCCAATATTTCCCACCCATCCTCAGGGTGCAAAGGGCCTTCACTAATATGAACCGTCTAACATTTCTCCAAGATGTAAAGTAGGAGCGAAAAAAGATGTAGCTTTAATAAGCCTCCCAAAATGTCCGTCCGCCCACCCAGCTGCCCTGTTTATCTCATTTGAATTCCATGTCTCTGCTCTCTTTTCGACAAGAGCTGAGGACCTCCAGATCTTTCATGGCTTTCCCTCTTAAATAATACCCCGTCTTGCCAGGGTTTGTGGAGCTCGATCAATCGTGTAGCAAAAAGTTCGAAAAGTTCGCCGACGTAAGAGCTAAATGTGCCCGAATATGTACAGCCGATGCCCGCGGTGGTCGTCGGCGATTTCAGCAATATTGCCAGCCTACCGACGAGGAGGCTGGTTCTCACACTTCAACTTGTTGACATTCTCTTCGGTCAATGAGTCTCCTCCGTCTCGTCCCTGGTATGAATTGGTGCTCTTGAATCCTGGCGGCCCACCCGCTGCGTCAATAAGTTTTGTTTCCTGGAGATGGTTGGTCCACTCCTGCTCGCCGTCTGGTCGCCTCACTTGAGGCGCTAGGTCAGGTATAGAGGAGTCGAATGGAGATTGCTCGCTTTGTAGCCCGTTCGTCGTCAAAGGCCTAGGCGTGATTGGGCTATTGTAGTCTTCCGAGGTCCGGCCCAGTGGTGGCATATCGCTTTCTTCGATACCAACATGAGGGATATCGGCGTTGTCACAGTGCTCGCTCCTCTCTGAACAGTCGGACGTTGATGGATCTGGTGGTGTGGTCCCCTGACGCCTCGTATGACACCACCTGATGAGCATCTTCTCCAAAATCGGCCCCCTCACAGGCTTTGGTAAATAATCATCCATTCCAGCCCTGGTGCATTTCTCTCGGTCACCTTGGATTGCCGATGCCGTCATCGCCACAATTGGTACGTCGTGAACCAATGTTTTGTAGGGGAGGTGGTGCCTGAGGAGGTGGGTGCACTTGTAACCATCAATGATCGGCATTTGAACGTCCATCAAGATAATGTCGGGCTTCGGGTTGATGCCCTTCGAAGCTCCCAGAAGATAGTCCAATGCTTCTTTTCCATTCCATGCCGCAGTAACTTGAAAGCCCAGTCTGCCGATCGTCTTGGTCGCAATCTTTTGGTTTATGGCGCTATGACAGGTTAGCTGATGGTATATGGATGTTGATTTAATAAGACTTACTTATCCTCGACCACCAAGATGTGGATCTTGGCGCGTTCTGATGGCGGCAAATCTGGATCAGAAGTTAAAGATGGCGTCAAGATAGATCGGGATCGGCGAGGCATTGATGAAGGAGCGGCCTGGACGCTATCTGACATTGGGGGAGTCCCGATAAGTTGTTCGTACTCTGAGCTGTTGCAAGACATGCTCAGCTCAGACTGTAGTCGATTAGGGATGGCACCGGCTTGGGCCAAGCCCGCCTCGGCAGGACCATTCGGCTTGTTGAAGGGAATCCAGAAGGTTGCAACAGTCCCGTTGCTCGCATTCGGCTCCAACGTGATGCGTCCATGCATAAGATCTAAAAGGTTCTTGCAAATAGTGAGACCCAGGCCAGTACCGCCGAATCGCCTTGCTGTCGAGGCATCTCCTTGGCTGAACGGCTGAAAGAGCTTCTTGCGCACGTCGTCTTGGATGCCAATGCCCGTATCTTCAACCGTAAACCTGATCTCGATCGATTCGGGGGTTTCTTTCTCTTTGACTACGGAGAATCTGACGTATCCTTGGCAGGTGAACTTGATACTGTTCGTCAGAAGATTCGTAATGATTTGCCGCACGCGTCCAGGGTCTCCCATGACAACCATGTCATTTTCGATGTCGCCACCGATATCCGAGTGGAAATCAAGGTTCTTTCGCTCGACGGCAAACTGAAGCATCCTTTCAACTTCCTTGACGATGTGCGATAGCGAGAACTGGACCTCCTCAACGTCCAACCGCCCAGACTCGACCTTTGAGAAGTCGAGGATGTCGTTGATGACAGTGAGTAAGGATGTTGCGGAACTTTGAATATTCTCAACGTATTCTTCTTGCTCTTCATTCAGCTCCATCCCAGATAACAACTCGGCCATCCCGAGTACACCCGTAATGGGCGTTCGGATTTCGTGAGACATGTTGGCGAGGAACTGACTCTTGAGCCTGTTGGCCTCCTTTGCGGCAGCTTCGTTAGCAATGGCCTTTCGCTTCTCTTTGGATTGCTTCTGCAACGCCTCCTCCCGGACTTTCAGTTCAGTCACGTCCATGATGACACCAATAACGCCCTCAACACACGGCTCGTTGGTTATTTTGCCTTCTGGGGTCGTCTTCCCCATCATGGGAAGGAAGCGAGTTCGGTACCAACGATCATCTTAATATGGCAGTTAGTTTAAGGCTAATATGGGCTATGCGGGTGCTCCCAACTTACCAATTCCATGTTCGTGGACATCCTCCAGAGTCTTCCCATCTAGCATATCCTCGATAGGCCCGAGGAACTCGGGGCGCTCACCATCTTCTAGTTGTGCTGTAAGGCGGTTGAACACTTTGTACATGTTCTCTCCAATGAACCACCTAGTCCCGTCATGGTTCTCTTCATGAGTGTTGTTCCAGATAAGGGCTCCTTCGAGCATGGTGACTTTGCGATTCGGATCGACAGTGAAGAGTGTAACATGGGAATGAGCTATGACACTCAGCAGCTGCTGCCGTGTGCGCTTAGCATGGATTTTCGTTTGGATACTCTCGTGGACGTCGGTACATGTCCCTGTGTACCCTTGGTTAGCAACAAGCGGAAAATTCGGGATGCACTGCTTACCAAACCAATTCTCAATGACGCCGGTTGCTTTGTTGCGCAAAGGTAATGCCCTGCCGAGGAACCACCGCCATTCGCCTTCCTTGCTGCGGCATCGGTACTCTGTTACGTATTCATCACCTGTCGCCAGAGAATGCTCCCACTTCCTGATAGCATCCGGCAGATCGTCAGGGTGGAACGGTTTTCCCCAAGCCTTGCCAAGGCTCTGATCGGGGGTCAGTCCGGTGTAAGTGTACCACCGAGTGTTGAAGAAATCCACCGAGCCATCGGGCGTCGTGGTCCATACTAGTTGAGGCATGGTATCGCATATCAGCCTGAATCGCTCCTCGTCACGCCGCTTGATCTGTGATATCTCTTCGGTCATGACGGTGACATCCCGGCCTGTAACGACACCTGCGAGAAACTCGCCGGTGGTGTCATCTCGAATAGCCTCTCCAAGCACGTCGTAAACGATTTTCTTTCCCTCATCATCATACATGCCGATGCGGATACTGGAGAACGGTTGCTCGGTTTTGAGTAGGATAGAGATTGGGTACTCGTCAATGTTCAGCTGGCGGGAAAAGTCGTCGGTGTATATGTACCAGTGCTCCAAAAGCTCAAAGCCATCAACCGATCCATCGAGAGGAGCGTCTTTTTGAAACAGCTTTCGGGCAGCCTTGTTAGGGAACGTGACGCTGCCATCCTTCCACATGGCGAGAATGGGCATTTGGGTATTGTTAAGGAGGGCATCCTTCATTAGGAGCATCTTCTGCAGTAGCGAAGGTGTGCTGGATTGCGAGACAACAGGAGGTGGGCCCATTGGGGGGAAGGGACTGGACGACATGGTGACGACGCCAGGACTGTAGAAGGAAGGTGAGTTAGAGTCTCGACTGGAGGAGACGGATGATGGATTAGAGTGAGATATTGTCCGGCGATCAGCAGCTTCGAGGACGCTCGGCCGTGCAACGGCCTTTTTGGTTGTTGCTAGAGCAGACGAAGGCGATTGGGTACTTGTGAAGGTCAAAGTGAAGAAGGTTTGTCGGTCTTCAAGCTCCCAAATGGTAATAATCATTTTGGCGAAGACTTGATACTCGGATTCCTTGACCCTGCAGCGATCGTCGAAAACAGCCTTGGCGATGCCCTTGCGCGATACAACAACTTCGACGATGGCGTCCTGGGTGTGGCGTGGGGTTCCACTCTGGCGTCGGTCGGGGACGGGCATGCTGCTCGTGGTCGGGGTGGCATCGCCGCCGCATGGAGACTGTTGGCGGGAATCCTTTTTGGCGGCCCGGACTCCCATCTCCTCTCCCAGCGTGTCCAGAAAAACCTCCCACGTTGCCCATACAGGCCGTCCGTCTTGCAGCATGTCGATACCGACCTGGGACAGTGTCTGACCTCGGAGGTAGTCGATGGTTGATGGGGCATCCTCTTCATCCTCGTCTTCGGTGACAATTCCTAGCATACGTCCCATGGCCTCATTGGCAAGCACAACCGTTTTGAGATTATTGAGGACCATGGTCGGTACTGGGAGGTATTGCATGGCGGAGAAAGCGAGCTGGCCCGGTGACATGCTGGGCATGGTGAGACGGAACGGGCTCTGAGAGGGAGACCGTGAACCAGGTCGTAGAGGCTCTCTAAGAAAGCGTCCTCCAGGAAGCAGCCGCGGACTACCATCTTGCCGGGTATGGTCGCTGGTTTGGAGGTCGTTGGTTGCCTTCGGCCGCGCAAGATCGCATGCGGTTGTCATTGGAGCCCGGGTTGGACTACGATGGGTTTCGGAGCGGCTCGTTGGGGAGGAGGCATCGTACCCAGCGGGAGAGGGCCGTAGAGCTCGGGACTGGCTGCTTGAACGAGGTTGGTCGGGGGAGATCATGTCGCGGCCGCTCCGTCACGAGGCATGGGAGAGAGTTGTGTTTGTATATGAGTCGGAGGAGCGGATTCCGTTCGATCGGGAGATGCGGATGGTCTTATGACCGGGGTCGAGCAAACGTCGGGAGGAGTGTCGTCGGAGCTGAAGGGAGCTACCACGAGACAGAGAAGCGTAGGTGCAATATGGACATTGCGTAAGGGCGTGCAGGCGAGAGCTGCCGACGGGTAGCACGACGATAGTTGTGCTCGTTCAAGATGAAGCGTCTACAGAATTAGACTTTATGTGAGAGGGCTGAGTTCCGAGGCCGCTCAGCTTGGCATGAGACACTCCGACACAGGGCGAGACACTGTAAAGTCGCCGAGAGGACAGAGGAGGATCCAGGATGCAGATTGGCGAGGCACGGCAGCTAGAGAGGATCAATGGCAGGCGAGAGAGGTTGTCGAATGGAAGTTGAGGCGATCTGAGATGGGCCGAATGGTGGAGGAGGAGGGTGTTAGGCGAGTGGTTGATGCGGCGGCAGGACTGCAAGAGCAAGAACAAAGCAGCACTAGGCCAGGACCCAGACCAAGATCAAGAATCAGAGCCAGGGCCAGAAGCCAGTGCCAGAGTCAGAGCTGGAGCTAGAACTGGAAGCGGACGGGTTGGATGGATCAAGTGTTCGTGCTCTGGAGACGGGCGGGCGACGACTGCTACGGAAGCCCGAACAGGCACGGCAGTACCTATGAAGGGGGGGGGTGTGATTTCAAGGTGGCAGTCCCTCAGATGGCGGACTGACGGGGATTGGGGACCCTGAATTGACGGTTTTACTGGAGCTGAGACGCCGTGGGGCTTGATGCGTCCGCCACGAGCACCGAAGAGCGGGGCCTTACAGGGGTCTTCCCAAGCTCCTGCTTGGCGGGCCCAGAGCCTTCATGGGTAGGTACCTTAGGTGAGGGGCCCCGGGGCCGGGGGGTGGCTTCTCACTGGGAGCCTGGGATGGCCGGGGCCGCAATGGGGAGTTTTCCAACACGGTTGCACGGGTGGGGGACCTGCCGGAGCCACTGGAGCCCAGGCCGCCAGGGCTCGTGGGGCGCCAGGGCCAGGGTGTGGAGGTGCGTCCACATTGCTAGAGTGCCGATCCAGAATACGACCACCATGGGAAGACTTTCTGGCGGGGAGACTTTCCGCGGTGAGAAAGGGGAACGGCGACACGGCGGGCTTAGAACGAGTGCTAATGTTGGGGATCGGTTCGCGCACCGATTGCCGGCCTGATCAACGGGACGGTGCAGCGGTGAAGCCGAAGCAGAGAAGTCCGGGTCACCAAGATACAAGACCTAACCCAACAACCCAAGTACCGCAACATCCAAGTTCTCTCCGCCCCAGCTCGTTCCACTCCCCAGC
Source organism: Ilyonectria destructans (assembly GCA_020740775.1). Lineage (NCBI taxonomy): Eukaryota > Fungi > Ascomycota > Sordariomycetes > Hypocreales > Nectriaceae > Ilyonectria > Ilyonectria destructans. The sequence continues at coordinate 2,413,706 of JAHEWK010000011.1, forward strand.
TCAGGCACGACTAACTATGGATCCCTATGGATACAGGGCTGTCGATCTTTTTGCACCGACAATTCAGTCCAGTCCGTCCGTCTGCCGAAGCGACGGTTGCTGCATCCCAGCCCCATGCCGCCGTCAGCATTTGAGGTTGCGGGCACGACATGCTCGTGCAATGTCAGGCGACCAACAGGAGGCTCCGGGTTATCACGTCCAACAATGCCCTCTACACACAGACTTACATCCGTTAATCCGGGACACCCTCCGTCAGTTGACCTGTGAGCAGAGAGTCAGAGTGAGTGTTGTTGGACGCGCATCCGTTCCATCCCATCCACTACAGAGAACACACACCTTTTATCAGGCTGCAGCCAGGCCTCCACCAACACCATAGTCCGGGCAGAGCGGCGCCGACTTAGCTTTGAGTCCAATACTTGTCCAGGTACCCGAAAGCAAAGATACGAGTGGATGTCGCACGCTAGTAATTGTTTCCGTCCTCCTTTAGTTACGGTTATGATTAGATCCGAGACTTGTTTAGTCCGCGATCGTGCGATGTTGCACGAATACCCGTCCCAAGAGCCCAGCAACAAGTGAGGGGAGCTTACCACATCACGACGGAATTTATCAATGTCCCCAATCCTTAGAGCTGGCTGAACTGGCCGGTGGGGAGCACAGTGAAGTACATGAAGCACCCTCCACTCCGACTGATTAAGGCAGCTCGCTTCTCTTGGCCCGCTCCTCGGTGGCGAAAAACCATCAAGCTTCAACCAGCCATGGCTCTTCGTTTCTCTCCACCACCTCCACCACCCTTCCGCTCCCCTCCTCGGTCAGGCTCCCATTCAGCCATTGCAGACGAACCATGATCCGGATCGGCATCATGGGGTTTAGTTTAGTCTTAGACTCCTAAAGTAGCCGAAGCTGACGCTGACAGTGATGGACGGTGATAGACAGGGCATGTCGCAGTCACACTCGCACTTTTGGCTAAGGCAAAAGACAAAAGACAACCAATCCCCTCCTACAAGTACAGAGAACATTAAAGTACATGTAAGCAATCCAACCCAAACCCTTCCAACGGTCTCGACAGTTTCCGATGCCAAGCCTGGGTCGATGGATCGTCAATGGGCACACTCAGACTTCGTACACACGCAGGCAATGCTTGCTATCCCGCTCACGCACAAAGCATGGTACACGCCACCCACTCGCATGCCCTGTCGCGACCTCCCCACCCCCGAAGCTGCACGACACAGGAGCCCAAGGGAGGCTGGCGAATAGGATCTTTCTCCTGCAGGCACCAGATGGGCATCGAAGGGGGAGCAAAAAGCAACGAAATGGAGCGCAAGAGTCGAAGCCGAGCCTCTCGGGAATGAAGCCCGAGGCCTCGCCAGCAAGCAGTCCCAGCCCGGTCAGGACCAGGCGAACGGCGGTGGAGGTTTGTTGAGGGTGCTCGAGTGGCGATGCCGCCGGCAACTGCCAATGACCCTCGTCTGTGAGAAACCTTGAGGGGGCCTTGAGCTGGTTTCGTGGTGGTACCTGGAGTGGTCCTTGCTATCGCATTCATGGGACATTCATGGGGCATTCATGGAGCATCGGCAGGGCTCCCAAGGGAGGGTCTCGAGGGCACTCAACTTGTGGCCGCCTGAGATGCCAAGAGCGCCGGAGGGCTGCATTCAGCATCCCTGATCCACCGAGTGCTTGTTCCATGCCAAGCCTGGACCAAGCATCTGCGTTCCCACCACTTCCCGGCCGGACGCATCCCGGCCGCGGCTTGCGCCAACATGCGTCTCGCCCATTGAGGCCACCCTCCCAGCCTCGATGCCCTCTAGATCCTCAATGGGCCCAGGGCCCTTTCGACGTCTAGACTCGAGTCGACCGTCGAACCTCCACAGAACGCCCCTGTAAGCCCCCAAAGGGTGGGGTGTCCATCGCCCTCCAGCGTGTTCCGCTCCATGCCGCGGGCGCCCCAATTCATCCATCTCTCCAACGGACCCTGGAGTTGTGGCTGTTTCGTCCACACTCTTATTAACCCGGTCATCCATGCTTCGGTAATTGACACTATGTATATCTTGCTCCATCGTACATACGGACGGGCCAAGCCTTGCTATCCGAGAACGTGGCGTGTGTGTGGTGACCCATGACCACTCGCTTCCGAGCTTCAATACAACATCTACTCTTGAACTTACATGGATCCATCTCTCTCCTCGAAATGGTTCTCAACTGCCGCTTCAAGCGTTCCATCCCATCCCAGGCGTTCACGCCCCAGCCTCATCTTACCCGGTTCTGCCTCCCTCCCTTCCTTTCGGGACCCAATCACTTTCGAGCCTGGATCGTGTCTAAACCCGCCTTGCCGATCATCTCCAGTTTTGATCGGCGCCATCCCCAAATCCGCAAGGCTCACGACGTCATCGAAGCTTGGAAATCTCAGACCCACGATGTCAATTGCCCGCCCCTGGTTATCCAAGACCCTGGGACACGCTGACGCAGGGCGGCGAACTCGCAAGCCACTAGCAACATCATCATCGCTGACACAGTTTATTGAGCGCGATGAAATCATCGCTCACTCACGAACATGGACACACCAGGTCGGCGGGTATCAATGAATTCGTTCCGAGACATCACAAACTACCTGCCAACAAACGGACACAATCACTCTAGCCACCTATCGCGAGCTGTCCTTCATCTTTCCACACGTTGAGCATGTCCACCACTGCCGAGCCATCTCCGTACCGCAAAAACTGCACTGCCAAGTCTGCGGCGGCTTGGGCGCCTCTGTCCGGGGTGAGTCCACTCGTCGTTGTTTTCGTGGAGGGCTCTGGGTGAGGTCAATGGTCGCTTGCTGTCTCGAAGGCTCTGACGGTTTGGATGGACGAGCTCCCAACTTCCGCGACGCCTGCGCGGATCGCTCCGTCCCGCACGCGTCACAACAAAGGAACTTTGCGGGATTCTGCAACGTGCAAGTCTCGCACGCCCAGTCTTGTGCCTCATCCGTTGCAGGAGAAACATCAGGCCCGCGATCTGTACGATGGTCTCCCCTGGAACCCTCTACATCAACCACCGGCGCCGTCCTAATTCCTGCCCCTGCATCTCTGCCCATTACTGAGCCGCCTCCGTTACCTGTGGGATTGTCTGCTGTAGGCGGGATGTAGGAGCTGCCATACTTGGCCGACTCGTCTTCTTGGACCAGTTCCCACAGGGCCTGTGCGATGGCTGCCTCGTTCGCTTGGTCTTCTTCAGCTTGTGTCCGAAATCCATTCCGTGTTGCCGTATCCGCGATGCTCCGGATTTGAGAGTCGCTCAGATTATCGGTCGCGCAACCCTTGAGTGTCTGGTTCCGTCTCTCCACCGCATCAGCGATGACCCTGCGGAGATCTTCTCCTGGTCGCGGTGCCGCTCCTCCCAGCCTCTTGCCGCCCCCAGTCCCAGTGGGCTGTACCCGACGCTTCTCGGCTGCTTCTCTGGCCAGCCGGCGGGCCTCGCGTGGTGGCATCCGGGCACCTCCCAGTCGCCGGCCTTCTGAGAGGAAGCCCTCGCCGGTGTATCCCTTGAGGAGTAGGCCTTGATGCTCGTCCCGAAGTTGGTCCCAGAGGGCATGGAATTTCGCGTCGTGGGGGCCTTGCACGATATGGGCGAGTTCGTGAAGCATAGTATCGACGACACTCTCGATGGGCAAAAACTGAGTCCGATCTCCAGGGTGCCTCAAGCGAAGGCATATCTTCCTTCCCCGATCAACATTCAAGCCTATTTTACTTTAGTCTCGCGAAAAGGCGGACCGCGGGATATTAACATACCAAGCAGGTTGGCCTGATCGGGGTAGAACTCCGCCAGCTCTCCAACCTTCCAGTTCCGAGCTCTTATTATCGGCTTCACCATTGAGGACACCTTCCTCAACATATGCAGTGCATCGCTGGCCCTGGGGAAGTTTGCCAGGTGCACATACGAAAGAACCAACGCATCGCGATCGGCCATACTTGGCGGTTTGAGGTGGTAGGATTTGGTACGATACGTGGACGGACTTGGATGCAACTTCGTTAAGCGACGAACCTGAAGCCAGGTCCTAGTTGTCAAGATGAATATGATGGAGCCCAAGGCGAATGCGTCTCAAGTCAATGGCATATCAGCGATTCGTGGTCAAGTTTCGCATTGCTATCTCCGGCCACGTCAAGTGACTGGTGCCTTGCGCTGCATTCGCCTTCCGAGGCGTAAGTTGATCAGTGCTGACCTTGCAAGCTGGCTGGGAATCAGACTAGAAATTTCCAAGGCCATCCAGAAGCCGATGACTAATCTACACTTGGAGGCCACGCAACTCCGAGGTTTCCATCTGCCTAACAAGTGAGCAGTCGTATCTGTAGCAAACTAACAGCCAGTGGCTGTGCATTATTAGTACTGGGGGTTTGTAGTGATAATCTACTGCGGAGTTTGAGTTGTGCATACGTTAAGGTGTACGCCATGTACTAGCTCGGTTAACTTTCCATGTATCGTCACATCTCAGTGCCACTTACAAGAGTAACTTGTGATAGATGCAGGCATCATACTCCTTTCCATTCTTTGTCCAATCCCAACACAATAATGTATTGCCAAGATATTTGACTCAAACATTAAACGACCCAACGTCTAGCAAACATACACATGACAGAGTGTCACAGAGGCTTCCTAGCCAATCCCCTCAGCCTCACGTATGAAATCACATCTCCTCCGCCGGGGCAGTGACAGACGACCCTCAACACCTCAGCACACTCCTTAATGGCCTCCTCTCTCTCCTCCTCTGGCACCGCATCCAAAAGCTGCTTCGCGAAGAGTCTCACCCATCCCTCCACGCCTCCCTTATCTGCCTTCGTCGGCCGCCACTCACGTTCCGCCTTCTCGACGACGAAACCTGCCTCTTCAAGCCGTGCAGTAACCCACACCTCGTCAGGGAAGAACCATGGGTCCGCAGCCAACGCAGCGGGCATCCCGATGCGGCGGGCCACAGCCATGAGCACTGCGCCTCGCATCTCGGAGACGTTGGACTGGCCGCCCATCTCGAAAGCAAAGGTACCGCCTGGGGCGAGGGAGGCATACACGCCCTTGAAGAAGTCGGTGCGGGTTGCCTCGGGGCGGAGGATCCAGTGCATAGCAGCGTTTGAGAAGGCCTTTGTGAACGTGCCCTTCTGAAGTTCCGGCTTATTGATGAGCTGGGTAGCATCGAGGGCTATTTGCGTGTAAGTGATGGCTCTCGAGAAAAGGCGAGGAGGTGAGACGGACTTTCAAAGGTGCTGTTCTTTGCGTCTTTGCACAGCTCGCGCGCCGAGTCGATCATCGAAGCGGAACTATCAATTCCAAGCATCGACCCATTGCCCTGAGCCAAAATCTTGGCAAACTCAGCATTCAAGATTCCATCTACAACCAACGTCAGCTTATCTTCCACAATCAAACTATTAGTGTACTCACCACCACAGCCAATGTCAATGAGGACATCGTCCTTCTGTAGATCCAACCACTGGACGACCTTTCCAGCGAGCTTGGGCACAAACGACGCCACGTTCTGGTACTCCTGTGCACGCATGTAAGTCGTGGAGCTCCAGCTCCAGCTCTGGGGCCGTGGACACAACCACTGGGGGCACGTACATTAGAGGACCAGCCATCTTTCTCAGCAGCCATGATTGCACAATTGAGCTTGTAGAGCCTGTTGTATTCAAGTGTTCTTTGTTTTTCTGTAAATATGGGAGAAAATTGTTGCTCCTTTATACATTTGGAGCTGCTGCGCTTGATGCGCTGAGGGGAAGCTCGGTTTGATACGGCCGCCGAGATCGGAGCCTATTCCCTGGACACCTTCAACACCAGAGATGAGCGCCCCAGTATCATTACATTTTACTTCAACCTGATTTGCTAACACAAAGGCCCCGGTTACATCGGCAAAGAATATCTTGAGCCATTGACGCGGGACTCACCTTGTCAAAGCCACGTTCTCATCATTATGGAGTCAAGATCCTCTCTAGCGTAGTCTTGGTCCGGGGGTACCCAAATCGCATTATGAACATAGCCTCTCGTACATGATATTATTTTAAGCGGCTAGCAATGTCGCTTTCCTTCACCGACTCCCAATTAGTCAACATCCAGTTGTGGGAATATGTCGTCGCCGAGGGCGTCCTCGACCCTTTGCATTATAGTTAAAACCTTCTCCTCCTCCAATCGTCGCCCCACGACCTGAATTCCCACGGGCAAACCATGCATGGCTTTTGCATCATACAGCTTGTACGCGCCCTGAGCAACCCCATTTAATTTGTTCAGCTTGAAGTCGCTTGGTAATTGATCCTTGGCCTTATCTACGTGAGTGACTGGCAGCACTCCAGCCGAATAATCGAGCTATGAGAGTAAGCGGTTGTCAAGCCAGCAAAAGTGTGGCTGAACTTACCAAGTTGAAGAGAAATGTGTATCCGCAACTGCTTACTGCATGATGCATTCCCTTGTGAGGAATGGCAGGGGTTGCGTTGGGCGGAGCAATCAGGCAGTCGATATCGGATGCATCCCACCAGTCGAACCATTTCTGCTTGTAGTCCTCCCGCTTCGCATTCAGCTGCCAAATTTGATATCCGGTCTGGGGTTCCCAGCTTTTGATCAGTCTTGCCCAGACGAGATCTCTGCGGATGTACTTGACCCAGAGATAATGCAGATATTTGATGGGTTTGGAAAGTGTCATGTACCATCTCAGCCGAGCAACGCCGCAATCATTCCATTCTCCCCAGCGGAGGAAGGACATGGCTGTCTCAAGACCATCACTATTGAGGAGAAGGGACGCAAGACACAGCGCCTCGTATGGGGACGGGGGATCTATCTCCACTATCTCGTGTCCAGCTTTTCGGAGCGCGGCTTCGGTCATCTCCAAGGCTCTCTTACAAGCAGGGCTCGGATCCACAACGCCGTCTGTGCGAAAGATGCCAACTCTTAGTATCCTCTGAGAATATTCTCGCTCTATCTCGGTTCTCCAGGGGATAGGATGGCAGGAGTAGTCATAAGTCCACGGCCTCATCTGGATGAACGCTCGGGTAAAGTACGTCAAGTCGTCCAAAGTCCGGGCCATGGGGCTATATACAGACGGCACGCCGTCCTGTCCGGGCATGCTGGTGCACATTCCGGTCTTGAGCCATCGACCTGTGGAACACTTCAAGGAGTAGACGCCGGAGAAGTGGGCGGGACAGCGAACACTGCCTGCAACATCACTGCCAATGCCGATTCGGCCGCCGAGAGCCAGGAGGGCACCCTCGCCTCCGGTTGATCCGCCAGGAGTATACTTGTTATTGTAGGGGTTGGAACTTTGTCCCCACACGTCGTTGGATGACTCAAAGCTGAGGAGTGTAATGGGGACGTTGGTCTTGACATAGGGGACGGCGCCAGCATCCTTGAGCAGTCTTGTAGTTGTTCCATCAACTGGTTTCGCATTGCCAACATTAATGCTCATCCCTACTGTGCTATCATAGCCGGCAACATCGATTGTGTCTTTTAAGCTTACTGGGATGCCTGCCAAAGGCCCTTTGAGGTTGACAGACCCGTCTCTCAGCCACTTTTCAGCATCAGCCAGCATGATCTCCGTAACACAATTGGTCTTAGCTTGGGCCTTCAGGGCAACTTTGCCATATGTACTCAGAAGATCATTTGCCTTGCTCGGGTCTTCTTGTACATCTTGGACAAGTTCCTCAATGGACTTGTCGAGAATATCTCGATCAAGGACACTAAAGGAGCCATGATATGATCGAAGAGCTTTAATCCGAGTAGCCCGTTGCTCTTGCTTGAACCGACTAACACCATGTTAGTTCTTAGGTGTTTCGCGCAAGTACGGGACAGGGAAGAGAGCAAATACCAGTCTCGACGATGTTGGAGATACTCCAACAGGAACATGGCGGTATGTGGACCACCACTGGTGGAGATACAGATGTGGCGAGGAAGCGTAACTGAAAAGAAAATGTTGAAGAAGTATACAAACGAATAGAACGAATATGAAAGTTAGACCAAAGTAGACCAAGTCACGAGATATGGGGAAGAGAGTTCGTTCGGGTGGTGAACAAACCGCGGATAGCCGGAAGCTCCCTAGGTTCCCCCGCAGTCTTGATTCGGCCTGGAGGGGAATGGAGGTGGCGTGCTTCAGTGGGTCTCAGTGCTACGAGATTTCTAAAAATGAACCGTAGCTCTCTCCTGGGATAAAACTGCACTTCTCGTTCATTAGTTGGTTGTGGGTTGGCTGTGAATCCTAGCTGTATGTTTCAAAATGCTTTGTAGCACTCCCTTGCCTAGCGGATGCATGGCTGTGATCGTGCATCCGCCTGATCGAGCTCTCATGCAGAAAGAACTTCACAACAATTTGTGGAGACTAGAATCGCACACTTCTCGGCCACTCGCCCCCTCCCACGAGATCGGCACCATTGCACGCATGGAATCAAAGTCATATCCAATAAATCATTAAATAATTAGGCCTTATTTATTGGGGTTGTGGCTGAAGGATCTATTCATATGGAAATATCCAGTCGTTGTGGGGTCTCAGTAACCGCTGAATTGTGGCATCTGCATGTGCAGAGACAACGAACACCGAACACGTCACGATTCACCGTCGCATTGCAGACTCACAGTTGATCAAGACTCAAATTCTATTTTACGTAATATTTTTCTCGTCGACAACTATCAAGTTGTACTCGTGGCCACGTCCTAAGATATCATACAGGTACTCTGTTCTCACCGGTGCATCCGAAGCTGTCACGTTCATGTACACCATAATCACTACGTCCAAATTATCATGTGTGATTCAGCCACTGGGCTTTAGCTAGGGCAAAGCAACGGTCCATTGGCAATCGACAAACCACGCAGCGTTGGCAAAGGTCTTTGGGATCCATACTAAAAACGCGGGTCGGGCAGCATCTGCCAAGCTAGAGAAGCAGGCTCACCGCCGGGGATGAGCGCAAATGGTGGTACTCAGCAAGCTGACGGCGAACCAACGTCTCGCTCACGGTGTTATGAACGTGTTCTCGGGGCTCAAATCAATTCTGCACATTATGTAGCATACCTATGTATGACTTGTATGGTTTATTTTGCACGAATCAACCATCTTGAACCCCCTGTGCAGCGATTGCCAGTCGATTGCCGGAGTTGGGTTGGTGGGGATTGGGAGTGACCGCCAGTTCCAGCCAACGCAGCAACTAAAAATGCTTCATCCATACCCTATACCTATTCTCCCGTCGAAACCTACTATGTAAATCGTCAAGTAAAACCAATTTCGAATTGCCGAAAATTTGTCGAAGAAGATTATTTACACAGTTTATGCCTAACCTCGGACGTCTTTGTCCGAACATTGGAGAGCTTGGAGGGGGGACAAAAGTCGAGGTGGCCCGTGCACGATAGGCGCGCGAACTCGGCAATCAGAGCTTCTCCACCAGCAGTATGAAAGTCGAATACCGTCATATGGACCCAGCCCAACTTTCTTCCTTTTCTGCCATCCACAACCCATCACCATGTCGGCGGACGACCACCTGTTCCAAGACGTGGTGAGTGCTAGCAAACCCCTCCATGGCTCCGCAAGCTAATAAGACCATTCCAGCTCTCCAGCATTAACGGGCACATCCGTCGCTACTCCGACGATGTTGCCCAGTTTGTCGACCTGAACGTTGACCGAGCCGCCGACGTCGTCCGAGAAACTCTCGCCGCAACACCATGGATACCCGACATGATCAGGCCGGCGGCTACTGTAAAGCCTATTGTAACGGTCGTTACGCTGTCGAAGTTCGAGAGGATACAGGGCTGGGTGGTTAGGCACAGAATCCTGACGGGCGTCATCGTCGTCATATGCGGAACCGTCGCATACCGAGGATACAGGACGAGCCAGTACATGTCCAAGAAGTTAAGAAGGGCAAAGAGGGCAAGGAACGGCGGCCGTGTCGAGGTGGTCGTCATCGCTGGGTCACCAACGCTGCCTCTAACCAAGTCGTTATCACTAGACATGGAAAGGCGGGGATTTATCGTCTACATCGTTTGCAACGCTGCCGAGGATGAGTCCATGGTCCATGCTTTATCGAGACCAGATATCCGACCTCTCAGTATCGATACCACCGATGTGAGTTTCGTGGTGCCCGCAAATATCTGTGGATGTTGCTGACCCAAAAATTAGCCTCCGAGCGCTGGTGCCGCCATCGAGCGATTCGCCCTCTTCCTCCAGTCACCACAAGCTCCTGCTGGGGCCAAGATGAAGCCAAATCAACTGACATTACAATCCGTTATTCTTATCCCGAGCCTCCACTATCAGACTTCTCCCATCGCCACCATCCCGCCCTCAAACTTTGCCAACCTCTTTTATACCCACCTGCTCCAGCCGATCCTCACAATCCAGGCATTTTTACCTCTCCTCACATCCCGCCTGAACCCGATCGGCGAGAAATGGGTGCCTCCAAAGGTCCTCGTGTTTACGCCTTCCATCATTTCGTCCATCAACCCGCCTTTCCACGCACCTGAAGCAACAGTGTGCTCGGCACTGTCGGCCTTCACTGAAGTTCTCACCGCCGAGCTTCGCCCGCTGGACATCCCGGTCACTCACATGCAACTGGGCACATTTGATTTCTCTAGTTTTGTGCCTTCTCGAGGTTCGAGTCAAAATCTTGTTACTGCTGGAAACCCCGAGGACACCCTCGTTTGGCCTGATGGTGCTCGTCACGTTTATGGCCGAAACTTTATCGCCCAGACGAGTTCCGCCATCTCTGGCGGCCGCATCGTCGGCCTTCGGGGCAGCTCGCTGCGACGCCTCCATAACACCGTCTTTGATGTCATTGACGGGACCATTACCACCGAAACCGTCCGAGTTGGCCTGGGGTCCAGTGTTTATGGCTTTGTAGGTCGCTGGGCACCCAGAAGTCTCGTTTCGTGGATGATGGGTATTCGCAAGGTGGATGAACTGTCTACCTGGAAGTCGAGCTCGTGTGAAGGGTCAGAGAAGGACGAGCACGAGAACGAGAACGAGAGTGAGCACGGTGAGGCTACGCCCGAGTTCATCGCCGTTCCCTCAGACCCTAACGTCTGGAACTCTGATGCACACGGCTCGGTCTGGACACCCCAGCACTCTGACGCCTCTTGAGTCGGATGAATCATAACGACCATTTTCATCATTCAAAAAGCATTTAATGATGGGGCATGTAAAAAAGGAACCACTCTGTTAATAGACGCCGTCACGACTCTACTTTTGGTTATATAATGTGAAACGCTCTTCATCTTCAACGTCTCGTCAAACGTCTTGCCTTGCTTCAACGCCATGTCTCGTAGCGACAAAGCTCATGTGCATACGTGCAGTCCGCTCCGAAGCCATTTTCCCATGCCAAATCCCATGAGGGTATCATAAATCTTAATACAGTCCCCAGAACAATCAATCCATAGTTCCGCATCGTTCCACTAGTGCCCTCCTCTCCCGCGGAAGCGTCCGCCCCTGCCTCCTCGCCATTTCCCTCCCCTTCCTCCATGTCGGCCGTGTCTGCCATCATCCCTATCCCTCTGCTGGTCTCTCATCCGATCCATCTCCTCCTCGCGCATCGGCTCTATCCGTGTCTCTTCCTCCTTCTCCTCAGACTTCAGGGTCGGCTTCTCCAAATCCTTGGACCACTTGGGATGGGCGCCCTCCTTGCAGTCCGGACCTTCAGGGCAGAAGCCGGCAAGGTAGAAGCCGCACAGCTTGCGGCGGACGTGCTTCTTGGAGCAGTTGGGCCCGAGGGGGCAGAAGCCCATGTCGTAGTGCGGGCAGGGTGGCAGGCGACTCTGAGGGTCGATATGGAGGTAGAGGCACTCGTCGCCGTTGGAGCAGTAGCCGTTGCGCATGAAGAAGTTGCACTCGGGCATCTTGCGCAGGTTATACTCGTGGAGGAACTCGCAGTGCTCGCCCTTCTTGCAGAGGCCGCGCAGCCAATGCTTGCACACCAGCGAGTTGAGTCCGCCGGTGGGCTGCGAGACCTTGGAGTCGGCGACGTGTCGCTCGGAGCAGCGCGTGCCGTTGGGGCAGTGGCCGGACTGGAAGGCCTTACATATCGGGCGATCGGGGGAGAGGCCGACCTGGTAGGTTCGTCGGAGGAAAGGCGAGAAGTGGAAGTTGTAGGGGGTCGCGGAGTGGTTGAGGATCGCCGAGGCGGGTGATTCGATGGTGGCAGCCATGATTGATGCAGCCCGAGGGCCAGTGGGGGGATCGGAGTTCGTTTCTCGTTTCTCGTCTGGTCGAGATCGTTTTAGGAGCGATGCGAGGACTCGAGGTTGTTGTGGCTGGGGTGCAGCGGGACTGTCGCGATGTGTTGATTGAGGCTAAGATGGACGTGAAGCTAGAGCTCAGCAATTTTGGAGCAAGAAGCTGCTGGAGGTGACGTTGGTCGACTGTGGGGGTGGAAGTTTGTCAGCCAGTGTGCCGCCGCTAACAACGCCGCTACAGATACAGGGCCAGTTCCGCCATGTATTCTCACAGCTACGTCTCAATGAATACTTTCGGCTGCATTGTGCACTGAAAGGACAATATGAGCGGAGGTGAAAATGTCAATTTTACACGTGAGAACAAAATGCGTATCCCAACTTCCCGAGGATGACGTCCTTATCTCGTCTCATTGTACTGATTTGGCGGGTTGGGAAGTATCGTGGCGTCCACACACTCAGGCAGGAGCCCAGCAAGGCGTGCCTACCTACCTTACACGTGAAAGTCGAATCTGCCACCGAAATATTCTTATTTTTACTTCTGCGAACGACAATCATACTCCATACACATCTTCGCCTGATCCAGTTCATCCATTTGGGTCACTGTGTCCTCGGAAAAAAGGCACATCTATTACTCGAGGGATGGGCCTGAATCCGAGCTCATATCATCCTTCTGACCATAGCAGAAGCGGTAGTTGACGTATCGATGGGCCTGATTGTCTTCAAGACTCATTCGCACATCGGCCACCAAATCTCGTCGTTCTTCCACAGACAGTCCCAGCGCCTCCAGAGGTTTTGCCGCAAACCCCTCAAGAGCCTCCAGAATGCTGACCTTCATCAGCGTGCCGATGGTCCATAGTTTCTTGTCCTTGGGCCAAGGTGAGATGGGAACTTTCTTGGTCACAACCTGGATCCTTTTGAAACCTGCTTGTTCGAGGGTTTGCCGCAAGTCCTGTTTCCCGTATGAAGTACATCCGTACTGGCGCATGCCTTGAGCACAGAGATCACCAAACTCCCGCACCGGGTCGTCTTCCTTCATGGTACCGTCGTCGCAGAGCACCAGGGGATCAAACTCCTGGAACTCGATCCAACCACCGTTCACAATGTTGCTTCGCCTGGTCAGCCAGTTTCATCATCAATTATGTTGCCTGGAAATCGTACCAGTAGGCATTGGCGACGACAGCATCCGAGTCAAGAAGCATGCCAGCAACTCCCCTGAAGTGGACGAGGTCAAAACCACATCCATGCATCCACTCCGGATCCTCGCAGTCCTCGACAAACATCCGCGCATTAATTGGCATCCATCTCGACTGAATCGGGGACAAGTCAGTGCCAACCACGCTGGCGCTCGGATACATGTCGGCCACTAGTCACAGTCAGACATTGACCTGATACAAGATGGTGGGTGCAAATCGTACCATCTATTGCCCAAGTTCCTACCAGAATTCATTATCAGCGCGAATAGCTCAATGCCTTTTAGAAACGCTCACCTGTCCCTGTCCCAATATCAATTATCTTCTGTGGGAACTCGCCAATGTCAGACAAGAAGAGTTTTCCATCCTGAAGGACGCCAATGGTCAGCAATCTAGACTCGTGGCATACCGGAGTCTCTAATCACGAATCATCAAATAAGTACCGTCAGCTGAAGCATCATGGCATGGTTAATGTCTTCCCGGTTTTGTTCTCCAATGTCATTTGGCAATGGATAACGTCCACTTTTCAAGCTGTGATATCGACGGCCATGCTTAAACTCATGCGCATGAATGTCGGGTGGCACGGAAGTTGAATCGCTTGAGCTCGCATCCCCCTGCGAACTCCCTAAATCTTGGTCGCCATATATCAGTTCGAATTCGTCCGTGTCCTGCTCTGTCGGTGTGTATATCGTTTCAATGCCCGTTACTGACACCAGCGAAAAGGAGCTTTGATCGTCGTCGCTGTACATTGTGGCTGAAGACTGGAGTAGGCCAAACCATAAAGGAGGGACAGGATGGGAACGAACAGAATCCAATGCTCAATACCCTTTATTCCATCTGGAGCACGTCCCGTGGGACTTGGAGGCGTCATTTCCATCACGTTTGTGTGACGTCTGCAGAACCAACACCGGAAATGGCACCTGCGGTAGGTCATGTGGACAAAGACCACCACTTCCATCACAGAAAGATAATGCCCGCCCTGCCGAATCACAGAGGGCACGCCCGCTCGGACTTGGCGGGTATGCTTTTTACTCTATCGAGAATTGTGATGTGCAGTGTTGGTGATAGATTATGCGGTAGGCGCAGCTCCCGGACCCTTCGACTGTATGGTCGAGACGATCATCTTTGAGGCAGGGGTGGAGGTTGGTCACCATCATTTCCATCTATCTAACCAGGACGGGAGCTTTGACACTCGGACACAGTATGAAATAAAGTCCAGAACAAAGAACATGTGTCGCAACTACAAACGGAATGCCTGCTGAGGGTAGCAAAACGCTCTCAATCAATCATATATGACGGTGCAAGGTTCCAAACTCTCTGTTAATCAGGTCTTTTATCGTTTTCTGACAGGTCGACTCGATTGATTCGAGGAACACTCGAAACCAACCAAGGCTTGCAACAAAACAGTGGCTACCTCACTTGCTAATATTGAATGTTGGTTGTCTTGAAAATACGCCGTGCAGTCTTACCACCAACTCGCCAGTCAGCGTCGGTCTCACATGGGCAAACAGGACTGCTGACTTATATACAGACATCCTGAGGGTGTCGGCACCGACGGCGCCTGACCATCGACATCGCCTATGGCGTTCTACTCGTCGATTCCGATCCGCTCGGGGAAGAAGTACCCTTTCCGAAACTCCCTGACGATATCATCCACAGCCAGCACGGAGCACGTTCGGGCCAGTCCAGCATGCTGTCAAGTAATTAGCTACCCCTTCGCGGCTACAGCCAAATGGGACTTTTTTTTTTTTAACATTCCTCAAACCCTGCCTGCATCGATGGCAGCAGATAAATAACCATGCAACGTTGTTCAAGGGTCCGGGAGAAAGCCAGTCAAGGTTCCGGGTTCCCCTGTCGGTAATCGGCGACCGTTCGCGCCCACTTTCCGACCTGTCAACAGTTATTGTGCCTTGTAGAGGACAACGGCCCGAGGAGATGATTGCCAAAGCAAGGCACCGAAACCGAGACCTGGCCGAGGCAGTGTGCATTGAGCACTCGGTTTAAAAAAAAACATGAGGGCGTCGTTTGAAAATGCGAACAGGGGAGGCTGTGCATCCTGACTGTCCTCAGCTTCGTCAAATCGCCCGTTCGGACCTGACAACGGACCTGACAACAGGGCATGCCAGCGTGGCATTCAGCTCCACGATGGACGGGCACTTTACTCTGCACGCACTACCGAGCCACACTTTTTAGAGGGTGGTAGGAAGAAGGCTCTCAAGGCTCTCTCTCGAGACTTTCCGAGGTTCAAAGACCGGGGTTGCTTGCCGAGCTGCCATGTGGAGGAGCGCATGTCACGCCAGCATGACGGAGAGAGTTGAGCTGGCAGCATCAACCTTACGTATTCGTTCGTTAACCGCCGCTAGTATGAGTGGCTGGTCTCAAGTTTACATTCAGGATGGCCGCGCATCACAGCCGCTGCGCAGGTGGGTCGGGTACTGGCTTCCTGGTTTCGGGGACGACGGGGACTTGAACGGGATGGTCTTTTGGATTCTGAGGATTGATTCACGGTGAGATTTAGTGCCTGGTCCTGGCTGGACTTGGCTGTCAGAGCCACACCCAACAGGGATTGGGAGCTGAGTAGGAACTGTCTCACTCCACTGAATGTTGAGCCGACATCCCTGGCCGTTTTATTATGGAACTAATCTCACCATTTAGTGCGTTCCAAGTGTTCGTCAACCTTCCAGAACTTCCATGGCAAGCGAGCCCGTGGAACCCCATGAGCCGCACGGCTCTTGAGGCCCTTATCGGAAGCTCGCCTATTACTAGTACGGCGTTGCGCATCCCCCAGTCCCCCAGTCCCAGTCCCTCATCCGCCTCGTCCTGGTTCGCCCTGAACGGGGCTGTGGCATGAAGAAAGTCCTATCTTCGAAAGGCGTAACCAACACGACGATGATGCGGTTTAACAAGTCCCATCTTGGCCGAGACTGTTTCACCCCTGGGACCACGTCTAACCTTTCGGATTCCTTGCTCTGATCCTGCGGCAACCCGGTTATGACCGGAGCGGGTGCCGTGAAAACAGGCCTACTGCGCATGTACCAGCGTACACACCTCCCTCTTCGTGTCCGGCGTGGAGGTTCAAGTCCGAGGCATCGGTATCTTACACCGCGAAGCGCACGAGCACTACACACACTCTCTCACACTCACACACACAGCCGTACGCTCATCTCCCCAAGAGCGGAACGGCACCGTCTCCTTTGGGATCGGTGTACGAAGCACGGGTGTACGTGTCTTGTTTTGTTGGCCTGTCATCTGTTTCATCTTTGTCGTCAACGACGGGGCAAAACCCAGCGCGGTACGGGAGGATTGTTGATCTTCGTCGAACCCTTACTGCCGGGGCCAGCCACTGGACAGTCGAGCTGTCGGCACTGGCCGGGCGGGTTCTACTGTTCTAGACGCCTTCTTCAGGACTCAACTTGCTGGGGGTCGGACGCGCTCTTTCGTTGGAAAGACGAAATGAGCGGTGTCGCCGTTGAGCCCGCGTGCCACGGTCCAATGCTGGCATGCCAAGTTCGGAAGGCGGCTGGACATCGATCCAGCATCACAAAGCAGGCCCGAATTAGTGTGGCCCCAGCATTGCAAAGTGGACTAATGGTAATCACACACAGCAGCGCCAGCAGACGCGGCTCCGACGGGGAAGCGTCTTTCCCACGGTCGCCCTTGATGGCTCTCGGGGGCTCTTCTCAGCTCTGCCTCGTCCCAAGCACCCCCCATTCTGCAGGTCTCATCATCCATACTACTGACGGCTCCCCGCAATTATGTCATGCATCATGGTTTCGCTGAATCCTGGACCCTCCCGTAATTTGGACCGGACCCTGCTCCACCAGCACAAGCACACCAGCCAAAGCACCAACCAGCTGGCAAAAGACCAAGTCCTGGCCTCCGCTCGCCGTGCCGTCGCGGCCTGTTGCTGGTTTGGGATTCTTATATAGGTCATCGCAATCCTTCTCACCCACAATTCAGACACTTGCTCTGCCACCCTTGATGCCTGATTGATCTGTTCAGCTCACAGCTCCTTATTTCTCTTGAGCTCGCGGCCACTGGGCTGTTGAGGCATGCCGTATACAAAACAGCTCATGTCCGCTTACAACTCGACCCCTTCGCTTACTTCCTTCTCGAGCCGACGCCCATGTTTGGTTTCCCTTGTCTGATTCAAATCTTCTGAGCCTTTTATTTCCCTCGTCGCCATCATGAGTCCTTCGCGCAAGTCGCGGATCGCCTCGAGCGTGTCCAATGTCATGTACACCAACGCCGTCTACTTCCCCAACTACCGGATATACCAGGGCGACACCCCTGGAATGCTCAATTACAGCTGCATCAACCATGTTTACTACGCGTATGCCAGCGTCTCGGTGGATGGCGGTGTTTTCGTAAGTTGCTCGCGGAGTTGTCCCCCCATCTCCGATCTACATGGCAGATTTCGGGTTGCCGCCAACGGGGGAATTTCAGCGCTGACTTCGGGTCCTTGATTTAGCTGAGCGACGAGTG
This sequence comes from Ilyonectria destructans, assembly GCA_020740775.1. NCBI lineage: Eukaryota > Fungi > Ascomycota > Sordariomycetes > Hypocreales > Nectriaceae > Ilyonectria > Ilyonectria destructans. Next base: position 2,431,531 of record JAHEWK010000011.1, read on the forward strand.
GGCGGACGCTGGAGCCCCAGTGGACGGCGTGCAAGGCGGGCTGGGCTCCCTAATGCACCTCAAACAGAAACACCCTCACCTCCAGGTCATTCTGTCTATCGGAGGAGGCAACTCGCCCGAGGTGTTCCCCGTCGTGGCATCCAGCACGCTTTTGCGGGATAACTTTGCGAGGTCTGCCCGAGGTCTCGTTGAGGCGTCGGGCCTCGATGGGATCGACAGTAAGTGCCCGCCCCAGAGGATTCCGGCATCCAAATTCTTCGATTGGGACACCTAGGACTAATTACAAACCTCGTAAAAGTCGCATGGGAGTATCCCTGTGATGCCAAGCAAGGGTACGACTTCCTTGCCCTACTAGCAGCCGTCCGCATTCACCTTCCCGAGGACCAATTCATCCTGACGGCCGCGCTGCCGGCGAACAAGGCCGTCTTACAGTTCATCGATCTGGCGGTAATTTCCGACTACCTGGACTTTGTAAATCTCATGGCATACGACTTTTTCGGAGCATGGACCCCGAAGAGCGGCCACCACGCGCAGCTCTACAACATAAGCAAAGACGAGACGTCCGGGTCATCAGGAGTGTCGTACCTCATGTCTCACGGCTTTCCGGCCCAGAAGATCCTCCTCGGCATCCCGACCTACGGACGCAGCTTCCTCCACGCCACCGGGCCAGGCCAAAAGTTCCGCGGCGGTGGCGGCGACGATGGCACCTTCGAGTACAACCAACTCCCTCGCAAAGGGTGCAAAGAAGTTGTTGACAAACGCCACGTCGCAGCGCAGTGCATCGGTTCCGATGGCGGTTTCGTGACGTATGACAACCCGGACACCGTCAAGGTTAAGGCTGGGTTCTGCAAACAAAAGGGACTAGGGGTGAGTACAAACCGCCGGTGGTGATTTATTTGTTGGCTTGCATTTCTCTCTCAGACACTATCGAGGTGTTCATCATCCCCCGCGTCGACTTGCAGCCTTGTGATTGTTGGGTTAGTTTGCTGACGAATGGTTGCACAGGGTCTCTTCTACTGGAATGGTCCGGCAGATTCCAAAGACAAGTCGAGGAGCTTGATTGCGGCTGGCTTCCGCGCCCTTCACTCTTCCTGAGGGAGATGGAAGAAAGGGCATCCTCTTCATCGCTACGCGACAACTTGAATTTATTTGGCCTGCGATCTGGGTTATGCGAAACTAGAAAGGTACGGCGACGGCGTTTCTTCAAAGGCATCAAGGAGGTGGGCATTTTCTGGAGTTTTTCTGTTTCCTTTCTTTTCTTTTTCCTTTCCTTCCGTCTCTTTTCCTGTGTGTTTCCTTGGTTGCATTATGCTTTGGTTGGGGTTGCACACACTCGGTCTCTCAACACCAGACAACCTGGGACGGGCGGGAATCAATCTTCCAGCAGGAGCAAAAGCGAAGGGATATCCATCATTTGTTGTAGATCTCACATACTCAATAGACGGGGACGGCGTTTTTCTGGCTGCAAAGGGGCTTTGCGGCCTTGGTGGACCTCCCGGACAACGGAGGCTCACGGCCTCCCTACCTTTCCATACCTCACTTGTCCCGTCCCATCCCAACATCGCTCTTCCTCGGTTCATGGACAACATCCGGTCTGCTGGGTCATCATCACCTTGCATCACTAGGTCATCCGCGGCGCGGGATATGTCGGACATCCAGGCCGTGCCCCCTCCAGGTGAACAAACCGCAACTGCTTGTGAGCCGAGCTTGTTCTTGATCGCACGGGATCGGCAGGCAACGCTCCGCAACCCGCAGCGTAACAGGGAGCCGCGGTTGGGCACGGGATCACAAGGGCGGTTGTGAGGGTGTGCCACCACGTCGCATTGTGCGTGCGCCGCCCCCACGAAGTCCGAGATGTTGGTGTGCAAGGGGATCGATCCCGCGTGCGAGGCCAGCAACGGTTGCCAGGTTAGGGTTCCCGGCGCCGGCTATTCTAGATGGCCAGCTGGCAGGCTTACCCAAAGAGGCATTCAGTACTTTGGCGAATGTTGTGATGTTTTGCTGCTTATCCAGCGAGTCAGTCTCCAACGTTAGGTAAATTCAGTACCTCTTGCTACAAGGACCTGTTGCGACAAGGTCGGCCGTCTCACATCCATGCGACGGGTGATGGTTGTCACATGTCAAGTCACATTACCCCAACATTTACTCTGTTGCGGAAGGAGCTCTCTCCACACGTGCCGATAAGATAAGCCCAGGCTGCATCCGTCATCCCCAGGACGAACGACAGGAGCTCAACCTCCCCACGGATGAACGTTGCCTCATCAAGCAAGCTTCGACCTCGCGGGACATTCATCATCACGGAGCCATCGCCTCTAAAGATGCTCCCGGAGCGGCAGTCGTGGTCTCGAAACACCACCACCGCCTGCACCGCCCCCACGCTGCTTCACCATGTCCGCCGCCGCCGATAGAGACCCGTCTCCGGCTGCGACTGCTGCCGAACACGAGGAGCTTCTCCGTCATGACGCCGACGTCCCCGAAGACGCTGCGCCGCCGCTGCCGTTCGAGCCGCTCTTTACGCTCCTGACCAACACCACTACGAATGCTACCGTCCACCCGCGCGTCCACTACATCTTCTCCGACGACGACCCCTCCGTGCTGGCCGCCGCCACCACCGCAGACCCCTCGCACCGCGCGCTCGTCGTGGACCTTGCGCCCGCGCCTGCGAGCGACCCAGGGCGCTGGGCTGTCTCTTGGGCGTCTAGCCTAAGCCCCAACTTTGCTATAACGGGATCCAGCGTCGCCGTCCAACAGAACGAGAGCGACGACGCAGGCGAGGATGACCGCCGAGGCGGGGCCCTCATGTTGCGCGTCAAGGGCGTCGAGCATGAGCCGGTCGATATGCGCCCCGATAGCCTGCCGAGCTCTGGTAGCGGCGCCGCGCTAGGCCGTGAGGACGTGGAAGGGCTGGCGGAGGACTTCCGCCGGCGAATGGGCGTGCTGAAGAAGGTTGTTGACGAGGGCGAGAAGAGGCGGGCTGTGCTAGGGCCGCAGCTAGACGAGGCTGAGGATAATGATACACCGGAAGTTGCGATTGTTGAAGACGACGATGTAAATGAAAAGTCCAAGGCGGATGATTGAGCGGGCACCAGATGGTTTGTCGAACATCTACAAAGATGGATCCTCGTTATAACTCAACATCTCGATACCGAAAGGCAGCATGGCCTTGAGCCTGCCACGGACTCATCAAAGGCAAGCCAGTTCGAAATCTCTAAATCGTTGGCAATCGATCTAACTCTAACCCAGGCGAAATCGTCATCGTCGCTCAACATCAACCAACCAGACATAGCATGTAGTGTGCTATATAGAATGCATAGGTGGGCCAGGCACCTCAAACCATGAAGGCGAATGGGCGTATGGATTATTTTGGCATGGATTTTGGCTCGTTTTGAATACACTCTACCATGTTACATCACAGCATTACAGACATACAGTTGCGTCATTCCACTCAAAGTCGAGGTAGAAGATAGTCACGCTGGCGAGTGTCCAGATGACCATGTACCAATACTTAAACACCTGGCAGATTATGGCTACAAGAGAAACAGAAAATGTGATTAAAACTCATAGTATAAACGCCCCTAACAAATGCAATGGACTAGAACAACTCCAGAATGGGAATTCGAACAACCCCCGTTGCCTTCTTCCAGCAAACAAAGGTCAACGGGCATCGAGGCTATAACAAGAGGAAAAGCGCGTGCGAGATGTGATCCAGACAGTGGTAAACAAAACAAGTAAAAAAAATGGTTGGCAGTGGTTGCCCAGGCAGTCCTCCCCGTTATTCCCTTATCCTCATTCTCCAAATCGGAGGACTCGTTTTTTCTTCTCCTCCTTCCCTGAAGGCGTATCTATCCCAACATAGTAAAGCGATTGGGGCAAGCCGGTCTATGTGCGTTTTTAAACCGATCTTGCAGACTGATGTACACAGCTAATCCCTCCTCCCCAACAATTCTTCGACAGCACGGACGCTAGCTCTTAATGCATTCGTTCGGCGTCGAGTGAAAAAATCGGGAGGCGCATTTAGTTTCTTGGCATCTGCGGGAGGTGCAATCGCTGAAGAGAGAGATTGTCCAGTGCATCACCAGCACTGTTGGCCACAGGCGCGCGGGCACTGATGTGCTTGATGATATCGAGGCCGTCAATAACCAGGCTTCGCCTCTTCTTGTTATTTTGTCCCTTGACAACGAAGATGTAGATGAGGACGATAATGACGATGATGACGATGATGGCCACTATAGCAAGTCAGTTAAAATGTTTAGCGTCAAGAATCACGAGCAACAACATACCGCAGATACCCAGGCAGATCCACTTCTTCTTGCGAGTCTTGCGGGCAGTGTTGACGGCGACACCCATCTCCTCGTTACCCTTGTCGAGGTTCTCAACAACCTCCTCACCCTTCTGCTCGATCTGGGTGACGGCAGCCTCCTGCTGGACAACGAGTGTGTCCATGTCGATGAAGAGCTGAGACAGCTCGTTCATCTGCTGCTCAATCTTGGCGAGGGCGGCGTGTCGGTCCTGGACGGCGCTGAGGGCAGCTCGGGCACGGCCCTGGCGGTCACTCTGCATCATGGCCTGGCTGAAGACCTGTCGACCACTGGTATCCTCAACAGCCTCGCGGATCTCCTGCTCCGATGCATCGGGGCGGACAATGCGGTACTGGCGAGCCATCTGGTCTTGAGTGCGCTTGGAGAACTGTGACTCCACCGTCTGGTACTGCCGAATGGCATCCTTCAGGCGACGGTCGACACGGTTGACTTGCGGGTTGTTCTTGGCGCTCTTTGACTCGGGGTTGGACTTGATGGTGCGAACACGCTCGGTGAGGCCGCGGTAGAGGGCCATGGTCTCGGTGGAGAGGCCATCCAGCTGGCGGTTAGCGGCGCTGTTGGAGGAGCTGTCGGCGTCATCGAGGGTGCGCTGCTGAAGCATGCGGAGCTGCTCCAAGTTCTGCTCGACGGTGTCGATGCCACGGTCGATATCACGACACTCGTTCAGGATGGCATTGGGGTCGCCCTGGGCGATAGAACCAGCGTTGTAGGCAAGAGGGGCCATCTCAACGTTGGAGCCTGGTGATGGTTAGTGATCAATGTCAAGTTAGCTACACAATGAAGCATTTGAATCTTACCTCCTCCGTAACCTCCCGCCTGGGGGGGAGGGCTCTGGTTGTATCCTCCATAGCTGCCGCCGCCATAACCACCATTGTCCTGCTGGTCGTAGGGGTTCTGTCCGCCGTATCTGTGTCGATTGAGGTCAGTCAGGGGTCCAGGGTCGCGTTTCGGACGCGCGTGGCTGTTGTGGAATGCGGTACTAACCCGTACTGTCGAGGCATAGTCAGCAAATGTGTCACAGGAGAATTCAAGTCACGGCGTAGCTGATGTGTTGTGATGTGTGGGAAAGGGGGATACGCGAGGCTGACGGTCGCAAGATCAATGGGAGTAGGCCATTGAGGTGCACAGCAGTGAACGACACAGGGCGGTCGAAGGTGATTGAGTCGAAGCGCAGAGTAAATGGGTGACTTACGCTCATGGTGGGCAATTAATTAAGGTGATGCTCTGGGAAAGAGTCGGTGATGGGTCGTGGTCCGACGTTTGGAGGAAACCTCGATCTCGTGTTGGCTTGGCCTCAGACTCGGATCGTGATTTCCGTAGGGGGTGGAATCGTGTCGTGTCGTCTCGGGTCGGAGCGTCTCGCGGGGAAGTTCTCGTCGCACAGCAAAGAGAAGAACGGGAGAAGGAAGCGAACGTCGAGGCGGGCTACGAGAAGCTTTGAAGGACGGGATGAATAAGGACTAAGATGGAGTGAGCGAGCGTGAGAGTGCGAGAGGGAGAGAGCCTGAGCGAGCAGGCGAGTAAGAGCTAGTGCGCCCACTGAGTTGGAGGCGCTGCCACTGGCTGGGCTGGGGCAGTGGCGGCTCCAGTACGAGGGAGGTACCTGTGGGCGGGCTGCAGGTACCGCGGGGCACCAAGTTTCACTGGCTGCGACGCCATTCCTGGCAGGGTGTCCACCGGGAGCTACAGTGCGCTGCGACGCTCCTCCAGCGCATGACACCGCAACAGCCTCAGCAAGCGACCCCTAGCGACCCCTACGGAGCGACAGTACCGCGCAGGTACCCCGTCCCCAGCCCTCCCATCTGCAGTGTGGCCGCCCCTTGTTCGCCTGGTTCCGGCCAGGTCGCCGTCTGCGTCGCCGTCGCTAAATCCATTCGCCGTCGCACTCGCAATCTCGCGGCCCCCAACCCTATTTCTCGCCCAGATCATCAAAGACCCCTGCACCGCTCGTCCCCTGGAAGGAAACCTGGAAAGCCCTAGCGAAAACGCAGGATTTTCTTGATTCCCATGGTACATACTCCGTACGGTGAAGACAAAACTCATCTGCTACACCCGGGCCCCTCCTCAATGCGACAGAATTCAGAGGTCCGAGACTTGCTTCAGTAGCGGCAGACGTCCACGGGTCCACGGGTACTACCTCCATCAGCAGACCAGCCCAGCTCCAAGCTCAGCACGGTAACTGCGACTCTCCGGCGCACTATCCGTATGGTGGCGCCAGCTCAGTGATTAGTTCCAGCGATGCTGCAGCCACTGAAAGCCACTGAAAGCCACCAGGCGCCGCTCAGGCTGACTGGGGCCTGTCCAGTCGCAACTGGAGGAGCCTGGATCCTTGGCAGCGACAGGGAATAGTCCAATGAGGGAACGCGGGCTCCACTGTTTCATATTGTTGGTCTTGACTCTGGCGACGGCTCTCCACTTGTTACATCTTCACTATCCCAAGTGCCAATGAAATGAGCGAGTCATCACCATTATCACCATCGAGACAAAGATCGTCGTCCAGCGCGCTCCGTACTCCATACAGTCATCCCATTGCAGCGTCAGCCCGAAAACCTAGCACCAAGTACTCCGTACCACCGTCCAGAACCTGCTCCATCCCGAAAATCAAAAGGCTGCGCCCCACTAATCAATAGAGCCATGTAGGCTGACGGCACCTCTCGCTCACTGCAGAGCCACAGCAAAGCCTCAGATGCGCGCTAGTCAGCTCAGCTTCCCACCTTAACGCAGCGTGCCGTGTGGGCTCCTCCAGCCGCTTCCTCAGCTGGTGGTGCCGCGGATGACGCTGCAGCAGTCAGACTCAAGACGAGCCCACTATCAATGACCAGGGTCTCGAACAACAAGCTTCGCCGCGTGGGGCTAGTGGGAACTGGGAACTGACATGGGCATGTTGGATTTGCCAGTGGACCGCTCACCAGGATCCAAAATTGGCGTCTCAGCAGGCGCCTTCTGAATCCTTGTTTGAGTGATCGCCAACGACTGCTGCAGTGCCAGTCCGTCGCCGGAGAAATATAACTATCCTATTATTATATCTTGGGGTTAAACGTCAACTTTACAGAGATGAGATATACGTAGTCCCTTACCTGAGATGGAGTCATGGCCCTTCGAGAGTCTTCGTCACGCCAACTTCAGCCGTATATTCCATGTACATAAGCTGACGCTCCACATCGGGTCGACCCTCTTCAGCGTTGCGGCGCTGACCGCCTCACAAATGTAACACAGCGTTCAGACATGGATTTGGGCTCGGATCCAAATGCTTCATTTCCCAATTAATTCATGCTGTTTAAACACTTCATAAAGCTCACCTAATAAGAAATACTCCCTTGACAGCCTGCTGACCCTCATTTCGTTGCCTCCTTCTGAATCCCTTCGTGCCTCCTCTTCTACCCATAGTTCCAGCCGCTTACACTGACGAACATTCTCCAGTTTCTCGACTAGGCCTCCGCTCCTCATGCCACGGCATATGCAGATACATAGCTGACACTGGAGTCCCTGGGCAACTCAACCAACTTACTGCGGTCATACTGGATGATGCTGAACTGCCCCTTGTCCTGGCACCCAGGTTCCTTGCGTAGCAGTTCCAGTGCGGCCATCATAACACCAATGGGGTGTCTTCCACAGACTGTATTCCGAGTCCGTCGAAGGCTATCCAGGAACGCGTCGTGGCTGCCGCTCTTCACAGCATCCATGGCTGCCTCATCAATCACCCGAATGGTCTCGTGGATTGGAGGGCCACTTGGCTTCGAAGCCCCCTTGCGCAACTTATTGAGATCGGATGGGCTGTTGGTCGGGGAGTGCACCATGTAGTTGAAATATTCACCCCAATGACAGAAATCAGAGCTGATGATGAAGGCGTTTTCTGGGTCCTTGAGATACGGCAGAAGCTCTTGGCCAAAGGCCTTCTCCTCGCTTCCATTGTTAGACCCGATTAGTAGGGGAACAATCTTCGGGAACTCGTCCGGCGAGCCAAATGTCTCTTGGAGTCGGATGTAGAGGTATGGCGTGTGCATCTCGAGGGAGTGCTCATCCTTCTCGTGCTTCGAGGGCATATCCTCCATATCTGCTGCGTCCTTGATTTCCTGCACCGTCTCTTGATCAACCGTCAGATCGCCGAAGGGCGTTGCATACTTTTCAAATGTCGTAGCCGCACAGCCTTCGAGATAGTACATATGGGAGGGACCCAGAATGAAGACGCGCTTCGCTCGGCTGAGGTCGAGCGTCTTATATGCCCACGCTGCGCATTCGCCAGAGTACTCGTAACCTGCATGTCTAGCACATGGTGTTGTTAGGCTACATGCCAACTTGCCTTAGGCCAGGCGTACTCACGGAGCAATCACGATACGGGCCCCAGGGATGGGAAGCGGGACTCCATCAATGCTATCGGGGACAGCTGCCATGAACTTCTTGAGCTGGTTCTCCAACACGTCAGGCGACCTCTCGTACCAGGTGCCTGCCTTGCTCGCGGGTCGGATCGCCATGTTGGGAGGAGCGGTTATTTAGGATGACAGATGATGGCGACAGAAACGGACGTTTAGATTTTATTTAAACAAGGCGGCACCTGCCCTCCGTGATATCAAGGTCGATCAACCTGGAGAGCTGTTCACCAAGGGTAATGATAATGAGTAAGGTTCAAGATGGAGAAGGAGCTCTCGGTCCTCTCCCCGCCTCGAGGCGGGGTAGGACGTCAGCTCACAAGTCGCAACGGATGGTACACGATGCCAGCCGGCCAACCAAATACCGCATTGAGCATGCACCTACCCACCCTCCCGCCAGAACAATGTCCTAACTAAGCCGATAATCCGCTATCATCAACTACGATCTATCTATCTATCATTCAACCCATGATCCAGGCATAACAATGTTCTCCTTCTCCATCAGCTCCCAGAACTCGCGTGCCATCCATTCAAACTCCGATACCCATTCAAGCCGCCAGTCCTCTGGACGCGGTCCGACCTTGAGATCTAACAATCGAATCGGGACCCAATGATTCTCGTTCCAACCTCCCAGTTCTATCTCTTGTAACCTACAACTTTTGGCTTCCTTCACCATTCTATTTCGTATTTGGTGCCTCGATGATTCAATCGCATCCGCATCTAGCGCTCCTCTGTTATGGTCTCTTAGGGCCACAACTTCTCGACGCCCGTACTCAGTCAAGTCCACCCCGGCAATTTGCAAATCCAAGATCCATTGCCGAAGAGTCCTCTGGAAGACCGTATCCCAACGGCAAAATGATATGTCCGGTGAGATGTAACAAAGTGCGCCTCCGATAACAGAAATGAGCGGGGTGCCTCGCCAAATCGGCACTTGATAGGCGTCCCAGGGTGTAATCGTTTCAACGCTGTGGAGGTCATCATGTCCTGCCACCGATGCTACCCTCTGGACGAGCTCGCTCCAGTCTTCTTCATACACAACCGGTAGAGGAAATCCTTTCGGGCCAGGTACCAATATCTCATCAGGGAATCGTGTGCCCAGTGCCACAGCTGCCGAGTGGACAAGAGACAGTTTCTCGCTTGTCGATTGGTTGACGTCGCTGGACGTCACTCTTCCATCCTTTGCCATGAAGTGGCCGAGGTCACAAGAATTCATGTGAAATGACCCCAGTCGGAAAGCCTCGATTCGGTTCCTTAACGGACCAGTGTACAAGGTTGGAAGGAATTTCAACTGGTATTCCCTCTTGTAGTTACCCCCGTAAGGCCACAGCTGTTCGAAATCAAAGAGCCTCAATACTGTGATGCTTTCTGGTTCATCCAGGTATGAGTTGAAGAGCTCCGCGATTCGCATCAATTCCTTTTTTTGCTCTGGACTTTTCGGCTCTGAAGTCGAAGAGATGGATCCGTGAACAAGCACATTTAACGGGCCCCTGTGCATCGCGTCAGAGATTTCTCAGAGGTTGTGTCCGGGTCATTCTTACCCTGCTTCTAGACCGACTGGCTGAGCCAGGGACTTGTGAAGTCCCATGCGGAGAAGAAGTTTGCAAGTCTCGTAGTTGTTGCTTTTCGCTGCGTACTGCCAAATCATTAGCGGGATGTCTCAGAAGAAAAGCGTGAACTGACAGATAATAGGGATGTCCCATCCGCTTCTCTGTCAAATGGAGATGCCTTGCGTGCTTGGAAAAGCTTTAGCACTCCATCCGTGTCACCATTCTTTACTTTGGTAATGATTTCTGAGTTGGAGGGTACAATGCTGTAGATTCTGTAGTTGTACATCCACCCACCGAGGGTGGGATTGGACTCAACTTCGTAGATAGATTTTGACAGCCAGTTGGGCCATTGGATGTAGGCTTGCCACGCCCCCGTACCTTTGGCATATGCTAATGCAATTTTTCCCGTCTTGGAGGGGTTGTAATCTCCCCTCCTCGCCACTGGCTTTTCCCACTTGGGGATTAAGGCATTTTTGTTCATGCGATCATCGTTTTGAATGTTGGCTTCTTGGCGTGTATGTGCAGGCGCTATCGTGGTCTCACGGCTGTCAAAGTATGTCTTCAAGTCTGTCGTGACCAGTCTCGAGATGAGCTCGGGGTTTCGATTCATCAATGCGCTTTTTCCATTAGAAATAATCCGCAGTTACGCATATAATTAGCTTACATTTGGTAGGATTGAATTGACATTTGCAGGAAGTCGACAGTTCTGGATAGCCTCTGCTGGTACTTTTCCAGATCGTCCTTCTTCGTTGTGATTCTGACCAGTGCGGCTTTCTTTTTCAAACCCTTTCTAGAGCCTATTTTCTTTTCCATGTCCTTTATCATGTCGTTGAGGCCACTGTGGGCGTGTCTTGCGAGTTTAAGGCTGCTTTTGATTGAGGCATCGTCGCGGGTCAAAATCGAGTTGTCAGCTTCAAGCTGCTCTTGTATACTCTCAAACACAGACCCGAAAACCTTCAAGTCTGAAAGCATATCATCAATCTCTTTAGGGAGATCTTTGATTTCCTGCCATAGCTTGCGAGCCTTGATGACGCACTTGACGATATCAGTCGAAATCTGGACAAAGGCAATACCAGCGGCGGTGACGTCCATGTTGGTCGTGTCGCAGGGCGCCTCGTCGAAATAACGAACTAAGAACAAATACAAAAACTCCTGGCAGAAGACAAAGACACAATTGTTTAGAGGGCAGAAATGGAACAAACAATGTTGGAAAAGTTTCCATCAGAGGGGACACGGCGTCCGTAGCTGAACTCATGACCAGGATGATTAATGGTAGTACGGTAATGTACAGGGGCTGCTACAATACAAGCATGTCCAACAACCAACAGTGACAGATGATTCGCGGGGAGGCATCCATTTCATGGTCTGGGCGCGTAAACAGGACGCATGATGGTGGGCGGCAAGGGGATGAATGAGGCGCGGCAGTGGGCGGTACCACCCTGTTGCCTTGCTGTGCTCTTAATGGTGTCATGTCCTTGGCTTTTTGGTGAGGGCTGCTATCTCAAATACGCCTTGCAGTTTGTGTGCTTATCGGTAGTAATTGCAAATGTTTTAGAGTGTTGTTAAAACATGTTCACGTCTGCTGAAGAAGGGCGCCATGTATATCGGCGGGAGCGGTACGGGCCGCCAGAGCGCTAAAGCCAGGCTGATGATGGTGTCAACCATTAGCGCCCATCGACCACACAACGTGGACCGCCAGTCAAATCTCGTTGGACTTCACATGGGGCACGGCTAGCTTAGGGGACTCTGTATTTAATTATTTTTATGGTAATTATATAGCACAAACTCACATAAATACCGTCATCGGGAATAAATTACTCCCTAACTGGCTGTATTCCCACTGCTGTTAGAACCCAATGTTTGTCGTTCTGCTGTGCCACAACACTTGAACGAAAACATTTATCCTTCTCAATCTCGGTCACTTCCTGAGCGGCCACGGTAGCAGCAGGCTCATAATAATAGATCCCTCACGAAGTGGAATCATATGTGATCTCGGACAGTTGCTGTGGTTGAGAATGTCTAGGGCACATTAATGGGAAGGCTCCAACGACTCTGCATGCACGCAGAGGGAGGAATCAAGTAAGATGAAGGGATAGAGAGGATCCAGGCCTTGAGCGCAATTGGAAGTGGTTGTGGAATTATACGATTTAGTTTAATAAGAAGATATCACTAGTTTTTGACAGCCGATGGGTGCGACGTGAAGTGCCTTGAATTTTGGGTTGTCGCATTTTGGATATTTGAGGCGAGCCTGCTGGTTTGGCTTAGGAAGAGCATCTTGCGCTGGTAGACATACCTTGCAGCTTTGGGTGTCTTTGTTTGCCAGTTACTGCGACGCTAGGAGGATGATCGTGCGGATACCTGCGTATCTTCCTCTGCTTAAACTTGCGATGATTTGTATGCCGTGAATACTCTCACATGACTGCTACTTTTGGCAAGAAAACGGTCAAGGTAGATAAGTACGTTATACTGGCGTGGTTTGGCTGGCCTTGCACTGGATCACAACGACTGGGTTCTCTAATTATGTACTGAATATCCTTTACACGAGGCTCAGAAACCCGGAATTGATTACATGAGGGAGAATCGATGGGAGGAACAGAGTGACCAAAACAAACCTGAGCCTACCCTACACACTGCACTGTAGGCGGAATGGCGAACAGGTGGGCCAGTGTTCCTCTATTGAACCCATGGGTGACTTGCAGGGAAGGCAGAAAAAGCAGGAGCCAATAAACATGAGAAATGTTGGGAGTTAATGTGGGTGTGTAGTGGTTCGATTCGGATGAAGCATACCCGGCGATGTTGGGGCGATGTCAAACCCGCTTAGGTTCACACTGCTTTACGAGAAACAGAAAATTGGAACAAAACCGATTCTGATGAGATGCGAGGGCATACCACGTAGCAGAGTGATCCAACTTTGATACTCGGCAGAGTTAAATATAGATACAAAGAATGTTATTCACGTTATTTACGGGGAGCTTTCTCTGCCATGGCGAGCTAAGGGGTTCATGGCAGTGGGTGCTGGCGGAGATGAGCTTGGATGGGGTGCCACGGCGGATCCGAGCCGGGGACGGGCGGAGGATTTCCTTATCAATCAGTCGAGAAATTCACGATCTGTGCATACAGGCGAAAAGTGGTTAGATTGATGCTCCGCCATGTTGCTGAGTTCAGATTGATCTTCATGTTGGCCACACATCCCAACCGACGTAGCCCCGAAGCCGGAGGAAGCTCAGTCAGGCGACCGGGTATAGAGGCATCCGTGCCGAGCCGGCGAGGAACCTGGAGGCCATCTCCACTTGGCTTGGGTACGGAAACGCGATTCGGTTCGACGAATTCCCTTGTGCTCCTCCCCGAACCCGAGTGGAGTGGGTGCTGCATGTGCACGAACGAGTCTCAGTGGTGAACTGGGGCTTTGCACCCAGTACGACTCCTTATGCTGTATGTCGAGGGATAATCGGAGAACACCGGACCCCGCCCTGGAGCGTGGGCTTGTGATTGAGACCCAGAACACAATAACTCGGCCAGGAGCAAATGTGATGTGGAAATGGGTGGAAATGGATCAGCCTGGCCAGGCCCAATGCCTGAGAGTAGTTGACGCTGATCCCGTGCCGTCACACACTATCGTATGCACGAAGAACTTACACAGACAGCTAGACACAGCTGAACACAGCTGAACACAGCCAAATACAGCTAGACGAGCTCTGGCAAACGTACAAGTGGACGGCAGGCTTGAGCTAAGGTCGCGGAGCCCCTCCCGACCTCCCGTTGGCATGGGCCGTGGGCCGTGGGCCTGCGGTCGCGACCTGGCTGGGTCTCACCAACGAAACCCTTGTCAGCTTTGGAAAGTCCAGCCCGTTCTCCCGCTTCTTTTTTTTTCTTTTTCTCTTTTCCCTTAAAACGAACGAACTGCGCGTGTGCGTGTGGCCGGCTGATGTTTGGGTGGCGGCCGTAGTGGAGGTAGGTGGTGGACATTGGTCGCTCGAGGTCCGATCGCAGGTTACCAGAACGGGTACTTTTACCTTGCAGGTTGCTTGCAGGCATGGCCTGGCCGCTGGGTGTTAGTTGTTAGGTGCTTCCTTGTCGCGATGAGCATTGAGTTTCAATAACAACAAGTCCGTTATAGAGAGTCGCCGTAGGATACTACCTTTGACAAGTCGCCAATAAGCTACATCTACATACGAGGTACTAGTACGGAGTACAGTTTGGGGAGACGCCTCTCATTCGTCTCAGCCTCCTTGTCGTCCGTCATCCATTTGCTTCTGCCTCCTTACGCAATAGCTCTCCATTCCTCGCCACCACCAGAAGCTACCGTCCACTAATTAACCGCAGCTACCGCAACCTTGCTCCTGAGGTGTCGGGGTGGGATTTTTTTTTTTACTTGCGGCGTTCCAGGTTACAGTTCAGGCGTTTTCTCTCTTCCATCGTACTTTCTTTGCACACGTCTGCATTCTCTCTCTCTCTCACCAAGTCGATTCTGCTGGTGCCTGGCCAATTACCCGTCCCAGACAACATCTCCTTTCTGCCTTGCAGGGTCCTCCCTTTTGGTATTTTTGTACATTCAGACTACTTTTTCGGGCGCACCCTTGTCTTACTTTGAGCACCGATAGTGTCGATAGTGTCCCTCGGACGCCCTTGATTCGGTCTTTCCCTGGATCCCTGTTCTAGTCTATTGGCCTAGGTCCTAGTCTACTGGCCTCAAGTCCTTCTAGGCACTCACTGGCCCGTCCCGGGGCGATCGCTCGGTTTACGTCCGCTCCGTCGCATTCCGTCATCGCAAACCACAAATCTCCCTCCCCGCCCACTACCAAACTCTCCTCTCTCCTCCTCCACCATCACCATCGACATCAGCACCCTCAATCACTGAGCCCGTCGCCATCGCTTCTACGCCGTCGCCGGCGCACATCGTCCCTCATCATGGGCCTCCTCCAGAAGATGGCGTGGTCCAAGAGCACCCGCATCAAGGTCATGATTGCCCTTGACACGGCCTTCTTCATCCTCGAGCTCACCACCGGTTTCCTCGCCCACTCGCTGGCTCTGATGGCTGATGCCTTCCACATGGTGAGAAACCCCTTGCACGTCGGAATTGCATCGGCGACTGACCAATTCCCAGCTCAATGATATCATCTCCCTGATCATCGGTCTCTGGGCTGTGTCCGCCGCGCAAAAGGCCACCACCGACGAGTTCACCTTTGGTGTAAGTTTCCATTCATCAAACGTCAGCGCAATGCTAATCTGCCGATAGTGGGTGCGCGCCGAGATTCTCGGTGCCTTCTTCAACGCCGTCTTCCTCATCGCCCTCTGCGTCTCCATCATTCTCGAGGCCCTGACCCGATTCATCGAGCCCCCGGAGATCAACAACCCCCAGCTGATGCTTATTGTTGGTTCCGCTGGCCTCTTCTCCAACCTCGTCGGATTCTTTGTCCTCGGCGGCCATGGTCACGGCCACGGTCACTCCCACGACGACCATGACCACGACGACCACGATCATGCCCACGGCCATTCACACAACCACGCACACGACGAGGAGGAGGGTCGCGCCGGCCTACATTCCCACGAGTCGCCCGCCGAGGAAACGCGCCGCATCCGCTTCGAGGACCACCGTCACACCAGGGACGAGTCTAGTACTGCCGCCAGCCGTCTTTCCCGAGGTCGCGATAACCGCCGCTCCAGCAAGAGCGGACACTCCCGTCTGGCCAGCATCGAGGACATGAGCATCCACCCTGCCAGTTTCCGCCAAGATATCATCGCCGCGAGCATGGCAACCCGTGGTGATTCAACCAGCGAGAGCGAGTCCGAATTTGACGCCACTTTCATCGCCGAAGAGGATGAGGCGAATGAAGAGTCGCCACTGCTCCAGGGCGTTAAGAAGGGCGGCAGCTCTCTAAGTGCCCACAAGCAGCCGGCTCACTCGCACCCAACCATCCGCCGTTCACGACGTGACTCGAGTGTACACGATGGCCACAACCATACGCTGCCCCAGAAGCCCGGCAAGAAGGGTGGCCACAACCACGACGATATGGGCATGAACGCCATGGTCCTGCACGTCATCGGTGATGCTTTGGGCAACATTGGCGTCATGGCTACGGCTCTCATCATCTGGCTCACCAACTGGCCCGGCAAGCTCTATGCCGATCCCGCCGTCTCGCTCTTCATTACCGCCATTATTCTCAAGACCTCGATTCCCCTTACCCGTGCAACCGCCCGCGTTCTGCTCCAGGCCACACCCGAGCATGTCAGCATCAAGGACATTCGACAGGACATTGAGAGACTCCCTTGTGTCATCACCTGCCACCACATTCACGTCTGGCAGCTTTCCGATACCAAGCTCGTTGCCAGCATGCACATTCAGGTTTCATTCCCTATCGACTCGCATAGTGGCGAGAAGTATATGGAGTTGGCTCGCCGGGCCCGCAAGTGCCTCCATGCCTACGGTATCCACAGCGCCACCATTCAGCCTGAGTTTTGCCTTGACCAGAAGCATATGCAAGCCGAAGAAGCCGCTGCTCTCGCCCTCGATGGAGGCGCCGACGGAGGCAAGGGCGAAGTCTGTCTCCTGGAATGCATCGAGGACTGCCAGGGACAAGGCTGCTGCACCAACGTCGAGGCCTCATCCAGAGGCTCATCGACACGTCGTGCCAGCGACTCGTCACAAGGCGCGAACAGTGCCAATGGACACGAGCATGGACACGAGCATGGACACGAGCATGGGCACGATCATGAGCATGATCATTAGAACTTGATCCCCCTCTGGAACGACTGGTCGCATGCTGGTGGACATTCTAGACTCTAGAGGTATCCCAATAGGCACTCACATATCCTTGATTGAGTGCCAGGGGCCATGAGATAGATATTACCTCCCTTCCTCCTTACCGGATAACTTTTCTAATTAAAAGGGCTGGCGTTTGTGTTTCGGTTGTTTTCTCAAAGGCTGCCAATTTGGGCATGCGTTGAGCACACGGCTATGTTGCTCACAGAAGGGTTATAGTGTACGATAGATGCGCTACACAGTACAACGAGTGTTTCTTTCGTCTTGAATAATGTATGTCTTGCTCCTTGTATGAGTGAGGCAGTTGAGGATCGGACGCGGCATTGATATTTCCACTTCAAAAAGCCAGCACAGCGCCATACTTTGAATTGAACAAGTTTCTTATTGTTACTTCGCCATTGCACACATGAGACTAAGTTGAGATCTACCAAATGTCCTCGGCGTTCTATGTGAGATGTGTATCCCCAATAACCCTTTTTAATAACGCGATGTACCCAACCATATACCTATCCCATCCATCTCCTTGCGGCCGTTTTCGATTTCGTGAAACATCATAACATAAATATATACTAAAACAGCGCACGCATAAACATGAGTAGACTGGTTCTATGACTTGGTTGGTGGTGGCGGCGGAGGTGGCAGGACCAACTCCGCGCGGCCACGAACCTCAGCAATACCCTCGACGCCCTTGAAAGAGTACTGAACGCGAAGGGTCTTGTCGCGACCGGGCGCCGGGTCCCAGAAGCCTGGGATGCGGCTCTTGCGGACGCTGCTGGGGAGGACGAGGTGGGCCCCGGCGTTGCTAGGCGAGTCGTCGATCAGGGCGGCGAGGGCAATGGTGACGTCGGCGACATGCTCGCCCGCGAGGTTTCCGTCGGAGTCCGGGACGCCGTACTTCGCGCTCAGGATGACGAGCCCGCCGAGGGACGTCTGGCGCTTCTGGCGTGCTTCGACCGGCTGCGCGAGGAGGACGGTGACGTTGTCGGCCTCGTAGCGGTTGCGCGCCACGGCGTGGGTTGAAGTCGAGGCCAGGTCCGGACGGGGCGAGCGGCGAGTGCGAGAGCCGGACTTGGAGGCTCGGCTGCGGCGCTGGTGGAGGAAGAGCTGAACGGCGGCGAGGCCGGTGAACGGGAGGGCGCCGGCCCAGAAGAAGATGCTTTGAGAGAGGAGGGCCTGCGGGGCGACGAGCAAGGGCACGCTGAGGCGCTGGCCGAGGCGCGACCAGTACACGGAGAGGTGCAGGCTGTGGAGGCTGACGCCGACCTCGAGGCCGAGACGGGCGAAGCGGCCGACGGACCAGAGGTTGCGGAGGGCGATGTAGCGGTCTTGGAAAGTGCTAGAGCACAGCTCGACCTCGAGGCGGGCTGAAGACGGCACCGAGGGGTCGGATGGCTCAAAGGAAGGGAGTTGGAACGGGATCGATAGGTTCTTGCTGTACCGCACGAAGCCGCCGACCGAGGTGGGAGTAGCGGCCGCAGAGATGGCCCAGGTCCCGTCGTTGCAGGCGTCGAGCTCGTTGTCGAGGCCCCGAATTCCCCTGTCACTGTTGGGCGAGTCCGAGGAGCCGGGGGCCGGGATGCGCTCCGGAGGTCCGGTCCGGAACCCCACCTCCAGACTCGGGGCCGTCTTCAGGGGGCCCTCTGTGCTGAACATGTTGGGGTTCATCTTGGAGAAGTCAGAATAGAAGGAGTACGGCTCGCTCGATCTCAGCACCCAGTCGCCGGTATCCGCGCGAGCAAACGCCGTGCCGGCCAATGCCGTGCCGCGATACAGGTTCTGACGGGCGCCGATGGTGAAGCGAGGCGGCGTTCGGGGAAGATGGCGCGACGACTGCACACTGGCTTCGACAACGGTGGGCTCGCGGAAGTTGGGGATGATGATGTGGTGGTAGATGCGGCTGGTGACGGAGAACTCGGGGAGGATGTCCGACTCGAGCTCGACGGCCGTCTTGAGCCATCGGACCTTGTCTGGAGGAGGCGGGGGTGCGTGATTCAAGAACTCTTGTCGGTATCGCAGCGTTACCAACGGCGAGAGCTTGTTCTCGACGAGCTGGATGAGTCGGTGCCTCGGGATCGTCAAGGGCAGCAGTGGCTGGTAGCGATCGTACAGGAGGGCGGTTGGCATGAGAGAGAGGTCTCCCGTGACACCATACACGGAGCCTAACAGGGTGACGGTCGGAGTAGCCACCTCGATTGCCGGCTGAGAGAGACCCTCGGCCTCGTCCTTTTTATTCCCCTTGGACAATGCGAGGCGTTCCAGACGCGATACTTGTGGCTGCATCACATTGCGCAGGGCAGGGACGTCAACCGAGGCAGACTGGCTGAGCGCAAAGTCCAGCAACTTCAACTTGGGCGAACCTCTCTGCCACGGGGGGTTGAGGCGATTGGGCCTCAATCTCGTTGCATCGAGCCGGATACCCAAGTCGGAGCTGGTCTGGACGCCATTTTGCAACCTGTCGCGCACTACCTCCTTGAATGCGGCCTCGTAGCTCGCCGATGCTGTGTCGTCGGGCTCGTCGGCTTCCAGGAACTGGCTCAAGTCATACTCCGCTCGGCGCGCGGGGTCAATGAGGGCCTCGAAGGCTTCCTGGGCGCGCAGGAACTGCTGGCGGGCAATGGGTCGGAGGTGCTCGGGGTAGCTGTCCGGGTAGAAGAGGAGGAAGAGGCGGTGGTATGCGCGGCGGATCTCGTCCTGCGAGAGGTCGGCGGCGTCCCGCGGGAGGCAGAGGACGTCGTAGTAGTCCCAGTCGGGGAACTCGGAGCCGGGGGCGGAGTCGTTCGGGCCGGAGTCGTTCGGGCCGGAGACGAGGACGCGGTCGGTGGCATCGGTATCACCAGCCTCGGAGGCGTTGGTTACCCGCTCAAAGATGGAGCTGCCATCGTCGTCCCAGAGCGCGTACTCCTGGCGGCTCGCGGCGAACTGGTCGTTGAGGGAGAAGCGGGACGAGGGGGCGCGGAGGCTCGGGACCCGGAGGCTCTGGGCGGCGGAGGCCGGGGGACCGGAGGGATACCGCGAGTCGTCCAAGGCGGTCGACGAGCGAGCGGCCGACGAGTTGTGGGTGGTTCCAGCGCTGGACCGCCCGTGGGAAGTACGGTGGCTGCTGCGACGGCTCTTTGAAGATTCGGGCATGGTGGTGATGCGCCGTGAGGGGCTGTGAGAGCGGGGTGGCGGTGTAGTTTTCCAACGCTCCGACGGGACGAGACGGGCTTTGACAGAGAGAAGGAAAAATGAAGAGGAAAAGATACGAAAACAGAAATGAATGTCACTATCTGGGCTGAGGGCCTGTCAAGCCTTGCCGGACTCGCCAATCACGAGTGCAGCCGTTAACGACGGATTGAGATGGGGGACGGCTCGCGCGATCCGTTGCCGGCGTGGGTTGATTTGACGATTGGGAGGGGCTCGGTACCGCGAAGGCGGGCGTGCAGACGTGCGGCATCATGCGTGTGCGTCGCTGTGGGTGGTTACAGCGCTAGGGATGCAGGGGTGCACCCGCTGAACGCAGGTCATTTAGAGTGCGTTCGCGGCCAGCGGCTGCTCCACTCCACTGCAATTGCGGTTGCTTCCAGGCGATGACCGCTAAAGAGAGACCGCTGTGCTGGCGAATTTCAGTGCCCGGGGTAGCGGGGAGCTGGGGCACAACCCTGGACTTAATTAATCCTCTGGTCCTCTCAGAACTTCAGCTTTCGCTCCCATCCGCTTACACGAGACAATCTGGATGAATGACACAGCCCACGCTTGAGATGAATTTTTAAGAACTACAGTCGTATGTACCTGGTCAGGTGAATAAACAGTTTCTCTTCGCAAGTTAGTAATGCAACCTAGGTCTGTGTCGTGGCTTTTCACACCCAGACCACATTACTATGATTCTGGGTTCGCTGTTGGACGGGAATATATGTCCTTTCCTCTTCTGGGCGGCATTTACTCACGTACAAGGTCGTCTCGAGGCTTCCCAGCCATGACGACCATCTCTCCTCGTTGGAAAGAGAATCGCCCTTCCCTAAGAATCTTCTCCTCATCGACGCGCTGCTTGGTTGTTCCCTTCATCTCAAGCTATCTTTAGAGCCGAATCACGTCCTCTTGGCCACACGGCAGTCAACAGACCCATCCAGTATCTTCCTAAACTGGTACCCTTCGAGCAGTACTCTAAGTTAACTACCTAGATTCCCGATTCTGCAGGCGTGCAAAGAGTAGTTATACGGACCGCCAAAGACATGCGAACTCAGTATTTGTACCACTCTCATGAAATGCAGAGAAGTTTTTCTCTGATCAGAGTAGTGGGTCATCATCACCGTTCTGTCAATGGCTGGCCGATTTCCCCCAGTGCAAATCCGGGACGTAATGATGAATGATACAATGTAGCCACTTTAGGGCGGAAGGGCCGCCCGTGCTAAAAACACAGGGTTCTCATTAGAACCGTATCTGAGGGCGGTCTGTTCAGCGGAGTTGGCGAGTTCATGGCAGACCGGGAGTTCAGTGATGGCTCCCATTTTTGCCAGTAGCTCATAAGATGTAAGAGTAGAAGTTTTCTTTTTTCTGTTTGAGCGAAGCCGACTGCTTTTATATTGCGCGCGATGTGTAGAAGCTTTGCGTGGATGCCAGAAGGTTTGTGTCGCAGAGGTTCTCTCTTCCCAGATGGCCGAATGGCCGACCTGCTTTATTTTCCAGCCGTTCAACCTCTACACTACTCTTCGATTCCCAGGCCAAGTCGAAAGACGCATCATCACCTATTCTCGTTACATCATATCAATTGTTAGTGTTCGGGAATGTATACCCCGTCAACCTGCACAGTCCATTTTGGGTTATTGTAGAAGGACTGTACGTAGCACAATATTCATCAAGGTTTCTAGATGGGTGGCGGAAAATGACTCATGCATGATGCACATTAAATTTATTGCATTGCTTTGATATTAAGTTGAGAAGTTTCAGCCTTCGAGACGTGCGTCCCTGCCCAGAGTGCGCTTTAGTTTGTGGGAGGCCGCAACTATAACGTGTCAAGATTAATGCGGACCATGATATTAGGACACTTTATGCTGGGTTTAGCTTCTGGATGTGTGGTACTAGTTGCTCTGATATATCTGAGAGGATATTGACCAAGTTTATCAACCTTTCGATGTCTCTTATTGACTAGCTGTCTTGTTCGTTGGCATTCAAAAATGACGACCGAGGTCTCCAATTTTGGAGGCCTTGGTGGCAGAAAGTAGAGGCCCTTGAACAGAAGGCAAGAACTGGACGGGAGCCCGAATTTTCCTGAGGCTGCGATCCCTTGTATCAACTCGAGGGGAAAATCTCGCGTATCTCTGGAGGTTTGCGTTGTCTTCTGGAAAGATCAAAACGTAGCTTAGTCCGTATTGTGTCACCTTCTGTCGAGGATTGCTTCTTTGCTTGTTCAAAACTGAAACTCGTGTCTCCATCAGGTAGTTCCGTTATCGTATTGCCGATGACGTGTAGACCGCAGATGTCACATTAAAATGAATTGTTTAGAGAGACACAGAAACATTCTGTGAGTTCGGTTTGGTCAAGCAAATATGCTTGAGCCAGCCTGATTGGCCCAGTTGGTGCCAAACTTGCACAGACAAACTTGGTGAGTCAAGCTTGCTTAGGGTCGTGGAGGCCTCTGTCATCAGGGCCCCAAGTATAAAGGGGGCCTGAACCTCCGTCAAAGTTCCTCTTCTACCAACCCACAGCTCTACCATACATCTTCACTCTTTATATAAAAGACTAAGACAAACACGCTACCCTACTAATATACCGTCGACTGGCCGAGACAATCATTCTCGCCCGTCCGGGATGAAGCAGACGATCAACGGTACACGAAACGAAGTTTGATCTGCCTCTCCAGGTCGGGGAAAGGCTTCAACAGACATAATGTATGCACTATGGGTTCTACACCGAAAATTTCAGTACAAATGCTGACCATGGCAGACTTGCCCCCCTTCACGGCTTTTGAGAGATGCAAAGCCATCAACCCAGGACCAATCTCGTTGACCGATGCATCACAAGCTGTAATCCATGTCCAATGGGGCCTACGACCTTGAGAAGACCCACTCCGAGGTGAAGGTGGTGATAAGCGGGAGACGGCTGGAGGCATCATAATACTTGGAACCCGCTACTGTGGCACACAAAGTCACATGCTTCTGGCCGCTCCCTTACAAACGGGCTCTTCAAACTACAGGTCCGATCGTCCTGGACGAGGCCGGTACAATTTCGAAGGCAGAGGTTTTCCTGGTTCCCAAAGCTCATCAACTTCCAAGCCGCTATCGACTAGTTTCCCGATCATCACGGAAGATGGTAGCGCCGAGTCAAGATGTACTTGATGCGCGCGAAACCTCCATTCCAGAACAGGGCATATATACACGAACGATTCACTGCCCATTACACTAGGACTGAACTCATCACCTAGACTACATCGCCCCCCAAGACCAGAACCAGATCATGACCGCAAGGGTCTAAGCACTCAACCCTCTGATCCTTCTCACATACCCAGTCTACTCATATAAAATTTGAGACCGAAGAAGTCCAAGATTCGGAAAACGGCTTGAGCTGACTGACGACCTTCACCATCAGCAGCAAGACTCAGCAAGACTCAGCAAGACTCAGCAACAAATGAGTTCAGTAGCGCGTCACACAAGTTGCTCAAGTGCTGGGTGAATACGATTTCGGGTTTGGCAGCGACGAAACGGGGATTGGTCGAGTTTCCGGTCGTACTCGTGTGCTGCGAAACAGGCCGAGAGGTGGGAGTCAACGGGTGGATGACATGGAGTCCCTTGAGGCGTCCTGGCGCGCCGACACCGCAGATGGCTTATTGGGAGACAGGAACTACTTGGGCATGGGGCAGTGCGACATCGACGACAAGTGCCCGCGCGATGTCGAACTTGACCAACCTGATCCGAAGGAGGTCCGAAGCGGAGGTGGCGATGCCGACGAGGGGGAATCCGGGAAGAAGAATGGAAACGACGACAATGTTATCATGGTCGAGGCTAACGCGAACTGAGGCGACGACGGGCACGTTAGCACAACGGCTAGATGTGAGGACCCCACGACCGCCGACATCTTGTGCTGCTCTGATATGGACGACGGCACCAGGTCTGGGCTGTTCGGGAGGACCTTGTTGGCAACACCACAGTGGCCAAACACCGTCGTACCGTGAAATAAACTGTCTTGTTATCCTCAAGGGAAGTCGGGAGACCGAACCGGATTACCGAAGAGGGGTACGGACAAAAGTTGATGAGAAATGATATGGACAACCTCACCTGATACAGAGCCTGAAGAACAACGCTTTCGCTGATCTCGAATCAGTATCGCCAGCTTTCGTCGTCCCCTCTGGCTAGCTTAAGCCCTCTGCATCGACTGGCACCTTTAATGCAGATTCTACCACCTCAGATCAGTCGGAAGAGTTTCTACTACACTGGAAAAGGATCTTAGACCATCGCAATGTTAGCCACGGATAGCAGTTCTCCTTCAGACGAACAAGAGGCACTTGATATTTACGACTCCGACACCCAAGTCCACACCAGCTAACCCCATGTACCTGAACACCAAGTTTTTGGGCTACAATGGTTGGGGTTGAGATATCGCCGTGAATACCACCATCTCATCCAGAGGCAGAGAAGCACAATCATCACCCCCTATACACCGGAGCAAACGAGACCTCTGGCAACGGTCACTCAACACCAACTTTTATATACTAGAAGCTACGACAGCGGCAAATTAGATTGGCCTGTCTCAAATGGCCAAAACCTCCCTTCTTGGTAGCCCAGAACGCGTAAGTCAGAGACGATTCCTCGAAGCTTAACATTGTATTTACTGATGCCTTTTAGCCCACCTTCGAAGGCGGTTGGGACAATTCTTTGACCTTATTCGAGCGTCCCGCACGTTATCCTAGCTAGACGACCACTATCCGATGCAGACGCCATGCAGTACCCATGGATACCATTACAATGCTCAATGCCTTACATCAGTTCACTACGATAACCGCTCAATCACCACCATTATACGGGATTAGCCCGAACTGGGAGCAACACCGTCCAACCGCTTGTACAGTCACCTATTTACAGACCCCAGAAGAGCTCGCCTAGGGGACGCACCGTCTCCGTTGCTGCTTGTGGCGATCGATACATCTATATATTATATGGGCGTGGCCGGAGGCAACAAAATCATCACCAATGTGAACAGCTCTAGTTTTCGCCAAGAAGCACGCGAAAGGTATTGGCACAATATCGCCACACACTCTTCGGCTCACTGAGGTCCAGAGACCACGGCACGATGAGCATCCGTTGCGATTTGCCGTCACCAACTACATCTTACGTTGGCAGTGGGACTGGGATGTGGTTCAAGATCAAGAATAAATCACTGCACAGCGCCAGAAGCCAGGAATAGCCAAAGCAGTTGTGCCAGCACGCCCTGAAATCCCAGCTCTTCTTCGCACCCGACCAGTCACCCATCACTTAATTCCGACATCCTAGATGACGTTGTCTGAAGGAGTAGGCAACGCCGCAACCCCCTTCAAGGGGATTGAACGCCTGCTTGCTCGATGATATTCCGATCGGCAGCTCACATGGCCCTCTCTTCATTTCAACTCATGGGAATGATAGCATGCTACGCTTTCGAGGCTGTAGAATATGGGCTACATCTTCGGGTAATAAAATTTATCCATCCTTGTAAGAGGCTAGATATTAATCTTGTCTCTCTCAATGCACAAGACTCTTGTTATCCAGGTTGTCTATTTTCCGTGGCGATTTACATGCACAGTATCACAGCAAACTTCTCAACGCCACAGACATAGATAATTTCTCCAAAGATAACAGGCCTTAAGTTTTTATTCTCAGTATCGCATTGCTGCTTTCGGCTACTGACGCCAGTTTTGGTGGCGTCAGGGCATCATTATGGCAATTTAATAGACCAAAGCCAGATAAATATGGCTACTGCTGGAACCCAAGGTGGTGGAACAATCCCAACGGTCAAGTGTAACTGGAAATGACACCCATATGGCTTTAAGTCATGAGAAATACCTCTGAAGTTGATGTGATCTCCTGTAGGTAATGACATTGCGTTGCGGGCTTATCCTGTGGCGCCACTGAAGTCAATGGCTGACGCCGATAGTACCCAATTGTAATCTACACCTGAATCCTCTAGACCTCTTTTAAAAAAGAACTTGTGCTGAGCGAGTACGTACAGGCAAATGCCGCGGGCCGCGTGATGATCTGTGGCGGTTGGTTGCTCGGCACATTCCGACCAGCCGCATTTTGTCGTCATGTTTCTTGCGACCTCCACCATCAGCCATTTTGGGCTCACCAGTCGCACCCACGTCTTGCGGGATTGCTCGACATTTGACGCTGCGGCAGATACGCCCATCAGTCTCCATCTCGCAGTGCAATTGTTTACTCGCGGAACGAGAGTTGCCATTCATTGCGCCCGCGTCCTACAGCGCTCCACGGGATGGTTCTCCAACAAAGTGCATTTGCAAGGTGAGTCGTGATCATCCGACACGACGTCGCATCCGCCAATACCAAGATACCCCAGCCAACCACATATTGAAGCAATCAACAGACGGTGGAAATTGACCGAGACTCCTGCACTACTACCCTCTCCCGCGAGTAACAGCCCAACATCCCCACCTCAGCGTGCCAGCCCAGTTCCAGACGCAGGTGCAGATGATGCGAGGCTCTCGGCCACTCGTCCCGAGATGTCGATCCCCTCCGACCCAAGTCCGCCTCGATCCAGCTTCCAGGGCGTGAAGCGAGAGCTGGAGGCCGACGATGACACAGAATTTCATCGCCCTCTCAAGCAGATGCCAGCACTGAGCACCAGCTCTCACTCAGTCGACGTCCAGGCCTCCGAGTTCATTCAAGTTGAGCTCAGCCAGAGCAAGGACCTCTTGCGCAACAGGCGAAATATTCTCGAAGCTGCTCTAGAATTTGTCAATCGTGTTTCCCACCAGTCCGATGAAGCCACCATAATGGAGGAGGCAACGTGGGTGGGCTATCCATCACCATTGCCACCTTTTCCTCCAGAAACACTGGTATTGCTAATTCGAGGTGAATATATCCGTCATTTCCTTAAACAACTTCTAACAAGACTATTAGAGATGTCAAATCGTTCCGCAAGCTCAGACAAGACAGTATTTCCGGACCATATCCTCCCCAAAACACTGGAGAAGATGGGCACTGCTCTCATCAACAACACAGTGAGCGGCCAAACTCTGATAGAGTATGAAGCTTGTGTCCACTTCAAGACCTTCGTCTTGTTTAGCATGTGGCCTCCCCTTAAAGATGGTGATCCACTCAAGAAGCATATCAAGGCTTCCAGTGATAAACACCGCGAGCTCATGTCCCAGGCCCTGAACAATATCACCGTCATGGCTCAACCGACGTTCGGTCTTTGTCAAGCTCTCGTCTGTGGTGTAAGTACAGCTCCCTTCTATTACAGTGCATCTTCTGAAGAACCAGGCCGTATATCTACAACTCAACGGCGACATTTCCAGGAGTTGGAATCTGATCGCCTTCGCTTGCCGTGTTCTGGTCGCCCTTGGCTACCACAAGCCAGAAATCTCGGCACGGCCTCCGCAGACCGACGGGGAGTATGAGATCCATGGTTGCATATTTTGGTGCTTTCTCATGGATCGACTTCTCTCCATGCACCTCGGACGGCCGCCATCCCTGCCAAGCCTAGAGCTGAACAGAGCGTGGCTGTCCCATCCGGATTTCCCTGCCAGCCTGGTTGCAATCGCCGACCTCCTGGGCGATTTTGCATGCATTCAAGATTCGGTCCTGGCTTGGAGAGAGTCAACCCCTCAAATGAGGAGGCAGGATGGAATTGCAGCCAACATGTCCATCTCTGCTACTCAACAACGAATGAGCAGTATATTCACCAAGATTGACAGAGTCAGTTGTCACATTGTCCAAGTACTAGCACGTAAATCCTAACTACCCTAGCTTCGACATATCCTCTCGAATCAAGGTGCAGATCCCCTTATGATCTGCTCGCTTGAATTCCCTTATTACTCTCTCGACACAGCAATCCTTCGGCTAAGTCCATACGTCGCCTCTGACCCGGATATACGCCAAAGATGTCTAACTTCCGCCCGCAATGCTCTGGTTGCCCTGTCCGCATTACAGGAGTGGGAATTGCACAATGACGAGCCCGCAGCTAATGAAGAGTATCCCACATTCCTCGCTTGGTAGGTGCTGCTAGTGAACATTCCTGTTGAGTTCTCTGGATAACCGTTTTGGCTACTTAGGACGATCCATGCGTATCCGCTCTGTCCATTCTTCGTCGTTTTCTGCAATGTCGTTAGTACATCATCCGCACAAGACTTCCAACTTATACACAAAGTCACCTGCGGATTCGCTCGGTACGCCTCTGGGAATAAGGGGGTTAGACGACTCCACGACCTTTTCTCCAAGTTAGTTGATCTCTGCCGGCCTTTGTTCCAGCCACCTAGCGATGCCTCGTCACCGCTACAGACACGAACAGCCCAAGGACCGCGTGGGCCGCAACAGTTTGGAAACACAATCAACCCAGGAAGAGCTAGCGGCTCTTTCACTCTCCATAATGTTCCCCAGGAAAGTACCGCCGTTCCTCGGCTGGACTACTCGTTGAACACATATGCTAGCAACACCAGCAGCGTGCCCCGAACAGGAACAGCATTCACGGAATTTGGCACTAATACCTCGTCTCTGTGGGCCGAGGACACCATGATGGGTTTGTTTAATTACGAGCCGAGTTTGAGTTGGCTTAATGGAGTGTAACTAAGTATGGGGTGTAACTGAATATGGAGTGATTGAGATGAGGTTGCTGATGGTCGGGATAGTGATTCCTGCGCGGAGGAATACGCCTCATAATCGTGTGGCGGTTCTTATGACCTGGACTTAATACCTGCCCGTTAATAATCAATGCCACTCAACTAAACAAACATGAAACATGCATTGCAACTTTATAGTCGCATCAAACCTGGGGACTTGTAGATGACCTCGAAACCCACCGGCGTTAACAGCCTTAGGCGATACGCTACAGGGTGGCACAGCTTGAAGTGAGCATTCGACATGTCGCAAAGATGGCCATACCGGATCTGTTTACCACAAGGCAGTCATAAACAAAGTGCTCCATCGCGCATGATGACAGGCCCAAAGTCCTGGGAGATGGCTGCATCACGGGGCCAAACAGACACGCATGGTGCATATGTCAACACCAGTCGCGAACATCACCACAATCACTGCAAAGACATCCATTGGAGCCACGACAACATGCTCCAAGCGCATGAACGACGCCAATCACCTCGTCGATCCCGGCCGTATTCGGGCGACCCTAGCAGCAGCGCACAAGAGAGGAAGTCGGCCGCAGGCTAGGGTCGAGCTGAAAACATGCATCTTGCATCCCCCAAACCGCAAAGGCCCGATGGCATTGGTCGCCGAACCCTGACCGCCCGGTTTGAGGCCGCGGTACTGAGATGCGGCCGGCATAAGCCTGTTAGTTCGTCGCCTTCTCTGACCCTCCATCTCGTTCAACCCCGGGCGCCTCGACGGCGGGAGCCAATCCATCCCTGTGTTGCGAGACTCACATCGCGGTATACAGAACACAGCCCAACACACAACACACACAACACACCGCAATAGTCGAGCCAAAGACGGTACGGCAGGCGGCAGACGCTGGACGGGATGCTGCCACCCGTCATTTCGACGTGCCGCGGGCCGGGGCGCAACCCGTCCGTCTCCCTCGCTTGCCCTGGCCGTGTTCAGCGAATTGCTTTCTTTTCCCCAGCTGTGCCGTATTACGACGGGTTGCAAGCCCGGTCTTGTTTCCTAGGGAGGATATTATTCGACAGGGCCGTGTCGCGCAACAGCGGTCAAGTGAGTAACGTCGTACTGCGGCTCAAAGGCGCGTGCGAGTTGCACAAGAAATGTCCTGGATGAGGCAGGATGTATGCGATGCGTGCATGTATTGGCGGTATTCGGCGTTGGTCCCATGCAATGGCCATCGCCTGGCCGACAATTCCTCCGTTCCAGCCCTATCAAAGCGCTGCGGCCATCGCCAGGGGCAGCCAGACCGAAACTACAGCGTAGAGTTGTACTGACGACATGGGGGTTCCGCTGAGTGGCGGCCGGGGTGAGCGAGATGAGGTGCGGCATCTACAGCCACCAAGACGACTGCGATTTTGCCATCACCGCCCAAGTCTGAGCCGGTTCTGGACGGGAGCAAGGCTGCCCTGCTAGAGAGGCGACGGAGGCCCGAAATTACGCCTGTGGCGGCTCCTATTCCAAGACAAGCTGGCTCTTGGCTCTCCCCGCATGGGTTGCGAGGCGCGGGACGGCGTCGTGTGCGCGACTCCACGCTGTCGGTGACCCGACTATAATGGCCCGATTTTAAGATTCCTTCACGGGGCTGTAGCAATCTTGGTTGCAATCGCTGGGGATCGACGCTTTGGCCGTGGCGGGCGGTAGTTTATTGAGCAAGATGGGACTGTTGGCACGTATAGGAGACTGCAGATTGCAAGCACCTCCCACGCATCGGTTTCAGCTGCGCCAAAGCTGTTTCCTATCAGCTCTATCAGCTGCCCGGAGTAGCCTGTCCGGATTAATTAGTACACGTATTTGGAGACGGGAAGTGCATCGGTTGGGTCGCGAGTACCACTAGACTCGTTGTAGATGCAGTACTGTAGTACTTCGTACGTGCCTCCCGCACCAAGGATGGATCCAGAGGAACCAAGGAAATATTGGCCCAAAGCAAAGCAAGGTTTCGACGGACTGGGCAAACGCAATCAACTTGGCGCCCGGCCTTGACCTTGAAGCGGACTTTGAGGCCCTATCGGAGAATTCGGTCTCCAGCCCCCCGATATTGACATCCCCTAATTGACTTGTTCGTGTTGAACTTTTGAGGACCGAATGACACGAGCTGGCGAGATCCAGGTTGATGTGCAGATAGGGCCAAGTAGACGGTCAAGCTACTGCGGCGCGGTCTGCAGCGGCCCATGCAGGTGACTGTCTTTCCTTGATCAACACCATTAATGTCAACAAATAATATTGGCAAAGGCCATCGTGGTGTCAGCGAACAGCAGCCTTACGCGTGTCAGACGCGTTGAGTGCGCCGATCAAGGACCTAAGACAACCCTGGTGTTTGTGTTGGTGGCTTGCATCCACCACAAGAACTATCAGATGAGGCTCGATCTAGGCCTCAATCGTCTGACGACCGAAGGCATAGAGCGCGCCAATTAAGGTTGCCCAGACCCCTAAGAGTTGATGATGCGAGATGGAATGATATGGTGATACGCAGGCGCCGCGCCGTGAGACGCCAACACGTCCAAAGACTTGCTCTTTTGGTCGTAGATCTCCAGTAATAATCTTGATTACTCCCGGAAGGGCCAAGAAGCTCAAGCTGTCTCAATCCCAAACAAACCTACGCTAACCAGCACGTCACCCTGGAGCCGGCGTCCAGGAAACGTACGATTCGAAGCCACAGCACGCGAGCCATTGCTGAATACTCCATCTAGCACCGCCCACGCACGCCGCAATTGCGAGATGCGTAGAATTAGCAGTTATCATTCTGCGATCCAGCAGTCTCTCAACTCTCAAGGCTTCATCGGCAACTTTACCCTTGCAACCACCTGCCCAGTTTGGGCGCTTGCACCATCAACATGAACGAACCCCACAGTTGATCCTGGCCGACTAGCATTAGCATGCCTTGCGGTGATGAACCAGGGCGATAGTACGTATGACCGCTGCACGAACCCAGTTTTAAACAGGGGGACCTGGTCCAGGCCTTCCGAAACCCAGATCGCGAAATCTCGCCATCCATCGCTCAATTGGGGCCTTTCTCCTCCGGGAATTGTTTGCGGAGGTCGCAGCTGGACAGGGAAGCATTTAAGGCGCGATGTATTCATCCAGTGACAGCGCTGAAGATGTTGCGGGGATAATTGAAGCGGGCCTGGCGCGCCATGTCTGAGACGGGCTCGGCGTCGCCTGCGTTGGTCGTCGAATGCGCTGAAGATGCCAGCTATCTCAAAAAAGCAAATAAGGCTGAGCTTCAAGCCAACCAAAAGCTGCTTCGATCGCATAAGCAAGGTTCTGCCCTGTTCCTCCGGCTGATTTGTACGCCAGTGTAGATATTGACTTCCTTTCTACAGCCATCCGGCCTCAACCAAGCCGATGCTTCTCTTTCTTGTCCCGTGGCCTCGTCAAAGCGTCTGGAGAGAAGTGGGCCAACTTCCGGTAGGATCTGGAAATGGAGATCTTGAGGAGCGGGTGCATTGAATGGAGTCCGATATGCGATTGATTGACTCCTCAACTTTGAGAGATTTCTTGATCGTCTTGGTTGAGATATTGCCTCCGGCTTCGGAACGCCCTGTCGCCCAGGGGAAACAGGATGGTGTTGACAAACCCAGATCTATTCTTAACCGTCTGTAAGAATTGATCTCCATGCGCTAGCATCCAATCGCCACACGCATCCCTGGGAGGGAACCTGTTCGCGTCAACACGTAGATACCAATGCTGGACTCTGGTTGGATGCTCGGGATGCCCATCTCTCACTGCCTCCCTTCAACTGCATCTTTCAGCTGTGGATGGGCGAGGCTTCTAGCAAGGCCTCCACTTAACCCCGCTCCAACGAGTGGTAGGGTTGGCTTGCGTGACTTGAGACCAGGGGTTCGGCTCGTCAAGGAGCCAACGCTGCATCCCCGCGTCATGGTGAATGGATGCGGATGCATGTCACCAATCCCGATTTGGGCGCTATTTTTCGTGTCCTCGGGCCATGGCTGGAGATGGCTACTCGTCAGCATTTCCCAATTGATCATCCCTCTGGCTATCGCGAACTTCTCCCTCGGTGCTTCTCCGCGCTGCCCATGTCAATGCTGCCTTTGACGGTGACTCCACCGGTCCGTGGCAACTCCTCCACTTCCCAGTGGCAATGAGCGCCTAAGTAGCTCCTTGGGTGAGACGAATGACGACCACGAGACACCGCAGCATGACTTCCATGAACACTGTCCTTGTCAATCGCCAAGTCTCATGATTACATCCCCCGCTCGCGTTGGGTCTGGCAACTTGACAGCCCGGAACAAGCGGAGGTACCACTTGGTAGGCCGGGAGGCCGTGTATTGCGGCCGGGCCATGGGCTACCGAGTCAACATGTGAGACGCTAGAATCTACACGACACCGAACCGTTGTCTGGGCCGCTTGGCCGTTCGTAGCTTGGTACATCGCATGGACACATTGAGTTCGCAAAGTGCATCGCACAGGCCTTGGTCCATTTACCGAATTGGCCAATGGTGCCGCGTACGTGCATCCCCGCAAACCTGAAGCGGTTGAAGGGATGCTGTGACTCGGGGTTGTGGTAATAGCCTGGCGCTTTCGAAACATCAAGGTGACGAGTGCAAGCTGATGTCGCGCGTCCGTGGCCCTTGAGGCGGGTACGTCGTTGTGCTGCGTCAAGGAATTTAACCCGTCGCTACCGTGTTCGGCTCTGCGAGTACCCGATTCTGTAATGCGATGTGAGCAAGCGTCCAGGTCCCGGGTTTCTCAAACAGAACAGTAGCAAATGCCATGAGCATTATGTTGGGTGTGCCTCAATTGGGAAGCTCAGCAGCTCGGCCCTTGCTGGTTGACGGGGACCCAGGCGCAAAGGAATGAATGAATGTCCGGGCGCCAACAACCTAGCGAAGTGTAACCAAGGGCGATACCTCGGATAGTTGCCAAGACTAGCAAACAGGCATCACGTTGACGAAATGCCTTGACGCCATCCCAGCCTCCGTCAGCCCATTCAACTCCCTGGCTGAGCAAGCTTCGGAAGACGCTGATGATCCCACCACAACCCATATATCGTAGTCGCCGTCGGAACCCGAGGCATTTGCCACTGACCGCTCCGGTTGATCGATCTTCATTTTCGTTTTCGCGTGCGCGGGGTTGGTGGAATTCCACTCGTTTCCAGCCCCCTGGCGGAATTTTGGTGGCGATGGATACTTCGGATAGAGAGACCCAAGCCAAGACCGAGTCAATTCCTGAGCGGTGACCGTCGCCATGGAAGCTTCACCACGGAAACGCGGTGCTAGACGAGAGAAAAACGAAAGGAAAAGGCGCGTAGAAGAGGGGAAAGGGAAAATTTTCGTGTCATTGTCCTGCCAATGAAGAAAAAAAATGCAAAAGGCCGTTTCCCCCTCATCCTGCACAGCAGTGGTGATGGAGTCGATGGGCCTCTCGTGCAGTAGATGGAAGACTGAGTGGGTTCCATTTTTGGGTTCCGGTTGCATTCAGAGCCTAGACGACGACATGGCTCAGAGGGGCCATGGGTCGGTCAGTCGGAGCGGGCGTTGGGCGTCGCTGGGGTGAAGCAAGTGGATGGAGACGAGAGTCTGGGCTCTAGGCTCTGGGCTCTGGGCTCTGGGCTCTGGGTGTGAATTTTTTGCAGCTTGCTTAGGTAGGAAACGAGGCTTGCATTTCATTAGCATAACCATCACCAGTCACAATGAACGAGTTGAGCAACCGCACTTGCCGTGCTCGCCCTGCACAAGACCAATCTCCCTTCGGCGTCAAGGTCTGAATAAGAGGCGCTGTGGCGCGTACGGTGGCGGGTACAGTGGCGGGTACAATGGCGTGTGGGGTGCACCAGCCTCAAGTAGGGCGACGGTCAGACGTTACAGGCTCATTTCCCGCGCGACAGCGCGTGTTGGACGCCCGAGGGTGTCGTCAGTTGACGGGAACCCCACTTTGTGGAAAGCTTCTCGAACGTCATCGCGCTTAGTGTCGCCTGCGTGGGGCCGTGGGCACGTGCACCCGCGTCGGTTTTGTGCAAAGAGCCGCAAGTTGGGTCGGGGACGAGGTGGTCCTCCTTGTACCCGCTCCACTCAACCGCGGGCGTCTCGTCTGGGCGGAGGGGGGTTGAACCATCGTCACGGGCCGGTTGCAGGAGCAAAGTCCACTTCCGGGCCACTTGGTGCATTTCAAGTCTTCGACGGGTCACGGTGGATGGAGTTCGGGGCGGACACTGCGGGCTGTGACGGCTTCGGCGGGCTTCGGGCATTGCCTGCGACCAACGACAGCAATTCTGTTGATAATTCGGGGGGCGTCTGCTCTTGTCTCAGGCCACGGGGTCTTTTACCAGCCGGCGCTGGACCCAGGATGACCCTTTGATGCTTTGATGTCACGCCGCCTGCCCCGAACCAGCCTAATTAACCACTCGCCTGGCTGGTCCCT
The DNA here is from genome assembly GCA_020740775.1 of Ilyonectria destructans. Lineage (NCBI taxonomy): Eukaryota > Fungi > Ascomycota > Sordariomycetes > Hypocreales > Nectriaceae > Ilyonectria > Ilyonectria destructans. Next base: position 2,466,697 of record JAHEWK010000011.1, read on the forward strand.
GCACCGCAAACAGGCCTCAAGGACCGAGGATCAAGTCTTGGTTCTGAGGCCAGCCAGTGGGCAGACGACTCCAAGCAGAAACTGCGGCGGTGACGGCGTCGTTGCAGAGGTAACGGGCGGAGGGTCCTGCTGCACAGCAATGGGGGCCGTGGCGGACCGCCCCAGAAACTCCATCGAAACCAGCCTCAAAGGCGTCGAAAAATTCTCTCTCCCCCTCACACTTTGCCTTACTGGTCGCTGCCTTCACGCGTCCTGCAGCAAACCCATGTACGCGGACGTGTTGCGACGTGCAAATCAATTAAAAGGCTCGTGTGCCTCTGGGGTCCGGGGGGCGTCTTTACCGCCAGAGACAAGACATATTCTCAGTCAATGGGGGTTGGGAATGGGACCGGGACGGGGTTTGAGCTTAGGTTTTGGCGCAGCCCGAGGCGGAGGGCTGTACTTCGTAATTTGTACACAAGTATCGACGCTCCGACGGTGCAGCGAGGCGAGGCGAGGGACAATGCATCCCCAGAACAAAGAAAACCCGGCCAACCCGGGTGAACCGCGCAGAGGGCTGTCGTCAGTAGCCGAAACCCAAGGTTCCGGCTCGGAGATGGAGCTGTCTCGTCCCCTATACCTCACAGCAAGGGGCCAGTGATTGAAAAGCAAAGTCATCTTACGACCATACTATATTTACTTAGGCGTTGGTCGGTAGCCAAGGATCAGTGGAAACGTCTGAGATGTCTTTGCCACGAGCCTTAGCCTTAAAGTGCTTGCACATCCCGACTCCCAACAGAGAGCAGGGGTGCTGTTCTCATTCGACAAGTGATGGCACTTAGTCTGCAGGGTTATGCACGCCTGCCGCTGTTTAGGATGCCGGGCGCCTTGTGCGGCGACTCTGCCCGTATTGCCAAGGTACTTCGTAGTCTGTCGCAGGTGGGTGAGAAGAAAATGGAGACCAAGCTCCAACAACCCGTGTCACGGGGACCGCGCGGTCATTAGACTTCTCGGTGTATAGCAGGCCGCTGCGGTTCTTCCCGGACTTTTGAGTTGAGAGTTTATGAACTGAATAGACCACTAGTCCGCCAACGCAAGGCGACTCGAAGCAAGGAGAGCCAAGAGTCTCTTCTGGAATGGGTCTTTGTTGCAAAACTAGCATCTGACTCTCCGCCTCTTTTCGCATGCGAGTTGATACTGGTGGATTGGATGGAACTTAGCCGTGAATGCGGGGCAGCACTAGCAGGGCTTAAGTGGTTACAGGGCACTAGGTTTCCACGCCGAGCGCTCAGTGCTGGGCGGCGTCACGGCGTCACCCACCAACGGCAGCGCCTTACGTCACGCGAGGGATGGGCTGCTTGCTGATGCGAGGATGCAACATGTGTGAGAGGCTCTTCGCATCAGAATGTCGGGTTTGAAGTTGATTTGCCTGCCTCGGTCAGCCGGCGCAGGGCGTCAAATACTACGGTGCGTACATACCACCTACATTCCATGGGTCCCTTCGCCGACTAGAGGTGGAGTCGGTTGCTCTGAGGACTGGCGTAACCACCGCAGCATGCCGCATTGCCACCTGTCTGGGTTCCCTATTCGGGTCTGTCACTTGTCTTGACCGCAGCCAGGCCAGTGCGGCGTACAAAGGCACTACTACAGATAGAAGACCACCGGACGGTGGTACGATAGATGAGGTCTCTAGACACGGAGGCCAGGCAGGCCGTCCCGGGGCCGGGCATAACAGAAACAGAAAACACCAACACACAACGGCCGCAGAACAGGCCCCAGCAGGCATCACCTCCTGTTTTGCACATGGACGATCGTCGGGAGGTAGTGGCTCATGCAGCCCCTCCAGAAACGTGGCTTGGGTCTTGGTTCGGGTCTTGATTTGGGTCTCTCGGCGCCGTGGAGGCGGGTTGCCTTGGTGGCCGTGTCTCTGGCCTGGGACGTGTCGCAGCCAGTGAGTGGGGGCACGTCAAGCACAACTCTGAGAGGCAGACGGCTGCAAAGGCGAATCCACAAAAATTGTAGTCACGACGACGTCCGCTTCTGGCCGCGAGTCCGGGGTTGAGATCCATGAGCGACATCGACTTCCTTGCTCCCTGCGGCTGCCGAGACTCATTGGATCATCGGATCATTGGCTCGAGACGCGGTCCTCTCCCCCCCGCGACGAGCCACCGACGACAGTAGGGAACGCCATCGGCCAATTCCCCAGTCTCTCGATTCGGCCTGTGCGAGCTGCTAGACAGAGTTCGAGCTATATACACCATTCTTAGAGCTATGGGAGTCGACGGCCTGGGCAAGCAACCTCGGAGCTTCAGCTCGCCCGAGACACACGGCTAGCTCGAGTCTGGCTGGCTTTAGGCGGTCGACCTTGAACACCACTGGACCTTGGGCGGCCAGTAGCCGAACGGGGCGAGGCCGAAAGTCTCTTTTGGCAGCGTAAGACGGAGGGGCCACGCCGAGCCGAAGACCGCAGCGCCGCAACGCCCTGCAGATATGACGCTGCAACGGCCGTCCTTTGTCGAGGCAAAGTGCACATGTCTTTGGGTTGGGCACGAAGCATCTGCAGGCTGTAGGCAACTGTATGCGCAAGGTCTAATGTGCTGTACCAGGCGTTTGGGCGGTGTCCACGAATGCGGAATGGCCATGTCCAGAGATCGGTATCTTGCACTCGGCGCCGGCAGGGCCAGGGATCCCGGCCGCAGTTCCTGGGGCTACCCCTCACTGGCGCCGGCCGCTGCGTGTGAGAAAATAGGTGGTGACAAAAAAAGAGACTCTACAGTGGGATCGACGCTCTGGTTTCGATAGTTCCAACCTGGTGGCTCAGAGCAACTATCAGATATCGTATCATATCTGGGAGACGCCGCCGCCCCGGGAGTCTCAATCATCATCGAATTCTCCTCCCGACGATGCTTTTTCAATTTCCAATGCATTCTTCCAGGTGGATCATGGCCGAGTCCGAGGACAGATGTCGATCCAGATGACGCTTTTATCCTCGGGTCCCGACTTTTTTTCTGTCTACAGGGAACATGGTGCCAGCCGCCATCTTAGCCTGGTTCCCCATCTGGTCCATTGCAAGCTCGCTCGTTCGTCCAGCCACCTTACCCACCTAGGCCGCCTACCATGCGCTGACCAAGTCTCATGAGGTCCGCGTCCGCGTCGCCTCATTGGATGCTGGAGCTGCGACGCCAGAACGCGCGCGTTGAGAGGAGCGACGTCAACTCAAGACGCGATACACTAAGGGGTGTGTGGTACCAGCACTGGGGTCGTGGTCGTGTGTCCAGTGGGGGAAAAGAGACAAGTTTTGACGATCTCCATAGTAGGGGTCGTTTTTCTTTCCTTTCGTGTCCTTGTCTCTCAACCTTGACCTCATTGGAGTTGGGGGGTTTGACGAGAGTGGATTTTTTTTTAACCTGTTCAAAATGGAACCACGGAGAGGAGCATTCCGATGTGTGATATAACGGCTGGGGTTGGGTCTGTGACGGGGACACGGACGGGAGAAGGACACGAGCACCTGAGATTTTGTTTCACGGCTGTTAGTTTGGTATCAGTCTCATATGATAATGATTCCACCCTCAGTGCAAGGTAGAGAGCCCTTGGTATTTTGAGATATCAGGAGAGTCACAATGAGATAGACTCTGGTTTGGGCACGCCTTGGCTGTAGGGATCATGGTCTCAATGGCGCTTATGAGGCTTCGGCAATATGGAATTGCCCATCTCGGATTCCCCATCTTCAAGCATCGGCGGAGCAACTGTGCATTGCGTGCCATTAAAGTGCGTAATTCGAGGTCTATATTCGTGTATATGCTGCATTGCTGCATTGCTGCATATTCTTAGCATACCGCCCATGCTGCGTCATTATACGCAAAGGCTTCGTGCCGGCCTATGCGCCCCAGTGTCCTGTGCGTGGGGGGTGCGTTCGGACGGTGGGGATGCCCTTTTTTTTTTTTCCCTTCCCTTGCAGTATTAGCAAAAGAAAGCGGCTCGAAGGCGGCGGCATGGTTTGGAAATGAGCAATGGTAAATTCCTGGCGGTGATACCGAGCCCCATGCTGTCTGAGGCGGCGTGTTGAGGCTGCAGATTTGTTGACACGCCAGCGCCTAAGAAGGGATTGAGCAGGAGTTGGCCCATGGATGCCAGGCTCACATGGTTACAAATGTACGGCAGGGAAAGTCGTGTTGGTGATAGCAGTTGTGAGGTGCAGCAAGTGTTAATTACACCGGGGTACTAAGGACTTCAACCTCCGACATAGCGTCAGTGATCAGTGGGAACAGAGCACGGAATACGGAGAGCGTGTAGTAATAGCGCGGCATGGCAAACAGGCGATGTAGCGTGGGCCAGCAGCGCACACCACGCGAAATGCCTACTGTTGCGGCACACCCGGCGCGAGCACCGAGTTGGTCATTCCCAACGTCACACCTCCTTTTAGCAGAACGGATTATACCCGCGACACGATGCGACGAGTGGACCAGGCTCGAATTTTCAAATTGGCGGAAAGGAGGATCGCCTGTGGGCTGGGACATGCACAGCGCGCGTCGGTCAAATACTTGGCTGTGACGGAGGCCAATGGCTTCAGGAGGAGCGGCATCCATCAGTTCTAGGTCTGTAGAACCTGCAGTGTCCAGGCCGTGATACACGGTAAGGGGGCGCCTGGAACAGGCAGTTGAGGCTTGGACGGCAAGAGTTGACAGCTCATCACCATTACGGGCCACCAACGGAGAATGGAGGCTCGTTGCTTTGTGTGTGATGGCTGCTATGCGCTCTGTGTGGAACGCCCCGTTTGTGCGAGTAATGAATGGACGCGGATGAACAGCCTCAGCAAGGCGGCTGTGGGCAGCGGGCTTGGCGGCCGGCGTCTTGTGCAGAACGACACCAAGGGTTCAAGGATTCCAGCACAGCAAGCAGGCAGTTGGGCAGGCAGCTGACGACGTCTCACGGCTTCAAAGTGTAGCATGGTCACTCAGCCCCTGAGTTAGCCCAGCCCCCAATCCTCCGAGGCAGCAGCAGGGACAAGTTGCAGGCGAAACAGTTGCAGATGAATGACACTCACTGGCTTACACAATGCTGCAGGAGACAGTCTGGGTCGGTCTAAGCGCAGTGGAAAGTGAGCAGCAAGTGATGATGAATGCCCAGGCGGTGGGCCCTGCGGGACGGGCTGGATGAGGAGAAACTTGAATGAGGTGAGTGACGCTCATGACATGCATGATTAATTGCCTTGTAATTTGTCCAAGCAGTGCAGGACCGCGACGGCGCGCCATGATTGGCCAAAACGGAGATGCAGCATCAAGATTTGGGAGGCAGCGCGACAAACCACTGGACTTGTATCAAGCTTCCAGCCAGCCAGCGTCGACGAGCCTTTTAGGTCTAGGAGCACTTTATTGAGCTTGAGCTTCTTCAGGAGGCAATCGGCATACGCCATTGACAGGACGCTATTGACAGGACGCCATAGGCTGGGGCTGGCTGACGCCGATGGTCGCTCAATGTCCACAACGCTCCAAGCCTCGGGGTCCATAGCCAAGATTGGCGTTCTAGCGACGATTGAGTAAGTCCGTTGCCGAAACGGCGGACACGCATAGCACGAGACGTGACCAGACGAGACGCGAAATCTCGGCCACGCCGCGGTGTCGCGCTGCGCTTTATTACGTTGCGTGGTTTGAGTAGTTCGTCTACAGCCAAGATGCTGCTGACATTACAGCGCGCATTAGCTGGGCCCAGGACAAGGACGACACCGCTGTACTTGCGTACAGGCGGACATTGCGAGTCCCATATGGGACGTTGTTCTGCGCGGTCCAGGCTGGAGCTCCGTCAGAGTGCAGCAGCGTGGAGCATGGGAACGTAGGGAATCCATGCTGCTGACCTTTTTGCTGCTTGCTTGAGAACAGGCCAGCACTACGGAAAATGTACGCCCGAGTTGTTCGTATCCGAAGCCCCGAGCCCACGTACAAAGTAGCGAGCGGCCACCATCGAGGGCCACCAGCGAGCAAACCCCCAGGCTCGTGCGTATTAGAGGCACTTGATAATGGTTGCATCTCGCACGTAGCAGGTTTTCAGTGGTATCGGGCCTTGACCCTCCACCGTCGACCTCGATATGGCGGGCGGCCGGGCGGCCTGCCCTCGCGTGTGACGCTGGCGTCGCGATGATGCTTGTGCTCGACATCAGCAAGGCCCAGGTCCGGAATGAGGTCGGGTGGCAGCGGGGCCCGTAGCGCAAATCCAGATGCGCGATAGGTTCGCTGGGTCAGTGCTAGGGGTGGGCAGGATGATGGAGGGACGGGATGGATCCTTGGTGTTGTGGAGGTGCGTCGGGCCATTGCCTCGCTGGGAGTTGGTTGAGCGCCTCATTGAGCACAGCGATGCCCCAGCAAAAGGATAATGTGTATGGTTAGGTTTGGTTGGTACGGTACAATACACTAATACGGCGGCATCGCGAGGCGGCCAGAAGCCTTTCTGTATTGTGCGTTGTTCTGTGCTCTATTGTGTGCTGTGCTTGGACTGGTGGTGACGGTCCCTTACGTCGGCTGTAGTGAGCCTGCGCGGTGCACCTCTGGGTCGGTGCGGATGGCTGAATGGGTGAATGGGATGCCATGGCTGGGCACATGAGCGGGCACAACACACAATGTGTGGTCTCGCACAATCGACAATGGGCCGCCTGCGGCCTCGCTCAATGGGGCCGTTTACCGGCCGCCATCTCGCTCTCCCAAACAAACAACCTGCTGTATCATGATGAATAGCGGGCAGTCACAACAAAGAGAGCCGGCCGCCGGGTGGACAGCCAGCTGGCCCGACCTGAGCGGCCTCGTGTGCGGAGAGGGAGGATATATCACACCACGGAAGGGCACTTTGCATTCCGTCTGCCCTCTCCCATCCCTCGCTCGCTCACGACAGCCTGAGAAGCATCTCACAATCACACATTTTCCCTCCACCGTCGGCCGTGTGTGGATTTATGCCGCCCGCCCCGTCGCTGCGGATCTCTTTCTCCTTCTGCACAAACCCGTCAACTCCATCGCCGTCATCACCATCTTCAAAGTGCCACCCGCCGCGACAGATCCGGCGCATCGAGTCTGGTAGTTAAAAGCTCCCGGTCGTTCTGCTGGTCGCACCCCCCCAAGACGCATCCCATCGTCGTCGTCGCCCATCCGCCATCCATCCACCATCCACCATCCACCATCCACCCGCACGCGGATCCCTGCCCTGCTTGCACCGAATTTCCCCAGCCGAGAGACAGAACACGCTACGACACGACACAGCTGGCACAAACTGACCCAGGTACGTCCAGAGCCAGAGGTGCAGCGCTGTACCTGGCACGCCCCCATGCCCATGCTGCTTCATTGCTCACCCCCAAGCCCCTTCCCCTCCCAATCCCAAGCCCAAGTCCAAGCAACCCAAGCCCAAGCACCAACCCCCCCCCCCCCCCCCCTTTTGAGATGGAGACCACCCCCCCGGGAGCGTGCCTTAGGTGCGTGGCTCTAGCGCAGCGCAGCGCAGTAGCAAGGCAACGCGGTACGTGAGCAGAGGTACCTCATTGATGCAGGAGAGAGGGAGTGAGGCCAAGCCCCAAGCCCCCAGGCCCCCCGACACCTCCACTCTGGCGCACCCCACTCCACTACATCCATCTCTGCGCGCTGCTTCTGGCGCACTCCTTCCGGTGCTGGCTACTGGCTGCAGGCGACTGGCTACTGGCTGCTCGCTGCTGGCCACTGACCACTCGCTGGCGGGCTGCTGAGGAAAAGGTGAGGTGGTGGTGACTCCTGGGGCCTCCTGGCAGGGGCCCTGCTCGGATGGGGCCAAAGTACCTCGCGCGCGCGCCACAGCCAGTCCCTCCGCGCACAGAGCAGCAGAGGTACTTCGTACTCCGTACCCGCAGCCGGTTTGGCTGGTCCAGCTGGCTGCTGCTCGCTGGGACTCGCCCGTTTGCTCGCTCTACTCCCCGCTGCGGCTGGTCCGTTAAAACTACTCGCGTACCTCTCCTCCAGTCCTTTTCCTCCTCTTCCATCCTCCTCCTACCTTCATCCCGCATCCTCCTCCCTCCTCTTCCTCTCCCTCTTCCCCATCCATTCATTCCCTCACTTCCATTCCGTCTCCTCCTGACTCGATAACAGGCCGCAGACGCGCTTGGGACAGAGGAGAATCTCACCTGGGCTTCCGCTCGACTCTCCCTAGAAACCCCCCAGCCCGCCCTATTAAAGGCCCGGACCCAGAAGCTGAGACGGCACTCCCCCCAAAGGACGGAACTGAAAAGTGAATCAAAAAGACCTTTGCTGGTATTTCACTTGACCCTCCGACCGACTTTCCCCCTCCAGCTTCTCCTTCGACGCTGCAAATTCCAACCTCTCCTACCGCCGCCAATCGACTCGCTCGCTCCCTCCTTCGAGACGATCTTGTGTCCTTCCCGAGACTGGTTCATCGAGGCCCTGACGACTACCGGGTGTCTCCGTCAACAATAGTCTGCCAATTCTCAACCCTCGAGTCAAGGCACCTTTCCTCGACGACTTCACGAGAAGTGGATTGCCAAAGTTCTCCGGTCCAGCATCAGAGAACTTGCATCTGCAATTTCAACTGTCCACCACCAACCCGTACACGGTCTCGTCGTCTCCTGACGCAGCGACCTTCACAACCTCCGTCTGAGTGTGACGAAGGTACGTAGTTGGCAACACGTCCCGAGATTGGGTTACGACGGAGAATCTAATTCCCCTCTCAGCTGCATGCCGAAGTCGTCTTCCGCATACCGCAGTTTTCTCCTCGACGTTCGTCCTGACGCATTGCCCTGTGGGAGACGTTAGCTCGTTGTTCCCACTCGATCTCAGGACACTGTCTCACCTCCGACAGCCTTGTCCACAACTCCCCAGCTGTGGCGGTAAGTCTCACTCCCTTTGCCCGTTGCCCTCTCCCGTGCCAGTGCCTTGGAGTACTTGTGTGAGCACTTGTGCCAGCACTTCCCTACCTACCAAGGGATACTCCCCCCAAAACGGCACTGTCGCATATCCGGAACTCTCCGGTACTTCTGTCTTGGTCTCCCAACATCCTATCCGCAATGGAACCCCAGGCTGATGCGCAACTATCGTTTAGAGCCCTTAAGTCGACCTCGTCTTTATACGACCCCTTTTTCCGATCCCTTTCCTTGCCTCCACCGATTCAGTGTCTTCATGCTCCTGGCTTCGTTTTCCAGCCACGGTCACTCTTTTCGTTAATCTTCACCACGCTCTTTAATCTCTTAATTCCCTAATTCCTCGGTGTGCATCACTCCTTTCGTACACATCCGAGCTCAATCACTCATTCGATCGTCTCCGACCAAGATTCCTGGGGAACTTAACCGTCTCTCTTTGACCTCACGCCACACAAGTCTATAATTTCGCACCGCTCCCGCCTTTTTTAAACAGTCACACATCGCCCAACATGGCGTACTCCCAACCCGACAGCAGCTTCTTCGTCGAGACCGATGGTCCTCACTACTCGAGGATGAACCCTCGCGAAGCTGCCAAGATCATCGCCCGCAACCGCCAAGATATTATCGCCGGCGAGCTCTCTCGGTTAGCAGGCGACGAGTATCTCGAGGACATCATGCAGCACATGAGGCACATGGAGGCACGTTAACAGGGTTCCGTCCAACTTCCCAAATGCTAACAGTCTGCAGGACGAAACTCTTCCCGATGCCAGCCTCATTGACATGCAGCGAGAAATTCAATGGTTCATGAGGCCCTACCTCATCGACTTCCTCATCGAGGCCCACGCTGCCTTCGCCCTCCTGCCCGAGACTCTCTTCCTCACAGTCAACCTCCTGGACCGATACTGCTCAAAGCGAGTCGTGTACAAGCAACACTACCAGTTGGTGGGCTGTGCTGCCCTCCTCATCGCCGCCAAGTATGGTGACAAGAAGGACCGCGTCCCCCAGATCCACGAGCTTAATAACATGTGCTGTGGCCTGTACGATGCCGGCATGTTCACCCAGATGGAAATGCACGTCCTCAACACTCTCGAGTGGTCTATCGGCCACCCCACCGTTGACTTCTTTTCTCAGCTCATGGTTGCGGAGGAGGGTGACGACCGGGAAGTTGAGCACATGGCCGCCTATCTCTGCGAGATTGCTCTCTACCACCGGGACTTCGTCTCAACTAAGCCCTCGATGATGGCCCGATCATCTCTCGCCCTTGCCCGCGCTATCCTCGGCCGTCCCGAAGTCAACGATGGAGAGTGGGATCACACCGAGAACCTCACCCTGTTGACCCTCTCCCATCACCTCCACCAGCCTTCACCCACACTCGGACGCAAGTACTCAACACCCAACCTATCCCGAGTCTCTCAGAAGCTGGCCGAGTTTATGGCTGAGCAGGCTGCCATCGCCCGTCGAACGGCCAACCCTCCCTCGCCCCCCGTTGAGTCTGCTGCCAAGCACTCAAACATTTACAGCACTCCTCAAAAGGGACACGGCGCCACTCTGGGATTTGATGGCTATCTAACCCCTCCCATCACCCCTGACGGACACGGCGTCGTGGGCCAACACGTTGCGAAGGATTCATACGGCCTGCCTCCTCGATGTCCTGTGACACCAACACCTCAACAACACCACGGCTCATTGTACAGTCACCAATATCCCGGTTTCGTCGGTCAACATGGAGCCAACCAACAATAGGGATGTTGGTGGCCCATTCCAGGCTCAATGTTCATTTGAGCCGACTGGGGCCTCCTTGCCAATTTTTTATACGGCGACGGAGGCCCAACTCCTTTTCTCACCCATTCACCCGACATTCTAGCACTTGTTTGAAATCACTCGCGTGGTGACTCACAGAATGACCTATCTCTCTCATCTACGTCTTGGCATTTAGCGACTGCTTTTTTTGCGAATCAAAATTTCTCAGCAAGTCTTTCGGCACCCAAAAAAAAAAAGGAACACGGATCATACCCCCTTTTTCCCTCGGCAACTGTTTGCATGTTACTGGCCCTGTATGACTTCCCCTCCTGGCGCGGGGGGGTGCGTGCTTAAGAGGGCCTGCGCGAAGAATAAACGGCGGTCACCTCGGAAGAATCTTACGGAATAGAGTACAGGGGATGAGCTTGGCCAGCCTCGAGATGGGAACCAGGGGAGACCGAGAATGCACGAAAAAAAAAAGATGTCCCGCGATGGAAAAGGATACCCACAGATGGGAGGAACAGGGACGCGATACATTTTGAAAGAGGGCGGAGGGGACAATGGAAGTCTGACCTCGGTCTGGTACGATGAGGCGGGCCATTCTCTTCTCGATAGCAGCGAAACGTCTGCATAATTCTTTCGAAAGTTGGATGAGGGACGACAAATCTTGACCGCGGTTGCCATGAGGCAGCGCGGACGTCGTCCCGGGGAAGGGACTTTGGCACGATTGTGTCGCATTTGGATCCACGGAGCAGGCTTGTCTCCTTCCGATAACCTTCTCCCTAACCCCCGTCCTGTGTATATGTAGTTGTAACAGGCACACAAAAAAAAAGAAGTAAAAATTTCTTCAATCTTGATCCTCGTTCTACCGTGATTGTTAGTGGTCTTTGGTGTTTTCACATTACAAAACCATGCCTGTTCCCTTGGTCCAAACTGTTCAAACTTTGGGTTTCGCAAGTAATGGCCTTGAGCCTGTGCCAGCGAAAACGAGTCAGCTCATGCGACTCTCAAAGAACGATCTAGATCGAGGTGGAGTCGAAGCGGTGACGTCAAAAATTGCGATGTGGGGAGGAGGCAATCTCGGTGATTACAATCCAACAGAGGTAGGACGCTAAGGAGTCACCGCTCAAAGCTTCTGGCGGTCGCCGTTTGATCGGATGTATTCATTTCGAGCCCCTGAGCTAGAAGATGGCCTGTACGCACGGTTGCATTTAGAGATGCAAGGGAATGGATGACGCCTGCACAATAAGACAGCTGCTAAGGGTGGTGGGTTGGGGTTATCTGGTGTCGAGTCGAGTCGATAAATTTAGGCTCTTGCAATATTGCGGTTATGGGGGGTGGGGGGCATGATCTTGGTCGTGCTCTGGTGAACATGGGTTAGGGGTAGTAGGTGAGATGAGTCGGATAATTCTCCATGAATGCCAACGTGGCAATGGCCCGAGCATTCCTAGCAAACCCGATTTTCCGGGATGGAATCTAGATATGAAATGAGGATGAAATGCGAATTAAATTACCAGAGGACGACAGTTATTCGCGGATACGTCACCACGATAGCTGAGCATGAAGGGTGTCGGATGTCTGTAGGGTAGTGCTTCGCGAGTTGGCTCGGCCGAGAATGTAAGCGCGGCCTGACTGCGGACCACTAGGGGGCAGTTCCTGGAACGGCATTCCGGACCTGCAGGATATTCATCAAACCCATGGCGCAACGCTGCACCTCCTTGCGCGGGACATTAGCCTGCAATGCACGTCAGACACCGTCTTTTCATAACATCGTGGGTATGACTATTCGCAATCTGCCCAGTGCGCGCGTGCTAATGAATGATGGGGTTGTTGATGTGCAGACGCACGCCACCCGCAACGGCCCAAGGCCCACGGCCCCATCTTTTGGCGATTTGCAAGTTCACCCCCCTTCAGCCACGTTCGAAAACGGGGCGGGAGTCAGCTGTGGCGTTGGTACCTGCTTTGAGCCGCCCCAGCCACGGTCACTCCCGAAGTATCCAGGTTAGGACTAGTGCGATAAGGCTGAGAGTCTTTGTCGAGCTGGAGGCTGGTGGGCTCGGATTGGCTGGCTGTGTTAATTTTGCTGCTTCACAACACCAAGACGATCGTCGAGACGTAATACCCACGACGACAACGTCCGACACCCGACACCCCACGCTCTCACAATGTCCGTCACACTGCATACGTCGCTGGGCGACATCAAAATAGAGGTCTTTTGCGAGAGTGTGCCCAAGACTGCAGAGGTATGTCCACAATACCTTCTCCTAGCACCCCAGCCTCGCCACGACAAGCACTAACAACCCACCACAGAACTTCCTCGCCCTCTGCGCATCCGGCTACTACGACGAATCCCCCTTCCACCGCCTCATCCCAAAGTTCATGGTCCAGACAGGTGGACCGGCGACGCCCTCTCCTCCGGAGAACCCCAAGGGCGGACGGAGCATCTGGGGCGGCGCTTTCGACGACGAGATCCGACCGACGCTGCGGCACAGCGCGCGGGGCATGGTGGCGATGGCGAACAAAGGACCGGGCACCAACGGGTCGCAGTTCTTCATCACGTTTGACAAGGCGCCGCACCTGGACGGCGTGAACACGGTGTTTGGCAAGGTCATTGGCGACGAGGGGCTGGCCACGCTGGCCAAGATGGAGGCTGTCGAGGTGGACCGGAAGAATCGGCCAAAGGAGCCGTTCAAGATTGAAAAGGTGTCCATTCATGCAAACCCAATTGCGGGCTGATGGACTAGTGCTGCCGTGGACCGGACGAGACGAACCGTGAGCCGTCGAGGACCAACAGCATCAACAACATCGGCGCCGGTCCCAAACTCCAAGGAATATTGGCTTCACGGCAGAGGCTCCAAATACGACATCATAAACATCACCTGGAAGTTTTGGACACTTGAAAAAAGGAGTATGAGCAAACGATTTGAATATTATAACGACCTACGATATTACCATCTTATATCAACGAACCCAGACATGCGTCTCAGATCATGGACAGGTGTCCCCAATCCAGCTCCCTGGAACTTCTGTTTGTCATCAATTCCTTGGGGAGCCCATCTTCCGAGTCCAAAACCCACAGAATATCTCGCCAGCCCCTCTCCTCAACCTCTGCCATCCTCTTGACCAACTCGGCATTGGAACATGCATTGAGATTCCGAGCATGCACCACCATCATCCGACCGTCCTTGAACTCCTGGAGCTTCAGCAGGTACACTTGCTTATCGAAAGCGAGAGGGAAATCTCGAACGCTCTCCTTATCTAGGGAGCTGAGGATGATGGCCCGGAGGAGTGGCCAACCGCTGGTTGGAAGCCGCCGACTTGGAGTCTGCGGCAGATTGGCGACGCCTAGAAAGTCACTATGGAGGTCACTCTGAGCGTGCTCGAGCTCACGCTTATACTTTTCCTCTTCCTCCTTTCTGAAAATCTGCTCAAATACCTTAGAATGCGCTCCGGTGTAGTTTCGGTCTGGGATAGACTCTTTTTGGCCCCCGAGAATTAGCAAGGCCTCCATTCGCTTGTTTAGAATATCCCGATCCTGGAATTTAGGATCGAGTCTAGCCATTTCGAAGTCATCCTGACAGTCAGATTGCTCCTCATCATCAAGGGATCCGGTAGAATGTGACCACCTACTCGGGTTAGAGACGCCACCGCTTTCCGAGGCGCTTGGTCCACCACATAGCTCCAGACTCTCTGGCTCTGACATTTGATCCTGCTCCTCGTTCATACGTTGGTGGCGATCTACCAGAGCAAGCCGGCGATACTGTTGCGCTGCTTTGGGGGGCGTACGTGCCTGCTCCCTGGCATTGGTGAGCTTCGTTAGAGGACGAACATTCAGCAACTGACGCCATCTGGCAATTGCATGGATTCGGAGCACAAATTCTTGTCGGTTCTTATCGTCGTCGCCGCCGAGAGGGATACTTAGCCTAAGGGCAGCCATGATGAATGATGGGATAGAGTATGGTGGCGCGCGAGCCTGAGTTCAGTTGGTTCGTAGGGAAAGCCGAGATAGCGAGCCAAATTCAACCAGTGATTACTTCCGCGTTGGAACCCAATTCGGTTGATTACTATAATTGGACCTGCCACCCGAAGTCGATATCGGACCCTGGATGAGTCTCACCATATTGTGCAGGTACTTGTGACAATATATACCACGCAGGACCACTCAATGTTCACAAGACTCTGGACCAAGAACACCATTGTTCTCCAAATTCGGCTAGTGAATAATTGCTCTGTTCCTTGGACAATGAAGTAATGTGGTAACCGAGACTTTGTTCGTGGTCTTCTTGACTGGCGAACAGACCACCCACCAGACAATGGAGCCGCCTGAACATGTCGGGTATTTGACAAACACGCTCCTCAACTGTCTCATATCGTTCGTATGACGGCTAGTTTTTGGGATTGAATTGGAAGTAACAACCTGTTGGTGAGATGCAAGGCCGCTTCGGCCCTACTCGCCGTGTGTTCTCGCCGTGTGTTCTCGGCGGGTGAATTCTCACTCTCTTGTCTAATTGTTGGGTTGAAGATATGCGCACTATGCCTGGTAATAGCTCAGTCTAGAGGGGTTTCGGTTTGGATAGGGAGGATGGAGCAGAAATTAATCGACTAATTGATTGATTAGTTATTGAAGCTACCCATCTAAGACTGAAGGTGGCGATAATATTTTCGCAGCATTCCTTCTTTGTAAGCCGTTGTTGGAGATTCTGACCTGGGCTGGAAATAGAGGAGGAGTTTCCTTAGAGTAGGTTAGTACGTCTAAGCGAGTGGCGTTCAGAGTCGAGACCAGCCGATGGTTGCTTGGCGTCAATAGTTTAGCAATAGGTTGTCCCGGACTCAACCTCTTTAGGCTTAGCATGAGTGATTCAATTTCCCAACCTTGACATTAAGCTTCATGTGGTCGCTCAGCTTAAATAAGGCGGATTGTTTCTACTTTTCCCTATAGATAGCGACAGACCCACCCGAATTCGAGGCCACTGACTCCATCGCGACATCAACCCCAACTAACTGTATAACGTATTGCTCAGCACGCCTGCGCCTTCATCATGATTTTACCCAGGAGCGCCCTCACAATCCTAATAGCCGTCTTGGCCACCTCGGGGGTAAATGCTACTCCCTGCAGAGCCACGACGACGTCAGCACCGGCCCAGGAGACACCAGAGACAACCTCAGCCCCGTCCACAACGTCCACAACGACCACAGAGATCCCCACAGTAACAGTTACAAAGAGATTTTTCCTGCCCAAGAACGCACGCCGCGATGGGGGAGACGGGTTTGGTGAGCCCGACTGGTCTTTGAGCGACGGCGCTACGATCGAGGAGGATACTGAGATTGCCCACTCCGGAGACCACTACGTGTGAGTAACAGATGGGAACCGTGCTTGCGCCTCGCAACAATTTGCTAACGGCGCCCCAGACTGGTACGGATTGAGGACGACGAGAAGATGCCCTCAATCGAGGAAAACATCACGGAAGAGATCGAAACTGCCGAACCAGGCGTCCTCTCGTACTCATGGGCACTAGCGGACCACCAGGACTTGGGCAAGGACGGTGTTTGCTCCATCGTCTCTAAGTTGGATGGGATCGTCGTCGACACACTCAAGTTCAGCAGCAGCCCTGCCAACAAGTACCAGGATCACGAAGCCATCGTTTCCTTTCACTCTCCTAAGCCGGTTTTCTCCATGGACTTCTCCTGTTCTGGAGGCGATTTCTCGCGCGTGGGTGTTCTCATCGACGATGTGAGCTTGACTGCGGTTCCTCTGAATCAGGATTTGCGTCGATGACCAGGACGCGATGCCGGGCGGCGATAGAGGAACTGAACGAGACATCTTTGACGAACTTGAGTATTAGGCAAATGATTTAGTGCATATGCACTCGAATCAATATGTAGTATAGCGAACTGGGCGGAGGAGGCTCGCCATGGTGGACAATCTTGTGTGTTGCCGAATGGGATCACAGAGGCAGTTCAAGTCCATGTCTCCAAGCATGACAGCTTTAAATAGCCACTTATAGCAGGAGAGATTGAACAAACGTGCACACTCTAGAGATAATGACTTCTTCTCTTTCAGCATAGCCTTCAGACTCATCGCCCACTCCCCTTGTTTCGGGAGACGAGAAGCAACTCTCACCAAACGGTCGTGCCCTTGTCTGGGAAAGATGACGGGAACTACTGGGATCGTATCGGATTTGATGCTAATGCGTCTATCATTGAGCACCTGAGGCGAACCGGGAATGTCTGCTACGTGGTTCATTAACATGTGTCTAATATAAACTCCCCAATTAAATTGCCTCATCATAAACGTTTAGTCCTCAAAGCCTAATCCTAATGCCTTCCCGCTCATGTACTGATACGACCTAGTTTCGCGATACTCTATTAGAGTAGCCCTGTTGGGCCGGCCCTTTTCCTTCTTCAACCCTTCCCACCGCTGCATCGAGCCTGTTTTGCGCCACGCAGGGCTTCTCGCATCCATATTGTATCATATGATGACGCTTGGTCGACAATCACAGTATATGTATTTAAAGTGGTAATAAGTAGGTCTCAAATCATCCCCTGAAGAGAGCGCCTCCAGCATATAAACCAAAACAAGACAAAACACACAAGATTAAGCAAGTTATACACGCCATCCTCAATCATGCTCCGCAATTCGTCATCGCGCCAGCGAGCATCGTCAAGCAGTGGGCCTCCGCATAGGCAGACTGGCTGGCGCCAACCGTTGTGGTCAAGAGGCAGGAGGTATCTGCCTGCCTGTTCATCCTCTTCGCCTAATTTCGCAGTAAAGTCATCTAGACAGAGAGGATACTGAAGAGCAGCAGAGCGCCGCCGTCAATAGATGTAGCCGAGGATGAACTTCGGCCCCTCCCTGGGCTGAGTATCGAGCATTTCCGCAAAAGTATTTAAATTAAGAAGCTATTCCCCAGTGTAGAAAAGATAAAGAAGAATAGGTACCAATATATCTACAATATAAAGAGACTGCACTTAATAAAGAAGGCCAAGATACTAGCAGACAAATATATCAATAAAAAACACTTGAAGTAGGGCCTGTCTAATCTAAAGTGCTTCGCCAACTAGAGCATACAATTAAAACCCAAGAGCTTCACTAGCCTCAATAAGCAGAACCAGATAGAGCAGGAACATCTGATACCGGTATGCAGCAGGGACGTGGTCTTAAGTAGTGCCATCTTTCTGCCGCCGGGCAGGACTTCCGGCAATCCAACGTCCGCGGGACTCAAAAGCTTGTCTTGAAGCTTGCCGATGTGGTCGGCGAGCAGCGTGCGGTTGGCATCGGAGGGCTCGAGCTCTATTGTCACGATCTATAGCGGTGCGATGCCGTCTCCTATTAATGTCTCGTTTCTGTCGGGGAGGGGCATGGGGGTGAGCATCCCCCGTCTGACAGAAAAGAGCTCAAAAATCCTCTTGGCTCCGTGCTGCGACACGCCGGCGCCGTATTTATTGCTGGATGCGTACTTTAGCGGCGGAAAAGGACGGAAACCAACACTCAACTCATTAACTTATCCTTAGGGAGATGCACAGGCGTGTTGTAAGGTCAGCCTGAAGCTGCACTAGACTACGCGTTTGTGGTCGAAATAGACTCAAATAAATCTCTCAAAATAAAGGCAATAAATTCATTGACTCTAACAATAAGTCTCTTGAGCCTTCTGGGTCTCTGAATTCTAGGAAAAAATCTCCAGAAAAGAAAACGCGATGATCCTCCCCTCTGTCTGCTGTCACCTCCCCTTTTTATCCCCTGTGGTGTCTCTGCCAGCGACCAGCTAGTCCTAGAGTCCCTGACCGCCCGTCAAAGTACGCCTCAAACAATTCGGGTTGGCACAGGTAGAGTGGGCTGTGTCCGTTGTTGACGAAGTTCATAAACTCGTTGCGGCGTATGCTCTGGGCGTGGGTGAGACTGTCATCGTGCATGCGGCTTCCAGTGACCAGGCGTTCCTGGCCAACAGATCCTGCCGGGTGAGGGCGTGTTTCTGACCCACCAGGCAGACAGTGTCCCCAGGTGGTATATATAGGCCACCATAAAGGAGGTGACAGAGTTGTCTTGGCGTGCGTTTGTTGCATGGTTGTTGAAGATTTGGCCGAGGAGGGCCACAGCTTAGAGTCGCAAAATTGGATACCTACCTAGGTAAACCATTGAACAGCACGTACTAAGGCCCTACGTCTACCTTTATTAATAATCTTTTTTAATAAATAAAAGAAAATTTATTATTAGGGGATAAAGACCAAGACTAATCCTTATTAATAATGATGTTTAGGATTAAAGTCTATACTTAGGTATGCATGCGAATAGCGATGCTCAAGTACCTTAGAAATAAGGCCGAGTACAGAAAAAAGGGCCTCATTGTTATAGAACCCGAGGGCTGCAATCAACATGGGAAAGACATATTCTGTGCGTGGTACCACCAAGAGCCTCTTCGAGGAAGCTGGCAAGACTGGCATCAGGACGCATGTTTAAGCCCATCTTAAGAACCACCTAACTTCCAGTCCATCGCTGCCTTGATCTGCTATTTTCCAGAATAATTTCTCTTAAAGCGATCTTAAATCATCCCACAGGGGCGTTTTTAATCGTCTCCTTTCCTACTAATAACGGCCATAGAGCTATTCTTATTTCCCTCAAACAGTACGCGGTAGGCCCCTTTTCTGCAACAGCTGTGATTGTTTGCTATCTCAGTCACGTGGATTCTTGTTTGCTCGTGGTGTTCTGTTTTCTCATTTCGCACGTCTCCCGTTTTCTTCTCCCGTTTTCTTCCCCTCACACTTCTCCCGTTCTCTTCTCCTGTTCTCTTCTCCTCGCACTTCACTTCCTAACTCGACAAGGCCTCACTCGACCAAGCCTCACTCTATCACTTTCCCCTCTGGGCATCTTCATTATCAGGTCCCGTGATGCAGAGCGCGCTGACCTCGCCGGAGAAACCTGACACCACCACCAAAACGGTCAACCTTGCACACACCTTGGTGATAGCTACCCACGTTGGATTCTCTCTATTGTATGAGTTCACTGTACATTTCGCTTCCTTCCCATTCCCAACAGGATGAGTCGCTGCACATCCCCTGTCGGCCAACTGTATGTTACCCTTCATCCTGATGCTAAACTTTACCTAACTATCCTTAGCTTTATCGACGGAGGTGACGAAGTCTCCCTGTTACTGTCCGCAGCCCGAACCAACTTGCCGTTCTGGCGGCTCGTTCCCTGCCTTTCTGCCTCGGGCAATGAGCGACACGGACAACCCAGACGCTATAGGCGAAGTTTTAGACAACGCGCGAAGTTCCACACTGTCCGTGGTCCCCGTTGAAGTAGAGGAAGTCACTTCAACTCTCCTCGAAGATTCCGCTCGCCCTGGATACCCTCCAGTCCTGGCCCGACCACTGCGGAATCGAATTCCGAGGCTCACATGAGCCACTCCCAGCCAGTGGCAGCTCCGAGCTTCCTGAAAAGTGCAGCGGAGAAGATGGCGCGGGCGCGGACCGGGAGTCGACAAGTGAGGGCAATGTTCTGTTTATATACTATACGATCATGCGACGAGCCATAACCCCGACCCTCCAAGACAAGATCAATGCCGACCAAAGGCAGGTCAACAGCAGGGAACCTACTACAGAGACCCAAGTTACCGCCAGCACTTCTATTTCCAGGATGACCGACATTGCTGCCATGTTCAATACAGAAAGCCGTGCAGCAAGCCTTGCAAATGACTACCATGCATTGGCCTACTCTGGTGCTCTTGGCGATGGAACACTTTACCCTTCAAGCAACAGACCTTCGTCAGTGATCCTGATCTTGATCCTGAGCACGAAAGCCATCCCACTCCAGTTCGAACGTTCATGGATGACAGCTCGGATGAAGAGCAGCTTTTCCCGCGCTCCGAGCCTAGTTCCTACGGGACTAGAAGACGGCACTCGTGCGATTACTGCTATTCTCGTCGACGAAAGAGCCATATATAATGACGACGGAGACAATATCGAGTCTGCTACGGAAGGCGATTACATCCAGCGAGTTTGGCGTCAAAATGAAGAGCACGACAACCGGGAATGCTACCAACCAATTTGCTTGTTCCAAGTCATTGCCCGCGGTTACCGAATGATGATTCCACGAGAGAAGGCAGATGACATGGACAAACGCTTAGGGATTGATAGAACTGTACTCCCCGACGACGAAGCTCCTGAGCGCGATTTTATAGGGTTTTCCGCAATTACCCTCCACAGACTGAGTGGACCCTTTTTATCTCGACGTACCCGACGAGTCTGCGCGATCGCTTGTGAAGGCTGAGCAACTCTTCCGTATCAAGAAGGACCGCGTTCCTTTGGCGTCGCGACAGAGACGCAAGAGAAACACCGACGTATCCGACCCACAGGACGACGACGATGACGAGCAGGAAGAGAGCGTTGAACTCCAGCCGCCGCCGACGGAGCCTTGTGCTTACGTCAAGGGCCAATCTAAGCACCCTATCCCAGAAGTTTCCTTGGGGGTCTTCGTGCTGTACTTTCCACATCTTCTGCGGTTTACCGAGGTGAGAAAGCTGACTCGGTATATCCACCCAATGCGATTTGCGGTCATGAATTACAAATTGGATCGAAAATGGGATAAGGATGGACGATTCGAGATCAAGCATGAGTCGCTGGATCGTGCAAGACTACTACAACTAGCCAAGTCAGTCCAGTCGGCAACCCGAGAACGGAATGCACCTGATCCTCCGGACCTACTTTATGTGGTCTGCGAGGGTCCTTGAAACCAACACCTCCGACATCGTGTTCATGTCCTCAGATATCCTATTCGCTTCGCATCCGGCTACTACCCCAATCCATGCCGGGATTTAAAAATAGGATTGTACTTAGAGTCACCTTTGATCAGAGGCTTGGGAGGAAGTTGCAAGATATACCCGATGGAGAAGCATATTGCTGGTTGAAATTTCGACAGCAAAGAGACTAAGTTCTCGTGGATGACCCTTCCCCACCCAAGATCATCAATATAGATAGCATCAGACGTACGAGTAGGCAAGACAAGAAATCTACAGCTCATGGTAACCAATTCCCCACCCTGTCATTTGAAGCCCGCCCGCCTTCTTTCTGCGTTCGCATTCTGTCTGCTTTCGTGCAGTCTCGCCGCTCGCGAAGGACATTACTCACAAGGTCAAAGACAAAGGGCGTGATTATCACGATGCCATTTCTCAGTGGCAGCGAGACTATGTAAATTCTAAGCTAATGTACAAATATCACCTCGGTGTCGCCCCGGGTCAATTTGCGAACCATGTGGATTGGAGCCTGGCTTTGTGGTGCTTGATGAAGCTGCCCGCATGCAGAAAAGTGTTTTATTACCCTCTGCCTATAATGGCGAATACAGCCCTTACTGCCAGCTTTGCGTAGGTGGCTTTCTATCACCGAAGCCTTGCTGTCGACTTTGAACGTCTCAGTGTCGTGGCAGCTTAGAGTATCGCACAAGATCTTCAACTCATTAAAGAGCAGGTCATTCAGAATGGAAACCCCGTCCAGAATTCAAACGAGCAAATCGACGATTGGGTCTTTAGGGCTCAAAGGGCAGGTTAAGCGCTAAATTCCAGAGGGGGCAGGGCATAAAGAGGGCTGGAAATTAGGGCGTTAGGGCCTAAGGGGCACCTCAGGCTGAGCGCTAAGTCTTAGAGATATCAGGGCTAAGGCCGCTGAAAATTAGAGCAGTTAGGTCTCAAGGGCAACATTGGACAGTTCGATCTTGTAAGGCCAAATAACCTTGTTCCGACTTCAACCTCGTAAAACTTGACTCCTACAACGAACCATCTCCAACGGTTCGCTATGGCCGCCCCGCATCCCATGCAGAAAGGGCTGCTGCAAATCAAGCCACTTCATTTGTTGTTCGCATCTATACATGGGGGCTGCGTCTTCTCTGCCCAGTCGGGTGTCGCGTATCTCGGTGAAGTGGTTCGCGGCCAAACCTCGCCGTCGCCTTGTCAACTGCGGCCGCGGATCGGACTATCCCAATCCTCAACGGGATAGATCGAACCATGCCCACGGTCCTCGTGCATTGAAAAGAAGGCCCTGGATTCGTCGGGCCATGCGTGTACGAGCAAGTCATCTGGCAGCCAACTCGCCAGGGTCGCCTCGGGGAGGACAACACACTCGCCCCAGTAACACTCCTCCGCATCCTCTTCGCCATTGGGCTTCTCGCGATGGCGCATGGCCCCCAGCTGCGGTTTGCGCATTTGCGCATTAGCATCTTGCGCTGATGCGCCGATGAGCTGGCTTGCACTGATAGGTCGTACTTAACACCCGCTCATCCCAACCTTCGTTAGGAATCGACCGGGTCTTGGGGTTCTCAACCTCGACCGTTATCTCTTCAAAACCCTCAACACCCATCACATTCTGCTACAGCAAACTAGGCCGTCAATCACGAATATTGAATCGAAAATGTGCCTAGCATCGACCGCCAACTCCCCAGAGTACCATTGGTAGCGAGAATGCCCTCGGTGAGAGACAAAGCGAGTCAATTCTCCTTCCTTCGGCATCGAAACATCCTATCTCCATCTCTCCCCAAGAAATCACGACGCCCGGGGACCTTTTCCACTTGGATCAAGGCTCCTCACCGTTTCGATATCCTTCTCAAGAACCGTCGTCTGGGCTGCCCGGGATCGGATATGCCTCGGGACGGGAAAGAGCAGGTCTTCGTCACAAGAGAAAAAGCCTCCCCTACATTAAGCAACCCCGATTTACCAGATAACACACCCAAAGTATGTTCATATAAGTTCAATCCCTACATGGCAGTAAACATACTCATCAACTCCATAGAATCCTCCTCCTGGCGACTCCAGTCAACCAGGGTCAAACAGGGACGCGGAGGACCGCGGTCAGAACCGTGGAGGTTCTTCAGCCTCTGGGTGAGCCTCAATCATTCGTCTCACAGAGCCCAAAGCACTATCCTGACTTTTCGGTAACAGACATCACTCTCAGATCACGAACTACAATACCGAAACCCTCAACGTGTCTCACTCGCGTGACCAGGCAAGGCAAGCCGCCGATTCAAACCCATCCGACGTGAAGCTTTCGGCACCGTCGGCGGCCTACCTGGACTACCAAATCAACCAGCAATTGCGTTATCGCAAGAAGCGCATCGTCGAGTCGTTAATGGCTGCGATTGTAGAATGCATTGAGAAGAAGCTGGAAGCACTTGAAGATGGTTGTGCCGATGGATCCTCATCATCGCAACCATCTTCAGGTGGTTTCAGATCAGGCAAGATGGAACCTCAGTGGGCAGGGCAGAAGAGACATCATCGTCTAGATGATGAGGGTGAGGACGAGGGCGACGAGGGCGACGACAACCGCTCGAGGAAAGACAGGAACAAAAAGGCAAAGATGATCAACGACGACACTCGTCTCAGATTTGCTTGCCCGTACTACAAGCATGACCCGCAGCGGTTCAAAGACCATCGAACATGTCTAGGTCCAGGATGGCCAGATGTGCACAGGGTGAAGTGGGTACGCCTTCAAAGAAAGTCCATCGGGTCACTAACAACTCCAAGGGAACACCTCAGACGAAGCCATTGCCTCCCACCACACCAATGCAATCGATGCTTCGAATATTTCGACCAAGAAGATGAGCTCAAGAAACACCAACGCCAGCCCAAGCCGTGTCCGGTTCAGGACCCGGCTACCATTCGCCGGGACCTCGCTGATGGATACGACACAGAGCAAGGAAAGCTATTGCAAAAGCGTATCAAGAAGATACCGGAGGAAAAGTGGAAGGATTGGTACTGTATTTTGTTTGAGGTAGACCCAACTTCATCAGACATCCCTTCTCCTTGTAAGTTTAGCAGCCATCACCACCAAGTATTCAATACTGATGATGCCTAGACCATGACATCACCTATCAGAATGGTGGACCGTCGGCTTCCCAGGCCAGCACTATCCAAGAATACCGGGAGTTCTACATGTCGCGAGTGACGCCAGTGATTCGATATCACGTTGAACAGGAAGTAGATAAAGTGATACTCGCCATCGAAGACAACATCAAGTCGAACGTCATAGACGTGATCCGAGACTTGCCGCGCCGAATCATGGAATCTATCCCGCCCCCAAGCCATCTTTCAGAAGACCAAGGCTACGAGAATCTCCTTACCCTGGACGGGATCGCTTTCGGGCTAGAAGACGGTTACTACTTCGACGACATGAGCGGGCCAGATTTTCTAGCAGTGTCGGAGTCATCAGGATCGTCGGATTGGTCCGATCCAGCCATGCCCAGTTCGGCAACATCAGTCCAGGATGATGTGGTTGCGTTTTGTCTCGGAGTATGACCCATAGCGGCGTCAAACTTGTGTTCAGAAAACGTGGAAGGTATTCTGTTTGGAACTGATGGAGTGCTCTCTGATCTAGGATTTGCTCATGTCACTCCCTTGCTTGCTGTTTACTGATCTATCTTTTATCTAGTTCCTTATCAATCTTGGGTTCTACCGTGTTGTATTTATGCAGTTTGTACTTTGACTAACTTCCCCATGCTTGCCAGTATCGGGCTTACACTTGTTGAGCGGGCAATCACGCCCGCAATGTCCTTTTGTCAGAAATCGCCCTTTCTCATGCTGTATTCTAATATCTTTGTCAGTGAGTATCCTCACTGGAATGAGGTGTGTACGAGGCTCGGGCCAATAACGGCCATTGCGGGCCGAGGTTGGACGGAATTAATGATGGATTGTGTGTATGTCTAATCAGTTTTCAAACTTCGTTATTCTTTGTGCAATCCAATTGTTTCCTCATCTCCTTCCGGACAAACTAAATGATGCCAGCTGACTGTCATGATTGTTTCAGCTGGAGATTGCTAATGCAATTAGATTGTTGGTGGAACAAACAGTCTTGAGTCACCAGAGGCTGGTTTGTTCGTTATGTGAGCCCTATTTCGCTATTTGCTACACGCCTTCGCTTGCATCTTCCGTTTCCATCAATGCTGTTTTGTGAGTCCGGTAGGTTCTTTTGTATTGTGTGCTCTGCGATTTCTCTACAAATATCTGCCTCCGGCTTCGTTTCTTTCCTTCTCTCTTCCCTCCATCCTTCAACTCGACCAAGCCTCGACCAATTCCACGTCAGCCGCGGAGGGGCTGCTGATTTTATACTATACGGCCCGTCTGCCTTGACCCCCGACAGCATGAACGCCTCGGGCTCTAAAGGCACCGATGTTACAAGACCTTGCTGGGGGTTCAAGTCGGGACGGGTTATTTGGCCTTGCGGGATGGAATTATCCAATGTCCTCGTGGATGTCACTTCACCATCCTATCATCAACATGGACAACGTCAAACATCTTATGGAAATCCTGGTCTCCGAATCCAAGAAGGCAATAAGAGGAGCAGCCCCAAAAACATTATATAACCGATATATATCCTGCCGTTTTCTGTGTTCTTTGGCAATCCCAGCCGCATCAACCTGTCAGGGTAACGGGCTGGATGTTTACCTTCGTCATTCCGGGCCCATGGTCTCCCTCTATATCACATCGCAGTCACCCCACCAGACTCGGTGCAAATCATGATTTAGAAAGAAGAACTCTCTCAACATAATTTCGGTATCACACGCAAATTGAGCTGCGGCGCACACTTGCGATGTCATTTGTGGCACCAGATGCAGGACGCGTACAAGACGCTGGGCATGTGCGGGTTCAGCGAGTTCAACGGCAGCTTCAACTGTAGTAAGCCGAGTCCTAGAGCACTACGCCGATACAGTGACCAGTCGATACACTGTTCGGAATACGGACGCCGTTGTGAACCACCAAGTCAAGGAGAACCTGGAGCTGGCGACCCGGCAAAGGAGACTTGCCCTGGACGTGGCAGCCGAAAAGAAGGCACACGACGAAAAGGTTGTGGACGCCGAGTTCAACGGCAAATCTCCATCTACCAACGTCCCACCAGCGCGTTTTCAACTGTCTCCTTTCCTACCAATAATAGCCATGGAGCTATTCCTATTTCCCCCAAACAATACGCTTTAGGTAAGTCCCTCTTCTGCAACAACAGTGATTGTGTGTCAATTCAGTCACGTGGATTCCTGTTTGCTCTTTTCGCACCTTTTCCGTTTTCTTCCCCTCACACTTCGCTTTCTAACTTGACAAGACCTCACTCGACAAGCCTTACTTGCATGTTTTCCCCCTGAGAATCTGCATCCTCCAACCCGACAAAGCCTTTCTCTATTAAGTACATCGCCTGTCGGCCAACTGTATGTTGCACCTCGTTCCCGATTCTTAAACTCTAACTAACTATCCTCAGATTTATCGACAGTGGTGAACGAGGCTCCCCGTTCCTGTTCGCAGCCCGAGCCAACCTGTCACTATGGCGGCTCCTTCGGACGCGGACCGGGAGTCCACAAGTGAGGATGACGGACTCTACCGCACGATCCAGCGGCGAGCTATAACCCCAACCATCCAAGACAGG
Source organism: Ilyonectria destructans (assembly GCA_020740775.1). Lineage (NCBI taxonomy): Eukaryota > Fungi > Ascomycota > Sordariomycetes > Hypocreales > Nectriaceae > Ilyonectria > Ilyonectria destructans. The sequence continues at coordinate 2,493,680 of JAHEWK010000011.1, forward strand.
GTCAATGCCGACCAAACTCTGGAGCACACTTCCAGGTTCCCTGTGACAACCATCTCTCGTCAAGCCCGACACGCCATCGGCATGCTGAACAATGCTCGCTTGGATCTGGCTTTGCGTCTGGGCAAAACACTTGAGGATATGATGTTTAATGAGGCTGAGCTTGCTTGGCAATGGGACGGGATGCAGAGTTCAGTCGTCCAGGCATACAATCGGGGTGAGCTGCCTGTGCTTAACCGGGGAGCTCAAATGGTACGAGACGGCCGGACTACCAGATTGCCAACTCGTTCCCTAAGCCCTGAAGTCGACGACCAGCCGCCACCAAACGCCGAAATTAATAACCAGCCGTCCCCACCTCTAGGCAGTGACCCCTCGGGAAATGAATCCAACGCCGAAGTCGATATCCAGCGGCCCCCAAACCCTGAAGTTGATGACCAGCCGTCCCCAACTCTAAGCAGCAACCACTTGGGAAATGGATCCAACGCCGAAGGGTCCTCGGTTCCAGCCGAGGGAGACTGCGATTTCAGAACCCTCAGACTGCCCCTGCAGCTCGCAATGCGAATGAAAGATGCGATCGAGAAGATGGAAGTCAGGGCTACAAACTGGAATGATCTGCTGGAACTCCTAGGGAAACGCCCACCGCCGACACTCGGAGAGACAGAAGAATCCTTCAACATCGTCAGCGAATTCATCTCCGACTTATTGACAACTGAGGCGATTTGTCAAGACAAGCTCACGGTCCCTGAAGAGATTACCCACTTATTGATGCAAAGACTCCCGGCTTTTAATGCTTCGAGTCATGGGAATCCTGGAGCCCGAAGAATTTGCTGAGGACTGTTTTTTCGACGACTGGGGACCTGATTGGAAAGCAAAAGCCGAAGCAGTCGATTAGGGTTTGGCGCAGATGCTTGATGCTTTGATTCCGTTGGTGGCGGATCCTGGCTCCTGGACTGAGGTGAAGGCAATTATGACGCAGTTTCTCGAGCATCAATGTTGTTCCCAGCAGGTGGAATTGGCGGGACGCTTCAGTGATGCGCTTGAGGCGGCTGAAGATTGATCTTATGTCAATTGACGAAACGCTTGCCTTTAGTGCAGGAAATTGGGAATTACAGTTCAGTTCGCACTTGGGATTTCACTTGCTCTTTTGTTATATATCCAGGCTATAGTCCTGGATGGGGTTTGTTTTCTTGCTTTCCTTTTGCTCAAGGCCGATTGGGCTTGGGTTGGCTCGAGTGGATGGCGACCTCAAATGGAGAGAACACATTGGAGGGAACTAGGTGCGGAAGCAACCCTTAGTGGGCTATCAAAGGGGATAGAGAAGCTTCTTACCAATTAGCTTTTGAAAATTACCGTCTGGCTTCTACGCAGCGTGTGCTTTGCTCAGTGAACTGAACTCCCTTGCTGGTAGCTGTTTTGTGACAATACGAGATAGCGATTTATAAACATGGACCGCGTCAGCCATCCAATATTTATCCCGCCGATATTTTATCTGACGACGCTGGGTCGATGAGAGCAATCAGAACGGTGCCACATTAGGTGGCAGCGCATGCACTGTGAAGTACCTTATTTTGCCCATCCTACCCTCACATTCTCACACCCTCACACACCCACTCCTCCTGACACCCCCTGCTGTCATTGAGCACGTTCAGAATCATAAATCCCGCAAGTTTGCTGCGCCAGACTCGCGCCGCCAACGGCTCTGACGCGATGTCTCACAAGAAGCTTTGGTTGCTTTGCTCAAGGCTGCGCTCAAGGTCGCCGAAGAAGCTGTGCCCGCGCCTGGTTCTAAGCCTGGTTCCGAGCTTGCATCTGGGCTTGTTTCTGAATCTGGTTCTGAATCTGATTCCGAATCTCTGGCAAAGCGAATCGGTGCAGTTATGAGACTTGGAATCAAAGAGACGTGGCCACCTAGCGACGACCCCGAAGCGGAATTGAAGAAGGCATTGTTCAATGAGTTCCTTATTGGCCAAGGTGCCTGGAACTCACTGAATTATGGAACAAACATTCGCCTCTATCGCAGCCCGCTCGCGTTCCTGTCGTGGACCTTTTTGCAGATGTCGCGTCAAATGTGAAGGACGCTTGTTTTGTTAACATCTTGCATTCTGACAGAGAACGGGTCGGCAAGTATTTTTCCAACCTTGACCTGGGCATTGGCATCAACCTTGACCTGGGCATTGGCATCATCTCGTCCCCTGGCGGCAGTGGTAAATCCCACCTGGCCGCTGTTCTTGCCACTCTTATGTGTTTCAACAAGTCAATTGGCAAGGTTTATGTGAGCTCAGCAACCAACGGAGTCACCGACAACATCGCCAAACGCATTGATAATGTATCTCGTGGTATCGTCAATCAGCTTGGTCAATACAAATACCCCATGGTAGTCCGCGGCTACTCCCTCGAACGCGAAGTTGATAACTGCCGCTCAAAGCAATTTGGTTGATGACGCCGATGCCCTGAAGAGACAATCTGCTGTGGTTCGTCGAGCAATGTTATTAGCAAATACGTCGAGAAACCCAAGCAAGTAATTAATAAGACAAAACATGAGGACATAAAAGGTGTCTTATAAATAAGCTACTTTATGTAAAGCCTTTTAGGGATTATTAGGTAAATTAATTTATCGCCCTCAAAATGCATTATTTAAGGTGGCACTCTCACACAAATAGCATGTATCTCGAACAATTAGAGATAAATGAGTAGGTCACACACAAATGCATCAAAACACCGTCCACGTTGAATCTATTCATGGGTATGTAAAAACTCCAGACACACTGCCGTGCCGTCCCATCCCGTATGCCCTCTCTTTTATCGTCTAACCTCCTTACCCAACTCCTCCAGAGCGACCTCATACTCCTGGACACGCTCCTCACCCATCTCCTCGATTCTTGTCCTCTCCATCTTTTGAGCTCTCCTGACGCCGGATCCCTTTGCAATCTTACCCCAGAACCAGCCACTCTCTTCATCGCAGACCAGGGTCCAAGCGCATCCAGACTTTCCAGCTCTCGCCGTACGGCCCACACGGTGGACGTAACCAGCGAGACTCGGCGGCAGGTCGTAGTTGATGACGTGGTCGAGGTTCGGCAAATCAATACCTCGGGCAACGAGGTCGGAGGCGATGAGAAGACGCAGGGGCGAATCTGGCGCCGTGAATGCTCGAAGGGTTTTGCGGCGGATGTGTGTCGGGGTCGTGGACGTGAGTGTGCCGATGTGGGAAGCCAATGAAGGATCCAACAGAGCCAGGAGTCGCGAAAGACGGAGCGCGGACTCGTTGGACTTGGTGAAGATGAGGGAAATGGGGATGTTGAGCTTCCGCGAGCGGACTGGCGCTGGAGTATCCGAATCAGAGTCTGAGTCTGAGCTAGAGTCTGAACTGCTGTCAGAGCTAGAATCGGAGTCGGAGCTGGAATCGGAACTAGAATCGGAGTCTGAGTCGGAGGCAGAATCGGAGCTGGAGTCGGAATCGGAGCTGGAATCAGAGCTGGAGTCGGAATCAGAGCTGGAATCAGAATCGGAGCTGGTGTCCGAATCCGAAGTCTCCTCAGGCTTGGTAGAGGCTTTGACATTGCTCGGGCTGGCTGCCAGCATGTGCTGGCCTTGAAGCAGCTCCAGGAGATACAGGGGCTTGAGGTTGGTATCGTGGATTCTGATGGCGTGCTCCTTGAGCAGCGTAGGGAGGGAGTGCTCGGCAATCTGCGCGTCGCCGTCACTGTCGAGGACAATGAGTCTCGGGCGCCGTAGTGCTAGTTGGTTGAGAAGGCTTAGATCGCGCGTCAGAGTGGCACTGAGAATGACTTTGCGAACGCCAGAGAGATCCATGTCGGGAAAGTCGCGTGCGCTGAACTTGTTGATGCGGAACTTTTCCATGACGAGATCCAGCCAGCCCTGGAAGCTCTGGGCAAGGAGCTTGTCGGCTTCGTCGACTACCAGCCATCGGACGTAATCGAGGCTAAAACCCGGAGTCTGATCAATGTGCTCGACGAGACGACCCGGAGTGCAGATCAAAATGTCAACCTTTGAAGAAAAGTCGACAACATAGCCCTCCATGCTGCTTAGCCTGGGGTCTGTCTCTTCTGAATCCGGGTCCACCAAGTCTTCGGTCGTAGATAGACCGATGCCACGCTGCCGTCGGGCTTTGTTTTCCTCCTGTAATGTCTTGTAGGTTTCGGGGTCATACCGTGTCTCCCGGTCCATCAGAGACTCCTGCTCGTTTTTGAGCGACTGACTACCAACCGAAACACCTATCCGCACTCTCTTGCGCTCGCCACCCTCAAACGCCTTGGCACAGAGCTCGAATGCCTCTTGCGCCTGCTTGACAAGTTCACGGGTGGGGAGAACGACGAGGGCCCGAAGCCTAGTCACCACGCCCTGGCTGATATCTCGCGTGATGGGGAGGGCATAAGCCATAGTCTTTCCTGATCCAGTTGCGGCCGAAACCAGAACATCGCCAGGCTGTTGCTTGCTGGTAGGCAACAATAGTGGAATCGCAGCGGTCTGCACAGCAAACGCATCTTTGAAACCTTTCTCTTCCAAGATGCGTGAAGCCTTCGGCAAGATGCCGAGTTCTGTGAATGGGGTGCGAGTGTCTTGCGAAACGCGAATTGGCTCCGCCAACCAAGGCGGGAGAGTTTCGTAGGCTGGCTTGGAGGTGGCGAGGGATGATACTGGCTCGGGTTGTGGAAGAGGCTCAAGACCATGTAGTTCGCCCAGGTCAGAATCATCAGAGTCGTCCTGAACCATCTCGCTAGCCAGCTTTAGCGACTTGGCCTTGCGCTCAAGGACTGACTTGTGCTTCTTGGCTGTCTCCTCGTCCTCTTTCTCGTCGTCGGAGGGCTCAGGCTCCTTTTGCTTCTTCTTCTTCTCTCTCTTTTCTCTCCTCTTTGTCGACTTTTCGGTAGACGCTGCCACAGTCTCAGTTTGCTCATGTGAGACATCGACCATCGATACATCCTCAGCCTCGGGCTCCTCCTCCCGATCTTCTGATTTCCCCTTCTTTTTATTTTCCTTCTTCTCCTTCTTTTCCTTTTTGTCGGACTTTCCCTTGTTTTCCGGTTCCGAGACTTCGGGTTTCGTCACGTCGGTTGCCGGCGCATCAGGTTCTGCAACCTGCTCCTCAGAGGTGGCAGCCCCAGTCCTCTTTTTTCCTCTTCGAATCTTCTTCCTCTTCTTCTTTCCTTCCTGCGCATCCTCGGTCGCATTTTGCGCGGGCTTCTCTACCTCGTTGCCATCGTCGTCCTCGGAGGTTTTGGACTTTTTGCTTCCGGGCTGGGGAGATTCGGGCGCCTCTTCCGCTAGGTCCCGTTTCCGCTTCGCCTTGGGGGTGTTGGCGTCTGTATCGATGTGCTGGACCTCGCCCGCCTCCGCAGGGCGTTCGCTGTGTTTTGAAGGCATATTTTTGAGGCCAATTGTCCACCCAACGCAGAGAAAAGCCGACGAATTTGCTTGGTGTTAGAGGGGCGCTGAGAGCTTCGTCCATGTCCCACCCAAAAATTTGGGCGGCTTAGAGTCTTATCGCGATTCTGCCGGCCGTGACCGCCAAATTTTATCGGTAACCGCCCACGCTTGGCGCGAGCTCCACTTCCTCGGTCTGCCGCGTGTGTACTTTGTACTTACACGTGGAATCCATGTCCATCATGAGATTGAGATGAGAAGAGATGAGGGATGAGACAGACTGAAGCAGCATTGGCGCCAACTACCGACGAAAGCAAGGCATCGATACCATCACCAGCACCTCCCGGCTCAGCAAATGCTGCACAGCGACGGCAGGAAAAGAATACGCCGCCCCCTTGAGCCATGACGGGAGTCCTCACCAATTCAACAACTCCAATATCTCGAACCACGCCGCCACGATGACGCGCCGCACTTACAACATCGCCATGGTCAGCGACTTCTTCTTCCCGCAGCCGGGAGGCATAGAGTCGCACATCTACCAGCTCGCCACCAAGCTCATCGACCGTGGCCACAAAGTCATCGTCATCACCCACGCCTACGATGATCGCAAGGGCATCCGCTACCTCACCAACGGCCTCAAGGTCTACCATGTGCCCTTCTTCATCATCTACCGCAACGCAACCTTCCCTACGGTTCTCTCCTGCTTCCCCATCCTCCGCAACATCTTCATCCGCGAGCGCATCGAAATCGTCCACGGCCATGGCAGCCTCAGCAGTCTGTGCCACGAGGGCATCCTCCACGGCCGTACGATGGGCTTGCGCACCGTCTTTACCGATCACTCACTCTTTGGCTTTGCCGATGCCGCCAGTATCCTCACCAACAAGCTTCTCAAGTTTATCCTCAGTGATGTAGACCACAGCATCTGCGTGAGCCACACATGGTGAGTTTGCAATGCTCCAAATTTCACTCGACGCTGGCCTAACCTCCCGTAGCAAGGAAAACACCGTCCTCCGGGCATCTCTTGACCCCCTCATGGTCTCCGTCATCCCCAATGCCGTCGTTGCAGACAATTTCCGTCCTCGTGACCACCCCGTCTCTTCGCCCCAAGGGCCCAACTTTTCCCTGGATGCCACGCATTATCCCCCTCCCCAGCGCTTTGGCCCTCGCGATGTCATCACTATTGTCGTCATCTCTCGTCTATTCTACAACAAGGGAACCGATCTTCTCATCGCCGCCATCCCCCGCGTGCTTGAAAACCACCCAAACACGCGTTTCATCATCGCCGGTTCGGGTCCCAAGGCCATTGACCTCGAACAAATGATTGAGACCAACGTCTTGCAAGACCGCGTTGAGATGCTCGGCCCCGTCCGCCACGAGGAGGTCCGCGACGTCATGGTCCGCGGTCACATTTATCTCCACCCCTCCCTGACTGAAGCCTTCGGTACCGTTATCGTCGAAGCCGCCAGTTGTGGCCTCTACGTCGTCTGCACACAAGTTGGCGGCATCCCCGAGGTGCTCCCCTCCCATATGACCACCTTCTCCAAGCCCGAGGAGGACGATGTCGTCCTCGCGACCGGCAAAGCCATCACCGCTATGCGAGCTGGCAAGATCCGCACGGAAAGATTCCACGACCAAGTCAAGAAGATGTACTCCTGGCAAAACGTCGCCCTGCGCACCGAGCGCGTCTACGACGGGATCTCTGGTACCCTTCCCGAGGAGGACTTCTACGGCTTTGACCCTACCGGCTACAATGGCAGCCGCATCCGCAACTTCACCCTCATCGACCGCCTTAAGCGCTACTACGGATGTGGTATCTGGGCCGGCAAGCTCTTCTGTCTCGTCGTCGTTGTCGACTACCTCTTCTTCCTCTTCCTCGAGTGGTGGTTCCCCAGGGAAAACATCGACATCTGCCCCGACTGGCCACGCAAACGCCTCGTTGACGACGACGCCGATTCCAAGCAAGGCGCGCATAGTAACAGGTCGAGCACATCCCAAGGAGGCACAAAGCCCGAATGAGTAATGTCTCGTTCGTCCGGTTGACAAACAACCACATACATAGCTAGCATATGGGCAAAGACGGCGTTCACGGTTTAGGCATGGGGAACAGGACTGAATGGTTTGGGTAGACACAGCCTCTCGTGTATTGTATTTAGCGGCATCGGTGGCGGCGGTTCGGAGGTGGGTATTTAAATAGGTGGTAATTAACATGTAGCAATTCTAAACGCTATACACAAACAAAGTACAGGCTGCAATTCTCTCGCAGCATTCCAAGGGGTCATCCAAGTCTACTTTTCTTGCCAAAGTTGAACAAGAAGATCAACCCCTCGTACCCACACGTCTTCTCTTGGACGTTCCGGTGCCGGCTTCGCGCTCACCCGCTGTTTCATCCTCGTCTTCTGCCGTGTCCTCAGCTGGCGTGGCCACGCTGGCTGGACGAGTAGTCGACGGTGGCGGAGCGCTACGCTCCTTCTCGGCGCTGCGCAGGTCGCCCAAGAGCTTCTCAACTTCGACAAACATGCTGCGCGTATTCTTCACGACACCATTCTCGTCTAACCGATATCCTACAATCTCTTCCTCCTCGTCCTGGGACCGCTTCATGAAGCCAGGTCCAGGTCCGCGGTCAGGATCGGGGTTGTACATTATGGCGTTGCAGAACATGTGCACCAGCTCGCGCTCAAGTTGAGCGCTGTTGATGATGCCCCTGGGGGGAACAAGTTCGTCGGATAGGGGTAGCCAGACGTGGGCAGTCCCAGGGTCGCCTCCGGGGAGGCCCCCGGCAGCCTGGACAGCAGCCTTGTTACCATGCTTGATAGCAGACCGGATAGATGTTATATCCTGCGGCTGCAGAACAATCTGACGGTAGTTGGGTGCGTCCTTTTCGCGAAGAGCAGTGGCAAACATGTTGGCATCACGGTGGCTTGAGATCTGATCCAAAGCAGACGAAGAGACCTTGGTGAAGCCACGCGTCCACAACACTTGTGAAGTCGGCGCTGGTGGCTCTGGAGGGGTCTCTTGTCTCTTCCGTTTGTGCATTCGCGAAGCTACACTGCTCGGCGTCACGATCTGAGGTCGACCCGGAACACTCTCATCTGCAGTAGTATCGCCCGTCTCCTCCGTCGGTCTAGGAGTAGCATCCTCATCCTTGATCTTTGGAGCAGCTTCAGAAGACTCCGTAACAGGCTCATCTGTATGAGACATAACGGACTGACTCCGCCTCGTTCGGGGGAGAGAAGGAGTAGCGCTTAATCCTCGGCCCTTCTGGGACTTCCGCGAAGATCGACCTCTGCTAGACTTGATGATACTGGGTTCAATCTTGGGTACCAGCTTTGGTGTCTGCTTCTTAGGAGCTGGGCGAGGTGTAGAACCAGCTGAGCTAGGCAGGACAGCAGGTTGCTGGGGCGGGCTCACTGGCTCATAAGCAGGACTCTGTGGTTCCGCACTAAGTGGCTTTGGTGTGGATGGTGTTGACATGGAAGACCACCGAGTACCGAATCCATGCATAAGATGCGAAGGAGTTGCCGGTATGGGGGTTTGGGGTGCAGACGGGGTACCGAGCCTTTTGGCGGGTGTACTGAGGGCTTGTCGAATAACATGCTCGGGAATCGCAGGCCGTGGAGCCTGCGCAATGTACGGTGAGGTGTAGGCTTTGTCTTTCTGCGAAGCAAGGGGTGCAGGAGACCGAGTCTGTGACACATTTTGTCCCGTTTGCGGTGGATGTGTTTGAGGCCATCGTTGCTGAGGTGGGGCAATTGGGCCCGTGGTAGGAGCAGGAGTCGTGGGCGATGCGGAAGCAATTGGTCGAGGAACTTGCTGAGCCTGCGCCTGTGGCGGTTGGATAGCGCGGGTTGGATGTGGCACTGGAGTCGTTGAAGGAGGACGGGCCTGGGGTGCCTGAACGACTGGAACATCTCCCTTTGGCCGTGGGGGTGCCGGCTGTAAAGGAGGTGCCAACTGACCAGCATTCTGTGGTGGCAAAAGCAAAGGCTTTCCAGTTGTAGGGCGAGATTGAGGCTGAGGTTGTGGTTGAGGTTGAGGGCGCTGGAGGTGTTGAGGATGCGGCTGGGGATGCGGCTGAGGATGCGGCTGAGGGCGCTGCTGAGGATGCTGCTGCGGTTGTTGCTTCGGTTGTTGCTGTGGATGTTGCTGTGGATGTTGCTGTGGAAGTTGTTGCGGGTGTTGCGTGTGTTGTGGTTGTTGCGGTTGTTGCGGACGCTGGGGATGCTGCTGCACATGCTGTGCCTGCTGAGGGGGAGGATGATTCTGTTGCCCAGCCGCTGGTGAAGGGAATTGAGGAGTTGGCTGAGGATACCACTGCTGCTGCTGCGGTTGCTGCGGTCCTGGTGTTGCGGTCTGACCTGGTTGAGCCGGGGGTTGGAACTGTCTTGGAGGCGGCGTCTGAGTATGTGGGGGTTGGTATGGCTTCTCCCACTTCAGGGCAGCTCCCACGGGAGTCGCAGCTTGAGGAGCCACTGTCCCATCCTTCGGCTTGATCCCAATCTCCGGACGGGGAGAGATAGCCTGCTTGGCAGGTTGCGGCGGTGGCTGCAGCGGACGGGGCCCAGACGGCGGCACTCCTGTAGGAGCTTGAAGGACCGAAGCAGTTCCATTCGGGACCTTTGGCGTCGGTGACGGTCGGATTGGCGTTGTCCCAGCTGGTAGGTGACTCGGCGGAGCAACGGTCGGAGGCGCAACGTGAGGTGTCGGAGGCTTTGGAGGTATTACTGGCGTGTGTTGTGCCGGGCCTCTTCGAATTGTGGTAGGCGTCGCCGAGTTTGGTATCGTCGTCGGCGCAGGTCCATTCGATGCGATCGCAGGCTTGACTTCTCGGGGAGCTAGAATCGGTGTCCCATTCTGGCTGGCCGCCCTGGCGCGTCGCTCCCTCTCCGTCCGCTCCAACAGTTGGATCTCCTTCTGCACCGTCTCGAATCGTCGTTCGTCCTCTCGGATTTGCTTGACGACATGGTCGCGGTATCGCGCATAGAGGCGTTCGACCAGCACGGGGACCTTTTCGACATTTTCGTATACGTCCTTGAGCGATGGCAATGGCGGGCTTCCCAGCTTCCTCTTCTTCGACCCAGGTGATCCGTTAGCTTCGTTGGGGCCATCCACCCGCTCCTCCTCGCTCTTCAGCTCATCTCGCAGCAGCAGCAGAAATAGCTGCTGCAGCGCGTCCGGTCTCAATCGTGCGGGATCATATGTGTCGGCCTCCTTGATGAGCGCGTTGTTGGTAAGGAGCTCCGAGATGCGCGCGAAGGCCCCAGTGTCGACTCCGTGGGTCAGCAACGACTGGAATAGGAACAGCGACTCGAGGGGCGTATAGGCGGCCGGTTGATTCATGCCCCGCGATCCACCTCGCCAGCTTTCCAGGGGGCCTTCACGTCTCGCAAGAAGATGAACCGGCGCCACGGTCTATCGATGGCTCTTGTTAGAGGTCACAAACGGCTACAGCATTCTCGGGGCTCTACCAATACGTACAGGCAACCTTAGACGATGACTCCAGATCTGGTAGTGGCGACCTCGAGGCCTATCATCGGGTGCAAATGGCGTTTTGGGGCCTCTTCGTGATACGCGCTCGCCGCCCGACCGTGGTGTTTTTTTTTCTTCCGAGTCGCGATCGTCTGGCCAGATATCACGTGACGGAAATGACCGGAAAGGGAACACGAGCAGGCAAAGGTCAAAAATTTCGATGATGCAGGGAAGAAAACTGGCTCTCAGCCGGCCAGAGCCGCAAACAGCGCTAAAGCATGCTAAATCACGTGATACCCCTGACCGTCACCCGCTATCGTCAAGCGCGCCAAGCGAGCTTTACCACGACCGGCAGCTCATCTGGGATCTTCTTGATAGCTCATCTCGACTATTCTACAGCATCTGCACTTTAAACCTGGTCCATAACCGGGATCTGAGGATGATAAGTCAATACAGGGCTAATGTCCCTGATGTGGTGAATTCGACCTGATCAGTGAAATCTAAAAGAAGCCTAAAAAAACTCCAAGCCCAGTGGTATCATGATGGAGCACAGCCGGCGGTATGCACTCCTCGCTCGGCGTATGTCCTTTGGCCGCCCAACCCAGCAAAACAACCGTTGTCAGCCGATCAACGCCTATACCCAGATAACCAAACAAAAAGAAAAAAGCCCGGTGATAATAACACATACGACGAAAAGATACTATGGCGAAAGGGAGCTCGAGTCCCCGTCCGCACTGCGATGTCCTTCTTCATCGGGACTGTCCCCATCCCGTTCTCTCGGGTGACTGAGACGCAGTTTCTCGTCCAATAGTGTCACCAGCCTCTCGGAGTACTGGTCCAGTAATCCACTCAACACCGTCTCATTCATCGCTTTGCCTCGGATCGCTCGTTCTCCTAGCGAAGCTGCCGTGAGACGAAGTTCCTGGTCCAGCTCAGACAATACATCTTGACTGATGGGCTCAGCAGAGGCGAGTTTTTTTCTGTACGCCCGTAGCGTTCGACATGCCTGCTCGGTTGCCATATTCAACGAACCAAACCCGCGGAGGTTCGAAGAAGACGTCTTCTTCCGGGCAGTGGCTCCAAGGGCTGGAAGGGAAGGTCTTCGTGTAATCCTGGCTTTCGGGCTAACTGGTGGGCTAGTTGCCCGACTGTCGGCCGAAGGTCGTCGTGACGGTGTGTCTCCCGCCATGGGGCTCGTCGGGAAGGTACCCGTTGGAGTTCTGACGCTAGCAGCAAGGTTGAATCGCGAAGTTCGGCGGCGGAGAGTCCGCGGGGGTGACCTTCGACCCGAGACAGGAGACGGACGCTGGAACTCGGCCAATTCAGCCTTGGACAGAACCCTTCGAAGTGGTGGTCTGCCAGAAACTCCTTCCTTGACCGGTGATGGATCCCTACTCATCGACCCCGGCATTGGATCGTTTAAGTCCAGTGTCCAAATCATCATCGTCCCATCAGACCCAACGCTCACAACCTTGCGGCTTCCATCTTCATCATCAACCAAACAAACACCATTTATCGCCTCCGTGTGCCCCCATTCCCGATCCAAGAAGCTGCCTGTTTGGGCATCGTATAACCTGATGGACTTGTCCGTGTTGGACATTCCGAGTAGAAAATCCTGATCCTTGGGCAACCATTGCCCGAGAGTGAGCGAGTCGAGGACGGCAGACTCGACTCCCCCCTCATCCATACATTTAAAACAAGAAATTTGCCGTCCAGTGTTGAGGTCGTACTGACAAACGGATCGATCCAAAAGTGAAACGAAAACTGTCTTTTCGTCTGGCCCTATGACCATAGAAGTAGGTGAAGCTTTTAGTGAAATGACCCGTGAAGGAATGGCGGCGATCGCATCTGGTTCGCCTTCTCTAGTAATGAGATCATGGACTTGAAGTGTCCGATCAAAGGAACAGGTAAGAACTTTGTCATCTGACGGAATAATCACTTGGACCACCTTTGCGGCGAACTCAAGTGTTTGGAAATGCTCAATGACACCATCATCGGTGCGGTGGAATAATTGAGTGGTACGGTCTCTTCCACACGACGCCATAAGAAATTTAGATTCGTTTTCGTAGACGCTCACATTGCGACAGTCGGAGGAGTGAGCCTTTATATCGAGCAGGGATTCTCTGGTCGCGATATCCATGACTCGCAGTACACCAAGTCGGTCTGCGGCAACAAGCAGTTTACCATCGCTGGTTGTACGCGCATATGTGACTTGGTTTATCGGGTCCATCTCATTCTCCGGCTCGGTCATTTCAATGGGCACGTGAATGGAAGCCTTGACCTGTCCGTCCAAGGTCCAGAATTTGACATTGCCTGTAACGGTCCATGTCAAGAATGATGCGTCCAGATCATTCGGTTTCTGGAGCACTTGGATGCCAGTGACCTGATCTCCGTGGCCTGGAATGGGGATAGTTGCCATAGCTTGGGCATCCTTCCCAGGGATATGGTCAGAGTCCCAAATGTCCACGGAGTGTCTAGAATCGATGGTGACGAGCTTATCCGTTAGGAAGCCCAGAGCGACGAGTCCCCTGGTAGACTCTGTCGTGTCCAGCACGCATGCCGCTCGGCATTCCAAAACGGCTTCCACATCAAGGGTAGCAAAGTGACCACCCTTGCCACCAACGTAGGCGACATTGTCCTTGATAGTGATGCTCGTGATGTGGAAATTTAAGTTGAGAACCTTTAGCAGCTTCATCTGCCTGTCGTCGTCGTCCAAGATACATATATCGCCCGTTTCTGAGCAGATGATCAGATTGGTGTCCTTGACAACGGCAGCACAGCTAAAGGTCGTCTCCAAAAGGGGGCCCAGCAGGATGTTACGCCCCGGCAGGGTTCTTTGGGAGGGTGGAGTAGAAGATGATTCAAGGAACTTTTGCTTGGTGGGAGAGATGGTTGACCCGTCATCCACTCTCCATATCTTGGCATGGCGAACTCCCAGGGTTATGAGGCAGTTGCCCACCCAGACCATATCCCTGATGTAGGATGTGCAGCGGTTCTGCTGAAAGAGCTTCGCCGCTCCCGTACGGGGATCAACCTTCCAAACATAGAGAAAGCCGTCATTGGCAGCACCGAGGGATGCCAAATATCGAGTGTCTGAGGACCAAGCCACAGCCTTGACACCAAAGCCATGCTCACTGATGGAGACAAGGGGTGTATCGGAGGAAGTGTCGTGCAGGCTAAAAATCAAAACGCGGGGTGCGTAACCAGTCTCACCTACGGCCAGATATTTGCCGTCTCGACTTAAAGCCACGCAAGTCGCAGCCTTGATCCTTTCGCGGCTCGTCCATGTCCTGCTCCCGGGGGAGTCACCCCAGTCTGTCGCAGCGTGAGGGGAGTCCCGAAAGCTCGGAGCTACGCGGCCGCGGCTGTCGTTGGCTTTGGGGGTCGCTGTTGGAGTCGAAGGCGCATTCTGGAAAGTGGCTACCGAATAGAGGGGCATGGCGGTTGGTCGGGCACGGTAGAAGCGTTGGGAGTGGTTCTCGCCATTGACGTCAACGACGACGACAGCGGCACCGGCGATGTAGGCGAATGAGGAATTGACGGTATCGAAGCCGCAGGGCGAGGAGCAGGTAGTGCCGATAACGCGCTTCAGCGACAGCTTGGAGGATTCATGGTAGGACCGGCCGCGCATGGGCGACCTGGAGGAGCGGGAGGGGCGAGAGAGGAAAGGAGAGTTGGACGGAGTGAACTTGAGCCGGCTGTTGGAGGGAGTCGCCGCCATGTTGCCGCCATTGACGCCTGGTTCGGAGGCCACGGGAGGAATCGATGTCAGAGTTCAGGTCGAATGTCGAAGGAGCGTCGATATGTGTCGGAAGAGTAGCAACAGCAGCGGAAGCGGACGAGGAAGAAGAAATGCAATGCTGCGCAGCGAGAGTAATTTTTTCCTGTTGTTGTGTTGCGGAGTCGGGGCCTAGAAGCGGGATGATGCTGGTGTGTGGAGCGGTGTAAGTCGGAGCTGCCGCAGGATGCAGGCGGAGTCGAGGAAGCTAATAAAAGCTAGAGGCAGAGTTAGATACAAGATCGGGTAGGAGAGGAGCAAAGGAATGCGCACAGTGACATGGAGAAGGCGTAAACGAGAGACGAGGAGAGGCAATTGAACGATGGACGTGAAGGCGCAACGGATGGTGGTGATGTGAACAGAGCAAACGGAAGAGAACGAGCCTCGCTGAGGGAAAGAAAGCTCAGCAGCAAGGACATGGACCGCTGGCGACCCCCGGGGCGACAGGCGGCCAGGGTTTGTTTTGGTCCCTGCCCGCTGATGGTTTCCGGGGGGCCCTGTAAGCTCGGGCCATCCCACGGTTCTCACCAGCGCCCAGCAGTGAGCACAGTCTTCACTGGGGCGGCTGGTGACCACTAGCGACCGCTAAACCACCCACCACCGACCCGCCGCGGGCGCCTGACGTGGGCTGAGAGAGCGCAGAGGCCGTACCAGGCGGGTCGTGGGCTCTACCGGGCCTAGTTCCAGTGGATAAAGTTCCTGTTCCCTGGGTGGGTGCTGGGATTACGTAGCTGTCTCGGGCTCATCACCGTACTCGACTCGATTCAATTCATTCGCTGACCGACGGACGGACGGACTGAGTGAGTGACTGGTTTGACCGGAGACGACTTATCTTTCAAGTGACGAGTGATCACATCGACCAGCTCAGGGGTGTCGTCGTTCCACCCTGCTCGCCCACCGTGTTGGGTTGGTGAACCTGGACGACCTAGCACCGATGGAGAACATCGTACTTCGTGGAGGCGATTCCAGATAGGGGCCATCCAGGGAAACCCTTGGCTCTCGGCATGTCCCCTCAGTCCAAACCTACCCCAAACCTGCTGCTTTGCAACAAGTTTAACAAGTTGGACTCTGAAACTGTGCTGTTGTTCCCGGTGCTTCCCGCGCATCAGATGTCGCCGCTCTGGCGTTGTCGAGCCAGCAGCCACTTTAACTCGCTCCATCCTCCACTGTAGTGCTGCAGTGTGATGCAGTGTGCTGCACCTCTCCCGATCCCCCCCACCGTTGGCGGAGCATCACCACCAGCAACGAAACAATAACATGCAGCGTCCACCAACCCAGCCACAACGGTCATCGTCTCCCTTATCACCAACAAAAAATCCTCGACGGAGAAAATAAGAAGCAAAAAAAAAAGCCACTTGTATCGAGTCCATCCATTCTCATCTCCTGGCTTCTGCTCTTCTGCTCCACCGCCAACATCCCGCCGCCACCAGCTTCACCCCAAGCCCAGTAGCGCCATCACGCCGCCTCAACCCATGTCTCGCCCGCTCAAAGTTCACTTCTCCCCCGGCCAATTCCCTGGAAGAGCGGCAGACGTTAAATGAGGATGCTCCCGCAGCCCTGTCTGACCACCCCCGCCTAGTCGTATGCTGTTAAATGCGTACTCCAGTCCTCACCCAACTCCCGCTGCTGTCTGTGTACCTATTAAACGTGTCTGGTATGACCTACGCCGTCCGGGGTCCGACGCTGTGGCTTTTGGTGGCATACCATCCCGGCTCATCAATCCCCTTTTCCGCTGCTCGACGTTGGTTCGACCGCCCCGAGTCCCAGTCCATACCAACAATCATATATGAACATACATACCGGTATCCCACCCGATGACGCGACGCGTACCCATGAAGCCCGTATCGCTGATTCTGCTCTGCGTCTTGCAAAAACCGTCACGTCTGCCAAATGGCACAATTGTCCGAGCTGCTATTGGCTTATTAATCAAGGATGGTCTCGTACTGTCCTCTGTCCCGTCCCGTTAATATGCTATGCTATATCCCAACACGCCCGAGTACCAACCTCTCTTATACGTCTTGCGTAAATCAAGCCATTCACTTGACATATCCAACACCAGTCAGACAGCCCATCTTGCTTCTATGTCTCCTTACACTGCAAGGCCTTCCTCCGACGCCTCGTCTCGCTCGAGTCGCTCCAATCCCGTCCCGACTGCTCCATACACACGCAGAGGCACCGCAATCTCAAAGCTCTCACACACAAGATTTTCCACCGCCACAAGTACCTGGCCCCCCTTCTCATCTTGCGAAATTTGTTCGAGCAGTGGGTGAGCAGCTGGTCGTTCTCTACTCTCTGAATCGTCGCTCCCTTGTGAAGGTACCACGAATTCGATCCGGACCTTCCAGTCCAAACTAACTCCGCTCGTAACAAATTCGGGGGTAGCCGTGATTGGAATCGTAGCATTAAACGTGACCCGTCGAGTATAAAGCGTCGCCTCCGATGACGCGGCATGGACCTTGCGCGTCACCCGATGAATGCTTGACTCTGATCGTACCGCCAATGATGGGTCTATTTTTTCGGACGTCTCGAGAGTGGAGTGCATCGCGTAGCATGGGATATCAGCGTCGGTGAAATCGACTGCCATAGTCACAACTTCTCCTAGTCGGTAAGCCGGTCGTGTGAGCATAACTACTCCGACTCGCTGTCCGTTCCGAGCAATCTCAAATCGATTGGGGCTCTGCTGCCCTCCAGATGCCATGTTGCTTCTCATGATGGCGAGGTGGATAGATTCTTGTGTAGTGGTTGCCTCCTCAAACGCTGAAGGTCTTCGAGAAGCTCCACCGCCTGAAGTTGGCAGCAAAATGCTGCCGCTCTCATCTCTTGGTCTTGAAACCAGGTCATCCACGTAAAGCAAGAAGTCATTCATCGTCGATGGTCGACCGTTAACTCCATTGACCCCATTGCTCTTTTGTTCCTTGCCGTTGGTGGAGGGACTCTTGACCTGGGCCTGGTCACGAAGCAGCACATATGGGTTCATGAGATCGTGACCGAGGATTTCGCCGTGACTGTTGACGCTCCCAAGAACGCGAAAAGGGACCTCGACAGACCGAACCTGCTGCTCCTTGGCGCCGCCGACTCTCTGGGTTCCCACGACCAGGCTGTATGATATTTTAACCGCCTTTCCACGGTGTGTTGGGGGGAGGCCCTTTGGAAGCCGGAATGAATATTCAAATTCCTGACTCTCTCCAGGTACCAACTGCAGGTCCACGAATAAGATCGACTGTGGAGTGGTCAGGAGTGGGACCGATTTCGAGTTGGCAACTCCCCGCATCTCCTTGATCGTGCTCAGTTCGCCTCCACCAAGGAAGTCTCCCAGGGAACTGCTGATTTTGCCCCAGCCGAAGCCTCGCAAGAGCCCACTGTCGCGTTTCGCAGAATCCACACCCACGACACCGCCACCCTGGCCCACAATTGCCTTCTTCTTGACTTGCTCAAATTGTCCCAGGCTGACCAAGGATCCGTCCAGTGTGAATGAGCCTTGTAGTTGAGCGTACCCCATCATCAATGATTCTGGCGCCTTTGGCTGCGGTGGTGGCAGACCTATGCTCCGCCGGAGAGGTCGCGCGTGCCCTCTTGCTGGTGGTTGGGTTGGGTACTCAGAAACTAGAGTTTCTGAAGAGTTGTTGCTTACGGAATAAAACTCGCCGCTACTTCGCGGCGTTCCTCCGAGTATCCCGCTTGCCAATATCCTGGCGGCGGGAGCGGGTTGCTCGTTGATGGTCGGCACCGAGTTGGATCGAATTGCCAAGTTATTAGTTTCTGTATGTCCAATGGGGCTAAGCATGCGCTCATTTAGCGCCCCCAGTTGATTTGGGGATGCCTCAAGCGTCGGTGATGCAGCTGCAGGAAATCGGAATTCTGGCATCAGGTTTGGCGACGACCGAGGTGACCTACGTTGATTGCTCACACGTGGGGTATTGGGCGCGGTTGGAGGACGTGACATCCGGCCAAATCGGTCGGGAGGAGGATATGACGAATGAAATAAGGGAGAGCTTGACAGCCTCGGCGAGAAGGACGCTGGTGGAGAGTCAGCATAGGTTCATCAGGGCATCGAGAAGCATACCCGACTGGGGCCCTGGGGGCGGCTGGTTCTGGGCACGGGGAGCAATCTGCAAACTCGATGCGCGTCCATGGCCACGAGCCTGTCGCGGCGGCCGTATCGGCGCCTCGTTTCGTTGGGAATGGTCGTCTATCGTGCTGGTCGACCCGATCGAGACGATGGAGAGGGAGCGCTTATGAGCATGGCCAGGGCCGGAGGGCGGATGGCGGTCACTCGTGCTGCTCGACGGCGCCGGCCATTGCACAGAGCCCGATCGGCTGTGGGTACGACTCGATGGGACGCTCAGCGACAGAGCAGACCGGTGATGCCCTCTGCCCGAGGTAGCCGACGACGACGGCGGGGTCAAGCCGTGGTTGGACTTGGGGCGGAGCGGCGAGGAGAGGCGACTGCGCTCAGACGTCGGCGGTTGCTTCGACTGGCTCGACCCGGACGCGACGTTCTTGAAGGTGATGGTGCATTTGACTTCTTCGCCGGCAAAGACGGTCTGCTCGTGCCAGCGGATGAAGACGCGGATGTTGCTCGAGGCGTCGGGCGCCATGGCGGACGGCCCTCAGAGACGAGCGCGTGCAATTCGGCGGCGGCTATGCGAGGGCAGATGCAGCATTTCCGCACGGGGGCATTGTCGTGTTCGGGGGCGAGATGCGCGCGGCAGACGAAGCGGGCGGAGGTTGATGGGATGAGGCGATGGATGGGAACTCGAAATGCAACGTCATGGGAATCGGGGACTCGTCGAAAGGAGATGGAGGAGGTTCAAGCTGGCGGCTTGGCAGGGAGCCGCATGCACCAATAGCGGCCGAGCTGCAGGTATCCCGTGGAGCTCGGCTGGAGTCTCGACCACCCACCTGTCACTCCACAAGCCCAATACCAACCGCTAACCACCAACCGCCAACTAAGTAAGCAGTCCATGAATGAAGTCACCGGTATTGTTTCTGTATATCAATACATGCCCCAATCCTAAAAGATAACTCAACAATGCACCTAGCATAACAAGTTAGGTGAGAAATTTTGATAAGACTAATTCTTAGTAATTATCCCTCTAACAATTCGGCTTAGCTTATCTCAGGATCATCAAATAGTTCCAAGCCATGAGTGATTGCAAACAATTCGGGCATCCACTTCACGCCACCAGTACCGGAAATACAGTACCTCATATAATAAAGCTGATGCACATTTCCGTTTGCCTCAAGCCCTTAATACAATCTTTCTACCCCCCACCTCCTTGCTAGTGACTCCTCACTAGTGTGATGGTGCTGGTAGGCACGCTGGTGTTTTCCTCGCAATCAATTTACCCTAAAGTAACCACGCTACTCAAACAATTGAGTGCATATGCTTCCTTCCTTCTTTAATCTTGAACACACACTTCTTGTCTTGCATTGTGACCCTGACCAAGTTACCGTCCCAGTTCTTGTCGCATTTTAAACATCCCTTCTTACCGGCTGTGTAGAGAGAGATTTGATTAAGTGATTTTAACCTCCCTTTAGGAGTACATCTCCCACTACCAAACAAGATCGCCGTACTAGATTCCACACTCGCGCATGCATACTCCCAGACTGTTCTACACCCACTTGAGCCGCCGCAATGCCATAACCAATCAATCATCTTCCGTAAGGTCAATGGCCTCCGTGCCATCGTCAAGCTTCACTAACTTCAGTGGCCGCAGTGAGCTTGGCGGGGACCCGGGTTCTCGCTTGACGGACGTCGGATTCTCGTCCACGGTCTAGTTCTCTAATTAGTCATGTTACAATAGATAATACAGTAAGTTATGAAATGAGTAGACCCGTTTGACATATCGTAGCATATGATAAAACGACTGAGACGCAATGGGGATAGGGGTCAAGAAGTCTGTAGTCTCGTCATACCTTCACAATTTGCAATCTTTCCCTAGCCAAGCGGCGAATTTCGGCATCCGAAAGATGGCTCAGATCATCGTCCTGCCCCATTGGCAGCGTCGGCGATGGTGAGCGAGGAATGATCATCTGCGCCTGTAGTCCCTCTGTTGATATAGTCAGTCATCCGTACATAGCGTCATGTGTGCTAAAAGGACTCGTTTACTCACCGTGGGATCGGTAATGGAAGTAGAATGTGCCAATTAGGCGGTAATCAGTATGCCTCGTGGCAAGCGGTACTCGGACCAGACTGCCAGGGGTCAGACTAAGGATCGTCAGCTAAAACAACCACAATTGACGGGAAAAGGCCATACGATAACCCATGTCTCAAATCCTTCCCTTTCATTGCCTTCTCGTGGACGTTGAGGCTTTCCTTCTTGTCAAACTTCGGGGCTACAAGAACCGTGTTCCCGGCAGAAATGGCTGTCGCGACCTTGACCTCGATGGTTCCCAACGACTTTGCAGCCATGAGATCGCGGGCGTACATATTTTCGTGATCATCGCCTATGTTATGTGGTCAGGGCCATTCTACCAGACAAATGGAAGTCAACCTACTAGTAGTGATGGGAATAAACACGAAGTTCGCTTTGTTCACCATGTTCGGGGTATTTGATGCTGTGTATGCCCCAGAATACACACTGGTGTGTGCATGCCCCCTGACTGACGCGAGGTCTTCGATGGAACCGATTTGGAAATTTCCATCGAGGCCAGGCCGAACTACCAGGGAGTTGTGGCCATGCCTGAGGCGATACTCAGGTGCAACTGTCGTTTCTATGGCGAACTCGGATCCGGCCCGTGATTCAATATAACGGTGGGACGACGGTTTATCGGATCCGGAATCCGGATGTTGCTCAGGGTCCTGATATTCGGTGGCGACCTCTCCGGCAACCCTGATGCAGACGGAGATTCCTGGGACTCCGGGAAGAACAGCCATGATGTCGTGGTTAAAGTCTTGCTGGTTGTGTAATGTGCAGGAGACAGGTAAAAATGTGTGAACGTAAAATTGGGCAGTTCAATTCACGCCGACTTTTGAAGCGCGATGTCTCGTCGCAGGTGTCAGGCAGCTGCCGAAAAGAAAAGTTTGTTCCTGCCGCCACTCCCTTCCACCATCACTGTTTTCGGGACGTGATTCACGGCTTAACGTTTTGTCACAGAATGGAATGGATCATGTAAAGAAAAGGAACATAGTTCAAACCACAAGGAGTTTTCTTTTTCTTTTTCTTTTTCTTTCATGTGTTGTTTCATCGCCTGATGGCAAACCGGTGTTGCTGACGTTTTTGTTTGCTCTACATCATGCTTGCTGCCGTGGTGTGTAACGGTACGATGGGGAGCCAAGTTTCTTCTTCGGGCAGCCCACGCGGATAAGACAGCATCATGGAAGCCTTCCAGTGACAGTCGTATCGCCCATTAACAAATAATATCAGGCATTCAAGATTGAGTCTAAAAACATTACGTGAGGCCTACATATTTATCTTTCTTTCATTAGCTTTACTCAATATCATCAGATAGATCAAACCCATGCAGTATTTTCAAACAATAGAGACAAACAGTTAGTGCTACACCCGTGAGGCCTAGATGTAAAATTATTAGGTTCCTTGTCATGGCTAAGTGTGTATCAGCAGTTATGTTGCCAGCCGTCGTAAGCAGTTTGTGTGAAACAAATACAGGGCCTTACCGGGCATTCAAGAGGTGAGTGCGTCTGTGTGAGTGTAGTGGTGGCACATAACTTCGATTCACTTGGTGGTGGTTGTGATCGCCTCACGTTTGATGTGCCCAGAATCCGAAGGGACTTTTAATACTAGAAAACACTTCATGCAAGATTGACACGCGACATCGGAGGACAGGAGGGCGGAGGGCAAGTAACGGTTTCCGCGGACTCCCGCGCATCAGCAGATCCTCATGTAAGGCGGCAACGGCGTCAAATAGGTAGCCTCTAGGAATGGGGCCTCGGGGTCTTGGGGAAGGGTCCGGGGAGAAGGTCAGTCTGGGGACAAATCCTGGGGATGGACGGGAGCCGGTGCTTCCAGGGGGGACGAGCCATCTGGGGCAGAGAATCTGGGGGGAACGGCTCCCAAGTGCCCCATCTACCGTTGCGGCTTCCAGCTGAACTAGATATCAGCCCATCAACCACTGGAGAAGACAGGGGTTCTCCAGCCGCGGTTGGACAGCTCTGACGGCTTAGATGTAGAGGCGGCTCCGCGCCGCGGGGTGTACGGGGTGGGCCATGTGGCAAGCCACGCTCCATGTGTGCTTTGCCCACTCGTCCCCTTCTCCGGCTGATGTGCATTGGTTCCTGAGGTAGGTCGAGGATGAGGCCATGCCATGTCCCCTCTCCCCGGATGTGGGGTACGCGTGTGCCGTCTTTGTCGAGGTAGACTTGGTGATCTAGCGGGGTATCGTTGACATGGAGCCAAGACCGGAACCGGTCGAGTGGCTTCGTTTGTGTCAAAACCGTAACTTAACCGCCCAGGGCGACTATGCTAGGATAGGGTCCAACCTCAACAATATGCGGTTCTGACAAATTTGGAGAGCGCCTGACCACGCTCCATCCAGCCGTTTCGCCTACCGGTAGGCCGGGAAACAGGGTAGCAAGTGAAGGAGGCGTGCGGAGAGTGTCCCACATAGATACATCATACGGACGTCGTTGATGGAGATCGGTCGACCAAAGATCCAATGACGATTCCTTCCAAGACGTTTTGAGTAATCAGGTACCGACTTCTCGTAGTCTGGATCCTGGATGCAGTACGCCGCCATGAGGTGGGCCGTCTCCGGCAGGGCGGAGTCGCAGCGGAGCCGCAATGGACCAGCAAGCCTGCGGGTCCGCGACAAGCTTCACAGGACGGCTGCCGGCCAAGAGGAAGGTCGGTCGGAAAGTCACGGGGGCAAAGAGCTAGGACGACCGGCGGCAAAATTGGAGATGTCTGGGCTCATCCATGGCTTGATGCCAGGCGTAGTGGTTGTCTGGGGTTGCCAGGGTCGCAGGGTTGCCCAGGATTCCAAATGTTAGCCACGGTTGCGGTCTTGGCGTGCGGGGTTGACGGCTCGCTCCCCATTACGCCGAGGAAGCGCCCAAGCTGCCCGCGCTCGCAGCGACTTTTTTGATTCCGAGCGGAATCAGGAGAGCTCTGACAGGCTGGCCGGTGCTGCTACGGACTCGTAGTGGGGGTCGGCCCAAGGTGAAGCGAGAGTGCGAGAGTGCAGCCGCCAGTCGCCACAGTCTCGGCGGCATTACATCTTTTTTGGAACCACGAACGCAAATGCGGGCTGATGGGGCATCGGGGTCTGTCTCCGGGGGGGCATTGCCATCTCAGGCAGTCTGCGTGGCCATCGTCGCGAAGTTGCAAGGGCTCGTCAGCTAGCACCTCGGCATGGCTGCTCGGTAGCTCCCTGCTCCCCGCTCTTATGTCACAGACCCGACGGAAAACAGTTATCCACGACATCAATGCGGGGTGTGAGTGGCGTTGTCAATTGCGGCAGGGCAACAAAGACATGCTGTAGCCAGCGCCCTTCCTCATCCAGATATTACAGGGAGCAGGATGTACGGAAGTATGCGCTAGCATGGAGCATGTAACGATGTTGGGAGCACGAGGCGCGGTTCCGGAGGTACCGTACAGCGTAGAATGCGGCAGCGATGAAGAGATGGCCACCACATCGAGTCGGAGGGGTGGCGGACTGGTTGGAGGGGTGGAGATGAGAT
Source organism: Ilyonectria destructans (assembly GCA_020740775.1). NCBI lineage: Eukaryota > Fungi > Ascomycota > Sordariomycetes > Hypocreales > Nectriaceae > Ilyonectria > Ilyonectria destructans. Next base: position 2,517,946 of record JAHEWK010000011.1, read on the forward strand.
GGAGGGGTCGATGGCAGCATAACATTAAGACTGAAGACGAGAGCCGACGAGTGAGGGCTGGGGCGATGCCCGTTTTGGGAGATGGTCGGATGATCAGCCCGTGGCCGTCGACAGCGTCTCCGCGCTGATCGTCAAAGCCACGCCCAGAGGCACTCGCCTTCAGTCCGAGCAACCATCCAGAGCGAAAGGCTAGGTCGCGATCGGTTCGCGATGGACCTCAACGCACTGCAATGTGAGACTCAAACGAGCTGCCGACAGGGGCGATCAGGGTGCCGCAGACGCCGCAGAGCAACAGAGTGCGGCGAGCGACGCGCTTGGCCGCTCTGGGTTTCGGTGCGGCGCAAGGTAGCCATGTACCTAGATCGGATCCGGGGCTCTGCAGAATTTGTCAGTCAGAGATTACTCCGCGGGGCGCTTGTTTGGGGAGGGAGACCCTTTGGAGCGAGGGTGACAAGGAGAAGCCATCTGGCAAGTTTTAGAACTTGGCTCGTTTAAGCAATTTGACGAGAGGTTCCAGTGCTCCTTCCCGTCATCCTGAGGCTGGTGCTGGCGATTGCGGGGCCTGATACCGGCCATCATTGGCCAGCGGTTGCGGGGAAAGCTCGCAGCGTGTGGGGCCGCATGCCTCGTCCGCTCCGGCCGGCCGTGTGATTCGCGGACCCGTCCCCGTTCCATCCACTTGCGCGTGGATGCGTGCAGGCGTGCAGCATCCGAGACACAACTGGTTGAGCCAACGCCAACTTTACGCAACTGGGCAGCTGGGAGTTTGACAATGGACGTTCTCTGTGTCTGGGCCCATCGGAGGGGGAAGGGAGGGTGTGGACGGGCGGACGGCCTGCCGGGTTTGACTCTTGCGCTGCGCCGTCGGCGGGCTGGGGGAAATGGGGAACTGTCGCCCTGTCAGGTATTGTTCCATTACGTTCTACGTACTACGGTACGAGCCCGCTGGCTGCATTTCTGCCCGCCCACGATGTAGTAAACCCAGCGGCTGTGACATTGCACGATTCCGTGCTGCGTTCCGTCCGCCCCTCCATTCGCACGACGCTCCGTGCCCCACGCTCCATTGCCCCATACTCCGGACTCCATGCTCCAGAGCGCTGCGTACTGTGCAAGCCTGCCTATGCACGCTAATTTGTACCTCCGTACCTGCTGTACTCCATACTACCTTGTAAGCAGTTGACGGGGGCTCGGTGCGTTGGGAGGCGAGGCTTGCTGTGGGGTAGATTGGCGGCACTCCCCCCCCCCTTGTCCCATCCCCCAATCGCCGAACGTACTACGTCGTAAACCCCGCGTCAAGATTCCAAGATTAAATACGCCGCTCCCGTCGTCGAAAGGATTGATTTTTCTTCCCTCCAGTTTCATACTCATCTCTCATCTCTCTTCTATATAACAGCCTTGATTCCCCCACCTCAACTCTACTTCTCCAAGATACCCATCCGCTCCCACATCTACATCCACACACACAAGACACAATGGCTTTGACCGTTGAGCTCACCACCCCCGTCACTGGTCCCTACCAGCAGCCCATTGGCCTGTATGTTACATTCTACCTCCCCCGCATCTCCATGTCGAGCCCTTGCTAACCATCTCCAGCTTCATCGACGGCAAGTGGGTTGAGGGTGTTGACAAGCAGAAGTTCGAGGTCATCAACCCTTCCACCGAGGAGACCATTACCTCCGTCTGCGAGGGTACCGAGAAGGATATCGACCTTGCTGTCGCCGCTGCACGAAAGGCCTTCAACGGCCCCTGGAAGAAGACCACTCCCCAGGAGCGAGGTGGATACATGCTGAAGCTCGCCGATCTTGCTGAGAAGAACCTGGACCTCCTCGCCGCTGTTGAGTCCCTCGACAATGGCAAGTCTATTACCAACGCCCGCGGTGATGTCGGTGCCGTCATTGGTTGCCTGCGATACTACGCCGGTTGGGCCGACAAGATCGAGGGCAAGACCATCGACATTGCTCCCGACATGTTCCACTACACCCGCCCCGAGCCCGTGAGTATACCCCACACCCGACTTCTCCAAACTTCCAGCGCTAACCCATCTTCTCCAGCTTGGTGTATGCGGTCAGATCATCCCCTGGAACTTCCCTCTTCTCATGCTGGCGTGGAAGATCGGACCTGCTCTGGCCACTGGTAACTGTGTTATCATGAAGACTGCTGAGCAGACTCCTCTATCTGCTCTTGTCTTCACTCAGTTTATTGAGCAGGCTGGCTTCCCTCCTGGTGTTTTCAACCTTATTTCCGGATTTGGCAAGACTGCCGGTGCTGCCCTCTCCTCTCACATGGACGTTGACAAGATCGCCTTCACTGGCTCCACTGTCATTGGCCGAACCATCATGAAGGCCGCTGCCTCCTCCAACCTCAAGAAGGTTACCCTCGAGCTTGGTGGCAAGTCCCCCAACATCGTTTTCGACGACGCCGACATCGAGGACGCCATCAACTGGGTCAACTTCGGTATTTACTACAACCACGGCCAGTGCTGCTGCGCCGGTACCCGTATCTTCGTCCAGGAGGGCATCTACGACAAGTTCTTGGCCGCCTTCAAGAAGCGCGCTGCTGAGAACAAGGTCGGTGACCCTTTCAACGAGGAGACTTTCCAAGGCCCCCAGGTCAGCCAGCTTCAGTACGACCGTATCATGAGCTACATCAAGTCCGGCAAGGAAGAGGGTGCCACTGTCGAGACCGGTGGCGAGCGTCTTGGCGACAAGGGTTACTTCATCAAGCCCACCATCTTCAGCAACGTCCGCCCCGAAATGAAGATCATGCAGGAGGAGATTTTCGGTCCCGTCTGCGCCATCTCCAAGTTCAAGGACGAGGAGGATGTCATCGAGCTCGCTCACGACACTAACTACGGTCTCGCCGCTGCCGTCCACACCAATGACCTCAACAGAGCCCTCCGCGTCAGCAACTCGCTCAAGGCCGGAACCGTTTGGGTCAACTGTAAGTACAACCTTCTAAAATGCTCCTTTTTTCATTACTTTCCAATTTGTCATCCCCACACAAGCCCCCTGCCCCGCACGGCCGCAACTCCCGCCGCCATCACAAAACACCATGCTCCATCTTCAACATCACATATCACCACCATTTCTCATTCGATTCTAACGAAATAAACAGGCTACAATAAATTGCATCATCAGCTTCCTTTCGGTGGTTTCAAGGAGTCTGGAATCGGCCGAGAGCTTGGAGAAGCCGCGCTGGCAAATTACACCCAAGGAAAATCAGTCTCTATCCAATTGAAGGGCCACACTTATTAAGGAGAGGACAATATGGTATTGTATCGATTGAAGGAATCATTCTACGTTGAATCGACAGGCGTTGGGTTGTAAATGTTCGGAATGTGGGAGATTACTGGAAACGAAAGGGATATAGGCTTTCCCTGCTGTATTCAGTAGCAACAGTGTCTGCTCGGTTAATTCAATATTTCCTGGCCATTTGAACACATTGAATTATAAATCGGTTTATTCAATGGTTCCTCTACCTCATCTTTGCAATTGCGTTGTGATTAGTTTCGGTAGATCAGGGTTGGGCTACCCGAGTAAAGGAAACATGGTGCAATCAATAATATGAACCAATACGACATGCCTAGGTTTGAAACCTATTATGTATGAAGAAAGAATTAATACGATAACTATCCTGCAACTATTAGTGGAAGTCTCCTGCAGCCCAGCAACTCTGAAGATCCAGCATAGCCAAGGACTTGAATACCTGAAACCAAACTAGTACTCTTTAGTTGATTACATTATCTAGGCTTGCTGGAAATTTAAAACATTGCAATCGTCATCGCTCAAGGGACCCGGCGAGGGTGCGGTCGTGAACCAAGAAGTCGTCTTGCTGGGTGTCGCTCCGGTCTTCGTGCGGTGTACTTCACTTACAGCCACAAGTGGCCCCGCAATTTAACCTCCCTGGCCGCCACCCGCACGCGTTCCCGCACCCGCACGCGCCACCCCCATGGTCATCATCATCATACCTTCTCTAATAATACTCCCCGCCAGGACCTCATCCTGCCACTTACTCCTGCCCCAGACGGCTATCGGTTAAAGAGCGTAGCCCTGCTTCTAGACGGAACGACCTATTAGTGTGTTTCGGCTGGTTGGATGCTACAGTTGGCGGAAGTGTGTGGGTTTGCATGAAGGAGAAGTAGCAGATGTAAGCCGCAAGGTTGGCTCAGTCAACAACCAACCCCGAAGTTTGTGTCGTGGGTATGGGGAGACAAAAACAGGAGTCCCGCATTCTGCCCATTGCAGACTAATTGATTTAGCGAGCGACCAGGCCAGTAATAGGATTAATTGGATCCAGTTCCCTCGATCATATTTCGTGTGACACCATAAGAAACTATAAAAGCCTGTGACTGAATCCATTTCCCTCGATCATAGTTAGTGCGACACCACAAGAAACTATCAAGATATCATCATTCCCAAGATCTCCAAGCTCTTCTCTTAGGAGGTCAGCGTATGGAAAGTGCCTTTGTCGAGAATATGTTGCAAGAGGCTGCAGATTAATTGTTCTAAGGATCCAGTAAATGTTAAAAGAATACAAATCAGAGCACTCTGTATCAGCACCTATAAATTCCGGCGTGTCGCTTTGTGGTCCTTGGATGTCTACCAGATTGCCGGGTAAGATGGTACTTATTATTGCTCCTGGATGGAATGGAACGTGTACCTGCAAATACAGGCCCTCAGATAATAAAACGTCATGGACCTGCAGCAAGGCGAGGGGTGAGCTTCATCTGGATCATCTTCGACCCATGCGGTGAACCCCGAACATGACCGTCTGCCACATGTTACAGCTCATGCACGATGGTGTGCCATCAGAACCTTTGGCCGGCAGAGCCAACGGTTCCAACTGTCGTCGAGCATCGGCTTCGATAAAAAATCCCTATGACGAAAGTTCTCTATGCTCACACCTAGAACGTCACTCTGGCGATGAGCGGAGGGTGCCGGCACGGCCTCTAAAGGTTTCAGATCTCGCACTGCGACATGGGGAAACTGGGAATCGAGCGATCCATCGACCAAAGTCGGTTAGCGAATTTTCCCTACAGCCCAGCATAAGCATTTGCACTTAACAATCTGCACACTGTTAGCATTCTTTGATGACCCACCTGGTTTCTTCATCGTTGTCGTGCGCGGTCGGGGGTGGCCCTTATTCGAGCCAGCTTGTTCTCCATCCCTGGAAGAGGAAAAAGATCAAAGGAAAGGACACATACCATACTGTAGTGACTCTATTAACCCAGTTGCAGATTGCTGGGGCACGTTGAGTACGAGGCGGCAGCTCATCTTGGAGACCAACTGTGTTATTGAGGCTGTCTGTTGATTGACGACCTGTTGCTCAAGCTCGGCAATAGCTGCATCTGGCTGAGGAACAGTTCCATCGACGCTATACATGTTAGCAATGGACTGGGTATATGGTCTGTATTGTTGATACTATTGTTGGTGTTTTTTTTTTTTTTTACTGTTGAGCTTCTAGTCCCCCCTCTGGGTATGTGTGTACTAGGGCACCCTGACCTCTTGATACATGTTAGCAATATCGAACGACTAACTTGATGAGCTCTCAAGATAAGTTACGTGAAGACGGGGTTCTCGGGAGGCCCACTACTCTGGAATCCACCACGGCCACAGCCACCTCCGCGTCCACGATCGAAGCCTCCGCGTCCACGGTCGTAGCCTCCACGTCCACGGTCAAACCCTGCCCGACCACGACCGCGATCAGACTCACCGCGTCTAGGGCCACTGAAGCCTCCCCGGAAACTACCGGTGTGGCCTTCGTCTCCACGGCCCGCACCACGCCCGCCGCCTCTTCCTCTGCGTTGGCAAGCTTCATCATTCGGTGCGGGGATTGCTCATGTGACGGTGAAAGTGCCCAAAATCAAGTGCTTAGAGAAGGAAGGAGTTCAATAGAGGCGGAGATGGACGTAGAATGACAAATCCTATCGTCACTGTCGTGTGCTTGCGAGAAGGTGAACTCAATCGCGAAAAAAAGAGGTGCGCCGTGCTGTGTGTGAAGGAGTGAGGTGAAAGTGAAGATGATGGAGGTCAACTGGAAGGGCAGTTGAAACGCGATCTTTGTTTGTTGTGCTCAACGGCCCTCACGTGGTTGGCTCGGCGCGAGGGTATTATGATGGGTGTTTGCGTAGATCTAAACGCAACTCGGTCGGTCGAGGCGGACCAAAATAGAGACGTAATCATAGGCACCCCCAGGTACCCGCTCACAGACTTCTGCTGTAGAGAACACTTAAATATCGTGGGTTTTGGTTCTAACCAGAGCGACAAGGCTGACGATTTGTTCATGGAGCGTGGCGACGTCTTTTTGCATAGTTGCGTAGGTCTTCTGAAACAGACATACGCTCTTGTAGGTCTCGAAGATTCCTCTCGGTCTTAATATAAACCTGCTTGAGGGATTTATATAGTATCTTCGGCTGGCGGAGAGCGTTGGGTACTTCCACTAGCTCTTATATCTTCTGCTCCGAGCCTTTTTCGTCTTGTCCAAGAACGTCTCGGAGTGTCTTGATTTTGGCGCTATCAGACTCCTGGTGTGATTGTAAGTCTGCCAGTTCCGTCTTCTGGTTCTCGACGAGCTGTTGTAAGGTGCTGACCCTGTTGGAGGGAAATGACCTTCTCGGTTATATATATGCCATCGGTCAGGGGCAGGTCCGACATCTTCGAAAGGTACGAGCGAGTAAATTGAAGCGGAAGTAGGGTGTGTATATAGCAAGTTGCATGTAGAGAGAAATGCCCCCGTTCAGAAACCCGTGATGTCCTCGCCACGAAAAAGGAACGAAAATCACAAGTCAAAAGAAATGCAGACAAAAGGGCATGGATTGATCACCATCGCCTATCATTTCATCACTAGACCGGAAGAGGTTTGGTCCACGGTGAATAGGCCCGGGAACGAGTTGGTGGCTGCAATACGGGCAGAATCACACGGCGTGGGTGTACACGCGACCGTTGACGAGGCAGACTGAGAATAACAGCCGTCAGAACTGTATATATAAATAATTAGCGATTCCTTGCGAAGGAGCTGCCAGACCGGAATGGGTTGCGTTCCACACTGTCGCTAGGCATACGGCCCACGTTGGTGAACCGACCGACGTTCGAAGTTTCTCCGGCTTGCAGCTGACCATGCGGAGGGTATTTCGGTCCACACTGTCGCCGGGCGCAGGGGCCATGGTGAACAGACTCGGGAACGGTTTGGTGGCCTGCGGAACCGCAACGGGCGAGTCAAGGTTTTCTGATTAGCAATGCCTCACTTGTAGGGACAACGACGAGGACAATGGCAAGGGATTCGTGAATGTCTCTCTTGACCATGCGTGATGTCCTTGACGAGATCGATGTTATCTGCGTCGTTAAAACTGTCTGGTTTGCAATGTCCCTGGTGCAATTAACAACGGCGATAATAATAGTGCAAGATTCGCAATTCACGAATATATCTCTTAACCATCTCCTTAATAAGATCGAAAAGGAGCTTATATAGTGAATATACTATCAATAAGCTTTATACAGAATTCAGGCAACACAGTGCATGAGGCAGCATTAGAATTCCCCGACCCTGAGTTTTATAGGTGGGCACATATAATAGAGCAACTCAACACAACTCCAGTACGTTCTACAGACTCGGGTTCCCCTGGGGGTCCTGATTCTCCAACCCCTTCAATCGCCCCAGGTATTCACTCGGGTTGCCGCCTACGTCGCTGATCCGCACGGCGACTCCGTTATACATGCCGATAATGCCTACCTGAGAGATAAGGTTCTGCTTGAAGAACTTGCGGGCGAAGGCGGCGGCGTAGTTCAGTATGAGGCGGCCGGCCTTAGAGTCCTCTGCAAGCAGGCATTCGACTTCGGCCTCTTTATCTTCAATCTCCTTCTGGCTGATGGTCTTCGCGAAGCGGCGGTTGGCAGTCATGCATGGGCGGCGTCAATCCGTGCGGCCACTTAAGATGGGTGCAGATCCTTCTCCGCCATGGCAAACGAAACGATATGTCGAGGACCAGATGGCGTATGATGTCTCGCTGCAGGGGCGTCGTGTCCCGCAGCAGGCGCTTTCGCTTCTCGGCCTCGAGGGTCGATAGGTTGAGAATGTCATCGCCGTCCTCCTTGGGCAAGTTGTCTCACACTCGCTTCGTCTTCCCCCAGGACCGTGGAGCATCTTTTTTGCGGGCGCGGGCGGATTTTCGCTTGGCTGACTGGGGTGTGTACTGCGGCGAAGATTGGGGGTAAAAGGTGGGTTTATATATTTATGATCGTATCATGAGAAAGAGGAGGGAGTAGTATTCTCTTGCGGTTGAGGTGAGCAGGAATAGAGGGTAGGATGCGTCAACGAAGGTCGCGTTTGGCACACACGATGCGTTTGCTACTTGCCGGGTGCTCGTGGTGCAGCTTTTGCACGTTGGCTGCGTGCCTTAACAGCTAGTTGTCAGGTGGCAGAGCTGCAAGTATCGATGAAACAGCAGAGAATCAGAATTTATGGCCTCCGCTGCACCCTGTCCCCGAGCAGGGGGGAAATGCGATTCCTTCCATGAACCCACCTTGGATCCTGACCTCGATCTAGCAGACGGGCTCTTGATCCGGCAGACCGTCGAGCCCCGAGGCAAGCAGACCGTCGAGCCCCGAGGCAAGCAGACCGTCGAGGCCCCAGGTAAGTAGACCTTCAAGCTCCTGACTGACTGACTGACTGACTGACTGACTGACCTAGCAGACGGACCCTTCATCGGACGGACCTTCAAGCCTCTAGGTTAAGTAGACCTCTGGGCCCCCTGTCCGTTTGACTGATTGACTGACTGACTGACCGATCCAGCAGACTTCCAGGCCTCTGGGCAAGCAGACCTCCGGGCCCTCAATCTGATAGACCTCCAGGACCCTAGACAAGCAGACCTTCAAGCCCTCTGCCTGCCTGCCTGCCCGCCCGCCCGGCTGACTGGAAACAAGCGTGCCGCAGGCAGCCTCTGGCAGAGCCACCGGAGGCAAAGATAGTGCAAATAGAAGGAAGAGGTATAAATTAGAGCTACAGCTTTGCTTACCCCTATAGCAGCTAATTGACATTGGACCTAGTATCTACAGCTAGCTAGCTACGGTCAGAGCTATAACGGCTCCGGCCCACAGGCCCCGAGGCCTGAGGCTTTAAGCCCGGTCCCGGCGTTGAGGCCAAGGAACGGGCTTTCCGCATCATGCCAATAGATCAAGCTTATCAAAGGCCACTGCCTCTCCAGCAAACCTCCAGCTCGTTCGGCAAACTGTCTCAAGCCTAGCCAAGTAACCAGGAGGTAAGGGTTAGGTCGTCTCAATCCAACAACTTGACTCCTCAGTCTCCTGAAAATACTATGATCCAGCCTGCTCTCTACTATAGTTAATACCAGCAGCAACAGCAGCAATACCAGCAATACCAGCAACGACAGCAGCAGCATAAATTTATGCAGATTTAAGAGCTGTAAGGACTGCAATATCCGCTAGAGTTATCTCAATCTGACAACCTAACTCCTCAGTCTCCTGAGAACACCAGTTTAGCCTGCTCCTTATCATGGTAAATACCAGCAGCAACAGCAGCTGCACCCGCAATATCAGTCGCGACATAACGTTGAATGAAATCAGGCAGACTCAAAAGCTGCAAGGACTGCATTGTCTGCCAGCAGCTCATACCCATCCCAGGCCGCAGCTTGGAGACGTACACGACACCGCAGCTCATCCTGAACTCGATCGTCCCCAGGCCGGGGAAGACCATGGTGCTCGAGCAACTCGAGCGGCTCTGCCTATATCCCGTGTAGATGGCGACGCTGTCCTTGCCTGCGCTGATAACGGAGATACTTGACGCGGGCATACGCACCATTCTCATCGACGAGACCGGACGGTTGCTCACTCAGTACAAGGACGGCGTTGGGGACCTGCTCGCCGCCCCGAACTCAGGGTACAAGCGTGGTGTGATACGGCCGGTCCTCGTTCCCATCAAGGGTGGTGGGTGGGACACAAAGAACATACTCACCTTCGCGCCTGTCGCGATGGCCGGTAACAGACCCATTCTCGACGACGACACCGAGACCCACTGGGGCTTCTTGCCCCGGGCGATGTGGCATATCAACTCGCACCATCCAAAAGAAGGGCTACGCTCTTTGACTGAGCTACAGGGTAGTGAGAGAGCAGTTGAAGTAGGGTTCTTAGGGTCGCCATCTCACGATGTTGCGATAGTTCCAAATGTGGGTTCCAGCGGCGGCCGACACCTCTCACTCCGCTTTGGCCCTTTGGCCACCTCCTTGACCTCTGCTCGCTGGCAACTTCTCCCGCCTCACAATTTTCGCCCCCTTCCCTCAATATTCAAGCAACTCGAACGCGTTACTCTTCAAGCCTCATCGAGGTCAGGTCGTGGTCAAGCAATGACACCCTGGATGAGCAGAAGCAGGTGATACTTTGAAGACAGGCATCTTCACTTGCCGCAAGCACTCCCACGCCATCCGAAACCATAGCTACAGTGGGTCTCGACTGCCAGACACACTGAGATCTCGACCGTGCCGAGGAGTGTGCCTAATCCTGTCGCAGGGAGAATGCATGTAGCAACATGCACCAGCGGCCTTGGCATCGGCCAGTGCGGCATCCACGATATCTTCATAGGCGAGGCGGCCGCGGACGCCATATTCAAGAACTCGGATGAGACATGCGAGGGCTCGAAAGAGGACAAACACTAGGAAGGTACGGCGGATGTGCCCCGAATTGACGACCCTGACAGCGCGAGTCTGGGTGGCAACTCACCCCATACCGACGAGCTTGAAGATTTCGAGCAGATATTTTGAGTACCGACCACTGAAAGATTCTACGCTTGAACACCGAGGCCGACGGTGACAACGACGACGACGCTGCGGAGGAGGACGACGTTGACGAAGGTAACGTTGCTCTACGACGCGCTACGGGAACCGTTCTTGTGTCGGCATCGAGAACGGCATTATCTCTATTTCTCCCTCCACGAATCCTAAGTCTTCGTCCAAACAACCTTGATCGTCGCAGCAATGCCTTGATGAAAACACCACTTATTTCACTCCCGAAATTTCTTTTCCCCTTTCTCCTACCTTCCGACACTCCTCCACCTCCCTCCCCCCCCAAGCCAAACGAAGCTCTCCTTCGAAATAAGCAATACGTTTCTACGTATAAACCGGCGGGACCTATGGGCAGCTGTGGCTACATCGACCCTGCGGAAATGCGACCCACCACACCACCAAGAATCAGAGCCGCGAACGGCAAAGCACAGAAATGCAATGACGTGGGATGTGCATCTAACGAACGGCTTAAGCAGCGATACGAGCTTGTCGTTCATATCGAAAAGGCCTACGACGTGCACGGTGATGACGAGATTTGCAAACTCATTCACAGCCGCATTACATCAGATCCGGAGAACTGATGGAGTGATGATTTGTGCTGTGTCATATTGGAGGAGCAGCATCTGATTTTTATTGTTACGAATGGATGGCGCACGAAATGAACGGACTAGGGATATCGGGAGGGTCGCATCTGGTGTTTATTGTTCCGCATGGATGGATCGGAATCCGGGATTTCGGTAGGATCACATCTGGTGTTTGATGTTATGCACTGATGGTGCATGAATGGATTGGACTCGGGATGCTAGGCGCATCATATTTCACATGTTACTCTACTTTGCTTTGACTAGCTAGGCGCTTTGTAAAAAACAGTACTGTCTTGCTTCAAATGACTTCTGTTCGTTATGAAGAAAAATCGGTGCGGATTGAGACTTTGTGAATCGCGCGCAGACATGTGAAGCAGATGCTGTGAGTGTGGCTGTAGAGCCTAAAACCCGTAAGAAAAGCTATAACGTATACGTATAAGGTCTAGCCGAGTTGTTGTGTTAGTATTTTAGATGACCAAGGCTGAGCGACTGCAGGTGCTCGGTGCCTAATGAGTCACGAATGACGCAAGCCCCGTGAGCCTCTGAATGTCGATTAAAGATGTTTGCCTATGAAGATCAGCCGTGAGACGCGTTCCGAAGACGATAAATTCGTCACGTAATCCGGGCGATCGGGTGGAGCTCTGGAGCGGTTCGCAGCGGCCGGGCGGGTCCTCGGAGCTCCGAGCTCAGGCGAAGTTGCAGACTGAAGAATATAAAGTCGGGTTGAAGGCATGAGCTCGGAGAAGTTGGCCCTGGAATGCGGGTTGGTTGCAAGAAGTTGGACTGTATGCAGCATGAACCGAGGGTCAACGCTACAGTTTGAGCTTTTGCATGCGACGTCTCAATTGAGGCGTTTTGGTGGAAAGCTTGGAGGAGGTCGAAGAAAGCAGCCGTGCGCGGGGTGCTAATAGCACTGTCGCCAGTCAGGCTGAGTCAGCAATTACGGACAATCCTACACGGCCATGACCAAGCCGCCTCGGAGCTCCGCTCGGCTAAAGCGTGAATTAACGCGGGGGCAAAACTCTTCAGCCGACTTTATCAGATCAGATTGATAAAGAAATCCCTTTTCACTTGCTGAGCCCCTCGATCGCCCCAGAACGCTCACCCTCAACCTTCGTAACTCCGAACCGCGTCTCCAGGCGCCAAAGCAGGCTCAAGCTCACGCGCTCAGCAGGCTCAGGCTCCGGCTAGCAAGCATGACCGACCGAAGTGAGACCCCGGAATCGGACGACGACCGACCCGGGTCGCGCAACAGCTCCGGCCAACCGCCCGCCCGCAAACGGCAGCGAGTCCGCCTGAGCTGCCTCGAATGCCGTCGCCGCAAGCTGTCGTGCGACCGGGGCTTCCCGTGCGAGCGCTGTATCAAGAGCGGCACGCCCGACCGGTGCAGCTACGAGTCCCGCAACGGCGAGGTCGTAAACGCCTCATCCGGCGTGCCTCCGCCCTTTGCCCAGCTGGACTCCCGCCGCTTCGGCGTCGACCCGGCCATCGGCCTGTCTCCGCGGGACCCCGAGTATGCGCGCCAGGATCATGATCGCATCCGCCGCCTCGAGCTGGAGATTGCCCAGCTCAAGACCCAGATGACCCGCCCTGGCGTCAACTTCGACGGGAGCACTGTCGCCGCCACCACCACCTCGCCCGTCACTCAGAAGGATGAAGCCAACCCAGGTGAGCCGGACGCTTCGGTCCGTGAGGTCCATGAGTCTATCGAGGCCACCAACATGTCCGGTGAGAAGGGCGAGCTGCGCTTCTTCCGTGGACGCGGCTTCCGCACTCGCTACTTCGGCCCGCACAACGCCAGCATGGCCTTTGTCGAGCTGACCGGACTGTGTCCCTTTATGAAGGAAACCGCCGACGAGTGGCTTCGCCCCGTCATCCTTCATGATCGCAAGGACCGCAAGCGGCGTCAGTATGACCGCGAGCAAATCTTTGAGAAGCAGGATGCCGACCTGGAAGATCTTCTCCCTACCAGGGAAGAAGCTGATGCTCTCATCAATGTCTACCTCGACCAGTTTGAGCAAGTCCACCGCATCGTTCACATCCCTACGTTCCGCAAGGAGTACGAGCAGTATTGGGACAACCCCGGCACCCCCAAGCGCTACGCAGCCTTCACAGCCCTCATCCTCTCCATGATGGCAGTGTCCAGCTGCGTCCACACCCACGACCATCTGAAGTTCGTCGGCATGATGTCTAATGCCCGCCACTGGGCTGAGAAGTGGATCAAAGCCTGCGACAAGTGGTCCCAGAAACAGAGCCAGAAGCACCGCCGACTCATTCATTACCAGGTCGCATGCCTGCTGTATCTTGGCAAGCGTGTTAACACCATCAAGAAGAAGCGATTCTGGACCGGGTCCGGCGCCCTTATCCAAGATGGCATCGCAGTTGGCCTACATCGCGAGCCAAGTCACATGGCCGCCAAGATCACCGTCTTCCACCAGGAGATGCGTCGGCGCATCTGGGCAACTGTCCAAGAATTCGACATGCAAGCGTCGTTCGACCATGGTCTGCCTACTCTTGTCAGCCAGCTTCACTACGATACCAATGCGCCACGCAACCTCGAGGATGATGACTTTGATGAAAGCACAACTGTCCTACCTCCATCCAAGCCGGCCAAGGAATATACCTTCTCGTCGTTCCAAAACCTAGCAAGGCAGAGTTTGCTGTTGCGTTTGGAACTCAGTCGGCTTCTCACGGGCCCTTTGTCGGAAATCGACTACGATCAAGTCATCCGGTACACGAATGACTTGACACAAGAAATCGACTCTCTTCCTTCCTGGGATACCAACACCACTAATACCAAGGGGACGAAGAACCCCATGATTGCCTACACATTGTTGCACGTCCAGCTCAGGCAGTACATCATTCCCCTCCACCAACCCTACCTTAAGCTACGCAAGCAGAACTCCAAGTACCAATACTCGGAGATCATCTACTATAATGCTGCTCGAGACGTCGTCCTTCTTCACGACAAACTCTACGATCAGGGCGTGCGTTCGCTGAATTTCCTCCGAGAGGACGCGCTTACCACCGCCATCAACCTCTGCAGTGTCACCATGCTGCAGCCGAGAGGCTCGACCAACATGATCATGATCAACTCCCACCACACCCTCAAGCTGATTGAGAAGTGTATTTCAATGAAGGAGGATCGTCTCCTCCGATGCGGCAACAATGAGCCGTGGGGATACTCCATCATGTGTGCCGCTCTCGGCCTACTCGAGGCCCACCTGGGCACCAAGGAGCCCGAAATCGCAAAGTCCACGTCGGCTGAGCGCTTCGTCAACCTTCACTACCGCCTTTTGGCGAACCAAGAACCACCAGTCGCTGGAGAACAGCAGGAGCCGGGAGCACCGATCAACTCGGTGGGTGCGCCGGCGATTGGGCCGACCCCTAATATACCCTTGCACGATCGGCCAAAGGTAATGAACCTCGAGTTCCAGGGCAGGGCGTTTCCTAATATTGGTATCCAGTCTGTGCCGCCGTTCGCATATAACCCGGCGATGCCCGCCGCTCCGATCGATCCCAACCAGGCCCCATGGCTCATGGCTGGAGGAGATCAGACTCAGCCATTTAACCTAGATCCAAGCCTCGAGCTTCTCGGATTGAATCTGAATGAGATCTGGGGCGAGTCTTGGGAGCTTGGCTAATCTGCATGAAGACATACATATTAATAGGAATGTGGATTCTGTAAGCGTCATGAAGGATATAGGACTACTGTGGTGTTTCTCTCTTTCTTTAGGGCGTTTTGGAGTGTTGAGGGATACCAGGTTACATCACGACTCAATCGCAACCACAGTCATAGAGTCTATGGCGGCTTGTGCCTTGGTTCTTCATTGTCTTTGAGAAGCAAAATCTATCTGTGGGTCTAAAAAAAAAAAGGGTCGCCAACTGACATCGTGCTCCAGTGCCAGCCAGTCTAACCTCAAAATCCCCCCCCTTGTGCTGCAGCTAAAAGTTCCCCAACTCCACTGATGACCAGCATCTCCAAGGACCTTAACGTTCAAATCTCTTCCACTCCAGAATCTGATGCCTCCACCAGCTCCCGCTTGACGCATGACAAGATGGGATCTTCCTCGTATTGCTGACTTGTCTTGAGCTGGTAGATGTCGCGAGTGCAGTTGTGGACTTGGTGCCCAAGTGTCTCCAATGCTCTGAGCACACTGTCTCCACTCAACCCCGACGGGACGTTGAAAGTAGCGGCATTTCGGATGCGGGCCTGGTTGTCCTCTTCCAGGGCCGAGAGCCGTTGCTTGATATCCAGCATCTCTGCCAAAATTTGCCCGATATAGTTGTTGGCGGTGACGCTAGGCCGAGGGAGGTCTGCGATGCGCTTTCTGGTGCGCAGTTCGGATTCCTGGACTTGGGCGGCGACTTGGGCGGTCAATTCCTGTTTCAGCCGCAGAAACATCAAGCCCTGCTTGGCATCCTCGATCGGTGCAGCCCACTCTTCAGTGGGCTTGGCAGCTTCAGCGGGCTTGGCAACTTCAGTGGGCTTGGCAGCGTCCTTCGGCTTCACATTACCAGCCGTGACAACATCTGTGCTGCTCTGATTGGTTTCGTCGGCCTTGGTGCCAATCGTGTTGTCTCTCTGCTTTCTCAAGACATTGGGTTCTCGGACCAAGCTGGGGATGCTCTGCTCGGTTGCCTCATTGGCGGGTTCCTCCAAAACTGGGGGGTTGAGACCCTGGCAGGCCGTGTCTTGCTGCAAGTTCTTTTCACGGTCATCTGTGCCGGCGGATGACTCGGGAGGACTCAGGGCTTCGGGAGTCGGCTGGGCCACGACATATCGACGGCGTCGCTTAGTTCGGAGGTTCGTTCTTTGCCCAAGCGAGCCTCCCTCGGTGACAAGTGCGTGATGGGGTCGCTTTCGTTCGTTTGTAAAAGCGATGGAGGGGGATGCACTGGAGGGTATCGCACTGGAGGGTGTCACACTGGATGGTGTCGCACTGGAGGGTGCCACACTAGAGGGTGTCGCAATGGAGGGTGTTGCAATGGACACTTTCGGAATTTTGTTTTCCAATTTGCTGGGCGTCATACCAGCAGGCGTCTGGGCAGACCAGATGTCGGTATCGGGGAAGATCGTCTCGACGGCTTTGATGAGTCGGTTGCGGTTCTCGAGACGATTCTTGCCGTAGATAGTACGGAATGCAATCCAGTATGCCCAGTTCCATCCTTCCTTGGTGACAACTCGCCAGACGACATGGTTACTCGTGATAGTTTGGCTTGAAGACGTAAATTTGATGAAGGAAAGGATCTTGGCGAATCTGGTCTTGGTGTGGTTGTCCCAGTTGTGGATGCCGTGGTTGAGGTAAATGCCCATGACATCGTTGATGGCTTTTTGGTCAAGTCCCTGATGGGAGAGGCTAATGGGAATCTCGAATTCGCGGCTGAGCGAGGCAACGGCATCGTTGATTGCCTCCGAGTAGGTGACGACGTTGGATTCTGCGATTGTCTTGGAGGGAGTGCCCGGGTTGACAGCAATGCTTGTCTCAGATGCGGTGCTGAACTCAGGTGGAGAGCTCGGCTTGGAGAGGATGCTTGACTCGACAGTCGAGGCTGCGTTGGCTGCAGCGCTCATCTTGGGAGTGCCACTGGCCCGGAGAGGACTGCTGGCCTTGGGCGCATCGGCGACGATGGAAGTATCGTCGGCTTTGGGAGTGCTGTTGGCCTTTGGAGTGTTGTTGGTCTTTGGGGTGCTGTTGGTCTTGGAAGGGATGTTGGTCTGGGGAGTGCTATCACCCTTGGGAGTGTTGTCGCCCTTGGGACCTTTTTCGGTCTTGCGAGTTTTGCGAATCTTGCGAGGAGTGCTTGGCTGGAGAGCATCTACGTTCTCCGAGGAGTATCTCGACTTGACGCCCCGCGAGGAGAGTCGTCTCGATGCACCCATCGTGACGAGGATTGATGAAAGATGGAAGGAGGTACAGATGATAAAGACTCCGTAGCGAGTCCGGATTCCTGCCGAGGGTGGCGCAGGAACTGGATGAGAGAGGAGTGGTGAAAGGGTGAAGGAAGGAAGGAGAAGCAATGGTGCGAGGTGAGGTGAGGTGACGTTGATATGCCTGAGGAAGCCTGCAGGCAACTGTCCGCGTTTGGGTGCTTGGGCGTGTTTGGCAGCTGGCAGTCGCCCGATGGGGAAATTTTGCAAACCTCGCGGTGAAGGGGCAGTGAGAAGGCAGTGAATGGTTGGATTTGCTCTGTTCTCAACCCAAAGTGAGAGCGGCCAAGGTGATTGTCGACCGATTCTGAGTCAAAACCTATTAGAGTGACACCCACTCACCCGCTCCGTGCTACGTACCTGCACGTAACTCGCAGGGCGGCCGTGTGACGACCCCGCGATGCTTGGGAGCAAACAGCAGTCTGCTGATCTATCAAGGTTCGGCTCTTTAATCGATTCCATTCTTCGCCAGTTGCCCAACATGGCAGCTCATTACTGGCGGTGGACGCAATAACTTCCATCAACACCCAAACAGAGAGTGTGCGAGCAAGAATCCGTAGAAATAACCCCACGTACTGTGTTCTAGTCAAGTGATCCGCACGCCTCGAGACGCGCCGTGATGTGCTTACGTGCTGACGGTTGACTCCGTCACAAGTATTCCTGTCCACCACTCCTTGCAACATGGCTGCATTGAACGGGGTACACCAGTCCTCGACTTTGTGATTCAAGACGAGACCGTAAAAATAAAATCTAACACATGGGGCCCCTTTTCAGAAAACCCGAGCACCCATTGTTCAAGGGTCTACACACCATCGATTTGGACAATATCACACTCCGAACGGACAACAACAATAAAAACAACAACAATAAAAACAACATCACATCAATATCGCGATTATGAACACCCGCACAGAGCAGGGAAACCATATACCCTATAGAGGCAAGTACAACATCCAGTGTCCAAGGTGCCGTGTGAGGGTGCTCAATGGCCAACGGTGCCGCGTTTGCGGCGGAAGGGCGTGGGACCACAATCTGGGCATCAAGAACAGATTTCCCAATTCCCCAACACCAGAGCCAACTCCAGAGCCCACGAAGAAGTCTGAACCTACGCCCAAGGAGCCTGAACCTGAACCAAAGAAGTAGAAATTTGGGGGCTGATTTGTATCCGAATCAATGTACGTATTCTAATACCAGGCAGGGTCAGGAGTCAGTAGCTACGAACTTGAGCTGACAGTGGCGAGAGATGCAAAATGGCGGCAGAAGCAACCTGCACCCCAAATTATCATTAATTATCGATGGAGAGTTTCTTACCAAGCATTAAAAGACAATAGCTATTTAAATAAGAGTACTGCTATTCGCACACATCAAGCTCTTTCACTAAAGCCTCAGCTGGACTGGGTGCCTACTATACATACAATTAAAGGGTGTACTAAACGTCTGTCTTTTCAATTAAATTAGACCTAAGAAAATAAAATAAATAATAATAGTATTTATTATTATTATTTTATAAGAGATAAATCCTAAAAAGTAGTCCTCTAAAAACTTTACTTCCTAAACTGCTTTACTCAGACAATCGATAGTTATCAGTCGGATTGAGATGTGTGGTTATGTGCACAAATAACAATAGGTGTGCGTGTGAATAGTCATAGACCCTCGGCATCACTCATTTCTTGCCTCATCACTGACCCATCCATTGCCTGCATTCATTGACGATGGCTCTAATCTTGGCCTGCATCCATTCACTGAACCATAGCTCTGCGATCCATTCTCTCGCTGCTCAGTTGACTCCTCATCCTCGACAAGGCCGGCCGTCAATAACCCACGCGTGCTCTCATTCTCTGCCTGTTCTTGACGCCGACGTAGTGAAAAGCTCCACCAAGGTGCGCCCCATTTAGTCGCAAGAATGCCGATGATCTGGTTTTCAATGTTAGTCACTGTTTCCCGTGCTTAGTATGGCCTCCATACCTGCATCAGACTAACTGCAGCCAGTACTGCAACCATCCCCCCGGCTGTTGCCTTGGTAGCGCTCTTCCAAGGTCCTCGACAAGGAAGAGTTCGACCATAGGTCTTCGCGCATGTGCTTGGAGTCGTCCCAGGGAAGGGATACGCACGATCTCTCACAGAGTTGAGTCCGCAGCAGTCGAAAGTATCCTGAATGCCCCGGATGCCAGTGGCATCATGTGCGCGAAACATGGCCATCCATGTTGTGTCAAGTTTGCAGTCAAGAGTGGATGAGGACACCACGTCCTCGAACAACAGCGTCGCAAGGATCGTGGTCACGAGAGCTTGCAGGGTCTGGAGGATGAAGGGTGTGAGCTTGGCGAGGCGATTGGACGACGGTGAACTGCTGCGCAAGAGACGCTGGTGGAAAAGGGCATTGAAAAAGGCGCCGATTGGTAGTAATATGACCAAAATGGAGGTGACAGGCGATATTGGGAGGGAGAGAGACGTGCTGTGCAGGTGAACCAAACTGGACCAAGATATTGTCAGTGGGACGTAATTAGGGAGCGAGAAGGAAACCTACACAGCAACGACAACAAGCGCGATGCTGACCTAGAAATCGGTTAGCTTGGTATTCAAATCCATATTGTTGGGGTGACGTACCAGCAAGTAGACGACAGCCAGGTTGAGCATCGTGTGAGGCTTAAGGGTGAGCCTCCCGGATAGGGCGGAGTCAGGCAGTGAGTGAGGTAGTGGGACGAAGAGGGAAAATAAAGACCGAGGAAGGATGAGAAGAGGGGTGTACTCTCGCGCTTTTATGACGTTTGAATATTGTCAGTCGCGAATCAGGCTGCGTTGGAGTGGCTCGACTCTATTGGTTCATTGGTGTACACCGTGATGCGAGAAGCCGGCTGCGGGAGGCCGACCACAACAGACCAGGTTGCAATGTAACTCTTGACGCAGGATAACAAAGATATGCATTGGCCGCGCACGGTGTGGTAGCGGTCAATGAACATGTTGGCGGAGCTTGGTGCGCAACAACTCAACATCGAAAATTGCACAGTCTAGCTCGTTTTACCATGACGAGGATTGCGACGGGGATTCGGGCGATGAGAATGTCTCCCTTTGCGGCTGATAGTGTGAAAGAAGAGGCGTTGAAGACGTCCATGAGGGGAGACGGTCAAGTGTTCAGGGAAGAGACCCTTGAGAGGCTGTTAGAGGAGCGTGCAGACAGTACGGAAGAGACCTACCATGTAGACCCAGAAAAAGGGCTGTCATCGAGGGAACGGAGGTCTGAGGATGAAAATCATAGCTTCCCAAACCTGCGACTGGGTTGGGGGCGAAAGTTGAGGCCGAACTCAACGATCGAAGTGAGGAGTCGACGAAGGTTGAGGCCGAAGACAACGAGAAGGTGAGGTGGTGAAAATCGTAGCTGACGCCGCGAAGATGAAAGAGAAAGAATCATGGCTAGAGCCATCGATCCCAGGAGGAGGTCATAACGAGGTTGACGTTGTAATCTCGAGGCCGAAGCCATGGGAGGTGAGGGTGGTGAAAAATCGTAGCTGACGCCGCGAGGATGAGAGAGGAAGAATCGTCGCCGAGGCGGCGAAGGGAGTGCAGCTTTTATGGGCAGCACCAGTGGCTGGCAGATGCTCGCAGCTGGCAAGAAGGGATGACTCCTCCCGGGTTTGCCAATCCGTAACTCAGCGTCTCCAAAGTGCAAGGTTAGCAAACAATCAAGAATTTCCAAACCCCCAATCATTCGTCACATTCTACGATACAAGATAGCAATAAAGACACGGGCGCGGGTGGCATACAGTTCCGGGCTCATCTTGGCAATCGCCCAACGTTCAGTTCATCACTATCGCTGATCCACTGATGTTCCAGTCCATCCCCATATGTTTCATACAAGTTGCAGAAGGCCAGAAGTTTTACAAAAGTTACATCATTTAAACATTATCATTATCTTATAACCAGTAGTATCCATCGCAGCACAAAAAGAAGCAAGAAATTACGACACTTTATCGTATGACGCGCGTTGTGTCGTCGTCTCTGTGAATGAGCTCATCCGACCATCATAGAATTACCCGTTTGCCCAGTCTGCAAACTTTTCATGCGCGCTGAGTTTTGCGGAGGGAGAAGTTGAGACGACCCATGGATTCAACACGGGCGAGGAGGCTGACAGTTCTCTGGCGTCCAGAAATGGTCTTGGCCTTAGAATCGCCTTTGACCAGGGACTTGCAAGGGACTTGCGAGGTGTCTCCGATGAAGAGGCATGCTGATCGTGGAAAAGTTGACAGCAAAATAGCTGAAACACTTTCCCGCATGCGGGCCGCATCATTCAGCACGACGAAGTCAGGCTTCCAATCCGTCTGGTTTGCAAGTTGACTGAGGGCGACAGGAGTGCCACAAACAACATCGCAAGCTTGCGCCGCAGCTTTAAGCAATTTTCGTGCTACACCGAGATGATATTTGTGCTTGAGCTTGAACATCTCGGGGTCTCGCTGTCGCTGGATCATGGCATCGTGGTATTCCCGCCATTCGTCTTTGTCCTTGTGAGCGATAACCTTTGCGAGCGATGAAATTGTGCCAAAGCAGACAGACGGCGAGCGTGCTTCAAATGACTTGACGCGGTGCTGGTTAACATGAGCTGCAAGCTGCTTGTCTTGACTAGCCGCATACCCGACGCTGTCCATGTCGATCATTTTGGGAGGTGATGGGTCATCCACAAGAACATTAGATAGCTCGATCTGGTAAGGCAAAGCACGGCAGATTGTCTTGCCAGGGCATGCATCGTGCAACCGATGAACGGCGTAATCAACCGAGTTGTTTTGAGCGGCAGTCCAGGCGACTACGGCTGTGCGTGAGTCTTGAGTGCTTGCCTCCTTTGCTTTAGCTGCGGCAAAAACACGAGCCCAGGCACTATTGGTGGGAACTTGAGTACTGGGACCTTGTCGACTGGGTTGTCTCTGCTTCGCGGCTTCGTGGGGTCTGCTAATGATAGCCTTCACGACGCCAATAGCAAAAGAGGTCTTTCCACTGCCTGGTCCTCCTGCGCCA
The DNA here is from genome assembly GCA_020740775.1 of Ilyonectria destructans. Classification (NCBI taxonomy): domain Eukaryota; kingdom Fungi; phylum Ascomycota; class Sordariomycetes; order Hypocreales; family Nectriaceae; genus Ilyonectria; species Ilyonectria destructans. The sequence goes on from JAHEWK010000011.1 coordinate 2,540,252, forward strand.
AACAAAATGCCAAATGGAGCTTCTCCGAACGAAGTGATTGCGTCGTGTCTTTCGCCTTCGTAGCGGCCAGCGTCAAGATCATCTTGAAGTTGGGGGAACTCGGCTAGGAGGTTGCGATGTTGGATCTTGCCTTCGAACTTCAGCGAATACTTCCACCACTGTACTGCCAGAGTGATATCGAGAGGGTCTTTCATGTCGTTTAAATCCGTGACTGCATCACATTCCGCCTGGATCGATGTCATATTTGCAGCGTACCACAGATTGGAACCCAGGGTAGGATATGATGTGGTGGGTGATTCTTTATCGATACCAGGTCTGAAGATGCGCTGTAGGAACAAGTTCAAGGGCCCGACGATCTTGATGGAAGGAAGAGTGCACAAAATGGGAGGCCGTTTCATTCCGAAGGTCCAGTTGGGCTGTGTTGGGGTCTTGACTGAAAACATAGCAAGGTTGCTACCGGTTCTGGGGGGTAAGGGAACTCGCATAGCCATCCATGGTTCACCCGGGTCATTATCACCCCGCCCCGGGCGCATGAGACGGTTTGAGGCTACCCAGTTGCGGAGACGCTCAAACCAGACGATGTCGTCCTCGGTTTCCTCTTGCTTTAAGGAGTCGGCAAGAGTCATAGCAGTCGCGGCAAGCTGGGCATCGCGAGGCTTGTCGTAATGGGCAGTGACTGCCTCTCCAGAGGGTTCCCGCAACATAGAGAAGATGTAGGCACCAGCTGTATCGAGAAACCGGCTATGCTTGAGGTTGAGAAGATTGTTTTCCAGTTCATCTGCACGCAGCGGTATCCATAGTCCTTGTCCTTGTTCTTTCGGCGTTCTGAGCTTGGAATGCGTCTGCTGGAAAGTTGGAGGGTTGGATGTCGCGATAGGCAGCTGGATGGCTATGGGTATGTCAGCATCATGTCAGGGAAGAGAGCGTTCATAAGAGATACGTACTATTCAAGCCAGACTGACCAACTTTGACATCGAGGGTACATCGAGCATCCCTAGCCGCTAGGTGGACGATTTCGACAAAGGCTTTGCTGAGATGTGGGCAAGGGTGTTTTGGTAGACACTTAGGATTGATGGAGGGGATAAATAGAGATTATGCCGTTTTCGATGCCAACACAAAAACGGGTCCGCAGTCGCTGCGTGGGCCACGGCTACCCATAAAGGGCCCGCCGGTTTATACGTACCTAGGAACGTATGGCTGATTTCGAAGAGAGCTTCGTTTGGCTTGTGGTAGTGTTGAGAGTTGTCGAGACAGGAGGGAAGGAGATTTGTCGAACAGGAGGGAAGGAGAGTTGTCGAGATAGGAGGGAAGGAGAGTTGTCGAGACAAAAGAGTTGTTGAGACGGGAGGGAAGGAGAGTTGTCGAGATAGGAGGAAAGGAGAGTTGTCGAGACAGTAGAGTTGTTGAGACAGGAGGGAAAGAGAGTTGTGGGGAATAAGTTATTGCCGTTTTCGATGCCAACACAAAAACGGGTCCGCAGTCGCTGCGTGGGCCACGGCTACCCATAAAGGGCCCGCCGGTTTATGCGTACCTAGGAACGCATGGCTGATTCCGAAGGAGATCTTCGTTTGGCTAGTGGAATTGGTGAGAGTTGTCGAGGTGGGAGAGAAGGATAGTTATCGAGCAGGAGGGAAAGAGAGTTGGGGAAAATAAGTTATTGCCGTTTTCGATGCCAACACAAAAACGGGTCCGCAGTCGCTGCGTGGGCCACGGCTACCCATAAAGGGCCCGCCGGTTTATGCGTAGGAACGCATGGCTGATTCCGAAGGAGAGCTTCGGTTGGCTTGGGGGGGTGGAGGAGTGTCAGTCCATAGACAGGCAGGGAGGTGGGAGGAAGGTTGAGGCCGAAGCCATCGAAGGTGAGGGTGGTGAAAAATCGACTGAAGAGGAGGAATCGTCGCCGAAGCAGCGAAGGAGTTACGTTTTGTTATCATACTTGGTACCTTAGGCAGCACCAGCGGCTGGCAGATGCTCGCAGCTGGCGAGAACCGATGGCCCTCCCGAACAGTCAAGAATTTTCAAAGAGTACTGCTATTCGCACACAGATACAAGTCCCTTTGGCTAAACCTCAGGCCAAACCTCAGGCTAAACCTCAGGCTAAACCTCAGGCCAAACCAATATACCTAATATGTGCATTGGAATTCTTAGACCTCACTTAGGCTTATATTTATTAACAAATCTAACTTAACAAAATACAATACAATACAATAAAACGTTATTAGAGAATAAATATAAAAAGTCAGTCTTATAAACTTATTAGGATGATAGATAATTACCAGCAGGATTGAGATATGCAGTTATGTGCGCAAGTAGCAATGGGTAGCAATGGGTGAGTGTGCGAATCAATCCTCTTTTCAAACGCCCAATCACCACTATGAATCATGGTGGAGATATCGTTAGGTTGAATGGCAGCAACGCCATGAGTCAACAGATCTTGTCGAGATCACTAGAAGGGTCGCGTCGGGATGCGGACATCTTCCTACTTGATTCGCATTCGCATCAATCAGACAGTACAAGTTTCCGTCGCAGGAGAGTAGCAAGGAATCACCTAGTATCATCGTCAAAACGTGGCACTCATTCTCTGGCAATCCAACGGAAACGTCTTCATTTCAATCACAAACACCTGCTCTGCAAAGTCTATGAAACCCCGTATCCATATCCAGGAACAGAAAACCCTCTTCCGCTCCATATGTTCGTTTGTCCTTACAGCCACCATCCGGCTGTTTTTTTACTTTCCGCCGTCCTCTCGCCCCATGATTCCGGGACGACCCAGGGCGTATCGTAATCTCCGTGCGCTCGCGTGTGTGTAGACGTGTAGGTATGTATGTAAAAAATAAAGTACGCACAAAAAAAGCCGCTCAGCCCTCCAACAAGTCAGATTAAAGATGTATGTCGCTGCGTAAAAACCTCAAAAGAATGTGAGCAAGCAAGTGTCGCGGGCAAGACAAAAGACGCGTCTTGCCTTTCTAGCAACAACATGAGATGCCTGAACTTCGCACTCAGCCCACACGCTGCCGCTTAATACCACGATCAGGACTGCCATCAAACCCCAAGTCACCCCGAGGGATCTCTTCAGTCCCAGCAGGGCTTGGGGTATTGTTGCTGCCGCCTCCGCCAAGGTCCCGGTTAGGCTTCAGCGAGTTGTTGTCCGGGTCAGGGTCAAGGGTGAAGTTGAAGTCATTGCCATCCCCACCAAAGTGGCTGTCGTTCAGGAACGCGTTGCTATCAAAATACTGGTCGAGGTCCACCGGGGGAGGATCAAAGTACTCGGCGGTTTCACTCAAACCTGGGATATGTCCAGAGGGGCTAAGAGGCCCAAGCAACGAACCCAGCTCGCTGATCTTGGCATCCTGTTCGCTCTGCAAGCGTTGGAGCGTTTTCCAAGTCGACCTGGTTCGAACCAATCTGGTGTAAAGAGGGTGGAGCCATGGGAGGTTGCATGATAGGTGAGAGCGATGGGGCAGTGTTGGTTTCAATCGGGGGTGGAGAAACCGAGGTCGAGGGCATGGGTGGTAAGTCCATAGAGGGGTTGGAAGTGACGGGCATAGGCCTGGATGAAGCGGACGAAGACTGGCCGGCCATGAAGTTGACGAGCTTGCTTCTCTGGTCGTGGTTTAAAGTGTTGGGTGCATTGGCCACGAGCTCAGCAGCCTCGGGGAGATCTAGTCCATGCGAGTTGGTTGCGTTGTGGTCGTTGATAATTTTCATCATCCGCTCGTGAGGATTTGCCTCCAACTCCTGACGAAGACTGGGTGAAGTCGTGTCTGTAGGGGATCCCTCAACAAGCTCTGTGACATGGCCCATCTCCGGGTTATGATGGTTGACGGGTTGGTACGAGCTGCTACCCACAGACGGGGTCCTCATTGATGGGGTTTGAGATTGAGCTTGCGATTGGGATCGATTGTTCTGGTTGGGGATTGGTGGAAGCAATCCGCGGGTCTTCTTGTGCGGGGTTCCAAACGAGGCCGCGTTTGGGTCCATCTGAGCTTGGATGAAATCTCCCAGGTCGATGACGCTGCTGTGTTGAGCAGACTGCTGCCCCTGGTTTGAGATCATGCTTGAGATGATGTCGCTGACGTTCTGCGTGTTTCCCTGGTCCTCCAATGTTTTCCTGAAAACATTGGCGAGGAAGTTGAGAATGGCATTGATCGAGTTCTGGTGTCGGTCGTGCTGGTTCTGGAACATAACAGCCTGGCTATACAGGTCGTTGTTGTTTCGCTGCAGGCGGTTGATGGCATTGAGAATCAATTTTTGTTGATCGCGCACCTTGGTCAGCTCTTCTCGAATGACAACCATCTCCTTCTTCGGCATTGGTTGAGAATCGGCGGCAGGAAGAGACCTCCCCGTCGGGATGTTGGAAGTGCCCAGCCCTTGACCGAGAACCTCTTCAGGTCCGACTTCTTCCTCGCTATCATTGTCTCCCTCACCGTTCTTGTTGCCCTTCTTGGCCTTGCTTCCGCCCTTGGGCTTGTTGATCAACCACAACAAGTTGGGGTGGCCTCGCCTGAAGTACGGGTTGGAATACTCGCTAGGGCTCTTGTTCTTGCGTTCACTCGCTCGCATGGAGTTATCAGACAGACCCACGCGCTTGTGGAACCCGTACATATTGAGTTGCCTGACGAATGACGCATAGTTGTTGTGCTTAAACAGCTCTGGAATCAAGTCTTGGCGAACTCATCTTCATCGAGAACGATAAAAGAGTCGCCTTTCTCCGACCATCTGATCAAGTCTTCATTCTTGCGCTCCTCGAGAAAACTATACCAGTTAGTGTGTACATAAGACAGGCCCATCGTGGAGCTTACCTGCTGAGTTTCTGCACAAATGGAGGAATCTGTTTGCGCTTCGCTTGGGACTCTCTCTTGGCCTTGGAGGGCCATCTCCTCCAGCAGCTCAAGATTCTCCTGTTCAGTCAGAGTCTCGGTGGGGTTCTGCTGGAGAAGAGAGTTCTCGTCTCCGACAAAGTTGCCCCACGGGTCAGCGGACGCATCAAAATTTGGGCGTGGGTTAGTCGGCACGAGAGCCCGGTTTGTCTGTCGCCGGGCGATGGAGTTGGTTGCATTCGGAACCGCTTGGGGATACTGCGGCTGAGCCGGGGACTAGACCGTACGAGTTGCCGACGTGCGCATTCCCATCGACAAAGCCAGTCCCATCACCCATACCGTTCCATCGCAGCATCTGGTCCGCCGCTCCGGCTCCCGACCCATACGGTTGCTGCATCTGCTGCTGGATCGGCACTATCGGTGCCGCACCTGGAGCTCCTCGTTTCCCTGGGATTTGGTGCCGACATAGGTAACGAGCTGTGTGAACCAGAGTTCGAGCTTGGTGGGAGTTGTGAGGTGTGATTGAAAGTGGGCAGGCCCGTTATCGATGCCTGGTATCACGGTGTCGGATTTGCTGCCTCGCGAATATTCCCGGCGTCAGAATCGAGGCAGGGCGCAAATTTCACCTCGGTAGGCGCAGAAGTCGGGTCGGTGAGAAGGTGCTCCAGCGGTCCGGTTCGGAAAATGGATGTCGATCGCGTCGTCTAGCGGCGGATTGTCGGGTAGTAGCAAGTGAGCCTCGGGGAGTAGGAATCTCGTTCGCGGGTGAAGATGGCGCTCAGAAATAGTTCTGCGGGCGTGCGAGGTCAACGTCGGCAGACTATTGCTGTTAAGCTACAAGTGAGGCTGAAGAAGGCTTCGTTTCGGCGGAGTAGAGCGAGGTGGGTTCGTGGAGGAAGCAAGAGCCAGGTGAAAGAAGTCGCGGGGCGCAATAAATCCAAGGCAGAAGGGTCTGCGATGCGGCTTTATTGCAAGGAAGGCGTAAAATCGGTGATGCGTAAACGCAACCCGGCGTCGTTCGGTGGTGCGCGAACAGGCTGAGCGCGCTGGGCGTGCTCGGTAGGCTTAATCGGGGTGCCTGGGGGCGTCTCGATTAGGTGTGAAATGAGTCGTCGGACGAAGGACCCATTCTGGTGCACACAATAATGCGGAGAAAGTGATGCGCAAACCAGAGATCACAGGAGCAGGCGCCAGTGAAATCGGTCGAAATGGTGATGATAGACTCGGAGTTGGCGGTCGCAGAGGCTGGAGAGGGTCCGTCCAAAGCATTTGGGGCGGGCGACGATCAATTGTCAAATCCTGACTGGCCAATCAGAACCCATGGTGACACACGAAGCCAGGTTCATTTCACGTGACGATAAGATAGCGCCTTCTCGCGTCGTTATCAAGCCCAAGTTACGGTACATGGCCATGCAGATCGGTGGGTATTAAGCAATTGTGAACTTAGTTCCTGCCCCTAGAACCTCGTAACTCTACTTGGGGGGCTTGTTTTGTTCTTCTTCTCCCAGATAAGGTACTCAAGGATCTTCTTGGTCATTGGTAGGTTTTATTCTCTCACCCACTTTACATGCTCGTTGTTCTTCAACAAAGCATTGTGTTGGCGCCGGGTATGCATGCATGGCAGGGTGGGGGACTGTATCAGAACAATGTTGCTTCTAGACTCAAAATAGGTCAGGCCAGGGCGCCATCAATACAACGGCTGCATGTGCGCAATGGAATACGGTTACATTTGCTGGGTATCGCAGCTTCTTCCTATCCTCATTACATCGCTCACCAAGGACAATACTATACAGTCCCTACAATACAGACAATCACTCAACAGCTAGCAACTAGAGCTAGCCCTATTTTGCGCCTCTTCCAGCAAGCGATGCAGCTCGAGCCATCTGAGCATTCTTTGCTTGGTCTCGGGCTGGTCCCACGCCCTCCCCGACTTGCCTTGCCGAGCATCCCTTTCAGCTCGCTTCTCCTCCTTGAGCGTCCGTGCCTTCTCGCGCGGATCGATGACCACCAGCTCCTCTTCAGCCTTCTTTCGGTTTTGAGATCCTTGCCTAGTTATCCGCCGCGAAGCTAAGAGAGTGTGACATCCAGCCCTCGTCGTCGCTCTCTTCATTGCCTTGTTTGTCCCACGAAGTGCAACTCTGGCAATTGGCGATGAAATGTAAATCGCAAAGGGCAGCCTCGTCATCCGCGCCTGGAGCACCGTCATCCTCTTCCTGTTCCTGACGCGAGGAGGTCGTGGTGTCTTTTTCCGGTGGGGGCCTTTTCCAGCTTCGACTGGAACGCTTTTAACATGCGAAGAGTCCTCTGCTCATCGCTGGGCCGTGGCGTTGTTGGTGCCAGGTCGCCGTTTACGGGCTTTCATCGAGGTTTCGGGTATCATCGACTCAAGGGCTGTTTTCTTTTTCTCCTCGCTGGCTGCTCGGTGTGAATCGTCCGCCTCATGGACGCTTTCAGGGCCGCAATCTCTTCGTTGGCTCGTTCCAATGCAGTCTTCTTAGGCGCCTCCGGTTCAGGGCGACAACTCTTCCTCGTATCGACGGGCGGGGCCAGGTTTCTTCTCTGGTTGAGATTTTCGCACTGCCCCCTGTTCATCCCGGTCCTCTTCTCGCTCTGGGGTCACGCTCCTGGGACGGGGCCTCCTTTTTCTTCTTTTGTTGGCGGGCTTGTCCTTGGGCTGCGCATCTCCTTCTGGGGTCTTCCATTACAAGCCTCGTGTCAAACTTGGGCCTTCTGAAGACCGGTACGGTCCTCGTCTCCTTCTTCATCCCCAAAGCTCAGTAGTTGCTTTCCTCCCTTTCGCTTCTTCTTCTTGTCTTTCCCCGCGGACACCTTGCTAGCGCCTGCGCAGCGACTCTCGTCCGCTTCTTCATGTCCTCAAAAGGATTAACCAGAATCTCGATCCTTTCGATCTTGACGGTGTAAGTGGGTCGTTCCGTCGCACTGTCAACCTCCGACTCGCCAATTTTTTGCCAAGTTGTAGATAGTGTCGCCTGCGATGCGACCGAACATGGTGTTCTTGCCGTTCAGCTCCTCAGTCTTGTCAAGGGTGAAGAAGAACTGGCTGCCGTTGGTATTAGGGCGCGACTCGTTGGCCATTCCCAACAGACCGCGGGCGATTGAACTTGAGTCGCGAGTGGAACCTCATCCTTGAAGTTGATTCCCGTCGGCCCTGCATTCTTTCCCAGGCGCTGGTCCATCGGCCATGGATCCAAGTCGTCCGCTGAACGCCCCTCCATCGTAGATTGACTCTCCGCCGTTGCCTGTAGCGGTAGGGTCGCCACCTTGTAGAATGAACCCAGGCACTAGCCGGTTGAATATGGTGTTGTCGTAGTAGCCATCGAGAGGCTAGTTGCAAGAAGTTTCGGCATGTTAACGGGGTTTGCTTCGCGAAGAGTTCGACCGAGAGTTCGCCCTGCGTTGTGTGCAGAATCGCAGACGCCGTAGGCTGAGGCTCGAGATTATAGATCGCAGACATTTCGAGATTGAGGAGCCGCGTGTTTTCGGGGCCTGGATTCCGTGGCTGTGGTACGGACGTAGGAGCGCTTTGTCGCTAAGAGGTGTTGTTGATGGATCGAAGTGGCAAGGCTGTAGCTTGGAGGCGTGCATGGGCGGTCCACCCTTATCGATAAGGTCACCCCAGCATCATCATACCTTTGCGACGACCAGCTCAAGGTATGCTTGGTTGTCAGTCAATATTGGCCTTGCCACACATCTTCATTTTTTGTAATTATCCATGGTTGCACATCAGGTAAGTTGTGTAAATAATTGTCAATGGCCGAAATCTCAAAAGCCCGAAATCAAGAACAAATTACTACCCTTGATGCAATCCTGCACCATGAGACCAGCCAGCGCCGATGGTGCTATGTATTTTTGAACGCCAAGGCATGGAAAGCCATCTACACCAGGCAGCTCATGGCTTCAAGGACGGCACAAAATCGCACATGCAAACTCAACAGAGTGCTTTGCGGTCTTCTTATCTCCCCCCTGGTGGCTTAGGGCAGCACCTGAAGAACTGGCCTCCTCTGGCTTCACATTGCTGACGACGGAGGCAGGCGTCTTTGAATATAACTTTTCAAGGAGCTCGTGACGGCGGGCGCTCTATACCTCCGTCGGTCTTTCGATTTTCATGAGAATCTCCAGAAACTTCCAGGAGCTCTCCGCTGTTGTGGCTCGGAGTGCGGTGGCCCCGAAATGTCCATGCCATGACAGAAACATAACTATACCTGCATTTCCCACGCATCATAGCCTAATTACAGCTAATAGTGTGCATAGGTATCTTGCGAGTGTCGTGATTAACAATTTCGCGTTTGATCACAGTCACATGTACGTTTGCCATCTGGGCATGTTTGAAACCCTGAAGGCAACCCTTCACATCACACACACACGCGCGCGCTCGCTTTTATTTGCCCCTGGTGGGTAGTGTGCGACCACTCGATGCTTTTTCAACTGACCGTCATTGCACGAGAGCAATCACCGACGCGGGAAGCCCACCTCGACTCTGCACGATATCAAAACAACATGGAACGTACCAACCTGGTTGAGCACAGTTTCTTCAATGGACCCATCAGCCGAACCTTGCCTCCCGCGCAGCCGACGTCGCCGTTAGTATATCAGAAACCATCCAACTTGACGCTCAGAGAAAACCCCTCCCCAAGCCTACCCACCAACGATGCAGCCGACATGTGGGGTGGGATTCCAGACCTACAAGCCACCCATATTCGACGACATCCGCGACGACAAGCGGGTCTTCGTTCCTTGACCATCTTGACAACTCTTGACAACAATACCTGGGTCTCTGCACATCACCATCGGCCAACTGCCTCGCGCTCCAGAGCTACTAGGGCTGTACTTCAACAGCTCCAGGGTGGCCCGACGCAACATCTTCTACATCCAGGGCCTCGTCGCCATCTACTCAGACTACCGCAAGAGCTACGACACCACCGGCAAAATCCCGTCCCGTCTAGCGATTCCTCCCTCCCATGCCTCAGCAAAGCTTTAGTGATCTATGCGTAGTTGATATGGTCGTTTGCGCAGGCGGTTTACTAGTGTCCATACAAGGTTGACAATACCGATCCATGTGTGCAATTAGAGGTACACATAAAGGCTATAGGCTAGAAGCCTAAGTTTCTTACTTTATTAATAAAATAAAATACAGCTCTTTATGAGGAGGTCTAAAGGCTAAGAATTAATGTTGCTAAGCGTATTGCCCCTATACCACAAAATTAGGCGCGGTATTGGTGGTACCCTTCAGCATTGGAGGCACATCCTGCAAACAGCAATGCTCCTTTCAAACAGCTTGGACCAAACGGCAAACATCTTACAGTTGTCAACAACTGGCAAACCATTCCCCCCCACTAACCCTTAATGTTCCCTATCCCTCCCCTTTTTTCCCCCTCTCTTCCTACCACATCACACTCATTCTCACTTCGATCGCCACCACTATATATTACTCCATGACTTGACATCGGCAATATCCACGCCAAAGACATTGGTCCCCTCGTCCCGACGATGCCGGATTTTATAGTATCTGGCGCCTTTCGTTAGTACTTTCGTCCTTCCGCGTATGGCATCTCTGATAAGTTTCCCGACCAGGCCCAGAAATGCCCTGTATCCGACGCGAAATGCCACAGATTTGCCTTGACAACTGATGTAATCCGTGTCGTTACGAATGGGTTGGCCAAGCAGCCCAGACTCGCGTGCGACGAGGCTGACGAGGGCCACGGAACAAGAACAGCAGGACGACGATGCAGATGGGACTGGAGAACAACCTTCCTAGCCTCAAGCCTACCCGGTTTGTCGAGAAAGCTGCAGCTGCTCTTATATATGTTACGGGAGTCGTCTTGGACCCTGTCATCACCATCATCCTCACTCACCTTAGTAGGTCTTGACTTCTACCATTCATGATTACATGCACTGACCCTTGCATAGAACTTCCGTATCCACTACGAACCCGTCGAAGAATACGTCTGATACTTCGGTCAGAGATATCGCTCGATACGGACGATGATAATGGCGAGCTGTTGACGATACCCTCATTTGGCTATGAACAGGCTGAATCTGCTGACAACTGGCTGGATTTCGCTTATAGGTTGACGTCAACGGAAGCATTCTCCCGGGTTTT